>PUFA01000145.1:0-1200000 GCA_003508835.1 Eonycteris spelaea | reverse complement strand
CTGTTGCCTATCAGCAGGATCGTGTCTCTGGTGAGTGGCACAAGGGCATGGGTGGGGATGATGAGTGAGCACGGGGTAGTGGGCAGTGCCCCTTGTCCTCTGTTCTCTCCATAAACATGGCAATGTACAGGCTGCTCCGAGCCTCTGCCACAGCTGGCCCAGGCAGGTGGGCAGCTATAGGTCTCCCCAGTTTTCAAGGCTAGGGACACAGAAAACAGCAGTTATCGCAGCTACCCTTTTGTGTGGCTCCTCCTGCCCCGTGGCAGTTACAGGGTGTCTGTGATGATGCTGGCAACAAGGGCCTTGTGAGCTGCCTTGGGTGGGGATTTGCAAACCCAGCAAGAGCTGCCCTGATGCGCACCACAGATCCTGTCAGGGTGAATTCTGACAATACCAGGCTGAAGGGACTGTGCTGAGTTGGGCCTCCCCTAGGGAGAAGATGACCAGGACAAGTTCAGCCAGCTGCAGCAGACGATGCTGCCCGAGGGCCCTGATTCCATCTCCTTTTACAATGCCAAAGTGAAGACAGAACAGAAGGTAACTGGGGGGTGCCTGTATTCAGGAAGGCGGGGCCTCAGGGACCTCATTACTAGGACACCCAGGATCACACACCCCACGTTAGAGAGGCAGAGGAGTATGTCAGCTCAGGGAGATCCAGGTCACCCAGAGGTAGTGGAAATCATCTGCCAGCTCCAGAGTCCTGGGACTGGACTAGGCCAAACGGGGTCCCACAGACCATGGCCAGGCCTGGACATGCTGGTGAGTGCTCAGCCAGCCCATGCGAATCATCCTTTGTCCAGTGTATCCACAATGTATACACAACCTACCTGGTAGTCACTCAGTCGCTCTCTTGGTTATCAGATTGACTGTCGCGGTATCTCAGTGCTTGTGTTCAAATTACTTTTATTTCACTTAATAATGGCCCCAAAGCTTGCAAGAGTAGTGATACTGGAAATTTGGATATGCCAAAGAGAAGCCATAAAGGGCTTCCTTTAGATGAAAAGGTACGTATGTATATAGGGTTCAGTACAATCTGTGGTTGCAGGCATCTACTGGGGGTCTTGGAATGTTTCCCCCATGGATAAGGGGGGACTACTGTACCATCACGTTGGGGATTGAGACTTCAACCGATGCATTTTGGGGGAACACAAACATTCAGTCTGTAATAGGAGGCACAGGATAGTGCTTTGTCCCATGATTGGTAAGGTCAATTTTGATCAATTGATTAAGGTCATCCTATATTTTGAATAAGAGGACAAAAAGGTCTTTGGCTTTAGAGAAAGTGTTTCAAAAATATTATTGCTTATTGTAAAGTATTTAAAGCTTGGTGTGTGTAACTGGCATGAGTTACTTCAAAGATCATGGAAAAGGTGAGCCAAAATGATCTGCATGGTTAGCACCATGAATCTCTCTTGATGTTCCAGGCAAACCTTGTATTTTCTTTAATTATTTTCAATGCCTCAGGTAAACGTTTAGAATCTAAATCATTCAATGGGGGAAGCATGCGTTTCTACAGGTCGATATTATATTCTCCCACCATCCCTCAATCTCTAGGAGAACTCTCTGCGTTGGCCGTTTCGGACTCTTTTTTTTTTTATGTTTGAGACATGCCCACGCACAAACCCTTCATGCGGATGTTTCACCTGAACCACTCTGTGTTTATTTAAACCTTTCATAAATATTATTGTATATGGAATATGTAGGAACAGATTTTTCAAGGTCAAAATGTTTCCTATGTTGCTGAAACTGTCTCATGGTGGCTTTTATCTGTGTGTGTGTGTGTGTGTGTGTGTAAATCATAAGCTCATATTTGATTAGCTTAAGTTCTGGGAATCTTGAGTGCATTAGCTGAAGTTATTTTCCTCCAAAAGGGTTTGCTCTTGCTTTTGCAGTTAGCCATAGGGCATGACCAACCCAGGACCATTTTAACCTACTCCAAGAATTCCAGTTTGATAAGGGATTAATATCCAGAATATATAGAGAACTCCTAAAACTCAACAACCCCAAAACAAAACCCGCTTCAAAAATGGGCTAAGGACTTGAATAGACATTTCTCTAAGGAAGATATACAAATAAGCACAAAAGTAGATGCTCAGCATCACAAGTCATTAGGGAAATGCAAACCCAAACTACAGTGGGTCACAACATCACACCCATTAGGATGACTACTATCAAAGAAACAGACAACAGATGTTGGTGAGGTTTGGGAATAATCGGACCCCTTGTGCACTGTTGGTGGGAATATAAAATGGTACAGCCACTAAGAGAAATAAGCCAGTCACAAAAAGACATATATTGTATGACTCCACTTAGATGAGATACTTAGTCGTCAAAATCATAGAGACAAAAAGTAGAAAGGTGGTTGCCAGGGCCTGGGGGAGAGGGGAGTGGAGAGTTATTGTGTAATGGGTATAGAGTTTTATGGAGAGGGATGGTGGTGATGCTCACACACTGAGAATATAGCTAATACCATTGAACTGTACGGTTAAAAGTGGTTAAGATGGTAAATGTTGTGTTATGTGTATTTTACTACAATAAAGGAATTGGGAGAAAAAAGAGAACCCCAGCTGAAGGCGAGAGCTCAGCTTCGGTTCCCCAGGCGTGGCGGGGAATCTCGGCTTCACCTCCGAGTTCCAAGCTGTCTTTGGCATTTGCCTGCTCCCCGCCCGCCATTTCTGGGTCAGCTCGCTGAGAACCTTGCAGTGTGTTCACAGGGTGGGGCTGATGCACATCTGGTCGACTTGTGGAGGGAGGGTCCTTCAGAGTACATGGGCCTCCAACCCTCTAGAGATAGAACCCTCTTTTTTTCTTTTTGAACCTAATTCTTGTCAGAAACAAGAATTCAAGAGGGCCCTTGAAATGTGCATGTCTTCTTTTAAGCATGCCCGTCACATCATTTTGAAACGGTTTTACACATTTTCTTTAGGACGAAACAGTGAAAGGGATTGAATGGGAACATTGTTCCTCATAGAATTGGGGCTGGTCAGAGGGAATCCTTGTCCCAAAACTGTGATGTTTGCTGGACGAATTATGGGCAGGGGGCGGGGCGGGGGGGCATGGCTTCTGAAATCTTAAGTCCACACTCCTAATCAATTCCCATTTTCTCCCATTTTCTGTGTCCAGCACAGTTACTTAAAAACCATGATGGGCCTCCAGCAGCCACACAAAAAATAGGGACTCATCACCAGTGCCTTGACAGACAAGATCCCCAGCAGCCCCTGCTGAAGCACCTGCCCAGACTCGCAACCAGTCCGCTCCAAGCCTGGGGCCCAGCCCAGGGAAGGCACAAGGGCCTGCCCGCCAGGAAGAATGGCCTTCAAAGGACACCATTGCTTATCTTCACAGGACACTTTTGGTTTCAGTTTACTGTCTTGTGTGCAGGAACAAGATAAAATAATGTTGCAGTCTGGACTCTTAGTGCTCATCCAAAAACTTAATTTTATTTCCTGTCTGGGAGGATGTTTTCCCCAGGTACAGGTGGGGTTGGAACTGAGTCTGCAGGAGGAAAGTGGAAAAGTAGCTCCTCCCAGCGAGCCTCTGCCCCACGGACCAGCGTCTCCCCTTGCCCGCATGGACAACCTGGGCCAAGCGGGATCCGAGAAGTGCTGGTTCTCATGGAGCATCGTCTCTGTGTTGCTGAGCCAGTGAGGGCAGGAGGCCCTCCTTCCTCAGCAACCAGGAGAGGACCTGGTCTAGGTGAAAATGGCTGAAGGGCAGATTTTTATTGCAAAATAGGAAGGGGCTTTAAGTGAACGTAGTCCTACCATAAAGGCAGCTGCAAGCCCCATGGCGGGGCTGTCTGGCAGGGGTTGCAGAGTCTGCACCGCCTGGAAGGTTGAACTAGATCATCTGTCCAGTGAGAGCCCCTGTCATTCTGTTCCCCAGCCCATCAGTGAGCAGATGGGTGATGGTCTTATTGAGGAGAGAAAGCAGAAAGGCTCTCCTTGTGGTCTCTGCCCTCTCACCTGTCCAGCCCCTTTCTTTTTCACTGACCGGTACATAATGGTCCTGTAATGGTTTTCAGAGACTCATACCACCACCAAGGCTCCCTGGAACAGCTCTGAAGTCTCCCGCCTTCATTCCCCGAGATGACACATATGAGGACTGTCACTGACCATTACTAATGGTGTGCACACAGTCTGGTGCTCAGTCCTCATGTTTCCCTCGATTGAGGGCAAACGGTCTGCCCAGGCTCTCACCCTCCCAGCTATGAGCGGCCTTAGGCAGAGTTCTGATTCTTTCCCTTCTTGGCTTCCCCTGCCTTACTAGGACTTGTTTGGGGTCCTGGGTCTTTGGGGTGCCTCAGGAAAGGGAGATAGCAAACAGAGGGTGCATCAACATGTCGGGGACACAGGAAGCAGCCGTTTGTGGAGTTACCTGTCCCCCTTCTCTTCATTCCCCATCTTTGGCTGGAATGGCATGTAGTGTGTGAGGTGTCACTCCACAGAATTCCTGGACAGCCAGTCCTGGGGCCTGCTGGCAATGGCACTTTGTCTTCAGCTCATTTGTCACCACATAGACCTCTTTGGTCAGCTCTGGCACACACTGCAGTAAGTAATCATCAATATAGGCAGAGCCATAGGAATAAACCAGAATGGTGCTCCACACAAGCTCCTCCCAGCAGCAGATGCTTCCAACATGACAGGGGGCATCATGTCCACTCAGATGGGCCCTAGTGGACTATTGTAGAAAATAGTTTCTGCTGAGCTAATCTGGCCATCAAAATCACCCCCGAAGGGACTTCCAATTCCATTTATGTGTCAGATAAGATAATCTGAAAACACTCCTACTACAAACAGACTCTGGTTAAAGTATAACATTCTTTTAAATGCACAACTAAATTTGCAGGAAAGAGAGCTGCAGGAGCTGGAGAGCTGAAAACATTGTAACTGGTCGTGGCTGCTAGGGATGGGGAGAGAAGGTGTGCGAGTGGAGTGTGACTGCTGAGCATTAGTGCACACATAAGTACAGGAAGTAAGACTTTGGCCCATGCCCCGCAGGAAGCTGGAAATGGGACCCCACTGCATATAGCTGGCACCCCGAAGGCTTCATCCTTGATGGTTCCCCCACTGGCACAGAGAAATAAGAAAAAAAACTTTCCCCAGGGATGAGGATGAACAGGTCCGATGAGAATTTGCAACCATGCACAGGTTTGGGATTCAAATTTACACTGTGGTACGGAACCACAGGCTGAGGAATTAGCATAAAAATTAGCCCAAGGAGGAAACACCTTTTTAGAATCAAATTAAAAAATCTGCTGTATGGGCCCTTCACCCAGCAACATAGCATTCCCTCAAAACCCTAGTAAACACAAATCCAAAAATTAGACACACACACACACACATTGGTGCATGTGCACATGCTTGTGCGGAAACAATCATGGAGGCACAATGAAAGGAGGATCGATTTATGAGAACTTCAGATAAATTATAGAATAAAGATGATATAATATATGATTTAAATAAAGACATAGGAATAAAAATATGATAAACACTATTAGAATAGAAAACAGATTTTTTTTTAAAAGAAGAATTTCTATGAATGAAAAAGTAGTTCCAGAAGTTAAAATTACAGACTAGAAACCGTGAAAGAGAATTAATGACCTGGATGTTGGATCTGAAGAAATTGCCTAGAATTGCAGTATAGAGGGATGAAGAAATACAGAATCCTGAAAGCGAGGTAAGAGACATGGTGGAAAGAATGAAAGATTCAAGATAGATCTAATTCCAAATCTAGAGGAGATAATAGGGAGATCCCTCTCCTGGTGATCTCATCCAGTCTTGTAGCTTTAAACACCAACCATATGCCAACCCTCAACTGTATATATCTAGCCTAGACTGCTCTCCCAAACTCTAATCCTATATGGCCATCTGCTAACTTGGCATCTCCTCCGAATTATCTATTAAGACATCTACAAATCGTTGTGTTTAAAAATAAATGCCTAATTGCCCCCAAGCATTCTCTACCCACACCTCCTTTATCTTAGCCCGATTGCTCAGGCTAAATCCTTAGTTTTATACCTCGCCCCTCTCTTCCTCTCACGCGCCACATCAAATCTGTCAAGAAATTCAGGGGACTTTACCTCCTCACTATATTAGAAATCTGACTGCTTCTCACCACTTCTACAGCCCCTCCCCTGATCTAAGCCACTATTCTCTCTTGCCGTGATATTGCGACAGCTTCCTAACCATGCCCTTGGCCTTCTCAATCTGTTTCCAGAACAGCAGCCTGGTTGATCCTGGTTGATCCTCCTGAAATATAAGGTAGATCACATCACACCTCTTCTCAAACTTTTACTGGCTCATATTGCTCTCAGAGTGAAATCCACGTCATTAAACCAGGGCCCAACCTCATCTTGCCTCCTGTGACTTTGCTCTCATCTCCTTTACTCTCCCCCTTGTGAACGCTGCTGTAGCCACATGGGCCTCTTTACTACGCCTTGGGCAAGTGGCCCAATTTCCCTGCCTGCCTTTCCTCACGCGTAAAGCAATAGTTAATCCTAGGGCTCTGTGAAATGAAGGAATTGATACATGTCTAGTGCACAGCAGGGCCTCAAACCACTGAAATGACCATGACAGTGACAATAGTAATAATAAAGAGATCAATGTGCCCAGCATCACATCTGATAGATGGTGAGCAAACACACACACACACACACACACACACACACACACACACACACCAAAAGGTTTGAAAAGGCAGCATTAAGACTAGCATTATCTTTCTCCAATTAATTATGTTATGACTGTGATAGCTTTTTAAGACCAATCTAATGTTGACAGTAAAAGTGGCTGCTAAAAATATACCCAATGCCATCCTGGGCAGTGTGACTGGAGGTCATGTGTCTTGGTCAAGCAGGTAGGAGTTCCATTGCACACCACATCTTCCAGGCCACACTTGGAACTTCATGTTGGGGGCCAGGGACAGTGTTTTAAGTGGACAGACTTCCCAGGGGAGTGTGGCCGACATCATGAGGAGCTGTGAAAACTCCTTCAGGCATAAAATCACAGAAACTAGGGAAATTCCATCTGAGACGTGAAGTCCAAAGGGGGAAGATTTTCTGTCATTTTGGGTGGAAAAAATGGGCAAGTATTCCACCCTGGAGTGAACGGTCTTGGTGCAGATTGGGATCCCAGTCCCTGGAGAAGGCAAGCAGTATTTGGGAGCCCCACCCAAGGTCCTTGTGAGAGAAACTCTCAAACCAGGAAAAAAGGTCTTGGAGGCCTCTAGAGTCCTTCTAGATCTAAATTCTGTGATTCTATACAAGCAGCTGTGGAAAAGTTATTTAATGTGTCCATTGAAAATTACATCATATATATAGATATTCACACATATATATGAATAAAAAAGACAAAAATGTCAAAAGTAGTTGTTTCTGGGGGAAACGAGGTGACTTTTCTCCTTAAAAATTTTAAATTAATTTTCTTTATTTTTTTTACCAAATATCAATTGCTTCTATTAATGAAAATAACATTTCATTTAGAAAGAATACTTTTATTAAGAAAAACAACCTATCTATGAGCAGATGAAAGACATTTCTAGCAGCTCAGCTTTCCAACAATAAAGGGAGAGGCACCCCACTTGCAGAAATGTATTAGCAAAGGCTAGAAGGAAAAAGGGGGAGTCTCGCACGTAGGGGAGGGGTTCATCTCAAGGGCCGGCCATGATCGTGTGATTCCATAACTAAAAGGCTTATCAGAAACTGACTTCTGAACCCAGGTGAGCTTTTCCTGTTACAAGTCCCTTGAAGGAGAATCTGCTCTGTCCAGAAAAAGCTGTAAAAGCATTAGGAGGCCGGAGCTGAGTATGCAGAGTAGGCAAATATTGTTTTAAATTTAGGAATGATGGCAAGGGCGGAGATGGCAAGGGCGGAAGGAACCCTGTTTGTTAAAGGGCTGTGCCATGGTCTTTTCTGCAGGACAGAGAGGTTGAAGGAAGGACCTGGAAGCCTCCCAAAAAGCTGAGTGCATAGAGAATGTGGCCAACGTATGTGGCCAGTTACATGAAAAAGGAACACAGGATGTGAGAACCCCACACTCAGAGTCTGTGATCTTGGGCCCCTTTCTTCTCTGAGACTCAATCTCTGCCTGCATCTGTAGGTCGGGGCAGCAGCTGTTACTGCCCACCCCACTACAGGGATGCTAAAAAGGTCATGTGAGATCATGTCTATGAGGGCCTCGCGATGCCTAAAGCCTTCTATAAACATCCGTCGTCATTCCTGTTCCCTCAGAATGGCAGAAAACCAAATTAGGTAAGAATCTCTTCTGTTTGGGTTCAAGCCATAGAAAAGAAAGACCTTGAGCATTTTGATACCTAGTAAAGCATTAAAAAGTCCCCGAGCTGCTCTTCTGGAATGTGAGGAGCAGTGAGAAGACCGTCTTCTGTGAACCAGGACACGGGCTCTCGCCAGACATCGAATCCGCTGGCACCTTGATCATGTACTTCCTTCCAGCCTCCAGAATTGTGAGAAGCAAATGTTTATTATTTAAGCCAAAAAAAAAAAAAAAAAAGTCCCAGAGCTGTAGAAGAATAAAGTGGTAGTGGTGGAATATCGTGCAGTAGTATCCAAACCCAAGAAAGATTTTTGGACCTGAAACTTGAGTTTACGCAAACCTGACATGAAAATAGGATCTATTAAATCACCAGTGGACAACTGGTTGCCAGTGAGAGGGGACATCTAATGGTGCTTAGGTGTTTCCATTTCTTTTTCCTTTAAATCTTTTCACCTAAATTTTGTTACCATCTGTTTAAATATTCTAATATTAGTAAAGATGTATAATTAGTTCTTGTTTTAGAGCTCGTGATCGCCTGTCAATGCCACTCTCTTGAAAAGCTCCAGAAGCAGAAGATGGATTAAGAGCTTTAGTGGCCAGCAATCTGTGATCCTGGGGGCCTTTGATTCTAGGTCAATCTCCCTTACCCCCAACACATACAGTAAATAAGGCAAACCGAAGAAGCCAAGGGCAAAGAGGATACAGATGATTACCTCAAACTTTATTAAGATTGGACTCTGAACAAACTGAAAGGAAAAACCCCATGTATTGTGTACATGCAAAAAAAAATAGCCAATAAAGAAAAAGGGAGGTGCATTTTTGAGTTCTGACACAGCCGTTCTTATCCCTGGCTATTTTCCCTGAGGGCTTTTATAAAATTCTTATGCCTAGGCCACGTCCCAGATCAATTAAATCAGAGCCTCTGGGACCTGGGTATCATCAGTATTTTCCAAATGCTCCCCAAGTGATTCTAATGTGTAGCTGAGTTCAGACACCCCCTCCCCCAAGTAGAAGGAGACCTGGACATTTATTTGTTTTTTACCTTTGGTATGCTCTTGTGTACCTGATTAATATGGTGATTCATTGTTGATTAACCAATTAGCAACTATTTAATACCACATACTCTCTTGGAAGCAAACACAGAAGCTTCTCTACTGATTAACTCTCACAAACATCCATGGTTTCTGATTATAAAAACCCAAATCTTCAAGGGTGATACCTGTGCACTTGCTATGTTTGACGTGCTCCGCAGTCAGGATTGGGAGACATTGTGGCAGGTGCTCAATAAACATTTAAATAAATACGTGTGGTGAATGGGTGGGTGGGTGGTTGGATGGGGATAGATCAGGAATTCTTGACCTTGGCACTATTGACATTTTAAGTCAGATAATTCTTTATTGCGGGGATTGTCCTGTGTGTTGTAGGATGTTTAGCAGCATCTCAGACTTTTTGCTAGATGCCAATTATATCACCTAGTCATGACAGCTAAAAATGTTTCCAGACATTTCCAAATGTTCCTAGGGGGCAATATTGCTTCTAGTTAAGAACCACAGGGGTAGATAATGAGTGGGAGGATAAATGGATTAATGGATTCATGGGTGGATGGGTGGATGAAAAATGGATGGATGGATGTTTGGGTAGAAGGATGGATGGTTAAGTGGATGGGTGATTGGTGAATGAATGGGTGGATAGGTAGTTAGTGGGTGGGTAAATGAAAGAATGTTTGGTTGGATGAGCTAGATTAATGGGTAAGTAGATGAATGGATGAAGGGAAGGAGTGATGAATGGCTAAATGAATGGGTCAGTGGGCAAATTGATAGATGGGTGGAAGAATGGATGGGTGAATGATCAGGCCTCATAAACCTAACTGAATGTCTTTGTTCCTAAAGTTTTTACCCTGAGGACATTCTTTGATCTTTGTCCATGTAACAGCATAGTACAGAGAGTTAATATTAGACACATAAAATAGCTGGAAAGATACAAAAAGGCTGAATTTGAAATTTCAGACACTGACATCATTCTCCAAGGGAAAACTGAATTCTGAAGTCTGACCTAGGAAAAAAGTAGAGTTGGTAAACATAATTGATGTAACATAAACTGATAAAAAAAGATAAAAAATAAAAAATAAATCTGATGATGGCTAAACTGTTCCTAACTGAAAATTGACAAAAGAATCAAATCTTCATCACAACATCAAGACAGAAAAATGTAAACCAAGGAAACTGACTTTAATAGAGATGAAGGCCACAAAATTTGTCACATTGACAAATGCTATAATCGGGTACATTTGGTATAAAAATTTTCAAAGATTCAAATATTTTCTAAATAAAATGTATAGTAAAAATAACCTCAATAAAATAATTTAAAAATATAATTGCTCTTTTTCCAAATTATTACTATTTTTCTAAATACATTTGAAATAAAAAAATGAATTAACTTTAGTGGTAATGTGGAGAAAGCTGATGGATTAAACAGGTTTAATGGAGTCGATACAAGAAAATATTTATATTTGCAGAACTGAAATGTTGGCCTGGTTAAAAATAATAACAGGATCAAAAGTTTCTCTGGGTAAAAATTCAGCTATTGTGTAGGTGCTTAGACCCGAAGTTCAGAAACAGCCAGAGGGGTCATTTTTGTGGGTCACTATTTTTCCAGCTGCTTAGGCTTTTCTTTCTTTCCTTCCTTCCTTCCTTCCTTCCTTCCTTCCTTCCTTCCTTCCTTCCTCCTTCCTTCCTTCCTTCCTTCCTTCCTTCCTTTCTTTCTTCTTTCTTTCTTTCTTTCTTTCTAAATGAAAATATAGCTTATAAAGATTTATAGAAGAAAGAAATCCAGTGTGGTGGGCCCACAGTGTAAGGGAAAATTGTGAAAGACTTTGAAATGGATCAAAATATTACTGAGTGTACTCAGTGGACAACAAGGAGATATCTATCTAGCGACCCTTCCCGGTGATGGCATTCCAAAGGCATTCTGACCTTTCATTGTCTTTGAGCTATTGCACTGCCTTGTAGATCGGAGGTGATAGAAATGCAACTTACTTGTCCTTATGCATGCAAATTATGTCCCCCTCCTAACTTCCTCCAGGAAAGTTATGTTTATCTCTATTTGTAAATTAATTGCAGCGTTCTTTATATCAGTGTAGTACTTTAAATTCTTTTAACTGGTTATAACATCTTACTAATGTCCTCAGTGAGTTAAATAAAATCTTTCTTTGACACGTGTTCACTTTACATCTGTATGACAGTCGTGATTATAATTGCTTTGAAAAGTTCTCCTTGAATAACAGATAAAAGACATTATTCTTCAGTGTTGGAGAGAGAATCAATTGGTTTATGTTTTCTGGAGGACAATTAGGCAGTATATATCCAGAGCCTTAAAAATGTATATACTGGCATATATTTATACATTAGCACATACTTTTTGAGTAAAAATTTGGCAATATCTTTAAAAATTTTAATTGTGTAGACCAGAAGTGTACTATAAACACATTTTGCTCAAATGCAAATATTAATTACAATTATTTTATTTTAAAATTATTGTTACAGGCATACCTAGTTTTATTGTACTTTGCTTTATTATGCTTCACAGACATTGCCTTTTTTACAAATCGAAGGTTCGTGGCAACCCTGTATTAAGTTATCAGTGCCATTTTTCCAAAAGCCATTTGCACCTATGTTACATTTTGGTAATCCTTGCACTATTTTTGTCAAACTTTTCCATTATTAGCATATTTTTATGGTGATCAGTGATCTGTGATGTTACTATTACAATTGTTTGGGGCAGCATGAACAGTGCTTATACAAGACAGCGAACTTAATCGATAAATGCTGTGTGTGTCCTGACGGCTCCGCGGACCTGCCCGTTTCCTCATGTCTCTCTCTCCTCAGCCTCCCTATTCCCTGAGACACAATGATATTAAAATTAAGCCAGTTAATAACCCTACAATGGCCTCAGGCTAAAGGAAGAGTCTCAGGTCTCTCACTTTAAATCAAAAGCTAGAAATGATTAAGCTTAGGGAGGAAGGCATGTCAAATTCTGAAACAGGCCGAAAGCTAGGCCTCTTGCACGCGTTAGCCAAGTTGTGAGTGCAAAGGAAAAGTTCTTGCAGGAAATTAAAAGCGCTACCCCAGTGAACACGTGAATGATATGAAAGTGAAACAGCTTTATTGCTGATGTGGAAAAAGTTTTAGTGGTCTGGATAGAAGAGCAAAACTAGCCACCACATTCCCTTAAGCAAAAGCCTTACCCAGAGCAAGGCCCTAACTCCCTTCAATTCTGTGAAGGATGAGAGAGGTGGGGAAGCTACAAAAGAAAAGTCTGAAGCTACCAGAGGTTGGTTCATGAGGTTTAAGGAAAGAAGCCATTTCCATAACATAAAAGTGTGAGGCGAAGCAGCAAGTCTTCAAACGGTCTGGATCTTCCCCTTTTCCCAATGCGTTTTTACCCAAGTAAAAGGCCACAGTCCCCTTAGAGAAGGACTTGGGGAATGTTACTGAATGCACTCGCTGTGGGGTGGCAGGGTCCTTCCTCTTGGGGGCCCAGGCTCTCCTTCAGTCATTGGATTCTGGGTCTGAAAGTTGCTCAAGTATGGAAATCGGGTAAGGGATCCTGACTTTTTATTGAGGCTGCCATCCTTGGCCTCCTAAATCACCTCTCCTTTGTTTCTTTTGACTGTGCAGTTCCCCCATGGGCTATCCATCTATTTTGCCGCTTAGGATGCTGTATTCTATTAACCGACTGTATAGCTTGCTGCATTTTTCATTAGGATAATTGTGCCTACTTTGCTTTTGAGAATTCAGTGCTACCACCCAGCTTCTGTTATTTTGGCCCCTACAAGACAGTCTGGTTATCTAAAAGCATCTTCTAGTGTTAGTTCCAGCCTACAAAGACCACTAAGCTGTTCCTTGATGCTCTTGGCTGTCTCTCAAGGACATCCGTGACTCCTCTGATAAATGAAGTGGACTCTGGGCTCTACCACAGAACAGAGTCCATGCAGAGAGTGGGTCGAGAGAACAGTCAATGGATTAAATTCAAGTGGATTCAACACAAGATGAACGTGAATTCCATGTGATGTGGAGAGCGCAGGCACAAATCCCAGAGTCCCAGAAAGCAGTCTCCTGAATGAAGCAGAAGAAAACCTCCTTCCGGGGCTTTCCCTGTGGGATGACCTGACCACAGGGCAGCATCGGAACAATTTTAGGCTGTTGCTAAGTAAGTGGTAGGGGCATCCAAGGGTCATAACCAGTCTCAGACTAAGACTCCACTGGAAGAATCAGAATTTCTCTGATGATTCTTAGGCTTATGTTTTTATGAGGTCAATTTATCAATTGTCTTAGGTTCAATTACTTGAACCTAAGGAAGGAACTGAAAACTAAGTCAAAATTGTCACTTGAAGTTGATGAACTGAACTCAGAGAGACCCTGTGACTCCTTTACTTGGACCGTCCATCCCCTGAAAATATAGGCCAGAGGTAAAAGTCTAGCTCAGAGCCTCCTCACATCATGTGGTCTCTTCACGCCCAGTAAGCTGTTCCCAGGACCTGTCTCCAGAGCTGAAATGTCCATGCCCTGCCCGATTCTGCTCTTTGAGCTCCCCTCCTGTGCGATGTGGGATACTTGTCTGACGCCACTGCCTGCAGGCTACACCTCTTGCCCTCTAGTGGATTCTGAGGGACTCCTTCACATCCTCTCTTCAGAGCTGACGCGCCTGCCCCTCTCAGCTGCTGAGTGCATTGCTGCACTTTTCACTAGAAACTGTCCTCAGCTACAGGAATTACCTGTGGAGGCAATGCCACCTTCCCGGGGCCAGCCCATAGCCAACACTGGCTGATGTGGAGATATAAAAGCCTGCTCTCCATCTCACAATCTAAAGTAAATTCTGAGGGGTACCCCAGCTCCAGATCTGCTTGTAGGGTTATTTGAGGCCTTATTTGCAACCTCATTGGGGTCAGCTTTTTCCTCCGCTCAGTTCTGCCTCCCTCATCCCCTTGTAGCTATTAGGTCTACTGAGCATGTTTCCTAACAAACTTAGAGCACAGGTTTGTTTGTTTAAAAAACCCTCTGCAACTCAGAGTCTGTTTCAAGATAAGCCATCCTCCTACTTTTCATGTGATTCTTGGTTATTTTAATATCTTCTTTGGAAAAATCTCTATTCATACCCTTTCCCCATTTTTAATGGGTCAATTATCCTTTTACTATTGGGTTGTAAGAATTCTTTTTATAGTCTAGATCCATGTTCCTTATCAGATATATGATTTGTAAATATTTTTTCCTATATGTGTGTTTAATTTCTTGATAGTGTCCTTTGAAGCACAAAAGTTTTTAATTCTGAGTAAGTCCAATATATTTATTTTTTCTCTTGTTACTTGTGATTTTGGTATTATAGCTAAGAAACCACTGACAAATCCATGGTCATGATGATTTACCCCTATGTTTCCTCCTAGGAGTTCTACAGTTTTAGCTCTTACATTTAGGTCTTCGGTCCATTTGAGTTAATTTTGTAAAGTAGTACTACAAATTCATTCCTTTGCATGTGGTATGCAATTGTCCCACTATCTACTGCCAGGTTAATGGTCTATCATCCTTTTTTTGTGTGTGGGTGTGGTAATTTCCAAGGTTTTGTGATTTCTGCATCAAAAATTCAGTCTAAGCTGAATTTAGTTATTTTAAGTCTCAACACGATATCACAAATTTCCCAATTGCACAAAATATCCCCTTGAGTCAGTTTTAAATGAGGCTCATGCAACAAAATGAACATTTCATTTGAAAGCTTTTGTGCAGGTATGCCCAAGCTGTCAAACCCAATAAACTGGACCAAAAGCCTTAAGAATTGAAGACTTAGATTTTCATCAGGTTATCCCTAGAGAGGTCCCAAGCAAATAAAATAGTAAAATCCCAAGAAACCAATTTTATATATATATATATATATATATATATATATATATATATATATATATATAAGCCAATAAAGATTGATACTAAGTAATTTGGAAGAGTGTCAAGGCTGATTCAATTCATTACAGCATTGATTCTGGGGGCCGACTGCATTTGCCCTTGAAGGATAAGTGGTCTACTGACATTTGGCAATGAACCACAGTGTCTTTGGTTGATGGGAGAAGGTGGGCAGTCGAGGTGGAATAGTGTGGGATGCATGGAGGGAACGATGTAGAGGGCAGTTGGACTTATAAAGGCATGCTGGGACAGATGTGGGGAGGACTCAAATGCCTGGCCAAAGAAATATGAAGATGCTATTAAGAAAAATTACTTGGAAACAAGACAGAAAGGTACATGGCATGTACTTTCATCTCATGCTGGGAATTAAGAGGATGATGGTCTCTTTCAAGAGTTATTTAATTACCTGTGCCATTGTGATTTACTATCAATTAAGGGCTTAGACTCTGAAGTTATATGCTAGATACTATTCAGTGAAAAGATAACCCCAAAGGTTAAGGTTTGATTGCTCTGCTGATCAGTTTTAGATCTAGACTAACCAGTTATACAACCAGTTTTACATTTAGTGTAATATTGTAATTCTACCATTCTTTTTTTCTCCTAATATTCCTTTATAAATGCCTGTGAATACCCAGTTTCTCGATAAGCTCTTTTAATCAGCTTTAACATCGTATTAGCTCTCTTATCATTAAGTTAATAAATCTTTGACACAAATTCATTTTATCTTGGTACGAGTCATGTTTTCAACTTTTTGAAAATTATACTTCGCCAGGATTCAACTGTGATGACCCAAACTGACCAAGGGTCATTAAGTGTCCTTTGAGAAAGAAAGCTCTTCTAAGGAGCCCAACTCTCAATTGTCATGGGATATCCTCATTCTTCATACATTTGTAAAGGATTAAATTTTTAAAATGCTGTGAAAATGTGTCCCAAAAAAGGGGGAGGCTCTTCCCTGATGGTTGTGATAGTACACCATGGTACAAACCCTAAGAGGCAGGACAAACAGGTGAGCTAGACATTCTCACATGAGCATGTGTTTAACAATGGTTTCGCCTGTCTTCCATCTTAGCCCATGCCTTGGCTAGCTGTTGCTCCATTGTTAAAGTCCATGTTAAGACATTCGGATGCTTACAACCTAGCACATAAGCGATCAGACCACCACTTTGGTTCTCTGCAGGAAAGGAGAGTATAACTCTTTTGCTTCAAGTATGGTCCAAAGTTACTAACAAACTCACCAATGGGGCTAATGTTTACTGCCTGGAAATGCCTTCACCTGCCTCCTTTTTTGTCAGATGAGTAACTGTTCATTTGGTCCATGCTAATTGGATCAAATAAGCAATAAATGGTTATCGTGGTGGAGTCTTTGGTAAGATTCATTACTACAAAGGCTGGGAGGTAAATCCTATGAGGTCCACACATCTGGAAAATTTTTACAGGTCCAATAGTCTGAGACATCACTTCCAAAAAAAGACACCTCCCACCACCAAGAAGAAAGCACAATACATCCCTGACAATATTGGCACAGTCGGTCTTTTTAACGTTAGCTATTGTAACAGGTGTGTAGTATCTTGTTCTTTTTCAATTTGTGCTTCCTCAGTGACTAATGATGTTGAGCATTTCTTCATATTCTTATTTGCCATCTGATTATCTTCTTCGATGAAGTGCCTGTTCATTTTACTCATCTTAAAAATGGTATTGTTTATTGTTGATTCATAAGAATTCTTTAAATATTCTGAACTGAAATCCCTTATATGCTTTGCTAAGATTTCTCCTAGTTTGTGCCTTGTCTTTTCATTTTCTTAAAAGTGTCATGTGAAGAGCAGGAGCTTTAAATTTTGATAAAGTCCAATTATCAACTTGTTTTTTTGGTGTGTGTGTGTGCAATTTAGTGCTTTTCATCGCCCAAGGTCACAAAGTTTATCTGCTTATCTTCTGGATGTTTCATAATTTGAGGTTTGACATTCAGGCCTATGATTAATTTAGAGTTAAGTTTTGAATATGATGTGAGGTATGATCCAAGTCTGTTTATTTATTTCTGCATATGGATGTCCAACTGTCTAAGCATCACTTGCTGAAAAGAGTACCTATTCTCCACTAAATTGCTTTTATGCTTTCTTAAAAATAAGTCATCCGACTGCTGGTGGGGCTGCACATTGGTACGGCCACTATGGAAAGCGGTATGGAGGTTCCTCAAAAAACTAAGACTTGGTTTCCCATATGATCCAGCCATCCCTCTACTGAGTATTTACCCCGAAGACTTGAAAACCCATATCAGAAAAGATACTTGCACACCGATGTTCATAGCGGCATTATTCATGGTGGCCAGGACATGGAAGCAAGTGAGTGTCCTACGATAGATGATTGGATAAAGAAGCTGTGGTACATATGTACAATGGAATATTACTCGGCCATAAGAAGAGATGAAATACTGCCATTTGCAAAAACATGGATGAACCTCGAAATAATGGTGCTAAGCCAAATAATCCAGACAGAAAAAGTTGAAAATCACATGATATCACTTATATGTGGAATATAAACCTAAAAGCAACAAATGAACAGGAAAAACAGAGACTCATGAACATGAAATATAGACTAATGGTTACTAGAGGGTAAGGGGTGAGGGGAGGGGAAAGGTAGATGGGGTAAAGGGGGTCAAATACGTGGTGATAGAAAGAAATCTAACTATGGGAGGTGAACAGTGTAAATATATATATATGCCTTACTGTTAAAGTGTAAAAAATAAAATAAAATAACTAAGTTATCCATACATTTGAGAGTTTGTCTTGGAACTCTACTCTGTTGCTTTGATATATATGTGGCTATCTTTATGTCAAAATCAAACGTTTTGATTACTGTAGCTTTATAATAACTCTATGATTAGACAGTATTAGCCTTTCATCTTTGTTCACCTTTTTCAGAGTTATTTTAACTGTTCTAGTTCTTTGAATTTCTATGTGAATTTTAGAATCAGTGAGTCAATGTTTTCAAAAAAGCTTGCTGGGATTGTATAAATCTATAGATAAATTTGGGGAGAATTAACACCTTAACAATATGGAGTCTTTCAATTATGAAGAAGTTATAGCTCTCCTTTTGTAAGGTCTTTTAAAATTTTTCTCAGCATTATTTTATAGTTTTCAGTGTATAGATCTTTTATTGCCTTTGTAAATTCATCCATAAGTTCATATTTTTATATTATGGTTAATGATAATTTTTTAAAGTTTTTTTCCCCTGGCTTTATTGAAATATAATAGACAATTTGTTGCTTGTATTTACGTTGTACAATTCAATGAGTCTTTTAAAATCATTTATAGTTGGCATACAATAATATATTACTTTAGTTGTACAGCAGTGATTAGAGATCTATGTAACTCACAGTGCTCAAACCTCCTCCCACCTGTATCTATGAGTTTGTTCCCATTTTTGTGTAATATTTGTCTTTCTCTATCTGACTTACTTCATTCAGCACAATACCCTCTAGGTCTCTCAAGGCAATATCTTTTTCTATCCTTTTCCTTTTAGTCTATGTGTGTCTTTTAATCTGAAGTGAGTCTCTTGTAGGCAGCATATGTAAGGGTCTTGTTTTCTTAACATTCAGGCACCCTATCCTTTTGGTTGGAACACTTAATTCTTTTCCATCTGAGGTACTTGTTGACAGTAATGTAGCTATTGCCATTCTTTATTCATGTTTTTGATACATGTTTTTTCTTCTTAAAGAAGTCCCTCCAACATTTCCTGTTATAGTGGCTTGGTGTTGATAAATTCCTTTAGTTTATTTTGTCTGTCAAGATCTTTATCTGTCGTTAGACTCTAAATGACAGTTATGATGAATAAAGTATTCCTGGTTGTAGATCCTAGGCTTTTATCACATTGAAAATTTTATGACAAGTCCTTCTGTCCTGCAGTTTCTTTTGAGAAATCACCTTCCAGTCTCATGGGTGCTCCCTTGTAGGTCACTAACTGCTTTTCTCTTGCTACTTTTAAGATTCTCTCTTTGTATTTAACCTCTGACATTTTAATTATAATGTGTCTTGGTGTGCCTCTTTGGGTTCATCTTTTTTTTGGACTCTCTGAGCTTCCTGGGGTTGTATTTCTATTTCCTTCACCAGGGTAGGGAAGGTTTTCCATCATTACTTCTTCAAATAGCTCTTCAACTTCTTTTCTTCTGGTACCCCTATGACACAAATGTTTTTGCATTTAATTTTGCCCCATAGCTTCCTTAAATTATTATAGTCTTGGCTTCCTTCTTGCTGTTCTGATTATTAAGTGTCCCTGGCTTACCCATCCTCTATAGCAGTGATTCAGTCCTCTTTACCTGCTCTGTTGATTCTCTCTAATATACTCTTCATCTCAGATAATATCTTCTCTCATTTAGTGGGTTATCGTTTCACTTTCTTGATGATAACCATTTCTGACTGGTTCTCTTTTATAATTTCCATTTCCATTTTTATGTTTCTATCTCTTTGTTAAAGTTCTCGCTGAGTTCATCTACACTTCCCCCAAGTTCACTGAACATCTTTATAACTGGTGTTTTGAATCTGCATCTGTTACATTGCTGGATTCCATTATTCCCGGATCTCTGTTCTGTTCTTTCATATGGTTTCTGCTTCTTTGTCTTCCCATCTCAGCTGCCTTTCTGTGTCTCTTTCTATGTACTAAGCAAAGTCCTAAGTCTCCCAGTCTTATTAGCATGGTTTTGTGTAGCAGGTATCCAATGGCACAGTCCTGAGAGGGGTTCAGCTGCAGAACAAGTATAGACCCAGCCTGTGCTCCTCTGGGGCTCCCTGTTGAGATTCAGCAAGCAATCCACAGATGCTGTGCTTATAGTTGTCTCAAGAGGCCATGTCAGAAACTGAGGCCAGCTGCCACCAGTGTGGGTCTTGGAGTTGGCTTAGCAAGGAGCACTGGACTCGCCAAGACTATAACTGGATGTGGCTTGGGTGCTGCGAGTTTGGGGGCAGAGTGTCAGGGAATCCTCTGGGCAGAGCCACCTATGACAGTGCTGCCTCCACACACTATGACGGGGGCGGGATCGACAGAGGGACAATGGATACCGCCAGCACTTCTGCCTGGGAGAAAGGCTCGCCTCCAGCCCCTGCTCCAACAACTCCGTGTCCCCCTGCAAGTCCCTAGTGGCCTCTGAGTAGCCAACCCGGCACTGGTGCTCAGAGCCAGCAGGTCTGTCACCCTGAAAGTCTGCTCCCGGACACAGCCCTTCTGAGAGGCGTCGGTAGCTGTGGGCTGCCACAGCCTCTGTCTCACTCAGCCACAGGGGACCGGGCAACCTCGCATCTTCGCCCCCTCCCACCTCCAACTGTTGCAGGGTGATTTCTTCTTTCTCTCCCTAGTCCTAGGGCTTCTTTCCATCGAGACCCCAGGCGACTCTACTTGCTGTTGGTTCCGTGTTTCTGTCGTAACTTAGATGTGGTCGCAAGAGGGATGAACAAAGCTTCGATCGTCTATGCCATTTTTCCCTGTTAATAATAATTTTTTAAATTTCAATTTCCAATTGTTTATTGCTATGAATAGACCTATAAAGACTTATCTGTGTTTTCTTCTTTTAGACAGCTTTATTGAGATATAATTTACACACAATAAAATTCACCCATTTTAAGAATATAATTTACGTAATACCAGATTTTAATATATCCACAGACTATTACCACAATCTAATTTGAGAACACTTGTCACCCGTCGAAAAACATATCTATTAGCAGCCACTCCCTATTTCTTCATCTCACTCCGTCAGCCACAGGCAACCAACCACTACTCTATTTTCTGTACCTATGAATTTGCTTATTCTTACATTTCACATGAATTAGGATCTGTATGTGGTCTTTTGTGGTTGGCTTCCCTAACTTAAAGCAATGTTTTTAAGGCTCATCTATGCCGTAGTTTATATTGGACTTCATTCCTTTTTACTGCTGAATAATATTTCATTATAGGGATGTACCACATTTTGTTTATCCATTCATCAGTTAATATACATATTTGGATTGTTTCCATCTTTGGTTATTATGAATAATGCTACTATGAACATTCATGTACAAGTTTGCTGTGGATGCATGTTTTCATTACTCAAGTGGAATTGTTGGATTATCTATAAACTTTATGTTTAATAATTTGAGGAACTGCCAGACTACTTTCCAAAGTGGGTTCACAATTTTACATTCCTACCAGCAATGTATGAGACTTCCAATTTCTCCATATTCTTGCCAATTCTTATTTTTGTCTGCCTTTTTAATTCTAGCCATTCTAGTAGATGTAAAGCAATATTTAATTCTGGTTTTGATTTGCATTTCCGTAATGACTAACGATGTTGAGCACTTTTTTATATATGCCTCTTAGCAATTTGTTTATCTTCTTTGGAGAAATGTCTATTCAAATCCTTGGCTGATTTAAAAACTGGGTTATTGATCTTTTTATTAACTTGTAAGAAGTTTTAAAAATACATTCTGGATATAATCCCTTATCAGATGTTGGACTTGCAAATATCTTCTCTCATTTAGTGGGTTATCTTTTCACTTTCTTGATAATACCATTTGCAGCACAAAAGAATTAAGTCTATACAATCAAAATTATTTTGGCTATTCTAGCTCTTTTAGCTTTTCATATATTGTCATGATTTTAAAAATGTTACTTTCCTAATCTTTTAATTACTGTTTAGATAATTTATATTTAATGTGATCATGAAGTGATATGTTAGGGCCTAAGTCTGCCATTTTATTTTTTGTTTTGTTTCTTCTGTTTTTTTCCCTTTTTTCTTTTTCTTATGCCTTCCTGTGAATTATTATTTTTTTAGAATTCCATTTTTATTTTTCTATAGTGTTTTTTAGTGTATCCCTTTGTACAGATATTTTCCGTTGGTAATTGCTCTAGATACTGCATATTTTCCTGGTTCTTGGTAGGATGGGTGATTACAAAATTGTATCTGGACCTTTAGAGTGTTATAAGACTCTGGATCTTAGTAAATCTATTTTAGTAGGCCCCCTCTGACATGCTGGTGGGGAATGGGATGCTACCTCCCTACTGGCTGGTGGGGGTGAAATTCCAGATTGCCCATTTGATCTCTTTGACAACTCAGAGGGGAGTGGTGCCTTGCTCCTCCTATTGGATGGAAGTGGGATTTCTGGTCCCTCCACTATGCCTGACACCACCTTGGCTGGAAGTGGGAGGGGAACCTGGTTAGGTCTCACAATTGTACCAAGGTAAGTGAGGCCTCATTATTGCTGATGATGGCGGAAGTTCCTCTTCACACTCAGCCTCCTCTGATGCTGAAGGGCAAAGGCAAGGTTAACGTTTTACTACTGGTTGGGAGTGAAAGCTCAGGATCCCCATGTGGCCTCCACTGACCCCAGAGAGGGGCTTCCGTACCACCAGGCAAGGATGAAAACTCCCAACTCCTCACTCAGTATTCTCTGATCCCCCTCTGGAGGTGAGGGGTGCCACAGTACAACTGGGTGGAGGTGGAACTCTAGGCTCCCCGCCGAAAGCTGGCTGACAGGAGCAGGGAGGGACAGGGTTTCGTTCCGTGGTGTTTGGCAGGGTAAGGCAGGTACTGTCTAAAAGTTTTCTCTCTTGCTAGGTTGCCCTCTGCTTGGCCACTGACTGCAGAGAGAAGGATTCTAGGGGGCTTTTTTGTGTACTCTTGTTGCCCTTTCTCTATCGCCAGCTTCCCAAGCACCCAGTCTAGGGTATGTGAGGCAAAAAAAGGAAACCCAAGTATCTCATCCATGGTCCCACGGTCCCAAGCCAGTAAGTAAGCCTTTAGAGTCATTTTTGGTTTATTTTACGTATTACGCCCACGTTTTGTAGCTGTCTTTAGTGGAGAAATAGAGATGCGTTTATGCCACTCAGCTGAACCCAGAAGTCTACAGTGTCTTTCTAATCTAGGTTAAATATCTATTTCTGTTTCTTAAAACTTTACATTTCCGTCTCCTAATAAAGTGGGTCCTCAAACATGGTTTCCTTATGTCGATGAGAAAAAACAAAAAGTTTCCAATCTGAGGACTGTGTGTGGACTTGGCATGTTCTCCCCACATCTGCCCGGGTTTTCTCCGGGTACTCCAGTTTCTCTCATATCCCAAAGATATGCATGTTAGGTTAAATGGCACGTCGAAACTGTCCCAGTCTGAGTGAGTGTGGGTATGTGTGTGAGTGTGCCCTGTGATGGAAAGGCATCCTTTCCAGGTTGGGTTCCTGCCACGTGTCCTGAGCTGCTGAGATAGGTTCTGGCGACACTTGACTCTGAACTAGAATGAATGAGTTAGAAAATAATTATCCTATTCATTTCTATTAATCTTTCTTGAATGTATGTATAGCTTACATTTATTTTAACGTTTAATACTAGAAGTGTTTTGGGGCCTTGTTTAGATGTTTAGCAGTTTCTGTCACCAGAAATATGCTATAGGAACTTTTGTTTATATCAATTACCCTATGGTAAAACTGGTTTTGTTATACATTGTTTTCCTTAAAGTCTCAGTTTCTAAAACCTGTCAACCACATTATGTTAGGACCTACTGTATAGGGTTTGCTTATTTCTTAAGTTTGCAATTCTCTTTATTAGATTTTAAAACTAGTTAAGACTAAGGGAAGCTGTTGATTTTTGAGAAAAAAGTTAATACAGCAGGTCTGGTTGCTCAATCTTTGCATGTCTCTTGGTGAGCCTGGTACCCTAGGAATATGGCCTTCAGAATGATGTTCTTTATGTTATTGATGTTTCATATGCTCAGAGCAACGATGGTGCTGTACCAGCTAATTAGAATTGTTTTGCACAAACAGCAAGATTGATGATGTGTCTCATTTCACTATTGGGGTCCTGAGTTTCAGTTACCGTGGATGGTCAGGTAGCCAGAACAGTTGCCTACATGATCAACCTCTGATAAAAGCTTCAGACCCCTGGACTAGAGAGGGCTCCCTTGGGCAGAGACATTTCACCTGTCCCTGTAGTTTGCTGCTAGAGTTTTTCTGAGTTCTCCAGACTTTGCCTGATGCGTATTTTTGTTCTGTTGCTCTAGCTCTGTATCTTTTGCTCCTATAAGCCTTAGCTGTGAGTATAACTTGCTAGACTTGTGAATCATTCTAGTGAATCACCTAACTTGAGAATAATCATGAGACGCCTAAAACAATTAAAATCGGCTAATATTATATCCAACCACTTTGACGTTAACCTTTTATCCGAGCTAATAGTTTGTTCGTTGATTTTCTTAAAATTTCTAGATCAAGGATCATATTTCTGTAGAAAATGTGTAATATTTTCCTCTTCCTCTCTATTTATAGGTTTTAAATAATCTGCTAGGCCCTCTAGTACAATGCTGGTTAGCAGTGTAGTAATCTTGATTCTAATTTTAATGGGAAAGTTCCCAATGTTCTATGATTAACAATAATGTTTGCCATAATTTTCTAATAAACATTTTCATATTACAGAAATTTCCTACTCTTAGTTGACTAAGGGCACTTATCAGTAATGAGTGTTAAAACTCATTAATATTTTTTACATTTATTGAGATAATCATATGATTTTTCTTCTCTAATGATGCAGTCTGGCCTCTTTTCTTAGGCATAGATGTTTGACTACCCTTTATTCCCTCTGTGGTTATTCAAGCTTTCTGATTCTTCTTGAGCCCAGTTTTGGAAATTTCTTTTTTTCAAGCATAGCATCATCTTTTTCTTTATTAAAAATTTTTAGCTTTAAATGAAGTAGCCAAGAACAATTGGTAATACTTATCATTTTTCAAAAAAGATCCTTTTATATGGACATACTAAACATTGAAACAATATTGTTAAAATTATTATAAGTGGTCTTTGTCTCTTAACCAGCAATCTGCTTCATCTATGCCACATCTCATCACAGGCTTTCTCCTTTTGATTATGAAATATATATTGCATAGAACTCTCTTTGAGGTACTGCGGTAAATGTGATTCTCATACACTTGGATGCAGTATTTATTTCTACATACTGTCAGTAAATTTGGTACCTATCTGTGCAGACATCTCTAAGCTTCTCTTTTTACCTATTATGTCTGACCAGGATATTCTGTAGATATTTTCCCTAAATGGTAACAACAGCATTTCTCATCTACACTGCTTTTCCAGAACCTTGCCACTCCCTCATTAAGAGGTGGAGTTATGCTCCCTCCCCTTGGACTTGGTGGACCTTGTGATATCATTAACTAACAGAGTACAGTGGAAGTAAATGTTATGTGACTTCTAAGGCTAGGTCATGAAAGGCAATACAGCTTTCACTTGGCTCTCTGTCTCAACAGGAGGGAGCCACTTTGGAAAGGGATCTGATAGCTCTCAGACGAGCTGTCCAGCTGCTGCCCTGTGGAGCAGAGAGAAATCTTCCCTGCCTGAGTCCTGGCCAGACTGGAAATTTCTGAGCACAATAAATGGTTGGTTTTGTTTTAAGCCACTGTTTTATTATGTAGCAACTGATAACTGATAGAAAGATAAACTGAGAAAGAAGCTGACAGTGGGAAGCACAGTGCTTCTCAATTTCTTTGTTCCTTTAAAAGTTTTCTTCTCACAGCTTCCAAGAGACCACACTCCCCTATTTGTTCTTAACTTCACCTTTGCCCCTTTGCTGGCTTATCATTCTTTATGACCTATAAATACTAATGTTCCCAAATGCTCAATCCTGGGCCCTGTCTTTTTATCTGCCCCTTTCTCCCTGGGATATCTCATGCAGTCCTACAGCTTTAAATATCATTTGTATACTAAGGAGTCTAAAACTTCTATCTCCTCATGAGGAGCATTCCTCTAAATTCCTATTAGTATTTTTAACTGCTCACTTGATATCCTCATTGGAATATGTAGCAACATTCTCTGCCTTAATTTGTTCAAAGCAGAATTATTAATCCAATATTCCCTAGCCTAGTTATTTCCCAGTCTTCATAAATCTCCACCAAACACCAGTTGCTGAGGTAAGAAATTTAGGATTCATCTTTGATTCCTTTTTCTCACCCTCCACATCCAAACCATTAGCAATATTAACAGACTAGTGTGTACCATTCTGCATCTCTCTCATTGTTCAGACTTACTTACACAAGCACTTACATTAATATGCATGTATATGGCTTTTGGTTTAACCGAATTCTAATTACTCTGGAACCTACTTTTTTCAGTTGACATCCTTATGTCAACAGATTCAACTGTATTTTTCCCTTCTAATTTCTTAATGAACCTCTAAATAAATAGAAATATCTCTCTATATAATATGTATCATATAATACATATATAATATGTATAATCACAACATATTTACTGGTGAATGGTGGTAGCATTTTTTCCTTATTCTTTCTCTCATTTCCTTCTTCCTTCATTTCTCCCAACTCTCAAATCAAGATACTTCAACTAAATAGCATATGTCCACTCATATCTTCCTCCATATTCATAAATTCAAATAAATATATGCATGTATATTCACATGTATGTTCACATTTATATGCTTAAGCATTTTACTTTTACCTATTCAACAAATCCCAAAACTTCATGGACACTCCTACAGAATACCTTGTATAGCAAAAATTTCTTTTAATGACAATATAATATTCTTTGATGTGGATATTCCAAAATGAATTCATCCATTCCCTTACTTATATTTTATTTCCCTCAACACAAATAATGGCATAATCAATATCTTTGTACATTTAGTCTATGAACAAGTGCTTTTATCTCTATGAACCAGAATTTCAGAAATAGAATTTACTGGGTCAAAGGATACTCACACACATTTTTATTAACTAGTAAGTATTAATCATGCATAGCATAGACAAAATAACGGTAAAACAAATATCTATGTACTTACCAACTAGTTTAAGAAATAACACCTTACCTGTTTTCTGAAGCCTCCTGAGTGCTCCCATATGATCGTTTTCTCCTTTTAAAAAAAAATTATCCTGAATTTTTCTTTTCCTTGCTTTGAGTTTTGCCATGTTTAATTCCCTAAACAACCTGTTGTTTAATTTTGATATAAAATTCCATATAAATGGAAAAGATAATATATTCTTTTATGCCTTTCCCCGCCCCCTGCTCATTATTCTGTTCCTGAGATTTAATCATTTTGATAGATGTAGCTAAAAAGTTCATTCACTTTCAATGCTGTTTAATCTCTACTATATACACACACTACAGATGATGGGCATTTGCAATACTGCTATGAACTTTCCTGTATGTGGTTTTGGCGTATATGTGCAAGAGTTTCTCTAGTCTGAAAGATGCTCAGCATCACTAATCATCAGGGAAATACAAATTAAAACCACAAGGAGATGTCACTTCACAACTGTCAGAATGGCTATCATCAATAAATCTACAAATAAGTATCATTGAGAATGCGTAGAAAAGGAACCCTTGTGCACTGTTTTTGATGAATAAAAATCAGTTGCAGTTACTCTCCCGCCCCAAGAAATTTCAGGGCCAAAAAGGATGATAGATCTGTGTACAACAGTTAAAATAACCATTAATTTAAATGATGGTCTTTCTTTTATATACTGATGAAACCCAATAACTTTCAATTTTGTTGAGCTTCACATCTACATAAATTTATGAGGGAGTAGGGCTGACTCTGAAAGGTGAGGGTGTTTGTGGGAGCACGTGGGTAGAGATACGGTTTTTCACACTGCCTTGCTCACATTGCCCCGTTGGCCTTGTTGTCACTGTCGACCTTGCCTCCTCTTGGCAAAGCAAGGAACTTTGAGGAGTTCTAGGAGACAAGGCCTGGGGCTTGCTCATCCCTCCCAAGCTGGCATTTCTTGAGGAGCATAACCATTCCTCTAACATCTTCACTTGGAGGAAGGATTTGGTGAAGGAAGAGACAAGAGTGGGTAAGGGTGGATTCCCCATTCAGCTCCAGCTGTGGGGTCAAGGGGAAATGACCTTTGTCCTCTCTCCTAGAACTCTAGCCAGGTTCCCATGAGGCAGCAGAACTTTGGCCAGGGCACAATGAAGAGACCTCAGAGGACCTCGCTATCTTGATTTTTATTGCTTCTGTGTTGTGTCAGTCCTAAGGACTGTCTCTCAACATATCACCTCGAAACTTGTTTACAAATATTTTTGGAGAATGTGCTCAGGGAATCAGCTGGTGCTCTGCCTCCCCCAACTGGTGGTACATTTTTTCTTTTCTCATCTCTTTACCAGGTATCTGGAGCCTAATTGTGGGTAATGTCCAACGTTCGGCCATCTGTCCCCTCTAAGGAAGAGATGCCCGTGTCAATTTTGTTTCAGTCGCTACTGGCTACCCCAGGGTCTCTAAGATGGGGTGTTTGGGTGTTCTTGTCAATGGCAAGACTAATTAGGAAAGTTTTTATAGTTTTCAGTACTATAGGAATGGGATACCTTATGTTTCACTTTAAGATTTTACATTTTTCCTTTAGACTTAAAAAAGAGGTTCTATGAAAGTAATCTCGCAGGGTGATCTGATCATAAATTCCTAACTGGGCAAGTCATGGTGGGTAGTCAGTCACACCCCAGGTATATGAC
The DNA here is from genome assembly GCA_003508835.1 of Eonycteris spelaea. Classification (NCBI taxonomy): domain Eukaryota; kingdom Metazoa; phylum Chordata; class Mammalia; order Chiroptera; family Pteropodidae; genus Eonycteris; species Eonycteris spelaea. The sequence goes on along the minus strand of PUFA01000145.1, from coordinate 1,171,304 downwards.
TTCTTTAGTAAAAGGTTTATATTTGCTTTAAGCAAGCCCTGTTCAGTGTTTCTGTGCACTAGGATTAACACACCTTTGAAATGAATTGGTAACCACCCTCAAGAGAGCACATAATCTTGTTAACTATCCTGTAATCTACTTCCTGCCTTGCTTCCTCTTACCCTCATTAATAATCTTCCTTACTTTCTCTCCTTAATTTAAAATGCATAAAAGAAGCTGCAAAGCTGTTATTCTCTTTTGCATTGGAGATCTTGCTTCCTGGCAATTGTCAGTTTGGCTCAACTATTATAAAAATTCTCTACAGGTTTGGACGTCCTTACGTTGACACACATTTGTAGAAGGCTTTATGTAAGAAAGTAGAAGACAGTCAGTATCTAATAATTATAGGCTAAAGACTAAATTATTCCATAGCTTTGATCAAGAGGCCAGGCCCAAGAATATGTTCTGAGGATGCATTCTCTTTGATTTTAAAATATGTGTACAAAGAACCTGTAATACAATAATAGATGAGGGCATTTAGTAGTACTCAATCTTCCAACAATCTTGCCTGTAAAAATCTGGATCTTTTACTTATACAAGGGGTTTAGTATTTCCCCCGTAGTTATATGTTTACTGCACTGGTCCTAACCAGATGAATGCTATCTTAGGACTAGGTATTTATAGAGCCCAGCTGGACCACCTTCTGTGAGAGAACTGTTTACTTTGTTATTAAGAAAACAGGAAACCTGTAGCTGCTCTTTTATCATTCATCTCAGTTTAGGTCCTTCTCACCTCACATTTACATTGTTTAAGCCATCTCTACCTAAAATTAAAAGAGCTCTTTACCATCTGTCTGTCTAATGTCACTTGGCTCCCAATGGCCTATCTGGCATAAGGCACAGGGCCCTAATTTATTCTTTCAAAGCCTGAAAGATAATACTTCCTGGACATTTACTTGATGAGAGGCATTGCACAAGCATGTTTCATACGTTTTAGTTTAATAATCACAACATTCTATGCTATGGATAATATCCCTATTTTATGGATAAGGCACTGGAAGCATGAAAAGTAACCATGCCTAATGTCACATAGCTACAAAGTGTCAGTGCTGATGTACTATGCCAGGAAGATCTGGCTCTTAACCTCTGCACTATTATCTGAATAAGAGTCGATATTTATTGAAGGTTTCAGGCTTTACGAATATTATCCCACTGAATCCTCACAACAGTGAGAGGGCCTGTCCACATAAATATTCTCATTTTACAAGGAGAAAAGGCACAGAGAGATTAAGTAACATTCACAGTCTGTAGAGAAGTGGCCATGAGAATACTTGATCCTAGGGAGTTGGATGGTCCCTGGACCTGGATGCTATGCCTACAGGCACCAGAAAAAATGCCCGAATACTCCCAAGTGAGAAACAGTGAACACTAATAGGCTGTCAGTATTCATTAGTATATTCATACACACAACACACACACACACACGTACGCGTGCACGAAATAAAAAAGCTAGTAAAGGATGTCTATTCTCTTAGATCCCATTTCAGTAATTATGACACATATTGTCTTAGGCTGTTATAACAAAATACCACACACCGAGTGACTATAAACAAAAGAAATTTATTTCTCACAGTTCTGGAGGCCAGAAGTCCACCATCAAGGTGCCAGCATGGCTGAGTCGTGGTGAGGCCTTCTTCTGGGCTGCAGACTCCTTTTCATCACACCCTCTCAGAGCAGACAGGAGAGAACTCAGCAGGGTCTCTTAAAAGGGCACTAATCTCATTCACGGCAGCTCCCCGCTCAAGGCCTAATCAATCACCTCTTGACACCATCTTTCTGGGATTTCAACATATGAATTGGGTGGGGTGGGTACACATTCCGTCCATACCACCTCTATTCACCTGTTTGCTGGTAAATTCCGACTCAAAATTATAGTGAGGGGAAACACACACACACACACACACACACACACACACACACACGAAAATCCTGATCCAATGCACCCCAATTTCAAAGTGCTCAGCTGCCACAAACTCTTCAATACCCTGAGGATTTAGCTAACGGCTTATTATGCATTCTTGCTTCTCATTCGGAAACGACTGAAAACTCGTAGCTTTCAAGTTATCCCACTTCATCTCACCTTGTCGTTTTTTGCAGAAAAGTGATTAGTAACTTTCTTTCTTTCTTTCTTTTCTTTCTTTTTTTTTTTTTTTTAAGTCATTTCCTCCAAGGCCTTACGGAGCGCGCAGAAGCCGCGAGCTGCAGCCTTCCAGGTTCGGGTGGGTGCTGCGGCAGCCGCGGGGCGCCCGGCGGTCGGGGCGGCAGACCAGCGGGGGGGGTGCGGTGGGGAGGGGGCGTCCCGGGACCTCGGTGAAGGGCGAAGCCCCCGGCTCGGCTCCGTCTCGGCTCCCGCAGAGGGGGCGAGCAAGCGAGGACACATCCTGGAGAGGCGCGGCGAGCGCGTTACCTCCGAGAGCCGGGGGCCGGGGGCGGGGCCCCTCGGCGCCGCGGCGGCCTCGGGCGCTCCGGGAGGGCAGGTCCTCGAGGGTGGCGCGGCAGGAAGGCTTGCGTCCCCGGGAGGCTCGGGTTCGCCCCGCGTCGCCCGCGCAAAACGCCGGGGCGCGCCGGGTCACGCTTCCGTCCCCGGACGCCCGCATGGGTCCGAGGGCGGTGTCGCGGCGCCGCCTCTCCGGGGCCGGGGCTCATTGTTCGGGGAAGCCGCTCGCAGGGCCCGGCCGGCCGGCGGGCTGCGCCCAGCCCCGCCCGCGCCCGCGCCCGCGCCCGCCTGGGGTCGGCCGGCAGCTGCGGACGCGCCGACTGGCGGCGGCGGACGCGCGGCCCGTGCGTGTCTCTTTAAGGGGCCGGGCCTGTGATGCTGCGAGGCGGGCGGGGTGCGCGTCGCTCCCCGGGAGAGAGTGTGGGGGAGAGAGCAGCGGGCGGGCGCCGGAGGGAGGGAGGGAGGGAGCGAGCGAGCGAGCAAGCGACGCGGGCCGCCCCTGCCGCCGCCGCCGCCGCCGCCGCGGTCGGACCAGCGGCCTCCTCCCCTCCCCTCCCCTCCCTCGCGTCGTCCTGCCGCGGGGAGGGGGCGCGCGTCGCCACCTCCAGCCGCTCCAGATGAAGCAGCTGCCGCCGCAGCCGCCTCCGAAGATGGGGGATTTCTACGACCCCGAGCACCCGACCCCTGAGTAAGTATCAGCCCCACGGCCTCCCGCTGCCGTCGGCCGCCTCAGCCCGAGCCGAGGGGCGACGCGTCCTGACGGGCGGCGGCGCGGCGCGGCCCGGCGCGCGGAGTAACGGGCCCGCCGTGCACGGGCGCGGGCGGCGTGGGGAGCAGGCCCGCGCCGCCGCCGCGCCGGGGCCGCCGGGGCCGGCGGTTGGGCCCGACGTTGGCGCCGCGGCTCGCGTCGCAGCGGCGGTTGGGCCCGGCCGATGGGGGAGGGGCGGCCACGGCCTCCGCCGCCGCCGCCGCCGCCGTGTCCGCGGCGACCCGGCCGGCCCGAGGCTCGGCGGTCTCCTCCTGCCGCCCGCGGCGCGCTCAGGCCGCGCTGCAGGCGAAGGTGGCGAGTCAGAGGAGCTGCCGGCGCCGGACTGGGCGAGAGGGCACCGGCGAGGGTAGGCCGCGAATCCCCGGGCTCGGGTGGAAGCCCGACCCGTCTCCCGGCCTCCCGGCGACGGCGGCTCGGACCGGAAGGGCCTAGCGCGCGTCGCTCGGCCCGTGGCCGCGCTCCGCGCTCGGGTTGAATATTTTTCTGCTGGAACTCGATCCTGGCCTCGCAGTGCTTCCGGCTTCCCGTTCTGCACCTTTGGCACTTCGGTTTTGTAATGGTGGCGAGGTTTGTGTGGCCCCGATGTGGAGGTGACACCGGGGTTGTTTTTCCACTCGAAAGTGAAAGCCTTCGGAGGGGCACACGTTCTCTTCCAGATTTAAGGGATCCGCGCACTTTCGAAAGGACCCTGCTTCCTTGGTAACAGGAACCTCTCACCCTAAATGGACAACTTTCTATCCCCGGTGAAGACTGACTTAAAAACCGAGAATTGTGTGAGGAGCCCCTAAAGAGACAGTATTCTAGAAAATCAAATAGAGTTTCATCCAATTGTATTTTTTCAACCTAGGACATTTTTACATTTTTGTAAACGGTCGTGTCTGCTACTGTATCTGATACCTCGGGGAGCTTCCTTTCCAGAGCCTGGATTCACTTCTTTGCCTACACCCTCCCAAGACTATTGTTTTACAAAGCTGATGTTAAACTTTATTTGCTGGCGTTGGTTGAAGTCTAGATCTACGACGGGACTCACTTAACACTGATAGGGCTTTCAAATGAAACTGTCACTTTTATGACCGGAGTGATACCAATCGATTTCCTCTTTGGACACATTTTACCTTAGTTCTGCTGTGGCTCTTTATTTTTGAACACTTTGCCAAATTTTTTCATCTTGGTCCAGAAATGTCTGGATCTTACTTGATATTTCTTAGGTTCAGTGTCAGCACAGAAGTTAGCTCTGAACAAAAAGAGAAAGTTATTCTGTCTTTCTAAAACAAAACCCAGCTCTCATTTGCAATAGTAAGTTTTCTTAACATGGCTTTTTTCTTTCATGGCTTCTTGCTTATAGGTTAACAGTACCTTAATTAGATTGTTTTGATTTGCTGCACAATCAGTTGAATTACAAAGCTCATGTTATATAGGTTTTTGGTTTGGGACTTGGAAACCTAAAAAAAAAAAAAAATTCCGTCATGGCCCAATAAACTTATTGAACATTTGTCCTGTTCAAAATTACATGGTAGCCCTTGAATGGGGTAAGTAAGTGCCTGCTTTCAGTTCCTTTCCAGGTTGTTTGGTGGAGGCCATATGCTTTAACGATCACATCATTACACTCTTTGAGGGAAAATATAATTTTTCATACTATGTGGGAAAATGGACTCAAGTGCATCTTGATAGACGTAAGTGGAGAGGAATCAAGAACTTTTTATTGTTTTACATGGGTCTTAGAGTTTTGTTTTGTTTTTTTGTTTTTTTCTTCATTGCTTTTCTGTCTCCATTGCCTTGGATTTCTAATAGTGACTTAAGTAAGTTCCGAAATTTGTCACTATGTGTGTAGTGACCTGCCTGGACTGTAAAAAGTTATAAAATGTGTTCTGTCATAATACTGTAAGAACTGGAAGGGATCTTGGTGGGCATCCTGAACAATATCACCTGTTTTACAGATGCAGAAACTGATGCCTAGGGAACTGAAGTGACAGCAAACCCTATGAGGTAGTATATATAAGAGCATGTATACAACTGGAAGGAGAAAAGCAGTCTAGTATAGGATTAAAAAAAATTGGTTTGAACCTGGTTGAACCTTGAACAAGTGACTTCATCTTTCTAAGCTTGGGTTTTCTATCTCTGAAATAGGTATAACGGTAGCAACCATATAGAATAGAACTTTTGGGAGTACTGAATGAGAATAATGTTTGAAAACCACTCGGCACAGACTGTGGCACATGTAAGTGCTTCTAGCTGGGGTCATCAGGGAAAACTTAAAAGTTAGGATATTAAGTCCAGCATGAAAAGTTTAGGTGGCTTGGGAGGGAGTGATGTGTCTGGGGGAAGGAATGACCAAGTGCCCTTTTTAGACTTTAGATAGTTTGAAATGGTTCTTAGTTACATGAAGACATTGAGGCACGACATGTAAATTTAGTTTGAAGTAAAACTTGGAACCTGGTGTTCTATATTTGTCTTGTACTCACTCTTTAATCAGGCACAGCTGTAAGACCTAGCTTTTTTTCTGTTGCATATAGGATTGTGTTTCAGGAGAAAATGGCTGTAATCACCTGAGTATCTGCATTAGGTGTCTGCTGTTGGGCAGGCTCAGGGCCAGGTGTTGAGGACACTGCAAATTAGAGCTAGTCTTCAGAGAGCTCTTTTAGAGACAGGTAAGTACTTTACAGTGATAGAAGTGCTGTTCTTTGAATTTGCATGTCTATTTTGTGTCCAAAATAGGCACACTAGCGGGTATACAAAACAGAAATTTTGCCCTTGTGGGCATTTGCTAGTGAGGGGTGATAAACAAGAAATAATACAGAATGTTCAAAGGTAAGTGCTTTGAAAAATGGAGCAGGGCAGGGGGATCCAGAATTTCTGGGGATGTTGCAACTTAAAATAAGGTGGACTTCTTGAGACAGAAATAGGCAAAGACTTAGTGGGGAGGGAGTTAGCCATGTTAATATCTCGTGGGAAAGCATTCCAAGTAGAGGGAATAGTTCCAAAACACTGAGGCAGACCTAGTGAGTTCTGCCCAGTATGGCTAGAATGGAATGAACAACAAAGAGTAATAGTAGATTGAGTCCGGGTGGGGTCTAGAGTTCACAGTCTTTGTGGAGCTATTCTAAGAACTTTTCCTGGAGCTTTCAACAGAGGGGTGAGAGGGTTAATTTCAGCTTCAGAAGGATCAGTCAGTTTACAGGAGGGAACAAGTGATAGAAGAAGAGAGATTTGTAAGGAAGTAAGTAATCTAGGAGAGAGAGACTGGTGACTTGTACCAAGGTGGTAACAGGAGATAATAAGAAATAGTTGAATTCTGGATATATTTTGAAGATCAAACCAATATGATTTGTTGATAAGATCAAATGTGGCATGTGAGAGAGGGGCCAAGGATGAATCCAAGGTTTTTGGTCTGAGCAATTGGAAAGATGGAGTTGTTATCAACTGAGATAGGGATGATTGTGAGAAGAGCAAGTTTAGGGTATAGATTACTTCAGTTTTATACATGAAAGTTTGTGATGCCTGTTAGACATTCAGGTTGAATTGATACCAAGCCCGGAGTTAAGGGGAAAGGTCTGGACTAGAGATAAATTTGTCATCATCAATTTAGGTGGTATTCAAAGCCACTAGCCTGGATGAGATCACCACGCAACCCAGTATGGAAAGAGAGAAGAACCCGGGATGGGTCCTTTTAAACTGCAGTGTTAAGAGAATTGTTGTAGTGTGCAATGTAGGGGTCTTAATATGGATGGCATCCATAAACTTAGGGGGGAAATTACTTCTTCACTAACCTCTAACTTGAAGTTAGCATTTCTTTTCATTACTAATGTAAACAGTAAACTACTGGTACTATTAACATCATTTGTATTTTTGCTACTAGTAGAAATCACAGATGTCTTTATATTGTTATTGTAGATATTTCAAAATGTTTATGTTCATCATTACATTGAAATTACAGTAGATATGAAGATCCACCACTAGATTGTTAAGAAGTACATATATTACTATATCACACATTTGGGTTTTTTTTGTCCCCAGTGTAACTGGTCTCCTTCGTAAATCACATGCATTTCATTTTATACATTTAAACATGTTAAGCTGAGAAGGAATCTGCAGGGTTCATCAGACTGCCAAAGTGACCCAAGACACAAATAAAGTTCTGGGCTCTGGAGCCATAGCTCCTGGTTTAGAATCTTACCTTTTTTATTTAATAGCATTATGAGCCTGGGCAAGTTTTGTTATGACTCTGTGCCTTGGGTCCTTATTTATAAAGTGGTGATCATAATAGTATTTTCTGCAAAGAGTTTTATGAGGATTTAAGAATTAGGATTAGTATTGGTTGTAAAGATGCAGCTAGAAAGAACAGTTCTTTCTTTACAAGGCACCATGATATGAAAAGCATGGTAAATTCGGCAAAAGTTTATTTACTGGGAAAAATATTTCAGCATCAAATAAAATATAAAGCTGAGAGGATAGTCAAATTCTGAAAATTCTCATAATTCACCTTAGCCACAGTGGAGATAGAGATGCCTAGGAAGCCAACTAAGAGAAAGTATTATAATGGGATCACCAGATTCCATGTGGTTTAGATATTTAGTAGTTTGCAGATAATACGTGAACAAAATTTTTGTTATTTTGTAAGAGAAATAGCTTTGTAGTGATTGAGGTATGGTTCTACCCTCTTTAGGCTATTAAGTACATGGGAGGCCATAATATTACTTAGAGGGTGTTCTGGTGAGTAAGAGAGCTTGATGAACTATCCTAATACTTAGGATAGAATTATACTTCTCCAGTATTCAGGCCTTTCTTTGCTGTTGCCTTTTCTATATTTCTGGAGGACCATTCTTCTGTTGACACATTATATCTTTAGCAAGGTATCAAGCAACTGTTGATATAGTTGTTTTCCTAAGAAATGTTCAAGCTGCCAAGACATAGTTTATACATGTAATATTATCTATGTATCTATGTATCTCTGTCTGTCTGTCTATCTATCTATCATACTTTACTAATTTCCTTAGTGGAACTTTGTTACTCCAAAATTTTTTTTCTGCTACCTTTTACCGTCGTGATCGATTGATTCAATCTATTCCCCTTAAAAAAATTGAAATGCATTATGATTTACTCTGTAACAGATATTATAATAATTTATATTGACCTTGCTATTCAGTGTTCCATGAGCATTGTCAATTTGCACAGAGAAGCTAGAATGGTGATATGCTGGATGGCAAAAGATGGCTAGCCTGGGTTAAAGAATCAAAAGTTGACCCCCTTCATCATTTCTGTTAATTCTTCCATAGTACTACAGAGTACCTCATTTTGTAATGCACTAAGGGCAATTATTTTAAGACCCTGAGAGACAGTTTACATTGGAAACTGAACCATTTACATCTAGACTCCCTGAAAATCAGGTTGAGAATCTTTTTTCCCTCTGAGAACCACTTTTTAGGAAAAAAAAAATTATTTTTGAAAAACATTACGAAGTTGCAAGAATAATGTAATGACTTCTCATATACTTCTACATTAATTAGTAGTTGAAATTTTGCCACGTTTGCTTTATCTTTCTATATTAAAAATATACATATACACACACACACAGCTGTTTGTTTATTATTGGCTGAACTATTTGCGAGTCAGTTCCATTATCACCCTTTACCCTTAAATATTTCATAATATTACGAAGAATAAGCATTCTCTCAGCTAACCAATATACAGTAATCAAGCTAACTTTTGTTTCAGTGTCTTTTCCAAATACATTGGTCACTTAGTTTGAAGTTTAAAATTAGTATGAATTCCTATAGATGCTTTTAGAATGCTTTTTCTGTCAGATGCTAACATCTCACAAGTGAGAATATCCTTGGGATGGTGTGTGGGTGTTGGTAGGAGTGTGATCATGCTGGCAAGCTGTTGGGAGGTCTGCTTATTGGGAGCCTGCTGTGGGCTTGCAAGAACCTGGAGCAAACCTGGTTTCTGACTATAGCCCTTCCTGCTGCCCATTTCCTACTAAGTACAGTTAGAGCTTTTCTTTGGGGAGGGCTGTATAGTAATCACCAATATTTGCTTCATGATTAGCTCTTTGAAGAACCATGGACTAACTTGTATTTTGAATCTTGTCTACTATTTAGCCTCTTGGTGAATAATTATAAATTATATACTCTCTAGTAGGCAGATGATGCATGCCAGGTTTAAAATTTTTATGAGTTTTGTGTTAATGTAGAGCTAGCATGATTTTTCATAAATTATATAGATGGCTGCAAAAACCCTTTGTATCAAAATCCATTTGTTCTGATCTTGGTCACACACAAAGACTTTCTAAAATTGCCTGTTTAAAAATATAACTTCTATTAATGTATCAATTCTAGACCAAACTATCTATATCAATTCTATAATGTAAACTACAGTTTTTATGGTACTGCTTCTGTGGTGAAAATGATGATAGTTATGAAGAATCAAGCCAACTGAAACATTTACTAAGCACATACTACTGTGTACCCCTAGCCGCCAGTAACTGGGATTCCTCCATTTAAAAGAGTAAGTCTCTCTAACATATTCATCATCGTCTTTGGGTTTTCTAGGATAGGGAGCTACAAAATCCCTGAGGTCCTAGTAACAGAACCAGACAAGTCTAAATCATGCTAAAGAATGGATAAGCATAGGCTCCATGAAATATTAGCTTTTGTTAGTTGATGCCTTGTATTAGTAACCACCCAAAGTTTCTTAATAGTGGGAGGATTATAACAATTCATATGCACGCAAACACATCTTTAAAAATATTTATATGGAAAAATAGTAATGATGAAAATAAGAATACATTAAGCAATGGGTACATTTCACAAAAAACATAGCTAATAAATTTTGCAGTTAGCATATGCAAAACTGAAAAAAATGGCCTGCCACAGTCAGGTTTTAACTCCTGCCTCAATGCAATATACTCTGATGCTATTATTGTCTAAGAAGGAAGAAAAGTAGTCAAATAAAGGTGAGCACAAGGTAGTTCTTGGCGGTTTCATTGTCTCTCTAATTCATGTGAGCTGTACCATATTTGGGGAAACACTGGTTTCAACTGCCACTGTTTCAATGTGTTGATATTCAACTACTTTCTTATACAAGCTGCTGTTAATTTGCCAAAAAGACTATACTATACTTTTCGTAGTTGTGACAGTTGGTTTCCTGAATGATTATACAACAAAAGTTTTGTTTTTATTTTTAGTGGACATGGTAAACTTAAGCTTAAAGAGTATACCTATTACAGTTACCTTGGGGAAAACTTCAGGAGTACATTTTCACCTATTTCTAACAAATATTTCATTGTACCTCAAAAAAGTTCATCTGTTTCACTACAGATAATTTGCCTTTTGTTGAGAGTAGTAATGCTTATTTTATGTCTTTGTCATGTCACACATCTATTATATGCCGCTTGTGTTACTTTTGTTATCAGTGCAGGCTGTGTCCAGGTGATGAGGTAGTTTGTAGTCCAAGGGCACTCTTAGGACCTGAACTCATGGTTTTTGGACAAGTGGACAGAGCTCACAAGTAGCAATAATGAACGTATTTGTGGGAACATAAGATGCCAAAGAAACATCATTCCTCATTGATGACACTAGGGAGTCAGAGTGGTTGTGGATTGACAGGAGAGACTGCGTATTAACTTGCTTGAATGTCTGTAGTTTTTTTTCTCTCCTTAAATAATTGTTTGGAAAATGGAACCATTATTATGCTAACCTAAGTTATTGTAAGTTGAACATCACTAAGACTCTAACTTAATGAGTCTCTGATTCATAAATTTGTAGTATTCACAGTTAATTTAAAAACCAGTGCTTATTTTATGGTACTACAGAGGTAGAAGAAAATGTATACAAGGCTGGCAGATAACTTAAAAAGAACCTAGATTGTACTTTAAAATTTCTGATAGTAAATTTTCTTTTGTCTTCCTTAAAAAGAAAGTTTGAGGGTGACACTCTTCTGCTTCAGTGAAGTTTCAGGTTAGTTATAGTTTAAGCCTAGGTATACTAAAGTAATTTTTTTGAGCCCATCAACGAATATAATATTTTGATTTTGTAAGAGGCACAATTTAGATCAGGGGTTGGCAAATTGGCCAGTGGGCTGAATCCAGCCTGCCTGCGTGTTTTAGTAGTATAACCTGTGAACTAAGAATGATTTTGTTTTTTAAATGGTTAAAAAAATCGAAAGTAGGTATTGTGACGTGAAAATCTTAAGTTTTCAGTACAGCATGACTCGTCCCAGTTTTATACTTACTTTTTAGAGTGGCCTGTGCCCCAGCTTGGCATTAGAGTGATGAATATCACAGTTAGGTTGGAGTAATTATGTCTATTTTATGTTTCTCCTTAAGTATAAGCTTTTAAGAAAAGAGGTTTTCAGGTTATTTATTTAATTTTTAAAGGCAATCTTTGGTTGACCTCACAGGTTGCAAGGACTTTGGCAGCTTATAATCACTTTTTATTTTTTACATCTACAGCACCTGGTCTTCCTAGGTGGTCTCCCATCCAAGTACTAACCATGCCTGACCCTGCTTAGCATCCGAGATCAGATGGGATTGGGCTTGTTCGGGGTGGCATGGCTCTTCGGTTGTTTTATTCTATATCAGTCAAGAAAATAATTTAATGTAAGGAATTGGTTTTTGGAGAACTGAGAATATGAAAAGGGACACTGAGGTAACAAAGGCAGGAAGTAGCTATACTCACCCAAGGGCTGGGAGGAAAAAAGGGAAGAAGGTGTGGTTACCAGAACCTAGAAGCTTGGAGTAGGGCCCCCTAAAGCTGAGATCTCTGAGGAAGTGGGTACTGGACTGCTGGCGCTGGTGTCTATGAGGAATTGCAGTTAGGCTGGTCTGGGATTGTGGAAAAAAGGTAGAAACCAGCATCAACACCAGGGCGAAATGCCCTGATGACTGATGGGTCAGGACACGTGGGAACTGTGACTAAGAGAGGAGCACATTCCCTCTTCCAGCCTTCCAGCCTTCCTCCAGCACATGCTGTTAGTGTCAGAGGAGAAGTGTAGATTACAAGGTCCTAATCGTACTTTCACAAACAAGAGTGTAGAAAATGTGGGCTAGGAGCTTAAAGAAAATTTCTCAGAGCTCCAGGTAAGAATGATTCTAGTGTATTTTCAGGAATATGGGAAGGCGGAAAAAAAATCTAAAAGAAGATTTTTGGATAGGCATTGTGAAGTTTCTGGAGCCCCACCCCTCACTTTTTTTAGGGTCGCAATGTCTACTTATTCCCCGCATGTTGCACTCTTCTGGAGGCATAAACAATGAAATCCTGGCTTTTGTTTACCTTGATCTCTTGGATACAACAGGAGTAAAAGACTAAGAAGTGAAGAATAGAACGTTAAGAGGTAGCAGTAAAACCCTAACATACAAAAGTTGGGACTTCTGTATGTGCTTCAATTTAAGATTATCTCCTATTCCATAGGAGAAAAATAAATCCAATTATCCATTATTTAGAAATAAGGGGTTCTAAATAGGATAAAGCTAATTTGTGCATGTTCTAGTTTAGTGTGCTTTGAACTGTGGTGAAAGACCAGGCCCTTTTTTTTTTTTCTTTTTTTTTTTTAGTCTACCATGGACTGATACTTTTAAAACATACAATGAAAATGAATTCCTGGAAAAATGAACTGAAAAATTCTGGCATCAGACAGAATACCGTGCTACTGATGGAATAGTCATGTATCTTGATTGTGGTGGTGGTTACATCAATCTAAACATGGAATAAAATTTCATAGAATGACACACACAAATGAATATGAATGCAGGTTAAAAGGAATGGTAAAAACGGAATAAGGTCTAATTTGGTTAACAGTAATAAAGCAATGTCAGTTTCCTGGTTTCGACATTGGAACCATAGCTATGTAAGTTGTCACTGTGGAAGGGGCTGGGTGGAGGGAGAGTAGAGTGACTCCTTGTACTATATTTTTCAACTTCTGTCAATCTTCTTTTTCAAAATAAAAAGCTTAAAAAAATAAGCCTACTGATCACTGGTCAAGGTCAAATTGCTGTAAAAGTTTCCAAACTTTTGTCTTAACTTCTGTGCTTATGGATATGTAACAAACGTAGCCAGCTGGCAGGGGCCTGAAGACTGCAGTTGGTTAACTCCCTTTACCCTCTGTGCCTGCTCCACATTTCTTCCATTCTCTCAGTATCTCTCTACCTTTCATCTCCTACCTCTACTTCTCATTTGTTCAAAATTATTTACTGTGTGCCTTATCAATATGGAGACCCGGGGATGAAAAAACAATGAGCCAGGCCCTTACTATTTATGCTTATTTTCTAATAGTAGACTTGTTAATCAAATAATCTTACAAATAGTATTCAAATTACTAACAGTTCCCATTTATTGAGCTCTAACTATGTGCCAGGCACTATATAGAGGATTTTAAATAAACATTTTTCTTTCATCCTCTTTGAAGTAAATATAGCACTACTATTTTAGTTTTTAACCTCTGTGATTACTGTTTCTCTTGCTGACATGGGTTAAAATGTGTTAAAATATTGGGGGTGATGTCCAAGACCAGGTGACTAACTTTCAAGCTTTTACTCTTAACCTATGTCTTATACTGTAATGCCTGCCAATCTGGTGTTTTGAAAACATAGTGAGTGAGAAGAGAAATTGGGACATACATTAAGGACAGAAGACAGTTGAAAGGCCCTAGAACAGAAAACTGAGGCTGAACTATATAGTTCTTTTTCATCGTAGTAGTTAATGGTGTTTACACTGTGTCAGCTTTGATTTTCAGTGCTTTTAGTGTGAAGTAGGCATGAAAACCAGCTGCCTAGTTTGACTTTTGGATATATATTAGCTATTGTTGTTACTTCCAAATCATAGTCCTTCTGTTTTTTACTTTTTGTTGTTTCTGTGAGGGATTCATCTGCTTTGTCAATTTGCAATATTTCTTTGTTGTAAAGCATAACATTTGACCTCTTCTAGTGCGCTATCTATGGATGATACTTAATCCCTCTGTGATTACTAGAATGTTTTAAAAGTGGTTAGCAACTTGATGGCTAGGGCTGTGGACCAACTGTACTTTCTTTAATTCTGGTATAATATAACTTGATGTTTGAGACATAAAAAAACAAAAAACCCATGGGATAGTTCTGATGAAATTCTGTTTTATAGGTTAACTAGCTTTATTATTATATGTTATATATAATTATATTATACATATCTGGAATTTGGTATCTAGAAGTGGACATTGCAACCAGATTCCTAATTTGCAAAACTATATGCAGAGTACTCTATTGCTTTTATGTTTACCTCAAGAACTCAAAAGGTAATTTTCATAGGAAATGAAAATTTAGCACTGTGGTGTCTTATCATAAAAGATTGGCAAATGGGTGGAACATGTATTTAAATATTCAGACTTTTAATATTCTCAAAGACAAAACAATTTTATATCTAACTGTTGCTCAGTTTTTTGATTTTTAAAAAAATTTTCACCGTCTTTTAAAATTTAATGACCCTAAAGTAGAACTATGTGTTGATGCTATTTGGCAAAAATTAAGTTATAGAAAATATTTTTCATCATAACATATTCACTGTGGTTATATATTTGTGATATTTTTGTTTATTGTTGGGGACTGAAATTTTTGCAACTGTAGAAATAGTCTAAATCAGATGAGTGAATCATGGTGATTACTTCTTGGGTCAAGGGATTAGTGCTCAGCCACAGCCAGGCAAATGGGCTGTGATTGCGGGTGGGTGGGTGGGTGATCAGGTATTAACTGGAATACATACATTTTGCCAACACACTTTTAAGCTGACCAACTCTCTCTGCCTACTGCATGTGCACATATGGTCTTTTGTTTATTTGTTTGGGGGATTTGTTATTCTCTTTCATATTGCAATTAAACATTAAAAAATTATATTCTTGAAAATTTCAAACATTCATACAAGAGAGAATAGTATAACGAACATCCCCTTGCCCCCACCCAGTATACTCATCCAGCTTCAACAGTTATTAACATTTTGCCTTTCTGGTTTTATCAGTCCCCTACTCTTTGTTGTTTCTGGAGTATTTTAAAGCACTCCAGATATTGTCATTTCATACTTTATATCTCTAAGAGATAAAGGCTTTAAAAAAAATAACCACAATACCATTATAGCTAGTGCAATTGGCAATAATTCTTTAATGCTACTTAATACACAGTCCTTAACTTATTTTTAAAAATATCAAGCTCTAAATAATCATAAGATTATCAGATTTCAGATCTGTCAATCATTATAGTTTTGTTTAGTTTAACTTTATTTATGTATTTATGCCATCACCAATTTGATAGTTCTTATTTTTTGAATGTCCAGAAATCATTTTTTTGCTCTCATTAAAAAAATGCAACATTTCACATCATTCCAAAGTTATGTAATAAAAGGATGTTCAAAGATGTATAGCTGTTCTCTTTTTACAGTTTCCTTTAATATGTAATCATTATGTTTCGTTTTGGTTGAGTCTTCTATTTTCCATTTTGAAAATATAATGTATAAGCATACTAAACATACCATTCTGTGTCTTGCTTTTTTCACTTAATAATATATTCTGGAGGTGATTCTAGAGCAGTATGCGGACATCTTCGTTACTACATACTACTCCATTGAAAGGATGGTGGATGTACCAGGGTTATTCACCACTCTATTAATGAACATTTAGGCCATTTTCAGGCTTTTATTATCACATGGATAATCTTTTTTTTGAACCTCATTTTCCTTGTATGAAGTGGTGATGGTGCTATATTCAATGCATGGTAATTCATAATGATCCTGCATTACCATTTTCTTTGCCCTGTAATAATAATTGTTTCAGGGTTGGTTTGCTTAATTTTTTTAAGTATGCAATCTTTGTCCTACTTGTACTTGTGTTAGTTGACTTGAAACCTTCTCTTCTGTACCTCAAACATTAATTTGCCCTTTTTCGGGGAAATGCTTAAACTCTTCATAACTACCAGAAAATAAATGATGACTATCTTTTATTGCATTTAAGCTTTTGTTCCTCAAGAAAACAGTTTTATTCCTTTTCGTTGTATTTTGATTTCGGTCTGGTGGTAATTATGCCAGAAACTTTCTGAGTTGCTCTATTCATTGTGTTAACAAAATAAAACACAACCTATGTATATTTTCTGTATTTATACTTAAAATAGAAAAAAACCTTGTGAAACATGAAGGAATAAAATTATTTTCAGAGGTATTTTTAATATTAACACCAAAATAAGCAGGCGGAAAGACATCCTGAATTATCATCTTTGTGTTTAAAAAGAGACACCTCACCTTTCTCACGTGTTTAGGTTTAATTACATCATATGTTTTATTTTCATATTTTTATTTCGAAGATGAGTTTTAAAGAGCTCATTTGTCTGAAAGTCTATAACCACATGAAGGAACTGACCACCATCTATTTTCATGTTTCTGTTTAATGTGGTTAAGCAAGAGTAAGACTGGAGGCTGGCGTAAGTACTCAGTATGGTAAAATACAGGGTAGGTGCAGCTTATTGAACATTAACTAGATGAGCTTCTATCCTGTGGTTTGACTATAATAAGACATCTCTCAATGGACTCTTGGGAGTCAATACTCCACACTGCTTTCAATGTAGTCTTTTTCATAGAAGAATCTAGTCCTAAATTGGATAAACAAGAACTCCGATGATTTTTGTACATTCAGTTTAGGAGTTTCCTCCATAATATGAATATGATCATCAAAACTCTAGTGTGAACACTCTCGTTACTCTTTTTCATGATACAACCCCTTCTGTTGCTAGGCAGATACATTTACTAGTCCACTGAATCAAAATATGTTTCTCTGAAACTCTTTACCCTTTGCTCCCAGTTCTGTGTATTAGCTAATATAATATAGCTCTGCAGTCAGCATGTAGGCTTTGCTACTTCACTGGCTGTGACTTTAGGTTTCTTCATTTGTAAAACGGGAATGCAAATAGTAGACCTTTCATAGGTTTGAGGGTCATCTAGCTGCTAAATGTATGTAAAACATTTAACCCATTACCTTAAAAGTAGAGAATATTCCATTAGCTGCTTATAATAGTTATGGTGATCCGGTAATGGGGGCTATAAGACAATAGTATAATGTAATCAGGCCACTAAGAACTTGCCCTCAATTCTTTGTTGCAACTCATTGCCTAATACTAAAAACATTTCATCATTTATGCATTTCTGTCTTTTGAAGGTTATTTGGTAGTAGGTGTCCCCTCTCCATATTTTGCTAATGAGGATAATAAAATGGATAATTTAAGAGATTTAACTCAAAATAGTGAATACAGGTAGTAAAACTCAGGTTCTAAAATGTTCACATTAGATCACCATACAGCCCAATTTATGGGTTTTGGAAGAAGCAGATTGCTCTAATAGGCGAACATAATTCACTTTATGCAAGTGTTTGTGCAAACTAATTTGAAAGACAAATTTAGAAACACATTTCAGGTATACATATTGTTAACATTTGAGATGATATTCTTACCTTTCCTCATTTACCATGGAACTCTATAGTGATACATATGAGATTTCTTGTGTAAAAAAAAAGTTAGCTTTATTCACTATCTTATATAGACACTCTATATTAAAATAAAGCTGCAACTAATTTGGGGTATAAGAATAGTTAATGGGCCAGACAGAAAAGTTGAAAACCACATGATATCTCTTATATATGAGGTATAAATCTAAAAGCAGCAAACATGACAGACTCATGGATATGGACAATGGGCTGGTCGTTACCAGAGGGAAGCGGGGAAGAGAGAAGGTAAATAAGGGTAAAAGGGTCAAATATGTGGTGATGGAAAGAAATCCAACTATGGGTGGTGAACACAATGCAAAATACACACACACACACACACACAACACCACACACTTCCTGTTGAGTTGTACACTTGAAACTTAATTGGATTTTGCTAATCACTGTCAGCATAATAAATGTTTTAAAAATAAAGAATAGTCGATGGGTATTGCATTATGGGAGAGAGCTGCTATTTTAACCTGTATTTATATATCAAATGAAATTACTTTCTATGAGAATATCCTTGCCTTGTAAACACTAATTTTAATAACATGTTTTTATTATCAGATTTTTTTTCCTAGATTTAATCTATATACATTAGCCTCTATCACTACGAGCGCTCTGTATGTCTGAGATGCTATGCTAGTTGAAAATGTGGACTTAAAGCAAGTTAGAAATACCGCATGTGTTTATCGAGTCCACTGGCACAAGTTCAGGTTACCATATTCATCCCAAAGTGCTTTGCCTACAGTTTCCAGACCTTTGATTAAAAGCAGTGTGGAGACACCCAAGTAGAGATGTCCATTGAGCAGTTTGGTAAATAAATACAGAGAGAGGTTGGGTTTGGAGATGTGGGAGTCACCAGTCTATAGGTGATACTTAAAGCCCAGAATCTGGATGAGATAGGAAAAGAGTAAATGGAGGAAAAGGAAGGCCAAGCAGGGATCAAATTTTTGGGCACTCCAGAGTGGAAGACAGCTGGTAGAATAGGAAGAGCCAAGAAAGAAGATTGAGGAATAGTCAGTGAGGGTAGGAGGAAAAGAGGAGAATGTGGGCTGAGAAAGCCTAAAAAAGAAATTAACCATTGGCTTTAAGATGTTGGTCATTAGTGATGACCTCCCCCCCAACCCCCACCTTAAGGTAAGGTATACTATAAGCTGTTTGACTAATGAGAATGGAGAGAGACAGAGACACTGATGATAAAGGAAAGGGAATGAATAGGAAATGGAAATCTTTGAGAAGGCGAGAAATAGGACACTGAGTAAAGTGGGATCATCGATTCAGAGTGGTCAGGGAAATGGTAGTGACAGATATTGGGGTTGGTTTCTAGGGGAGTAAGAAAGGGCATTGAGTGACACAAGTCATGAAGTGAGTAAATGGTAGAAACAGATTCCAACCTCAGTATCATTAAAGTTTGATATTTTTGCTGTATTACCTTGCCATCCTAATAAGCAAAGTAATAAATACTAAAGAAGGTGGGTTTTCATGAAGGAGAATCAGGAAAATGAGACTGGGTTGAGCCAAAAAAGGGAAAATTAAAAGAAAGCCCTTATTAGTCCTTTCATTTATGGCAATTATTATTTATCCTGTATTATAGTTATTTGGTATACCTTATATCCATATTCAAATATGAGATTCCTGGTGGGTAAACTTGACATCTTGCCTTTACAGAGATACAGTGCTATCAGAGGTGTAGAATCTTAAATAATTATTGCACAGATAGCTTTGCAATTAATAAGTACTGATACTTATAGGTAACAGTGTGGCCTTTCTAAAAATAAGTCATGTTGGTTGTGTCCTGTGGAAAGATATGTTCTGATACAATGTCCACATTTGCCTTAAGCCCAGCTAACTTGTGGTAGTTAGCTAGGACAACTATTACTACTAAAACCTTGGCCTTCAGAGGGTTTATCCCTGTTTAGAAGAGGTTTGCAGATATGTATGACCATAGCCCAAGCAGTGAACTAGATATGATCCTTTGTGTTAAGTTTTACTTATGAAGACTTTCTGATGCCCTTTACCATATCATTGAAGATCTGAGGCATTTTAAGTCTTGAATGTATGACACTGTAAGTGCCTAAATGTAAAATGTCAAAACATACATGACTTCAGTGCATGCT
This sequence comes from Eonycteris spelaea, assembly GCA_003508835.1. Lineage (NCBI taxonomy): Eukaryota > Metazoa > Chordata > Mammalia > Chiroptera > Pteropodidae > Eonycteris > Eonycteris spelaea. The sequence continues at coordinate 1,151,459 of PUFA01000145.1, read as the reverse complement.
TTTTTTTTTCACAGCAGATGTTTATATTTGTTGAGGGGCAGCAGGTCAAAGATTTAGAAACCTAAAATGGAAACAAATGGAGGGGGGAGAGGGAAGTGACTTGAACTTCAAATTTCTATTTCTTTCCTAATGGTGGAGATAATTAGTATTGGAGAAGTGTTCCCTGTAAGTATTCCTCCATGACTCTGCTTGAGGCTGAGTGTGTGTACAGCAAGCCACCTTTCTTGCGGAGAGCTCAGACTATTTGAGTGTACCTCTGGGCTAAGTATGTTATAAGCGATGTTATGAAATAGTCCAGTTTTCCAGTTTTCTTTCCTTTTGTTTTCAACAAGTTCTCCAGTATTATCTCTGAGTTTTTATCTCTTCACAATACCCTCCCTCTGCAATTTCATATTCTATATAGGGTCTAGTTTTTATGTAGCATATTCTCATCAACGAAGATGGATTTAGAAAGATTTGAGGTAGTTTCTCCCGCTGAGACTCTGGGATCTCCAGGAGTCCACAAATTCTTTTTTAAAAAAATTCTTAAGGGGTTAGGATTCTACGAGAGGATTTAAAAGTTTTTTCACATTTGATTATATTAAGTTGAAAAAACAATTTTGATTTTTGAAATTATTTCGGGCTTACAAAATGGTTTAAAAAATAACAGAGATTTTCTATATATCCTTTATCCAGATTCCCAAAATGTGAACATTTTACCATTTATCATTTTCTTTATATAAACATTCATATATGTATATTTATATATAAGTAAATATATAAAAATGTAAATATATACATATATAAATGCATACACATACATACATATTATTACTTTTTTCCTGAAATGTTTGAGCGAAAGTTGCAAACTTGATGTCAGGTTGCTCATATCCTCCAATATGTATTTCCTAGAAGCAAGGACATTCTTTTATATGATCACTGTTCAATTATTGGGGAGTATTTGAGTTTTAATAAATCTTTAAAGATTAGGTGGGAGTGAATCTTTGAAGTCTTTACTTATTAAAATCAAGATAAAGTAAAATGCTGTTTCTGATTTTTGGGTCTGGAAATTCAGTGAACTGAAGGCCTGGAATGAGACCTTCTAGGGTCTGTCTGTCTTTTAGCATTATGTCTAGGACAAGAATTCTTTCTCATCTTTGGTAAGTTCTCATCCAGATTCTTATGAATGATGGCCAGGAAATCTAAGTATTCTGTACGGTGAAATCAGTAAGAATGACCAACAGCTCAATAGATAATCAACTGGTAAAGGACCTGAAGAAGCACTTCCCATCACAAAAGAAATACCCATGATTTAGACACATGAAAAACTATTATGCTGGTGTAACTATAGCTGAAGCTACCTCTGTATATGTTGATATGTAATAACAGCCAAGGCTTTCAGTGGAGAAAAAACAAGGTGCAGAAAGCTGTTTCCATTTGCCTATGTGTTTTCTCCTTAAAAAGATTTGTATATACTCACATATGTACATAATTTTTGGAAAGATGCACAAAGCTTAACAATAGTTGCCCCTGGGGAGAGAGATCTAATTTTAGTTGTATATCTCTTTGTGTTATAAATTTTCCCTCTGGGTGCATGTGTTACTTTTTCAAATAAATAAACTATTTAAAATGTTCTAACTTAAAATGAGCTAAAATCCGTCATTCTGTACCTCTAATGATCACAGGTCCAACTCCTGGGATTGTGCAAATTAAGAATATTTTATCTTCTGAGTTCTTTGATATTTTGAAATAAATCACTATGGTCCTGTATAAATCTTTTTACCAGAGTAACTAAAAATACTTCCATATAACTGTAAAAATTTTGTGTGACGTAGTATTCAGAATAGTTTCCTTTCCTATCCAACCTGTTTATAACAATTTATAAACATTCTTCATATGGCCAGATCTCTCACATTATACCAGAATTCCCTTTGAAAACTTCTTGTATCCTAGCCTGAGAGATTAGGTGGTGGGTTGATTTTAATAATTATATCATTCTTTGTTTTTTTTTGAGCTTGCTTTTTTTTTTTTTCTACATGTGCTCTGTGACCTAATACTGATTTCTGTTTGTGTTGACGTGGATTAATCAACATTCTTTAAATGTAGTTCTTCAGCAAGCTGCAGATCTGTATGTTTTTGACAGATAACTTACTGCAGTGGTCCTCTGATTTTTCTTCTGTAGTCATTTTTCAAAAGAAGAAATAGGTCGTTCTAGCATGATCTCATACTAGAGAATTAAATGCCTGTTTTCACATACCTTCTTAATTTTTATGTCAGGGTTACTAGGAGCTCTATACTGCTGTCTCTGGCTTCCATACCCTTGTTCCATTAAACTTCCCTCAAAAACCCTACTATTTGATTTTGACATTATGATATTTACCAAAGCAAGTGATCTTTTGTTGAAAACATTTATGGTTGATTCTTACTATTAATTATAGCCTCATAATTTCATTAATTTCTTCAAAAAGGTCTTGTTTTCTTACTGCTTTAGCAGTCTACTCTAATGGCCACACCTAGATCATTGTCATCCTCTGGAAGTTCAACCCCAACTCTCAAATATTACTCTGACTATAATTTCTTATTTGTTCACTTTACCCTTCTACCTCTCTGGGTTCTACCAGATCTACTCTTTGAAGTTGCAGTATCTTGCCCCTACCTGTTTCTTCAAATTTCATTCCCTTCTCTATTATCTATGGATCTCTAGGTCAATTACTTCAGTATTTTGGGGAATGACTTCAATTTTCTCAATCGCTTGCCTTCTACCTTCTTGTCCCCCCAACTTGCTGGAGTAGCTCACCAGCTGTTTCCTCCAGTTGCTTCTAGATAGTTTAATGCACCAGCAGAAGTAGAATAACTTCTATGCTCTTATGAGCTCTATTATAAATTAGTAATGTCCAACTTTGGGCAGCGACATTGAAGGTCGTAGTCCACTTCTCTCTCTCACACTGGAATTTTTTTCAAGTCATTTACCCTGTCTCTTCTCCAACTTTAATGTTGTCAGAGACAAATAGTGGCCTAAAAGGGATATGCTTGCTTTATTTTGATTTCATAATTTTTCTGTCATCTAAACACGTTGTTTGTTCACCTGCTCTGTTTCCATGATGAGGGAAGGGGAGCAAGATGCAGAATGGCTTGTATGCTGTGATTACTGTACTTAAAAACAAAGATCTCTGTTCATCCCCTCCCCCGACATGTACACAGAAGAAACTTTAGGAGGCTCTGTAGACTGAGGTGTTAACAACAGTGGTCTCTGGATGGTTTCGATGTAACTTCCTTTGCTTGTTTATTATTTGATTTTTCTCTATTAACATGAAATGATTTTGTGAGAACAATTTGATATTTTCCTTCAGATTTTCTCTGTGTGCTTTTTATTATAAACATTCTATTATTATTACGTTATGTGGTATGTCTTGCTTGCCATCTCGTCAAGCAGTTTTCTGATTTCTGAAATGAACCTTTATTCCACCTCCAACCCCCAACCCCACATTTGGAATGTTTCTTTACGCTTTGACCATGTGATGACTTTAATAAGTTTGTGAGGATTTTCTTTTCATTTACTTGTCCAAAGTAGAACTGCTGAGGCTTAGGAAAGTATTCCATCACCTGATTTTTCTAGCATTTCGTATGTATGGATACCATGCAGACAAGCACAAATGCTCTTGAATGTCCATTGAAAGAGGAGTATCTATATGAATGACACTCAAAGGTGGATATTTCCAGGTACCTTTTCTGTTTTTGATTAAATTTCACTAATTTAAATCAAATCCAGTATGCCATAGGTTGTAAGACATAATTATTTTATGAATCACTAAGAAGGAAAATCCTTGCCAATTAAAAACTGTGATGTTATTGATAGTATGATGTACCCTGCATATGGTGTTGTATGTGAAGAAAATGTGCATCATAGAATTGATGAAATGCATTTGTTTTAAGATCACATCTGTGAAGTTTTGAGTGGTTTTGAAATAGAAAATGTGGCCTTGACACCACTTCAGTTTCATCCATGTATTGCCAGCTGTTTTTCCCCTTCATTACTTGGTTTATGTGGCTACTACCATAGACATTGGTGAATGGACTAAATTACGATATAGTCAGGCCTACAATTTGGGAGAAGGGTTTTTATACATTTATTTTAAGGGGTATTTATTTTAAAAAATTTTAAACGTTTTTATTTATTTTTATTTTTATTTTTTTAAAGGAGTATTTAAAACATAGTACTCCAGTCTTGCCACATAGCTACAGAGTGACATGCTTAAAATATAAATATGGATATCATAACCTAAAGCCTTTCTTGTAGGTTCCCTTTCCCCAGTGTGCCTAGGTGCACTGGTTCACCTTTTGACTTTGGATTTCTTAGTCATTGTGGTTACCTTTAAGTTAGAACATAAACTGGGAACTCAGATGTGCTGTGATGTGGAACAGAGTGTATACCTTGCATTCAACAAAGGAACTGTGGAATGCATACAAGAAAAGATTAATACTAATCTGTAAGATAAAATGTTTCTCTTCAGGAGAAATCTGGCCTCTGGACCTGGCCACTGCCCCTGCTTCATCTCATTATTGGCTTCTTTCTGCCTTACACTTTATACTTGGGTAATATTGAATTATTTATAGTTTACTTGCATACATAGTTCTGTGTTTTAATCTCTGTGCCTTTGCTGAGATCTCCTACAAATATATTCCTCAAAGACTAATCTTTTCTTTTAGGAAGGAATTCTTTGCATCTCTATCCTTTCACTAAACTGAGTTACTCTTTGCTGTTACATTGCATATTTCTATCTTTTTGTATTCACTCCATTATGTTGGAGTTACTTTTGTAACAATTATATTTTGTATTTGTAGGAAACTATAAGATTCTTAAGGGCAGAGGACTCAGCTTTATTCACCTTTTATCTCCAGCACCTAGCACACTACATGGCACTATCTTCAATAAATATTTGCTGTACTAAATGTAACCGAGGCAGTGAAGGAATGGATAGGCCGTATAGAATATATTTGTAGGTTGTAGGTATCCTAAGTTTAAATAAAAAACAATTTTCATTTCAATTGGTTTTAAGTATTTATGGTTTCTTTTTATTCTTTTGCATGCTTTCTTGGTTGGATGGCAATAGAGAAGAAGAAAATGAGGTAAGTATAATTTAGTTATTCATTGATTATAACATTGAAAAAATTTAAAACTTAGATTTTTTAAATGTGAAATGAAATAATAGTTTTTATTTTTGGTTTTCGACATACGGTAACTCATTCCAGTGAGGAATGTTACATACATCAAGAAAATGATTTTTAAACTTTGGCACTTCCAGAACTTTAGGCAAGGTAAAGGAAGCTGGCAGCTCTGGAAACATGACATGTTTTTACATATGACACATACATGTAAAATTTTATTTGAAAAGTAGATTTCTGTTTCTTAAAAGTATTTGAATACCACTACTCTATGATAATGCATGTGAAAATACTTACTTCCCCACTTGAATGGTTACTATATAATTTTCAAAACTGATTTCAGGTTTTAACCATGTTGGGAGAAATTTATTCTCTTAAATAGCCAAAGTTGATTAAAGAACATCAATTAGAAAAATGTTGCCGATGGCAAGTGTACCATTTTTAATTTAGTCTTGAGTTTGTTGCTATAGATTTTTCCAATGTTCTCATCTACCCTTAGGCTATACATTTAACTTCTAAAGCCTACCCTTTCTTTTGGTGGTTTGGGAGGTAATGGAGGGAGAAGTCTCCTTAGATTATACTTTGTAGTTGCAGTCCTTATAATAGGATTAGGTTATAAATCAGCACAGTCTGAATGTATGGGACCCAGGCAGAGACTGGTAATGTGCCAGGGCAGAGTAGTTTTAAAGAGGACCGAAAGGCCTCGTTTGGTTACCTCATCTGTAAAATAAGTGAAATAGGGAGCTTGGGTTGTTGAAACTTGAGTGGACACTTAGGGGCTTACTATACTATACTATTCTCTAAATTTTGGAGTATGTTTGAAAATTTTCATAATGAAGAGTTTTAAAAAAATGCTTATGTAGCTTAGTAAATCATTAAAAAAGGACCTTTCATTTCCCTGACATTTCAAACTGTGATGCTAGCCATTTGAAAAAAACTTTATTGCGGTAGTAACTGCTTGTTTTTGTTCATCTATAGGCAAAGATTGAAAATGTGCAGAAGACCAGTTTCATCAAAGGACCAATGTTCAAAGGTGTTGCTTCTAGTCGGTTTTTGCCCAAAGGCACCAAGACAAAAGTTAATTTGGAAGAACAGGGACGACAGAAGGTGTCATTCAGCTTCAGCCTTACAAAGAAAACTTTGCAGAACAGGTTTCTGACTGCACTTGGCAATGACAAGCAAAATGATACTCCAAACTCCCCAGCTGTACCTCTTCAAGTAGACTTGACCCCTAAAATTAAAATGGACATTGGAGATACCTTATCTACTACAGAAGAATCTTCCCCTCCAAAATCAAGGGTAGAATTAGGCAAAATTCATTTTAAGAAACATCTCCTTCATGTAACATCCAGGCCACCGCAGACTACTACCACAGCAGTGACATCTCCACCTCCTCCCACAGTACCGTTACCAGCAGTCATAGCAGAATCAACAACTGTAGACTCGCCACCCTCATCTCCACCGCCCCCACCTCCACCTCCCCAAGCCACAGCACCTTCACCACCAGCACCAGTAACAGAGCCAGTGGCCTTGCCTCATATACCAGTAACAGTTCTGATGACAACACCAGTAGATGTAGCAGTTAGAGCCCTGAAGGAACCACCAGTTACAATTGTACCAGAATCTTCAGAAGTGGACACTAAGCAGGATACTGTATCTAATAGTTCAGAAGAACATGTAACTCAGAATTTGAATGAGCAAGTAGATATTCCCTCACAAAAAGAGGATTCCCATATTGGGAAGAAGAAGAAATGCCAGATAGTTCTAAGAGTAGTCTGAGCTCTAAAAAAACAGGTTCTAAGAAGAAATTCTCACAATCCGAAGGCACCTTTTTTGGTTCAGAATCTGATGAAGATTCTGTTCGGACTTCCTCAAGTCAGAGATCACATGATTTAAAATTTTCAGCAAACATTGAAAAGGAAAGAGATTCAAAAAAGAGCTTAGCACCTTTAAAAAATGAGGATTTAGGGAAATCTTCACGATCTAAATCAGAAAGAGATGATAAACATTTTAGCTACTCAAAACTTGAAAGAGACACTCGGTATATATCCTCTCGTAGATCAGAGAGAGAACGAAGGCGAAGCAGATCTCGTTCTAGATCTGACAGAGGCTCTAGGACTAGCTTATCCTATTCCCGGTCAGAACGGTCCCATTATTATGACTCTGATCGTCGCTACCATAGGAGTTCTCCTTATCGAGAGAGGGCACGCTATTCTCGGCCATATACAGATAACAGGGCACGAGAGAGTTCTGACTCAGAAGATGAGTATAAGAAGACATACTCAAGGCGCACCTCATCTCATTCCTCCTCTTACAGAGACCTAAGGACATCGTCATCCCATTCTAAATCTGATAGGGACTGCAAAACTGAGTCTTCTTATTTAGAGATGGAGAAAAGAGGAAAGTATTCTTCAAAACTAGAAAGAGAATCCAAAAGGACTTCAGAAAATGAAGTAATGAAAAGATGTTGTTCTCCCCCTAATGAACTGGGATTCCGACGGGGGTCATCATATTCCAAGCACGAAAACAGTGCTTCCCGTTATAAATCTACTCCTTCAAAATCTGTACCCAAGTCTGACAAATTTAAAAATTCTTTCTGTTGTACAGAATTAAATGAAGAAATCAAACAGTCTCATTCTTTTAGTTTACAGACACCTTGTTCAAGAGGTAGTGAAGTAAGAACGCTTAGTAAAATTTCTGAAAGGGAAAAGGCTGGGTCTCCATCACCATCAAATCAAGTACACGATTCACCAACATTTAAAAAACTAGAGGAATCGCCTATTTTTAAGTCTGAATATATTGGACATGAAAGCCATGATAGTATTAAAGAACTAGACTCTTTATCTAAAGTGAAGAGTGATCAATTAAGAAGTTATTGTCCCATAGAATTAAATATAAATGGATCTCCTGGGCCAGAACCTGATTTGGGAACATTTTGCACTTCTAAAACTGACACTGTTTTGATGTCTTCTGATGATAGTGTGACTGGATCAGAGGTATCCCCTTTGGTCAAAGCATGTATGCTTTCATCAAATGGATTTCAGAATATTACCAGATGTAAAGAAAAAGACTTGGATGATACTTGCATGCAGTGTAGTAAATCGGACGGCCCATTTAGAGAAACAGAACCTCCGGTGTCACCACACCAAGACAAACTCATGTCTTTGCCAGTTGTGAATATAGATTATTCCAAAACAGTAGTCAAAGAACCAGTTGATATGAGAGTGTCTTGCTGTAAAACCAAAGATTCAGATGTATACTGTACTTCAGATGACAACCCTTCTTTGTGTCACTCTGAAGCTGAAGATAATGAGCCTTCAGTTTTGAAGATTTCTTCAAATAGCTTTATGAATGTGCATTTGAAATCAAAAACAGTTATATGTGATAATAGAAATCTGACAGATCAGCACTCAAAATTTTCATGTGAAGATTATAAGCAGAGTGTTGGTAGCACTAGTTCAGCTTCTGTTAATCATTTTGATGATTTGTATCAACAAGTAGGGAGTTCAGACATTGCTTCATCTCTTCAGAGTCTTCCACCAGGAATAAAAATGGACAGTTTAACTCTCTCGCATTGTGGAGAAACACATCTCCAGTTTTGGATGTTGTGCTGAAGAATAAAAGCACAGAGTTATTGAAGCATGCAGAAAAAGAAATGATAGTAGACGTAGGTAGTGGCCTTCCTGATTCAGGAAGAGGATTTGCTTCCTGGGAAAAGAGGCATAATAATGGGTTATCTGGGAAATGTGTTCATGAGCCTCAAGAAGAGAATTCCATATCGCCTGATAAAAGAGGAAGACCAGAAATCTCTTTAGATGAAGAAGGAGGAAGAGGACATGAACATACTTCTGATGATTCAGAAGTAGTATTTTCTTCTTACGATTTAAATTTAACCATGGAAGACAGTGACTGTGTGACATGTACCTTAAAATGTGATAGTAGTGGTCATGCCTCAGAGATCGTGTCTACTGTTCATGAAGATTTTTCTGGTTCCTCAGAAAGTTCAAGTGATGAAAGTGATTCAGAAGAGACAGATTCTGATGATAGCAGTATTCCAAGAAACCGTCTTCAGTCTGTTGTGGTTGTGCCAAAGAATTCTACTTTGCCCATGGAAGAAACAAGTCCGTGTTCTTCTCGGAGCAGTCAGAGTTACAGACACTATTCTGACCACTGGGAAGATGAGAGATTGGAACCAAGGAGACATTCATATGAAGAAAAATTTGAGAGTATAGCAAGTAAAGCCTGTCCTCAAACTGAGAAGTTCTTCCTTCATAAAGGAATGGAGAAGAATCCAGAAATTTCTTTTACACAGCCTAGCAGAAAACAAATAGATAACCACCTGCCTGAAATTGCTCATCCTCAGAGTGATGGAGTTGATAGTACAAGTCATACCGATGTGAAATCTGACCCTCTAGGTTACCCACATTCTGAGGAAACTATGAAAGCCAAAATAGCTTCTAGGCAGCAAGAAGAGCTGCCAGTTTATTCTGATGATTTTGAAGATGTCCCAAATAAGTGTCGGCAACAGATCACTTTCCCTGGTAGGCCAGATAGTAGACTGGGAAGAATGGAGTTGAATTTTCCTCTCTTGTGACATCTCCCGAGTGGATGGCTTCAATTCGTCGGAAGAGCTTAGAAACATAGGGTGGGACTTCTCTCAACAAGAAAAGCCTACTACCACGTATCAGCAGCCCGACAGCAGCTATGGAGCCTGTGGTGGACACAAGTATCAGCAAAGTGTAGAACAGTATGGTGGGACCCGTAATTACTGGCAAGGCAACGGCTACTGGGATCCAAGATCAGCAGGTAGACCTCCTGGAACTGGGGTTGTGTGTGATCGAATTCAAGGACAGGTACCAGATTCCTTAACAGATGATCGTGAGGAAGAAGAGAGTTGGGAACAACATGGAGGATCTCACTTTTCAAGCCAGTCCAGTATATTTGTGAACCTTCGGAAGGACAAGGGGTCAGTGCAAGCCCCTGAAATAAGCAGCAATTCTATTAAGGACTCTTTAGCTATGAATGAAAAGAAAGATCTTTTAAAAAGCTTAGAAAAAAATGATATGAAAGATAGAGGGCCTCCTAAAAAAAGGAGGCAGGAATTGGAGAGTGATTCTGAAAGTGATGGTGATCTTCAAGACAGAAAGAAAGTTAGGGTGGAGGCAGAGCAGGGTGAGACAGCAGTGCCCTCAGGCTCAGCGCTGCTTGGGCCTTCCTGTGTCATGGAGGACTTCAGGGACCCACAGCGATGGAAAGAATGTGCCAAGCAAGGAAAGATGCCTTGTTACTTTGATCTGATTGAAGAAAATGTTTATTTAACAGAAAGGTAAGCCTAAGAATTATAAATTTTAAAAGTTAGCTTTCAACAATATATGAGCTTAGTTGAGTGAAATATAGTTGTGTGACAAAATATAAATTAAAATTTTAAGTTCATTTACCTATTTAGATTTGATGGGATGGAATTTCTCCCCCAATTTTATTTTTTCTAGGAAGGCGATATCTAATTTTCTTTATGTTTTGGTATTATTACCTGTTTTGGTTCTAAAAGTCTAACTTAGTCCAGCCCAATTTTTCCTAAATTTTTTTACATGTGGAACTGTGACAGAAAATGAAACATAACCCCAGCAAAATAGTCTGCTCTGAGAGAAGAAAAGAAGTAGTTATGTCGGATTTTTTCCCTTTTCAAAAATGTTCAGAATGAGGTATTTTTAGATACTTTATAAAGCTGAAACTAGAGTAGAACATAGTTTTCTTTTGTCAGGTTATTTTAGTCTATTGCTAATAGATTAAATTTGGCAAAAGCATTACAGATATTTTAGAAATAAATGGTAAAATGAGAATAGGAGTAATGAAACTTACTCCTTTACAGCAGAGGTTCTCAGTCTGCTTGCTTTCAGCTTTCCTTGATAATTTTCTCAATTTTCCCAATATAAATAAACGTCGATTATGCCTTTTAAAAAATCTATGGTCTCCTTACTACGCATCTCCTCCTTTTGGAAATTTCTCTAGTAGAATACTCTAGTCATTCCCTTTAAGCATTCAAAAAAATTTTTAATGAATAAATTTTACACTGTAGATTAGGTAAAAGACTTCATTTTATCTGTCTGTCTATCTAATTTTAAAGACTTCATTTTAAAGTTATCAGAAGTTTTTCCTCTTTTAAAAAAACCACCATTTTTTCCTTATGATTTAGAGAGCGTCTTACAGTTATATTCATTTATATATATATTTGTAAATCAGGTTTAAATTCAAAATATTGAACATTTTAAGAAATACTCTAGGAATTATGTGAGTAGACTGATTCAGTTTACAGGGTCTTTGTAAAAGAATAGAAATGAGATTAATTAACCCAACCCCCTGGGTTTTATTCAGCAATGAGATTCAGATACATACAAGACTCTGCATATAAATTTGGTTTGTGGAGGCATTGGTGGGCCTTTTTGGAATGGGAAGCATTGATACATATTAAACATTTTTAAGTGCTGGTTACACTGGGCACTTAGGAGCTACTAAGAAGACAAATTATTGTAAAATAACATGAGTGTATTGAAAAGAAACCTTTCCTTTTATCTAATGAAAATGGCTTACCTGAAAAAATCTGTGCCCATTAGTCTTAATCTGGAGCAATATAAAATAAAGCTGCGGATTCTTCAAAATTATAGTTCTTTAAGCACTTGTAAATAGATATTTATCTTTAGTCATTTTCAGGCTAAGCATATTCATATACTCATTAATGAATTATATCTTTAACTGATCCAGATAAATTATTCTGTTACTCAAACTTAGGTGAAACTATCATAACTCTTTAGGTACTTTATAAAATTTAGAACTATGATAGAACATTTATTGAAGATGAAAGCAGATTAAGGAGATTAAAGACAGTCACTAAGAGGAAGCTCTGCTGTTTACTGTCTGATAGTTAAAATGTAAGTCATAGTTCTCTACTTTTAAAAAGATCTTATTTGACCATTCTTGATTATTTTTTTCTTTTTGTTGACAAGAGTCCAAAAATAGAGTTCAGTGAAAGGGCCAGTAGATAGTCACATCTTCATTCGTGTTTTCTGAACTCTGGGTTTTTATGAACCCAGTCAGTTTTGAAGTTTCCTTCTCTCCCCCAAATCAGTTGGTCTGCATTGAGAAAGGTTAGCCCTCTGAAGCCTTTACCTGATTATTCTGTATTATACTTACTTTTTTTTAATCATTCAATTTTATTTTAAACAATATTTATATAAATGTGTTACTGAAAAATTTGAGTTAAACACAATTAAAATTCATTATTTTTTTAGCAACTCTTTTTCTTCCTCAGCTTTATATCTCAAGTATTATTTGTTCATTCTTGAGGATTGATTCCTTAAACTTTAATTGGCTATGTCACTATTTGATACTCATGAGTTTTCCTTTTTTTTTTCTGAGCCAAATATGACTATAAACACTTAAAATTCCTCAGAATTTGAAGCTTAGCTGACTTGGACTAGGAAATAGGGGCTGAGTACAAAATGATAAACTTGAATTTACCCCATTCTTTTGCCAAGGCTGAGGTTACTCATCTTTTCGCAACACAGTTCTTAGTGATTTCAGTCTCACAAATTTCAGTGAGTAGATATTTTCTTCCTTTTGAATGATTGACTGAAACCAGAATCATTAAATGTAAAACCAATGAGATTTAGCACATATTTGGCTGCATATGTTGTGTCATTGCCAGGAGATTTATTTAAACGGTTTTTATAAAATTTTACCCAATAGAAAGAAGAATAAATCCCATCGGGATATTAAACGAATGCAGTGTGAGTGTGCACCTCTTTCTAAAGATGAAAGAGCTCAAGGTGAAATAGCATGTGGAGAAGATTGTCTTAATCGTCTCCTCATGATTGAATGGTAAGTGAGAATGTTCTGCTTTTGTTCAACCATTCTATTTAATGTCTTGAAGTATTAAAAAGAATTATTAATGAAGGGTAAAATTTAACCTTTCTCTTGTTGTTAAGTATTTATAAGCAATACAATCTCTGATGTATAATAGTGTTTATAAGGAGACAAATTTCCTTTGAATTATGCGTTAGATTTTTAATGTATTCATTGTAAATAGTACACATTGTAAATGGCTCTAAAGTAGCCCTGAAATGCTAACATCATAATATTAATTTTTTTCTGATCACCTTTTATTTCTTGTAATGTTCATGTCTTGAGAGGTAAGTGTTGGTACTTTTTAGCTTGTACTATGAAATAAAACCTTAACGTTTCAAAAATGCATAAAATAAAATGTCTTCCTCGCCCAAACCTCAATCCCTCTATTTGTAGTCTTTCCAAATAGTTTTCTCTGTTTTTTTTTTTTGAACAAAGGAAAGTTTATTAGAGAAGGGGTACCGTACCACTCCATAGACAGAGTGTGGTCTCTTAGAGGCAGAGAATGAGAGAGCCTGAGAGAGACTCAGAGGAACAGAGAAGACAGTGAGAGGGACTGAGAGGGACCCCTAACATTCGGGAATTCCGTTTATATATCTTTCTTAGTTTCTATGAATTACAGTTTAAAGACTTTGTTTACCCATTTTTCTTTGATGGTATGAATGAATATTCATTGTGAAAGGACAAGCATGTATAGCAAGAAAAGAATGGGTATGTAGCAATTTTTTAATAGTGTTTATGCCTATGCCAACATAGGTACATATTTTCTCTCTTATGTATAGAAATGAAATTTTTACTACATGTACTTTTTTAAACTTTGTTCCCCCTCATTCTTCCCCGGACACTTAATGTAATATGTTTTGGAGACCTGTTCAGAGCTATATATGTAGGCCTACCTAAATTTTTCCCTTGGCTTCAATACATATTCTATTCATAGTTAATCCCTGAGAATTAATCTATTGATAGACATTTGCTTCCATAGTTTTCTTATAAACAATAAACATCTTTACATTAAAAAATGTGTGATAAATTGTTTTTACCAATCTAATTTAAAAATCCTATCCTTATTCGTAACATGGAAAGAATATTAAGGTTATTTATAGTGTAGGTACCTTATTTTTAGAATTACTGAAGTGTTTTCTTTGAAAGTTCAGTTTTTGGTTTTGCTTATGTTATTGTGTTATAAAAATGAAACATACACTTCAAAAAATAATAGAAAGCATTTTTGGTATTCCTTTACCTAAACTAAAAGTAGAGATGACACTACACATGTAAGAAGAGGAGACATAAAAGTTAGCATTGTTCTCTTAATTTAACATTGTTTCCCTAGTCTCTGCAGTCTTTTGACTTTTCTTGCCAACCTTTCTAAATACTTATGAGGTACACAATTTCTTTCTTTGTGTTATTCCCACACTGAAACTTATAGTAGTTCTCAGGATTAAGTTAAAATTTAGTCTGGCATTTAAAGCTGTTCATAGTATATTCACAACCTGCCTTTCTTATCAGTTATCCTTATTTTTACTCCATTTCTTCAAGTAGGCCTTGTGTCCTGTTTCCATACACGGGTAGGCACTGCTGTTGCATCTCTTTTTTTCATCATCTCTCCATATCCTACATATGTCAATGGGGTATGGTTTGACAGTAAGTAATAATGTATTGGAAATGATTGATAGTTTCTATTTTAGCCTTACTCAGTATTTAAAACCTTTGTTTTTGCCAGTTTTAGAGTATTAAGAATTTAGTGAATGTTTCTGATTTCATTTTTTTTTTCTAGTATCCATGGGAGAGGAGGCTTGCTACTTTATATTGTGTTTACTCTGAACAAGAGTGATGACTTTGATTTCTCTTAAATGTAGCTAGCTACATTCCAAAGTTCAAATTAATGACTATTGGAATGGAATACAAGAGAAGGTGCACTGATAGAGAATAAGTTAGCTCTGAAGAGTTGTCAAGAGTACTGCAAGCTTACATGCAGCCTGGAAATGTATTCTAGACCCTCAGGGAGCAAGTGATGACTAGATGACAAGACTGTATTGTAGGCATCATCTGTTTAAGTAACAGTGTAGGTACTTGGTTATCAGGAATCCTCTCGTGATGGAAAGAATTCCTGAGGAAGACCCACTTGGAGGTTTATCACACACATGCTGATTATGCCATAAAGATATGTATATACTATGCAGCTACAAAACACATATGAGCAAACATGTGTTTGGTTCTTTTACTGCTTTGAAGAATTTACTTTCTCCATTTCTCATTTCAGTTCTTCTCGATGTCCAAATGGGGATTATTGTTCCAATAGACGGTTTCAGAGAAAACAGCATGCGGATGTGGAAGTCATACTCACAGAAAAGAAAGGCTGGGGCTTGAGAGCTGCCAAAGACCTTCCTTCGTAAATTATGTTTTAATAACCTTTACTTCATTTTTGTGTTGTTGAAATTGGTTAGATACTTTGTAGGAAAATAATTTGTCTATTACATTGAAGTTTAATAATGATTATAGGATAACCACTTACTACTTAGTGTGTTAAAAAAAATATTCCACTTTTAGGGAGAAAATACCGTGTGTGTAGCGTTTTGTCACTTTAACAGTCGAACTAGTTATGTCCTTATTTGTCTAATAGCTGTGATTTTTGTTTTTTGTTTTTTGATTCCAAGCATTACTGAGTGTTTGGTGTAGACCCTCCAAATCACTATGGAACTATAAAAAGGAATGGGATAGAACCAATAGTTTATATAAAATTGAGTTGGGATGAGAATAAAAGAGTATCTGAGGATATTGAGGTAGAGAATTAAAGCATTCTTGATAGACACTCAGTAAACATTTTTTGAATGAATAAATGTTGCCCTCCGTGTAACTCACGTCACTTCTTTATATGCAATGCAATAAAAAGTTCACTTTGTTTTATACCATAGTCAGCATTTCTTTTAAACACATTTTCTTACATAATATGTATTAAAATATTCTTAGGAAAGTTGAGTGCCTTTTTGTTTTAAAGTTAAATATATACAGGTTACATGTGTTTTATGATTGTTTTTTATATATTTTCCATCTGCCCATCTTTTTATCCATCTTTTTGATAAATTTAAAAAGTTGCAGACCTTACATTTAACCTTTAAACCTTCCACAGCTATAGCCATCAAGCCTTGCAGTGATAGTGACAGTTTCTACCCTTTTCCTGCCTGCCACAGTGGAGAACTGTTGCCTTTAACAGACTTTAAGGAGTTCAGTAAAAGAGACCCCATTAAACCAGGAGCAATTTCAGACTTAGACAAAAATTAAGAATCATAAGTGACAGTGCCTCTGACTTCAGGGGCTTTAAACACTTCATGCCGGTTTGGTGGGATTTTTGTTTTTGTTTTCTTTTTTTTTGTTTTTAATTAAGACATTTAGCTTTTCTAAAAATCTCAATTTGTCGAGCCACTTTTCAGGACTGCATGGCATGCTTTTACATTGGCCTCATTTAGATTTTTTGTAGGTTAAGCAATGGAAGGGTCTAGTTATTCGTCCTGTGTTTCTTAAGTTACTGAAGACTTTGAGGCTCTTCTCTCAGCTGTTTCCTTAAGCCCAAACTTTTAGATCCCTGAGTGTTGATTGGCTTATCCTTCAGACTTGCAGATGGTGTGAAGTCTCTACTCTGAGTGACTTAGTGGTTGGTCAGGTTCTGGTATTTAAGAACTTTATCTAAATGAAGGGGTGATTTGAGAGCAGCGTCATCAGAATTGAATATTTTAGTGTAATAGAAAAAAGTGTCTTTATAACATAGAGCAGTCATTCAGGTGAGGTTTGAATCCCAGACTATATGTTGAGCTTTGTGACCTTGTGCCGATCACCTAGCTTTTTAATTTCTATCTTGTCTGTCAAATGGACATAATACCTATACGTCCCAGGGCTTCGATGAGCTTTAAATAAACAAGTTCAGGGAGGATAATTTAGTTTTTTTTAGGGGAGGAGATCCTGTATAAGGTGTGTTTTGTAGTCATTATCACATTTAATTTACCTGGCAGCCAGCGATGTATCATTTTTCTTTATCTCAAGGGTGATCACTAATCCTAGACGTGGAGAGTCCAACATTATATATAGGAGCTTAAATTTTGTGATCATTCGAGTACATTTCTAACAAAATGATAAACTTCTGAAGTTAGAAAGGAAAATTTAAGTATTGTTTATAAAGATAGTAATTTGACTTTAAGGATTATCTATGAGTAATAGATTTTGATTATTGGGACCTAAATGCATTTGTGATGGACTGCTACACAAGTGCATGTATATATCCATCATAAATTTCTCTAAGCCTGTTTTTGAGTTTTGCTTTTTTACATTTTGCTTTTTTACATAGTTCTTTTCTCATTCGTTTGTAAGAGAGTTTAAATTTTTTCAATCAACTAGTTAACTCCTTATTTAACAAGTGCATTGATTATATTAATATATTGTAAACAAATACAAATGATTTGCCTTTTCACATATTAAAAATCTCTGGTTAGAGTTAGGGTATATTTATTTTGAAGAAGTAAGATAAGACTTCTGGGCAGGTCATTTCAGATAAGAACTGGGGACCAAAACATAGAGAAGCATTTGTCTGTTTGAAGGTAATACAGGAAGTCATTGATGAGAATGAGCTTTTAATATCTTCAGTAGAGGAAAAAATAGGGACAAATCAAGGAAAGAACAATCAAGAATAGAAAGTAACTGAAGCCAAGGAGAGCAATTCGTAATAATTATTGAACTCAGAGAATACAGCTAGAGAAACAGCATAACTGATCTTTAACATCTTTAGAGGCCTTTTGAGAGTAAAGGCAGTAGAAGAGCTGCTATATTTAAGTTTCCTTTTTTATTAGAACATGAAGCCCCTAATTTTTCATTGCCTCCCAATTTCTTTAGAGCTGTTCCTCAGCTATGAATCACTTTTTTCATGATAATGAAAACCAGACTTGCAAGTTTGTTTTAATATGAGTTAGAGCAAGGATATGCATCTCAGTACTATATACATTACAAAGCTTCTTAGAGTCAACATCCTTTGAAAAGTATTAGGAAGGAGAAAATTAACCTTGTTTGGATGCTAGGTACTTTACATTTAATTATGTCCTGTGTAATACCAGGTTTATCCAGTTTGCAGTATTTCTTTAAATTCATTATTGTTGCTTGGATATATGTGTTTTCCATATAGGAAAGTGCTCCTAAGCAGGGAGTGCTATTGTTTTCTTTTTCTTTTGTCAGGAATACCTTTGTCCTGGAATATTGTGGTGAGTACTTGATCATAAAGAGTTTAAAGCCCGGGTAAAGGAGTATGCACGAAACAAAAACATCCACTACTATTTCATGGCCCTGAAGAATGATGAGGTGAGCAGCTTACATATGTTTGCTTTAAAATGTACCTGGAAGTTGTTGAGTTTGAAAGGGTTATTGATATGGACTGATTTCTAAAATAAGTGACAAAAATGAGGGGCAGAACAGTGTGTATAGTTTGCTTCTATTCATTTACAGAAAGGTCGGGAGAGGGAGGTACTTAACATATATGTCAATGTCAATATACATGCTTTATGTTACAGCTCTTAAAAAATTATTGATGACCCCCAAAGTGCTTCTGTTTATGTGGATTATATTTGTCATCATTTATCATATTAAAAATTAAAGCTGAGAAATTGAAAAATATTTAATAAATCATTTAAAATAATAATAAGCCCATTATATATTGACAAATATAGCATGCTTTTATGAAATTTTTTTTTAAATGAGGAGTGCCATTGTTTTACATTTATACAAATCTCTTTACTATTTGGCTTAATAGAATTTAGCTAGATTCTCCTGTCTGTCTTTATATTCAGTCTGGAAATACAAATTCTAGGGGTGACCCCAGGACCTGCTGAATCTAACTCTGTGGGTAGGTGCAGCAGAAGTTGTAACAAGCTCTCCGGGAGATTCACATATACACTGATATTTGGGATTACCTGCTGTGGTATAGCAGGTACTTTAAAATGAAGTTATGTATACACATGAAGTGAGATTGGAATATAGTAGTATGTAAGAAATAGCTAGAAGTAAATGAGAGAGATAATGATAGATACGGAGATAATGTTGCCAGAGGAAGGTCCTTAACACTTTGATGTGTGAAGTATGAGAGAGTTCTCTAAAGGAAAGGGGGTAGGGTATGGGATTTTAAACTTACTTAATGCCTTTCCTTTGCAAAATGCAAGCATATTTTAAGGTCTTGTTTTTAACTCTTAAATTACACTTTTCCCTAGATAATAGATGCCACTCAGAAAGGGAATTGCTCTCGTTTCATGAATCACAGCTGTGAACCAAACTGTGAGACTCAAAAAGTAAGTGGGGTAGATTTAGAGTTTGGGATATTTGTTCAAGATTGCTGTTCTGCGTATTTTAGATTCTATATCAAAGGTATATTTTTTATATACCTTTTTACATTTGTTAATCATTTTTTAAATCACTTTCTATTTTATTGTTAAAATTTTTATTTTGAAATAAGTTTAGATTTATAAATAGTGTGGAAATAGTAGAGTTCCTGTACACCATCCTTCACCTAGCTTCCCCATATGTTTACATTGTATATAATCATTATACAATCATTCAATCTAGGAAGTACTATTAACTATTAGCAAATCTAAAGACCTTACTCATGTTTTGTCGTCTCATTTTTCTGGTCTAGGATCCAATCCAGGAAACTCCCCTTGCATTTAATTGTCACCTCTCTTTGCCACAAATTTTAGATATTATTTCAGCATTCCCTAATTTGCCTTTTTTTAGTACATGTGAATCTTTGCTGTGTGGAAATGTGTGTATTAAGATTAGTTAAAGTAGCAGTTTTATTAGAGACAAATTATAGATGATATTCAGTCTAGCAGTTCATTAAATAAGAGTAACACTTAAATATGTTAGTTTATTTAAAGAAAAAAGTTCCCTATTTACCTATTTGGAAAACACTTTATTGTCTTAAAGGGGCACATGCATAATTAAGGTTGAGAATGATGATCTTAAAAGAAAAACCACATAGATTAATCAATTACTAATTTCTTTTCTTTTAAAAACACCATCTCAGTGGACTGTGAATGGACAGCTGAGGGTTGGGTTTTTTACCACCAAGCTGGTTCCTTCAGGCTCAGAGTTAACATTTGACTATCAGTTCCAAAGATATGGGTGAGTATTATTTCTACTATGTTTTGCTGCTTCTGATGGGGAAATAGACACTACACATATAGAGATAAAAAGCTTTGATGTGAATTACTAAGAAATTATATACTACCAGCTCCTATGTATAATGTACTATTTCAATTTTGTGTGTTTTTCCTACTATATGACACTTTTGGCCATTAAAGGATATTGTATGAACAACATAATTTTCCTCTGAATTCATGCTGTCCTATCTGTATAACTGTTTCTAATGTAATTTTTTAAATTTTCTTATATTATAGAAATGCCAGCAGTATGTGGAGTAAAGAGAGTAGTACAATTCATCTCTGTGTATTCATCATTCATCTGTCAGTTATCAACTCGTTAATCTTGTCTCATCTATACCACATTGTACTCTGAAAAATAATGTTATCTAGTTTTATCTACCAAAATCAATAACTGATGCAATAACAATGAGTACCCCTAGCACCTACATCGTGGTTTCACAAAAGCCCTCTAAAAGGAACGGGATTCCTTGGAGCAGTGTCTGATTTCAGGTTTGAGACAGGAATTGAATAAGATGATCCTGGATTATCTCATCATAGAAGAAAGCCAGTTATAAAAAGAATAGGAGGGTCATGGCAAAGGGACTCAGGAGCTAGCTTGAATAGGCTCACTTAACAGAAGTGGGAGAGTTCCTATTAACATTTAAGGTATCAATAAGGATAATAACTGCAGTGATTTGAGACCTATTATATAAAAACCATGAGTTTTAATGGGACTTTAAAAATAAAACTGCATTCATCGTAATTGATGAGAACCAATTCATGATTTTGAAAACTAAAATTTAAAAAAGGGGAAAAAAGTCAAGCATTTATCTTTTGCCTTTTCCAAGTGAATTCTGCTTCAGGTTTAACCAAATAGTTGATGAGGAGAAGTTCTTTATAGAGGTTATTTCAGCTAATAAATGAAGTGGTACTAATATTACTATTTTGCAGCACCTCATGAACTGGTGGATCTAGGCAATGGTCCAAGTAGTCAGGGGATGAGTGCAGACAGGTTTTGTGTAGAGCTCTATATTTTTTCTCTTGTGTTTGCACTGTCCTCCTTGAAGGAAGGGCAACTGGAAATCAAGTGCTATTTGCGATTCCCTGCTCTATTTATTGACTAATTTATTTTTGTGCCTCTGATTGCTACTATTATATACTAAATCTATCAGTTTACTTTGGGAATAGTCTTTCATGTTTACCACAGGTAGCTCTCTCTGATCACACAGTAAGTAAACGGCAGAGGTAGTTTGTACACAGGCCTGTAGACTTAGGCCTTTGTTCTTTCCACAACTTTTCCTTAACTCCATGGTTATGCTTATTACTATATTTATTATTAGTGTATCATCCTTATATGATAACTTTTAATAATCATGTGTTTCCTATACTAATGAATTTTACATATTTGTATATCTGTTTATAATAATACATTTCGTTTGTTCTCTGTGCCAGTTAAATATTTACATGTAAGTATAGGTGTATTTAAGCAATTAAATTATTTAAGTAATTTAGTTCTTAGCCCAAATATGTATATGATCTCTTATTTTCATATGTTAATAGGTAGTCTTATACAATGAAGAAATGACTCATTAACTTCTTGGCTACTTTTGTCTAGCTAGTAAAAGGAAATTAGGAAAAGAATGAATATTTTTTGGAGCAATTTTCATGCATTTGCATTAGATAGTATCAGGTTTGTTGGAGTCTCAAATTAATTGTTTTTATTATTTAGGCTAGACTAACTCATCTCTTGTAATTGTTATATTGTCGACATTTTTTTACGGTTTACTTTCACATAACCAACACCTTTCCTATGCTTCTTGAACAGAAAAGAAGCTCAGAAGTGTTTCTGTGGGTCAGCCAATTGCCGTGGTTACCTGGGAGGAGAGAATAGAGTCAGCATCAGAGCAGCAGGAGGGAAAATGAAGAAGGAACGATCTCGTAAGAAAGATTCAGTAAGTGTTCCATTTTTCTTTCAACTTTTACCATATACATTTTACAAAGGGAGGCAACTTTTCCAATCGAAGTTTGAAAAGTCAAAATTACAACCAGAGGAATTCAGGATCAGATGAAATGATCATGGAAAAGAGGGATGGGTGGTTGCTATTTTTATTTCAAGTTCATGGGGATTAGAATTGGGTGCTGAGAACTAATGAAGTCTTCTCGAAAACACATGGACTAATAGTTTTTCAGAGCCTATAAAACTCCTAATCTTAAGTACAAATAAAATGTTTACTTGTTAACTCACTTAAGTCTGATCTCTATTTCTAATCTTTTAATTTTGGGTTTGTCTTTTGTTTGGAACTCTAAAGTTTGCAAGTGTTCTTAAAATCTATGAAAACCCTCTTTGGAGTATTTTGAGAGGTAACAGACAACCCTAGAGTGAGAAAGGAACAGTCGCAAATGGTCTTTTTATTATGTATATTAAAAGACTAGTTAATAGCATTTTTTCTACCCCAGCTCACCCAAATTACTACTGGAGCAGAAGGTATCTTTTTACTAAAGGGACTTTTAACTGGGACAAAGACTATGTTGTTTTTTAAAATTTCCCCTCCCTTTTTCTGAGGATCGCTTTTTCAGAGCAGTGTTTCTCAGCCTCATAACCACCTATCAGGGTCCATAATGAAAATTTATATTTCTGGGCCTGTCCTAAGACCTGTGAATAGTTAAGGGCTAGAAGAAGGAGCTAGGGGGATATGGGTGTTAGTCAGTATATCCCTCTGTGATTTGTTTGCAGTTAGCTCATTCCTGGGACCAGAATTATAAATGGCATCAATCTTACTGTTTAGATGAGGAGCTAGAAAACATAATGGAGGAAGGAGATAAAAGTATAGTGGTTACAAGGTGATATCAGTAAGCCCAAATTAATTGGAGGGAATTAATTATGGAGAATGTGAATTCTTTAAGAAGATATAGATAACAAAAAGTATTGGAAAGGGCCATTTAAAAATCAAAAAAAAGGACCCCGTAAAGGGCCATTTAAAAAATACAGAAAGGAGAGTTTATAACAAATACCCATGTTTCTACTGCCCAAGATGAACAGACGCTCTTTAGAGTATTGTGTTAGTGTAGCTGTGTGCCACGCACTAAGCACTTTACACATTAACTAATTTAATTCTCAAACCCTTAAATAAGGTACAAGGATTTTCCCTGTTTTACAGATGAGAACACAAAGGCACAGAGAGCTTACAGGTCATGTAGTAAGTGATGGAAATGAACTAGTCTAGCTCTTATCTTTACTTTTAACCACTGTTTTGCACTTCAGTCAGAGAGAGAGAGAGCAGTTCCATCCCCTCCCAACTCTGAGAAAAAGATGGTCGTAACAGCCAATGTTTCTGCTTTTTAAAATATATTAAGTTGTTTTGTGTAGAGTTATAGGAGTGTTTTAGAAATGGTATAATACGTATGAATATATCTATAATTTGTTTTTTATTCTTATTTTAAAATTTGATCCATGTTGATACATACATATATTTTTTAAGTGCTGTAGAGTCTTTCATCATATAACAGTTTATCTACTTACGTTCCTGCTAATGGACACTTGTGTTTCTGGCTTTCTGGTCTTACACCAGCAGTTAATATCTTTGCACATGTCTCTTCCACACATTTCTAAGGTGTATACCTGAAAGTGGGGTCACTGGGTCATGGCCTATTATTAGCCTTCTTGACTTCACTATTACAGGAAGTTTTTCTTTAAACTTCATTAAGATTGCTTTTATTTTTAATTGTTACTTCATATAATTGATAGTTTACCAGAATAGCCAGAAAATAGCCATTAAACATATTGACCTAATATGTTTAATCTCCATAAAAACTTACCTTTGACTATTTCCTGTTTTCAAAACTTAGAGAATAAACACATTTTTTAAAAAATTATTTTTAAAATAATTACATTATTGGTGGGAGTATCCTTGTTGTATGATGGTTTCTTAGGCAGTGTTATACCTCCATCATTCTAATACCCAATGTCTTTCTACTTTCCTGTTAAGATTAAAGAACAACCTCAAAGAACCAAAGTGTAGGTTCCTGTTTTTTGTTTGCTTGTTTTTATTCTGATAATAGTATGTCAATATCAATATCATCCTTTGTATCATAGACTCAATTAGATGTAACATGAATCTGGTCGTTTAATGGGCTGAAGTCATGAGATGCTCTAGATGAGAAGTTATTTTGGAATAGGAATGTTTTGGATGAAACTTTGCTCAGATGGAGGAATGACCCAGAGTGAAGAGGGTAACTCTAGTTTTACTTGGATTGTCTCCTGCTGAAATCCCCTTCTAGATTTGAGTTCTGATCAGGTTCAGTTAAGTAGAATCATAAAAGTAGCACCTCTTGAATTCCCACGAGGGCATCTTAGGACTTCTTTTGGGTAGAGGATTTGATGGAGAGGACAAGATAGCAGCAGTTTAAAATACAGCTTTGCATCTTTTAACTATTAATAAGGATATGTTAATGACACTGTAGTGTGTGTCTCCATATTAGCCCTTGATTGGCAAACGTTTTTTATTTCTTGCTCTTATGATTGATTACATCTTTGTACAACTTACGTTAACAAAACTATAAGCTCTTCTGAGACAGGTAATTGTCTTCTTTGGGTATGTCACAAATTCAAACAGGAAATAGTCTGAAACTTTCCTTAGTCTCTTTAGTTTGTGAAACAAATTATTGATAACTAATTTACATAAGAAAAAGGGTGGAAAGCTGCAAAAAGGAGGAAATATTTGCATTCAATACATAAAGAACATTTAAAACTATCAGATGTCATTTATATACCAGATTAATAAAAATTAAGTCTGATAATGCATCAGAACAACAGGAGATCTTGTATGCTACTAATTGTATAAATGGACACAACCACTTTCAAAACCACTTTGGCATATTTACTGAAGGTGAATGTACATATACTATATGAACCAGCACTTACACTCCTGGGTGTATAACCAGAGAGAAACTAGTTACAGTGTACATCAGGGGTCACAGCAGCACTGCTTATATTAGAAAAAGCAGAAACAACTCAGTATCTGCTAATGTTAGAATGGATAAATTATAATGTAATCTTATAGTGAAAACTAGTCGTGAAAATGAAAGAACTGTGGCTGCATGCAACAATAGGAATGACTCTTAAACCGAAGGTTGAACGAAAAAGTGCGACCCAAGATTTTGTCCAGTATGATTTCATTTCCATAAAGATTAAAATTAGAAAAAATTAAATTATAACAAGTATTTCTAAAAAGTAGCAAATCTATTTTTTTAAATGAGAGAACCATTTCTCAGAAAGTTAGGACGTGTTCTCCCTAGAGCAGAGAGAGGCGTTAGAACAAGGAAGAGGCACATGGAGAGAGGACTTCAGGACCACCGGCATTGTTCCTTTTTTTTTAACTTGAGTGTTGGTGGCATGAATGTTGCTCATGTTTGTTAATTAATATGTTTATTTACTAATTGTTTATATACTTTATAATATATTTTATCAGGAAGTATTTAGAAAGAATAAAATTTTGGACTGATTTAGCACTTAACAGAATACAATTTTAAGTGCTGTACAATTGTGTGTAAATGTACATATAAGTTTTTAATTATCAATAATTTATGAAAATACATCCTGATTCTTATACTTTTATGTTAACTTTTTGTTACCTCAAATATGTTTTGGAAGGTGGTGGCCCATGAATGAAAAATAAATGCTTTTAGTGAGTGTGAATTAGTAAAAGCGGTCAAACTCAGTCGTTCTGTGCTCTCCCCGCTGCCCCATAGTGTGAAAGTTATTAATGCCACAATTGATTGTCAACTTGAATATCCAGAATTATGGAAGCTGCATCATATCACCATTGCGACTGGCATGCCCAACTTTATATATATATATATCAATATAACCATTAAATTTATAACATAGTAGAAATGTTAAAAGGTTGTTCATCTTCTGTGTTTTGTTTGTAAAATTTTGTTACTCAGTTTCTGCATTTTTACTGTTTATTTCCTTAAGATAAGAACGCTACTTTTTTATATTGTACAGTGCATTATATATAGTGTTATTTATTTAATAAATACTTATTAAATAAATGATTATGACAACTCAGTTTTGAACGCTACTTTTTTATATTGTACAGTGCATTGTATATAGTGTTATTTATTTAATAAATATTTATTAAATAAATGATTATGACAACTCAGTTTTGTCTCTAAGTTTTCAGAGTTAGGGAATCATTACATGCCTAAGTATGAAAGGAAAATAATCCCATCTCTAACCTTTCACCCATTTAAATATTTGTATCTCAAAACTGTTGAAAGGAAGATTATGGCTCTGCATTTAGTGGGGAAAGTGGGATTTTAAAGCCTTTGTGGTCTTTCTTATTCTACGCTTCTAGAATTTGAGATATGGGACAGTATACATTTAGGATATGCAAGGAAAAAACATCTTTCAGGAAATTGTCCTGGCTTTTCTTTTCCTGTATTTAATCTGTTCAAAAATTAAGAAATAATTCTGGAAATAAAAAGAATGAGTCTTAAATATATATTTAGAAGGAAAAAATAAATTTACATATCTTCAACTTCTTGCAGGCAGCATTTTATATTTTCTCATTAATTTTTGTTCTTTACCATAATGTGAGTTTTAGGGTATACTATGAAATAGAAATGCCTTGCTTAAAATTATAGTAAGTGTATTGGTAATAGCTAGTTAAGTAACAGAAAATTTCTTCAGACTTTTTAAAAATTTCCTTTTCTATAATTTATTATCAGCTCATTCTAAACTTTTATCATTTCATGCAGGTTGATTTAATGCTGACTTATCTCTTCAGTCTCTATCTTGTCTAGATTTCATTGTTATTGCTGTACTCATTTTTCTCAAATTCCATTTTGATTTGATCATATTACTCCCTTGTTTGGGATTCAGTAATAGAGCTCTCTTAGTCACATCAAATCCAGATTGTTTTATATTACATCTGAGATCTTCTAATCTAATAACAGCCTTCCTTTTGATAAAATTTTTCTCACTCCAGCCAACCTGAGCTATGCACTATCATAATTTCCCATTTTCCCTTGTTCAAGCTTTTCCCTTTGTTTACTCTCTCCCTCCTCTTTATCTTACCTGTTTCTAATTCTTCTGTGAATTTATTTCTAATGACTCTCATTCTGATAACTCCCTTCCTTCTTAGACCCCTTAGATTTTTAACATTAACATTTATAATTAATACTTCATTGTTTTTATATGAATTAATTTTATCTTCGCAATAGTAAGTTCTGTGAAAGCATCCTTATATCTTTTAAAACTGCAACAACACAGCTGGAAAACAATCTTTGGTAGGTTGACTTTTTTGTTGTTTCATTATATAAATATAATATTGTAACATCCAAAGACTATATGTAAATTGCAATGCATAATTATAAAATAACCTGTCGTGACCACTTCTCTGCTTCCTTCTCCCTGCTTATACCCTAGAGCAGCGGTCCTAACCTTTTTGGCACCAGGGACCGATGCTCCTGTGAGAATCTAATGCCTGATGATCTGAGGTGGAGCTGAGGCGGTGATGCTAGCGCTGGGGAGCTGCAGCAAACACAGATGAAGCTTCACTCTCTGGCCCGCTGCTCACCTCTGTGCATCCGGGTTCCTAAAGGGCTGTGGCCCGGGGGTTGGGGACCCTTGCCCTAGAGGTTACCACTGTTTGCATTTTGTGTCTTACGTCCCTTGCTTTTTTTAAAAAATAAAATGTTCAGATATGTATCTATAAAATATTTGTTTTTGAGGTGCATAAAAACAGTTTTGTACAGCATATAATCTTCTGGAACTTACTTTTTCACTTAACATTATATTTGTAAGATTGATGAATGTTGTTGCATTTGGCTGCACTATATTCCTTTCACTGTGGTATAATATTCCATTGTGTTAACGTGCCAGTTTATTTAACCTGGCCACAGACATTTGGGTTGTTGGCAGTTTTTTACTATTATGGATGGTTGTTCAGTGAGCATTCTTGAGATTTTCTGAATTCACGTGTGTAGGTGTGTAGTTGCTAGGCATAGGAGATACAAATATTTATTTTTCAAGCTAATGCTTTATTTTTTTTCTGATACACTTTTCACTTAATATAATTTGTTCTTTGTCTCCCATAGGGCCGATTTTTTGTTGTTGTTGTTTTGGTTCATTGCAATGTCTTTGGCACCTAGAATTATACATGACATATAATAAGTGCTTGGTAAATATTTGATGAGTGAATGAAATGCTTTTCAGATTGATCATACCAATTTATACTTTCATCAACAGTATATAAAAGTTATTTTTGATCCGTGTCTTTACCTAGACTTGATATTATCAGACTTAAATTTTTTCCCCCAATCTAGTGAGTATAACATGGTTTCTCATTGTGGTCTTAATTGCATTTTCCTTATTACTGGTGAGGTTGAGCATCTTTTCATGTTGCTTGATTCTTAGATTAGTGTGGTTTTATTGTTGTTTTATAACCAGATATTTTTCTTTGCTGTGGTAGTGGATGGAGAGCTAGAAGCTCTGATGGAGAACGGTGAGGGTCTCTCTGATAAAAATCAGGTGCTCAGCTTATCCCGGCTAATGGTTAGAATTGAAACTTTGGAGCAGAAACTTACCTGTCTCGAGCTCATACAGGTGAACACTTTGATATTAATTCATTTTTTTTTCTGAATTTGAGGTGGAATATTTAAACTACAATCCAGAATGATGAATGGAGAAGGTATAATTCTGATGAGAAGAATTACTCTTGTTTTTTAAATGGATATGTGAGTTCTACATGACTTTGAAAGCTTGTACTCTTAAAAAGGGCTTTAGAGTTCAGCATAATTTAATCTATTAGATCTTGTTTGCTTTCTCTCTTAGGTCAAAGAACATGGTGGTATTTTTTTTGTAACAATTCGTGACACTTGATAATTTCCCCCCTTTGATTATTAACATGCCAAAGCCATTTTTACCACAGGATCTCAAAGCAAGAAATTTTAACAGTAATCTCATTTACTCCAGTTTATCAATTAAATTATGTCACACGAATTTGGTAAATAAAAAATGGATGAGTAAAAAAAAATCTAAAAGGTAAAAAGCCTTTTGAATAAGCATCCAAAAGGAGGCTAGAAAATTATTTAAACAGTAATGTATATAGTTTTTAGCTTTTTCAGTAAAAATGGTGAAAGTAATTTTTTTCTTAGTCCTTTGTAATTGAATTTCATTGTAAATGATATTAATATTTACATAATTTTCTACTTTAGTAAAGTCTAGTTCAACTGGATACATTTTGGGTACAAAAAAGATTCTCTGACTTTAAAGCATTTATTAGTTATGTAGTTCTAGTTGAGTTCATCAAAATAGTTTCTAGGATTTTGGGAATGTAAATGAACTCCTTTGTCCTCTTTGTGGGCCCTCTTTAACACTCTCATCTGGTATTCTTCTCCCCACCCCCAACCCTCTACAATACTCTGCATCCTACTTCCCTTCCCCTGGAAGAACACCCACTCACAGTCTTGCCTGAAGTCCTTTCTGGAACGTCATGGACTGTCTTTGTTGTGGATCTGGATGGCAGAGTTAGGTGAAGGCCGGGAAAGTAACCAGAAACTTCAGGAAGAGGTCAGTTCACATTCAACTTGCTTGTTTCTTAAAACCACTGTGCTGATTGCTCAGGTTGATGGCATTATCAGAGATAATGAATTTAGCACTACATTTACCACTGGTTTTAAATCATTTTATCATTCCAGTATCATTGCAGTAACTATAACCTTTACATACACCTTGCTCGTAGTGTGTTTGGGCCATGGCTTTCTTTTTAGTATCCTTTTAAGGTTGGTATTATGTAGTTGGGAACTGTAAGAGCAAGACATAATATCCTCGTTAAGTGAAAGATGCAGTTTGTTGCTAAAACCATAGTTTAAAAGTTAGCAAACCATATGAAACTTAAAATCTGGGGTGCTAAAAACTTAGTGAGGAGCTGAATTCTGGATGACAAGAGTAAGAATATTTGGAGAAGTAAATAAGTGTTTTAAAAGATCTAAATAAATGTTCATTGGCAGCATTGTTAGTGGAGTTATGATATATGTTGTTGCACAGTTCCCAAGCCTGTATCACAGTCACTTGGGAAACTTTTTAGAAAAATATACCCAAGGTGATGTCTAACAGTGTATGTATATTTAAAAAAATCTACCCAGGTTTGAGAACTACTAGTGGAGAGTAATAATATTAATCAGTCCTATTTGATGTGCATAGTCACCTCTTGCACATTTTATTCTTGCTGGTGAGTCTTATTAAAAGTTTTCCTTCCTTTCGAGAGGAAAATAATATTGAGACATTCAAATCTTTCTGTGGTTACAGAGACTTAGATTTTAATTTAATAAGCAGTAAAAAAAAAAAAAATACCCACTGCTCCTGCAGAAATGATCTGACTCCCATCCAGAGGTTTCAGAATTCACTATACAAAGTGATGTGATTTTTTGTTGTTGTTGTGTTTAATCAGATTATAAAGACTTTGGAACACTTACCCATTCCTACTAAAAACATGTTGGAGGAAAGCAAAGTACTTCCAATTATTCAACGTTGGTCTCAGACCAAGACTGCTGTCCCTCAGTTGAGTGAAGGAGATGGGTATTCTAGTGAGAATACATCACGTGCTCACACACCTCTCAACACACCTGATCCTTCCACCAAGCTGAGCACAGAAGCTGACATAGACACCCCCAAGAAGCTCATGTTTCGCAGACTTAAAATTATAAGTGAAAATAGCATGGACAGTGCGATATCTGATGCTACCAGTGAGCTAGAAGGCAAAGATGGCAAAGAGGACCTTGACCAGTTTGAAAGTGTCCCTGTGGAAGAGGAAGAAGAGTTACAATCACAACAGCTCCTCACACAACAGCTGCCTGAATCTAAAGTTGATGGTGAAATTGCCCTGGAGGCCAGTAAGCTACCCACATCTGAACCAGAGGCTGACACCGAAATAGAGCCTAAAGAGAGCAATGGCACAAAACTAGAAGAACACATTGCTGAGGAAACACCATCCCAAGATGAAGAGGAGGGTGTATCTGATGTGGAGAGTGAAAGGAGCCAGGAACAGCCAGATAAAACAGTAGATATAAGTGATTTGGCCACCAAGCTCCTGGACAGTTGGAAAGACCTAAAGGTAAGAAAGCATTTTTGTTCCTTTGAACCTGAGTTACTCAGGTTTAGAGTTCCACAAACCTAAAATCGAATGATCTACTCTTCCAGTTGTACATGTATTTTTGAAAATTGGAATACTATTGTCAGCTAATTATAAATGTCTCAAACATCTTTTAAACCTTGTCAAAGATATAGCAGCCAAACCAATATACAAATGTGTCCCCCCTTTCCTCATTTAGAAGAGTGAATCACAACAGGAAATTCAGTCATTAAAGTGCTTTTTGCATTGAAAACAAAAGCAAAAATCCTTTGAGTAACAAACATGATACCATGTTTGAAAATTCTGTGTAAGAAAAAAACAAATGTTTAAATTAATTGGAAACTAATTTATTGGATTAACTAGAAATTAATTAAAATAAAAAATTGGAAAATGAAGATAATTTAGCTTCTCATCAAAAATTATTTAACATAAATTTCCATTCCATAAAACAAGTTTTATGGAGCTAGTTGGTATTCAGTTTCATTATTGTTTCTGAAATAGACCTGCCTTTAAATAAATGCCTATTTCTTTGAACAAAAGATGCTATCTAGAGGAAAAACAGAAAGGTCTGGAACCTTACACTTAATGCATACGTAATCTCTTGTTAAAGAATGGAGCAAGATGTACAGGGTTTGCTTTGCAGAAAACCCAGTTTGGCTCTTGGATAAACACAGAAGTGAATAACAGGATGAGCCTAGGAGAGATGTGGTTCATTTCAATTGTAAGTGATCTGAATCTGGGATCTAGGTGTTGAGGATCCTGTGGGAACAGCTTACATTTCTAGCTTCTATTTTTCTGTTCCTCCTTTCTTCTGCCAGAGGTGAAGCAACCAGAATAAACCAGCAATACAGATTTATTTGCAGCAAGATGGATACCTGAATCCTCTCTGTCCCCAGTTATGACTACAAAGCTCACCCATTAGATCCTGCGATTTGACCCATGTGGAACTGGCCTTACACTGATCAAAACGAGTAGTTGGTTATTTGTGCACTGTGCTTATTTTCGGCATTTGCAATTTGCTATGTTGAGACCCTTCTTTAAGTGTGGTGTGGTTTCAGCTCATTTACCTATTTGAGCTCTTACTCATGCTACTTTTTCATCACTTATAGTTCAGCATAAATCAGCCTGACTAAGCCTTATGAAATCTGATGTTTTTATAAATCTAAAAGGAAGGATTCTTAGTAAATCTGCTTATGATACAACATGTGAACTACAGGAACTGGAATTGCAATTAATTAAAAGAGATACTGGGACAGTTACTTGGGCGGACCTTTATTTAAG
Source organism: Eonycteris spelaea (assembly GCA_003508835.1). Classification (NCBI taxonomy): domain Eukaryota; kingdom Metazoa; phylum Chordata; class Mammalia; order Chiroptera; family Pteropodidae; genus Eonycteris; species Eonycteris spelaea. The sequence goes on along the minus strand of PUFA01000145.1, from coordinate 1,118,830 downwards.
GCCTATTTTGTGAGGGCACAGGAGTCCCTGGAAGAAGTCCCTCGTGTGTGGAGACTGCTAGTAGAGGCCTGCACTACGGCTGGCTCAGTAAGGAAGGTGGAAATGGAGACAGGTACACAGATGACACAGTAAAGGCCTTACAGACATAGTATATTATATAGAGAGTGGGGTTGTAGACCCAGTAGTTCACCTTTGCCTGAGAAGTCTCTGATTGATAATGATAATAAAAAGAAGACATAATCATCATCATTTCTTAAAAACTTATCTCCTCTTAAAATCTGAAAAAGTAAATATTTTTGCTTCTCTACATGGTTGTTGTTTTTTTTTTTATTGTAATTGTAATATGAATTACTCTCTAGGATATCCTTAACCCAGTTAGATATAACTGGTAATTTAAACTCACATTCTAGACATACATTTTTAGTCCTACAAAATTAATTCTCCCCCTGCCTGTTACGCTCCCCACTCCTATCTGAAAGATAAAGGCAGTTGCATAATACTATGTAACTTGATGATCCTCTTGATTTGAGGTTTAAAATTTTATTCATACTTAAAATATATCCTTCTTAACCTTTATACTTTGGGTTTATCCCAATTCTTAGCATTAAGAAAACCAATAAAATCCTCTTTCTTCAAACTTTAGTTTGCTCTGGAATCATTACCCATCTAGAAGTGCATTACTGAGAAATGTTTTTATTTGACTGAACTATGATGTTGTGTTATACATTGGTGTTGGGGTTCTTAATACATTTATCATTCTTTAACATTTACCATGGTTTTAATGTCAAAACTATGATTATTGTTGTCCTTAAAAAAAGAAAGAAAAACAAAAATTTTAGCATCTAACAAGAAGTCTGAAATCAGGAACCCATAATTTGAAAGTTTTAGAGCAACACATTAACTTGATGTGATTACTATATATCCATGCTAGCCCGGCATTGAAAGAGTTAACTACTTCTGTCTGACTTCCACCTATGTGTTCAAGTAGACATAGGCAGAAAAGAAAATGTCTGATTCAACCAGTCTTTATTAAGCACCTGTTGCCAAGCACTGTGTCCGTTGCTGATGTTAATTCCAAGATCATACTAAAAAGCATTTATCTCAGATTGTGGTTATGTTAGCCACTCCGAGCTTCCCTGACCTTCTGGGGCTACTTTAAGATTACTGGACAAGTGTTCCACTTGGCCTTTCTGCACACTGGATGGAGTGAAGAACTGAAAGAGGTTGCTTCAGATTTCTTAATCTTGATTTGCTTGTGAAGGCAGACTATAGGGATCATCAATAAATGAAAGAGGGCGGGAGGGAAGGGAATGAAGCTTCATGAATTACTCTTTGTCCTCCCAGATCTGATGATGATCCCTCTTGTAACTTGAACCATTTTCCATCTAGCTTCTCAGGGCAGCAAGGAGCTTGTTAACATCACCAGCTGACCATGTGTCTCCTTTCTCAACTCCATTTTCAACTTCGTGCTGAAGAGAAACAAGAACCTAGCGTGCATTCTGTGAAGAAACAGGAAGATGGTTGGGAAGTTGGATGATGCATGAAAAATATAATAGGTGAAAAGAGGACAGAGGTGGTTAACTCACTGGCGCCGGCGCTATTTTGGTGCGTCCATTGCCGACAATGGATGTCGTTCCGGGAAAATCCCGACTCCTGGCGAGAAAGGATTAAGTGAGCTACTTTTTCTATACCTCTATACACAGGACCACTGCCTTAGCTCCACAAGGCTTATACATTCTGACTCCTAAAGTAGACCTCACCAAGAACCATCACATTGCTACACATGAACATGTCTTCACTTTCACAAGCAAATCGACGGCTACATTTTCAGCAGGGATATGTGCATATATTTCTCTTTTCAAAAGGAATTGTTGTACATCACCCCTCATGCTGAAAATGTACCCTAGACTTCACAGGGCAAAGCAGCTCGTTATATGGGTGATTAATTATAACCTTGACTGGAAAATCTTCATTCATTTGGATCATGAGAGAAGGAGGTAAGGTTCCTGTGAATTTGGCACTTTTAGTTGCAGTTAAACACCCAAGAGACTGTGGTGGCTAGTGATTCCAGAGCCTGCCTTGTAAACACTTGTAAACGTCCTGTACATCTATCTCTCTTGGACTGAAGTCTGGGTAGTTAAAGTTAACACCTGAATTAGATGATTAGGGATAACATGCTGTATATGTGACAAGTTGGACTCTTAATGACCATTCTTATTCTTTTTCATCTTTATCTCAAGACATTATCTTTAGTTCAACAAAACATCATTTTCCTACAAAGTCAAGCATTAAACTCTACGGAAAGTTTAAAACAGTTACTCAAATGAAAAGTTCTGAGTCACTACTTAGAATTTAGGTCCGTACTTAATATTATACATGAAATCTGCAGTGTAACATTTCATGATGAAATTATGTGCCCTGGATTTTTGTAATTTCAAAAGATCAACATTACTTATCCTTTTCTTTAAAATTTAGAATTGTCCTTAAAGAACACTGTATTAGATACTACTACATTGAGATTTTTTAATAAGTATCTCATTTGATAAAAGGCAAACATGGCCTTAAATTAAACTTATTAGTAGTCCCTTTTATTATTATTGGTAATACTTTCATCTAAATTATGGATCGGCCAAATCTGCCCCATTGCCTGTTTTTGTAAATAACTGTGTTTTTGTTTTGTTTTGTTTTTTTAACATCGCCATGGTCATTTATTTACCTGTCTATGGCTGCCGCTTTTGCACTGAAGTAATAGAGTTGAGTAGTTGCTTCAGAGACTGGGTGACCAACAAAACCTAAAACATTTACTATCTTGTCCTTCTGTAAAGGACAAGATCTGAATGATAAAGTACAGAATCTGGTTTCTCTAAACATCCTGATTTTGAATAAAGTCATTTTGACACTTTATTCTTTTGGGTGAGCTCTTTATTCTAAAGACATAATGATCATGTTTCTATAGCCCATGGATTTAGTTTTTTTAAAAAAAGGCTTGACTCTGTTTAGGAAAACTCACTTTATTTGAATGTAAGACTTATCTGAGAAGTGGAAGAGTATATACATCATAGAACTACTAGGCCAGAAGAGACCTTTACAGAATACTGTTCTCGCTAGACCATGGTCAAGTTAGTTGGAAACTTAAGAGAATTTTTGAGTCTAGATAAGTTGGTATAATCTAGTTTTATATGTAACCATAATAAAAAATATATATAGATTTTCCTTCTTAAATGTTTCTAACTTTTATTTCTGATATAATTTCAAACTTAGAGGAAACTGCAGAAATACTCTTCTGTATATATTCTGTGTCTAATTCACATTTTAGTGGCAAGTATAGAAAAAAATCAGTTTAAAATTCTTCCAAACCCTTCACTCAGTTTACCCAATTTTACATTTTACTTCATTTGCCGTATCATTTTTTCTTAAACTTTTAAAAACTTTTTGAAAGAGTTAAATTGTGGATAAAACACATGCTACTCCTAGATATTTGAATAGTATTTCATAAAAACAAGAACATTCTCCTATATGTGACTTACAATATACGTATCAAAATCAGCAAATTACAGTGACGCAATGCTATTATCAATGGACCTCATTCAAATTTTGCCAGTTGTGCATGTCATGTCCTCTAAAATAGCAAAAAAAAAAAAAATTTTTTTTTCTTTTCCAGATTCTAATCCGAAATCAAGAGTAACATTGAGTTTTACCGCTTTAATATCCTTTAATCTGGAATAATCCTCATCTTTTTCTGTCTTTTAGAAACTTCACAGTTTTTAATATTTTTGAATTTTTTAGAATATTTCTCAGTTTGGGCCTGTTGAAGTTTTCTTTTGTTTGGATTCAGGTTTTACCTTTCTGGACAGGAATATTACAGTAATGTCCTTCACATAATCTTGATTTGTCCCATTACTACTGGCATCGTCAACTTTGATGACATGGTTAAGATGATGTCCATCAGGTTTCTCCAAAATGGTGTTACTGTTTTTCCTTTTATAATTAAAAAGTATGCCTGAATCACATAACAGGGATGGTTGCCAGATGGTTATTCTCTAATTCATCATTTTTTTCACTTCTGTGTGTTGCGGTTGGCATTCTTTTTTTAGCAAGAGCTTTTTCTGCTCTCCAGTTTAGATCTTTATTCATTGATTTATATGGGCTCTAGACAAAATCGTTGCTAGTGGGCATTACTTGTAGGAGCTGCCATCAGGCTGTAAAAAAAAATACATATTTATATTTCTGTATTATATGAATGAATGTGTGTACGCATAATGTACTTGACCTCTCTGTCATTTCTCTTGTCTCTCCTTCTGTTACTCTGAGACCACACCCTCTTCTGAATCATTCGAGTTTTCTTCTGTGGCTTTTATTGATGTTCCTATTCTGCCTATTCCTTAAAAGGTCACTGTTTCTTGGGGCACCTGAGATTTCTTTCGTCTTACAGGTTAAACAGGCCACATCATCTAATCTTTGTCATTTTAAATTCAGGCTTTTGTCATTTCTTGCTTAGACTCTTGCAACATCCTCCTATTTGTCTTTCTTGCTCCCATTCTTCTCCCTTTTTATGTTATCCTTTATGACAGTACAGTATTGTCTTTTAAAAAACAGTTGCAGTCAGCAAGAATCTCTAGTAGCATCACAGAGACTCCCATTACTTAAAGAGCAATGCCTTTAGTATATGAGGAACTAAATAAGTCTCTATGTTTATCTAACCTTGCTCAACAATTTCACTTACACACTCAGTGCTTGAGTCACATCAGGCCGTTGAAATATTTTTACCTTTCCATGTGTGTCCTTGTATGTACTGTTCTCTTTGCTTGAATAACCTTTTTTTTCTAATCTTCCTTTATTTAAACTTACAGTTGCAGTTCATCCTGACAGTGCTTTATTGTTTTCTGTATTTCTATACAGTGAAGTAAACTTAACAGATTACTAAAATTACTTCCTTACATCTTGTTTCCTCTCACTGAACTGTGAGCTCTTCAAGGGCAACACCATTTCTTAATTTTTGTAGTAAGAGTTACTTTTATTACGGATCCTGATAATGATAAATTACCTCTTAATAATAGTGAATGACTATGTGCCCCCTACAATTTGTGCTACATTTAGTAGCCAGAGTTATCTTTTGGAAATATTGATTTGTTCATGACAGTATCTTATTTAAAACATTATCTTATTTAAAACGTTGAAATCGTTCCTCATTACACAATTAAAATTAATGAGGCTTGCAAACCATTCTGGCCCACAGGGGGCCTTTGCTACTAATGTTCAAACTCACTCACTCCTTTTGTTTATATGCCTCCTCCTTTCCCCAGGAAGGGCATTCCTGTTCCTCCAAGACAGAGTCTTCTGCTCTTTCTATATTCATGACATCCTTTCCAGTTATAGCAGATAACATTTCGTAATTGTACATTGTGTGAAGGCAGAGACCGCTTCTGTCTTGGTCACTTGAGTCTCTGCAGGGCACTGTGAGAGCCTAGTATGTAATTTGGTATTTCATTTTAATAAACAAGTGAGGACGGTCCATCTTTTTTATTGTTACCACACTGCTGCTTTAACCTGTAGTGTGTGTATTTTATTTGACAGATGGTCAGAAAATATTTGAGTATCATGTAATCTTTATAGCCCTTTGAAGTAAGTTGTGGTGTTTTTATCTGTAAAGTGGAAATGTGAGGTTGTGACTTAGCTTTTAAGTGACAGAGATAAAAATCAACTCAGGTTCTTCTAATTTAAATCTTATATCCTTTTCACTCCTTTTCCTGATCCAACAAATAGTGATTTCTATATCCTTGCAAGGTAATTCAATAATTAGGTGAATACTTTTCAGATTTCCCTTAATCTGCTTTTGATTTAAAAACTGTAATAGGTCCAAATTCATTCTGAAATCACAGAAACTACCATGATGGTGTTTTGTGCAAGTATCTTTTTTCCCTTAATGCTGCAGAGATTTCAACCTGTGATCCATGATTGAATGTCAGGGGATTTTCAGAACCCCTGAAGTCATATGCTACGGGGTTTTCTGGGGCAAGGGTTCATAAATATGAACAGCTTCTCAAACAGGGATATGCATAAATATGAGTTAGGAAAGGAACTGTGGGTCGGAAAAGTATTTTATGGATGATTTGGACAACAGGAGGGCTTTACTCTTAACTGCAGTGTCGGGTTGACTAGTAGAATATGTAGCTTCAATGAAGTCACTTGGAGGCCTGTGGTGATTTTTAAGTTATAATTAGAAAAATTATAGAGGAAGTAGTTAAATTTGAACAGCATAAGGAAAATTTTGGACTTGAAATTAATTTGCCTAGAAAACAAATCTGAAATTGAAGAAACATTTGATAATTATGACCTTGGTTATTATTCGGTGATTGTTTGCCAGCATGAAAACACTTTTTGTACTCATTTACTACTGGGCTAGAGAGGCCTTGAAAATAGGGCTTCGTGTCAGCTGTTCACCTTCTGCTTCAGTACTTAGTGTAAGCGCAGCACATTTTAGATGTATGTTGATTAAAACTGAGCATTGCTAAGGTAGATTCTTTGAACTAGAGTCAATATGGTAAGGCTAGAGAAGAAGAAATGTGAGGGTACAAGTTTAAACTGAATGGTAGTGAACCAGTAGGGCTTTTTAAGGTATGGCACTGGCTGAAGAGCAGCATTTAAGTTGCCTTGGGGGTCCCCAGGTTCCTTAGGCTTTTGCCTGAGACCTCACTGCCCCCAGGTGGTGGTCTTTATCATGAGTACCGTCAGAGCTCACAGAAGTCTCTTGGTACTGTGTCTAGGGTGCCCTCTGAGACAGGTCATATTTTTTTCTTCCGAGTTTTTCCCTGCCCCAATCAAATCTCAGGACCTCTGTGACCTAATGGAGATCTCCCTACTCTCACCATTTCTAATACAATTTGTGACATGAAACCACACATGATGATAGGGATTAATCATGTTAACCCCATGAAGCGTAAGGTAAATTCTTAGCACTGAAAGTTTTTCGCAGAATTTACACTTAGGGAAAAGGAGCAGGAGTACATGGCAGTATTTGCCATATATATATATATTCAATTGGACCTTGGGGTGGTGTAGGGCCATAGATACTGAAGTTATGCTGTATATTCACTTTTTAATTTTGTTAATTGAGAGAATGGATTTAAAATTTTTATGCTAGTTACAGAATTATGGTTTGGGTTCATGACAGAGTATATATTAACCAACTTTGTGCTTCTATTTCTCTAGATCAAGGATTGGCAATTTTTTTTTCTGTAAAAGATCAAATAGTAAATACTAAAATACTAAAATTTTAAATATGACTTTGAGGCATTGCTCTTTTTACCCTCACCTTCTTCTTTCTCCATTCTTTCCATGTTTTCAGCTTCCTTCCTTTAAAAAGAGAAGCAGGCTGCAGGTCAGATTTGCTGATCTCTGCCAGTCTATAGAATTGTGACTCAGGTTCCATAACAGTCTGATACATGCTTTCATATTCTTAGCCTAACCAAGAGAACCGTTTTGACCATGTATATTTTAAGATGATTTGTCTGTAAACCATATGGTTTCAGTGAGAACCAAATGAGCATAAATTTTTTCATCATTTTGTTTTCTAAGTTCTTAGCTCTTTTTCTAAATTTTCAATGTTCAATAAATTCAAATAAATATTTGGTATGTTTACTCCTAACTCTAAAACTTTACAAATGCCTAAAAATCCTGAGAGTATGATGGGGTTTTTAAAATCTTTTTCAAATACATTCAGTTACCTTGGAAAAGCCTCTCACATATAACTAAATACATATAAACATTCATAGATGCATACGCACATACACAAATATATGGAATTCTCTGAATCTTAATTTTCAAGATTTCAAAATTGCATCAGTTATTTTTGAAAAACTGTGCCAAAATAACATGAATAGTTGGCTTATCTTTTTTGGGAAGAGTTAGTGAAGTTTTTTCTCACACATTGATTTTGGGATTACAAATTATTGTGAATTGATGAATTTGCTGATACAGAATCTGAATAATGAGGATAAATAAAAGAAAAATGTGGCTTTTTGTGCCTGGCTTCTTTTACTTATATAATGTTTCCAGGGTTCATCCATGTTATAGCATGTATCAGTACTTAATTCCATTTTATAGCTGCATCATATTCCATTGTATGGCTATACCCCATTTTGTTATCCATTCAGCAGTTGGTGAACATTTGTGTTGTTTCTAGTTTTTGGCTATTAGGAATAATGTTGCTATGACTATATACAAGTTTTTGTGTGAACACCTGTTTTCATTTCTCTTGGGTATATACCTAGGAGTGGAATTTTTAGATCATGGTAACTCTATATTTAACTTTTTGAGGAACTACCAGACTCTTTTCCATAGTAGCTACACATTTTATGTTTCCACCAACAATGTTGAAGTTTTCCAATTTCCATACATTTCACCAACATTTATTTTGTTTTTCTTTACAAAGCCATCCTGGTGAGTGTGAAAGTGGTATCTTGAGTTTTGTTTTTGTTTTGCACTTTTTTTGTGTGCTAAAATACATATCCTCAAAGCATATCCATGTTGTAGTATATTCCAGAATTTCTTTTTTAAGGCCATATATTCTGTTGTGTGTATATGTCACACTTTGCTTACCCATTCATAAGTCAATGGACACTTGGATTGCTTCCACATTTTAGCTACTGTGAATAATTCTGCTATGAACATGGTTGTACAAATAACTATGAGACCCTTTTTTCAATTTTGGGGGATATACCCAGAAATGGAATTGCTGAGTCATGTGGTAATTCTGTTTTTAATATTTTGAAGAATCATCATACGGTTTTCTACAGAGGTTATACAATTTTACAGTCCCAGTAACACTGCACAAGGGTTCTGATTTCTCCACATACTCTTGCGGCTTTAATTTGCATTTCCCTAATGATAAGTGGCGATGTACATCTTTTCATGTGTTTATTGGCCATCAGTATATCTTCTTTGGAGAAAAATCTGTTCACATCATTTGCCCATTTTTTAATTGGGTTTTCTTTTTATCATTGAATTGTAAGAGTTATATATTTGGATATCAGATATATGATCTGTAAATATTTTTTACCATTATTTGAGTGTCTTTTCTTAATGATGTCCTTGAAGCATCAGAGTCTTTACTTTTGATGAAGTCCATCTTCTCTGCTTTTTTGTGGCTTGTTTTTTTTTGTTACCTGTGTAGTATCTAAGAACCCATCACAAAATCCAAGATCCCAAAGATCTACCTCTTTTCTCCTAAGAGGTTTTTTTAAGTTGTAGTTTTTACATTTAGGTCTTTGATTCATTTTGAATTAACTTTTGTATATGATATGAGGTAAGGGTCAAACTTTACTCTTTCTCATGTGGATATCCAGTTGTCCCAGAAACACTTATTAAAATGACTGTTTTTTTCCTCCAATTGAATGATCTTGGCACCGTTGTTGAAAATCATTTGGCCATAGACGGATAGGTTTATTTCTGGACTCTCAGTTCTGTCTCATTGATTTTATTTCTGTCCTTATGCTAGTACCACACTGTTCTGATTATTGTAACTTTGTGTTTAAGTTTTTAAATTGTGAATTATGAATCCTCCAACTGTGTGTGAGTATATATGCGTTTGTGTGTGTGCATATTTTACAAGATTGTTTTGGCTATTCTGGGTCCCTTGCGATTCCATGTGACTTTTAGGATCAGCTTTTCCATTTTTGCAAAAGTCAGAATTTTGATAAGGATTGCGCTGAATCCGTAGATCATTTTGGTAGTATTACCATCCTAACAACATTAAGTCTTACAGTCTATAACCATAGGCCTTTCCATTTATTTAGATCTTCTTTAATTTCTTGCTACCAGTGTTTTGTAAATTTTTTAAAAATGTTTTTAGGCAAGGCAACTCTTGGTTGATTTTACAGATTGCAAGGACCTTGTCAGCTTACAATCCTTTATTTATTTGTTTTTATTTTTTGTTATTTTATGCCTACCGCACCTGGTTTTCCTAGGTCTCTCATCCAAGTACTAACCAGGCTCAACCTCATTTAGCTTCCGTATAATTTTTGGTATACTAGCTTTGCTCTTCCTTGGTTTAAAAAAAAAAAAGTCATTCCTAAGTATTTTTTGATGCTCATATAATAATGTAATTATTTCTTTGATTTCATTTTTGCTTGTTCATTGCTGGTTTATAGAAATAATTTACTTTTGTATGTTGATCTTGCATCCTGCAATTTTAGTGAGGTCATTAATTGTCTTTAACAGGTTTTTTTTGTGGATTCTTTAGCGTTTTCTACATACAAGATCATTTGTGAATAGTGATAGTTTTACTTTTTTCTTTTCAGTTTGGATGCCTTTTTCATTTTCTTGGCTAATTTCTGGCTAGCACTTACAATACAGTGTTCAGTGGAAGTAGTAAGAGCAGGCATTTTTGTCTTGTTTTGAGTTTAGAGGAAAATATTTCAGTCTTTCATCATTAAGTATGATATTAGTTGTGGGCATAGATGACCTTAAACTGGTTGAGGAAGTTTCCATCTATTCCTGGTTTGTTGAGTTTTTTTATCATTGCGGTATGTTAGATTTTGCCAAATAACTTTTTCTCCATCAATTGAGATGACCATTATACATATGTAGTTTAAACATATCTAAATGGTACTATTTATCTCATTACTTTTTTAAAAATTAGCACTATGTTTTTAAGATTAATCCATGTTGCTTTGTATTCTTTCTCATCCTTTGCTGCTAATTGCTGCTGCATTTTTTTCCCTGATGCATACCTACAGCGTTTATTCTTCCTTCCTCGGGTGATGGATGCCTAGGCTGCCTTCAACCCTGTTCCACTACAGACATTGAGGTGATGAACACATATCCCTATATGAGCCGATATGAGCTTTTGAGGGGCATAAAAACCCTGTTGCAGACTTGCTAGGTCATAGTCTTTTTGTTTCCTTTGAGGCACTCTAAGCCTTTTTATTCAGAAGTTTTTTATATTTCTTTAGTTCTATAAAACTCATCTTCATTATTTCTTAAAATAGTTCCTGCTCTCCTAGGACTTCTTTACCTAAATTTGGTACTTGAACTCTAGTCTCTATATCTTATAGCTTTGCTTTCATAGTTTCTATCTTTTTGTTCCCTCCTGCTCTCTTGCTTTGAAAGTGAGACCTTGCTTACAGTCTTTTTGTTGTTCTTAGTGTTGCTATCATTTAGGAAAATAGTGGAAAAAAAAAAAAGATTTGGTTGGCACATTCGCATTTCGGTCTGTACTTGCTAACAAGGAAAAACCAAATACTCTAATCTTAGTTTTAAAAAGTAAATTTGTTATTAAAGGATAATTTGATCTCTATAATAAAAAGTAAAAAATTATACTCATTGTAGATTATTTTGTTCTCAAAGTCTTTCCAGAAAAAGTTTTCTTTACAAACTATTATTTCAAAATTTTGTTTTTGATCCTGTTTCTACAATCTGTTTCTACTAGTTCATTTGGGATATGCTAAAAATATGCTGAAATGCTTTGCCAACAAACTTCAAATGAGTACTTTTGAGACTGTTGGAAGAAAACATTCCAGTGTAAGCCCACTTAATGACCTAATAGTAGTAATTGACTTTTCATGTGTTGTTTTTTTGACCAAAAATGGGTATTATAAAAATATATAATGAAAAGTAAAGTTTTTAAAATAGGAGAATCTGTTTACTCAAAATCTATTTACCATAACTTTAAACATAATCTAACTGCTTTAGGGAATTATGATTCATATACAGTAAAAAAGCATCAAAATTATAGCTATAAGACATTTCTTGGGCTAAAATGGTATTTTGTATTATTATCTACATTCTTTGGCCAGCTTTATTGTGATACAATTGACAGATAACACTGTGTAAGTTTAAGGTGTGCAGCATGTTGATTCGATAGCCTTGTGTATTACAAACTGGTCACTACCATAGCATTAACTAAGACCTGCATCATGTCCTACAATTACCTTTTCTTTTTTGTGGGGAGAACATTTAAGATCTATTCTCTTGGCAGCTTTCATGTATATAATACAGTATTATCAGTTGTCATCACTATTGTACATTAGATCTCCAGAATATATGAATATATATATATGTGTGTATATATATGAATATACACACACACACATAATTTATTTTTATGGAGACATTGGTTAACAAAATCTGATAAGTTCAGCTGTACACTTTAACAGTAAGGCATATATGTATTCTACTGTGTATTCACCTCCCAAAGTTAGATTTCTTTCTGTCACAACATATTTGACCCCCTTTACTCAATCTACCTCCCTCCTACCCCCTTCCCTCACCCTCTGGTAACCACTAGTCTATAGTCCATGAGTCTCTGTTTGTCCTGTTCATTTGTTGCTTTTAGGTTTATAATCCTACATATAAGTGATATTGTGATTTTCAACTTTTTATCTCTGGCCTATTTCGTTTATTCGAGGTCCATCCATGTTGTCGCAAATGGCAGTATTTTATCTCTTCTTAAGGCTGAGTAATATTCCATTGTATATATATATATATATATATATATATATATATATATATATATATATATACCACAGCTTCTTTAGCCAGTCATCTTATCGTGGGACACTTCGGTTGCTTCTATGTCCTGGCCACCTTAGATCCCCAGAGTTTATTCATCTTATAACTGGAAGTTTGTTCTCTTTGACCGTCATCTCGCCTTTCCCCACCGCCCAGCCCCTGGTAGCCACCATTGTTAGAGTCCACATAGAAGTGGTATCATAACTATATGATTTCTCTTTCTTTGTTTGATTTATGTGAGTACTAAATGTGTATGAATTAAATATTTTATTCTGTGCACTGTTATTCATGTTCCTTTTTTTGTTTGATGGTCCACACACACAAAAATACTATATCCGTGAAAAAAGGTACTCTTTACAAAAAACACCAAGATTTACTTAGCATTATATTCCCAGGCTCCATCCATGTTGTCACAAATGGTAAGGTGTCCTTTCTCGTGACTAAATATTTCAGAGTGTGTGTGTGTGTGTGTGTGTGTGTGTGTGTGTGTGTGTGTGTGTGTGTGTACTACATTTTCTTTCGCCATTCATCTATTGACACTTAGTTTGTTCCCATATCTTGACTATTGTGAATGTTTTGATTTTATTTTCTTTCAAATCAGCCTATTTTTCTCTAGAAACTTTCTTGGCAATCTCCTATATTACCACAATGTAAGTTATCATTTTGTAAGATTTTATCAAAATGTGGATCTCTTGTCTTAGTCTATTTCCTGAATTTCAAATCTATATTTTCAGCTTCCTATTGGCTCTTTTCTCTACTTGCCCTTCAGACTCAAGCTCATAACCTTTTTCTCTTATACGCTGATTCTTCATCTTCTGATGTACATTTTTATTAACAGTTTTATTATTTCCCAGTAACCCATATTTAAAACATCCACTCCTTTTTTAATGTAAAAAATTGTTATTACTAAATATAGCAATCACTCTAAAAAATACTTTTTCTAGACAACTAAACTTTTCTTTTGGGGACAGTATTGTTGGAAGACAACTTTTTCAAAATTATGACAGTTTTAAATGACATCTTCAGGTCTTTTGCAGGTGTTATTTTAAATAACCACCTGGTTATTTGCACTTAAGTAGAGATTCGATACATGGCCTATATTGAATGCCCAGTTGTTGAATTTATATACATATATGTATTAATATATGCCTGTATCATATTCTGAATATGGGATAATTCATTTATATCAACATTCCAAAGCTTTCCCTCTTTCAAGATTCATTAGGTGTTTTATAAGTACTTAGTATGGTACAGTATATACATTTTAGACATTTTATGAGATGTGACACAGAATTTAGAATCTTGAACCTTAGACTCTCCACAGTCTTGGTCTTCAGCATTCTTTTCTGGTAGATAAAATGAGATCTTGTGGATCTGAAAAGTGCATTTATTCTATTCTGGCTTGTTTGACAGATCATAAACATTTCTAAATAAATGTTCTTTTAAAGTGTTCTAGATATCATTGCATCTTTTTTAGCGCATGGCGCCACTGCTGCGGTCTCACGCCGTTTCAGTTCCTTTTTGTTGCGGGAGGTGGTCTGAGGTCTCTCCATCTAGTGGCATGTCTTTGAGTTCTAAAAATTCTTTCTTTTTTAATTTTTCTTTGATAATCCATTCCCTCCCTCCGTTTTCTCCCTCCTCCTTGGCATTCTTGTCAGTAGATGGGCACTTCTGGCACTTACCCTCTAATTTTATTTTTTCATCTCACATTTTTCTTCCTGACTTTTGGTGCTTTTTGGGAGACACTCACCTTTTTCTTCTTTCCTATCATAGATTCACTGACCAAGAATTCTTATTCATTATTTTTTTAAAACATATCTTTTTTCATAGATATAGTATTTGTGTGTGTGTGGACCATCAAACAAAGGAACATGAAGAACAGTGCATAGAATAGAATAAAATATTTAATTCACACACATTTCGTACTCATAATTTTCTTAGAAAAGATACTGCAGATGAGTTTATATCATTTTTATTCTTCCATTGTCATTTTTTAGGACTTCAATATGGAGTTGTAATAAACATGTATTCAGTCTTTCGTGTTTGTATTTTATACCTCTTTCTGTGTATAACTTCTAGTCATCCTTCAAGACAAGTTAAACATCTCTTTCCTTCAGGATGCCTTTTTCAGTTTTCTCTCCTAAGACCCAAACCAATTTTAGTATCCCTTGGTTATATTTCACTTACCAGTTTCTGTATACCTATCATAAGATTGTGTATGTTTACTTTCTCTTTTGTCACTGTATAACCTTGGGATAGTTAACTTCTCTGAGCTCGTTTCATATGTAATGTACATATAGCAGTAATACCCCTTTTAGCAGTATAAAGTGTATGAGAATGCAGTTAAAGGGCATGGTACACAGAAGTGTCAGCCATGATTACTGTTAGTCTGTGAAACCTTGACAATAGGTACTGTGTATCTCCAGTGTCCAAACTATGTGTTTTTAGCATGTAGTTGTTATTTACATACTTGTTATATAAACAAGCAAACCATATTTCCACAAATAACATCTTCACATAACATCTGTACACTTTTATAAAAGGGATGTTGGTGTCGCATGAGTTTATCAGTGATTCAGTGTTTATAAACAATCTGTGAAGATTGATTTTCAAGCTTTGACTGAAGAGGAATGATTGACTTTCTAAGCATTGAAGAGTTTTAAATGTTGCGGAGAAAACTTATTAGTCTGACCTTGGAAATACGTAATGTTTGTGGTTATGTGCGAGGCCTGTAAATAGTGTTCTTACCAGGAATGAAAGAGAATGATGGTATGTTTAGTGATAGAAAGCATGAGATGTGCAATACTTAGAGTTTATTAACTTGTTGGTCTATTCAACAAATGACCGAGTGTTGATTATGTGCCCAGCACTGTTTTTGGTGCTAGAGATAGCAAAGAATAAGACAGTCTTGGCCATGAAGAATTATAGCTTGATTGTATATGGGTGTGTCTGTTAGTTAGGAGCTCTACCTAGACACCAAAGAAATAAAACAGGATGAGGTGTAAAGAACATTATGTGGAGTGGGGAACCAGATTCTTTTAGGCCTCCTGAGGGCAGGGTTAGTCCCAGAACCCATGCCTCCTGATTCACGGTTCAGCGTTCTTTCATAATATGCCAGTCTTTCGAGTTGAATTTTTCACAAAGTAAAGTGATTTTACATAAAGAGTTAACATGAATGAAACCAACTCAGATAAATATTTTTTGCAATGGATTCTATGGCTTGTGGGTATAGCATTCCAAAAAGACTTCCATATCATGTAGGCTAATACTGTTGCTGTTTATTCACAAGCCAGAATAATCTTAAGAAGTATTACAGTAATCTTCACGTAGTCGCTTTCTTCTGTTTTCAGTATTGTGGGATTTTGGAAAACTCTGGTTGCATTTTCAGGGCTTCAGGAATCAGTTTCAAGCTTACAGTTTGTATATACTTTTGACTGTATAAAGAGGAGAATCAAGTTTGTAATACCAAGCGATCAGGTATACATTGATAGAACTTGTTCTCTGCAGTGTCAGGCACACACTCATAGTAGCCCTTGACCACAGTCAGTGATAATCCTTCATTTCGTGAACATCAGAATACATTTTCCATTTGCAGTTTGCCCTAGACTTTTGAGTGAAATTAAGAATGTATCTTTGAGAAGCATATCCTCTGGTACTTAGCGGCCACCACAGAATAGGTCCCCAACTTGAGGGTCTGTGTAATAAATTATGTAAATGTCTGTAATGAATTCTTAAAATGCCAAGACCTTATGCAAAAGAAACCAAATAGGTTGACACAGACATCCCTGTCTGTTCTAATCATCCTTCATGAATAAACATGTTATCCTTTGGAGTACCTAGGTTTACAGAGTACTAATGCAATAGTCATTTTCAAACTTTTAAAAATTAGTAGTATATCTGTTTTCCCCTGTAGTGTGGGTAGGTGCTGATTAGTGGTTTTCTTTTTTCTAAGTTGTAACCCTATTGAGAAGTGGATAGAGGAGCCAGAGCTAAGACTGTCAGCACTGTCCTTCTGGTCTTTATCCCTAACTCATAATTACAGCTAGACAACTCCAGGCATCCTGCAGAGGAGCAGATGGAAGGCGTCTTCTCTCCAAGCAAAAGCAGCCCAGGAGGAGAGCCCATATGGCTCTGACCTGAAGACAGTCATGCATGGGCATGGTTCTCTCTCTGATTCTCCCTTGTGAGAAGGAGTGAGTGAATGAGGACTATTAAGACAGTAGCTTAGTAGTTCTCAGCCTTCTCTGGGTATCCAGGACTATTAAGACAGTAGCTTAGTGGTTCTCAGCATCAACATCCAGAATCATCTGGGGAGCTTCTAAAAAATAAAGATGGCTAGGACCCATGCTTATAGTTGTAGAGTCAATAAAACTTTCCCAGAATGGTCTAATCGTGCAGCCAGAGAACCACAGCTCTAGGGAAGTCCTCCATCAGCAAGAGAATCCAGGAGGAGATGGACAATGCCACTTCATTTGTGCTTAAATTCCCAAATGTCCTCCTTTCCAAATTAATGCTTTTAGCCATGTCCTGTGTCATACAGTATGGAAGATAAAAGTGTTCTGGAGTCAGACCATCTGATAGCATCACAACCTTGATCTGGTTGCTTCAGCTTTTTAAATAAATTTTTCCATTTGTAAAATGGAGATAATAGTACTTCTTCATAGGGTCTGTTTGAAGCTCAAATAAGATAATGTATTTGAAATACTTAGCATGACACCTGGCACACAGGATAAATGCACATTTAAATATAACAGTCATCATCTTTATTAGATCCTTTATCGGCCTGAATGAAATATTGAAGGCTTTTTAAAAAAATCTACATTTATATAGATTGCTCTGTATCTGTGTAGCCCACGTTGGTCATTACTAATGCAACTGAATATTACATCTTGACCCATTCTCATCTGTGTGACATCTGGGTTATTTTTCATTTTCTACAAATATTGCTAGAACCAACAATCATATGGGAAGAGGAGTTCTTTGATTTTCTTGGAGTATAATTCCCCCCAAAATGTGGTTACCAGGTAATATAGGTATGGTCAATATTATGAGATTACTCTAAAGGGAGGGTATCATATGATGTACCATTGAGAATATATGGGTTTGCCATTTGCCCCCTTACTGAGGAGGCTGAATAAGGAACTGTTGTTTCCAAGAGCTACTTGATGGACTAGAACAAGATGGATTCTCAGCAGACAGAACTGGTTCTAGACCTTAGATTTATACAGCAAGAAAAGATACCTTACGGCTTAAAAACTACATTTCTCAAGTACAATTTCGGTATGGTATTAGATGCTATTTCAAGAGCAACAATGATCTAATGCTTATCTTTCCTTTTTAAAAATAACAGTTTGAAAGTAGATACTACATTTGGCCATTAGCCAAGTTAGTTTTTACATTTTATAGAAAAATATGTTGGATAGCAGAAATTGTCTTCACACATGTAATTTTTCTGAAGTGTTTTTATATAGCTGAGTTACCACTAACCTTTTCTTCCCTTTAAGTAGGGGTGGTGAGTGAGATGTTAGAATTGTTCTTCTGAATAATCTCAGTAAAAGAATTATAAATGACTTAATTTTATATGCAGAAAGCGCACGGAAATTATCAGGAAGTGTGTGTATTACTGCCAGAAATACAATGCTCATTTACTTAGACTGATACCTGACTAATGAAATCATACAAGCCTGGTATATGTTAAAATGTTTTTATTTGTGCTATATGTTTTTACGAGACTCGGATTTATTCTTATTTAAAGCCAAACATAAGCCAAATTTTGAAAAAGAGTTAAATACCAGCCTGTTCCTTCCCATTTTGTTGCCATGTGAAATCAAGTAGTTTCAAAGTAATCACCACTTCCATTCCACACTAACAACTGTTCTTTTGGTTTATTTTTTGCAGGAGGTATATCGAATTCCAAAGAAAAGTCAAACTGAAAAGGAGAATACAAGTAGGTATTCAGAGATACTCTGTTCATGTGGCTTTACAAATATTCTTTTGGAAAAATACAGAGGTAACGGATAAGAACTTGAGCTATTTTGCTTTTGAACCAGACCATATATAATTAGGTAAATGAAATATATGGTATAAGCTTTGGAAACTTGTATTTTATGCTTTCTTGGTGAATTTTTGTCAAAGGAGACGTCCCTTTGTACTACTTTGTTGTTGTTTTTCTTGAAGTCATGGCCTTTAGTAGTTTTTTTTCATTCATTTGTTCCTTAAGAGCGTACATTCTTAAACCTATACTCCTACAGATCTGTGTCTTTACTCATAGATATTTCTGTACAAAATTCTTTGTATACATTCATATTTCTGGGGAAAATTTAGAACTTTTCATTAGATTCTCAGGGAGTCAGTGACCCTTCAAAAGATTAAGAATCATTATTGTAGAACAGATAACAGGGAGGCCATGATGGTCTGGTTTCTGGGCTTTACCACCTAGTTCTGTTTCCATCATACTTCTTTAGAGATTTAAAGCAATGGGATAATAACAGTGGCTGTCATTGGTCTCTTTAGGCCCTCCAGCACTGACTCTATGTGAGAAAAGGAGCCAGTATGTCATATTTTTGGCCTTTTTCTTTATTTTTGGCATGAAGAGGCTTTTATAATCTTAAGTCTCAAATTGGTTAAATAATCTTACTGGTTAAAGACATACGAGGTATCCTTTGTATTATTGTTGTATCTTTGGATATTTTTAATTCTGCTGCCTTAGTCTCCTCATAGACAGATGCCCTATTTAGGGCTGCAAAGAATTCTTCCCATAAGCAACAGGGCAGGATTAGGCAGTGCTGGTTGACAAAACCAGTGGCAGCACTGTAGAGTTGATCATAAGAGGCTCGTTTCTCTGGGCCCGCCGAGTTGAAATCATTAACTTGATAGTCAAAGCTTAAATACCTGTGAGGTTGCCCCGCAACGTTTTGCAAATATCTAGTCTGGTGTGGCCCTATGAGAGATGATAGATACGTGGCATCGTCTGTAATGGATGACTATAACCTTTTCAGGAAGCAACCCTTTGTGCACTAACTTTAGTCTCTCACTCACATAGGGATTCCCTCCCCAACCTCAGTCTCAGGTGTTTAGATTAAAGAAATGCTTATAATTCAAGCCTGCCTTCTATGCTACTCTTTAGTGTCAAGCAGTTAAAACACATAAAGCTTTTTAAATTCACAAGGATTGTGAAATACTTTGGGAAATATGTATTCTAGCTTTACCTGATTTTATGAGAAAATCAGCCTGATAAATGGAATGACTTCTCTGTCTCACATACTCTAAGACTCAAAGTCAGAATATGAACTGTTGGTATGATTTCATTTCTTATTTTACCAGGATAAAGTGAAGAAATAGCCACCTCATAAGGCAATTAACACCAGGGCAATAACCTGGTTTTGAAGATGAAAATACAGTAGTCATGGGCAGATACAGATGAAACTAAGTAATAGTACTTCACAGGAGGATGTTGTACTAATACCTTGTGAGCTGGGACAGTTGTTTTAATTGTACAGCATATTTCTACCAGCGTATGGTGTAGATGAGTTCGTGAGCTGTTCATGGACAAATGCTCATACATGGCTGTAGATTAGTAACTGTTTTGCAAATAAATGGAGTTTCTGGCCAACTAAAAGGAGAACTGTGAGAATGGCATATGCAAACCTAACCTTACTGCTAGGGAGAAAACAACTGATAGCATGTTTTTCTGAAATAAGGGGAGAGAAAAAACAGTTTATTGAGAATTTGCTTTGTGCTGCAAGAGAGATTTTATCAGAAATTCTGTCGTCCAGGAAGAGAGCAGTCTGGATTCATCAGACAGTGGTACTAACATACACAAAGCAACAGCAATAATATCAGTCAATTTACATTGAAATGTTCAGTAGTGGGATTTAGACTTCTTAGGGAGATAAGGAACTAGGAGGCATGATCATTGAGAAGTAGTACTTAAAAATAGCTTTTGGGAGCAGTGATAGTGGAATTGGGTGAGGATAAAGCAAGCAAGAACCATTTTGGGTAGAGACTGAGGGAAAAGGTTAGTAGTACCATCTTTCAGTAGGAAGCGGCATTCTTTTTTTGAAGATGTAGCTTTCTGTCTTTGATAACATCCTCAGTTATCACCTATTATCACCTGTGTTTGAAATATTTTCCTTTTGAATTTATAGTTTATAAAAAGTTGTCTAATCCTTTTTTATTATTATTTAAATTAAAGAGACTTTTCCTCTTGAAGGTTTTTATACTTAGCATTGGCAGGCTGTTTTACAAATTGTAAATATACACAGTTACAGGGGCAGTAGAAGGCTTTTTCATTTTGAATTGACAAGCAGACTGCTTTACTAAAGGTAACGGGAATATTTTGCATGAATATGTTCCTCAGAACTTGTTTAAACTGTTGAAGGCTTGAACTGAGACTTTAGTGGGGAAAGGTAGAAAAGGGCGTTCACGGAAGAGGCTTTTAGGAAGTAGCGTGCACACACACACACGACTTTGTGTCTCATCAAATTCAGGACAGGGTATACGAGGGAGGAGTCTGTAAATCTGTTGGGTAGAAATGTTTATACAGTTGATGTACTATCATGATGAGAAAAGTCTACCAAGTAAAGTTTTTAAAAAACCTTTTCCCTAGTAACTGAACGAGGAAGGGATGCCGCTGGTTTCAGAGATCAAACAGCTGCCCCAAAGACTCCTAATAGGTCGAGAGAGAGAGACCGGACAAGCAAACTCAAAATAAAGAGAAAAAGAAACGAAGGGGCTCCCTCTCACCTCCTTCCTCTGCCTATGAGCGAGGAACAAAAAGGCCAGATGACAGGTAAGTGGCCTGTGTGAGTTTTTCTCTTTTCTGAACAATTCAAAACGTGCCCAAGTCATATACTTTTCTGATTTTGGACAGCAGGGACTTTTGGAATAAGTATATTTTCTTGATGAGTGAATATAAAACTTCACCAATAAATACTGAATAGTCTCTTTTGACAGTAATAGTAGCTGTGAAGACTAATAAAAGATTTTTGGTACTTGAATGGTTTTTACTTGATAACATTTCAGTGCTATTTGAGGAACCAAATACTTGTGCTTTAAAGGGGCATGGGTGTTGGCGGGCGATAACTTTTCAAAGATGATGGTAATTCTTCCAAAGTCAGAATTTTGTTTTCTAGTGAATCTTGTACCATATTAGTCAAAATGCTGATAGAGCCCTGTGTCATAGCTCTGTAACTGTCATGCTAGTAGGAAAAAAGGCTATATGCAGTTGTTAGAATTTTTAATTTTGGGCTGTCTGGGTACATAACAGTAATTCATCATAATTTTAATTTGCATTCCCCTGATTACTTAATAAATTGAACATCTTGTTATATATATTGGCCATTTTGTTTCCTCTTCTGCAAAATGTCTTTATATGTGTTCATTTATTAAATGATTTGTCTTTTTGAGTTTTAGGAGTTTTTTTACATACATTCTAAATATAATTCTGTTTTGGTGATAATTTTTACTAGTATTTTTTTCCAGTTTATAGCTTGTGTTTTGACTCTTCGTACTTTCCGATATACAGAATTTTTAAATTATGGTTTAATTGAATCTATTTTATGTGTTATATGTTTTCTTTATGGTTAGTGCTTACAGTGTTTTAAGAATTTTTTCCCTGCCATTGAGGTGATGTTATTTTTTTAAAAAGAGATTTAAGTCTTTAATCCATAGGGAATTTCTGTATATGTCGTAAGGTAGGGGTCTGGTTTCATTGTTTTAAAAGTGAATACCCAGTTGTCCAGTGCCATCTCCTTCAAAGGCCACCCTTTCCCCACTGATCTGCAAGTGCAGGCTCTCTCCAAGTTTTCATATAGGGAAGATTCTGTTTCTGGGCTCATAATGACTGTAGCTTATATTAAGTCTCGATAGCAAGTAGGGCAAATCCCTTCTTGCTCTTTTGGATGTCATATCTTTTCTCAGACTTGTTCCTCTTCAGAATCTGCTTGTCAGGTTTCTCCCATCTCCTCCACCCTCTCAAAGAGATGCTTCTAAGACTTGACATCTTTACAGTTTTGAGTATTTCTATTTCTGTATTCTAATTGAGTGTTTGAATATTCTCTAGTTACATCTTTAATATTTTTAGTAAAGGTAAAGGTTTCCATGAATCTCTTTGTGTCATGTGGTCTATTTCTAAGAATTTTGATTTTTACATTTCACTTTGCTGCTGTGTTTAGATATGCAGTGACCTTTTCTTATTGCTCTCATGTTTGGTGGCCAGATAAAACTCTTATTAATTTCAGGAGTATAGGGGGTTTGCACTTTTTTGTCTTTGTCAACAGTCCGTATCATATGAATTTTTTTTCCTTTCTAATCCTTATGCGTGTTCTTGTTTTGCCAGCAACACCACCCATATGTTTTTTTTTATCTTAGTATTGATTTCTACTCGTGTTTTTATTACCTTCCATTTTTTTAGGCTTATTATATATATATTTTTTAATTTCTTAATTGGAATAATTGAGAGTCTTAGCTCATTAATTTTCAGCACTTTTCTATAACAAGTATTTAACAGTTTAAATTTTCCCATAAGTAGTACCACTTGAACTACTCTTTTGACAGTGTGGTTTTATTCTAATCTAGTTCCAAATACCATTACGAATTTGCAGTGTCTTTAATTTTTTTTGTTAAATTTTCAATTTAATTGCCATTAATTGGTTGAGACTTGCTTTATAGTTTCATTTGATATTAACAGAAGTATGCTGTCTTCCTTTTCCTTTCAACTACTCTGTGTCTGACAAATAGCTCATAGCTGATTTTAAAAAAATGTTTTGTGGCAATTCTTTAATTGGTTGTTTCAATTTAATCCAAAACTAATCAATATCCTGAACAAAGTAAGTGATTTAGGATACTTTAGGATACTTTAACTCTGATCACTTAGCCTTCCCAATTTATATACTAAAATTCCTTCTTGCTCCCCATCAGTTATCATTAATTTTTATATGTATACAAACAGATTTATTTAGTTTGTTTACATTTACCAGTTTCTATGTTTTCCTTTTCTTATTTCAAACTTTGTAAAGGATTTCTTTTAGTGAATTTCTCTTCATAATATTTCAATTTGTGTCTAAAAAGTCTTTCATTTTTTTGTTTTCATTGTTTACCCTCCATTATAAAAACCAGCTTTATTTAATCAGCAGATATAAATTACAGTAAAATTTACAATTTTAAGTGTATAATTCAATGAGTTTTGTCAAATGCACACAGTTATGTAACCACCACCATGGAGTCATTATATCGAACACTTTTATCACCTCACAAATTTTTCTTGTGCCCCTTTGTAATCAGTTCCATTCTGTTACCCCTAGTTCCTGGCAACCACCGATCTGCTTTTTAGCTCTTTGGTTCTCATATATATGGTATATGGTATCACATATCGTATTTGAATCTACCTTCTTTCACTTAGCATATTGCATTTGAGAGTCATTCGTGTTGTTATGTGTCTCAGTAGTTCTGTTTTATTGCTGAGTGGTAGTAGTCTATTGTATAGCCATACCATTGTTTATAAATTCATTAGTCAGTAGACATTTGGATTGTTTCCTGATGGCTCTTGTGCGTATTAATAGCTATGTACAAGTCTTTTGTGAACACTGACTCATTTTTGAAAGGAAGTTTTGCTAAGTTAACAGTTTTTTCTCAACACTTCAAAGCTGTTATTCTTCAGTCTTCTGGCCTCCCTTACTGTTGCTATGAAACTTGTTGGTCTAATTGTTGTTATGTAATCTGGCTTTCCTCTTGGCCTGCTTTTAAAATGTTCTGTTTGTATTTGGTATTCTGCATTATCACTACCCTGTGTTTATCTAAGGATTTATTTTTCTTTTATCGGGTTGAAATTCATTGAGCTTTTTGAATTTGAAGATCATCTTCTAAGTTACTAATTCTCTTCAGATATGATCCTTGCTTAACCATACCATGAATCTTAGAGGCACTGAATTGAATTGAATATTGGATTATTTCTTGGTTCATGACACATACCATTTCTATGCATGAACCTCACCTCCATATATTTATTATAATGTAATGAGCACTGGAGATCCCAGCACAAAAATTAGGATCTTTTATGTGTGCATGTTCATCCTTTGTTGATATTTGTTATAAATGTGTGTGGTCAGACATACATCAAATTCTGTAGCTTTTATTAGTGTGTTTTGGTTTTTGTTTTAATTTCAGGAATTGTATTTATAGATCTGTCCCCAACTATGAAGAAGAATCTATTTAGGATGCTATATGTATCTTTAATTTGAAATTCTACTATCTGAGGATAAAATTATTCTTTTCATCTAGGCATCTATTTTCTTGGTATTCTCTCCTGTCGGTGAGACTCCTTAAGTAATTATGAATGTGATTTTTTAACCAGTATTACATTGGAGTTGGTGTACTTAATGGTTTATTATTGAGTGACATAACGCATGGTAGTGCTTTGATTTTGTCTGTGATTTAGGGAAAAACTTTTTGTGGTGCTCTTTTTGTTTTCTAGATATGATACACCAACTTCTAAAAAGAAAGTTCGAATTAAAGACCGCAATAAACTTTCTACAGAGGAGCGTCGAAAGTTGTTTGAGCAAGAGGTGGCTCAGCGGGAGGCTCAAAAACAGCAACAGCAGATGCAGAACCTGGGAATGACATCTCCACTCCCCTACGACTCTCTTGGTTACAATGCCACTCATCACCCTTTTGCTGGCTACCCACCAGGCTATCCCATGCAGGCCTATGTGGATCCTAGCAACCCTAATGCTGGAAAGGTGCTCCTCCCCACACCCAACATGGACCCTGTGTGTTCTCCTGCCCCTTATGATCATTCTCAGACCTTGGTGGGACATTCTACAGAACCCCTTGCTGCTCCTCCACCTGTGCCAGTGGTGCCACATGTGACAGCCCCCGTGGAAGTTTCCAGTTCACAGTATGTGGCCCAAAGTGATGGAGTGGTACACCAAGACTCCAGTGTTGCTGTCTTGCCAGTGCCCGCCCCAGGCCCAGTCCAGGGACAGAATTATGGTGTTTGGGATTCAAACCAACAGTCTGTCAGTGTACAGCAACAGTACTCTCCTGCACAGTCTCAAGCGACCATATATTATCCAGGACAGACTTGTCAAACTGTCTATGGTGTGACATCACCCTATTCACAGACAACCCCACCAATTGTACAGGTAACTAATTTTGGAACCTCTCTTATCTCTTACATTTTATTTATGGGGTGTTAGATTCATGGGGGAAGTCTTGCCATTGATCACTTTATGTTGATCAATACTAGTTATCTATTGTATAACAAATTACTCTAAAACTTAGCAGCTTAAGACAACAAGTAGTTATTATCTTATAGTTTCTGTGGGTCAGGAATTCGGAAGTAGCTCGGCTGGGTAGTTCTGGCTCAGTCTTTTATGAAATTACAGTCAGGCTATTAACCAGGCCTATCTAAAGGCTAGACAGGGGTGGAAGATTCACTTTCAAGCCCACTCACATGATTGTTAACTGGCCTTGGTTCCTTATCACCACATGGGCCTCTCAGTAGGGCTGCTTACCGCATGCCAGCCAGCTTTCCCAATGCATGTGATCAGAGAGAGAGAATGACTGCTGGATTACTCCTCTCCTTTTTGCTTATAGGCATTGAATTATACACAATTTATTCTTCTGTATCCCTGTGAAAGAGAATGCTTTGTCATGGTAATTTAGAACATGGCTTGCCCCTTCTTCTTCTAGACCCAGCTTGTATGTTGTTTTTTATACCCTACCAGTTTGTCATCATAAAGTTTGCCAGAATGATTCTGATGCACTGAGCATAAAGATATTACTATGGTAGATAATAGTAATGTTAAATTTAAAAGCTAAGAGTGTACTGATTTTATATTTCAAAATGTATTTTTGTGTTTTTTAATCGTTTTTTTCCCTATAAAATAAAAGGATACATTTTAAGCTTTAAAAAGAGGAAGGCATAAAGCATCATCCTTACCACATTCCTGTCTCTCTCCTCTTTCCTCCATTACGCTTCGTCATCCTTTAAATGTGAATTATAGATGGCAGACACTCCCAGAAATGTTTCCTGCACACATTACTTAGTATTGATTAGTAATGTTACTTATATATTAGTATTTTTGTGATGAAGCTGTGTCAAAATTTTGTTTGAAAGGTCATGACAGTATACTGCTTTAATTCCTAAAATCTTAACTGTATTAACTTCTTTCATTTTTTTATGATCTCTTTAACCATGATTTTACATATTTGTAGTCTTAGAGACTTGAAGTTTTTTTCTCTTGTTTGTCTACTTAATGTGATTCCTAACCATTTTTCCAAATTATTCCATATTTTTATGTGTGCGTATACACATACATGCATATACATATACATTTTAATGGCTGTATAATATCCCATTTGCTTATAGTCACGTTTAGTCTTTTTTTATGAGTCATTTTAATTGAAAGTACTTTTTCATAATTGTAAATAGCAACACACTGAATATTCTTATACCATTAGTTGTGTGTGTGTGTGTGTGTGTGTGCGTGCGCGCGCTTTCATGTTTGACTTTAAATGAATGTGGTAGTGCCAAAAAGGGCTAGTAAGCAAATGATCATTGTTGGTTGTCAGATATCAGTTTTATAGAATGGTTAGGGATCTTAAACAAATTTCTTAGGTCCTAATTTCTCCTGCTGTCTTCCCATATGTTTCCTTGTACCAAACCATTATTTTTGAGTTTTTTCTTGAGAATGTATATCGCAGATCAAAGAAAAATGATCTGTTCCACTCCTGTTTCTGAGGTATATTCTTAACCTAGGTGTTAGCACCCAAGCAACAGCAGTGGGAGATATGGATATTAAAGACTCCTCAGTAGAAAGCTCTTTGGTCATATGGTTGTTTTGTATAACAGAATCTTTTTTCCATCTCGGTGAGCAAAAGACTTCTCTAGGCTTTAGGCATACATACAGCCTTCAGACTCAAGCATCACAATTTTACTCGTTCCCAGTTTTCCAGTCTGTTCCTGCCAAGAAGTCATTTATTGACTCCCTAACCCACTTTGTGTGTGCTCGAGTAGCAGATAAATGTACAAGGATGGTTCAGACTGTCCATCCCTTCTCTATGAGATTAGTTCAGCAGAGATGGGCTTTGGGTAATGAGAAGCGTAGAGCATGTTGTTAGTGTGTGTTTTGAGTCCTAATTCATCATTCACTATGTGTCCTGGAGACAGGCACTTAACATTCTTCAGTTTTAGTTTTCTAACCAATAAAATGAGGAGACTGTCTCAGAGTAGTTGAGGTGTTTACATGAGATAATGGATTTAATAATGATAGATTCAAAGTACCATTTACTATAAAGGTTTAATTGTAGTTATTACTCTGACAGTTACCATAATAATACTGAAAGTATTGCCATTTGTGGGCTGTGAGTTGCATCTGTCAAGGCCATCTGTCTGGTGTCTGGCTCAAAGATCTGACCTCCAGGAGGAAACCTTGAGGTCTGTGTCATTCAAACCTAGTATCAACCATGCAAAGATGGGCTACTCAGCATTTGTAGATATAACTTTGACAGTAAAGTATTATGTGATAGGATAGAAATTTGTAAATATATGTACAGATATAATATTTTTGACATTTGACATAGATGTATTATGATAAGGTGATTGTTTCTCTTTTTTTTGTCATAACTGCTTATTAAACATAAAAGCTCATATCATGAGGCCACACGATTTATAGTGGTCTTATAATATTAATGAGTGGCGTACTAAATTATACTGAATCACATCTCAAAAACTTGAGTGTTCAGAATGATTTTTCACATTATAAAGTGAGTGACTCATATATAAAGTAATAGTAATTTTTTTCTCTCTAGAAGTGGGGCAGAACAATTATGTTTTCCCCTCTGTAACAGATTGGACCTTCTTAGATTTATCTTGTAATTCCCACTGTAAGTCACATTTTAAAGATATTTCTAGACTGTGTTTCTGTTTGAGAAGTTAGATTTTGTATAATTTCAGCTCGCTCTGACGGAAGAGCCAATTTCTAACATATTTGACAGGCACATGCTATTTGGGTATACCTTATAAGTTAAACATCTTTTGTATTATTTCAGTGGGACTGCAGTCCAGTTTCACCTTTTTATTGCTGCTACTCTTTTTGGCATTGGTGTGATATTTTCAGTTGGTCTAGACAGATACTACAGAACCTTGAAAAATGTTCATTTTCCCTTTCCTTTTTGACAGTTTGAGTTTTAAGCACTACACTTCCAAATGAAAGATTATGCCAACCTGGAAGTCAATTACTGCTTTATTAGAGCTACAGAATTATAAATTATGAATTTCTTCATTTTATCTTTTAGAGTTATGCCCAGCCAAGTCTTCAGTACATCCAGGGACAACAGATTTTTACAGCTCACCCACCAGGAGTGGTGGTTCAGCCAGCCTCAGCCGTGACTACAATAGTTGCGCCAGGGCAGCCTCAGCCCTTACAGCCAGTAAGAAACATTTTGGTTGATAAAACTCTCATTGGCTGCCTACCTTATCTTAAAAGGTTTACTTTTGGCTTTTTTTGTTGCTGTTGTTTGTTCTAAGTTTTTTTTTTTAATTTTCGAAGTCACAATTTCAAGTGCCTATGTACCCTGACGGTATATTACTCATCCATTTTTGACAGTTTAAAAAAAATTCTGTGGAATTTAATAGCTATGTTAATTTATATATACTTTACTCCTAGAATCCTTTTCATTTGTAATTTTAACTGAACTTGTATTTTTATACTTTACTATGAATTTCTGAAGTAATAATTTTCTAGACTAGCTATCATTCTGATACTGTATGATTCTATACTAGATTATAGGCTAGGAGTATAGAACTGAATGCTATACTTCACTATACATGTATTGAGAAAAGCTCTTGTTATTCTTACCACATGTAGAAGGGCATGGTGAAATCTTGATGAAGTGTTTCGAGGTGAAATGGGAAATAGGCTGGTATTGGAAGCAGTTGAGCAACTAAGCAGGCGATTAACATGATTAGTTAGCAGTTTAGCATACTTACAGCCCTGGATAAAGCTCTTGCAGCAATTCGGGAGTAATGGTGGCTTCAGACAGGTGGGACAGTTAGTGGAGGTGGAGTGAAAAGACTGCGTGTGAAATAACCGACAAAGACTGTGCACTTACCGTGGTGTTTGGGGGATCGTTATGAGCTGGGCCCCTTTAGGCATTTTGAATACAAACAGAACATTCAGTTCCTATCTTGGAAGCTAACATTCTAGTTAGAGTTTAGGGTCACAGTGAATGATACTTAAAATAGAGTCTAGTGTCATGAAAGGTACAGATGAAGAGTATGAGGAGGGAAGAATCATTCTCAGGATGGGGGAGGAGTAGTAATTCTATAAGTACTGAAAGTATTGGAATATCAGGTGACACCAAAGCTTGGAAGAAAGAGGTCCCTTCACAGGCCAGATAGAGGACTTCGAGAATGGAGAAAGTGGAACTTAAGTAAAGCCAAAAATAAACGAAAAGGCAGCTACGTGAAGTAGAGATTAAAGGGGCGGGAGTATGCACCAAACAGTGCTCTCAAAGACCCATGTTTGCTTAAATGTAGACACATTTTATCTTAGGATCCCAGGTTCTTCTTTAACTGCTCAAGCAAAGGTAAAGCTGGAAAAATTATTCTGTTAACTGGCTAACACAGCTGCTGTGACAGAATACCACAGACGAGAGACTTAACAACAGAGATTCATTTTCTCACAGCCCTCGGGCTGGGAGTCTGCGATCAAGGTGTGGGCAGGTTTGATGTCTCCTGAGGCCTCTCACCCAGCAGATGGCTGCCTTCTCACTGTCTGCACGTGTTTCCTAATGTCTCTGCACCTTATGGGATACCAGTCCTATTGGATTAAGGCCTCACCTTTATGACCTCATTTATCCATAATTACCTCTTTAAAGGTTCTGTCTCCAAATACAGTCACATTGGGGTTAGAGTTTCATCATATGAATTTTGGGGAAATAGAGTTCAGTTCATAACTTATTATGAGGCTTTTGTGTTTTTCAAAATGTGCAATTTTTAAAAAATACAAATATGAGGTTTCAAACATACAGAATGGTACAGAAAAATAATGTATAAATGTTAACATTCTGTCATATTGTTTTTCAGTTTTTTTTTTTTACAAAAGAGGTACTATATCTAAAGCTATGTGCCATTTAGCATTTTTTTTTAAGTTTAAAAATACCCCATTTAGATAATGAGCTGTTGAATATTTTTTAATGTGATATCTTAGATGGTGAACTGGAGCCAATTGTCAATTTTCTGATAGCTCTTTAAAGCTCTTCATTACACCATCTCTGATCATTTCCCAGGTTGTACCTTTGCTTTATATTAAGTAGGCTGTTTTTGTCCTTTTCAGCCAGGTTAAAAGAGATGTGATTGATCAAAAACTTATATGTTTCTTTTAGCCTGATTTGGTTGTGTCAAATAATCTCTTGGATCTGCCACCTCCATCTCCTCCAAAACCAAAAACTATTGTCTTACCTCCCAACTGGAAGACAGCACGAGATCCAGAAGGGAAGATTTATTATTACCATGTGATCACAAGGTAAGAAGGGTTGTGTGGGTATCCGCAAATCAGCTTTCAGTTGGTTAAAGAAGCTGCTACCATAAGGGAGGTTTTATATAATAACTTGTCATTGGCTGTTCACTGTGCTTGAGGGCTATTGAGTTTCCAGAATCACATCTTAAATGTTATCTTATATCTTAGACTTTGGTTCTTTTTAGGTGTGTGTTGGTGTATTTTTAATCTGCAAGATTCTTTTGGAGAAAATTTAGGCGTTTTTAAAAAAATGGTAATGACTTCATCTAATACTATAAATAGCAGGGGTTATGGGCAAACCTTTTCTGTAAAAGGCCAGATAATAAGTATTTTACGCTTTGCTGGCTAAACAGTCTCTGTCATAACTACACAATTCTGCCGTGTTGTGCGAGCAGCTATCGCCCATACATAAATGAATGGGCATGTCTGTACTCAAATAAAAATTTATTTATAAAAATAGGAAATGGGCCAGATTTGGTCCATGTGCCATAGTTTGATGGCTCCTACTATTTATAAGAATCTCAGTTTATATTTTCTTAGAAATTAAAAAAATATATCTTTTCGACAGCTTTATGTGAATTGTGCTTTCTCTCTGTGTGTAAGAGAGAGAGAGAATTGTTTGGGTGCATGTTTTATAATCTTTATTTACCCATCTATAGAACTTTATCAGTTAATATAGAACTTCATTATTTGTAATGCTTGCTTATACTTTATTGTAGGAGTCAGCAAACTATGCCTATATGGACTACATGTTTTTTCAGATAGTTTTTTGGGAACACAGCCACACCCATTTATGTAGGAATTGTCTGTGTCTTATTTCACACTACAGTGCAGAGTAGATTAGTTGTGACAGAGATCAAATGGCTCGCAAGGCCAAAGATACTTACTTTCTGATCCTTTATAGTAATAAGTTTGCCAACCCCTACTCTATCATATGGCTATACCAAATTCATTTAACCCATCCTGATTGATGGATTTTCGCTATTTTATATGCAACTCTAACCCTGGTCATCCTTACAGACACTAATCTTACTACCTTCTTCGGGTGGATTCTTAGAAGATTCTTTGCAATCTTTGCATAGATTGCAAAATCCTTAGACAGGATTTTGATTAGAATTGTTGGTCAAAAGAGATACACTTTAAATTGATAAATATTGTCAGCTTGCCATTTAAAAATTGTTCATACCAATTTGCTATTTTACTTTTTTTAAATAAATTTATTTATTTAAATTAGTTTCAGGTATACAGTACATTAATTAGACATCTATAATGTTCATAGAACAGTTCCCTCAAGTGCTCCCTCCCTCCCCCAGCCCTCCACTTAGCCATCATATTAGTGCAGACTGCATTCCCTGTGCCCAGCTATCAACTGCTAATTGATACTTCTTTAATCCTTTACCCCATTCTCCCAGTCTTGGAACCCCCCTCCCTCTGTCCGTCGCCAAATTGTCCACTATATTTGTGAGTCTGTTTTTGATTAGTTTCTTTTTTTTGTTCCTTAGGATACTGCATATAAGTGAAATCATGTGGTATCTGTCTTTCTCTGTCTGACTTATTTCACTTAGCATAATAACCTCTGGGTCCTTCAATGTCATTGCAAATGGTAGGATTTCATTTTTTTAATGGCTGAGTAATATTCCATTGTATAATGAACCATAATTTCTTTATCCAGTCTGTTGATAGGCATTTAGGTTGCTTCCATATCTTGGCTTTTATAAATTGTGCTGCCATGAATATTGGCGTGCATAGATCTTTATGATTATTGTTTTGGTTTTCTTTGGATAAATTCCCAGAAGTGCAATTGCAGGGTCAAAAGGTATATTCATTTTTTATTTTATTTTATTTTTTTTAGATGAGGCAATCCTTGGTTGACCTCATAGATTGCAAAGACCTTTTCAGCTTACAATCCCTTATTTTTTATTTTGTATGCCTATAGCACCTGGTCTTCCTAGGTGGTCTCCCATCTAAATACTAACCAGGCCCGACCCTGCTTAGTTTCTGAGATCAGACAGGATCAGGCTTGTTCAGGGTAGCATGACCATCAACCATTTTTAAATTTTTTAGGAACCTTTATACTGTTTTCCATAGCAGCTGTACCAATTTGCAATCCCACCAACAATGTATGAAGGTTCCCTTTTTCCACATCCTTGCCAACACTGGCTGGTTTTTCATTTATTGATGATAGCCATTCTGACAGGTGTGAGATGATATCTCATTGTAGTTTTAGTTAGCATTTCTCTGATGATCAGTGACCTTGAACGTTTTTCATATGTCTTTTAGCCCTCTCTGTTTTCTCTTCGGAGAATTATCTGTTCAGATCTTCTCATTTTTTAATTGGATTGTTTGGTTTTTGTTGTTGAGTTTGTGTTTTTAAATTCTTTATAAATTTTGGATATTAACCCCTTATCAGATGTATCATTAGCAAATATCTTCTCCCACACAGTTGGTTGTCTTTTTATTTTGTTGGTGGTTTCCTTTGCTGTACAAAAACTTTTTAGTTTGATGTAGTCCCATTTGTTTATTTTTTCTTTTGTTTCCCTTGCCTGAGGAGATACAGAAAAAATAAATTTTTTTAGTAATATCAGAGAGTTTACTGTCTTATTGTTGAAGAGGAGTGGTGAAAGTGGCATCCTTGTCTTGTTCCTGATCTTAAGGGAAATGCTTTTTAGCCTTTCCTCATGTTTCCTTCTAAAAGTTTTATGGTTTTGAGTCTTACATTTAAATTTTCATCTATTTTGAATTTATTCTTGTATATGGTGTAAGAAGATGGTACAGCTTTTGTTTTTTTTGCATGTATCTGTCCAATTTTCCCAACATCATTTACTGAAGAGACTGTCTTTACCCCATTGTATATTCTTACCTCCTTTGTCTTATATTAAGTGAATGTATAGGCGTGGATTTATTTCTGGGCTCTCTGTTCTGTTCCATTGAGCGATATATCTGTTTTTATGCCAGTACCATGCTGTTTTGATTACTGTAGCCTTGTAGTATAGTTTGATATCAAGTAGTATGATACCTCCAACTTTGTTCTTCTTTCTCAAGATTGCCATGCTATTCAGGGTTTTTATGGCTCCATGTAAATTTTAGGATTATTTGTTCTA
Organism: Eonycteris spelaea; assembly: GCA_003508835.1. Taxonomy (NCBI): domain Eukaryota; kingdom Metazoa; phylum Chordata; class Mammalia; order Chiroptera; family Pteropodidae; genus Eonycteris; species Eonycteris spelaea. The sequence continues at coordinate 1,084,695 of PUFA01000145.1, read as the reverse complement.
GCTCTCTGAAAAATGCCATTGGTATTTTGATAGGGATTGCATTGATTCATAGATTGCTTTGGGTAGTATGGCCATTTTAACAATGTTGATTCTTCCTACCCATGAACAGGATATATGCTTCCATTTATTTGTATCTTCTTCAATTTCTTTTTTTCAATGATTATAATTTTCTGAAAACAAGTCTTCTACCTTCTTGGTTAATTTGATTCCCAGGTATTTTTTAGTTTTTGACAATTGTAAATGGGATTGTTTTCTTAATTTCTCTTTCTGAAAGTTCATCATTGGTGTATAAAAATGCCACTGACTTCTGAATATTTATTTTGTGACCTGCTACTTTACTGAATTCATTGATCAGTTCTAACAGTTTTTTTTGTGGAATCTTTAGGGTCCTTTCTATATATTACCATGTCATCGATAAATGACAGTTTACTTCTTCCTTTCCAATTTGGATGCCTTTTATTTCTGTTTCTCTTGTCTTGTTGCTGTGGCTAAGACTTCCAATACATTGTTGAAGAGGAGTGGTGAAAGTGGCATCCTTGTCTTGTTCCTGATCTTAAGGAAAATGCTTTTAGCCTTTCCTCATTGAGTATGATGTTAGCTGTAGGTTTGTTATATATGGCTCTTATATGTTGAGGTATGTTCCCTCTATTCCCACTTTGCTGAGAGTTTTTATCATAGGTGGATGCTGGATTTTGTCAAACATTTGTTCTGCATCTATTGACATGATCATATGGGTTTTTTTTCGATTTGTTAATGTGGTGTATCACATTAATTGATTTGCAGATATTGAACCAACCTTGCATCCCAGGAATAACTCCAACTCGATCATGGTGTATGATATTTTTAATGTATTGCTGAATTCGGTTTGCTAATACTTTGTGGAGGATTTTTGCCAATGTTCATAAGAGATATCGGCCTATAGTTTTCTTTTTTTGTAATGTCTTTTCCTGATTTTGGGGTCAAAGTAATGGTGGCCTCATAAAAGGAGTTAGGGAGCCTTCCTCTTCTTGAATTTTTGGAATATTTGAGAATAGATGATAATTCTTTGAATGTTTGGTAAAATTCACCTATGAAGCCATCTGGTCCAGGACTTTTGTTTTTGGGGAGGTTTTTGATTATGGATTCTGTTTCATTGGTGGTAATCAGTCGGTTCAGATTTTCTGTTTCTTCTTGACTCAATCTTGGGAGATTGTATGTTTTTAGGAATGTATCCATTTCTTCCAGATTATCCAATTTGTTGGCGTATAATTGCTCATTATTTTCTTATGATCCATTGCATTTCTGTGGAGTCTGGTTATTTCTCTTCTTTCATTTCTGATTTTATTTATTTGAGCTCTCTCTTTTCCTTGATGAGTCTGGCTAAGGGTCTGTGAATTTTGTTTATCCTTTCAAAGAACCAGCTCTTGGTTTCATTAATCTATTGTATTGTTTTTCTGGACTCTATTTCCTTTATCTCTGCTCTGATCTTTATTATTTCCTTCTATTCACTTTGGGCTTTGTTTGCTATTCTTTTTCTAGTTCTTTTAATTATAAATTTAGATTGTTTGAGCTTTTTCTTGTTTTTTGAGGTAGGCCTTTATTGCTATGAATTTCCCTCTTAGGACTGCTTTCTCTGTGTCCCATAAATTTTGAGTCGTCGTGTTTTCATTTGCCTCTAGGTATCTTTTGATTTGTTCATACCAGTTTAGACCCCACAAAAAAGTAAACAAAAGTGCTTTTTTCATCATGTAGGTTCCTTTAATCTTATATGTCTAATAGGTAAGAAATCTCATTTTCATTTCCACGTATTTTATTATTTAGATGGAATGTCTTCATTAAATTATTGGCAGTTTGTATCTTTTGTGAATTGCTTGTTTGGGGTATATACCCATTTTCTGACAGCATCATTAGATATCCTTATCAAGGGTATTGCATATGTTTTTGTTTGTGAGTCTTGTGACATAAAGAAGTTTAAAATTTTCATAGTCAAATATTTCCCCTTTACATTTTCTGCTTAGAAAAGCCTGCCTTCCTTCTGTAAATACTTTTCTAAAACAGACCCTCATTCTCTTGCTCCCTGAAAACAGTGATTTTAAAAACCATTGTTTGCAAATTTTACCAGAACTTTGTATTTTCTGTACTAAAACAAGCTTTTTAATGTACTATTACTTTTCCAAAAATAAAAAAAGATTGCTATTTCTTATTTATATGTGTACCTTTTCCATCTTTTTTCTAGGTTTTCCTTAGCTAGCACCACACTTCCCACTCTGTTCACTTGCCACAGTAAAGCCACGGTTGCTTGTGGTTCTTTGATTACAGTAGAAATCTTGAGCCCATTTTTAATTAGTTGCATTGGTCTAGAGGTGAGCCCATTTTCACAATCATCTGCAAAACTGATTTACTTCAGGTGCTTTTAATGTTGCTGACTAAAGATCGGCATGGTAGGAAAGCAGAAGACTGTGACGGCGGGATCGGCCTGCCAGCTCTGGTGCCAGCTTCTCCGAGGCTTTTGATACCTTAAGTGATTCCCCTTAATTCGCTGCTTATTTTCAAAACAGCTAAAAACATGCTATGAGATAACCTGGATGAACCCTTCTTTTTGCAGTCAGTTGAGAGTATATTTATGGAGGGCATAATTTTTTAACCTGTACAAACACCTGTGCCAGAGTTATCTGTTTAATGCTGCTAGTCATCAAGCCAAAGGGGAGACTACAAACAAGAGGCTCCTCAAGCGAAGAACTTGCTCACATAGTCGAGGATCGTGAGGAGTGTGTTGTGATTTGTTTTGTTTTGCTCCGGGCACGTGCTAGGTACAATCATTGATCTCTTCAGCTGTGTAGGAATGGCATAGGCAGGTACCTACTCTATGTATTTTTTAAACTTTGCTGAATCTTATTTTCTGGACATAGCCAGGTGAGAGACAGACAAGATGTTTGGTTTTACTTCTCTCTTTGACACCCAGCAGCAAATGTTGCCACATCACTGGCTACAGAAACACAGTGGGCTAAATAATGTGTGTCTCTGAGATAGAATCATTGCTGCTGGGAAGATAGCAAAAGAATGTCTCAGTCTTATGGAGCTGACTTGTTCTGTGTCTCATTGTCTGTTGTACTTTATGTGAGCAGAAATGCCTGTGCCAGAGTTTCCTGTTTTCTGGCCGTGACAGCATGACTGTTCTTACCTTATTTTAGGCAGACTCAGTGGGATCCTCCTACTTGGGAAAGCCCAGGAGATGATGCCAGCCTTGAGCATGAAGCTGAGATGGACCTGGGAACCCCAACATATGATGAAAACCCCATGAAGGTGAGTGTCCTGCACACATGTGTTTCCTGATCATTTGAGAGTCTTTGTTCTGTCATTTTCTAGGGTCAATAAGTAGCCACATGGTCTTGGGATTCTGTTTTTCTTATTGTTCTGAAGAATTATACATTTCATCAATGCTGAGGGGCGAGGCTAGGACATTCAGACAATACAGAAGTATGGTATGTAGAACAAAAAATAAAACCCTTACTTTCTGTTCAGCTGCTCTCCTTTCATCATTCTTTCCTCTCTGGAGGTGGATACTGTTAACCTTTTAGTGTAGGGTTCCTCAGCCAGGAGCAGTTTTGTTCCTCAGGGGACATTTGGTAATATTTTAGAGATATTTTTGGTTATTACAGTTGAGAAGATGCTACTGGCGTCTAGTGGGTAGAGGCCAGGGAAGCCACTAAAACATCTTACAATGCACAGGACAGTCCTCTACAACAAAAGAACTGGCCCAGAATGTTAATAGTGCTATGTTTGTGAAAACTTGCTTTGTGGTATATTCTTCCAAGACCTTTCTGGAAAACGTGCACACAGATGTTTTTCTCTTCATTTTAAATACACAAATAAAATTATGTATTTATTTCCTTTAATATGTCTTAGCTCTTTCCCTGTAGATCTGCTGCATTCATCTTGAAGCTATATGTTTCTTTTTAAATGTGTTTTGGCTCTTTAACTGAAGCCTTACTTAGGTGGTGTGGTTTCATGTCCTGCCATTTTTGAATTGGTGGGTCTGGAAAAAAGTTAACTTGACATTAAAACCTCCCCAAAGGAGTATAACTCCCCACCCCTTTAAAAAAAAAAAAAGATTTGAGACAGAGATATTTTACTATGGAGATACTAGTTTATAACAAGGCAGAAAGCTTATTCCTAATCTTTCCTTTGACAAGACAGTAATTGGGATTAGAGATCATATAAATAAAATATTGGTGATTGAATTAGAACAATTTTTATCCCTTTCCACTTGTGACAGACTTACTGTCTAATGATGAGGTGTCTTGAATGAAATGAAAGACTTTATTTCTATGTTCTAAGATCTGAATAGCACTTTTTTTTTTTTTAATTTTGAAAATGAGAAGAAGTTCTTAACTAGTAAGTCAGTGGAGAGAAGTAGAAGAGGAAAGAGGAAGAAAAAAAGGAACTGGGATGAGAGAAAGTGGAAACAAATTCATACCTTTTATATTTTATTCACTTTGAGAGAAATGTTCTTTCTTCACCACGTATTTGCCATTTGCCAAAAAAGATATACTCTTAAGTTAAATCTATGTGGAGCTTGCCAAAGTTCAAATGAATCATTTGAGTCACCTAACCATGTCATTCTAGCTATTGTACTGTCACATTTTTCTTGAATTATTTAGGAATATGCCCTGGATTGTTAGGCAGCTGCCATTTAAATTATCTGGAAGCTTCCCAACAAACAAATAACCACAACTCCCCCTTTCTAGACTTCTGTAGCTACATTAGTTAAATCTTTTGAAAAATAAACAGAAGGGTTTGAGGAAAGATCTCCGGTACAGGACTACAGCTGAGCTCTGAGACTTTATAAAGCATGTCGGAGACCTTATATTTGGTATCTTACCATAAATTATGACTAATCTTTTGGTCTGATGTGTGTATATTAAGTTAGTCCTTCAAAGCAAATGAAGAATAGGTAGAAAGTCTCCAGTTGCTTATTTAACGTTCAGAGAATTGGCCTTTCTTAAATAAAGACCTTGTATTGGCAAATCCAAATTATTAATAACAGCCAAGCACCGAGTAAGAGCTGAGAAGTAGGAGCAGCCTTATGTGCCATGCTTAGGTCTTGGACCTCCGTTCTCTATCTGGGTGGTGGGAAACAAGTGGTATGATCAGACTTGCCTTTTAGGAAGCTCTGTGGTGGAGGTGGACTGGAGGGGTTGACCATGGAGTTGGCGGCTTCCACGTGCACCTACTGTGATGGTTGTATCTAATGAGCACCCAGCAGCACTAACCAGGCTTCACTTGTTAGAAATGCAGAACCTCAGTCCCTACCCTAGAGCTGCTGGATTAGAATCAGAGATCAACCAAGGTCCCTGGTGATTCCCATGCACGTTAAAGTTTAATAGGCACCTTGTGATTGGCTGTAAGAAGAAGTCTAATTGTGAAAGCTGACTACCACTCAGAGTGAGTGTATTTATCAGGTTCTATGTGTAACATGCAGAGAAAGTAACATGTTCTAGGCAAGGCTGTAGCTTCTCAAGCCTTGCCCAAAATTAGTTATAAGTAAGTAAGTACACTCCAGAAAAGCTGGAGCACCCTAACGTAACACAGTATTCACAGTGACAACTGTTGAAAAATATGTTGTATATAATTAGGTTTTAGTGAAAAATTGTTTATTTTAACTTATAATGTGTCTCAGTATATCAGGTGTGAGTTCAGAGTTAGGGTTTGAGTTAATACTTTTGTCCTTAATGAACGGCGAAGTAACGAACTGGTTGATCAGATTCTAAAGTTGAGAGAAGGTGGTTAGGTTTAAAGTCTGCAAGTGAACTTTGAGAAATATATAGATATATCCCTTTCACGAACTGTAAAATATGAAATTCTTCCTGCTTGCTTAAGTTGTGAAAGCTTGAAAATTGAAAGGCCAGACCTCAGACAAGATACACATTCAGAGTATTGTGGCTGTAACTTGACTGTGCTTGAGGAACTTCAGAAGGAAACCATAGAAGTGTTTTCTCACAGTGTCTCTACCTGGGGGTTTAAACCACCAACTTAAAAGTATAATTTTTGTTTTCATCGTATAGTGAGGTAATAGAGATGATTTTCAAGATGAAATTCCACTTGGGGATGACTAAGACAGTGGGATTCTCAGTGTCTAATGGGAAATTATTCCTTGGTGCTGTGCTCCAGTGTCCGCTGTAACAGTAGGAACATTTTTCTGTTTTCAAGTAACTGTACCACTCATTATCAGTATAAAAAAAAGATAGCTTGGATGTAACATCATCACTGATGTAAGAGACCACAAAGAACCCTATGTATTTTGAATTTTTCTTAAAAACCTCATAATAGACTTCTGAAAGAACAAGATATTTTAATATTTTAAACATACGCTATTACTTTCAGCTTAATTAGCAAGCATGTGCGCTTCAGTTAGTATAGAGAGAAAAACTGGAAAAGATAAGAAATTAGAGCATTTGCTTTTATAGCAGAGAGGTTTGACTGAGGGACTTTCAGTGTGTTGTATAAACTGTAAGAGAAGTAGAATTTCCTCAGACCAGCCCACACAGTGCAGCCTTTCTCTGTCATTTCTTTAAGAGTAGCCTCCCGACATTCAGTTATTTCATCAAATTATTTTAGGAATATTAAGCAACAAACAACAAGGAGTCCATTCAGGTGTCTGCAAAAGCAAATATAACATATCCTAGGACAGAAAAGTACTAAACTAAATCCAGTGCTTAATTAAAAAATAACTCTGATGTATTGTTAAGCTCGCATGTGTTGGAGAGGGATGTTGGTACATGTGTAAAGATGAGGGGAGTGGGAAATTATAAAAAAATTCCTCGTCCCAGCTCCCACTTGCCTTGGGGTTATAGATATAGAGTAAGACTTCCAATGTCAGCTTTCATTCAGTTTTCTAGAAGACTGGAAACTTTTTCATTATTCTGCTTTGCCATAGTACAAAAGTCCCTTTTGGAATTCGTATAATAATGAGAGTGCACAAAGTAGTTAAGCCGCCAAATGTGTTTCTTACTGTGAACAAGTAGTTCAAGGAAGAGGTGTCGCCTTTTCTGCCAAACAATCATAATCAAACCAAAACAGGGCTTATAACTTTAATTCCTTGAGTGAACTTTTTTTTTTTTTAGGCAAGGCAACCCTTGGTTGTCCTCACAGATTGCAAGGACTTTGTCAACTTATTTTTATTTTTTACTCCTGCAGCACCTGGTCTTCCTAGGTGGTCTCCCATCCAAGTAGTAACCAGGCCCGACCTTGCTTAGCTTCTGAGATCAGATGGGATCGGGCTTGTTTAGGGTGGCATGGCCACAGTGAGTGAACTTGTTAATAAGGTTTGATCTGTTCATGAAATAGTCATACCATTTCTACAGAGCAGAATATAATAATCAATTTGCGGAGTTTTACGTCTAATGTATGATTTTATGTACGTGACACCTTTTTGGTAAGCAGCTCGAAACATTCTGGCCTTGGAATTCAGAAGAAAGGAAAACAAATCATCTTTCTACAGCCACTTGCTTTCATCTAAACTTTTTCTCCCCGGATTTTGCGCATAGAACACAAAGGTGACACATCGAATATTATACCTTTGTGTTTGCAGATGCTCTTTCCCATCCCTGACAAATGCTGATCTTTTACTGTCTCCACAGTTGCCTTTTACAGAACGTCACATAGTCGGACTCATCAGTATGTAGCCTTTTCAGGTTGGCGTTGCTCACGTAGCAGCACACATCTAAGGCCCCTCCATGCCTTTTTGCGGCTGGCCAGCTCATTTTTTTTTTTTTTAACACTGAGTAGTATTCCTTTGTCTGGATGTAGCACCGTTTATTTATAGCATCTGTCCTTCAGCTACTGAAGGATGTCTCAGCTGCTTCCAAGCTTTAGCAGTCGTGAATAAAGCTGCTAAGCACACCTGTGTGCAGGGTTTTCTTTGGACATAAGTTTTTCACTTACTTGAGTAAATACCAAGAATCTCGATTGCTGTATCATATGATAAGAGTGTGTTTAGTTTTGTAAGAAACTGCCAGACTCTTCCTGTTTAAGGGTATTTTCACTGGATATTGAAATCTAAGTTGATACTTTATTTCCTTTTTCAACACTTAAAAGATGTGTTTTCATTTTTTTTTCTAATAGGAGTGTACATTTTATCTTTGTTCCACCACATGTGTCTTTCTTCCTCTCTGGCTGTAAGCAGAAAAATCTTAATTCTCTTTAAAGTTGGTTTTTAACAATTCGATTGCGATGCACCTTGGTGTTGTCTTCTTTATGTTACCCTCCTTGTGGATTTTTTGAGCTTTTTTGGATCTGTGGGTTTATATTTTCAGCTCTAAAATTTCAGTTAGGTTATTTTTTAAGAGTATCAGTTTATTCATTTTTTATATTTTTCTTTAAGTCTTGGAACATTTTTAATAGCTGTTTTAATGTCTGCTAATTCCAATCTCACTTTTATTTCTGGGCATAATAACTGTTTTTTTTTTCTTGTGGTTTTCAGATTAACATTTTTTTTTTTGCTTCATGTGTGTCTATTTCAGTCGAACATTGGACTGTGTGATTGTTATGTCATTGAGTTTCAGGGTTTAATTTTCCATCAGAGACTGTTGGGCTTTGTTCTGGCAGCCAGTTAACTTATTTACGGATCAACTTGATTCTTTGGGGCTCGTTCTTAGGCTGAGTCCAGAGTAGACTTTTCTCTTGGACAACTGCTCCTGCCTAAGGGATGGCCTTACTGGGATCTCCACTGAATACTCAGGTTAACACCAAGATCTTTTCACTCTGGCTGGTCAAAGTGCAATTGTTTTTCCGTTTACTGTGAGCTCTGGAAACTGTTCGTTTATCACTCAGCTCAGACACTGGACTCCAGTCTCTTGTCTCCTCAGCTCACGGAGACCATGCCGTGCTCGGGTTTTCCTCTGCACACTGGCATCTGGTGCAGGTGGAAAGCCAGGGTAATCGAAGGGCTTGTTTCCGGGATAGAAATCCAGTGCCGCCTAACATATGGAAACTTGTTTCATGTATTTTGTCTATACTTTTTTTTAATTAAAAAAATATTTTTCAGTTGCAGTTGACGTACAATATTATATTAGTTTCAGGTGTACAACATATTAATTAGACATTTATTTTGTTTACTTTTCTAGTTGTTTACAGTGAAAAGGATAGGCCTTTCACAGTTAGCCTGTCATGTGGCCAGAAGCACAAGTCTGTGGAAAGTCTTTTAAAAATACAACTTTATTGATAGAGGTATAATATACCTAACTATAAAAGTCAGTTGTTTTAAGTTTACAATTCAGTGACATTTAATAAATTTATCAAGTTTTGCAACCATTACCATAATCTGGTTTTAGAACCTTTTTAGCCCCCCACCTCCACCTCCCTGGAAGAGTCCTCACACCCATTTATAGTGAATCCCCTTACCTACCCCCAGCTCAATCATGGATCTATTTCTTGATAGATTTACCTTTTCTGGACATTTCTTATAAATGGAATCATATAGCATATGGTCTTTTGTGACTGGCTTCTTATATAACAAAGTGTTTTCAAAAGTTCATCCTTGTACCATGTATCAGAACTTCATTTTTATGGCCAAATGACATTCCATTGTATAGGTATACCACATTTTGTTTATCCATTCACCAGTAATGGACATTTGGGTTGTTTCCATTTGTTGGCTGTTATCAATAATGGTATATGAATGTTTGTGTACAAGTTTTTGGTTAGTTATACATTTCAGTCTCTTGGGTAGATACCTAAGAGTGGAATTGCTGGGTCATATAACTAATTTCTGTTTAACTTTTTAAGAAACTGTCAAACTGTTTCCTAAAGTAGCTACACCGTTGTACATACCTGTCAACACTGTATGAAGGTCCTGTGGGAGAGTGTCTATTAAGCCAAGTACCTCAGGGGAAATCCCGTAAATGTCATGTTTCCAGCAAAAAAACTACCTGGGCATTCACTCTGTATCTTAGCTCCTTATGTTTTTATCTCTGATTTGTCAGCTTTACCATTTCTTGTACTTTAAATGAGAAACTTTAAATGGAATGCATCTGTTGTTAACCCTTTGATCTGGATATAGTAGATGAAGAAACAAAGAGTTTTTATCTTCCAACCAACCTTACCCTGAAACACAAGCCAAAGGCTTGAGGTGTCATTCTTTAGACTCTATCATCAGGACCCAGTCTGACTTAGAGAGCAAGGGCCTTATTTGGATCTAACCTTCCTAACCCGATTCCAACTACATTCACCTAGCTAGCATCTCAGTAGACAGGAGGATGCCTGTGGTAATGCGTTTATTCCTTCTGCCCTATTTTTTCATCTTTAGGGCCTTCCTTTAGACTTTAATCCCCCTGGAGGCAGAGACTGTATTCATTGTAAATTTTCATTATTTTAGAGGCCTCGCGTGAGATATTAGGGGTAGAGTAGTAAAACTGAGTACTAATCTTAGAAACTTCAATCTAAGGAAACAGCTAGATCTATCAACCAAGGATACGGTGGGATGATTGCTATAGTAATTTATACAAAACGCTACGGGAGTGCAGTGATTCATGGTCTGAGAAGATAGATCAGTAATATGTCCCAGGAAACATTATTTTACCTATAGCTAACATGAGCAGGAAAGAGCATTCCAAACAGATAAAGCAGTTTTTTGCAAAGGCATAAAGTCAAGATAAGACAGAGCATCTATAGGGAGCAATAAAAATAATTTGGTGTGGTGTTTGGGTACACACTGGGTAGTAAGCAAGACAAAACTATAGAAAAGTGGGTCAGATTTAAATTGTGTAAGATTTCGGTGTTCTCCTAATGTGATTATTGTATGATAGGTACTTGGGAGCCAATGAATGCTTTTAAAGCAGGGAAGTCAGGTAATCAGACGTGTCCCTTGAGTGAAACAGGCCCCTTTGAAAGGTGAGATTGGTAGCAGAGAGGTCAGCTTGAAGAGTATTGCAATAGTTTAGGCAAAGTGAGGAACTAAGAGTGGAGATATTGGGGATTCATGCAAAGACATCTGCAAAGATTGTTCAGGGCTTCGCAAACAAGTGGCTATGAAAGAGGCAAAGGTGTCTCATCACCCTCATTTTCAGCTTGGGTAAATAAGATCCCATTATTCAGTCTAGGGAATGAAGGAAAGATTAGGAGGAAGTTTGGAAATAAGTTCAATGTAGAATTTGAGTTCCCTACGGGGTTCAGATAGGATGGCTGGTAGTTATATCTAGATTTGAGTCATCAGTAAATTGGCACTTGTTGGAGACATAGGGATATATGGTTTTGACCTAAGGAGAGTGTGTAATGGGCAGAGAATTCTTTGAAGAGTGCTATGTGGTGTTGGATGGGTGGAATTAAAAGCTGTTTATGATGAGATAAGCATCTGTGAGACCCTCCTCCTCTGTTTTCCTCCAGTGTTGTTCCCTACTCTTGGTCATCTTGTACTCTCTTCCATCATCCATCTGTGGTGAGTGTAAAATTAATTCTTCCCTTTGAGAACCCCTGATGCAAATCGTTGCCGATTACTTGCATTATTGAGAGACAGAAGTTTATTTACTGCTGTCTTCTGACTTTAATTAACTTTCAGTCACAATGTGTAGTAGGTGTCCTAATTATAACTACATTATGTTAGTTGTAGAATATTTCTTGAATTGAGAGAGTTGCAGAGGGTGGGGTCAGGGGCCAAGATTGGTAAGAGTGTTTTCAATTGATAATCCATCTTTGGGGTTAGGGGTAACTTGGAAAAGGATTCCACTTAGCAGCAGCAGTGGAGAGGAAAGCAGATATTACATTTGAGAGGGAATTATCAAAACCAGATTCCAGATTTCTGCAAAGCAGACACTTAATTTTGCTGAATAAGCACAGCCTGGTCATCAGCTGGGGGACCAGAGAGAAACCCCCAGGCCTGCACTACACTCAAGGCCAGATACACAGAGCAACAGGCCTGTGGTTCTTAGTGATGTCTTTAGGATCTCAGTCCCAGGTTTTAAATGAAATTCACTTCTCTCTGAATGAAGCAGATGGAGTGTATGTGTAATCCAGTCAGACTTTTGAAACTCTGTGTCTAGAAGGCACCTCAGTGATCTTTTCTCTTTCTGCTACCAAAGGTGGTAGCCAATCCAAAACAGAATATATCGAGTTTTTATTATTTTCAAGGATCCTTCTCTCTTAACCTTTTAATCAATGTATATCGGTTCATGTACTGCAGAGTTTAGGTTGAATCATGTGTGCAATTTTCTGATAGCTCTGTTTTCTCCTTCTGCATCTGGATTTGTACTGCCCCAAAAGATAAAGTTCCTTTTTGAAAAATGGAACATTTCATGTTCCAAAGAGTATTTAATTAAATTCAGGGAGAGAGAAGCATTAGGCCGGTATATCCCTCTCTCTCTGTCAGGACCCATTTCAGTCAGGCCACATTCCTGCGTTCCAAGGCACATGGGCTTTGTGACATGGTCATGTATGTATGAATGATAAAGGATGGCATTTACATTTGTCGTGTTACATAATCAGTGTGTGCTTACCAGTGGCATTCAGTAAGCTTAAAGCTGTTCCCTGCTCAGCCAAAAGGACTTGAAGCTTCACCTTGGATAATGTAAAGGTGCTTAGGCCTTCCATGTCCCAATCATATCTGGTCATGTTCCACCAGATTTTCTAGGAATCCAGACATGCCTCAGATACAGACGGGCTGACAGCAGGGTGAGCGTCTAAAGACAGTAAGCTCTGGCTTTCCGCTAGACCCCACACCTGCTCCTGTCATCGTGTGCTCTCACCTGGCCACTGCACATGTCAGTTCGCAATAAAAGACCCCATTCACTGATGCCCCGTGTGAGCCAACAAGTAGAAAAGACACACAGATTACTGCAGAGCTCCTCACCCCTCTCCGGTGGGCTTCTAGACTCTCAGCAAGACCACTTGCCGCACAGGTAGATGTTCCCTACCCCAGAATTAGCCCGTCTAATGTTTTGGAGACCATTAGCCCAGTCTAATGTCTTTTCTGGTGCTAAAGGATTTTTAATTGGCAATAAGCATTTGGGAAGGTTGACAATAATTGGTTTTAAAACTTTATGTATGTAGAAGTGGTAACACTAAATGGGACTCGTTTGGCATTGGGGGGTGTTCTCAAGGTTTTCATGGTCGAGTCCATCAGTCCATCCTCACTTTTGGCTCTGGCTCCTGGTGTTGCTCGGCGTTAGCCAGTTTCCAAAGTTATCTCTCATGCCATTTGCAGACCACAGATCAAGAGGGGTACGTGAATTTTAGTACTTCCAAGAGTACTTCATTTTGGTTTATGATTTCCATGATATAGGTATAGGCACCCTTCATTTGAACATTTCCTCTCTCAATCCCATTTGCACAGCATTCAAAAGGACCACAAAACCTAGACATCATTCAGCGGACTGTGCTCTATAACTGCATTTTTAAAGCCCTACCGACCTCACCAAGTCAGAGATTAAATTAGAAAGCTATTAAATATGCTCCGGATTTATTGAGCTTTCTGAACACATTGCCCCATTCAGAGGGAAGCAGAACATTTCTTTTTATAATACTCTCGCTGAGAGCCTGGCCTCTTCTATGGGACCAGGAATCTTGAGATGGCTGTCATACCTCAGGGGGCTCTCTGTACTCATGGCTCATTCTGTTTCGGCTCATTCCTGAGATCTACAAGAGAACATCTGAGGATGTGTGGACGTTTCTTGGTTGATTCAGGCAATTCTTGATCCCTTGCTACCTGAGGTCTTATTGTGAAGCACGCCCACACTCTGCTACTGGAAGAATAGCCATAAAGCTCCAAAGCAAAACATTTGAAAATGGATTACTGGGGGTTTTTGTTTTGTTCTTTCTCCCCTCCCCTCCCCATCCTGCTCTCACAGCCGCAGAAAGTAGAGAAATGGAAAATATGTAAATCTTCTGTGGCAAATCAGGAAAAGCTGATTTGTATCAGCCCAGAGCCAAAGGACTGCCACCTTTCTCTGGAACCAGTCCACTGCCGAGGAAGTTTAGCAGCCTTTATCAACAGCACTTTCATACTGTACGGAAATGGAGGAGTCAGAACTGAGGGGTGGGTTGGGAGTAGACAAAATTCTCTGAGTGGCTAGCCAAAACAGGAAGTGCCTGTAATACCTGCTGCAAGCTTCCACATCCATCGGAAGTGACTTGTACTCGAAGAGGAATGTTCATAATCTTTTCCATGGAAAATTACATTTATTAGCAAGGGGCTTGATGACTGGTGGTAGGCAAGGTATGGGAGATGGCCTTGCACGGAAGCTACTCTAAATGCCAGGCTGCTCGCCCGTCACCTCTTAGCAGTGCCTGATTAGGGGAGTTTGGCAGCTCTCTTTCTGGTGCCCCTGGAAGGTTTGTCATCATCTTATCAGCTGGGGACAGAGTATTCTCTGTGTCTTAGCATCTCCTCATCTCTTCACTGACTCAGATGGCCCTTGTCTCCTTCCCCTCAAATCCTTGATACCTCTTTAGTCTTTGTATTCCTGAACTAGAGATACCAGCCTCCAAGGCATGCTGAAACTGGCTCCTACTGCTAGCTGTGCCTTTGGAGGAAACAGTGGTATCCAAGGGAAATGGAGGGGTGTATAGCTGAGGACCACGGTGCAGTAGGACCTTCCAGGTGTTTGGCGACAGGCCTTCAGAACAGGGCATTTCGCCTTTGTCTTGGAAAGGGCTCTGAGCCCTTTGTTAGGCTGTGGGAGCCAGGAGAGGTGGCGCTTACAGATCCCAGGCCTTGACAGTGTAGGGAACTGAAGCTCAGGACAGGGGTCTGAGTGGTCCAAGTCACATGGCACATTCCTCCACAGAGGAGGTAACTCTGAAACCACTAGACATGTCTAGCTACATCAAAGACGTAGCTTTGACTTCGGGAGGGAAATAGAACTTGGTTTATGAGAATGAGTCAGAGCCAGATGACAGGATTGAAATAGCAGTGGTAACAGCAGCCGGGTTGACTCCAGGCCTTGGATCCTAAATGAATCCTAATGCCAAGACTCGGGTAGCCCAACGGGGGGGGGGGGAAGGAAAGTTCTGGAACAGTAGGGCATCACTGACCTGACCTCTCATGCCAGCATTGTTATTTTCTTTTCCATTTCTAGACCTCAAAAAAGCCTAAGACAGCAGAAGCGGACACCTCCAGTGAGCTGGCTAAGAAAAGCAAAGAAGTGTTCCGGAAAGAGGTAAGGTCAGGTGGCCGTGGGCGCGGAGCTCCGTGGGCTCAAACCCGAGCTCTTCCTTTTCTTGTCCTAAGTATGCACAACTATTTGTAGTGTAACGCTGCCCTGGCTCTGTGACTTAGCTGTGTAGTTGTTATGTGATGACACATGGGTATGTCCTTTACAGTTGGGTAATCACTTTCATGTCTTTTATCGGATTTCATTCCCACAATAGCCCTTGAGGTAGGCAAGACCGGAGGAGGAACTCTTAAGGTTTGAGAAGGCAAGTTCGAGACAGAAGACTTGAACTCAAGGCTTCTGGGTCAAAGTTCAGTTCTCTTTCTGTGTTATCTCATTTGGGAATCGAGGAAAGTAGCTCTTTATGCTACTGGAAGTGTTTCTACCTCTCAGGACACTAACCTTCTTGTCTGCCTCAGGTCATCTAGATTCTAAACTCCAGTCTTGATTCACCGGAGGGCTCAGAGTTTGTTGGAGGAAATGGACCCGTAGATGAGTGATGGAAGCTGTGATAGCGCTGGAGGCCACCGTTCAGGGTGTCAGGATAGGAACTGACCAGATAGATCAGGAGGGACATGGCTTCAGGTGATAGAATTACAGAGGCAAAAGCACTCGTTGGCCCTCCCGGGGGTTTGTACGCAATCCCCAGGCTGCAGCTCAGGGCGCGTGAGGCTGCACTGTGTTGCGCTTCTTCATCCAGGGCCTGTGTCTGTGCTGTATCGGGGACCATTGCAGGATTTTAAGCTGGGAGTAATGAGATCCCTGCCTGTACTTAGGGAAATGGATTGAAGAGGGGGGAGTATGGAGGCCAAGGGATCACAGAAAAACTTTGAGTAAAAGCCTTATCCAGAGAGAAGACTTAGTTTCTCACAATCCTTGTGTGAAATTACTGGCATTTCAGCTAAGCCAACCAGCAGCTGTTTAGTTAGTGCCGACCTGGTGATAGAGCCCTGTTTCTTGAATCTGCATTTCAGAGATGGGTAGACCCCGTTCAGGGTGCTCCCTGGTGAAGTGGATGTCACTGATCTCCTTGCTCCCTTTGTCCCCTGGGATCTTAGCACCATAAATACTTCAGAGGTCTTGTGCCTGGGTCTCTTTGAGAGTCGCTGGGTAGGACAGAGCACAGAGGCAGCCCAGGAGAACATTGGAAGTTGTATGGTGAAAAGGGTGCCTCCCTGGGTCTTCTCCCACCGCTGTCATACCATGCTTCCATCTGCTCACCCTCCTGTAGTATGAATCGGATGAAATGCAGTATGTACAGAACCTTAAGTCACCTTCAGTAACAAAGTGCCCTGCCTCCAGGAGCCAGAGGTCTTAGCTGCAGCCTCTGCTGAGGACACGAGGTTCGTTCCTGAAACCTGGGGCTGCTGTGAGACCAGCAGTGGGTGCCTCTGCTGGGTGCCTCCATCTGCTGCTTGACGTCAGGCCAGCTCCGTCCATTCAAGGAAGCTCTGCCTCTCAGGGCTGACTCAGGACCCTTTTGTCTTATACCCAGTTGGCATACTGGCATTCTTCTGTCCAGACCAGCCAGCCGAGTGAGGAGAAGGGAAGGGTCGGCCAGCTCTGCTTGCTGTCTTTTCCACTTACTTCCTCAGTGCAGCTTCTCGGGCCCTTCCTCAAGTGCTGAGCAGTGCGTTCTCTTCTTCCCGCCTGCAGATGTCCCAGTTTATTGTCCAGTGCCTGAACCCTTACCGGAAGCCTGACTGCAAAGTGGGAAGAATTACCACAACCGAAGACTTCAAACACCTCGCTCGCAAGGTATTCCCCTCAAACCGTGTGCCTTCTAAGAGGGCCTCTTTCATCATGGAAAGTGGGGTTTCCTTGCCAGATGCCCAGGCTAGGGACTCAGGAACAGGGAGGAGAGGTTTGGGAAGGGAGGTCACCCTACTTGAGTGTAGCGAATCTCAAAAAAGCTTCCAGAGCTGAGCTTGCCCTTTGGTGATTCTGGCACCAGCCTGCCCCAACCTATCTCCTTGTTCAGCTCCCAGCCTTGGTGAGAAGGGCGCTGAGGCAGCAGGCCCTCCCCCTCCCCACCCCTACCCCCACCACCCCCACATAGTTTGTTTCCACTCTGATTGGTGGCTGTGGTCTCTCTTCCTGTGTCCTGGACAGCTGACTCACGGTGTTATGAATAAGGAGCTGAAGTACTGTAAGAACCCTGAGGACCTGGAGTGCAATGAGAATGTGAAACACA
The DNA here is from genome assembly GCA_003508835.1 of Eonycteris spelaea. Lineage (NCBI taxonomy): Eukaryota > Metazoa > Chordata > Mammalia > Chiroptera > Pteropodidae > Eonycteris > Eonycteris spelaea. The sequence goes on along the minus strand of PUFA01000145.1, from coordinate 1,067,379 downwards.
AAACCAAGGAGTACATCAAGAAGTACATGCAGAAGTTTGGGGCTGTTTACAAACCCAAAGAGGACACCGAATTAGAGTGACTTCTGGGGCCAGGGTGGGAGGACAGTTGAGCAGGTAGGACAGACTCTGGGGAGAAGAAATCCAGTGAGCCGTGTCTGCTCCGCCCTCTGTCAAGGCTGTGCTACTGATGACACGTCACCCTGGGGAGTTCAAACCTGCAGATTTCAACAGTGAGCCCAGAAATGAGCTCAGTACAACAGGCGATCCCTGGTCGTGAGCTTTTGGGGTGTGTGGTTAGAGGCCGTCGGGGCCAGGGGCTTAGGGGAGGCCCTTCCCTCTAAGACCCGGCCCGACCGGCCCCACTCTCCAACCTGGGTCTCCTCCTTGGCGGTGCTGTCAGCGCACAGACCCGTGCGCGCCCCCACCCACACCCCCCACCCTGACGATCTGTAGTATATTTTAATGTATATGTGAATATATTGAAAATAATTTGTTTGGTTTTTTCCTGGTTTTTGTTTGGTTTGGTTTTGCTTTTGGCCTCTACGTGCTAGGATCACAGGAAGACTTTGTAAGGATGGTTTAAGTTCTGCAAGGTTTAATTTGTCATCATGTAAATATTCCAGAGCAGGCTGCCTTGTGGTTTCGGCCAGCCGTGTGCTATGTTGATAAGATTGATTTACTGCTTAAAATCACTTTACTTTATCCAATTTTTACTGAACTTTTTATGTAAAAAATAAAATTAATTAAAGAACTTGGCACGTGTATTCCGTAAAAGTTAGTCAAACATGTTTGTGCGTAAAAATATTACTGGAGAGAGAAAGAAAAGGTGGTGGTTATAGATGTGTGAAGTCCAAAATTGGTCTTTGAGATTGGAGTTTATCGCAGGCCTCGATCACCACAGGTCCCACTGGGACTAATGCAGACATTTACCAGGTGACTGACACTTGTGAGCTTGGGATCTGGTGGCTGTGCTGAGGGGCAGAGTCAACTTGCATGTGCATTCCAGAGCAAAGGAAGTGGACCTCAGGCCTCACTGGCACTGGACTTCTTTACTTGGTTAACAGGTCAGTCAAGAGAAAGGCATGTGTCTTCCCCTTTATACCTCCTGGCTACGGAGTGGCATCGACCCTCTTGCCTCCAAAGACTTGATTCCCCAAGCCCCCTGGTAAGCCCATTTGATGCAAATTTGGGTCTCCCACCATGCTACCTAACACTGGGCTTGGACACTAGAGGGGCCCCCTCTGAAAGGGTACAGGTTGTGATGAGAACGGACATCTGGAGGATGCAGGGCCCAGTGGAGACCTGCCCACATGGACACCCCTTGATGGACCAGTTAGTTGTCTGGGCAGTGAGGAGGGCCAGAGGCTTCAGGCCCATCTTTGCAAAGAGACTAGTCTCATTTCTTCCTCACTGGGGTCATTTTGCTCACCACAGCAATGTCTCTGGGGAAGAGGCTGTGGCCTGCCAAATTGTGGGTGGCATGGACAGCAGTTAGAGTACTCATTGCCTGCTGGGCACTGCGTTGGGCACTTAGGGGGGTTGGGAAGGGAGGGCACCCTACTTAGAGCTCAGGCTGTGCTCACTTAATCCTCAAAACCCTGAGGGGCAAGAATTGTCACTGTCTAATGAGGAAACCGGTTTGGAGAGGTTCAGAAACTCATCTCATACCCTCATATGAAAGGAGTTGTTAACATAGAAGAGAAACACCTGTTTTAAAGTCATAATCATTAGACATGCTATTTAGCAAGGTAGCCACAGTGTTTTTCCATGACACTGCAGCCTTCCAACGGTTGAAAGCACGTTATTCTAGCACGTAGATGGACCCTAACTTAACTGCCTTCACGTTTGAGAATCGTTTATTACGGAGAGTGTGTCAGTTCCTGTGCTCGAGTGTCTTAGCAGGCGCGTGGCCGGATGCGCTGCTGCTTGCGACCGAGTCCGTCTCCAGACTCCGGGTTTCAGATTTTCCAAGGAAATGTAGGCGGCCTTGCATTAAAGGGTGGCGACCAGGACGCTGTCACATTTCAGATAGGACACCTTCGAGGAGGAATTGTTATTTTCTTTAAAATCTTCCCTTCCATGCACCCCTTGCCACCTCCAGGCTCCAGTGCCCTCAGTGGTGATAAGGGCTGCCAGCTACCTGAGAACCTGTTCGTGCCGCTTGATGCAGGATTTCACACTCACTGCCGAGCCAGTGGCCGGCTCCCTGCCGAAGTCGGTGTGATGTCTCCAGCGCTGTCTGATTCTAGCTGACTGAATGCTCAGCCTTTCCTCCCTTCTCTCCTGGGTGGTGGTTGTTCAAGGGTCACCTGAGGATGGAGTTGGCTCTAACCCTGCCCTTCCTTAGGTTGAGGAGAAGATTTATGGGGTTAAGCGTCCCTGGTGAGCTGCTTCTGAGGAATAGCGGCAGCAGCGGCCTAACGAGCCTGGTTCTCCCAGAGCAGGCAATCCCAGTCGGCCAGGAGATGGGATCTACCCTGGGCTCCCTGGGCCACGACTGGATCCCAGTCTCCTGAGGGAGTTCTGGTGGCTTTGGGTGGGGGATGCCAGGATGACAGCCATTGTTCCTTCCTAGGTAGCATCTGTCTGCTGTAGCAGCCCTCTCCGAAGGCACAGTAACCGGCAACCTGCCTGCCACTCTCTTCGGGGTAGGCATATGTGTGGGCGCAAGTGATTTGGCTGCAGCTGCCTTGTCCTCAGCTGTCCCTCAAGTGAGCGGGATGACCTGCCTGCCCTGGGCTTATGTAGAAATCACATAAAACAGCGGTGGAAGCACGTTTGGACCTGCCTTGCCGAAACCTCCCTCGCCCTTTCTTTCCTTTTCTCAACTAGTGGTGACCAGATGCCCTTGGTAACCAGCCTCCCGAGACCAGTCTGCCTCCTGCCTCCTGCCTCCTGCCTAGAGGGACAAGCCTCCAGCCTCCCTTTGATGCTGGTCACAGCACAAGTGATGAAAATGGTCTCAAACCTAAGGCCCCTCAGTGCCAACCTGGGAGTCTTAGAAGGTGGGGTGACCGACCTAATGAATGTGCTATTCTCTTTCTTATTCTCCAACTAAGGAAGCTAAAGTTCAGAGAGAAAATATTTCCTATCACGGTCCAGCCAGTGAATGGCAGATGCACTATGTGAATGCTCTGCCTCCAGGGCTCATGCGTCTGGGGGCAGCACCATGCCTGCCGGCCCACGTGCTCCTCCCACAACCTAGGGACCCCACCTGTTTTCTGAGTCTCTGCCTCACTGCCACCCAACGGTGTCATAGGCCCCAGGAGCCAGACAGAACAAGTACAATACTGTGAAGTTGCCTTTAATACGGAATACAAAAGTAGAAAAACAGTTGCGGCTAAGTACGAAGAGGTGGGGTGGGACTCGGAAGGGCAGGCCCACTCCTGACTGCCAACTCCCCCCACATCCTGGTCCCTGTCTTGGAGGAAGGTAAGGCGAGGGGCTGGATGGTGAATGGTGGCTGGACCTTCCGTGTCCCCACCCTGAAACAGCAGGCTGAGACCACTGATGCCAGGAAGCCCATGAAAGGGAAGGTGCAGGAGGTGGGCATGGGAGGGAGCACCGGAGCAGGTTCCCTGAGAGGCCAGGCTGTGGAGGCATCGCTCACACCACAGAGCAGCCCTCCAGCGGGAGGCCCAGGACCCGCACCACGTCTTCACGGCCCATGGCAGCCAGGGCGTCCTCCAGGACCCTGAGGGTAGCACCACTGCCTTCTTGGATAGCCCAGTCCCTCAGCAGAGTGTAGGCTGGCGCATGGCCCTGGGCCATGGGCTGCACCGCCTCAGCCTGGTAGCCCAGGCGGCCCGCCAGGCCCTGCCAGCCCTTGTCGGGTTCGCCTGATGCTTCCAGGAGCCGCTCCACTTCCTCTTGCTGCTGCCGTGGGAGATGAAGGTAAAGCCGGCAGCCGATCTCAGGATGCGGCCCTGGGGTGGGAGACGAGGAGCAAATGAGGGTCTTAGTGCTGAAGCAGAGTTAGGTCTGAAGGACTGTAGAATGGGGAAGGGCACTCACCCTGGCCGGGGACACAGGGCTCCAGACCTCTAGATGAGTCTGGGAAGACACTGCTATCCACATGCATCTGGTTCCTGTCCAGGGCCCCCAGCTCTGCAGTCCGAGCTTTGGCCAGCTGCTGTCTTTGTTTATGTGAGCGCCAGCTGCGGGGAGGAGGGACCTGCCAACCTGCTCTCACCTTCACCGAGACAGAGAGCTGGCTGGGAGTCCAGATGGGGAGGGGACACCAGAGGGCAGTGCCCAGGCCACCTACCACTTGAAGGCCACGTAGGCAAGCAGACCAAGGACCACAGTGGCCAGGATGGCACAGTAGACAGGGATGATGCTGCCCGAGGCCCCTGGAGGCTCAGGGGGGAATGAGGAGGAGGTATTGGGGGCCCGAGCTCCCCCTACCCCTATCCACACTCCCCTATCCCTGTCTTGTCCCCTCCAGGTCTCATCTGTGGAAGAAAGGAAAGACAAGAGTCGGGGCAAGAAATCACTAGATGCCCTGGGCAGCCTCACCTAGACTTCGCTGTCAAAAGTTGTGGTACGATCATAGCCTCTACTATGTAGAATCAAAAGCTCATACCACGGCACCAAGAGCTGACTGGCCCGTTTTCCCATGCTCACCTCCCACGGCCTCCCCTTTGCTCCCACTTGTGGACACCCAGCCCTTAACAGAGGTGACCTCCTCCCAGGCTTTCAGATGTCTGCTCGTGCTGTTCCACCTTCTCCAGCTGACAAACTGGCAGTAATATCCTATCCTGGGAAGCTTCCCTGTTCTCTCCCAGTCTCTCCCTTTTCTGGCTCCTGTCACACCTCCTCTTTCTAATATGGCATTGAACTGTGTGTCCTGTCTCCCCCTTCCAAGTCTGGACTGTGAGAGCACATAGATTCATGTTGGTTTCTGTGGGGCCTCTGTACACAGAATTCCTTGTAAATTTTTGCAAACTAAAGCTGAACTGGGAGGCGAGCAAATGCTACTGCTTGCTTCTGCCTGGAGGCTTAGTTGTCCCAACAACCCAGTGTAGACAGGGCACAAGGGGATAGGAACTCCAGAGCCTGTGACTGCTCCTGTATGTGACCTACTCACCTGGAGTAACACCCATCCTACCCAGTGCCCAAAATCTGGATCGAGAGGTTCTTACCCTCATGGGCCATGCCTTCCCTGTGGCTGGAGTTGTGAAGCATCACTTTGCCGGCTGGTCTGCACCTCTTGGAGAAGGAGTTGGAGTGTCATGGACAGTGCCCAGGCTACTGAGCTGGGAGACTTCTCTAAGTCCAGAAGGGCTGTGTGCACGGATATGGGAGGAATGCCTCAGGCCCGATGTCCAGAGTCCCTTGGGACACTTAATCACCCTCTCCCGGCTCATTCAATCCTGATTCATTCCAGGGCTGAGTCCCTCCCAACCCCCAATCACCAATCCTGTGTCAAATGTACTGGGGGTGACAGAGCAGGCCCCAGCTAGCCAAGCCGGAGGAGCCAGGGTGCCGTTCAGGAGGGAGGAGGGCAAGAAGGGAGATGCCCACACCCATTTCAGCCCAAGCCAGACCCAGGACCCCAACATCCTTAGCCTCCAAGGCCAGGGTCCCTGAAGTGACTATGCTCCCACTCCTGCCTCCGAGGTCAGTGTCCAGCCTTCAGCTCCTGCTCAGAGGCTAGACAAGCAGGTACCTTAGTGGGTTCAGCAAGGGCAGAGAGCATATGGGCCCAGAGGCCATAAACCTGAAGGACATGACCACTCAGTCCCAGGACACATTTGAATCTACAGGGCTGATACCACTGGAACCCACTTCCTGAGGCCTGGGGAGAGGCCTAGGTCAGGCTGAGGAGGGATCTTGCCTGTAAAAGGAATGGAGAAGAGACCTGGAAGAAGGCCCTGGAACTCCCCAGCATCCCCCACTTCACATCTGGTCTGGTCCACTCCCGGAACCCCAAACTCATCTCCCTACACAAGAGTGTGTGCCCATGTTTATGGCAGTGCCCAGTCCGGAAGTGGGTCTGGGACAGGGGCTGCGGTGAACCTTGCCACATTTCAGGTGTGTATAATCGTGTCACTTACCACATAAGGGGGCGGACCTTCCAGGGTTCTGGTTGGTGGGTGAGCCTGTGACCAGCGTGCACAGAGGTAGCCAGGCTCTGCGTCTCCCTGACCCACCCTGAGCCACGGGACTGGAGCCTCTACCGCCCCCACACCAAACACACCCGTCTCCAGGCCCACAAAATATGCACACACAGTGCAACGCCCGCATGCCACACCACCCTGGCTTTTCACACACATCCAAACACAGGCGCTGGACCAGGACCGGCAACCCGCAAGATCGTGGGCCTCAAAGTGGAGGGCAGAGGTAGCCCTCGGTTCCCGCCGTCCAGGAAAACCCGGGCTCTGTTCCCAACCTGCTTCTGTGTAGCGGCCGCCCCTCCTCGGGTCCCAAGATCCGCTCACCCTGGCGGGACGGGGGCCTCGGAACCTCGGGACTAGCCTCGGGCTGGCCGGGAGGACGGTGTGGAATCCCTGGAGAGGCCGGGCTGTGCGCCGCCGGAGATGAAAGCCGCGGTGGCGCGGGGCGGGACACTGAGGGGGCGAGGAGGGCGGACCCAGGAGCCCAGCGGCCTGGGCTGCCTCAAGGGGCCCGAGGGCGTGGGGCGGGGCGAGGGGCGTGGCCGCCGGGGCATCGCCCCGCCTCGCGCAGGAAGGCGCAGGACCGCGCACGCGCGCCCACCCGACGCCGGTCCGGATGGCGGGAGCGTGAGTGGCGTGCGGGGGTGATCCCGCGGACTGAGGGCGCGAAAATAAAAACGAGCCAGTAGGCACAAGCAGGGACCCGAGGGACAGGGGCAGTGTGGTTGGGGGAGCCGAGGCCATGTGGAGGGGACAAGTTGCCCTGGAGGACTCACGGACCAGGGAAACACGAACCCGGACGGTGGCCAGGGCAGGTTGAGACGCCGCGGACGCGCATACTCGGAGGCGGAGCAGCTACAAAACTAGACCCAGTTTATTGCCAAGAAAGGGAGAACCAGAGATCACCTTAGGGATTAAGGCTACAGCCCGGTCCCCGTGCTCTGCCGGGACAGGGGGCGTGGGAGGCTGTGCTCCCTGTCCCAGACTGTGCAAAAAGTGCTGTGCGGCCGCTGAGGCTAGTGCTGGGACTCCGGGCGGCCCCTCTGCCGGCGAGGGGCGGGACTCCCGGGAGCGACACGCCCACCAATCCCTGAGCTGGGCGGGGGTGGGGCTCCGCCCACCCCGAGTGCGGGCCGCGGGCTTCGCTGTCTGCGGGGCGCGGCCTCCTAGGGCGGAGCCCGCGCCGTGGAAGTAGGAAGGCAGTCAGCAGGCCTCTCCAGGTTTGTACTCTGTCTCCCCGGAGGACACCTGCGAGATGCGCCGCGAGGACCGCCACAGCCTCCGCGCGAACTGGCTGCTGCGCACCTGGTGGGAAGAGGAGGAGGGGGTGGGGTCAACAGGGCTATCTCTCCCCGCCCCACTCAAGGCCCACTCTGCCCTTATCCTTACCTCAGAGGGCTGCCCCGCGCCCACAACGATAAGCTTGCCGTCCTCCAGGCCTACGAGCACATGGCTGCGCTCCTTGGTCACAGCCACACTGCGGATGGGCACCTTCATGGGCAGGGGAGGCGCAGCTGGGAGCAGCCTAGAGGGAGGGAGGGGGCACAAACTCGCAACGGCAAGGCAGCTTTGCATCCAGAGAAGGTCTCTTCCTTCTCCCATGTACCCTCGCTGTCCTCATTTGAAGGATGGCTCAATTGAAACCCTGATACATGAAGGGATTTCCCACAAGTGTGTGGCTAGGAGAGGCCCAGGCCACGATCTCCCCATTGGGGGATGAGACAGGTGACGGCCTTGCAGTACATACCCACCTCCAATATCCTCTGACAACGACCACCACCCTGAGGGCCCATGAACCCATAAATAGTGGGGCTCACTTGTTCAGGTGGAGGATGTGCAGGGCGCACTGGGCTGTGCCCAACAGAACAAAGTCCTCCGTCAGCGCCAGGGCTGTGGGCTGCTCCACCAGGGGCAGTGAAGCCCGCAACCTCCCATTCACTGAGTAGAGGTGCAAGGAGTAGGTGACCTGGAGGAAGCAGGAGGTGTTAGTGATGACAGAATTCCAACCACCCCTGTCTTGAGTGGGAGCCCCTTTCCCATACCTGAGCCCCTAGACGTTCCTGAGCCGAGCTCTGTACCACAATCTGACCCTCAGACCCCAGCGCCAGGTGGGACACAGGTCCAGGCAACATGGCCCCTGGGGGCCGTAGTGCTGCCACAAACTGGCCACGGCGTACAGTGTGGATGATCACAGTTCCGTCCTGCAGGAAGGGAGTTTAGGGTGCTGGGCAGGGGTCTCTGGGGTTCAGGGGCAGTGCCCAGCAAACTCGGCCTCCCGTGGGCAAAGGCATACACACACCTCAGATCCAGACACAGCCATGTCGAGTTCAGTGCTGATGGCCACACAGCTCACTGCAGCCTCATGCCCGTATAGGACCTGCACAGGCTTGGGTGCCAGCCCCACCGAGACACCACTCTGTGGGAAGCCAGGGCTGGCTCAGGACTGGGGGCACCCCATTACCCCGGCCCCTGAGTGAGAAGGCCGAAGCTCAGGACAGAAGGACTGTGCGAAGCCAGAGAGCTGGAGAGTTGTGAGCCCCAGACCTGCTCACAGTAGCGGAGGGAAGGGGAAGAGAGAAGGGCAGGACTGGAGGCCTACTGAGGGGGCCGGGGGGCTGCAGATGTGGACTTGGGGCCCCGTGAGACTGCCCACCCAGCACACCTGCTGCAGGAGTTGCCACACCATGCACGTGGTGTCTCGGGAGCCTGAGATGAGGTAGATGCCACAGGTGTCCAGTGCAAGGCAGGTCACTATGTCTGGGGAGGGAAAGATACAAGTAGAACACAGGAGTCACACCCTCCCTGGGCAGCCTCGGGACACTGCCCCCACCTGTCCCACGCACCGCTCCAAGGCTGCTCATACCCAGGTGGCAGCTAAGCTGGTTCAGGAGCTTGCCCCGGGGTAGTGCGGTCACGCGCAGGCTGCCATCCCAATGGCCCCCGCTGAACAGCAGCTTTCCATCGGGGGTCACTGCCAGGGCTTGCCCGTTCACGCCACTGTCAGGTACCCACGGACCACTCAGCAGTCGCTGAATCCTGACCCAGTGAGGGGGACGACAGGTGAGGCCAGGCCACACAGGAGACCCAGGCCAGCACAGACCTTGGCCAGACCCCGTGGCTGGCCAGCGCTCTGATTGGGTGGGGAGATGCCCGCCCCTGCCCACAGTCCCCTGTCCTACTTGGTGGAGTCTTTGATGAAGCTGAAGTAGTTGCTTATGTTACGGTCATAAGGCAACCAGCTGTGGGTGCCCAGCAGCCCATTCGCACTCACAGTCACCTGTGGGCAAGAGGGGGCAGTTCCACTCGGTGCAGCAGCCTGGCTTGGGGCAGTCAGGGAGAAGGTGGAGCTGGGACAGGGTCCTGCCCAGCACACTTACCAACAGGTGAGGGGTCATGAAGGAGTGGGGTGCCGGTGGGGACGAGGGCCAGCACCAGGGGCACACCGTCACTGATGGCCTGCAGGGTAGAGTGTGTGGCTGGCTGTGCCTGAGCGGCCAGCTTGGGCCCCGACTACACCACCTGCTCCCTGGGACACCACCCCCTCCTTGACCTCAGCCCCCAGGCATCACAAACTAGGTGTCAGAGCCTGAGGTCTCCCTGAGAAGTAGCCATGAGACATCAGTGGGTCTTCAGGAGGGCATCTCAGAAAGTGAGAGGCTGGGATGGGCAAGGAAGATCTTCCAGAATCTCAGCCTTGGGCTTCCCACCCAGTCACTGCATGTCTCCCCTAGCCTGCTGGCAGGAAGGGAGGAGAGCCTAAAAAGACCTCAGCCCTGGGGGCATTCTGGGATGGAGGCAGGAAGGTAAGGGACAGTGTCCAAGACCTAGTCTCCCTAAGGCTGTTGGGGAGAAGTGGCTAGATGAGCCAGCACCTGGTCCCTGGCCCTCGTGAAGCGGGTACTTCAGCCTCACTCCCCTATTCCTCTCACGTTTACTTCTTTTTCCAAGATGTTTTACTATCAGTGACCTTGATTTAGGTTTTCTATCTGCCCTAAGAGGACAGTGGGGTTAAACCCGTTTCACAGAGTGGGAAGTTCAAGCCCTTGTCTCCTTTCACCTCCGCGAAGAAAGCCTTGAGCTGGTCCAGGTGCTGGAAGATGCTGGGTGAGTTAGTGTCCAGACGTGTAAGGCGCTGGGCTGCTTCCTCGGCTGAGAGCCGAGCCGGGTGTGGCTCCTGTGGGTAAGGGGCTGGTCAGCACCATGGCACGGGCTCCCTGAACCACCATCCTCCAAGCTGGCCTTACCTTCAGCAGCTGACAGGGCGTCTGCCCAAAGTTGCTGATAATGCCCTCCAGGGCCTTCCGTTCCCGCTCGTCCACCACGCGGTCCAGGTCCACAGCCCCTGGACAGGAAGCAGAGCAGTCAGGGCTCCCCCGTGTGTCCTCCGCATCCACCCTTCTGTGCCTCGCCTCCACTTGAGTCCACCTTCGTAGGTGCAGAATAGAAGACATTGAGGGCCTCCTCCGCAGCTGGCCCCTGTTGCTTGTAGCCAAAGATGAGGTCGATCCACTCATGCAGGTGGGCGGACACGTGCTCCGACTCCTGGGGGTGGGGAGCGGCAGTCGGTCCAGGGACAGACGGCTGACCCCCCACCCCGACCCTCGACCCTGGCTTCCGGCCCGTCTGTCTGTGCTCGTCTCCTCACCAGAGCCTGGCGGTGCTGGTGGATGAAGTCCTCAGGAGAGCTGGCCCACGGGGCAGCACCACGTCACCCACCTTCTCATTGGTCAGCTGGAGGCAGCCCAGGTCAAAGCCTAGCGCAGAGAACTGGGTCAGCTGTCTCGCTGTGGCGTCTTCACTTGCCCCCTGGCCACCCCCACGCCAGCTCCTACCATTCTGGTTCTCCAGGAAGTCAGGGAAGTAGAAGAACTCTGGGATGAGCTCCTTCACGTCGGCCAGGCTCTCCAGACGGGCCTGCCAGGCTGCTGCCACCGAGTGGAACTGCCGGTCAGAGCAGTCGAAGCTGGGAGGGGGGCACAGACCGAAGTGAGGGAGGGAGAATGGGGACAAGGAGGGAGGTGTGGCTGGGGAAAGGAGGACAGGGAGCCAGAGGGCCCAGGATGCCTGGAGGACCCAGCTACTCCCCACCTCTGCTGCTCCCGCCCCCAGGCCGCCATTTGCCCACCACCCCCCAGGCCGCACCGGCCACTCTGCAGCTGGACGTGCAGGGATGTGAAGGGCTCCATGCGGATGAGGTAGTGCATCACGCCTGCTGCGTTGGAATAGTGGGTGCCATAATGGAACTTGTTAATGGTGCCCGCTGGGTCCTCGAAACTCTCATACCTGGAGCCAGTTCGGGGGAGGGGGTGGGTCAGCAGAAGCCCTCCCCTCACCCATCCCCCTCGCTCAGCCTCGTCCACATGCTCACTTCTCCCTCACGAGCTGGGCATGCTTGGGTTCACCACACCGATGGGCTTGGACAGGTCCCGGAAGACAGCCGGGTTGCCGAGGTCCAGGGTTGGGGACACGTAGTCCTGTAGGACCCAGGGGAACTGGCCGCCCACCCGGGCAGGAGCTGCATGAGGGTCCTGATGGCCTACCTGCCCACCCTGCCCTGCCCTCACCCTCAGGAAGATGGGCAGAGCCCACAGGGAGGACACAGCCTGGAGGGGCGCAGGGAGCAGGACAGATTGGTACAGGGTTCCCCTTCAGGGAAAACAGGCCAGGAGGGGAGGAGAGTGAGCCTGGGTGTGTCGGGGGGAGGTGGTGGCAGGGGACAGAGGCCAGGTCTCAGGCAGCACTGACTTAGGACCAGGCGCTCAGGGCTCGGCCCGCCTCAGTGCCTTGCACCTGGGCAAAGCAGGGCCGGCGACCAGGGGTGGGTTAGAGGTGCGGCATGGGCCCTCACCACAGGGTACTGAGACAGGTCATTGTAGGTCCGCCCCGCAATGGTGTTGAGCTGCATCAAGTACTCAAAGTTGGATATCTCACGCTGTACCCATTTCTGGGGGCGGGGCAGGGGAGAGGTCAGTCAGCGGGGCTGTCCAGCACTCCCCGCGGCAGGGCCCTGACCTCACCCAACCTCACACTCCAGGGCGCTCACCTGGGTGAGGCCTGAGGCTTGCAGCATCTCCTGGGGGAGCGGCAGCTTAGGTAGCCTTGGGTAGGAGGTCGCAGGCGCAGGAGCCACCTGTACACCTTGTTCCGTACCTGGGTGTGGGCGGGGATGGGGGAGGGCTGGGGCCTGGGGGCCTGGCTTGCCGAGGCTGCAGTCCCGACCACCTTGCTTGGGAAGTTGAGGAAGTAGTTGGCCTGATCGATGAAGAAGAGCTCGAGTGCTGAACGCCGCAGATTGAAACGCCGCAGGTGGACCTCACGCAGCTGGGCCAGTGGGCGCCGGAAGTCGTGGCCAATGCCTGTGGGGGCGGGCAGTGGGTGCAGGGATCACTCAACCCGGCCCCGCCAGACCGCGGCCACCCCCGGCCGTCCCTCCATCAGAACGCACCCTCCTCGGTTTCCACGCGCTCAGCGCTGCCGTCATAGAAGTAGATGTCTGGGTGGTGACCTCCAGCAGCCCTGGGACCACAGCCACCACTGTGACCAGCTGGCATTCAGCTGACAGTACCAGCTTCTCATGCTGCTCGTCCAGTTCCACTGCTTCCAACCTGGGGTCAGCACCCACGTCAGGCTCGAGGTTCAGGGACCCCCCCCCTTTGCTGACAAGTACAAGGACCACATCCCTGAGTGCCACTGCATCATGCGGTACATACGCTCATGGTTCCCAGAGGAGGAGGAGGAGCTGCCCAGGGTCCAGACCGGCCCCAGTTCCCAACCCGAAACCCGGACTCTGCACATCTTGTCAGGACAGCAACTCTGTCCCCGGCTTCCCCTTGCTCAGCCCCCGCCCACCCTCATGAGCCCCCGTGCTAGCCTGCTTTGTGTTCGTCGGGCCTGCTCTGAGGTGCCTGCCTAGTCATGAGAAAGCAACTAGCGATTCTGCTAAACAGCTCTGCCCAATCCCCCACCTGATTCAGGACATTTAGCCGTGCAGAAGAGGGACAGACTCGGGGGCGAACCCGGCAGCAGGTGTGCGCACACGAGCAGAACCCCGGCCACTGCCCCAGCCAGCGTTCTCCCGGCCCCACTCACGGGGTCTCTAACGAAGTCAGCTCATCCTCGCCCAGCTGGTTCCTGCAGCTCCTTGGGTAGGGTGCTGACTTTGGCCTCTTTGGTCACTGCTAGAGGCAGCGAGGCCTCCTCCGTGAATATCAAGGGGGCCTCACCTGCAATGGGCCCACGGGTGCTCAGCCAGAGCCAGGCGGGACAGCCTATGAAGTTGGGCGGACCCAGCTCAGCACCCGCTCTCACCCAGGTTGTCACGCAGGGCGCTGGCTTCCAGGTGAGGGTTAAAGTGATGGTTGGGCACCAGCTTCAGACGCATGCGCGAGTATGTCTCCGCGCAGGACATCTTCCACCGCGGGGTGGGCGGGTCCCTGCGGATATATTCCAGCTGATTCCTCCCAGGCCTCACCCCAGAGGCAGTCTGGCACTCCAGGACCCTCCTTCCCAAGCCCCGCCCCTGCCCTGAGCCCCTCCCACCTCAGGGCCCAGGCCCCACAAGGGCAGGAGAGCTGACGCCACAGCGCCCCCCAGTGCAGCAGGACCGTAGCGTGCTGGGCTGCCTGCTGCTTCAGCACTGCGGCATAGCGCAGCCCCTCCAGGCGCGCCCTCTCTCTGCGCGGGTTCCAGCACCAGCTCCTGATGGGTAGGGGGTGGAGGAATGGGTGAGTCCCTCTGGCCGCTTCCTGTCCTGGCCCATCAGGGATCCTCTGGGCCCATGTGTGGAGCAGCTCCCGGCCCCCCACCCGGGCTGCACACCTGGAAGATCCGGCGGCTGTGTGTCCGCTCCCGCTGGCGCCGCTGTCCACTGCTCATGAGCGTGTCGTAGCAGGAGTTCCAGAAGGCCGACATGAGGTCGTGGCTCTTAGCATAGGTGTCCATTTCGAACTGGGACATGGCAGGCTGCACCTGGAGGATTGAGCGGGAAGGGGAGACCCGGGCTCGATGTGAGTCCCAAGCCCCCACTTCTCTTCCCCGTGCCCCCCACCTCCAGGCACCTGCTTGTCAATGAAGTGACGCCATTCGGGTGTGCAACAAAAGGCCTGGAAGTCCTCGAAGAAGGTGGGGCTGCCATTGGTGGTGGCAGGGAAGGCAGCCCCCACTGCAGCCCCAGGGGCTCGTAGGCTCGGTCCAGCAGCGTGCGCACCAGCGGCACCAGCCAGGAGCAGCGCTCTGCAGCTGCGCCAGCTGAAGCTGGCGGCTCCCCGACCCCAGCGGCCGTCTCGCAGGTGGACGTGCTCAACGCCCGTGCCAGCACTGCCTCCAACTTGGAGAGCACGTAGCAGGCCTCCTCCCGGCGCATGGGCACTGCGGTCTGCAGCAGCGCGTGCAGCTTCACGTAGGCCTGGGCGTGCAGCTGCGGGCAGAAGGGAGGCACGGGTGGCATCTAGCTGCTGGCAGAGCTTCCCACACCTGCCACGCCCCTCCCCCATCCCCATCCTGTGTTCACCTGTGGGTCCTCCAGCAGGATATAGCCAAGCACGAGGTGCAGACCGATCTGTGCCATCTCTCGGAGATCCGCTGTGCCGTTGGCCAGGTGTGGCCAGGCTCCCAGGCGATCAAGCAGGCTGCACACACCTTCGAAGAGCTGCCACACAACATATTACCAGCATCCGTCACCAGGGGAGGCCGGGAGCCATGGAAAGAACGAGGTAAGGTTTGGGCCGGGGGCAGGGTCGAGTTTGTACACAGACAAGTCTGTGCTTACAAGCCATGCGGGTGCACCAAGGCCTGCACACGTGTACCCGCTCCCCACATACCCCCCATACCAGACACTTGCAGGCTCACGGAAACACGCACGCTCACAGGGCTCACACCCCTCCGAGCTGTCGCACCTTCTCGCTCCACAGCTCCTGGTTGCCATGGCCCTCGGTGCACAGGAAGTCTTGCAGCAGGCGCAGCAGCCAAAGCACCTGCTGGGTGAGGCTGGCCAGGACCCCGGCGGGGGCCTCTTTGATGTCAGTCAGGGCTGACTCCAGCATCATCTCCAGGAGGCTGGGGGCGGGCAAGGGACTCAGGTGTCTCCCTGACTGCCTTCCTTACCCGAAAGGCTGCCCAGATCCCCACCGTCCCGAGTTGCCTCCCCACCTGCGCTTGATGCAATCCGGTGGGCGTACGAGTGTGGCGGAGGCCCCCAGCTGGGTGAGCACCGAGAAGACCTGGCCACGCTCCCGCCAGGCGGCCTCGTCACTGCCTTCCACACCCCGCCACGTCACGAAGAAGAGCACGTTGGTGAGCAGGTTGCACAGCTCTTCCTCGGGGGTTTGCTGTGGGCACAGATGGGTGGTGTAGGGTGTGGGCTGGGGAGGGAAGGGGATCAGGCTGACCCCGCTCTACCCGTGTTCGGCACCCCTTGCCCAGCGCTAGTGGGGACAACAGGAGGCAGAGTATTCGGCCAGCAGACAGCCTGGCTCCGAGGGCCTAGAAGAATGGTGTAGAGGCCTCAGCCACTGCCTGGGTTCCAGGAAGAATCCTGGGGTTTCAGTGACTCCTAAGACAAGACCAGGTGGTTCACAAAAATACCCTACGAGCCTTACAGGCCTCAAGAACTGTCCCTGGAATTCTCTGGAAGAATGCCATAAAATACAGCAGAGGCCCATCCTCAAACCCAGAAGCTCCAGGCAGAAGAACCCTTTGAGCCACGCTGTCCACAGGCCCTGTAAAGTTTCTGCTCAATTCGGGAGCCCACTGGCAGCTAAAGAAAGGCCAGACTGCCTGCCCCACGGCCCAGAGGTGTCCTCCCTTGGTGCCATGCAGTGGCGGAGGGTGGGCCCGCCTCACCTGAGGGTTGCTGGTATTGGAGGTATCATCCCCACTGATGGTGGGCTCCAGGAGGCTGCCGTCCTCCAGCACATTGGAGAGACTGGAGCTGTGGCGGCCATGGGCAGCAGGGAAGGGCCGAGGCCCATCCAGCGGGGAAGGTGTGCCAGGCTGGCTGGCTGGAGTGAGAGTCCCACTGCTGCCGTCACCACCAGCAGTGTTGCCCGAGCCTACGCTGGCCCGTTCCAGGCCCAGGTCAAGGGGTGCGCAGAATGGGGAGAGAGCTTGGTATAAGGCGTCAGGGTCGGGGCAGGGGCCTCTGAGGGCAGGAAGACATCCGAAGGTTCAGGTGACTCAGTGGGCGGCTTGGATAAGGCTGGCTCTGGGGAGGCGGGCAGCTCTGGGGTGAAGGGCAGGGGACTGCCGGCAGGGGTAGCCTCCAGCACATACAGCCGGGTCAGCACATCCTGCCAGCCGGCCTGCTGGGCCAACAGCCGCAGTACGTCAGGCTGTCTGTAGATGAGGTGGAAGAGCTGCCGGGCCAGGGCACAGACAGTGAGGGGCTCGTCCAGGAGGGCTGCCCCCAGACCCTCCTCCCAGGGCCTTTGCAGGGGAGGCCTCAAGAGACCCCTCACCACTGGCAGGCAAAGTGGGTCTCAGGGTAGAGGCCCCCCGGCCAAAGAGTTCATCTCTCACACTCACCTGGCGACAGATGTCCAGGCGGATGCTGAGGTCAGCCCGGAGGGACAGCTGCACCACAGCCATCAGATCTGGGAGGTTCAGGCAATCTGGAAGGATGGCCAGAGAGAGCCTGAGGGACTGGCCCCCAGCAGGGTCTGCCCTGCCCTGCCGGCTCAGCCTTGGCCCCTGTACTAACACGTCCCTCTTCCCACTGCCCTGTTCCTAGATCCCTGCCCTTTGGCCCCAGCCAGGTTGTACCTGTCCCCAGGAACAGCTTGTAGAGGCCCTGGCAGAGCTGGAGGGAGACGGCCCCTTCCGGCAGGCAGGCGACGAGGCCCTGGAGCCCACACTCGCGCAGCCGGAGCCGCTGGCGGCTCCGCTCAGGTAAGCGCTCATTATGCTGCAGTCTGCGCAGGATCTGTGTGTGGCGGGCGGGGGGGGGTGTCACCATGGGAAAGAGGTTACCGTAGGAGGGGAAGTCACCACACAGGTGTGTGTCTCCAAGTAAGGCCTGCGACGGCGGCTTCCTGTCACCCCCAAGGCCTCTGCACCTCCCTGGGCCTCAGGCAGGGGCCACAGTGCCTGGGATGCCAGGGTCAAGGTGGGCTGGGCGTACCTTGCAGACGCGGTCGGGCAGCAAGGGCAGTGACGCTGGCCGCACCAGCAGCGCCAGCAACACCTCCAAGTTCCCCGGCTCCAGGAGGAAGAGGGCGAAAGACTCATGTGCGGGCGAGCCCTGCAGCAGCGCCAGCAGCAGGTCCAGGGCGCCCACCACCTGCGGATACGAAGGTTCACACTGGCTGGGCCCCCACGCACGGTCCCCACTGCACCCCTCACTCAAGCCTCACCATCACCAGCCTCCAGCCTACCTGGCCATCATCACCCACAGCTGCCAGAAAGCTCAGCAGGGCCTGCATGTCCTCGGCGGACAGGCTCCGCACCAGGAACTCGCGCGCCAGGCCCAGGAGAGAAGCCTGCACGGAGCGCAGGTCGTCGGCCGCTAGGGGGCGCTCCCGCTGCGCGCTGGACAGGACCCAGCAGGCAGACCCACCCAGGGCCAAGAGAACACAGGTCCAGGGAGGGAGAACCAGGAGAGTACGCAGGTCAGCTGGCGGAATGACCCACCCTGTCCCCAAGGCCAGAGGCCGCTGGGTCAGCCCCCTGGCCATCTGCCCCCACCAGCCTCACCTGTAGTGGGTTCGCAGGGCATCGAGGATGAACTGGACCCCGTACTTCTTCCGCAGCTTCTGTCTGTGCTCGCGGACTATGCTGGACATGTACTGGATGTGACCTGAGTGGGCGTCAGCAGCGGGCTCAGGCCACCAGGCCGAGCGGGGCCCCTTGAGATCCTCCTGCCAGACACCCTCAGGGGAGGGTCGCGTCCCCCCGACGCCCCAGGACATGAGGTCCTCTCAGATCCTCCACGGCCAGGGGATAGCTTCTGAGACCCTCTGCCACCGCCCTGCCGGGAGCTGTCCCTTCACCCAAGTCCCCTCACCTACCAAGGCGCACAGCAAAGTCGCTGAGGGTCCAGAGGTGAAAGCTGAAGAGCAGATGCTGGTACAGCAGGTACAGGAGGGGCCCGCTGCCCTCAGCTGCCACCTGCTCCGTCAGCAGCTGGGCAGACATGAGCACATTCATGTCCATGGCCCAGCTGGGGACCTGGGGTGAGAGGAGCTGCGGTGAGAGGTCAGTCCCTGTCCGCCCGCTGCTGAGCCCCTCGGCGTCCACCCTGCCCTGCACAAGCAGACGGACACGAACGTCCGGCCTGCTCAGAGCACCTGGTGGCTCCCTCCTCACGTGCCAGCCGCCGCGCCGCCTGTGCAGCCCCGTGTCCCAGCGCATGCCGGCACTTCCCCAGACCCTCTCAGCCAAACCCTGCCCAGCCTTTCAAGGCTGCACTCCAAGGCCGCCTCTCCCAGGAGGCCCTCCCGGGAGGACAGCATCAGGTTCCCCTTCTCGGTCCCCCGCCCCGTCCCCTTGGTCAGACAGGGCAGCCTGTCCGGGAGGCAGCAGGCCCTAGCAGGCCGCACCTTGCGCAGGAGGGCGCCGATGACGGCCGGGCCCTGGCACTGCACCAGGCTCTCCTGGTTCACGGCATGGCCCTGCAGGAAGTTCCGCAGCATCAGCAGGAAGGCGGCCACCGCGTTCCTCTCCATTCGCTCTTCTGCCGGCCACCAGGAAGGGAACAGATGCGTGTCAAGGGCCTGCCAGCGGCCACAGAGACCTCAGGCCCTCCGGCCCCCCGTCGTGCCAAGGTCCCCTCCCAACCCAGGCACCAGGGACACCTACCTGACGACTTGCCCAGTGGAAGAAATAGGCCCTGGGAGTTGTGGCCTGAGGTCAGTTCGGGCCCCACAAGGTCATGTGTCTCAGCAGGACCTGCCTCGGCCTCTTGGGGCTGTGCAGCCACTCGCTCCAGCAGGGGCAGCAAGGCTCCCATGCCTCCCACACAATTCACCACGTCCTGGGGTGGGGGCCAGCGGTGAGAAGGCGGCTCCCAGACATTTCTTTCTTTCTTTTTTTTTAATGCCGACCGCACCTGGTCTTCCTAGGTGGTCTCCCATCTAATACTAACCAGGCCCGACCCTGCTTAGCTTCTGAGATCAGGCATGTTCAGGGTAGCTTCTGGGATGGGGCATGTCAGGGTGGCGTGGCCGTAGACCTACCCAGCCATTTCCCGACCCACTCCACCCCAGCACACCCTCCAGCCTGGGAACCTGGGTCCAGGACGTTTTGCTCTCTTGAACCCAGGTCTCCTAAAAGACCTGCCGGGCAATGCCGCTCCCCAGCCTGGCCCGTACATGTGCCCATGCTCACACTTCCTGCACACACTGCCCACATGTGTACACTCACCTTCACGTCCCAGGTCTCCACCCTATAGCCCGTCAGGCGGCCATCCAGTCCATGGCCAGGGGACAGGTCCAGGCAGATGTTGTTCTTACAGGCCTGGGGGCACAGGGCAGGCAGCAAAGGTCAGTTGCAAGGAGGCAGACAGAGTGTGGGAGCAAGGGAGAGATCGTAGCAAGGTTGAGCCAACTGCCCCCACAGATACCTGAGGTGAGTAATGGAGGAGCAGCTTGGTGCCAAGCTCATGTAGGGCACCCTCGGGCTTGAAGGGTGCTGTCTCATTGGGCCCTGAGGAGTAGGCAGGGGGCTTCAGACCCGGCTGGGCCTCTGGCCAAACCCAGAGTCCATCTCTTTTCTGCCTAATCAGAGGACAGTAACCCCCCCCCCAGCCCACCCCAAGGATGCCTTCTTCTCCTGATCTTATAGTTTCCGGTCTGGGCACTAACAAGTCCCAACCGCCCAGCTCTGGGACACGGGTGGGGTCTGGGGCAGGGCAGGGGGGTGGCTGCATACCCAGGGTGCACAGGACCTGCAGGGCCGGCGACTGCAGGGCTTCATGGAAGATGGCCACGGCCCCCAGCTCGCCCTCCAGGGACGTGGGGCTACCCCACCGAGTGTCCTGTGTACCTGCAAGGGTGGAGCTGATGCTGCCCTCCGGCAGGGGGGCCACCAGCCCGGACCCGCAGCCAAGCCCTGCGGTGGCTGGGACTGACTGGGAGCGGATGAGGGAGGGGTGAGTGTAAGCCAGGGCCGTGGGGGCGGGTGGTGCAGGCAGCCCCGTGGTGGTGGTCGTTGTGCGGTGCCCAGCGGAGCCGATACAGCAGGAGGAGAAAGGCTGCGGGGCCAGGGTTGGGGGAGTGGTCAGGTCACAGCAAAGCCTGGGCTTCCACCTGCATCCACTTCCTTACAGTGACCCCATCTGCTGCATAGTCCCTGGAGGCTAAAGTCCGAGCCTGGGGGGCGGGCGCACAGGGCTTCCAGACCCCATCCTGTCTAAGTTCCCCAGCTACCCGAGGCAACCCCAAACCCTGCCTGGCATACCTCACTGAGGGAGGGGCAGCGAAGGGGTGCTGTCTTGACCAGACTGCCATCTTTGTAGACATGGACCAGGTTCTGGCTGAAGAGCCGGCGCCCAGGCACATGGACGATGGCCACACAGTGCTGGAAGGGAAGCCACACGTGAGGCCGTGGTCGGGGCTTGGTGCTCCCTCCACTGCCCTGGGCCGTGGGAGGGTGGCGGCTCACCCAGGCAGAGTCGGCAAAGGACACTTCAGGCAAGCTCATGGTCAGGTACTCCTTCCGGGTGCACACGGCCACCACCAGAGTCCCAGCCGCCGTAAAGAAGGCTTCAAACCCTGAGCCACTGCTGGTGAAGAAGCTGGGGGCAGACCAAGCCAGTTACGCCTGTTGGCCCTCCTGCTCGCCCTGGCACTCTGCCCTGGTCCCTGGCAGTCACCCACCTGTACAGCTGCTTTCGCTGGAGGGGCCGGCTGGGAGCCGGGGGAGCCGGGGCAGCCACGGCGGCCTCGGGGTGCAGACAGAGCCAGGCATGGAAGGTGAAGCCAGTTCCGGGCCATCGCTGCACGGGGGGTACCATGATACCTGCCATGCCGGGCGTGAGGTCGAAGTAGCGCAGCGCCCGTGCGGGGCCCTGGTGCCGGGCCATGCCCGACAACGCTCGAATGACGGCTCCCGCATGCCGGGCATTCCCAGCCTCAGCTCCGGCCGAGTCCAGCCCCGGTGGGGGCCGCAGCAGGCGACGCAGCTCTGAGGGCTTTAGGGACACACGGCCCAAGGCTTGCAGCAGCGCCAGCAGCTGCTCCTGGCAGCGGACCCCCAGGGCCGCCCCCGTGCCGAGTGTCTCCAGCAGGCAGCCCACCAGGCCAGCCTGCACGCAGGTGGCACGGCTGGCCGGGCAGCTGTCACAGAGCCACCGGAGCCGCTGTGCTAGGAAGAGCTGCAGCTCCGCGTGGGCAGCGCCGGCAGCCACCGCGTCAGCACCAGCACGGGCTGCTCGTTGCAGATGGGCGGCGGCGGACACACGCTGTGGTCACCCTCTACGGCCTGTGGGCGGAGGGAAGGCGATAGTTCCCAGGCAACTGGCATGGAACAGGCCCCCCTGCCAACAGGGGGACTTCCTGTTTCAGTTTATTTGCCTACAGCATGGAAAAGCAATGTGTGGTCCCCGGCCTGCTCAGAGGTGTCTGAGTCTCAGGAAAGCCAGAGGCGCACGGGCGGCCATCAGTTCTAACCACAGTCCTTCAGCTCCATTAACCCGAGCCTTGGCTTTTGGTCCGGGGTGGCCAAACCCCAAAGGTATTTCCCCAAGATGATCCTGGAGCTCGCTAACATGCAGCAGCAGCTACCAGGCCCCATGCAGCCCGAAATCCTCACCCCAGGGACACCGATGCACGTGGTCAGACGGCAGGCCACAGACCATAGTATGCCCTGGCCATACTCAACAGTCCCCCAAGGTGGAGAGCTGGCCTTCTGCGGCGGCCCTGACTCAGTCCCGGCTGCCCTGGGCACCCTGGCACGGGGCCCTGCCCTTACCATGTTGAGCAGCTCTTGCAACAGCCGGTGGGTCGGGGGACCGTGGCTCTGCAGGACCTCGTGCAGGTGGGGGTAGCCGATGCGCTCCTTGAACACCTCCTGTGCAGGGTCGTGTGGGGGGAGGTGAGCATGGATGTGGGCCCAGGGCAAACTCACACCCTGCGGAAACCCCGGAGGAAGCGGCAGCTCTCAGGGCTCCCTTGCCTGGCTCTGCCTCTGGGTCACCACGCGGGCAGGGGCGGGGGGCTGCAGAGGGATGCAGGGGTGGGGGTCCACCTCGGAAGGCTGCAGATGATGC
This sequence comes from Eonycteris spelaea, assembly GCA_003508835.1. Classification (NCBI taxonomy): domain Eukaryota; kingdom Metazoa; phylum Chordata; class Mammalia; order Chiroptera; family Pteropodidae; genus Eonycteris; species Eonycteris spelaea. The sequence continues at coordinate 1,045,059 of PUFA01000145.1, read as the reverse complement.
TCAGCCCACAAGTGTCCTTCCACCATCCAGCCCTGACCCGGGATACCCATCTCCCAGGACTGACTGATGACCACGCCCACCCGATGGCCTGAGCTGCACCCCAGAAGGCAGGATGGTCACCTCCCCAGCTCGCTTGCTCTAACAGCCACCAACAAGGCCAGCTCGGGGCCACGTGGTCAATTTCACTCCCACTCCACACTCCTACTGCAGGTGCCCTCACCTTGGCCGAGGGGGAGCCGCTCATGATGCAGGTGAGCACTCTGACCACGTGGACTGCAATGGCATCTGTGTCCTGGTCCAGCACCTTGGGGTGGGGAGGGGCAGTGAGAAGAGGCAGGAACCAGGGTGTCGCACCTGGCACCACCCTGCAATAAAAGGGGCATAAGGCCAGGGCAGGTGCCCCGAGGCGGGTGTCTGAGCTGGCTGGGGGCCCTGGGAGGTAGCAAGCCCTGTCTCAGCACCAGCCCCTCTACTCCCTGCCCGAACTGCTGTGCCCCTCACCCTGACCGTAGGGCCCTCTCTGAGTGGCTTGGCATGACCCATGGTGACAAAGCGGTCAGCGAAGGAGCCAAGGCTGGGAAGGACCGTACTGGGACAGATCAACAGTGGGTGTTCTCACCGTATCTCTCTGCCCCCACTGTCTGATGGGCTTTTGGGCCTCAGTCCTCCCTCATCCCCACGCAAGCAAGACACACGTGCAGGCAGGCCAGCAAGTGCCCCATCACCCATGATGATTGAGGGTCAGAGAATTCAGGGACAATCAATCACAGGATGTTAGAACCGGAAGAACCTTCGAGACCTTTGAGTCCTCCCCTGCCCCTTGTCCCCTAGATCCAGGTGGGGACATCGAGGTTCACCCCGGCTGAACTTGATAGCCAGAGGCGTGCTGCTCTCTTGCCCCACCAAGGGGGTGAGGGTCAGGAGGGCTTGGAGGGTTTGTCAGCAGGCGTTAGGCTGTATTTGGGTTCCATGGGGCCCTTGGCCGCAGCTCTGCCTAACTCCCCAAGTGACCTCAGGCCACCTTCTTCCCCTCTCCAGGTCTTGCCTGTCTCGCCTGCTTTGTAGCTAGGTGCACATGCAGGTTCTCAGAAAACAGCCAGTGCAACAGACATGTGGGACTGCCTCCCGGGGACAGAGCCCGGTGGGCTCTGAAGGATGGGGCCCAGGCGCTGAGCCACCAGAGCACGTCCCACAGGGAGTCCCTGGCACCCTGCAGCCTCCGACAGCCACCAAGCAAGGTGAGGCAGGGAACATATCAGGAGTGGGCAGGAGGATGGGGACTCCCGGCGACCTGCTTAGGGCAGGTGCAAGGATCCATGGAAAGAAACGGCCCCACGTGGGGGAACTCCTTCTCCGTGCATGACTACAGCCAAATCCTCGACGTGGGAGTGGGTGGGTGAGTTTCGAAGGTTCTTTCCGGCTTGGCACAGCCAAACCCCAGCTCCCAATAGCAATACTAGGCAGGAAACGGATCACTCCTACCCCGTTCCCTAGGATGGGGATTTGGAGGGCGAGTGAGACAGCACAGGGGACCCGGCCCCATCACTACGCCACACCAGGTTTTACACATCTATCTGCTTGTCCACCCTGCATAGTGCAGGAAGTGCTCGAAGAGAAAGCCCAGGGGTGGGCGCCCAGGAAGATGAGTGCCTGAACTGGTCAGCCCCAGGGTGGTACCTTCTGGACATCGGGCTCAGTCAGTAACCGGGTAGCCAGGTCACTGTCCCCCTCAGGGGGCGCCCGGGCCTGCAGGTATAGCTGTGGGGAAGGGGAGGGCACGGGGGAGGAGGCAGAAGAGAGAGAAGGAGGAAGGTGAGGGAGGTGCGGGGTTAGAGCAGGGCCTGGGGCGGCTGCCAGGGCTCTGCCCCAGAGGGAAGGATGCGCACTGCACCCCACGCTGAGTGTCCCATCAGGCCCTGGGAAAGGGGAGGGGAGCTAAGCCACCCATGCCCTGCTCAGAGGGACAGAGTTTGTGTGGTTAAGTGGGTAAGAGCAGGCGCTGCGTCCCAACAGCTGAGCCATTCTCCTGTCCCTGGACTTGAGGCTGGAGAACGGGGGAGCAAAAGGCCAAGGCGCCTCCTGTCCTTCCACAACACCCCGCTCTTGTGGGGCCAGAGCCATGCTCAGGCCCAGGCCACCCACCCCTGAAACTGCAGGTCATCCCACCGGCCACCTGCCTCCCCCCCCCCCCCCAGCCCAGTGTTTGCTCAGCGCAGCTCAGCACCCCACGTGGCTCCCCCAGCCTCCGGGCTCCAGGACCTCCCCCCCAAGCCTGGGCCCTGCCCACCTTGCTGTTCTGGATGAGGCGAGTAAGGTGTTCGAAGCAATTGTTGCTGAGGAAGGTGGCCTGCAGCACTGGCCGGTCCTCACATGCCAGCATCATGGGGATGGCATCTGTGGAAGGGTTAAAGGTCAGCCCTGCCCAATCCCCTCCTAGCAGCACCTCTGGGCAGCCTTAAACCTTCCTCCCCATACGGCCCGATCCAGCCTTTCTATTATCAGTTGGGCCTTCACCTCCTGGGACCACCTCCCCAAGAGCCTGAGCCCATACCCACCAAGCATGCTGACTCGTAGGGTAACGAGCGCTTCTTCGGAGCCTGGGCTCGGCCCGGCCGGCCAGTCGGCGTTAAGGACACGGAAGTAACCCTCGAGCAGGGCACGGAGCTCCGGACCTCGGGAGGGTGTGCGGCTGGCATGCAGGACTTGTACCGTGCCCACCAGTGCCTCCAGTGCCAGTGGCACAAGGCGGGGGTCCTGAGCTGGTCCACGGCCCCAGCCCTGTACCACAGCCAGCAGGCCCTGCACGGAGCCGGTGCTCACAGCCGTCTGCCCATTCTCCTGCAGGTGCGGACAGAGACGGGCAATGGGCAGGGGGCTCACACAGCACAAAGACCCCGAGGCGGGCACCTTCTGGCCCACAGGCTCCTCCCAGCCTACCTTCCCTCCTGCAAGGACAGCACCAAAGAGGTGGATGAGACGCAGCAGCAGCATGGGGGGCAAGCGATCTGCATTCTGCAGGCTCTCTGCATAGAGTGGGGTGGGCAGGGCCGGACAGCGTCACCAAGCTTGCAGGGCTGTGGACCTACCAGGGGTCTGTCTATACATGAGGTGGGAGTCCTTGGGGGGGGGGTGGCTGGGAGGCCCACTCTGAGGGAGAAGAGCTGGTTCTGTGCGGAAGGGTCTAAAAAGTCATGGCTCTACACTGGGGGGGGGTGCCTAAGGCGAACACAGCCCTTCTTTGGGGAACTTGAAGAGGCACACGACCCTGCCCTGAGCCTAGCCAGCTCCCCAGACCCTTAGGCCACAAAGGAGAGACTCCAGGGTGAGCACAGCCCTCCGCCCGCTTCTGCTCCCCTAGTGGCAACCCAGGGTTTCGTGTCTCAGATGCAAATTTCCTGGTACCTCTGCCCTGTGACAGTTGGAGCTTCCCCCAGTGACCTGCTCCGGGGACCCTGCTGTGTCGGACATACAGATGTCCCCCACCCCCACCTGTGCCCCTGCTCGGGACTTCTAGGGGCTTTCACAGCTTCATATGTAGAATGGACAGGATGCCAGGCCACAGACTGAAACCCAGAGAGCAGAAAGGACCAGCCCCAGTCACACGGGTGGTGTGGGGGTGGAGCAGCAAAAGCAGGGCTGGCTCCATGTAGGAGGGATGGGGTGGGAGGTCTCCTGGGGCAGGGCTTGGAGCCCGGTTGGCCCGTGAAGGGAGAGGAAACGGCGGGCAAAGATTCAGAGGTGGGCTACCTAGTTGCCTTCCAGGAATGAGAGGACATGACCATGGCTGGGGTGAGAAGCAGGATTTGATCCTGAGGGTCTCGGGCCACTACTGATACGTTCAGAGCAGCAGGAACAAAATCCAGTTTGTTTTGAGAAGAATGCTCAGGTGGCGGAACAGTGGAGGTGGGGGAGCTCCCATGGGGAACCCTCCCTCCCGGAGCGGTCGCCCTCAGTCCAGACCCAAGCCAGCAGCATGGTGGGGTATCCCAGAGACAACATTGGATCCCAGCAGGCCAGCACCCGCCCAAGCCTGGCTGCCCCTGTCCAGGCAGCACCCTGTCTCAAGCCCACCTAAAGCCCTGGCCAGACTCCCTCCAGTGAGAGATGAGAGGGAACTCAGGAGAAGAGGGTCCCCCGGAAGGACAGGGGGCCAGTGACAACCTGGGGGCTAGCTCCTGAATGAGTGAGGGAGCAGGGCGTGGAAACCCCTCGTGTAGACATTGTCTTTGGGAGGGTGGAGACCGGGGTGGAGGCTACAGGAACAAAGGGATTAGACCAAGGAGCTTTAAAGAGGGTCCAGATCAGAGTAGGGTAGCAGTGGTTGGGGGGACCCAGGAGACAGGAACAAAGGGAAAAGGGAAATCGACGCCCCACCTGATGGGAGGCCTTCACTACAACCAGAAATTATTAATTTTGCGTGGGCGTGCCCTTTCTATCCTCTCTGCCCTGAACCCCCTCAAGGTCGCTAGGTTCTTCCAGCCCCACGTGCAGCCGCCACCACTAAGAGAGCCCTGTCCTGTGTAAGGAACGGGGAACTGCGGGGCGGGTTCAGGCTTGGGGGCGGGGCCAGGTGGGGCCCGATGGACAGGGGCGGGGCCTGACCTCCGAAGAAGGCGCTGAATTCACAGGGTAAAGCGGCAGGAGGGAACTTGTATTTGCTCTTCTCCTTGGCACTGATGACTTCCCTGGGGGTGGGGGTGGGGTGGGAGGGCAGAGGCAGGGTGAGGCCAGGCACTTCACCCCTCCTTGGTCATCCTCCCCTCTCCAGTCTGCACACAGCCCCCTCCCACTTCCACAAGTTGCCACAGCGGCCCCTATCCTCTCTTGATCTTCCCTCCCTCGGGTTCTTACCCACTGTGCTGGCGCCGCCAGGTCTGGTAGGGGTCAAAGAGGCCCTCGCAGAGGAGTAGGGCATGCAGGGCCACGTCCTCCAGCTGGGCACCCTTGCCCTCCTGTGGTGATGGGTGTCCTTTCAGCTGTACATGTGGAGACAGGGCAGAATTAGCTGGGTGGTGGGTCCCGCCGGCCCACCTCCCACCCCAGGTAGAGCCCACCTCACCTCGGCCACCAACCGGCTCAGCAGTGCCAGCACCCGAGGCGCCAGCACCTGGCCCCGGCCTGCATCCACGTTCTCCGGGTTCCTGGGGATTGAAAGATGGGAGAGGTCACAGAATATGCCAGTGCGCCCTCTGGCCCATAGTTCCACCCCCCTCCCCCATCTTGGGGAGGACAACAGGGCCCCACCTGCAGAGGACGATGAGCAGCTTGAGCAGCAGCAGGGCCTGCTCCAGGTCCCCCTCGTCGAGCTGCTTGGCCAGCACCTGCAGCGTGTCCAGTGGCAGCAGCGGCACCTCTGCACCTGCTTCCTCTGGCCTGCAGGGAGGGGAGTCACTGGGGTGCTCAGCACCCCTCAGGTTCCCCTCCCGCCACAGAGCTCCAGCCTCACCTGCGTGGCTCCAGGGAGGACAATGAGATGCTCTTCTCGAAGGTACCCACGAAGGCCGTCAGCCACTCCTGCAGACAACCCAGGTCCTTCTGCAGGTTCAGGGCAAGGGTGGGGTCAGCAGGGGTGCAGTGAGTGAGAGACCGGTGAATGGAGGCCGGACACGGGCGGACATGGATTGGAGGCAGAGCAGTGTGGGTGAAGGAAGGGAATGAGAGGTAAGTGGGGGAGGAGGAAGGGCGGAGGTTGGAAGGCCAGCATAGGGGGACGGCCATACACACTGACCACTCTCCCAGTGTCTTGCTTTCCAGTCTCTTGCCCTCACCTCTCTAACCCTTGGGGACCCAGGCAGGCCTGACCTAGGCAGGGGAGGAGCTTAAGTGTGTACATGCCTGGGGTGTGGCCATGGCCCACACTGCTGCTGGGCCAACCCTGACCCAAAGGCTTGGGCTGGGCTCTTGCCTGCCACCTTCTCCCAGCTCAGCAGTCACCACCTCCAAGAAACGCTCCCTGACTGTAGATCCCAGGGTGCATGAGCATTATTGGCCAGGCAGACCTACGCACACGCACCCCCCTGCATGCACAGGCGCAATGCCCCGCCTTGCGCTGGGAACCTCCGCCCACCCTGGCTGGTTACCTGGACCCCAGGCCCCAGAGCTGGCTCCATGAGCAAGAGGGGCAGCGGCTGAGCCCAAGCCTGGGCGCCGCCAGGGAAACTTTGGTGTGAACGGGAAACGTCCCCTCCCGCCCCAGCCAGGGCAGGAAGCGCAGAGTCACGGTGGGGGAGGGGCGCCGCTTCCTCCCGGCAGACCGCAGGGATGTGGGGGGCCCAAGGCACCCAGGGCCCAGCAAGGAAGCTGTGAGGGACACAGCCCAGCACAAGCCTGACCTGGGGCCCGGCTTGGTGCACCAAAAGGTGGGGTCACACTACCCTGGGTGGGAGCCTGGTGTCAGGTACGACTATCTAGGCACAGGTTCTGAACTCTGTATCTGTAATGCCCTTAATTCAAGGCACCCACATCTCCCTGACCTGGGTCCAGGCCTCAGGCCCAGAGGACTATGTGGAAGGCTCATCCATACCTTTGTCCCCCCTCCCCCAACCCCGTGTCATGGCCTCTCCACCTGGCCTTGCTGGTGGCTGCTCCAGAGACACAGCTGAATAAATCCTAGCCAGCTCTAGTCTCCCCTAACCTCTAAGCCTCTCCCCGGGCATGGAGTGGGTCCTGCCCAGACCTGAGCTCCTCCTCTCACCCTGCCCTCTCTCCCTCCATGCCCGCCCCACCTGGTGTTCCCCCTTCCCCAACCAGCTGAGCCCAGAAGGTACCTTTCTTTCCTGGGCAGAAGGGTAGGCCAGGGACTAGTCGGGAGAAGGATGCGAGGGGCAAGGGACACATCACAGGTACCCACGGGGTGCCCACACATCACAGGTAGCCTGAGGCACCATGAAGCCGCACTCAAGGACCTTCAGAACTGCCTTTGGATGGATGGCTAATTTTTGCCACCTGTGCACCCCACACCACATAAGCCCCAGGGAAGGGGGCCTGACCCCAGCGGCCTGAACCAGACCCCTAAGGAACCTAGGCGAGCAGCCTTCCGCCCTGTGCTTGGGTACCTTCTGTCACAGATCTGAGGCCCAGAAAACTAGGAGAGGGGCTAGGGGCACCAAGGTACAGGCTCACAGCTGTACCTTGACAGACGCTTTGCCTGTCAGTTACCTTGGGTGACCTCTCCATCCTCTGAAGCAAGGACGCCAAAGGGTCCAACCCTGAAACACCAGAGCTGGGGCTCCCGGAGGGGGGGCCTCAGCCATTACCAGCTTCAGCTGTGCCTCTGACGATGCTGCAAGCCAGACCTTCGTTCTAGGTCAGGGCCGCTCATGGTTGCTAACCTGCTAACCCAAGCTGACCATGTGACCCCCGACCTCGGCCTCAGTGACCCCACGGATCCCTCTCTACCGTCAAAACTGTCCCAGCACCGTCCTCCCTTCATCGACCCCCAAACCATCCCCTGTCGTCTCACCCACGACATGGACCCTGAAAGCCCAGATTTGCCCCTGTCGCCCCACCCCGCCTGACCAGAGGATAAAGGCTTAACTGCTGAACGTGGCATTCCGGACCCTAGTCCAGCCAGAGACTGCTTTACCAGCCTCTCTGCCCTCCCCATCTGAGTCACATCCTCCCATCCGGGTCTCTGCCCACCCCACGCCCCACTGCCATCTGTGACCTGGGCTTTTGGTGCTTCAGGAACCTCCCCCCCCCTGTGGCCATCACCTAAACAGGCCTTCCCAGACCTGGCTCAAAACTGCACGCTCCCACTTTCTGACCCTAGAGCCACACCTTCGGCCTGTCCAGTCCTACAGACTTCCAGCAGCAGGTGCAGGCTGGGCTGGGTTCAGGGCCGAGATAATCAGGGCAGCATCTGTGGGTTCTGGAGGAGGCGTGAGGGGTCTCTAAAGCACAGTACTAGGCAGGGGTAGGGGTAGTTGCCCGTCCTGCCTCTGTAGGTCTCACCTCTTCTCCCAGGGTGGCCTCAGCATGGCTCTGACCTGGGCCCTGTGGCTTGATGGTCTTTGCAGGGGAGCCAGGCGGGGAGCCCTGAGCATGGTGGCAGTGCCGCACGTGGAGTGGTCCAGAGCAGGTTAGGAGGAGTGGCTGTGGTCCTTGGCTTCCCCACACCCCCTAGAGGTTCTGCCTAGGCTGGCTTCTCCCCTCCCATGCCAGCTCTGGGCAGGGCCAGCCCAGTCCCCACCCCAACCTGAGTGGGCCAGGGTCCCAACCATGCCCCTCGCATGAAGGCAGGTCAGGAGCAGCCACATTCCTCCCCAGGGCTCTGGCGCAGGGGAGAAAGCTGTGGGCATGGGTAAGGTCAGTGTCCCCAGGAGAAGGCGGTCTCACAGTCACTCTTCTAGGGACTCCAGTCTATGCCCAACCAGCCCTTGGACACTCAGTTCTGGGGGTTGGGGGCTCCCAAGGGCTGGTTAGGCCCTGGGCGGGCATGGTACTGCCATTTCCCCAGAACCTGGGAGGGCTGAGGTAGCAGATGTGGCGTGGACGGGTGGGTGGAGCTATCTGCAGAAGCCACTGAGCTGCCTGACACCATGCTACCCCTAGACCTGCTTGCCCTGTCTTAATTCAGGGCCCTGGCCTTGCCTGAATTCTTCATGCCTGCCCTATCACCACCCCTCTTGGGGTTTACAGAAATTCTTTAAATAGCACCTGGCACCTCGTATACCTCCAGTGTACATCAATCACCACCACTGTCCCATCAGCTAGTTACCTCCCCTATCACAAGCTTTAGGGCAAGTCCGCAGCCCACTCCCACCCCCACAACCCCTACCTCTGAAGCCCCGCACAGGTGGTGCCCTCTCATCCCCAGCCTCAGCAGCCATGCTCCCTCGATGCCCCAGCCCAGGGGTATTACTCACTGTCCTGCCCCCACAGGTCTGCACGTGCTTTGCTCTCCGTGCTTCCTCTGCCAAATGCTCCCCATCAGAGCCAGCGCCCTCCCCAAGGCCCACCCCCGCCTGGTGCCGCAGAGGCTGGGTCGCCAGGTTGAATGCAGCTGAGGGCACGGGTTCTGGAGTCCAGACCTGGTTCTCACACTTGCTGGCTTATTACTTAACATTAGTCTCTTTGCACTTGAGCTTAACTGGTAAAGGCTCTCCCACCACACCCACCAGTACATGGTACAGTCAAGGGGAACCACACGCCTAAATCCAGGGGCTCTGCCTTCTCAAGCCCCTGACATGCCCCTTGTCCTCTCCCCAGCCACCTCCGGGAGTGGCTGATAAGTGGCAGACCCCGGCAGAGCCGAGGTCGCATGGGCTATGCCCCTGCTGGCAGGCGGACTAGGAGTATCATGGTGGGCCCCAGGATGGAGCTAGGAGCAGGGGAGGCAGAGAAGATCCGAGCTCCATGGCGGTGACGCCTCCCAGCCCCTCCCAGTTTGAGCTGCCTGGGTGGTGGTGAGCACCTCATCTCCTGGAACAGGCAAGCAGATATGGGACAGGGTGAGGTCTGACCAGGACGACCCTTTCAGGCCTGGGAGTCTCCCCACTCAGCGTCAGGAGGGGGATGGAATGTCAAGCTGAAGGTGGCTTCTGGCTACGCCAGGAGGACTCGAGTTCAGACCTGAAGGACCTCAGTCCAAGGAATGAAGCAGGAAGATGGGGACTTTGCCAGGGGCAAGGACAACTGAGGAGAGTGGCCCAAGTACGTGCCCAAGTGGCTGGGCCAGTCTCTCCCCCTTACCTGAAGAAGGGGTCTTTAAAGGGGTGGACCTTCTGGTCTCCATAACACCCCCAGGGCTTCCCCTTCCCCTTATCCTATCACTATGGAAACCAGGAATTTCCTTCCAGGGTCCCCATAGTAACCAACCCTGTTTCCATGGGGACCCCACAATTCCACATCAGCTCCCCAGTTGCCATAACAACTCCAGGGATTACCAGCTCTTCCCCCAACCCCAGGCTCTGTGCTACTCTCCTCTCCGCATCACCTCAGTCCCGCCCCTTTCCGTTGTGTTGGTAATAAAGGCAGGAGGAGGAAACTCTGATTGCCACCCCCCCCCCGTGAGGTATGGAGGGGGCCCAAGCACCAAGGAGTCTGTTCCGCCTTCCTTCTTCCCTTTCCAAGAAGGTAAACTGAGGCAAGGGAAGGTATATGACCCAGCTGAGGGCCCGACAAGCTTTCCATGGGGCCGGTGGGTAGAGCTCCCCAGGCAGGGGTGAGGGAGCACGAAGGGGTGGGCAAGGGCAAGCTCCACTCCAGCTCTGACCTGACCTGACCTCCGAACCTTGAGCAGGCGAAATTGGAGAGTGCAACCTGGGCTCCCCGGCTGTAACCTGAATGTTGGTCCTGTCCTGACCTTTGCGACCTTGAGCGCTCCTCAGCTCTTGTGTCCCCCAGTACTCCCTTTCACTGGGGGCTTTTGAGTGACCCCATAAGAAATCATTCATTTGCATGTTATTTTCCATAACCTTTATATGCTGGCCTAACTGTCAGCTTTTTTGGGTGCTGTCCCCATTCCCCTTATCCTCACACCCCTTCCTCTGCCCCCCTGGGGAAGCCCTGGTGGGTTGAGTCCTCTGGACATGCCCCCACCCAACCCCAGGCCTCCCCCTCACTCCTGACGACTTGCCTCTCATAGGTACCACTGTCATGCTTTTGCTCCTGCTGTTCCTGTCCCCTCTGCCCTCAAGGCTCAAATGTAGCCTCCTCTGGCATGACTTCCCCAATCGGTCACTGCTGTGGCTCTCTCTCGTCCAGCCATTCAGCTGGACCCAAGGAGCACTCACTAGCCGTGAGGTGTCGCAAAACCACGGAGCGGTGAGCACAGTGAGGGCTCAAATGGGGACATGCCTGGGCGGAGGTCCAGCCTGGTTTGGGGAAAGGGCAGGACAGTGCCATGCAGAAGAAACAGCTTGTGCCATCCCAGGAAGCAGACCCACCTGAGGCTTCCTGTTCACAGGACCAGACCTTTCCTGAGTAAGAGAACACGGGGGGGGGGGGGGGGGCTGGGCAGAGCTCTGCTGGGCTCTCCCCTAAATTTGTCTGATGACCTTGAAATGACCCTGCCTTGGTTTCCCTATGAGGGCCCTAAGGCACTCAGACTGAATGACTACCAAGAGCACTGTGGCCCTCCTTACTCCATCAGTAGCCACTGACAGCCCCCTCCCCAACTCGTGGCCCCCAGCTGAGCAGGGCCCACAGAGGTGGGGGGTGGGTAGGTCTGAACCTGGGGTCTATCTATGAGGAGAAAGGAAGGGCAGAAAGGGGGTTGCTCCCAGGGCGGGCCAAGACCCACAACTAGGGAAACAGGTTTGCCAGCTGATGTCAGCTCTCACTGCTGAAGGGAGGGGCATAGGCATTGGGGGAGCCTTCTGGCTGGGTGACTGGCCAACTCAGGGGTCTCTTAATACCCTTTATCAGTCCAACCCTTTACCTTAGCTTACCCCTCCCCAAAGCTTACACACAATAGGTCCCTAGCAGGGCTTCAAGTAGATCGGCCACCACTCCCTGGGAGCCAGCACAGAGGGGTGGGGACAGTGCTCCGGGGGCAGGAGCAGCACCAAGCGGGCAGGAAGGCAGTGCAGAGCTTCCTCTCCCCTGGCGGCCTGGCCCCGCCTGGCTCCCGGTTCACACTCACATCCTGGATTTGTTTGCCGGGCCCCAGGCTGCCCTCTGCCTGTCCAGGCATCCAAGGCTACTGCCAGCCAGCCTGTGCCCCTGTGAGGTGATGAGCTGGGGGCTGGGGAGGAACTCAGCACGGATGAGTGCTAAATACCTCCTGGGGGATGGGGGACTGACCGTTTGCAGAGCCCACCTAGAATGGGTAGTGGAGGCCATCATGCTGGAGGTACACGGTCCTGCGAGACAGCATGAAGACGCCCTCCCCCGACAGCCTGCCATCCAGCCCGACGTCCCACCACCATCCCTCAGACTCATCACTTGGTTCAAGCCCCCTTCACTGGGTCATAAGTGAAGAAATTGAGGACTAGAACCTGTCCATGGCCACAGGGGCAATCAGAGGCATGAGGGCTAGGGGCAGGTTTTCTTCTGAATCCTTTGCTCCTTCACATGACCAACCCTTGGAGATGGAGACAGGCTGGGATGAGGGGACCCAATGGGGCCAAGGAAGCAGGAGCTTTCTCTGGCATGGACCAGCTATACTGGCCACCCTCTGCAGAGTCAAGGCCACCCCTGAGGTCAGGGCTGTGCCAAACTTACAGATAGGGAAGCTCAGAGACATAAAGAGCTCTTGCCCTGGGTCAAACCAAAGGACTCTAATCCACACACTGCCTCCTGCCAGGGGCTTGGACTTCTTACCACCTGAATGAACTCAGAAGCTGTGGCTCTTATGGCCTGGATTTCAGGTCCCTGGGGCCCCAGACCCGGCCTGCAGTCCTGGGAGACAGTCGGCCAGCTTCTTCACAGAGGGCTAGCTGATCTGAGCACGTACTTCCCCAGTGAGGAGATCAGAGGCACACAATAGTCTATTGTGCCCAGGGCACACCTGAGCCAGGAGCATGATGCCAGGCAGGTGCAGGGAGGGAAACTGGTGCTGGTGAAGTACAGGGGGTGCTCCCCTGGGATCCCTTCCTGCTGGGGATCCAGAAGGGAAGTGGGGGCCTATGCGTGTGAGACACAGAGTTCTCGGCTCTGACAGGACACCTGGGTCAGTAGCTGCCTTCGCCTTTTGAGGCCACCTGAGCTAGTCTCTGAGAGAGGACAGGGAACTCAGGAGCAAAGGGCCTCCCTCTATCCCTCTCAAACATCCCTCCTAAGCTCAACCCCCAACTACCATGCTTAGCATCCACCGCAAATCTTTTCTTTCGCTGGACCAGCCCCAGGGGGTTGGGTGGGGCCGCCTGGGGTCAGGGAGGAGCTCATCACTACCCGGTCTCTGAGGAAGGGGGGTGTCTAAGCTTACTCAAGTTGGACCCGCAGTAGGGACGCCTCTCTGAACCCCCAGCCCACTCATACCCATGGGCTATAGCCACCCAACGGGGCCGCGCCCACACAGGGGCAAGCCCAAATGCAAACTAAGTCTCCCAGCCCTTCCCAACCCGCCAGTTTCTCATTTTATTTCCGGGCCTCAGTTTCCCATCTGTAAAAGGGAGAAGTGCCTGGCCGGCTTGGTCCAAGCCCCTCTCTGGCACCACTGAGGGTGGCGGTCCCCACCCAAGAGAGTCTTGTGAGGGGCGGGTCCACGAGGGTCGTCCCCCAGGTAAAAGTGCCAGAGGCACCGGCGGGGCTGGGGCGCACACGTGTGTGCGGAGCCCGAGCACGCTTAGCGCGCGCGCATCTGCGCGGGCGCGGGTGCGCGCGGAGCGCAGGTGCAGCCGGCGCGGGTCGCGGGTCGTGGGCGATGGGGGCACGGCGGGCGCGGGCGGGGCGGCCTCACCTGTGTGGAGTAGAGCAGCCACAACTCGTAGAGCCGCTCGGAGGCGGCCATGGCCCGGCCCGGCTCCGGCCCTGCTGCGCGCCACCTGCCGCCGCCGCCTCCTCCGCGCCGCCCGCCGGTTGCCCTCGGCCAGGCCCATGGGCGGAGGGCGTCACTCCGGGGCGGAGCGGCGCGGTACCACTGGGGTAAGTAGTACTGGCCCCCGCCGCATTGAGCCACCCAAGACTGCACGCTCCTCCTCCCCGCCGCCGCCACCCGGCTTCCTGCACTAGGCTGCGGCCGCCGCCGCCCCGCCTCTCCTGGGACCTTGCAGAGGGCGGGGAGCCCCGCGGGAGGAGGAGCCTGAGGACAGTCCGCGCCCCTACCAGTGTCTAGAGAAGGGAGGGCTAATGTGAGTCTCCTGGACAAGTGTCGTGGTCAGGGATTCCAGACTTGCCCTGGGTCTTGATCCGCCCAGTATGCAGCCAGCTTGGCTAGAATTGCCACCATTCGTGCAAGGAACAGGCTCGCGAAGTCGGGGAAAGGGGCTGCGGCTGCCGGCAGATGTTCTGGGTCCTTCAACAAGTAATGATAACAATAACCATGACAACTACTTGTAATTTACCATGTGCCATGTGCTCTTCTGAACGCTTTATAGGAAGACCCAAGTGCCACTTTTTTGCGGAGCAGGATGGAGATCAGAGAGCTGCAGAACAAGCCTGAAATACCTCGCGTGGGGCGGGGGGCGCTCCATCTGTTAGGCAGATTCCTGGGAGATTTAGGAAATCCTCATGGGTCCCCTCCTCCAGGAAGCCTTCCTAGATGCTCTGGTGAAGGCACCCTCCACTCCAGGGTGCAGCACTTGCTCCACATCTTTTTTATTTAACCTTGAGAGGTTAAAGCCAAGAGGTTGCCTCATGCTTCTGTTTTACAGGAGAAACTGAGGCCCAGATGGACCAAACGAGGGCCACTTGGGCAGCCAGCAATCGCGTGGATAGATACTAAGGCCTGACTGACTCTGCCACCATCACCCTTGGGCCCCTTTCTCTAGCTCCCCCCACCTTCCAGCTGGCCTGGGAGGTGAGGGGTCCTCCTGGTGTTTGGCAGCGATCAGACCCTTTGTTGGGGCTGGGGGAAATTTGCGGAGTCTAGAGAGGTGTCATCGGTCGTAGGAATTGACCAGTCTGGAGGCCTCTAGACCAGTAGGCCTCAACCTTTTTGGCACCAGGGACCGGTGCTCCTATGAGAATCTCATGCCTGATGATCTGAGTTGGAACTGAGGTGGGGTGGGGGGTGATGCTAGCGCTGGGGAGCAGCTGCAAGTACAGATGAAGCTTTGTTTGTTCACCTGCTGCTCACCTCCTGCTGTGCAGCCCAGTTCCTAACAGGCCATGGACCGGTACTGGTCTGCAGGGGTTGGGGACTCTTGCTCTAGACCTTAGGTAGCCAAGAGAAGACAGACTCTGTCCCCATCTTCATCCTGTTCTGTCCTCCTCGCTCTTAGGTAGCCCCTCCACTCTGGCCTTTTCTCCTGCTGCATCCATCCTACCACTGAGCTGACATTTCCTGAGCATCAGCTACCTGCATTCCAGGAACTACCTGCATACCAGGTCCTGGCTAGGCACCCCACCTAATGCAGGGAAAGGCACCAAAAAGCCCAGGTTAGTGAGGTCAAGAAGACTGTTTGTGGGGACTGGGATGGGGAGTCTGTGGCAAAGGGGCCTTCATCTTCCCAGATGGCAGGGTTATGGCTTTGGGGACCCTGACATGCTGTCAGATGATCTTGATTTCAGCCAAAGGGGGGTCTCTCAGTTGCCAAGGTGTCCTGATTATTGCAGGAGGGAAGACCCCAGCAGTTCCTGCTGGCCATCTGGTGCAGTCAAGGCCAAACCAAGTCTCCGATTAGTTCTCAGGAACTAAGCTCAAGGGGTTTCTTGGGGCCCCCTGGGCCCAGGTTGGGTGGGGTTTGCTCTTCTCCAGGTTAGGTAGTCTGATCCTGGGTACTTTGGTACTCCAGGTGGGGTTAGAGGTGGGAGGGGATCATCCATGAGCCTGGAAGGAAATAGCCAACCAGGCAAGCTCTGCAATGTGCAGGCTTTGAGCTGAGCGTGGGCATAGAAGAGCCTAGGGGGCCATGGACATCCAGGCAGCCACTGATAGCTGGAGACAAGAAGGGGTCAGAGAGACGAGTCAGATAAGTCTTCTTAAAGGCATTCGAGCTTTGCAGAATCGGAACAAGTGGACAAGTCTGGGTTAGCGCATTCCAAGTGGCCGGCACAGAAGGAGCCTGGGAGAACACCTAGGCAACCAGAGCCATCGACGCGCTCTATCTTCCTCCACTCAGGTCTGACTGCGCTGGCCGCTTTCTCGCTGATTGGCATTGGACGCGTCAAAACTTAGAAGCCCTTTTCTTTATTCGCCCCCTACCGGCTGGGCATGATATTGGGGAGAGGGCGGGCCCTCCTACAGTAGCTCAGTGTTGATTGGCTTTCAGGCCTTTCTGCTTTCCCATTCTCGTCGCTGGATTGGCTGTGAGACTCATCTACGCACTGGGCTTGCGCGTTGCAAGACGCAAGAAGAGGGGATCGGCGGGCAAGATGGCTGCTGCTGCGGCCGGAGTGGGTCGGCTAGAGGAAGAAGCATTGCGGCGAAAGGAACGGCTGAAGGCCCTACGGGAGAAAAACCGGACGCAAGGTGAGGAATGCGGAGTGAGGGCCGTGACCGAAGTAGTAGTGTCCGGTTTCAGAACAGGGACGACAGGGCAGGAGACTACCGGGAAAAAGCAGCTGCCGACAGCGCGCATGCGCGCACGGCTGGAGCATGCGCGAGGAGTCGGCGCCCGCCCACCAAGTCGAGCTCCGAGCGCGGAACTCGGCCCAGCGCTCGTCGCGCATGCGCGGGATGGCGGGGCTGTGGTCCGCGCTCCAGGCCCTTTGGCTCTTGCCAGATGTTTTCTGATTGGGTTTACAGGGTTACTTAGGTTTTAGATGCTTGTTGGTTTAAGCGTGATTGGTACGCGTCTGAGCGCGCTGAATCTGCCGTTTCCCCATGACCCACCCGGCCTTCCTGGTGAAATTCCTTGAGTCTCCCCTGTCCGGCAGCGCGTCTTGGACGGAGCAGTATGGAACTGTGCTCTGGGCGCCTAGCTGGAACAGAAAAGTACAAGAATCCAAAAGGAAAGACCCATTAATAGGTCAGAGTGGACCTCAGGGAAAGAGCAAGGCGCTTAGTTTTTTCCTAGCCTACTTTTCTGGGGATGGACCTCCTAGGTCTATTAGTTGCGGTACTTGAAAGCATTTTTCTTTGCTCTTGTTTGACATCACAATAGTCTGATTGCATTTTTACTTTGTTCGTCTTTCTGAAATAATCGAGAGGAAGAATTCTGAAGTTCACTGCCTGTGCGCAAACCTTGGCCTTGTCATTTGGGGATGTGGAATTTGAGACAAAAGTGCTTCATCTTTGTGAGTCTGGTTTTTTCCATGCCTCCAGTGGAGGATAACAACTACACATTCATTCTCATTGGATTATTTTGAGATCTAATAGGATAATCTGTATGAAGGGGCCCTAGGGACTACAGGGGGTGGAGGTAGTTGGTACTTCTGTTGTGGGATGGGCGAAAATTCTGTCCTCAACTCTACAAAAAATAAAAGATATTAAATATCCAGACCTGCGAGGGATGGAGCAGGCAGGACTCTACTTTCTAACTTAAAAAAAAAAATCAGGCTGCTCAGTCTGGCACGTTTCTTTTCTGCATTCTGCATGGCCGGCTGGTGTCTTCTGGAAAAGTGAAAGGGGAAGTGATAAGAGAGTGAAAGCTAGCCAGATTGGCTTCTGCTTTTGTTGGCAACTTGTCAGCACTGTACGACAGTTATCCCCACAAACTGCCTGGCCTAGAGAAGCTCAAGCCTCAGCCTTTCAATAGTGGCTGGTCAGCCTGCGCTGTTGGCTTAGGTTTAAGACATTATTGGGACTGGATTTTAGGTCAGACTACAAAGGACAAGATCGCATCTGTAGGCTCATGGCCCATCTGTGGGCTCATGGCCGTAGGAAGTCTGCCCCAGGCTATCAAGAGAACTGGTCTTTAAAGAGAGATTCTCTCAATGGGCTGAAAATATGGCCTAATTTTTTTTTTTTTACCTTTTTTATTGTGGTAGAATATACATAACATAATTTGCCATTTAAAGTGTACAATTCAATGGCATTAAGTACATTCACAGCAGTAGGTAACTATACCACTCTCTATTTCTAGAATTTTTTCATCATCCCAAGTAGAAACTATATCCATTAAACACTAACTCCTGGTTCCCCTCTCACCCCAGCTTTTGGCAACCACCATTCTATTTTCTGTCTTTCTGAATTTGATTACTTTAGGTATCTCATACAAGTAGAATCATATGGTGTTTGTTCTTCTCTGACTGGCTTATGTCACTCAGCATAATGTCTTCAGGGTTCATCCATGTTGTAGTACATGTCAGAATTTCATTCCTTTTTAAGGCTGAATAATAGTCCATTGTATGAACAGTTGACCCTTGAACAACAGGTTAGGGCCCCTCTCCCCTCCCCGCAATCAGAGATCTTAAGTTGGCCTTTTGTGTCCATGGATTGTCAACCGTGGATCAAAATACTGTTTTTGATCCGATATTGGTTGAATCTGGGGGTGCAAAACCCAGGATACCAAGGGCCAACTGTTTATTGAAAAGCATCTACATATAAGTGGATCTGCACCGTTCAAACCCGAGTTGTTCAGTGGTCGACTGAAACACACTTTGTTTATCCATTCATATTGTGTTGTTTCTAGCTTTGGGCTGTTGTGATAAATGTAGAACTATCTGTTTCAGTACTTGTTTTTAATTCCTTTGGATATATACCCAGAAGTGGAATTTGGTGTTTATATACTAAGACTATGTTTAACCTTTTAAGGACCCGCCATATTGTTTTCCAAAACAGCTGCATCATTTTACATTCCTAGCAGCAGTGCACAAGATCCAGTTACTCCACATTGTTGTCAACATTTGTCATTTCTATTTTGTTGATTATAGTCATCTCATGGGTGTGAAATGGTATCACATTGTGGTTTTGATTTGCATTTCCCTTCAGATTATTGATCTTGAGCTTGAGCGTCTTCTGGCCATTGTGTATCTTCTTTGGAGAAAGGTCTATGCAGATCCTATTTTTTTAATTGGGTTTTTCTTGTTGACTTGTAGGAATTCTTAATATATTCTGAATATTAACCCCTAATCAGATATGTGATTTGTAGATATTTCTTCTATTCCCAAGGTTGTCTTTTCACTTTTCTGATAATGTGTTTTGATGCACAAAATTTTTAATTTCGATGAAGTTTAATTTATCTGTTTTTTTCTTTTGTTGATTCTACTTTTGATGTCATACTTAATGATCCATTGTCACATTCAAGATCATGAAGATATTCCCTTTTGTTTTCTTCTGAGAGTTTTAAAATTTGAGTTCATGCATTTAGGTCTTTGATCCATTCTGATTCAATTTTTGTATATGGTATAATGTGTGAGCCTAATACATTCTTTTGGATGTGAATATCCAGCTTTCCTAGTACCATTTGTTGAAAAGACTCTCCCTATTGAATGGTTTTGGCATCATAATTGAAATTTATTTGACCATATATGTGAGGGTTTATTTCTGGGCTCCCTACTGGTCTGTATGTCTGCCTTATGCCAGCACCACACTGTTTTGATTACTCTAGCTTTGTAGTGTGAGTCCTCTTAGTTCTCTTTCAAGATTGTTTTGGCTATTCAGAATCTCTCGAGATTCCATGTGAATTTTAGGATGGATGTTCTGTTTGTGCAAAAAAGCATCATTGAGGTTTTGACTAGGCTTGTGTTGAATTTGTATATCATTTTGGGTAGTATTGCCGTTTTAACAGGATTTAAGTCTTCTGATGCATGAGCGTGGGATGTTTTTCAATTTACTTAAGTCTTCAATTTCTTTTAGCAACGTCCTCTAATTTTCATTGTACAAGTCTTTAGCCTCTGGTTGAATTTATTCCTGAGTATTTTTTTGGTGCTGTTGTAAATGGGATTGTTTTCTTAATTTTCTTTTCAGATGGTTCATCGTTAATGTATAGAAATGTAGCTGATTTTTTCCTGTCGATTTTATATCTTGGAACTTTGCTGAATTAGTTTATTCTAACAGTTTTTGTGGATTCTTGGGTTTTCTGCATATAAGATCATGTCATTGTGAACAGAGATAATTTTACTTTTTATATTCCAATTTTGATGCCTTTTATTGCTCTGGCTGGAACTTTCAGTAACACATGACCAGAAATGGTGAAAGCAGGCATCCTTGTTTTATTCCTGATCTGAGGAGAAAAGCTTTAGTCTTTTCCCATTGAGCGTAATGTTCACTGTAGGTTTTTCAAATGTGGCCTTTATCATGTTGAGGAAGTTTTCTTCTGTTTAGTTAGTTGAGTGTTTTTATCGTGAAAGGGAGTTGATTTTGTCAAATGCTATTTCTTCACCAATTGAGATGATCATGTGGTTTTTGGCTTCTTTGTACTGTATTACATTGGTTGAGTGTTGTATGTTGAACCTTCCTTGCATTCTGTAAATTCTTCTTGGTCATGGTGTATAAACCTTTCAGTATGCTGCTGAATTCATTTTGCTAGTATATTATTGTGGATTTTTTCATCACTGTTCATGAGGGATGTAGTTCTGCAGTTTTCTGGTAATGTCTTTGTTTCAGTATCAGGGTAATGCTGACCTCATGACATGAGTTAGAAAGCATTGCTTCCTCTTCAGTTTTTTGTAAGAGTTTGAGAAGGGTTGGTGTTAATTATTTGTTAAATGGTAGAATTCATCGGTTAGCCCTGGTCTTTTCTTTTTGGGGAGATTTTCGATAACTTCTTAAGTCTCATTATTATAGGTCTATTCAAGTTTATTTCTTCATGAGTCAGTTTAGGTACATTGTGTGTTTCTAGGAATTTTTCTATTTTTTTCTAGGTTATCCAGTTGTTGGCGTACTGATTGCTACTTTAATTGGGTTTAGTCTTCTTGGCTCTGGCTTCAGAAAGCTCTTGGCTGTGAACTCGTTTCTGAAAAATGTGCACTTGGAAATCACATGACTTCTCTCTCGGAACTGAGAGTTCACTGGCCTTAGCAGTTTCCTTGCATTCTTTTTAAAAAGCAAGCGCTATTGTGAAGCCACATTCTTGACTCTTGTGGAAGCTTTTTCCTTTCCTGGCATGCCTTTTCTATCCAGGGGCTCCTAATTTTTTCACCCTATCTGGTTCTTTCCCTGCTTAGCAAGGGGAAGTTAGAATTTGTTGTTGGCTCTTTAGTTACCAGGCTATGGTGTCAATAGTGGATTGGTGGCCAATGACAAAGTGTTGTTTGGCTTGGTTCAAAATGGGTTATTGGAGCTGGTAATTCATTTCTTCCACAGATGTACACTGAACACCTACTGTGCACCAGTCATTCAGACCCTGGAGACCCAGCAGTGAGTGAACAAAGCAGACAGAAGTCTCTGCCCCATTTGGCTAGAGAGACAGATTGTCAAGCAAATATGTATAGTGTTAGATGGAGATGATGCTGTGGAGAGGAGGAAAGAGAGAAGGAGAGTACACAGTGCGCCTGTTTTTCTCTGTAGCTCTAATGGTTTGATTTTCTTTATTAAAAACAACAGTGTTTTCAGATTTAACATGGTTAATGATACCAGCTGCCTGGCTTATCTTATCTGGTCCTTGATGACACCCTAAGAAGGAGGAAGGAAGGTTAATTTACAGGGGAAAGTACTGAGAACAATAAACGTGAGGTGGGTTGAGCAACATGGGTTGCCCAACGTTGTATAACTAGGAGGCACCCAGGTGAGTTGGGGTGGACCATGAGAACAGTTGGTAACTCTCTTTATGACTTGGACTGGTTGCCCAGATGCAGATGGGTTGAAAACCTTCACTACATACTTTTTGATATCTTTTAGGTTGTGTAAATTACCTGCTCAAAAAAGAAAAACAATAGTGGAAAAAGAGTGTAGGCCCCAAGTCCAAGCTGCCTCTATGTGCATCCCCTCTGTGCCCCAATTCTGGCCCTCCTTCCTGCTGCCCAGGACTGGTGTAGCCTTATTTGCCACAGTCACTTTTTTTTTTTTTGGTATTTATTTTTATTATGGAAAAATATATGTAATAAAACATTTCATTTCAGCATTTTCAGTGGCATTAGTAGATTCACAATGTTGCGCAACCATCACCACTATGTCCAAAACTTTCAAAACCCTAAACAGAAACTCTGCACCTGTTAAGCAATAACTCGCCATTCCTCTCATACCCCAACCTCTTGAAACCTCTAATCCACTTTCCGTCTCTTCGACTTTGATACTTTCTGTTTCTATGACTTTGCACCTCATAAATGGGGAATCTTAGAATATTTGCCCTTTTGTGTTTGGCTTATTTCACTTAGCATGAGCATAAGTTTTCAGTGTTCGTATTCGAGCATATAGCAGACTTTTATTCCTTTTTAAAGCTGAGTAATATTCCATTGTATGTGTATACCACATTTCGTTTCTCCATTCGTCTGTTGATGGACATCTTTTGGCTATTATGACTAATGTTGCCATTGGTGTATTGGTGTACTTATTGTGTATAAGTATCTGAGTCCCTGTTTGTAATTCCTTGGATATATATCTAAGAGTGGCATTGCTGGGTCATATTCTATGTTTGACTTTTTGAGGAACCGCCAAACTGTTTGCCACAGTGCCTGTACCATTTCCCACTACCACCGTCGGTGCATGAGGGTTCTAGTATCTCTGCATCCTTGCCATCACTTATTTGCCTTAAAAAAATTTATAGCCATCCTACTGGTTGTGAAGTGGTACCTCATTGTGGTTTTGATTTGCATTTCCCTGATGATTAGTGGTGCTGAGCATCTTTTACGTGCTTATTTACCATTCTGTGTATGTATGGTCTTTGGAGAAATATCTATTCTTTCCTTTGCCCAGTTTTTAGATTGTTTGTCTTTCTGTTGTTGAATTGTACTCGAGTTCTTTATATATTCTGGATATTAGACTGTTAGCAGGTATGGGATATGCAAATATTTTCCTTCATCCTGTGGTTTGTTTTTCAGTCTTTTGTTAGCGTCCTTCGATGCACAAAAGTTTTTAAATTTTGAGGAAGTCCAAATTATGTTTTTTTCTTTTCTGCATATAATGTGGTTTAGTGTCATATTTAATCTTTATGGCTCTTGAAATGTTTCTGTTAGGGTGGTGCCTGGGAGAAAGACAGTCAAAAGTCTAAAGTTCACATTAATTTCCAGCCCACTGACATTTCTCGTGGGACCTGTGAGTGGTGAGCGGGCCTGCCTGCTGCAGGCAGATGGAAGCAGGCAGTCTCCTCCCTCCTGGAGGAAGTGGCTCCCATTTTCTGGTCAGTCCTCTGGTGTGAGGATGAGGCCCCTGTATGACTGACACAGGGTCGAGTGCTTTCTCAGCCTGCCCCTGCTGACGGAGAACACCTGTTTGCCCCATGGGAATGGCTCCCTGCTGGTCTCTAGCACTCAGTGGCGGGTCCCTCACTGATAACCTACTGCACTCGTGGTTGTACTGGAGGCAGGGCAGGAATTCCAGCGCGGGATTGAGTTCCCTCATGGTGTCATCTTCCTCTCCTCCCTCTACCAGAATATAAACTCATAATTTAGTGATGTTATGGAGGGATGTCTTGAGATTGTAACAGATGGAGACAAAATTAGGGTCATAAGGCTTTCATATATTTAGTGGAAAAAAAACACAAACTTGGTTATAGTCGTGCAGCTTAGCACTTTGTTTTTTTGCGCCTACAGCACCTGGTCTTTCTAGGTGGTCTCCCATCCAAGTACTAACCAGCCCGACCCTGCTTAGCTTCCAAGATCAGGCAGGATTGGGCACGTTCAGAGTGGCATGGCCGTAGACCAGCTTAACACTTTCAAAAAGTGCTTTCTCGTTAGCCCACAGGATTGATTGGGGGGGGGGCAGGGAGTCAAGGAAAGAGAGTCAGAGGTTCTGGGGTGCCCAAGTCATGGCACATAAGTGACTGTCTTGGATTCCAGCCCATGCAAGACCCCCTGGGGCGGTGGACTCTCTGGGGCAGCACTCCCCGAAGCAGCATCCTGTGGGCCAGCCAGCCCAGGCTGATGGGCGGAAGGACTACATACGATATTAGACTGAGCTGCGGGGTTTCACTTCCCGGGGAAGCCCGGCTGGGCCTGAGGAGTGCTTCATGGGAGGGCAGAGTGGATCCCGAGCTGGGCCGTGGAGGGTGGGACTGGGAAGGGTGTATCGAAGTAGCTGGCAAGGTGCGTTCCTGGGGAGCAGTTCAAAGGTGGGAATGTTAGGGGCAAAGAAGGGGGACAGTGGAGGAGGCTCCAGAAGGTTTGACAGCAAGCAATTGGCAGTGATTGGGGCAGGGGTGAGATCCGAAAGTGCTGCTGTGGGTGCTTTGGTGGCCAATTCTGCAGGAGCCAGGGCTTCTGGCTGGGAGGGTCGCCAGCCCGGCACGCTTTTCTCTATTGTATTTGAACCCGATTTCTTGGTATTCATCCAGAAGCCCCAAGCTGGGTGAGGAGGTGAACAGTTCAAGGCTGAATGGGTGAAGCTCTGTGGCATCCCTCTGTGGTGCTGACCAGCAGGCAGTGTCAGGCCACGTCATCTTCCTCTGGCTTCCTCCTAGCAGCCAAATGGAGACACTGAACGGTAATGAACTTGGCACAAACACTTGCCCTTGGCTGTTGAATTTCCTGAGCATTTGGCCTGATTTGGGCTGTGGCTGTCCTGAGACAGAGGTAGACTGGTTGGCCAGCAGGCTAGCCCTTCGGGGTTGGATGTGACCTCAGGGCCAAGGTCAGCTGTCGGCTTGCGGGTTCAGGAGCAGTTCCTGTTTGTCACCTGGCTCTGGAGACCGGAGCAGCGCTGTGGGTAGAACGTCATGTGATGGTGGCAGCGTTCTCCCTGTACTCTGCGCTGGACAGCACCATAGCCACAAGCCACGTGTAGCTCTTGAGCCCTTAAAATGTGGCTAGCATGCCATCTTATTAATTTTATTCCATTTAAGTTAATTTACATTTTAACAGCCACACTTACGGCTCCCTTATTGGGTGGTGCATCTCTGGAGAACTTGCTTGCTGTAGCCTGACTTATAAGAACCATGTCTCTATCTAAACACCCATTTATTGCGAGCTGAGAGGGAGAGGGTGGGTGGAAATACAGATGACCTTCAGATCAGCCTTGGGGAGCCTAGCGTTGGGCAGAGGTCTTTGAAATGGTCAGTCTTCGTGGCTGGTGTCTCCAGCAGATGCTCAGTCCTGGCCTTCTGTATGGAATTAAGCATTGACAGTTCAGAGCGACATACTCGTGATCCACATACTCGAGATCCAGGCAGTGTGGGGAGGGAGCAGTGCCGAGGAAGAGGGGGCACATGGATGTTTTCTGACTTGGGCACATGGGGAAGGGTCCCTGGCCAATGTGGGGTGAGGGCGGCAGAGGGAGCTGGAGAGAGGGGCTCACAAGTGTTGGGGGAGGTGGAGAGGGCCGGCCAGTGGAGAAGGGCCTGGTGTGCTGGGTAAGGAGTCAGACTTCTCCATGCCCTGCTCATCCCTCAGGAAGTCGCCTTTGTCCCTGACTCCGTGTGGCCACATCCCCATGTCCAGCAGCCTGGTTGGAAACTCCGCTGAGGAGGTCCTGTGTTGAGGGCCTTTTGCAGGTTGGCAGTCACACATTTATGTGGCAGTTTATGATGAGATTTCACAACGTGTTTAATCCCCCAAATAGTCCTCTTTAGGAGGTAGGTGTTGGTTTATCCCACTTTATAGACCAGGAAACCTAGGGTTGAAGGGACCTCTCATGGCAATGCTTTGGGATGTTGCTGACTCTAGATGGTCCCTTAATCCCTGGCCCTGTTTCCCTCTGTACCCCTCAGCAGCCTCCAGGAAGGGGTCTCTTTCCCGTCACACACAGAAATTTTTTTCAGGCTGCCTGGTGGGAACCACGTGGCAAAGTGGAGAGCCTGGGCCTTGGAGCCAGACAGATCTGTTCACATCTGTGGGACCCAGAGCAGCTCTGAAAAACCTTGAGCCTCCCTCCCCTCGTCTGTAAAATCAAGACACGGCTTCGACCTCATCAGTAGCAGGGAGAACAGAGAAAGATGTGTGTGAGTGTCTAGTGCAAGTTCTGGCACGTGGGCCTTTTCTAGTGTGGATGTCTGTCCTTTCTCACCGCCGTCCCAGGGAGGTCTGGGTGGTTCTCCCACCCTCTCTGCTGGGTGACAGTGGGCGGAGCTGACCCTGCTTCCATTGGAAGCAAGAAGGCCTTCCCGGTCCCCTGACTTTATTCAGCTTAGCCCTGATTCTTTGAAGGTGGAATTTCCTTTTAGTGTAAAGTGTTGGATTAAGGAGAAGTTGGATTTGCAGAGCCACAGCCAAAATGGATATGGAGTCCCCATTCTCCCTAAGGACTGACCCCGAGTCTTGGAGCCAGTGAGAGGGAGAACCTAATGGGTAGAGAGGTCTGGGGCTCCCAGTACAGATGCCTGTTGATGAGCCAGTGGTGGAACTTTGCCTTGAGTCATCCCTCTGAGGGCTTTGGCTCATGCGTGTAAGGAAGATGTTGGATCGGTTAGGTTCTCAGATGCACCTGTGTGTCTGGATCACCTGGGGAAATAATTTGCCATCTCTGGCCCCACTCCAAATCTCCTGTCTTGGGTGTAGGTCTTGGTACAGATCCTAGAAATCCATGCATTTTTAAATTTCCCTAGATGATTCATTTTTCTGGAAGTCTCTGATCACTCGCTAGACATTCTCTCGCTGGCAGTAGAGTATCCCCTTTCCCTGGAGCCGGAGCTGCCTGTCCTCGCTGCAGGAACTCTGCAGCCAGCCACCAGGCAGGTATTTATTGAACAGCAGCTATGCGCCAGGCCCTGGTTATTCAGCCACTCGAACCCGACAGCCTCCCCACCTCTCAGGGGCTCCCATGGGAAGGGTGGGTAGACAGTATGCGTGTAAACGGAGAAGGAACGGCAGAAGCTTGTGATGGCTGGGGCGGGAGAGTGTGTGTGTGTGTGTGAGCGTGCGCGTTGGGGGAGGCGCAGTGCAACTGCCTGAGGATGGGCAGACCGCTCTGAGCAGAAGATAGGGACTGGGGGGGAGGGGTACAGGGGTTGGGTGGGGTGGAGGGAATGCCAAGGTCTAGGGAAAGAGCATTCCTGGCTGAGTGGAGGACCGGCTTGGCTTGTTTGAGGGGCAGAAAGAATCTGCACGGTGGGGTTAGAGTAGGGTTGAGAGTAGAGTGTGGATTTCTGACCCCTGGAAGGCAGGGGTCACTGAGCTCACCTCACTTAATAAGGTGGGGGGGGGGGCTCTGCCTGCTCCAGACAGAAGCACAGGGCAGAATGGTCTCGAAGCGGGAACCTAGAGTCTGGCCTGAGGTGACCGTTAGGCGTCTGAGTGGGGAGAGGCTGTCAGGCAGCACCTGGACTCGGGCTGGTGCTTGCCAGGGAGAGATTTGAAGCCCTGGGCTAGATGAGGTCCCGGGGTATAGAGTTCAGACTGGCAAAAGACTGGGAGACACTCTGTACTGGGAGGTTCGCCCTGTGGGCATTCGGAGGCATTGCAGAGGAAACTTGGAGCGGCTGGGGCTGGGAAAAGCCAGGTGAGCACTGGAATAGGTTCAGGCAGGACAAGGCGATAGGGGAGCTTGGTCTAGCTGTTTCAGGGAAGTGTATGGGGGATATGTGGATGAAAACGGGGTTCTACAGAAAGTAACTTCACAGGGTGATGATTATAAAGTCCCAGCTGGGCAGGTCATGATGTGTAGTCACGCCCCAGACCTACAACTTCTTAGTAAAAGGCTTATCTTTGCCTTAAGTAAGCCTGTCTGTTGTTTCTGTGCATCCAGGTTAACACACCTTTGAAATAAATTTAAACGCCCTCAGGAGAGCACATAATCTCGTTAATTATCCTGCAATCTACCCCCTGCCCTGCTTTCTTCCACCTTCCTATAATCTTCCTTATGTTCCCTCCTTAATCTCAGATGCATAAAAGAAACTGCACACTGTCACTCTCTGGAGCATTTGAGATCTTGCTTGCTGGCAATTGTCATCAGTTTGGGTTTAAATAAACTCTTATGCAAATTCTCTACAGGTTTGGACATTTCTTATGTTGACACAGGGGAAGGTGACAGAGGCTTCCAGGCTGGCCGGATTAGGGTGCAGCATGGCAGCCACACCTTCACTGTGAATTGGGCCTTTTTTCACTGCTTTAAGGACTCAGGACCCCATCTGTGAGAGGTAGCACTAGGCTGAGGCAGTGTCCTTGTGGCCTTACTCTCTGGGCTGGCCCAGTGAAGCTGGCAGCCTTTCTGCCCCTGCCCCATTCCTGTAGGTGGGCACGCCCTGTGAGCTGCTCCCACATGCACCCAGTGCTGCCTCTGAGTCAGGCTGGTAGCTTCTCTCAGCGTTCCCTGCACCAGTGGTTGCCTAGACGGATTGTTTTTGCCACCTCACTCTGCCACTCTGCTAACTCTGGGACCAGTAGTTAGATAAGTCCCTCATGTCAGCCAGAGGTGTCCACAGTAACCTGCCTTCCAGGATAAAGATGAAGTGAGGTGGTGTGTGCAGAGGGAACTGAGAAACAAGAAGTGTGATGTGCATATTTATTCTCTCTGCTATTCTCTTGTTTTACCCCTACTGAGGACACCTTTATTTTACAGATGTGACGACTGAGACCCAGAGAGGGTAAGGGACTGTATAGAGTCACGCAGGGCCTGCCCCCTGAGTCTTCTGGCCCTGGTCACCCCCTGGAGATGGGTGCCCGGGAGCCCAACACCTCCAGCCGAGCGGTTGAGTTTTGTGGTGCTCTGCCCGTGGGATGGCATTGGTGCTGGGTCCCCTTGGAGCTGTGCGGGAAGGGACTGCAGTGGGCTGCAGGGAAGAGAATGAGCCTGCCTGTTGGCTTGGGCTGATAACCCGGGGAGCAGCTGCTGGCCTGAGAGCGTGAGCAGTCCTCTAAGTTTTCCGTGGAGGGCAGGGCTTCCCGAGGCCGACGAACCCCGTTCTGGGTCCTTCGCTAAGTAGCTCACCTATGGTGGCTGCAGCAGCCTCCTGTAGCAGAAGGAGCTCTGGCCTGGACGCCATAAAATACAGTCCTTCTTTCTTGCTCTGCCACTGATACAGTCGTTTGGGCCTCAGTTTTCCTTTTGGGGACTTCTCTGGCGTTCCTGGATATAACCACGTATTCACAAAGCCTTGCTGATGGGGGACAGAATTGGAAAGCATGGAACTTTGAAAGTCAAGCTGAGTTTTTTTTTTCCATTAGCTTTTGGAACAAAAGACTTTGTGTGGCCTTGATGGTGATCGCTCAGTGTGTTCGCCGTCTCCCGGAGCTGGGAGGGTGTGAGGGTGTGCGCGTCTTCTTGGTGTCCAAGTGGCTGTTTCTGGGTGTTCTTGGGGACCCCAAGACATCCCTGTCTTTGGAGGACTTATTTCTTACAGCCCTCTAGACAGAGTTAGTCCTCTCCCTAGATCTATTTTTGTTTCTAAATGGGCTCCACAGTCTTTCTGTTTTAACAACTCTAGAGTAGCATTAATAGAAAAAAAACCAAAAAACAAAAAACCCTTTTAACTGAAGTACGCTATACATAGAGAAAAGTACCCAGATCAGCTCAGTCGTTCTCACTAAATGAATACACCCATGCGATCAGTCACTCAGGACACGAAACAGGGCAACGTCCCAGAATGCCCCTCTTGCTCCCACCCAGGTGCCCCACCACAAGTCATCACTTGGGACTTCTAACGCCATAAGCTGGCTTTTCTTACTTTTGAGCCTTTTGGAAATCATGCACTCCGTCCTCTTGCGTCTGGCTTCCTTGCATGCGTCGTTAGGTTCCTGCGCTGTCGGGCGTGGCATTAGTTCATTCTGACGGCCGTCCAGTATTCCACGTTTCACCGGCCTGCATCTTATCCTCGTCACTTTAGATTTTCAGGCTGGAGCTGTCATGTGCTGCTCCGTTCCCAATCTCGTCCATGACTTGGTGAACATATGTACACGTACTTGCTGGGTCTATGCCTATGCGCAGAATTGCTGGATCGTAGGGCGAATACTGCCAGATGGTTTTCGCAGACGGCTGTGTCATGCCAGCTCCCGCCAGCAGTGTGTGAAAGTGCTCGCCAGCCTTTGGCATGGTTTGTGATTTTCCTGTTAGCCATGCTGGTGAAGGCACAGCGGTGCTCCTTTGGGGTTTACGTTTGCATTCCTCTCCAGCCGAAGGAGTTGAGTGTCTTTTCATACGTTCATGTAAAGAACCTATTCAAGCCTTTGTCTCTCCCTTTTTGCTGGTCTCCTGACCCCTTTTCTCATTGATTTCGAGGCGTTCTTTGTTGGAATCCTGGATGGGCCCTTTTTTGTTCTGGATATGTGTTGTGACGGTCTCTTCCCCCACTCTGGGCCTTGAGTCTTCATGCTTTTAATTGAATTCTTTGATGAACAGAAGTTTTTAATTTTAATGTGGTTCAATTAATTTTTTTTCCCTAATACCTTCTGTGGCTCTGTTCAAGAAAATAGCTACGTACTCCTAGGCCATCATGATATGCTCTTATGTTATATTCTAGAAATTTTATCGCTTTACTTTTTATCTGTAGGTCTCTAGTCCATCTGGAATTTATGATTTTTTGCATGGTGCAAGGTCAAGATGTTTTTCCCCCATAGGGCGTCGTTGACTCAACACTATTCACTGTTTGGCGTTTGCTCTTTAGAAAGAAGCCTGTTTCCTTACGAATGGTTGGGATGCACTGTCGTTGATAATGCTGCCAACCTCCCACGACATCTTGGTAATAATTGTAGTTGTTATATTAGTTACAGTTGTTACTTTTATTTTATTTCTTTTGAATGTGACTAAGTCCCAGTCAACGCCAGCCGCTGAGGAACAGGCCGCTCCTCGTAGGCAGGGGCAGCTGCTGTCACGAAGCTCTCCGACTTAGAGGCTGCCCCGTGGCCGTGGCGCGGACCGGGCCGCTGGGTCCTTAGCGGCTGAGGCTCATGCGCAGGAGGGGGACATAACTGAGCGCGCAGGGAGGGCAGGCCCCATCGAGGGAGGGCAGGCCCGCAGGCCCCGCCTAGCCAGGCCCCCGAGGCCGCGGGGATCCGCCATCAGGCTCCTTCCGTGCTGGCCAGGGTGTCCTGACTAGAAACCTGACTTGCGTCCAACAATTGCTTCTAGGTCAGCTGTTTCAAACTGTGCCCTGTGTTTAAAACTGACCCCTGCAGCTGTTGGGACTGGGGTGTGGATGATCCACAATCCTGAGAATTGTAACACAGAATCGAAACGCAGCTCCTGGTCGCGTTTCAGGGGAAAGTGCGTCCCAGGCTTCATCTTGGGGTACTGAGGAACACCTCTCAACAACGCACACCCACGTGACCCAGCCCACCCCAGTGAATAGACACACTGCTCCCCACTCCCTCCCACTGCCCTCCATGCAGGGCATCCCACATCCCCCCACTTCCCAGCCTGCTCCCCGCAGTCCAGACAGCACCCCTACACACCCACTCCTGCTACACCCCTAACACACGTACACCACTCCACACTTCCCAAAAGCCCCCCACAAGCACCACCCCATACACTTGCGCGCGCGCACACACACGTGCGCGCTCACACTTCTAAGCTGGTGCAGAGCTCCACGTGGCCCCCCTTCTTCCAGGGCCCTTCCCTTAATCCTAGCTCCTGGGTGCCCTGGCTTCTCCCCGCCTTTGTTTTGGAGGGAAGCAACAGCTTGTAGTCTTGAAAGAATTTCCATAGGAAATACAGTTGCTGTGGTAACAGCGCCTTGTGGAGCGCAAAGGCCACACTCCAGGGCGCTTCATCCCCAGCTCAGTCTAGAGAAAATGCCAGTGGCTGTAGCAGGAAACATTTGTCCTTTCAAGGACAGTGCCCCCTCCCCCCTCCACATTGTGTTCGGGGCAGGTATCACTAGAATTCCTGCAGGGTAATTTGAAACCTCAAGAAAAATCACTTGTTGTACACCTGGGAGAGAGTCACCTGGTGAGGGCAGAGCTTTGCATCCAGGTGCGGGTCCGTGACTCAGGCACGTTGGGGTCCCCGGGGAGAGGGAATGAGTGCTGGCTGCAAGGGGCGAGGAGAAAGGCACTGCGCCTCTACTGTGCACCTGCTGTCCTTCCTCTTATACCGAGTGCCTGCTGTGCGAGGGGCTTTGGGGACTGAGGTCAAAGAGGCCGCCCTTTGCCTCAAGCAAGCAGGCGGGGCCCCAGCAGGGGGCCTGACCTGTGTGCCCCCAGCTCTAATACCGTGTCAGAGAGCTGGGAGCGCCTGGAGGGAGGGCTGGCTGTAGGGGCACGGGGTGGGTGGGGTGGGGCGACACTTGCACCCAGCAGGCTGTGTAGAAGGAGCGTCTGAACCCAGTGTGAACACACTTTCCCTGATTTATCTCACCTGTTGGCTTATGGGTCCTGTCTCTGTTTGGACTCTGTGCCCCAAGCTACATAACCCACAAGACAGAGCCAGGCCCAGCAGAAGTACTGAGGAAGCACTTGGAGGAGGGATGAGGTGGGGTAGGGGCGGGGGGAAGGGCAGGAGCAGAGCAGGCAGGCAGAGGTCTGCACTTGGGAAGGTGGTCCTTGGATTCCCCGGCCACCCCCGGCCCCCACCCTCCGAGGCCAGCCTTTTCTGACGGGGCCTTGTCTCTGCACAGATGAGGGTCTGCCCTTCTGCACTGTAGTCTGCTCAAGGGCACGAGCTGACGACACTGGTGGCCACTCCTGGTGAACTGAGGGACGAGAAGAGCCGAGCGCATGGGGGTGCGGCGAGACCCTTTTGTGCGGTGGGATTGGGGCAGTGAGCACACTTGGGCGCTGAATTTTGTGGGCCTCACACTGAGGACAGGGGAGCAGCAGGCCCCACTGTCACCATCACTGTGGTTGGCGCCTAGCGCGGCCCATCACGGAGGCCCCCTTGATTAACGGCCCTCCGCGGTCGCCAGCAGTGAGCTCGGAGAAGC
Source organism: Eonycteris spelaea (assembly GCA_003508835.1). Classification (NCBI taxonomy): domain Eukaryota; kingdom Metazoa; phylum Chordata; class Mammalia; order Chiroptera; family Pteropodidae; genus Eonycteris; species Eonycteris spelaea. Next base: position 1,012,744 of record PUFA01000145.1, on the reverse strand, counting down.
CGAGGGGCTCGCACAGGACCCCACAGCACCCTGTCGGATGACCCCCCGGTGTGGTTCTGCCTTCTCAGCCTTTCAGCCCAGCACGTTGTTAAAAAACCCACTGTGTTTCCAGGGGAAGTTTATGTAGGTGAGGTTTAAAAGAACTCGCCTAAGCAACATTTCCCCCCCACCAAAGAAACATGCCAGGTTTGACTTGTAGTTTAAATTTGGTTTTAATTAGGATTTTATCACTTTAGCTCACACCAGAAAGGAGACGACTGTTTTACCTTTACTTCTCAGACTGTGTGACACTCCAAGAGGCAGCTGATCACAAGTTAAAATAGCTCCCAGTCTCCTAGGAGCTGCAGCGCACTTTGTCACTGTGAACCTCTGCCTTGCCTGGGAATTGACTTGTACAGAATTTGCTTTTCAAACTTGGGTGCCCTTGTTGGAGCCTGGCACATTTCAGGTTCAGCTCCGTGTGGGGTTGGAGGGATGGGAGGGTGGACCCCAGGCCAGGTGAGTGCCTTGGCTTCTTGCGTCAGCGATTGGCCTTTCCAATGGACTTGGGTTTGGGGGTGCCGAGACCAAGTCCACAGAACAGTTGTCCTGAACCCAGCGTCTGCATTTTCAAAGTAGACATCAGAACCTTTGTCCTGCTGGCACCCCGGGGTCTCCCTGTGCATCAGATGAGCTGGGGAACCTGACAATGTTGAGGCCTAATGGGGCTGCACTTGTTGCCAGGCCATTGCTCCAAATGGTCATGTGTGGCCTGGGTACTCAGCTGTGAGCAATAGAAGTCTAGTCCGTCTGGTTGGTTGGTCGGTTTGAAAAAAGGCAGTCAGCTTTGTGTCATGCGACCAGAAAGCAGTCCAGCATTTCACAGGAAAAATGGCTTGGTGAGGATACCACACCGCCTTCAAGCACTGGACACTCAGCCGCAGCCCCCTTCCCCCCACGCCCTCACCCCCCATTGCTGGGATAGTGAGTTTGGGGCACCTTGAGCTTCTAGAGTGAGCACCTGACTCTTCCTCACCCAAGGCCCAGTGGGGGTCTTCCCAAGTACAGGAGGGGCGCAGGCACTGGGCACCCGTAGAGTGATTGGGACTCAAGCTCTGGTACCCGCTCCACAGACCAGTCAGCCTGACGTCCAGAGAGACCTGTGGTCTAGCGTGAGCCCTCACCTTCTCGTGCCGCACGCTTCACCGGGCTCTCCGTGGCCCTCAGGACGTTCATGCTACATGAGAGATTGCTCTGTGTTTCTTCTCACCCTGGTGACCGACCACAGGAAGCCCCCAGGCAGCTTGGCATGGCCTCATACAGGTCACTTTCTCCCCTGCGTCAGCCTCGGGAGGGTTGTGTCTAATCTAGAGGCTCCACATAGTTGGGCCACGTGGTAGAATCGTGACCCAGGAGTGGGCTGGCCTTTGGAACATTCCGATTTGTAGGTCTTACCCTGGAAGATTCTGATTTGGTAGGTTCTGTTTCTGGTACATTCCCTGGGCTGCTGGATCTAGTTCCTCCTGTGTGGGGTGATTTCTGAAGCCTTTGCAGCTCTAACAGTCTGGGGTTTTCTTACTTTTTCACTTGGTAAGAACGAGCGTGGTCACAGTTAACTGGCTCCTGTGCGGAAAGCACACCGAGCCTTGGGCTGGCTGAGCTTTGGAACATGATGCAATCAGAAAACCTCAGTTTAAATGCTGAGCCATCTTTTATGAGTGGTGAGCCACGGGTCATTCTCTTCATTATTCTGAACCTTGTCATTTGAAAGGGGTGATAATACCTGATGCCAGTGTAGTTGTGAGGAGGTTTGGGAGCACTGCATGGCACTGTGCAGCTGGATAAAAGTGACTGTCCCTCCAGACAGACTCACACAGCTGCCAGCTCCTGTCCTTGAGGTAAGAAGGTGGCTCTCTGTGACCATATTCACCTCATTTTCCAGTGGCCTCAACCAGTGACCTTGCCTTTTCTGGCCCTTTCTGAATGCTCTTTGTAAATAGCACTCGAATCACATTGTTGGCCACCTCTTTGCCTGTCCTCCCTTTTGCTGGCTTCTCAGTGCTTGTGGGCTTAAGTCTGGAGCCGGCCCTCCCCGCTGGCCACTCCTTCCCCTGCTCCGGTGCACCGGGGTGGGCACAGGACTCAGGCTAGTGCTGCCGCTCCAGCCCTGCTGCTCTGCGGAGTGCTGCCTCTCGCCCTCCAGGTGAGCTCAGGTGTCATCTCCACGGTGTTAGTCACTCCACATTCCTGTGGCGCCCAGGAAGTCATGGTGCTCACCTTGGACAGGCTGTGTGGGGACTACCCATTCACCTGTCTGCTTCCTCTTTCACCTGCCCCCGAGCTCCCTGAGGGCAGCCATCACGTCTTAGTCACCTTTTTCTGTGCCAGATGGCAGGACTCAGAGGTGATCTGTAAATATTTGAATAAAGAAATGAAACAGCTGGGAAGGCCCATGGGTTCGGTGTTGGCCGGGCCAAGGTTTTTCTCAGGGAAAAGCAGACTTGCCCACTTGAGAAGAGTCCAGGGGCTTATTTAAAAGTCTGCGGGCCGCAGCCGTACCAGCAGGATGAACCTCACTGTGTACGAGGTCCGTTAAGACCTCGTGTCCAGCATCTGTTGTTTTCACGCGCTCTAGGGGTGCTGCGACATCTGTCTATGTGGAAAAGAGCTGCACATTTTAGTTGACAGGCTTTGAATAAACCAGTGGTGCGGTGTGGATAACGGGAGCCCTGATGTGCGCCTCTTGGTGGCTCTCGGGGAACTGTTTAGGGGGGAGGGGGGACGCAGTATTTGTTCAAACAGGCACATATCCCTGCAGTGTGTGTGGGAGGTGGAAGGGTGTCACTTTCAGGAGCCACTCACTTGGGTGTTCAGGCCCTTGGTTGCTTTTTTTCATCAGACCCAAGGATGGTGAACACACAGTAGGGAGGCTCCCTCCTCCGTCTAGGGCTGAGCCTCCGAACCCATCCAGCAGCCAGGGTTCATGTGCAAGGGGAGCCTCTCGGCTTTCCAGCCTGACGGGTCTGGAGCTCAGACACCAGCAGTGTGTCCTCAGGACCAGAGATTCTGGGTAACTGTTCCAGTTCCCTAAAACTGACCAGCCGGAATCCCCTGCCTGATGGCTCTGGCCGTCCACTGTGAGGTGATGGCAGGGGTTTCCAGGCCAGCCCGCAGTGCCCCACAACTGTTTCACACCTGGACATTCACTTGGTGACACGCTCTCTCTTGCTCTCACCTTACATGGTGAGGAAGTCCTGGTGGTTGTGAGTTCTGCTTTGTGGCCGAGGAGGCGTTTTCCCCCTCCAAAGAAAGGGAAATGGTAGGGCGGGGCGAGAGGTTGGGGAGGTAGCCTCCTCTTCACCATCAGTTGATTTCTTAACGGGAAATTTCGCCCCGAATCAGGGAGCTGTTTGGCCTGATGGGAGGGTGCTCCGCCCGCGGCCTGGCTGCTGGCCTGGCTGCCGGGACAGTTAGGGCTGCAGAGGGCCCTGGTGTGGGGGCCCTGTCTGCCCTCCCACCCCAGCAAGGCCACCTTTTTCTTGTTTCTTTTTCACGCTTAAGAAAGGTCATCAGACGTTGAGAGCGAGGGCCAGCCCTGCTTCGTTTCCTCCTTTCTCGTTGAGCCGGGCGAAGGTCAGGAGAGTCTGTTTGGGGTGTGAGTGCAGCCAGGACAGGGAGCCGCAGGCGGCTGGGTTCCTCTAGTCACTTTTGTTTTTTAATCATTTCGACTGCAGCATTAAAGGAAGTGGAAAAAATACTCCCCACACTCGTGTTGTTTGAGCCCATGAGGTCTTTGGTTGTTGAAAGAATAACGTTACTAGAGTTGTGCTCATGGCTATGGTGTGGGCTCAGCACCCCTCACTGTCCTGTGTGTCACTTTCACGGCTCCTCCGGTCAGGCTGCTACTATAGCTGCCGCTCTGGCCTGTCGCAGAGCGGCCACCTGCCTAACGGTGCCTGGTGGTCACACTCACCGCATAGTTCGCGTTCTCGTGAGGAGGAGCGCGTCTGTAAACACCTCCACGTGCATCGCTCTCTTATCTCCTCGTGATGCTTTTCTGGGATGGGAGTTCCTCGCCCAGAAATGACTGTATCTGGGCCTCATGATAGCTGGGCCTGTCCCTTTGAAATGTCACCAGGAAGAGATGTCAGCCCTGTGATGTGATGCTGAGGCACCATTCGCCACCAGCGAGATGACCTGTGTGTTTGAGGAGGGGGTGGGAGTAGGGCCGGAGCAGAGGGGGGTGGCCGGGGCAGAGAGCAGTCTAGCCGGACCCACCCTGCCCTTTGGGTCCTGACAGCCCTGAGCCGTGGGAGTCTGTGCAGGTTATGTTAACTGCTCCATTTTTTCCATCTGTGAAAGGAGAACAGTGCTGACCTTACTCGATTTTTGGTGATTTATTAAATAATGCTGATAATTTTAATTAACTAAAGTACAGTGTGGTGTACTGGTATCTACTGTTCTAAACACAGTAGAACAGAGATGATGACAGTCGGGCCAGTCCTCCCAGAGCTTCCCTTATACTGAGAAGTCTTCTAGTGCAGTTGGACCCGTACCACACTTCTAAGAAGTGGGCACAGTTGGGATTTTTGCCCTTATTCTGCAGGAAAAGAAGGTAATTGTCCGAGGGGAGGTTGGAACAGAGAGCCACAGGCGAACACACAGGTGCGGTGGTAGGAAGAGCTGTGTGTGGCAGCAGGGCGCTGGGCCTTGCTTGTCTGTGTTCCCAGACTGCTGGGGAGTGTGGGGTCTGACACACGCAGACCTGAGTGAGTCGGGAGTCTGAGCCTCAGGCCCTGCATCCGTGAGGCAGCCGGGCGGTACCTGATGCTCAGGCGCTGTTGGGAGGCTAACAGTGTGGGGTGAGGGGAGAACTTCGTCCGCAGGGGGATCGGCCTGTACTCCCGCCTCCCCCTCGGTGGTTCCTTCATCCGTTCACCATTCGTCCCGCTGCTGTTACGTGCCCTGTGGTAGGCAGCAGTGACGGACAGGCCTCTGGAGCTTCCAGTCCAGGAAGATAGACGACAAAACCTGGTTTAGGCAGATCCAGCTCCACTGAAATGTCTGGGACTTGCCTGGGAAGGATGCCCTTCTGCTCAAAGTGTGTGTGGCCTTTGGCCCGTACAGGGAACGTGCTGCAACCCACTCACCGTCTCTCAAACTGTGGAGTTTTGTGGTACCTGTTCCTCTAGCCTGGGGCCTCTTGTCACTCACCCCTGAGGGAGCCACACAGATCATTCGTAATTTGAACCTCATTTTTAAACATCAGAAGTTTGTCATCTACAGAAACCTGGCAAAAAATAACAGAGTAGTATTTAAAAAGGATAATGTGTTCCATCCACATGTTACTACATTAAAAAATGTCAGATGTTAGTCATTTTCTCTGCAGATCGGCCTGACAGTGATAAGCCTTCCATTTCCCAGCCAGGCCCCATGTCCTGGGTACCTGTTCAGTCCGCTGTGCTTCCCAGAACTCAGCAGGCCGTCTGCTTTCTTGGGTTTGGGAAGGGGTTAGGATAGGGGGTGGTGATGAAAACAGAGGGAACATCTGGTTCCCCAGAGGAGGTGGCAAGGGTCTGAGGTCAGGGTTCGAGGCGGGCCCATCGCCGATGAACACCCAGGATGCTGCTGTTTCCAGTGGTGGGTGCTGAGTGGGGTCCTGCACCAGAGGGTGGACCCAAGTTACCTCATTTAATCTTCAGACCCTCCCTACCCCTTCCCCTGCCGAAGAAGTGGCCTAACTGACCGGGGGGAGGAACCAGCGCAGAGAGGTCCTGCTGTCGTGACTTCCCTACCCGCCCCCGCCTGTCCAGGCCCGCTGCCCCGGCTGCCTGCACGCACAGCGCCTCCTCCTGGGGGCCCGGCAGGAGGCTGGAGCCTTGCCCAGCTGCTCAGAGGAACTGGTACCAGGCTGGCTGCATGTGAAGGACCTCGGCATGACCTTCCAAGCGTTTCTTTCCTTCTAGGGACATGGGGCACACTCAGTGCTAGTTCCCTATGCCACCCTCCCCTCTCCACCCCCTGCCCTCACTCCCGCTCAGCCTCTAAGACGGGCAGGTGGTGCTTCCTCCGGAAAGCCTCCCTAGACACCTCCTGTGCCACCCAAAGAACGCCCCCACCCGCCACGCTGTCGACCCTCCTCTGGGCTGCTATCCCCTTGAGAATCTGAAGAACTGTGGCTTCTCACGCCAGAGAAAGGAGCCTTTTCACAGCTGGCCTGTGTACGTGTCTGGTCATTGACCAGGGTCCGTCCATGGACCCGGGCTGGGCGTTCCCACCCTGGTCTGCGAACCCAGTGCCCGCCTGTTCTTTTTCCTCCTCAGCACCAAGCGTGGAGACCTGGCGCGAGGGAGCCAGTCAGTAGCTGTTGACTGGCCATCTGCCGGGGGGTTATCTCTGCCTCTTTTGAGCATGGCTGGCTTCCCAGTTGCACTTGTGGCAAGAATAGGACCAGACATGGCTTGGAGTCAGCTTCCTCCATCCCCTCCATCCCCTGCCCCCCACCTCCAACCTCTGCCACAGGCAGGATGTCAGCATTCATGGGGGCAAGGCCTGGTGATGGGCCTGAAGATGGGCGCGTCAATGGCAGGGCCCCTCCTGCCGAGGAGGAGTGAGCCTTCTTGTCCACTGTGGGGACACTGTGACAGGCACTGGCCGCTCAGCCTTCATCAGTCTCCAGGCCGCAGCCCTACTCTGCCTGAAAGCGGCCACGCCCTTGCTCTTTGTCCCCTGCGTGCTGCCACCTTTTGTTGTCCAGGGCGCCCTTCATTCTCCCGTGAGTCATGGTCACAGTCCCAGCTGTGTGTGACTCCTCCCCGCTGTCCGCCACAGCTTCAGGCTCCCCCTCGTTCTCTCCCCACTGCCACTGACCTAGATGCAGCTCTTTATCTCCACTTTCCTTGCTGGTCCCCAGCTTCTTGCTCCTGGCACTTTGTTCTCTTCCGCTCACAAACTTTCGGGAACGCTCTCACCCACGGGAGCACAGCGACCCTCCGCTGTCTAACTCTAAGTCTGACTCTTGGTGGAACTCTGAATGGGGAGGCGGAAGATCTGTCCCTCGCACACATTGTCTGGTGTCTCCTGGCGCCGTAACCTGCCCATCTTCTACGGCTGCAGAGAGCACCGGGTGAGAAGGATGCAAGTGAAGCTCAGCGTGACCTTTGCCGACCTCAGCGGTCTGGGCCTGTTGCCCCTCAGCAGCCCTTCCCTTCCTGCCTGGCCAGACTCACCCTGCCTTCAGGGTCTGCTGCCTTGTCCACCCAAGCTACAGGCTTCTCCTTCTCCCCTGGTTACTTTTGTTCTGGTAATAGTGCCATACTGTCAGTCGATGGTCTTTGTTTCATAGATAAGAAAACTAAGGCCAGACAGGTTTCAAATAACTTGCCCCAGGTCCACTGCAGGGCAGATGGAGCCAGGCTGGCCAGTTCAGTTCCGGCCCAGAGGTGTTATGCTGGAGGCGGTGTCAGGCCCCGGTGCAGGCGGGGTAAGGCAAGCATCTGTACTCAGGAAACGCTCCTCCTGCTGGGCAGACGAGTGGGCACGTGGGCCGGTAGCAGACTAAGTGCCGGGCCCAGAGTCAGGGCCTGAACCCACCAGGATTCACTGCCTGCCGGGAGAGCCAGAACCCCCTCCTTCCCACCCCTTCCCCAGTCCCTGGGCAGTCGAGAGCTGTGAGTTTCTGTGCCAGGCATGGTGGCTTTCGCCCAGGGCTTATCACTGCATCTTCAGGGTGAGTCAGGACTCCGGGTGACTGCCCTCCCCTTACCCCTAAGTGCCCTTGGAGCACAGCTCCTGCCACAGCCCCACCCAACAGGAAGTCCCTCTGCTCTGAGGACAGGAGACGGTGAAATCGTGAAACCCACCAGGCTCACCCTCAGCATTGTCAGCCCCTTCCTCCCCACTCCCTCCCCCCGCTCATGCCCATCTCTCAGACTTTCCCCCACTCTGGGCCCAAATCACAACTGGAAAGGCTCAAACTGAGGCCAGTTTCACCTGTCCTTGGGAGACTAGGCTTTGGGGCCTTGTTCTCTGTCGGGTGTTAGCAGTGGGGCTGTTTCCGCGGCCAGCACACTGGGCATGCCGAGCTAACAGGGCATGCTCGCCTGGGCCTTGGGCCGTGGTTCTGTACCTGCAGTTCCTGTTGGGTGTCCAGCAGAAGCGGGCTAATGGCAGGGGGAGCCTAAACCAGACGCGGAGGGTGGCTGTCTGTTAACCCTTTCCTACCTCCCTCTTTCTCTTCGACAGGCAGCAGCTTCTCTTAGGATAAGGCAGCGGCTTGTTCTTGTCCCCTCAGTGCAAGCCCCCTGATGGCAGTTCCCAGCCCTCGTTTAGTCTTAACCACCCTCCCCAACACGTACACACAGACCGGAGCTGGGCAGGTCCAGGCTGGTAGTGGGACATCTCCCGTCTCCTCCCGTGACTCACCCTCTAGGCTGCCCGAGTGCCCTTTCAGAGTGTCGGCCTGTGCCAAGCTCAGCCCGCCTGTGACACTGGAGGAAGGCCCGGTCACCCCTGCCCCCAAGCTCCATCAGTCCCGGCCGGGCCAGCCACATGGCTCTGCCCTGCAGCTCTCCGTGGTATCCTTGCTTTCTCTCATGTCTTTGCTAGGCCATTACCACCCCCAGGAACGTCCTGCCTTCTTTAGCCCCTTGCCAGCCTCCCAGTGGACACGGAGCGTTGAGTTAAGGGTTCCCTTCCCGGAGAACACCTGGCCCTGGCCCATTCCAGCATACCAGACATTTAGTGACGCCTTCCTCACCACCCCTGGCGCGGGGCTCCACATTCGAAGTCTGCTCCTCTGAGTGGCCTCGAGGTCTTCGAGGGCAGCGTTCTCGTTTCCTGCATCCTCGCGCCCAGGGCAGACCTGGCACAGAGACCAGGCGTCCGAGGGGAGAGGGACCCTCGTCTCTGCCTGGGTGGGGAGGGTGGCAGGAAGAGGAGCAGCCGCCGCCCTTCTCCCCAGCCTCCTCTGTATTTTTGGTGGTTGACTGAGCTTCTAGTAGGGGTCCTGCATTTAGGCAGCAAATATGGATTGAGGCCCCGCCTACTGCGTATGCCATCCAGAGGCAGGTGTACTGAGCTGGTGAGGGCTCCTTCCAGGAAGACACTGAGGAGCAAACACATCATTAAAACACCAAGTCTGGACATGTCCCCAAATTGATAAACCTCTAGCTGGTCTCATAAAGAAGGAGAAAAGACATACATTATCAATATCAGTGAACATCACCACAGATCCTACAGACATTAAAAGGATAATAAGGGAATATTATATGCAACTTCATGCTAGTAAGTTCAATAATTTAGGTGAAATGGATATTCCTTGAAAGATACAAACTAATGACTGACTCAAGAAAAAAAAGAAGATCTATAGTCCTATATCTAAAACCTCACGAAGGAAACTTCAGGCCAAGTTGGCTTCACTGAAGTCTTACATATATTAGGAAGAAATAATACCAATCTTGCATAACCATGGTTTTATTTGTAAAGCTTTGTTTCTGGCAGAAGGATTTTAAACATTATGAAACAGACCAGACAGGCTCTATTTTGGGCAGGGCTGTTGTTGAGAGCCCCCAAAGTCTTGCCTCAGAGGCCCCTTCCTCCTCTAGGCTCCAGGGTAGGCGAGGGCAGGGGCAAGGCCTCGGTGTGGAAACCTGGGCTGGGGTCAGGAATGTGGGTACATCCAGGGACAGGCAAGCGGGCCGTAGGGTGGACCCCAGTCCAGGCTTTCCTGCCCTCCACCCACCAGTGTTGCTGAGAGCGGGGCTCCTCTGGGCTTGGTGGAGACAGTAGGGGTTAACCTGGCAGGGCTGGTGAAGGTCGTGGAGTCCAGGCTCTGGTGCCGCCTACTGAGAGGGGCTTGAGGGAGGGGTAGTAAGGCCTGGGCGTGAATAGGCCAGCAGGGTCCATTGCCTGGCAACCTCGGAAGGTGCCTTGAGGCGGCGGCCTTTGGGCTGGCCTCCAGCGCTCGCCAGAGTGCGGGCACTTTGGTGTTTTCAGAATGGACCTTTCAGAAATTGAGACAAAGGGTCCGATGTCAGGGTGTTCTGGACAGAAGCCAGTGTGAGTGGCCTGCAGGGTGAGCGGAGAGGCCTTGGGAAGCTGTACCTTGAGGAGAATGGCTGTCGTCCTAGGGATATGGGGAGCCAATGAGAGCTGTGAGCAGAGGGACAGTACGATCTGACCAGTGTCTTCGAAGGGGACACCTGTGATGTAGCTGGATAAGGTGGAGCGAGGCTTAGGGGAGGTGGCTTAGAAGAGTGCCTCAGGGAGCCCTGTCCTCCAGAGTGGGGGCGTGGCTGGGCTCGGCTGTGGTGGGGACCTGTGCGGTGGCGCAGGAGAGGGGAGGGGAGGAGAGGAGAGGGGAACCGGACTGGGCAGGAGGGAGAAGGCCAGGGGATCTGGGAGGGGTGTGTGTAAGCCGGGGCGGGGTTTAGGCAGTAAGTGGAATTTAAAGGCTCGGGGAGAGGGGTGTCTCTGGATCCCCTGGGACGCTGTGCCCCTGTGGTGGGCCCACACTCTTCCCACGGGTGTCGGCCAGGGCTTCCACCTAGACTGGGGCTGGCTGTGGCTTGTCCGAGCGCACACGGCCAGCTCTGGACGTGGGGGAGCACAGGCGAGGTGGCTGGGGTCAGACGTTTTTAGAAACCAAGTGCCACTCTCGATACACTCATCTCCGGTAAGAACGCAGGGCGGGGCTCAGGAGGACCTTGATCCAGACCTGAGCTGCCACTGCCAGGCTCCCTGTGGGCTGAGGGCCCGAGGCGGTGGTCCTGCGAGCCCTCCAGTTCTGAGCTGGGGAGGGCTGGGCGGCTGCTCGCACCTCCTGCCCCCTGCCCTGGGCACTGAGGGTCTTGCCCTGTGGCCTGGACCAGGATCTCCCAAAAGCTATTTTCCTTCTCGTGGATGCTCACTGTCCTGTCTCAGTCACTGTTTCGGAGGGAGACCAGAGCGCTCCGTGTCCCCACAGTCACGTGGCCTGTTCTTTCTTCGCCTGCCCCCGCCCCATGCACACAGCCTTCTCGTCCTCGAGCCCCTGCGCATTGCACGGTGTGCCAGGCCGGGCTCGTCCTTAACCTCACCCTGTCCGCAGAGCCAGTCTGCACCCCACCAAACTGCTGGGCAGTTATTAAAAAACCAACTTTTTAATTTTTCAATTATGGTTGATATAAAATTTGTATTAGTTTCAGGTGTACACCATAGTGATTAGACATTTATATAACTTAGAGCGATCACCTCGATAAATCTAGTTCCACTGACACCACACATAATCACTACAATATTATTGACTTCATTTCCTATGCAGCACTTTACATCCCAGTGACTGTTTTGTAACTACCAATTTGTACTTCTTAGCCTCTCCCTGCTTTTCACCTAGCCCCCCGACCTCCTATCTGGCAACCATCAAAATGTTCTCTATGAGTTTGTTTCTGTTTGTTCATTTATTTTTTTCTTAGATTTCACATGTAAGTAAGATCATATGGCATTTGCCTTTCTCTGTCTGACTTACTCTGCTTAGCACAATACCCTGTAGATCCATCCACATTGTTTCAGATGACAATGTTTCATTCTTTTTTTTTTGGCTGAGTAACATTTCCATTGTATATATGTAGCACCTCTTCCTTATCCATTCATCCATTGCTGGACACCCAGGCTGCCTCTGTATCTTGGCTACTGTAAACAATGCTGCAGTGAACATAGGGATGCACATGCCTCTTCAAAGTAGTGTTTTGGGTTTCTTCGGATAAATACCCAGAAGTGGGGTTGCTGGGCCTTTCTTTGTCTCTTGTTATAGCCTTTGTTTTAAAGTCTGTTTTGTCTGGTATAAGTATTGCTACCCCAGCTTTTTGTTTGTTTCCATTTTCAGTAAATACCTTTGTCCATCCTTTTACTTTCAGTCTATGTGTGTTTCAATCTGAAGTGAGTCTCTTCCTGGCAGCACATGTAAGGGTCTTGTTTTCTTATCCATTCAGCTACCCTATGTTTTTTGATTGGAGCATTAAAAACATTTGCATTTAAAGTTATTGTTGGTAGATAAGTAGTTATTGCCATTTTATTATTCATATTTTTGATCTTTTTATTGTCTTCTTAAAGAACACCCTTTAACTTATAATACTGGTTTAGTGGTGATGAACTTTAGCTTTTTCTTGTTGAGGAGACTCTTTATCTGTCCTTCGATTCAAAATGCTAGCCTTGCTGGGTAGAGCCATCTTGGTTATAGGTCCTTGCTTTTCATCACTTTGAATATTGTGTGCCAGTCCCTTCTGGCCTGCAAAGTTTCTGTTGAGAAATCAGCTGCCAGTCTTATGGGTGCTCCCTTGTAGGTAACTAACTGCTTTTCTCTTGCTGCTTTTAAGATTCTCTGTTTGTCTTTAACCTTTGGCATTTTAATTATGATGTGTCTTGGTGTGGGCTTTTTGGGGTTTATTTTGTTTGGGACTGTGTGTGACCTGGACTTGTATGTCTGTTTACTTCGTCAGGTTAGGGAAGTTTTCTGTCATTATTTCTTCAGATAGGTTTTCAATTCCTCGCTCGCACTTCTCCTCTGGTACCCTATGATGAGAATGTCGGTATGCTTGATGTTGTTTTAGAAGCCCCTCATTTTCGCAGTCTTTTTTTCTTTTTGCTGTTCTGATTTGGTGGTTTCTGCTACCTTATTTTCTAAATCGCTGACTCAGTCCTCTGCTTCATCTAATCTGCTGTTGATTCCCTGTAGTGTATTCTTCATTTTAGTTATTTTATTCTTCATTTCTGATTTGTTCTTTTTTTATGTTTTCTATCTCTCTTATTTCCCATCTCTTTGTTGAAGTTCTAACTGAGGTCCTTGAGCATCCTTATAACCAGTATTCTGAACTCTGCATCTGGTAGATTGCTTATCTCCGTTTGACTTAGTTCTTTCTCTGGAGTTTTGTTCTGTTTCTTCATTGGGGACATGTTTCTTTGTCTCCCCATTTTGGCTGCCTGCCTGTGTTTGTTTCTGTATATTAGGTAGAGCTGTTATGTCTCCAAACTGCTGGGCATTTTTAAAAATGTCCTTTGATAGTGGGGTATTTTCTCCTTTGTTAATGAATAACTAGGTCTCTGCCAAGTCACTTGAGTGTCTCTGCGATTCCAGGAGGGTGGTGGCAGCTGTGGCCACTGAGGTTGCCCTTGCTCGAGGGCTGGGAACGTGCCTGGTGTTGCAAAGGACTCATTCCCAAAGACCGTTCCCACGGTGCCCACCCCCTTCTACCAGCTGGTCCAGGTTAACAGAGCCCCCACGGAGAGAAGCCTTCCTGGGGTTGCTGAGCCTTTCCTTAACCAAGGGGAAGCGTCTGTCACCCTCTTCCCTTGTGGCAGGCACCTCTGGCCGTCAGGGAGTCTGCTGGCTGGCAGTTGGCGAGGAGCTTTTTGTTTGACTGTCCCAGCCTCTGGCTTGCTTCCTCGGCTAGCATTTGGTCAGGGAGGGGTGCCTGTGTCAGTGTGCTCTGTGGAAGGTCCCCCTCAGGGCCCGGCGGGCCCGGCAGCCATGCGGAGCTTCCTCACTTGTCAGTACGGGTTTGTGCTCTGCTCCCTTCCCTCTTTGGCCATCACAGGCAACGCTTCTCCACCCTGGGCCTTCCTCCCCAGCGCTGATCCTCCCTCCGGCAGCTCCCCAGTCTCCCCTCTGGCTCCTTGTGCCTTAGGACCCTGGCCAGAGCCCTGTGTGACAGGCCACACCTGCCCTGACACCCTTACCGCATTCACCTACTCCAGTCACCTACATGTTCTTCAGACCACACCCCACCTACCTTTGCTCGAGCTGTGCTCCCCTCCAGGAATGCCCTTCCCCTCTGTGTCCCCATCGGTAACCCACCTCTCCCCATCCTCGGTAGGAATGCCCCCCAGAACCATGTTGCCCTCTCTCACGTAGCTGCTGTCACTTGTTCCCGCTGCCTTGTCCCATGAGACCAGGCTGCCCTGCGTTGGAGAGTGAGGGGTGCATCTTCCTCTGTTTATCCGTTTACATCTCAGAAGCCTTTCTCTGGGCCAAGCCTCTAGCCTGGTTTTTGGTGGCCTTCTCCCCCAGAGGTGTGTGGCCAAGGAATGGCGGGGTCTGGGTGTTCTCAGGGTCTCCACGATGAACACTGGCAGGATGTGACTCAGAGCGACTGCCGCTCTGGGGAGGCAGTTGGCGGCGGCCTACACAGTCCTAGGAGAGGCCGTGCGAGCAGCTGCTTAGCTTCTGGTTTACGTGTCGGTGGCAGCCTGTCCTCATCGTCATCACAGCAGGTCCCCCGTGACCCCTGGGGCTTACAGATGCTGCCTCAGAGCACTGCTCCAGCAAAGGGCAAAGGCAAAGGCAGGTCATGGCGGAAACGGAGTGCACATGGACCCCCCGGAGGGCCACCTCTGACATGCAGGGAGATCCTGGACAGGGCTCACCCGTGCACTGAGGGTGTGGTCACCGCATCCGAACACGTCCACACGGACACACGCGTGCACACGCCCTGCGTGTTCGTTTGTCCCCAGCGTGACTGACCCAGCAGCAGCAGGCGTGTAGCGAGGGGGGAAGCCCAGGATGGCTTCCTCTGCTGCAGAGCAGAGCGGCGGTGTCCTACTGCTGGCTGCACCTGGAGAACAGGCATCCTGTGTCAGGGTTCATGTGCACCCGACTTCTCCAGACTTAAAAAGAGGTCGGTGGCAGGAGGAAGACAAAACCAGATTTAGAAGCAGTGTGTCCCATGGAAACGAGCTCCTCTTCCCTCTGTCCCCCTGAGCACACTGCAGGGATGAGTCTTCCAAGCCCGGTCCCAGTGTGAGTTGTGCTGCTCCTAAGGAACCAAGCAGACCTTTCTGAGGGGCCTCCGGCCCGGGATGGGGGTCGGGTCCTCCTGGATTGCTGGTGGCTGCCCTTCCCAGTCTCCCAGCTCAGTGGTGGCTCTATCCAGACCCACGAGGAGGCCGGGGGCCTGCCGTGTGAGCCCCCTGTGGCCCCGACCAGCTTCACTCTCACCATCGGAAACCTTCCAGCTCCTCCTGCTACCCTGGGCCTGGGCCTGGGCCTGGGCTGGGGTCATGGGTGTTTGAGTTTTGCCCAGGTGTCGAGGGGTGAGGGGTGAGGCTTCAGCATCGTGCCTCTCTGTGGCAGCAGGCACGGGCCCACTCAGAGGCTGGAACGCCAGGCTGGTTCCTGCCAGGGTGGCTGGCTCCCGAGATGTCTTGTTCCTCACTTGCTGCCTGGGCAGCCTGGACTGGTAGTAGGAGCGTTCACCTGAGCAGGTGGTTTTCTCTCTTTTTCAGGACAAGGAGGATGGGGAGCCAAAGGCCAAGCAGCTCAAAGATGAGGAGGAGGAAGGCGAGAAGCACAGGTAACGCCCCGCGCAGCGCTCTGCCCTGCGCTCCCTCCAACCCCCCGTGCAGCCCCCGTGCCAGCTCTGCGTCCTCCCAGCTCTGCGTCCAGACCGCTTTCCTGTTCCTTCCTCTCCACCCGGTGGCCCCTGGTCAGACCTAAAACCTCACCCTTCGCCCCCTCTGGGGCCCTCTCTGCACTCCTGCCTCACTGGCCATCTGGCTCCTAGCCGCCGGCCTTTTCTTCCTCACGGTCTGTCTCCTCACTGTCCTCCTCGGAGCCCTCGCTTGGAATGGCTCTGTAGCAGCTGAAAAGCGGGTCGAACTCCCGCTGGTGTGTAAGCTCCGCCAGGGCCGTCCGGGCCGGCTTCCTGTAACCCCCCGCCGCTCGGCGTTCCCTGAGGGTGCCCCTTTCTGTGCTGTTCTCACCTGAGTCCTTTCTCCTCTCCCCGTTTGGCATGTCAGTCAGCCTTTCCGTAGAGCTCAGCACAGAGGCCTCGGCTTCTTTCTTTGCCTCTGCTCTCCCGCCCCCTCCGAAGTTCACGTAGAGTGTTTTGCCAAATCTTGTCGCCTGGTTGAGCCCCCCTAAGTCACCTAAACACAGCGTCTTCCCCCACGGTTGCAGGCACGTCAGGCAGGAACCTCCACAGAGCCGCGTTGGCAGCTGCTTCGTACCAGAAATTCTCGGGAAGTGTTTTCGGGACCAGCGCGTGGGGTGGGGAGAGGCCGTGCGGGTGGTGTCTGAGCGGGGGGCACGCTCCATGGGAGCTGGCACGTCGCGCCAGGCGTGCGGGGGCCTTGTGCCCTCCTTCCTGCCTGTGCTCAGCCCTGAGAGTCTGCTTCAGGCGCGGGGCCTGTGCCGGTGCCTGCGCGTTTGGGGGGCTGAGGGAGTGCAGCGGGAGGGGGACAGTGCCCTGGGGGTGCTGGGACAGCACCCGGAGACAGGCCTTCCTGACTGCCACAGCCTCGTGCTGCCTCTGCCAGTGCGAGTGAACCCCCACCCCCCAGCCCCCTCATCTTTACGTTCTTGTTCAGGGGCCCTCCTCAGGTGGGACGGGGCCTTTTCAGGTTCACGGGTGTGTGTGCGTGCGTGTGCACGTGCTCGTGCGTGT
Source organism: Eonycteris spelaea (assembly GCA_003508835.1). Lineage (NCBI taxonomy): Eukaryota > Metazoa > Chordata > Mammalia > Chiroptera > Pteropodidae > Eonycteris > Eonycteris spelaea. The sequence goes on along the minus strand of PUFA01000145.1, from coordinate 996,347 downwards.
ACACGCATGACTTGACAGTTTACCAGGTGTGTGTGCGCTGTGGGGCCCCCGCCACCTCACTTGGCAGAGAGGGCAGCAGCTTTGCCAGGAGGCTGGCACCCCAGCTCTCTGCTTTGCGGTTTCGTGCTGGGCCTTAGCACACCCAGCACCTCAGGGGGCCCTCACTGGTGACAGAGACAAAGGCCAGGTGGGTGCTGCTTTGCCACGGGACTCCAGTGTGTTAAGCTTTGGAGGAGGGCGCCTGCACAGCTTTCTGCGGTGACGGCTGAGAACCTTTGATTTTCTTCTAGTTTTTTCTTAAGTTCTCAGCCATAGGCTAGGGCCTTGAGTCCCCATTTCTGGGCTGTTTTTGCTTTGCTGGGGGTCCCTTCTCTGAGTCTTCTTCTCCTTGATGAAAAAGAGAAACTCTTGGTCAGCAGGTGGGTGGGTGGGGGGTCATACGGTAGACTTGAATGTTGAACCTTCAGTGTTGAACTGTGCGGCTGACTCTCAAACGTGGTGTTGAGCGGAGGACGAAGCAGGCTGCAGAATCGAGACATACAGGGCAGGAACATGTATGTCAAATGCAGAAGCACCCACGACGACGTGTGTAACGTTCAGCCAGTAAGAGCCGACTCCACTGGTTATCCAAAGGGCACGCCATTCGAAGCCCCCGGGAGGCAACAGTGGGCAAAACCCGGTCTCTCCCCACGTGGAGTGACATTCTCTAGAGGGAGCCAGACTGTTGACAGACAGGCGGGTGTGTGGTAAGAGGCCAGGGGCGCTGAGGCAGCTGCAGCGGAAGTGTGAGGAAGTGTGAGCAGACAGGCGCAGTGGTGGGCTCAGGCAGGGCTCACAGTGGGGCTCACAGTGGGGGCAGCCAGGAGGAAGCAGGGTTAGGGAAGGGCTTCAACCTGCTAAAATGTGATTTGTTGCTTTAAAAAAAGAGGGAGGGGGAACTAAACTCTGAAAAATGGCAAATGTTGCTTTTGTTGACTCTGGGGGAGCTGAGTACGTGTGTGACTCTCGGAACTTCTCCTTGTGCTTCAGATATTCCTAATGAAAACTGTGAGAAAGTGAAGGGGACACAGCTCCAGGTTCCTGTTCACGCGCTTTGCATGAAAGAGACCCGGCTCGCCAGCTAGGCCTTAACGGGCCGTTTGCGCTGGAGCACAGGCCCCTCTGAAGTCCCGTGCGGCGCCCACCAGCTGGCCAAGCGCAGGCCCCTGTGCCTTTGCTCCTGGCGGCCCAGGGCCCAAACGTGGTGGACACTGAATTAGGCTCTGCTTCAGCTTGTGCTGCTCATCTGCTTTCTCCGGTCAGTCTCTTTTGAGGCAGCAAAGTGAAGTGGAACGGTGAGCAGCTCCTGGCGACTGGGAGCTTGGCTTCTGCAGCTGCCCCTCCAGAGATGGGCAGGTGGACTTCCGCTTCTGTAAGCGTCCCTAGCCTGGCAGGGTTTGCTGCTCAGGCACTCGCCTGCTTACCAGGAAGCCCAGCCTTAGCTGGGAGAGGAGCCGGGCCAGCACTGGTAGCCCCGGGAAAAGTGGTGGGCGCTCCCGACTTCGACAGGCTTGGGGCCGCGGGCAGGCAGAGCAGAGCTGGGGCCTGATGGCAAGGGGCTGGGCCCCGGTGGGTTTAGCCCTGGACTGCAGGGTGTTGGCTTGAGTGCGGGCTCTCCAGGAAGAGCAGGAGGTAGCAGAGTCTCCGTCCATCCTAGGAAGGGGGACTTTTCTCCGTACCCCAAGTCTGGATGCTTATGGTTTGGGAACAGGCTCTAAGGCACCTAGACCACAGCCCTGTCCTGGCCCTTTGACAATCGGGAAAGGGGTGACCTTCCAGCTCCATTAGAAGGGGGAGCAATGACAGACTGAGGCCAGTCACCAGTGAATGGGCTCCTGGGAGGTAAGAACAGCCCGTTTCAGTCTGGGACAGCCCAGGTGCCGGGCGGGACGCCCTGCGGACACCAGCCCTCTGACGTGCCCTGTGAGGAATGCAGCGCCCTTCGAGGGCCGCTTGAGCTAAGGGCCGCAGGACAGGGCCTCGTGGGGAACATGCCTCTTGAGTCGGGTCTGGAATCCCAGAGGGTAGAATTTGGGCAGCGAAGGCCCAGAAATGTGAACCAGCAGCGTGGAAGGCTGTGTGGTGTAGCCCCTCGTCGGGGGGCACGGACGAGCATCGTACAGCGCCCCTCGTAAACTCAGTCTGGCTCCGTATTGGTCACTGACACAGGGAGGGAGATCTAACGGCGGCCTCGTGGCGCTGCAGGGGTGTGGCGGGTGCCCGCTCTCTTGTCTGGGGTTAGCCAGTTCGTGCGCTTTCCCTCCCGCTGGACAGGGCTCAGGGGAATCGCAGCTGTTGAGGCAATTCTTTGTTCAGCAGCAAGCACCGAAATTGTAGGAACGTGACCCGTGGGAGCTTAGGACTTAGAAGCAGCTCCCGGGGTCAAGGCCGGGCCCTGCCGGGTAGCAGCTTTCTGACCTTGGGCCTCTGCACCTGAGCGTCTGCAACAGAAAGAAGTAGAGAAGAACAGAACTTGCTTCTCTAGGGAGTGGAGCACATACCACAGCTACTTACCTGGCCGGTGCTGAGGCTTTGGGCAGGAGGAAGACCCTGTGAGGCCCTCCCGGGAGCTGAAGGACTCGACACACCTGAAAAGGCAGAAGCAACTTTCACGTAAGGCCTGCGCTAGCTTTGCAAATAGGGCAGTAGTTGGGAAAACAGCGAGTCGGGTGGACGGGCGTGGAAGGAAGCTGGGGGTGGGAGCCGCTTTGGAGCCCCCTGCTGGGAGCAGTAGAACCGTCCTCAGGGAGCTAAGTAAGTCGGGAGCTAAGCTGAATAGCGCCCCTGAGCAGATAAGGCACGGAGCGGCCAGTGTGCTTCCTCCGTGTGTGGCTGAGGACGTGGCACTCCGCAGCAGTGTTGGAGACAGGCACCCCAGGGCCTCACCGGTCAGTAGCCATGCTGGACAGTCACCCCCCTTCCCCTCTGCCTGTGCTCCTGCCTGTCCGCCCACGTAGACCTCAGAGTCGTGGCTCTTCTAGCTCCTTTGCCTTTGCTTATAAATTGTAGAATTGGCTTGTTAATATCTATTAAAAAAAAAAGCTTGCTAGGATTTTGATTGGAATTGCATGGAATCTGTGGATCAAAATTCCTTTTTAAATTTTTAATTTCTCTCTTCAGAATAAATCCTAATTCATCCCCGTAACACCAAATTCTTACCGGGTGGGAATTTGGTCAGTCCCCCTAGGTTCAGCAGCCCCGGCCAGGCTCTGTGGGAGGGAGAGAGAGAGACGCGTCCCCACCCCCAGAAGGGCCCCTGCTTCTCCCCTGGGCTGGTCGTGCCCTCTCCCAGCTGAACCTCCCTAGTGGCTGACTCTGCGGGGTGTGCATGACACATCTCGAACAGCCCCCTCTTACTGCCTGAGTAAGATGTGGTCAGGCGCCCCTGGAAGGCTGGCCCGCGGAGGGGGTGTTCATGTCAGCTGCCTTTGTTTTGTAAGTCCTCAGTCACTTCCTCGGGTGGCAGGTCGCTGACATGTGCCATGTCGGGGCAGGGTGTGTGGTTGACGGTCATGGCCACCCCTGCCCGGTGGGAGGAGAGGAGACGTGTTGCACACTCCATTGGGCACAGGGTAGGGAGTGTGTCCTGTTAAGCACCTGAACAGGCAAGCCCCAAACCCCCAGCCCTCACAACCACTGCCTCCCTTTGGCTTTGGATCCACGTCTACACCCAGCCGGAGCAGTCGCTGTTCAGGGATGGTGGTTCACCTTGGGGTGGGGGTGACATGTCCTACAGAGGAAACTGGGCCACTAGCCTGCCTACTTCAGGATGGAAAACCGGTTCTCCAACTCCATGCACAGAGAGGTCCCACCCCAGCTGAGGCCCATCCCAGACCTGGCCTGGCGCCCAGACCCTGGAGGTTGACTACGGCCGGCCTCGTGTCTGTGAGCCTGGGTCCCAGGATGGTCTTTGTGAGCCAGGGCGTGCTCGCTGATCCGTGATGTCAGCTTGATTCGTCAGACATTGCCACACTAGCGGTGACAACCTGAGTGGTTTCCACCCCCGCCTCCTGAGTTACCCCACTCTGGCTCCAGGCCCGGGGGCGCCCCAGGCATGAGCAGTGGGGCTGGACAGTGGCCTCGGGGTTCGTGCTGAGGCAGCATCAGGAGACCTGCAGCCACCCTGTTTTTCCTGATCCTGATGCTCAGGAAGAGGTCCAGGAACGTGGGAGAGCGAATCCAGGGAGAACTGGTTCCAGGAGTGGAGCGTGGTGGGGAGCAGACTCGCTGTGTGACCAGGCCCTTCTGCACGCAGAGAGGGCGGGCGATGGGCTGGGCCCTTTCACTGTGGGAAGAAGTCTCCGTCTTGTATGACGGGACTGGCGCTTCTCATCTCATCCCCCCTGCTCTGGGGGTGGGCGTGGTCCACCCTGCGGTGAGGACGCCGCACTTCCTGCAGGTGATGGCCACGCGTCTGAGAGGGAGTGGAGCCGCACTGGGACCCTCGCCTGTTCCCTGTCCGATGGAGAACTGAGCCCTCCCAGCCCCGTCACGTCACAAGTGGGGGAGCAGAGCCATCCCTATCCCCTGCCCGCCAGCTCCTAAGGCAGGCCAGGCCTCGTTCTGCTCCACCTCCTTCACCCTTGGGACTGCTCCCAGTGGGGAGGTGCAGTGGCCTTTGTCCCGCCTGCCCTCTGGCCAGGGCTAGAGGGTGGGCAGCAAGGAGGCAGCCGTGTGTGAAGGGGAGAGTCTCTGTGTGGCAGCCTGCAGCCCAGGTCGGCCTGATGGGTGGGGCTGAGCACCGTCCACCTCCCCGAGAGGTCGGGGGGGGGGCCCCAGGAGGTTGTGGGCAGTAGACTGCAGGCTCCTCCCCCGACCACCTGGCCCCAGACAGCAGTGTGGCCAGTCCTGCTGGGGTTCAGCTCAGCTGCCTTAAACCTTTATTCTCTTTTTAAATTTGGATTGATAAAGTACACAAAGTGTGGATTTTTTTCAATTGTAGAAAAGTTAGAGATACAGACTAACATGCACCTGCATATCCTTCTGTTATGTAACCTTTCTTACATACCATACTTTGACCGTCTTTTGATCAGTGCACTTCTATAAAATTCTCATGGCCACTTCATACTGAGAGTACTGCCGTAATTAATTTTCAGTGCTCGATGTTGGTGTGGGGTGTGCCAGCTGCTTTATTCTTTACGTGAACACGCACTGCGTGTGTTCCGGGGGGATGGGTACAGGGCTCAGCTTGTCATTTTAGGGAACCCGGGCTGGGTGGGCTCTGCAGAGCCTTGGGTGGGAGGGGCGCAGCCACTGACCTGGATGTGATGGCGGCTAGCGGGGCCCGGGCCTGGCTCAGCTAACACTTGGCCCTGGTCATTGCCTCCAGCAGCTGCTGGCTGGCTGTGAACCATCCCTCGGGCTGGGCAGCCAGCGCGCTGGGCCGGCCTCGGGCTAGCTCAGCTGGGTGAGCTTGGCTAGGCCTGTCTTGGTGAGGCTTCCACGTGGGTCTCACCCGGGCTGCGTCTGGCTCTTCGGGCCTCCCTGTTTTTTAAGGCGAAGACATGACTGCGTTATTTATGCCTAACACCAGTGACCCACTGTGATTTTCAGGATTGAGGGAGGATCCTGGCAGCCGGGAGAGCTGAGAAGACGGGACTTGGGAGGGAGAAGTTTCAAGAAGGGTGCTGTAGGGTTGAGGGGCAAAGCATGATTTTTCCCTCAAGAAACACAAAAGGTCCAGAGTGCTGGCTGAGCTACCTGCAGCCTTGGGCGGGACCTTGTCACTCTCTGTCAGGCAGCCTTTACTCTCCCCACAGTGACTGCTAGTCCCTGGGGAGCCCGGTTGGGGAAGCCGGGGTCGGGGGTCCAGCCCAAGGCCAGAGACTTGGGTTTGGATTCTGGCTCTGTCTCTTCTCTCGCGCAGAGACCTCGGGAGCCTCCAGGAGGCTCTCTAAACTTCCTACATCTGGAAAATGTCAGTCACCACCTCCACCGATGTCGAAGGCGGTCCTGAGAGGCGCCCTCCGAGGGGCCGGCGCTGGCGGGTTTCCTGCCAAGGAGGAAGCGCTGCCTTCTCCGTGATCTCCTGCCCTTTGGGCTGGGGGCAGGACGTCACGGCCCGGAGGAAGTGGGAGTTGCCACCCCCTTTCCTGAGACCCTCCGAGGTGGCGTTAACCAGGGGTCGCGTGGGAGGCTTTGTCCAGCACATGGTCAGGGCTCACGTCCTCCAGCCGCTGTGGCTTCTCTGTATGGCAGACGGACAGGAGGCCTGGGTGGGCTGGTAGGGTGGAGGCGGAGGCTGGCTGAGCACTTTTGTTGCCCTGTATCTGTGCCCTGTCCCCAGAGCGAGGCCAGAGTCTCCCTTCTGGGGGACAGCTAGAGGACAGAGTTGTCTGCCCACAAGTAGGGGAGCCGCTGGGCTCTTGAAAAGTTTCATTTGCTGTTAAGCATCCGTCAGATTTCTTAAATTAAAATGTTGAACCACTACCAAAAACCTCCCCCATAGCCCATCGCTTTACAGTATACGTGTTCCCGCCTGGCCCCGTACTTCACCTATAATGAATTTTTTTTTGCCCTCACCTCAGGTGTTCTGATTGCAGTGTCCCACGCTGTCCTGTGCCCACCCCGGGCTTGGCCGTCCTCTGGGAGGGTGCTCGCAGCCTGCTGTAGGGTGCTCTGCCAGAAGCACCTGTCGGGGGGGGGTGGCCCCCGGCTGCTACAGTTATGCTGCCAGGAACGTGTGTGTGTGTAGAACATTTTGTTTTGCCTGACCCTGGTTGGTTAATATTTTCTATGACCCGCCAGCCCTGTTGAAAGCAGTAACCATAGAAATAGTCTTGGGATGTGAACATGTTAATGGCTCTTGAAGGAAATGACCAGACCAGGCTCTGGAGTTGTGGGTACCGTTTGGGATAGCCCCCTGTTTTCGTGGACCCCTAGGGTCTAGCCTGCAGGAGCATTAAAGCCTTGTTGTTTATGTTGGGGACATGGGGATGTCTCCATGTGCAGAGCCTAAAGCAAACAGGTTATCAGGGGGCGTGTTGCTGGACGAGGTCCTGCATCTCTGCTCTGAATGTCCTCTGGGCGGAGTGGCTGGTGTCTCTGGCCAGGGCTGGGCTCCGGGGCCTGCAGGTCCACCTTGGGCTTGACTCCCCCCGAGGTCTGTCACTGCCAGCTCTCCATCTGGTCCCTGAGAGGACCAGGGAGCCCGGTGGGCGGGCCTTGTTCTCAGGGAGCCAGCCCTGTGGGACTGCACCACCCTGGCCTCTGTCCGGGGGTCTGGGGCGGGTGTGTGTGTGGAATGGCCCCAAGCACAGTGGGGGTGCAGGGGGGCTAACGCCCAGGGTGAGCCTGGTAGCAAGATCGGGCGGGAGAAGTGGGGCGGGGGGGCACCTCCGTGAGCACTTGTGACTTTTCTGAGACGTTTTGTTAGCGAAGGAAGTGGACCAGATAACCTGGAAGCTTCCTTTCACTTCAGCATTCTAGAACTCTGCTCCTGGGCTTCACATTTTACAGCGAACACCACCTTTCTCCACCCCCTCCCCAGTGGCGCATGTGGAAGGTGTGATAAACACCCCCGAGGGGTGACTTCCTGAGGGGGCCCAGCAGCTGGCCTTGAGGAAGACCTGAGTGGTCACTAGACCTGCCCAGGCACTTGACAGGTCTCCCCAAACACTGGGGAGGGGCAGAGAGGAAGTGGGAAAGCGTTTTGAAGGAGACGCAGTAGGACGTGAACTCCGCTTTGCCACCAAGACAGCAGAAGTCGCTTTGGAGTTGGCAGCCCTGACCCAGCCACATTCCGGCCCTCTGCATCCTGGGCACAACTTCTTGGCTTCTCGCATTGTCTTCCCAAGCATTAAGAGGCCCACAGAGCCCCAGGCCACCCAGAAAGCTCTTTACCAAGGGCCTGCCCCGAATTCCTGTGTCAGGCTGGAGGCAGGTGTGCCCAGCCCTCCCAGCCTGCTGGTCGCTGGTCTCCAGGAGCTCGTAGGGGCAGGGCGTGTAGGGCAGACACAACCGTGAAGGGGCCACATGCTTGGAGTGTGGTGGCTGCTGTGTCCCGGGTAGTGGGGCCAAGAGGGGGTCCAGGAGAGTGGGCAGCTGGACCTGGGGGTGGGCAGAGACATTTGGGGAAGGGGCTGCTCACAGTGCCTTCCCGTTGAGTTAGCTCTTGAAGCCCAGTGGGCGGGAATGTAGCAGACAGAGCTGGCCGTTTCCCAGGGGGCATCCCATTGGAAAGCAGGCTCTGCTCAGCTCAGACAGTGGCTGCCCGGTGAAGATTGCGGAGATTGCGGGTGGCCCAGGACCTCTGGGTAGAGGGCAGGGTCCTCAAAGGCACTGGCTCACTGGGCTTCCATGTGACATCATTTCCCGCATCCCTACAGCACTCCTTTTAGTGTTTCCTGCAGAACAGATCGCTGATGACTCATCTTCCCAACTTTTTTTGTCTGGAAAAGTCATTCTTCGAAGGCTCTTTTCCCCAGATTTCTGATTTCCTTCGTTTCTGCTGAGAAGTCAGCTGTCAGTTTCAGTTGCTCCTTTGACAGTTGGGTGTCTGTCTGTTTTAACAATTTCTCTTCGTCTTTGGTTGTAGTAGTTTGACAATGATTTGCCTAGATACGCTTTTCTTTGGAGTTCGTAGTTTCTTTCATCTGTGGCATAGTTTCTTAATGTGTTTCCATTAATTTTATAAAGTTGTCAGTCATTATTTCTGTTGCTGCTAGGATTCTGATAACCTGTATGTTACATCTCTTCGTTATGTTGCCTGTACCTCTTATTCTCTTTTCTGTATTTTCCAGACAGTGCCCCAGTCTGGACCTGGTCTGGACTGTCTCGCCCTTTCTTTACCCGGATCTAACTGCTATTGAGGCCAGTTATTGAGTTCATAATTTTAGTTATGTTTTCAATTATATGGTTTCCATTTGACTAATTTTAACAGTTTTAGATTCTCTACTGAAAGTCTCCATCTTGTGGTGTGCCTTCCTGAACTTTTATTAATTTCAGGTATTTTACATTTCATTTCTGACCATTCTAATATCGGGATCGCCTGTGAGTATATATATATCTGTTGTCTTTACTTTTTCCTTATGGCTTTGACTGAATCTTGGATACTCTATATGAAAAGTTGTAGAGATAAATTGAGGTTTCAGATCATTTGTTTTCCTCTGGAGAGAATTTATTCCAGCTTCTGGCAGGCAGTCAAGCCGGGGTGCCCTGACCCGCCCTCTCGGGGTGAAGACCAGCACCTAGCTAGTGGCCCGTTCTGCCCGGGAGCAGGCCGGTCAATAACTGTGCTGCTGCCAGGCCGTTTCCGTCCTGTAGAGAACACTTCGTTTCCGGTTCACCCCCATCTGAAGCCGGGGGTCTGGTGGGGGCCACAACAGAAAGCCCGCGGTGTTGCCGGGCCCGGCTTCGCGGCCGCCCTGAGCACGTCTTTTTGTCTCTTTAGCCCGTGAGATTACAGGACGTTCTCCCTGCGACAGACAAACGCTTGAAGTGGGGAGAGGCGCCCAGCGCCGGGCTCGCCTCTGCTTCTGTCTGTGATCGCAGCCCCTCAGATTCCTGTTGCCTTGGCACTTACCCAAGACCAACAAATAGATATTTAAAAAATACGTCTGTTGTAAGGATTTTAAACATTGTTTGCAGGGGGCAGGAGGGGTTAAACTTGGATTCGCATTGGGAAGGCCGGCCCCTGACCCCAGCGCCCATGACCTCTCCCAGAGACTTGCCTGTTGTCAGTGGTGGGGTGGGGAGGGGCGTTAATTGGGCATTAGCGAGGGGCGGTCTCTTCATTAGCTCTCACAGGGTGAATCAGGGGAGGCCAGACCTAGCTCAGCAGAGCTGGACACACCCAGCATCGCCTCTTTGTTTACAGGTGTGGAAACCGAGGCCCAGAATTGGACCCGGCTGCTGTCGACAGCTTGGCCAGTGCTCAGCTCCAGGGGGGAGCAGGGGGCAGTGGGCAGCAGGGCCGCCGGGGCTGCTGTGCGGCCAGCTGCCAGCCATTTGATGCTTCTCTTCCCTGTTGCTTCTGGCCTCTCCCTGTCCCCTGCCTGTTTCCGAGGGACGGTTTTTTCTCACTAATCCCTGAAGTTTTCTTCCCACACCCAGTTTCTCTTCCGCTTTCCTCCCCACCCTGTTGTGAGTGGAAGTCATTTCCCAAACCGTGCCCCACTTGCTCTCCTGGCACCCAAGTGACCTGACTTTCACTGCTGGGCCTGAGGCAGGCATTAGAAGGAAGGGGATGGGTGGGTATCCCTGCTCCTTAGGAGAAGTAGAGCCTGGGAGCGGGCAGCAGGCTTCCCCCACAGGCCGTGCTGGCGCTGCCCCCAGGGCACAGAGACTCCGCCTAGCCCCAGGGCTGTGGCCTTAGGGGCCCTGGCAGAAGGTTGAGGGCAAGCGGAGCTTGTGAACAGGGGACCGAATGTGGCCCCCAAGGAGGCCCCCAAGTCCAGACCGCTGCTACTTGCTAGCTGGGTGGTCGGCCACAGACACCTGCTGCCTCAGCTCCAGAAAGGCTTGCCTACCCCGGGGCCGGGTGAGTTAGCGGTGCTCGGCCTGGCACAGCCAGAGGGTTCAGCAGATGAGACTGTGGGAGGCCTTCCCAGGTGGGAAATGTCCCTGTCCTTGAGGCCCAGGACTTCTGAGGGGCTGGCCAGCAGTCCTCGACAGGGCCCTGAAGTGGCAGTGGGGAAGGAGGGCCCACACCACAGTCTCCCCTGCTGGCAGGTAGCGGGGCCACTTCTGCCTCCGCCTCAGCCTCGACGGTCCGACCCGGTGGCTCTGTCTTACCTCGTTAAGCAGGAACTCTCTCTTTCTGCCACCCATGGAGTCACCCATGGGCCCCCTCCTGCGGACCAGCCTCCCTGTGGGTGGAGGGGTGATGAGCTGCTCAGCCGGGGGCCCCAGGGAGTGCTCGGTGCAGCCAACCCTGCCTGGGGAGGCTGGCTGACAGGAAAGTGACACCATGGTCACTGGTGGTCCCAGTGTGTGTCTGGTCCCTCATGGCTCGCCCTTCTCAGAGGCCTTATGGTCTGTCCTGGTGGCATTTTAAAGAGCTCCTGCAGGGCCAGGGCCTGTGCAGGCCTCGTGGCCATCAGCTGGACCATGGCTTTCCCAGCCTTGCACACTGTCATGCTGTTTCCTCAGCCCTTGCCGGCCACCGCAGCACACACAGACACTTGCCACCAGTAGTCAGAGGACACTGTACCAGTGGCCCGAGGGCACAGGGCTCTGAGAAGGTGGCCAGGCTTGAGGAGCCAATGGGTGACCCTTGGCTTTCTCTTTTAGGAGTAACTCGGCTCTGGCCCTGGCCTGTGATCGTACCTTGCCTCTCTCTCAGGTGCCGCAGCCACTGCTGTGAGCTTGTCAGGGGTGCAGTCTCTCTGACCCTCAGCCCCCAGGGGGGACATCTGGTGACTGCTGCTCAGGCGTCCCTGGCCCCAGCTGCAGACGAGACCCGCCACAGGCAGGGCCTCGAGGGGAGCCAGCCTGTCTGCCAGGGCAGACGGAGGGCGGGCTCAGGGGTGCGGACGGACGGACGGGGGGCTGTCCCAGTGATGGCGCGTGGGGCCGTGCTGCCCTCTTCAGCAGGCCGTCTCCAGGGAGACGAGGAGAGCCGGCTCGTGGCCCGCGCGTGTGTGAGGCGGACGAGACCGTCCTTGTTTACTCCACCTCTGTTGTTTCCTGCTCTCGTAGGGAACTCCGGCTGCGGAACTACGTCCCCGAGGACGAGGACCTGAAGAAGAGGCGGGTGCCCCAAGCCAAACCAGTCGCCGGTCAGTGAGCTGCGTCCCCGCGTCCCTGCTGCGTGGCACTGGCAGCTGCCTCCACCCGTTGTGCTCTCTCTGGGAGAGTGACCGGCAGGGCCAGGGCTGGGTCGGGCCTCTCGGCCGCTCCACCACCATCTGGCGATGTGCGGGCGGGCAGCGTGTGTGCCTGCAGAGCCAGGCAGGGCACTGGAGAGGCCTGCCGTGCCTGCTGAGGCTGCCAGGGACCGTGTCTCGGAGGAGCCCTCTGGGCTGAGGGGTGGAAGTGGCCCCGGGACCCTCGGAGGGTCAGTGAGAGACCCTGGCAAAGGGCCAACCATTTAGGCGCCCAGAGAGCAGTGGGCAGGCCCCGCTCACCGGGATGGAGGTGTGACAATCGCAGAGCATGGAGAGGTGTTCTTGCCGGTGGGGTGAGGGGCCCAGCCCGGGGGCTGCTCGGTGTCGCCGTGGTGTGGGGCGCAGCAGCATCAGGCCCGCTGCGGCCTGTCCACTGGAGGTGTGGGGAGCATTTATTAGCACACAGTTCCCTGGCCCTGTTTAATTCTTTGTTTTTTTGTTCTCGATTTCTAATTATATGTGTAGTAAATAAATAAACACAATTACCTTGTGAAAAAGGAAAGTGTTGGCCATCTGGCCGCACCCAGTCCTCCCCATCTCCTTTGCCCCTGAGATTCCCATGTGTCCCAGGTAGTTTGTGTCATGGTTCGGGCCCCATGGTGGGGGCAGTGGCTTGGTCGGGGATGGGCATTAGGGCGGGACAGGGAGGGGGCGGGGGGCTGGTCCTGTGCCTCAGGGTCAGCGCCTGTGGCTGGAGGGAGGTGAGGGAGGGCAGGGGGCTGTGAGGGACGGTGGGGCACTGTGGTGGGGGCCGGAGGAAGCCCACAGAGCCCAGGTTGGGCGTTAGTGCTCCTGGCCTCTGTCCCCATGGGGACAGGCCATCCTGGTCAGACCGCCCAGAGGCCCACGGTGCTGTTGCAGCTGGGTGCAGCCCGACAAGCCTGAGGGCGGCCGTCCCCCTTGTTTGGGGAGCACACATCTAAGGTGGGTCGGGAGGAAGGCCACCTGCTCCCTGACCAGGCCGGGGCCCAGAGGACATCTTCAGAGCCCAGGAGCTCATGGAGGTTACAGGGACAGCCAGTCCTCCAGGCCCTTCACGAAACCGTACTGGTTCGTCCAGACAGCTCTGTCGTTTCACAGCTGGGCGGCGGGAGCGAGAGCAGCATCGAGCTTCCTGACTGGAAGCTTTGGCTGGGCCGCCTGCAGCTGGCCGCCTGCCTCTGGCCCTCCGGCCGCCTGCTGCTGGCCCTCCATGGCCCAGGCCTGCCGTGGTCCTGGGGAGCCTCAGCCTTTCCCTTAGAGCTGCCTTTGCAGGGTCGTCACATCTGGCTGGCTGGGGGCAAGAGGAGAGGTGGGGACAGGGGAGCCCAGGGTCTCCCCGGGGCCCGCCTGCCCTGTCTTCCCCTTCGCTGTGTCCCCATGAGGGTGGCAGGGCCTCCCTGACAGGCCTGCCTTGTTGTCTTGCTCCCTCTAGTGGAAGAGAAGGTGAAGGAGCAGCTGGAGGCCGCCAAGCCCGAGCCTGTCATTGAGGAAGTGGTGAGTGCCAGGCGGCCGGGCCCCCTCACTGCTCTCTGGGTCCTCCTTCCCCACCTGCTCTCCGCCTCTCCCTGCTCTTCACTTTATTCCCTTTCCACCTCCCTACTTCCTCTCACCTCTCCTTCCTTTTTCTCCCATTTTCCTACCTCGGTCTCCCATCTTCCTGCGTCCTTTGGGACTGGGTCCCTCCAGCCCTGACATGCGTCTCCCCCCTTTGCAGGACCTGGCCAACCTTGCACCCCGGAAGCCTGACTGGTGAGTGTCGCCCATGGAGGACCCGTGCAGACGGAGCGGGTGCACTTGGTGCTGAGCTTGGGCCTCGGCTGGGCCTTTCCACCCTCACAGTGGGGAGGCGGATGGCACAGACTTGTAGCTACACGGGACAGTTACTGTCCGAAGGGCGTGCCGAGAAGGAGAATGAGTGGGCAGTGTCGGGGGATGACGCCCGGGGGTGGGCAGAGGCTCGGGCAGAGGGGAGCGGCAGGCACATCAAGAAGTCCCTTCTGAGTGGGCGAGGACCTCCCCCGCTTCAGGGACCCCCACGCGAGCGAGTCCGACGTTCGCCTTCGGGAGCTGCAGCGTGAAGGAGAGACAGTGGGAGGGCGGACGTGGGTTTCTGTCCCAGGTCTGCCACCCATCGGCCTGTCCCCCTGGCCCCAGTCCCCTGTTCTGTGAAATGACGCCCACCCTTCCCTGGGCCCCTGTGACTGGGCTGAGATTGGGGCGAGAGGGCCTCGTGGCTGCTGCACCTTGAGCCAGAGGCACGTGGACCAGATCCCTGTCACCCATGTCTGCGTCAGGTGCAGCACCAGCTGGAGGTGGTGTAGCTGGTGAAAGAAAAGGGCGGGGCCTGTGTCCTCGGAACCCCCAAACCTGGGAGAGTAGGCTCTGCGTGCGCGGCTGGAAGCGCCGGTGGTTAGGTGGGCGTGTGGCTGGAGGGGAGCAGGACCCACAGTGGGTCATGCACGACCCTCCCTGATGGTGACGGGGGGGGCCAGAGCAAGAGAGGGCCCCTGAGAAACCGTCCGCCCTTGCACACCTGGACTCAGTCCTCTGCGTTGGGTGGGTCTGTGGGGCTGGTCCCTGCCCCACTGGGACTGGGGCGGATGGCTGGTGCTGGGTTCGGAGGGTCAGAAAAGGAGAGAGGAACCTCCTGGCCTTCTTCCCAGGGCAGTGCGATTCCTAATGTGTAAGGGGCTGTGGGCAGGGAAGGCCCCAAGGCCACACGGCAGGTTAGCCTTCAGCCTCTGGCCTCCCCCAACTCCCTTCTGTAGGGACCTCAAGAGAGATGTAGCCAAGAAGCTGGAGAAGCTGGAAAAGCGGACCCAGCGGGCCATCGCCGAGCTGATCCGTAAGTCAGGGCCTGGCAGGGCAGCTCCCAGCCCTCTGGGTGGTGGCCCAAGCACAGGGCCCGTCTCCATCCCTCTTGTCTGCTGTCCATCCAGGTGAGAGGCTAAAAGGCCAGGAGGATAGCCTGGCCTCTGCAGTGAACGCCACCACAGAACAAGAGGCCTGCGACTCTGACTGAGCGTACCCTGTCCCTCACCTACCTGTCAGGCCTGTTTAGCAGGAGGATGGTCCTGGACGAAGGTTGGGGCTGGGCTTGCCATCACGTCCGCTTTGGCTTCAGAGCAGTGAGTCCCTGCCCCATCATTCTGAACCCCCATGGGGTGAGGTCAGCTCCTTGTCTCCTGAGTGGGGGCAGAGCCAGCAACAACTCTGTGGGCTCCCTATGTCTGTACATATGTATGTATTCTGCACTTTTTAAAATCTCTGGAAATAGAGACAAACAGATTCCTATCAGATGTTTCCTGGGTCTTTGATACGCTGTAGGTTGAGGCCCCAAGACACGTGCCTGCAAAGGCGATGCTCACATGAATAAGCCGTGTTGGGCTGAGCATTTGAGGCTGGAGGGGTGGGGAAGGCCCAGGCCCGCCCTCTGGTTCCAGGTCCAGGCCCAGTCCTTGGATAGCGGTGGTCATCTCAGAACCCTGAAGTGACAGAGACGGGGTCTAAGGGTTCTCCTAAGACCTGGCACAGGCCTGGGCCTTGTAGCATTCTGTGGGCCAGCGCGGAGCGGCTCCCTCCCCGGTCCGCTGTGACCGCCTCACAGTGCGAGGGCGGGAGGGGAGCGGCTGGGCCCGGGAAGGCCGTGAGCTGTGCCCCGGCCTCAGCTCTGCCCAGCCCCAGGCAGCCCCTCGGTTCCACCTCTCCCATCAGAGCTGGCCTATGGCTTCCCTGGGACAGAGCCCCTGTGTGGGGACCGCGGCCCGTTCTGCTAGAGACTGGGGTAGTGCGGGCTGGATTCCTCACCAGGGGTGGGAGGTGAGCTCTTCCAGGCTGAAGAGTTCCGCGCTCTGTCCTCTCAGAGGTTGGGCCCCGGCCACCAGGGTCCTGAGCCTCCTCTGCGGAGTTGACTCTCCAGAGCAGCTCGCTGGCCACAGCTCTGACTCCATGTGTCTGTGGCCAACTAGAATTCTATCTCCTCTGGAGTGATAACACGCTCGAGTTTCCTTCGGGGCTTTTTCCCCCCATTGAGCCTCCTGCGCCTGCCCTGGGTCGTCCCAGTGTGTTCCTCCCTCTGTGATGAGTTCCAGGAGCACAGTGACCTGGGCTTTGGTGGATGGTGCTGAGGACGCGGGAGGTGGAGCAAGCATGTGCACGGAGACCAGCGCACACAGGAAACTGAGTGCTTTAAGTGAGAATCACGCATCTGCTCTAAGGAGGTGATTCTTCTGTGTGAAGGAAGCAGAAACTTGCCGCTGTGAACGAAGGCCGAAGTGGGGGTGGCTGGCCGCTGCGGGGAGCAGTGGGACGAGGCCAGGACTCTGATTCCCACCAGTGACGGGGGTCAGACGTGCCCACGGGCGTCAGGACTGGGGCCAGGCTCCCTCTGCATGGCCAGGGTCTGGAACGGGGCTTCCTCTCCTAGGGATAAAGGACGAAAAGCGCCCCCGCCCCTGCCCCTGCCGCTGGGAGCAGCACGCGTGTCTGTGGCAGTGCAGCGGCCCAGACACCTGGGGACCGGCAGCTGGGCGCCCGCTCAGCGCCAGCGCTGCGGCTAGAGTGAGGCTGTCCCCGCAGCGTGAGCCCCGGGAGCGGACGGAGGGTTTGCGTCTGCATGTGCAACCCTGTGTGCCCTACAGAAACTGCCTGACGAGGCGAGAGAGAAACGAAAATCGCCGTGCGTGGTGGGCCCTCCAAACACGGGCTCCAAAACCTGTGCGGGAGCCCAACGCCCGGAAAGTGGCCAAGAGCCCAACAGGGGAGGTTTCGCAGCCAAGGACACTGAGACAGCGACACCCTCACAGGCTTTAAAATGAGCATTTGTTTTGTTTTGTTACCAGAGAGAGAGAAGAACTGACTCCTGTAACTCAAGAACAGAGATTGGGTCTTAAAAAGAACTGATTAGCAATTTTGAAAACAAAATATGTTTTTTAAAATAAACTCGCTAGAAGAGCTAAATAATAACAGGCAAAAATGGGGTGGAGGTAACATTTTTTTTGAGTGACTGAACTTTTCAGAGTCACTCCACAGATTCAAAGAGGACAACAAATCTCAATTGGGCAACAAAAAGAAGTCTACACTCAAATGTTCTATCCCTTGATGTGGGTGCTCAGTTATTAGGTATAACAAATTACCCCAAAACTCAGTGGCTTGAATAGACATCTTTGTTGTCGGACACTTTCTGTGGGTCAGGAACGCAGAGCAGCTTAGCTGGGTGTTCTGGCTCGGGCTCTCTTTCGAGGCGGCTGTCCAGCTGTCCCAGGGCAGCAGTCATCTGCCGTCTGGCGGGCTGGAGGGTCTGCTTCCGAGGCGGCTTCCGTTCTCAGGGCTCCCAGGGGTGCTTCATTTACACACAGTGCACATGCAAGTCCTTGCCGTGTGGACCTCTCCATGAGGCTTGATCGGGCGTCCACATGCGGTGGCCGCTGGCTGTCCGCAGAGCGAGTGGCCCAGGAGAGAAAGAGCTTTCAGGGCTGTTAGACTGGGTCTTAGAGGTGTGATGCTGCCACATTCTATCTCTTAGAAGCAAGTCACTGCGCCCAGCCCGTACTCAGGGAATTCGGTTCCACCTCTGAAAGGGAGATCTGCCTGAGAATTTGTGGGTGTATTTTAAAGTCACTACATAGCTAGACACACTGTCATAATTTGGCAAAATAAAAAGACCAAGAAATAATCTTAAAATTAGAGAGGGAAGATGGGTTACCTTCCCAGGAGCAAGACCGTAGCAGGTGTCCCAACCGCAGGCGGTGCTAACTGGACGAAAGAAAACTGGCAGCTGAAAATCCTGTAGCCAGAGAAAATGTCTCAAGATAGTTTTAGACAGAACCAGAGATTTTTGTCACCGGTGGACTCACACACACACAACAAACCCACCAAAACCTATTTCGAGGTAATGAAAATATTCTAAAATTGTGATGTGGTTA
The DNA here is from genome assembly GCA_003508835.1 of Eonycteris spelaea. Lineage (NCBI taxonomy): Eukaryota > Metazoa > Chordata > Mammalia > Chiroptera > Pteropodidae > Eonycteris > Eonycteris spelaea. The sequence goes on along the minus strand of PUFA01000145.1, from coordinate 978,574 downwards.
CACGAATCTGCAACTGTGCCAGGAGTCACTGACCTGTGCCCTTTAAACGGCTGGCTTGTATAGGATGTATGTTTATCTCAATAAAGCTGTTTTAAAAAAACAAATCAGCATTCTCAAAGAAAAGAATTCCAAAGAATGTCTTCAGACTGAAGGGACACATCCCAAGTGGCAAATCTGAGATAAAAGATGGAATGAAGAGAAAGAACGTGCACATTTCAATAGGTATTGACTTTATAAAGCAAAACACGCTTTGTGGAGTAAAAGTAAAGCGGGGGTCACTGAGCAGCAGTGGCGCATAAGGCCAGAGGGAGGGGGCGGTGGGGTGGCAGCCTCCACAAAGCTCACTCAGGGCGGGAGAAAAGACTCCAGTTGACACTGGTCTACAGGCAGGCCGGCACTCCTAGGGTAACCCCAGAGGAACAGAAATAAGACCACTTCCAAAGCAGTTGAGAAAAAGTAAATGTGATTTTTTTAAAAAGGCAAAAAGAAAAGATGGGATCAGTAAATGAATCCATATACACCATTAACTACAACTGATGCGCTAGAGCACTTTTTTAAAAAACTCAGTCTGCTGCCATTTAAAAAAGACACCTGAACCCCAACAGAAAGGCTGAAAGCGAAGGGATTAGACAGGCTCCCACGAGCCGGAATCCGCAAAAGGGCGCTGAGGTCGGCTGGGCCGAGTCAGACCAGGGAGCCTGTCGGAGGTGCCCTGAGCTGCGCCGCGGTGCTCTGGAGCGGGCCCCCGCCCAGGCTGTGGGGGTGCTACGTGGGAAGAGCCCCCGGGCCACGCTGACCATGATGCACCCTGCGGCCAGCAGTTCCAGGGGGAGTGTCCTAGGGAACAGTCGCACGCGTACCCCCTGGAGGCCATCGGGGATGCTGATAGGAGCGCGTCCACAGTGGCGCCCGCACGCGCACACAGCGCCGAGGCGGGTGGTGGTGGGCCGCGTTTCCTCCAGGGGCGTGCTCTGTCGCAGCAATGAGCTGGACGAACTCCACGTGCACGATTATGGCCGTATCTCAAAAGGAGCAAGTCCCCGAAGAAACGGGACACGAGCCACTTGGGTATGATGCTCCAAAACAGCGCAGCGAGGCACTCCCACGGGCACACGCGTGGGTGGCCAAGTCGGCGGGGAATGCACGGTGGTGGCCTCGGCGTCAGGCCTGCGGCAGCTCTGGGAAGGGGCCCTTGAGGTGCTGTGGTGGGCTTGTTCTTGGCCTTATTCTCCCGCCATTCATTTTATGTACTGTGTGTGTGTGGTGTGCGTATGCTGTATTTCACCCACTTCTTAAAAGAGAAATTTTCAGAATTCACAACCTAAATTACTCTTAAGTGCGAAGTGGAATTTTTTTAAATGGCCCCATCTGCCATTCACCGCAACGGTCTAGATTAGAACATTGAGGGTAAAGAGAAAAATCACATAAGCTGCATGGGAGCGGGGGGTGGGAAGAGGATTACCTACAAATGAATGAGTTTCACTTTTCGTCATTAATAGATACTAGAAGACAAATTGTTCCTAAGTGCGGTGGGAACAAATGTCAGTCTGTTCAACTGTCACATACTAAGGGCAGGGTAGACATTTTCAGGCTATGGCACTGTTTTCCATGCACTGGTATTTGCTGAGGGAACTCCTGAATGATGGTCTGTAGCAAGAAAAGCCGGGAGGGGGCGGGGGGAGGAATGTGGGACCCAGGACCGCGTTTGGCAGACACTCACAAACAGGGTCTTAAACCCGGAGGGTTTGTCAGGTCTTGTGTTAAGTCTAAAGTGGTCTAGTGGCTCCTTGAGGACGCCAGGGACGTGAGTCCCTCTCCTCCGCTGCCCTCTGTAGCTCCCCTAAAAATCTGCACCCAAGGTTTGAGCTACAGGCAGGAGGGGGAAGGGCAAAGGGCAAGCCTTGAAGAAACCATGGCTTCAAGCCCAGTCCACCAGGCTCGCCTTCACATCTGAGCAGCCATTACTGTGTCTGATCCACTCCTAACTGCAGACGTGTGGGGAGTAAGGTATTTTGAGCTGGACACATTGCCACCATGGTTGAAACTGAGAAAGGAAGAAAAAGTAGATAGACTGCTGGGAAGGCAGCCAACAGTGCTTGCCGCAGGATGCAGGAAGAAGTGGTGAGCGCAGAAACTGGTAAACATCGCAAGAACCGACAATTGACTAACCCCTAGCAAGATGGGAAAAGAAGACACAAATATAAATATTAGGAATGAAATAAGGTTATTGCTACGAACCCCACAGACATCAAAAGAACAGTAAGGGAATATTGTAAACTAGCCACATAAATTTGACAAGCCGATGAAAAGAACCAATTTCTTGAAAAGCACAAACTCCCACAATTCACCCGAGATGAAACAGGTAATTTGCATAGCTCTGTAACTATTAAGGATATCGAATTCCTAATTTAAAAACCCCTGAAAAAGAAATCTCAAAGCCCAGGTGGTTTTACAGCAGAATTAATATACCAGTTAAGTGCAATTCCTGTCAACATCCCAGTAAGATTACTTTAAATATAGACAGGATTATTCTAAAATGATTCAGGAAAGGGAAAAGAACTAGAATAGCTTGAACAATTTTTAACTAGAAAAGTAAAGCGTGAGGAATCACCACTTCAAGATGGTATGCAGCTGCAGTTATCGAGACGGTGCTGGTGGGAAAGAGGTACATGGATCAACGGCAGAGAATGTAAAAGAAGTAACTCCACACGTGTACAACCCATTGGTTTTTGACAAAAGTGAAAAATGCGCTCTGCGGAGGAAGCATAGTCTTCAGCAAATGGTGCCGGAGTGATTAGATAGCCACAGGCCAAAGAAGGAACCCCAGCCTAAACCTCAGACCTTACACAAAAACGAAAGGGGATCATAGGTTTAAATGTAAGACGTAAAATCCCAGCTTTTAGGAGAGAACCTTCAGGACCTAGAGCTTGGTGAAGCATTCTTAGATAGGAGACCAAAAAGCACGATCCATAACTTGATAAATTGGACTTAACCAAAATGAAAAGCTCTTGACCCAGCAAAGTCTGTTAAGAGACAAGCTACAGACCGAGGAAATATTTGCAAACCCCATATCTGATAAAGGACTCATCTAGAATGTATGAAGAAAGCTCAAAACAACAGAAAAAAAGGAAGAGGGAGGGAGGGAGGAAGTCAAATTAGAAAATGGGCAGAAGACATGAGTCATTTTACCAGAGGGGAGATATATATATGACAAACACCAGAAAGATGGTCAACACCAGCCATTGGGGAAATGCAAATTAAAGTCGTGATGAGATGCTATTACGCACCTGTTAAGAGCTTAAATTAAAAACGTGATACCAAGCGCTGATGGACGTGGAGAAGCGGACCGTACATGTTAGTTACCCTGGGAAATAGTTGGGCAGTTTCTTAAGAAACTGAACATGATGTAACATATAACCTGGCAACCACGCTCCTGGCTGCTACTCCAGAGGAGAAAATTGTGTCCACACAAACGGGCTGAGCAGATAGGAAAACGATAGACACACACGTTCGTAGCCATTTTCTTTGTAATCATCAAAAGCTGGGGCGGAGGGGAGTGGAAATGCCACACGCGTTATTGCTTAATGAGCGCCGGGTGGTTTGTGGTTTAGGGTGTCAGTTAAATAAGCACGGATCTTCAACTTATTGGAGGTTGCCAGGTCTTCATCAGACCAAGATACAGGTCTTTGTGTAATTTCTCTTCCTTCAGTTAGGAATTTAAAAATTCACACAAAAAAATAGGTGGAATGGTATGGTAAAAAAAATAAAAATAAAAATAAATCTCTGACATGTGGCATGCAGTCTACGAGGGCATTCCTTCACCCGGTCCTGTACCCTGGGGAGTACTGGAGTGGAAAATTAAATAAGTGTTTCTTCTGTGAAGAAACCAACCAGCCCCCCAAAACGCCCGTCAGGAGCCGACTGGGTGAGCGGGCGCACCATGCCGCGGACGGCGACGCCGCGGTAGGAAGGGGTGAGCTGTCGGTGCAGGGAGCGGCTGGCGTGGGCCTCAAGGGCTTTATGCCGCGTGAAACCAAAGCACACGTACCTCAGACGCTCGCCCTCTGATTCCCTGTTTACATGTGACGTGCTCGAAATGGCGCAGAGATAGGAAGCAGGTTCGTGGTGGCCAGGGGTTGGGGGCGGGCGGCGGGGGCACACGCGTGACTCCACGTAAAGGAGCAGCTCGAAGGAGGTTTTCGTGGTCATAGACTAGTTCCTGACCGCAGTGCTGATTACGTGACCCACGCGTGGGATCGAATGGAACAGACTCCGCACACATCGTACGAGCGTCACTTTCCTGGTTCTGATAAGCTGGTCATGGCAGACGCGGCCATCGGGAAGAGCCGGGTGAATGGTGCACAGGACGGCTGGGTACTGCCTTTTTCACTTCCTGTGATTCTGTATTTAAACATTTTCAGTGGTGAGCAAAGAAAATAGTAAAATATATTAATGTACAAAATTTTTTTTTAAGTACACTTTCTGTGTTTCAAAAGACACAGCAAGCTTCCTGGAGGCTTGTGGAAGATCGATCAGGTGGGAGTACTTCAGGGTTGGTCACGGTGAGGCCTGGCCTTGGTTGGAGGGACAGTTAGAGCCCCAGCAGGCCCTCTGTCATAGGGCTGAGGAGACAGGCCAGGGAGCGGCGGCGCCCGGCCCTGCAGATGGGGCACGAGTGCGCCCAGCTCGCCGGGCGCCTCTCCAGGACAGCCCTGACCGCCGACCTGCAACCCTCAAAGACATCGTGCTTTGGCTCATCTCGGGAGAGGTGTCAGGCCTGGAATGCTCTGCGGCAGCATGGCTGCCCTTTCCCCAGGCGGACGGGGCTTACTGGCCCGGAGGTCCAGGATTCGTGCTTCTGGGTGAGAGGGAGGCAGCAGGAAGGCCAGGAGGGTGTCATACCCGGGATGCTGGGCTGGGCTCCCCGGGGCCAGGCAGGTACTGGCTCTTGCAGGGCCTGTGCCACAGTGAGGAGTGGAAGACGGGGTCAGAGAGAGGCCCACCCCCTAAACTTATAAGGGAAAAATCCCGTCCAGCTCCGTGGGCTGCATATCAAGTGCAGAAGTTTGCCAGGTTGAGCAAATCTGCTCCCCTGGGCTATGTCCGCTCTGAAGTGCCAGGCAGCCTCCCAGCCAAGTGCCCCGTTGGGGTTCCATGCTGCTTGTCACTTGGGCTCCAGTGTGTGAGATGCCCTCTCACCATCAGGTGGCCTCTCCGAGGGGCTCTGAGCCATGTCCAGGGCCTGCCTGGTGCAGCACCGCACACCCCTGCAGGAGCTGGGGAGCCAGGCACCCTTTCTCCCTGTTTCCTGAGCGCCCACCTGTGCCCGGCACTGTCCCAGGGGCTGAGACACAGCCTGGCCTTGCCCTCCAGGAGTTAACCTTCCTGGTGATCCCAGGACCTATGCTGGGCACCAGGACCCTCCCTCAGGCCAGTCTGAAGGTCTTTCTTCCCCTAGAACCATCTGGACATTGCGGGGCGGGGGGCAGGGGTGTAGCGAGTGGTGGCATCTGGGGCTTCAGGGCCTCCACGTGCACCCAGCCAGGGCACCGCGCGCAGGAATCTCCGTGCAGCCCTCGTTTCCCTGCTGCCATCACGCGGCCACGGGGGGGGGGGCAGCAGGAGACGCCGACCGGGGCCCCCGGAGGGGAGCGTGGGTCAGCACAGCCCGCTTCTCCCACTGCCGAAGTGAGTCTTGCGTCACCGCGCCCGAGGAAGCACCTCCGTCCTTTCCCATGGGGTCTGTGTCGCCTCTAAGTGGCTGGTGTCAGAGATGATCCTGAGGGGGCTCAGCCAGCCCGAATCTAGCACAGCGGGGGCCGCGTCCTGGGGGGCGCAGCAGCACCCCCAGCCGCACCCCATGCCAGCCTTCCTCAGGTCCCAGGCACTGAGCACTCGGGGCTGTGTGAGTGGCCTTCCAGCCCTGGGGGCAGCGCCAGCCCTCTTGGGCGGGGGGTCCGCATGGGTATGAGGCGTGTGTACCCCAGGATGTGGACCCGCTGTAGGCTGGCTGGGGCCACCTGGATGGAGGGTGAGGTCCCCTTAGACTTTGGGCCAGGCCCAAGCAGCTGTTGCTTGGAACCAAGTTCCCAAGATGCCTGCTGACCCTGGAGCCATCCAGGTGGCATAGGGGGCTCCCCCCCAGGTAGGCCCGTGCAGGCAGAAGTGAGCCATACGGCAGAGTGGGTGTGTGGCTAGGTCCTGGGGCAGCTGCCCTCCCTGGCTCAGGCCGGTCCTTGGGGCCTCTGGCTGTTGTGGCCTCGGCAGGGGTGTCCGCTGAGTTTCCCGGCCAGCCTGCCCCTTCTCTTTGTATTTACTGGTTTTCTTTAAATGTTCCCATTACTCAGGCCTTCAGTGGGCACTGGGACAGAAATAAATCCCGCAAGGCAGCCCAGCCAGAAGCCGGGAATCCGATTCCCCCTCAAAGGCCGGAAGAGGCCCCTGTGCAGAGCGCGCCAGACCACAGCGGCCCACACACTCCACATGGGCACAGATACGGCCGTGCCCCCCCATGCGCACACATACACATGCGTGCAGCCACGCAGACGCCTCGCACCACATGTATGCATGCAGGCATTCATGTGTCCCACACACAGATTTGCTGAATGCACACACATGCGTTCACCCCACTCGCACAGATAGACCTCACATGCACACATGCATTCACGTGTACACACTCCCACTGCAGACTCGATTCATGCACACACACGTGCACTTACACCTCCTGTCTATATATACACGCAAACTCCACACATACCCGTGCGCACTCTCTGGGGTCACAAACTCATCCTCAAGGTGCTGGTGGGCGAGGCTGTGGAGGGTGGGGGGCCTAGGCAGCCCCCGGGCAGCTCCAGGGGAGAGTGGCCTCATGGGAACGCAGGCCTGAGGCTGCCAGGGCTTCTGAATTTTTAAGAGAAACTGGAAAGCTGAATTTTTATGTGAAATATCCTGATTTTTAAATGTTGGCTCAAGATGTTGAAAATATTGTGCGGGCCAAACCAAACACATCTCTGGGCCAAATTCCACCCACAGGCGGCGTTCCCAGAGCACGTGTCCACACAGACGCACTCACAAACTGACACACACATATACACAGACATACACACAAACATACAAAGAGACAGGCCGGTACACACACGATACAGTGACACAAATAGACACACTGAAAGATACACGTGCAAACGTACAGACAGAAGCACACGTGGCCACACAAAGGCGCACACAAGCACACATGCAGTAGAACCACACATCGGCACACCGTACAAATAGACACAATGGACAGACAGCTGGGTGCATGCATGAACAGACACACAGCAAATACACACACACCAGTACGTGCACACAGGCCGCGCCAGACACAACACACCTGTCTGCCTCCCTGATGCGGGTGAGCTTGTTGGGGTCAGAGCCAGGACGTGGGTCCTCGGACTTACAGATGCGTGCTGGCGCACGGGGACCCCGGGAGGGACCCGTTGTCTGGGAGACCACAGCGTGGGGAGGACAGAGGAGCAGGCGGAGGCCCTCGTGTGTCAGGCCCGGGACGGAGTTGGGACCACAGGCCCCGGAGCTCCGGGAAGGGAGCGCAGGTGGCCACGGACCCGCCCTCCCATGCCCGGAACCCCATCCTCCCAGCCTGGCTGTGCCCCCTCCTCCTCACCACTGGGACGCAAGCCCAGCGGAGCCCCGTGGGCGCGGCTCGTCTAACTGCGGGGGTCCCCACCAGAGCTGCTGGGACCGCCCACTTGCAGTGGTCCCGTGGGAACTGCAGACGGGGCCTTCCAATCAGGAAACCCGCCTCTGTCCCCCCACTAAAGCTGACCTAGGGGTGGGGGGGCCTGAACAATAGGTGCATAATTAATGTAGGCACATGAAGGGGCCCCACCTCGCCTCTGCTCCCCACGGGTGGAAGGACCAGTTGAAGGCCTGGAATCCTGTCTTCTGCCTCCCTGCCCCTGCCCCTTTCTTGACCCCTGGACTGGGAGGAGCTGCCTACAAGCCTCACCCACCCTCTCTTGGCCCCCTTCGTCTGCATAACCTGAGGCTGAGCAGGTCACTTGGGGATGTCCTCACCTTGGGTCCTGAGGACCCTAAGTCTGTCCAAGGGAAAGCTAGGGGTCCTGTCCAGGCAGCCAAAACCCAGCCTGGGGGCTCACCGGGGAGCGGGGTAGGGTACTGAGCGCATATAGGCTGGGAGACCTGGACAGGGCCCTGACTGCAGAGGAGGAGCTGAGGCTCAGAGAGGGAGGGCAGCTTGGCTGGGATCACACAGCACACACAGGGAGCCAGCCAGGGCCCGGGCCCCTGCCCGCCTCTGGAGTCCCCTCGCCCTCTGCCTAGGAGGAAGCTGCTCCTCTGCCCCAGCCGGCGCTGTTTTGGTTGGCCGTGGTCACCTTGGGCTGGCATCATTCTCCTGGAGCTGGCTGAGGAGGAGGCATCAGGGACAAGCGGCTAGACCCAGCGCGGCCTGTGTGCACAGCAGGCCCCAGTCCTCCAGCACCCTCAGCCAGACCCCACGTCCAACAACCACGGCACAGCCAGGACCTTCTCAGACACCCCTGGCACGTCCGTGTCCCCTCAGACACCCTCAGAGCAGGGCCGTGTCCTCTCAGATGCCCCAGGGCAGGGCCATGTCCCTTCGAGCTCCCAGAGAACTGAGTCCCCTTTTCCCTCTGTGTCTTCTCCCTCTTACGACCTCCCCAGGGTGAGGGCTGAAGGGCGTGGACCATCGAGGTCTGCCCGCGCTGTGGTGCCCAGCTCAGTCCTTGTTCTCGACAGGCTCACAGGTTGAGAGTGGGCAGAGCTGCCTCCCAGATGCCCTCGGACTCCCATACCCCGCTCTGAGCTGGGGGCTGTGGGCTCTCCCAGACCCCGGAAGCCTGGCCTGGGCTCCAGGGGCCCCGAGGAGAGTGCCTTCCTTCTAAGCAGCTTCAGAGGTCCCTCCCCCAGCCCGGGCTGCCAGCAGACGGGCCAGAGAGCGCAAGGCCTGTCCGCATGCCCAAGACAGGTAGGAGCTGGCGGCCGCCTCACTGGCCCGACTTGGAGACCAGGGCGGCCACGGGGCTGAAGAGTTGGGGTCTCCTGGTGCCTTCCTCCCTGCCTGCCCTCGGCTGGTGTTTACGTGTTCCCTGCGGCTTGGCTGGGCTGTGAGGCCTTGAAGGGAGAAGTGACCACCTGGCTCCAGCCCCTGCTCAAGGCAAACAGGGTCCTGACTGCCTGCCAGGCCCCCTGAGGGCTCCCGCTTCCTCTGCCAGCACCTGGATGGCCAAGGCATGGCTCAGGGGCCTCAGACGCATGAGCCCCGGGTCTAAGAGAGGGGACCTGGCCCTGGCCTAGGGACTTGGACTGCCGTAAGAGGTCCTGTCCTTTCCTGGGCACCCAGTCTAAAGAGGGAGGCCTGGCCCCGTCCTGGGTGCAAACACCCCGAGGAGGGAGAGCCGGCCCTCGCTGAGGAGACAGCCAATTGGATGTGGGAGGCCTGGCCCTGCCTGGGGCACCAGACCTGGGGGCGGCGGGGTGCCCAGCATGTCTCGGGGAAGCACAGCCCTGTCTTAGGGGTCTGTCTAAAGGGAAGGTGGTAATGAGTCTGAGAGGAGCAAAGCACTGTCCCGGGGGGGCCCAGTCTGAGGGGTGAGAATAGCCCTGTCGGGTGGAGCCGTCCCCAGTCTGAGGGGAGGAGTTCAACTCTGTCCTGGGGGCACCCATTCCGAGGGGAAGGAACAGCCCTGTCCTAGGGGGGCCCAGTCTGAATGTTTCAGGGTGAGCGGGCCTCGTGGACTCCCTCCGAAGCCTCCCGAGGAGGAGTCTAGGCTAGAAGATGATGGGCCCTGAGGCTCAGGGCCTCAGTGACTCCGCCTGTTGGGGGTGGAGGTCCCGTGGCTCTGAGCCCTGGAGAGGGGCATCGGACACCCCTGAGAAGAGGTCGGGGATCTGTCCTGCTTAGGTCTCCCCCCTCCAGCCAGTGCCTTTCCCACGGCCCCTCCTGACAACAGCACCTCCCGCCCCATCAACACTCCCCCTGCCCGGGGCTGCCGGCCTCCCTGACCCTGCGTGACCGCCTCCAGCCTCCACATCAGAGCAGGGACCCTTTCAGATGTCGTTCTCCCCCAGAACGCCCAGGATTCACAGGCGTCCTTGGCGCTCAGCCCAGGTCAGTGGTCCTTCCGGACGCACCTGTGCCTCTCCGTCACCCCAAGCAGGTCATGCCACGTGGAGCTCCAGGGCGGCCCCAGGCCTCTGCGCAGTCGTTGGCCCTGCCCACCGTCCGGAGGGGCAGGCGGGGCTGGGCCTGAGGCTCCTCAGTGTGCCCACGCCACCCGCTGCCGAAGTGAGTTTGCCGTCCTGACTTCAGGACCCCTCACCTAGTCCCCCGTGAGGGGGGTGAGTGCTGTTGGAGATGGGGAGCACTTCCCAGATGACAGTCTGAGCTGGCGATGAGGGGAAGGGTGGGCCAGGCTCGGCACCCACTTGTGCACAGGCCCAGAGGCGGGGGCGGCTGGGAAGGCTCCACAGTGAGTGGGTGCGTGGGGGCCTGCGGACCCCCACCAGCCCGCCCTCTGGGCGGACTGCTGGCTCCTGAGCCAGAGCAGAGAGCCCAGGTCGCCTTGCACATTCTGGCCCTGCCACTCCCCCTGCACCGTCTGCTGCGTCAGGTCCCGGGTGGGGTCGAGGGGTCACGCGTGGAGGGCTCCCTGAGTGCCCCCGCCTCCAACGGGCATGGCATGGCCACCAGACAGGCAGGCAGGGTCCTGTAGCAGGGCCTCGGGCTTGGGGTGTGTGACCAGGGACCCAGGGGGTCCGCTGTCAGTCCTGGATGCGCAGTGGCTGGGGGCCAGCAGGTGGAGTGCTAGCTTAGGGGAGCCTGGGTCCTCTCAGGGGGCCTGGAGACAAGTGTGGGGAGCAGCTGAGGTGGCAGCTGGTGACGAGGCCCGGCCCACTCCTGCACGGGTCCACTGGGGCACTGTGTGACAGCAAACTTGATCCTCTCTAGACCCAGGCAACGGGCCCTCTCAGGACCTTTCTGCGGGACTGTGCCCCAGCCTCAGGGACTGGCCCATGGCTCCCCCATGGCTCCCAGTCCCCTTCGCTCCCGGAGAGGGTCCCCAGCTCAGACCACGGGAAGCCACACTCTGCTGCTTTTTCTGTGTTTTTTTGTTTTTGTTTTTGTTTTGTTTTTTCCTGTTTTGTCTTCCCAGCCCGGCCCTGAGTGGGCAACCATCCAACCACCCACCACTGGGTCCGACTATTTGCCCTTATGTCCATAGGTCCAGGCCCTGAGTGCCCGATCACATGACGGTCTCCCACTCCTCCTGCAGCAGGGCGGGTGGCCGCTCGGGCGCAGAGGCCTCCTCGTCCAGCCCTGAGCAAGAGCCGTTGAGGAACCCGTCGTCCTTGGGCGTGGCCACGGCTGGTGGTGTGGTCTGGAGAGCCGGGGCCCCCGGCTTGGTGTGGCCGGGCAGCTGGGGGTGGCCGTTGGTGGTGGCGGCAGGCAGCAGCCGGGGGCTGAGGGGCAGGCCGAGTCCCGCGCGGGGGCCTACGTTGGTCACGCTCGTGTGAGACACCATCGGACCATAGCTGTAGCTGCTGCTCCCGCTGCGTGCCTTGCGCTTGAAGTCCAGTGCCAGTGTCCAGCGGCTCCAGGACTTCTTGACCTCAGCCTGTACCTGGGGTGGTAACAGCAGGGTGGGCGGTCAGGCGTGTCCTTGAGCCCTCGGCTACCTATCCCCCAGACCCCAGCAGTGCCCCCATCCCTGCCCCTACAACACTCAGCAGTGGATGGAAACAAGGCAGGGGGTATGACCGAAAAACTCCAGGACCAGGCGAAAAACCCTGCTGCCCCCAGAACCCAGTGCCTGGCTGAGGCAGTTGACACACCCAGAGTCCACTAGGCTCAAACAGCCCCAAGGGTGGCCGCTGAGCCAGTCAATCCGGACTACAGGGAACTCAACATGGCATCGGGAAGCCACTGGGCTGTGCCAAAGGTGGATGAGCCCACACACTCTCGCACGTCCTGGGCCCTCATCTGGAAGGACTTCTGCCTTCAGAACGTCCTCGGGGATGTTCGTGGAGGAACAAAGGAAGAACCGGGCAGAAGAACGGAGAGACAGGCCTTGGGGAACGCCCTGGCATTTCCGCACCCCCTTGCCTTGCCCCACTGCCGCCCACCACTTACCTCACCATTGCAGAAACAGTATATAATGGCGACAAAAAATCCCTGTGGAGAGAGGGGTGGGAGTCAGGGCCAGAGCCCAGGTCTGCAGAAGGAAGCGGCACCCGCCCCCAGGCCGGGCCTCGGCCGGCGCACCTGGAAGGAGTTGAAGAGCATCTCGTAGTGCATCTGGACTTGCCAGAGGGTCCCTGAGACCTCGGTGTACGGCGTGGCCATGAAGACGACGTAGTGGACGCCGAAGAGCGGCATGAGCACCAGCGTGGATTTGAGCAGCTTCCTGGGCCGGCAGGGCGGGCGGGTCAGGCCAGGCCACCCCCGCTCCGCCCCCACCGCCGGCCTCAGGTTCCAGAAGCCACGAAGGGGCCTGAGGCTCTGGCCACCAGCAGAAGACGAGACAGTTCGCCTGGCACACTTTGTTGTCTCAGCAAAGTGTCCCTAGGGCCACCTGCTTCTGAGGTGTCCTGGAGTGAACCGTAAATTATACGGTGGCCCTATCGCCGGGCGCTTTGCAACTGCTGGTCTCTCTGCTGGCTCTCGGTCACTCCCCCATGGCCTCGTCACATTAGCCCACGCCCCACGGCCAGGTTTCAGCTGAGCCGTGCCTCCTCAAGGCTACCACTGCCCACCTGCCCCTCGGACTCCCTGCGACCAGCTCTTTGCCGAGAGGTCTGGGTTCGTCCCGCCCTTGCAGACCCCAGCTCTGGTGCAGGGCCTGGCGCCGAGAGGCCCCGGTTGGCTTTCTGGTGCCCTCAGGGCATCCAGAGGCCAGGCGAGAGCCCATCGCTGCTGAGCGGGGCCAGCCAGGGAGTCAGGGGCTGGGTTTTTCCCTTGAAACAGGTTCATTCTTGGGCCTCCATCTTTGCTTTTGTACATGGTGCTGGGGTTTGACGCCCCTGAACTCTGAGGCGCCTGGGCACGGGGGGCTTGGCTCACCGGTACTGCTGCCGCGTGTCGCACCGGCCAGCGTTGGTCTCCCGCAGCTTGGTGGCGAGCACCCGGACGATGTTGATGAAGAGGATGAAGTTGAGCTGTGGGAACAAGGGAGGGCTGCGTCCCGAGGCTGCACCCCAGCAGGGCAGGGGCGAGGACGTGGGGACCCACAGCCCCACCCGGGCTCTGCTCAGCCACCGCATCTCCAGGGGGCTCCTTAGGCCCTCAGTTCCCCCATCTGGACCAGGACGGGGATCAGCTGCCTCTCAGGCCTTGTGGCTCCGACGCTGGGGTCCAGGGAAGCTTCCACTGGTCCCCGTCAGGTCCATGGCACTGGGGTCGGGAGCCCACACCCCCCTAGCCCTGTGGCCACCCTGCTCACCACAATGGAGGCCAGGATGGGCACCTGGATGATCCACTTCTTGTTTCCGGAGCTCAAGTCCCAGCACCTGGGGGAGGTTGAGGCATCAGCCCCGAGCCCTCCTGTCCCTGCCCTGAGCCTGCCCACAGAGATGGCCCAGAGCCGGTCTTCTCTGACCTTGCTGCTAAGGACATAGGACAGGGGAGTGTCTGGTGTGGCCAGGCCTGAAGCCGCCCTCAGAGGCCTCTTTTGAAGTGGACTCTTGTGACTCTGAAGGGACACCTGGCTTGAAGCTGGACTGAAAATTCCTGAAAACCCCCGGGCCACGCAGGGCCAGGGGGCAGGAGGCTCCTGTTACATGCTCCACAGAGGGAGAGGGCCCCAGGGGTGTTTCTGGCCTGTTCGAAGCCACCACCCCCTTCTGCACCTGGACCTACCCGGTGTTGGCTAGGGTGGCTCTCACACTGACCCACACAGCCACGAAGATGGCGGGCAGACCTGTGGGCGCAGAGGGGGACAGTGTGTGTGGGGCTGTAGATGCTGTCCGCTACGTCTCTCCTCAGCTCACCGTGCAGGTGCAGTCCCCGCCTTCCTGAGGACCCCCCGCTTACCCCATCCTTGTCCCTGACCCCTCCCACACACATCCCGGGCACCTGAGCTGCTTGGTGACGGAGCCAGACCCTGGCATGTCCCGCTGCCCCCACAGCCTCCCCTCAGGGCTCGGCAGCCCGCTCAGCCCTCTGCCCGCATTCTGACTGCAGCTCCCACACGCACGTGCGAACCTGTCAGGCACGTGGTGGAACGAGGTGTCGCTCACTCAGCCATGCCCGGTCCATTGCCCTCTCCTCCCTTAAAGAATGCTACTCTGGGCTGGGGTTCCCTGTGGGGGGGGGGACTGTTGCCAGCATTTTTCTGTCCCAGAACGCCTACCCCCACCCGCTTGGAAAGGCCCCAGCCCCGTGATGGGGCCGGGTGGAGCGAGGGTTGTCATTCCAGGCTGGGTGAGGGGCCGCAGGGAAACCTTGGTGTGCCCAGGCCTGAGCTGGCTCAGAGAGCACGCCGCACCTCTGGGTGAGCTCTGCCTCTAGGAAGGGAGCCCAGGTCCCCATCCTCCACCCTCTCACACTGCATTCCAGGCCTGAGTACCCTTGGGTGGGGAGGGTGAGACCTGGGTTTATGATGAAAACAAAGAGCTGTGACATTTCTGTACCACGAAGGAAGTTCGGAGTGCTCCCTGGTCTGCGTTTCCTGCCCACCCTGACACCCTCTGGCTCCGGAGCCTGCGTCAGTTCCTGGGACCAGGCCCAGGTCTCCCCCCAACTCTGGGGCTTCCCACGGGTGAGGTCAAGGTCAGAGTATGTGCCAAGGAGCAGGGAGGCTGTGGCTGTTGATCTGAGGGCGTCTGGGTGCTGAGCGCTGGGAGGGCTCCAGCCACCCGGCCTACCCCTCTGCAGTCTGGCCAGCTGCCCGGAGCCTCGCCAAGCTCTGGGGCTGCCAACAATAATGGACAATTATCAGTAACTTGATCTCGGAGCGCATGGGGGAGGAGAGCAGAGGAGCCCCGGCTACCCATTCTGCAGAGGGGCCGCTGAAGCCCAGCAGATGCCGAGCCCCGGCTTGTGGCTCTGGGCCAAGGACCCAGCGGGCGGCTCCACATAGGGAGGGGACTGGTGGGGAAACTGGGCTGCAGGTGGAGGGGGGGTCCCAGATTCTAACTAACTCCAGCTCCAGGCTGACCTCTGACCCACAACCCAGTCTGATGCTGAGCTGAATCTTGACCTGAGGGTCCCTGCTCCCTCTTGGGCTGAGCCCCAAACCCAGGTTGAGCCAACTCCAGGTGAACCCTGACCTGAGCCTGGGGTCGGAGTCACAGAAGGGTGGGCAGACTGCCCATCCACCGCTCCGTGTCCAGGATGGGGTGTACTGTGTGGCCACCTTACCCTTCGTGGTCCCCTCTCACCCTGTCACCCACAGTCCCGCCACGCCTGTGCCTCCCCACCTGCCACATCCTCGTACCCCAGCCGAAGACCGTGAAGCCCCACAGGTACTTCTTCTCTGAGAAGAAAGCCATGAAGATGAGGCTGTGCAGGTACAGCCCCTCCACCAGAATCCAGTAGTAGTTGGTGGCCAGGAAGTAAAGGAAGAAGGTCACAGCCACGCGGCAGCCAGCCTGGGAGAAGAGCTGGTGTTACTGGGAGCATCACCGGCATTTGGGGAAGTCTTGGCTGGGCTGGGGCGGGGCCAGCATTGGGGAAGTCAGGGCTGGACAGGGGAGATAGGACCAGGGGTTAGTTTAGTCCAAGAGGAAGGGGCGGGCTCTGGTCTGGGCCCTCTACTAAGGCCAGGGGCTGGGCGTGGGTGGGGGGATGGCGCCAGGGGCAGGAGTGCACCCAGGACAGTGGCAGGGGGCAAGGTGAAGAGGTTGGTGTTTGGGGGAACAGGGATGAGGCAGGAATGCTGATGACCATGCCGGGAATGGGGGACACTCACAAAGCCCTTGGCAGTAGGGGCTGGAAGCAGAGCTGAGGGGTGCCTGGAGCACGCTGAGGCGGTGGGTGTGAGCGGCCTGAAGCCAGGGGTGGGAGGAGACAGGCAGGGGCGAAGGCCGGGATGGAAGTGCCAGGCACAGCGGGTGGGGCTCCCGCGAAGCTGGCGGTGGCGAGGGGCCCTGGGCGTGGGCCGCCGGAGGGGCGCACTCACGTAGCCGGCGGCCGCAGCGGCGGGCGGTGGGGGTGCCTGGGCGATGGCGCGCAGCTCTTCCTCCGTGAGGCGCTCGGCCTCATCGAGGGTGGTGCCCGAGTAGAGCACCGCGTCCTTGACGAAGATGCTCACGGCGCGAAGCATGAAGGACAGGAACAGGTGCATGTGGATGTAGTTGCGTGTGCAGTGCAGCCGCCTGCGGGCGCGCGACAGCTCCGTGGGTGGGCGGGCAGGAAGCCCGGCCGTGCGCGGTGGGTATGGACACCCCACGGGTTGGGGGGCAGTGACGGAAAGAGGCACCACGCCCGGGCCCCGCCCGACCACGCCCCTCCTGCCTCGGCCCCGCCCCTCGCCCCGCCCACCTGAAGTAGGCCAGGATGAGCACGGCCACGGTGAGGGAGGCCAGGGAGACAGAGTAGCCCACGGTGTAGATCATGCCCAGGCGGTCAAACACCTCCTGCGCAGGTGGGGAGACCCCGTCAGACCCCTGGGACTCGGGTGAACATCAGGTTAAGGGTCAGAGGCCAGGTTAAGGTTGCTGGAGGAGTCAGGAGTAGGTCAGAGGACACCAGTGGGGTGGGCTACTTTATCCAGGTCAGGCCGGGGCAGGGGAAGGCTCCTACCCGTTCACGAGTCTCATTGGTCAGGAACTTGAGCATTCGCTGTAGTTGGCCCACGTCCGGTTGTGCCTGGCACCAGCTCCCAGCTGCCATTGCGGTCACAGCGACGATAAGCATGGCCTGCAGATCCGTGGTGGGGTCAGAGTGAGCGGAGAGGTCCGGAGCCACGGCGCTCCAAGTCCTGATATCCCTGTGGTCCCCACCCTACTCCAGCCTGCCTTACCTTTGTGATTGAAGTCATATATGTAGTCAGGACAGGGCACAGCCACCACCTCCCCAGGTGCCCCTGGAGGCCAGCACAGGATATGGTCCCACTCAGGCAGACAGGGGCGTCCTGTGCCCACAGAGACAGACAGACAAGGTGGGGCACACCAGTCAGGTCCACGGTTGGTGACAGAGGGATGAATACACTTGTGGTCGCTGGCTCCCTCAGGGACAGCTGCACCCCAGGCCTAGGGTGTTCCTGAGAGTATATGGAGCCCTACTGTGCCCTGCACCCATCTGGCCTCACAGAGTCCACTACAGCCCCTGTGCGCAGGTACTGGTGCTGCTGGCCCTGCTTTCCAGATTGGCTGGAGGAGAGCCCAAGAGAGGCAAGTGATTTGCTGAGGTTATACAGCCCAGGGCCCTGCCCTCAAGTGCTCAGCCCTTGGCTAGGCCTCTCTCTTTTCTCTCTGCTCTTCGGTCCTACCTTCCGGGGGTCCCCGGAGAGGGGCAAGTTCCCAGACTAGCTCGTCCTCAGCTGAGAATGCTTCCTCTGTGACCCTTGCTCAGGGACCTTGGACAGGAGGCAGGAGGGCCAGCTTCCAGTGCCAGCTGGACTCCCACAGGGCTGCTGACCTCATGCAGGTGTCCGTCCTCTTTGCACTTCAGTTTCTTCACTGGGAAGTTGGCACTGACCATGTCAGCCCACGCTCCCACCACTGTCCAAGGCCCGCCCTGAGCACCTGCTGTGAGACTCCGGGGAACACTCGTGGGGGACACCAGTTCCGCGATCGAGTGTTCGTTACAGATTCGAGGCAGGGTGACACGTCTCACTGTGGGGGTGCGGCCTCACAATAGAGATGCCGGGTGACCTTGGAGGAGGGTCCTCAGCTTCTGAATCTTCCACTTTCCACCCCCTGGCTCCCTTCTTTCCCTTGCCGGACTGCGGCCACAGGACTGTCCAGCCACCCTGGAAGGCTGCCTGGATGGCCGGACCCACCCCGGCTTGGTGAAAGACTCTCTGTCCTGGGCACCAGATTCCCAGCCCCGCCTGGCCAGGCCCACAATTCCCTCCGGTCCCTGGGGAGCCACAGGGTGACCACAGCCTCCCAGATGTGGCCCATCTGGAATCTGCTGCCCACCCAGCTGGTTCAAACCGGCCTTGTGGCTGCAGCCTGGGTTCTGCGTTTGTCTCTCCTTACCTCCTGGGGACAACGTGACCCTGCCTCTCCCTTCCTCTCTCTCTTCTCCCCTCTTTGTTCTGCTGTCTCTGGCCCTGCCTTCCATAGCCACCTTTCTGTCCTGCCCGTCTCCTGCCCACCTCACTGTGTGTCTTGGTGCATCGTCCTCTGATATGCTGAGTCTCAGTCCCAGTTTGTGCCTCCCGGTCCCCGGTCCGTCTCTCCCAGCCTCTCCCCTTCTCTGTCTCCCAGGTTCTCTGTCATCTCTCTCCACGGGAGGGGCTGTAGCCCTGGGTCCCTCCTGCCCCCCAGGGCGGTGCGGGGCAAGTTCTCTGTCCACATCTCCTGGGGGCCAAGCCCATCCAGCTTGCCCCCTCCGCAGTGTTGCTCCCTTGCTCTGTCTCCTCCCAGCCCCTCCCCTGCTTTCTGGGGGAGGGGCAGCAGCCTCTGACTTTCCACAAGAGCCCAGGAACTTGAGCTCACTTGAGGTGGACAGAGCAGCGGGTGGGCGGTCCCAGCCGCAGCACAGACATACCTCGGTGCCTGCTGCTGGTGGGCAGCTCCTTGTCTTCCTCGGATTCAGGGAAGAGCTTCCCGGATGCCTTCTCCTTCCTGGGCTTCCCTGATGTGGACGCGGATGCCCATACTTTGTCTGATTCCATTATGTCAGCTAGAGAAATCAGGGAAGTTATGGTTTGTCAACTGTGCTACAGCAGGAGAGAGACCCAGGGCACCCTCCTGCCTCAGACTCCACCCCTACTTTGTACAACGGGGGTCACCCGCTGCCCTGCTGTACCCCAGGCTGTTGAGAAAGCTGGGATGATGGATGAGGAAGTGCTTTACAAACTGTAAAGTGCTTGCCCTGCAGGTACAGAAGTCATCAGACAGGATGGAGACAGTTAAAGAGGGGTCTGGATGGAAGCCAGCACCATGCGGGTGTGGGATCAACTCGGGAATGAGCAGTAAATGTGGGCAAGACGTGGGCACAGGTGGTGTCCTCCGCCCAGGGTAGGAGCCACAGCCCACGCAGGCGGCAAAAGCCCCACCAGGGGGCGCATGGCAAAAGCAGACAGTAGTGATGTCAACGAAGTCACACAGTAAAAATGAAGCCAGACCAGAGCCCTGGGCAGCTCAAGAAGCTGCTGGTGTTGAAGACAAGGACAAGAAGAGTGACCAGCTGTCGAGGGTGACAGACAAGTCTACCTGTCCGGTCCCCTGACCTAAGACGCTCGAGTACGGGGTTCACAAGAGACCCATAAGGGACGCTGGAGGCTCCCTCTGAGATGGGGCCTGGCCTTTCTCTCCATGAGAGAGATGCTCGAGGTCTCTCTTCCTGCTGAAAAGTCTCCCTCACTATCTGACTTGAATTCCTTAAGCTTCAGCTCAAGCCAGGGTCCCCTGCATGTCGACAGTGGGAAGCTGAGTGCAGACCCCCAGGACTTGGACTGAATGGCTGTGTCCATTTACCTGCCTGCACCTTGGGTCTCAGTAGGGTGGGGGGAGCAGGATAGGGTGGAGCGGAAGAGAGGGCTGGACCGTGAATGAAGCAGGGGTGGAAGGAGCTGCCTCCAGCCTTCCATATCTAGGAAGAGGGCTGGATTCAGGACCCAGAGAGAAGGGGGCCCATGTGACCCCCCCCAGACTCTGGTGTGACTGGACACGGGCTGGGAGCCACTGGTGGGGCCCATGTGGGTGGGGCTGTGACTGCAGAGACCCTGCGAGTCCCCAGGTGAGAGAAGCTCACGTGCTACGATTGTGTGACTGTGTGCTATCATGTCCCTGGTGTGTCCCAGCACCCTCCCCTTCCCCTTGCCCCCTGCAGCCTCAGGCCAGCTGGGTCTTTCTGGGTCTGGACCTCTTCCAGGTGGATGAGAATAATCAGACAGATGCGAGAGGCCTGGATGAGGCCCCGTCTCCGCTTCCAGGAAATGGACTCAAGGAAGAAACCAGCTTCAAATGGGGCAGGAGCTGTAAGTCAGGAGGGCGCCTCTCCCAACTTCACTGTGGCGGGGTCCCATGGAGATGCTGTGCGGGTGGGAGGAAGCCCTGCCTACCCCAGATCAAGCACCCTCTCCTGGACATGACAGTGACTGACAGAATCATAGATATCCAACCCTAGCTCTTTACGCTCACCCCTATCCAGCCCCGTGGACTCTCTGATTCTCCTGACTCTGGACACCTCTGGCCTGGCCCTCTCTGCTCAGGTGGCCTCCTTCGAAGACCTATTCATCCTTCTGGACCTGCCCCGAATTCCTCCTCCCCCAGGGAGCTGTCCCAACCCGCCCCAGGGGCGTCTAGCACCCTCGTCGGTGCTCCTGATCCCAACATGCCTCACGGATCTAAGTCACTTGCGGGCGGTGACTGGACTGTGGCTGCCTCCACACCACCCTGTCCCTGCTGGGAGGAAGGGCTCAGCGCATCTTTGAGCCTGCTGACTTCGCTCTCCCCCACCTCGCCCCATTTTCAGTCCTCACTGAAGGCCTGGCACCCCTTTACCTGAAGCACCCTCCCCTCGTGGCACTTGGTCCTGCATCCCTGGCTCCCACCGTCCTCAGGCCCCTCCCTCTCCTGACCTCATCTCCAGACCCTCCTCCTTTGGCCCCGCCCTATCCAACTCCGCCCCCACCTGGCCTCTGCAGGACTTCTTTGAGCCGCTTCTCGCACTGGGCCTGGGCACGGTGCAGCAGGAAGATCTGCTCCTCTTTGGTCATGACGTCGTCTGCGTCCACCTACCAAGTCGAAGGTCAGACTTCAGGCAGGACTTCCCGGCACAGCAGCAGGTCCCACAACCACCCCAACCTCCTTGAGGGAGTCCCCCCTTTCCAGAGGCCCCGACTCCAGAATGTGGGAGATGTGCCTTGTATAGCTCCCGTGTTACAGATGGGAAGCCGCGGCACCAAGGCCTCGTGCTGCCGGACCGGAGGAAGAAGGCAGAGCGCGGCTGTCCCCTGCCTGCCCGCGAGTAACCCCGGAGGCTGCAACCGCTGATATTCTCTGTCCAGTCTGTTCCCCACGGGTGCATGGGAAAGGGATGGAATGTACCAGGATGGAACCTCACAGGATCCGGCCGCCTGTTGGAAACCTGGGTGGGAGTGGGGGTGGGCAGAGAGCGTTGAGCTCTGGGGAAACAAACCAGGCTCGGATTCCTTCAAGTCCTAGTGCCCTGCGGGACCTCGGGAGTCACCAGTTTCCATCTTGGCCCTCTCCCCAGTCAACGGTGAAGGCCTCAGCCCCTCCCACCCTTGCCCTCCCAAGAGGGAGAGGATGGAGGAAGTGCTGGCCGTGGTCTGGGTTGGGTGAGACACTCCCGTGCAGGCTGTGGGTGGGGGTCACCCACATCACTGCTTCTCTGGAAGCTCCCTGCATCCAGGCACCGTGCTCCTATGATGCACACAGGCCTTTGCTCCTGCGGCTCTCTCTGCCTGGACTTCTTTTCTTCCTTCCTTCCAATCTGCACGCATTGGCTGCCGCCCGCTGGGACTCACTGGCATCATTTAAAGCATCTTGGGGATGGGGTGGGGTCTCACCCTGAGCCTCTCTCTGTTCCTCTGACTTCAGGTTGGAAGAGAGCGGGAAGGTTAATGCAGCATCCTGCCCTGGGAACAGCTCAGAGTGCCCACGCCCAGCCACTCTCAGGAGGGGGACCCACAAGAGGTTAATGCATCCCCTCAGAACCGCAGAACAAGGTTATGTCCCCTGAGACACCTCAGATCCAGAGCAGGGCTGTGTCCCGTCAGACACCCCATGGCAAAGGCGGGTCTCTCCCGTCTGAGAGGAGCTTTGCAGGGTGGGAGAACCAGCAGGAGGCAGGGAAGGAAGAAGGCGGGTGGGGGAAGGGGCGGCACCAGCGAGTGGGGGCTGGCCGGCTGGCCTGGGCAGTCGAGGAGCTGGGCTGCAGGGAGAAGTTAATTGACCGAGTCTCTTGGTGGCAGCAGCAAGGGCTTCCAGGGCCAAGGAGTCTCCAACTGGCTCAGCAGCCTTGGGTTCTGCTGGTTTCACTTAGCGGAGGCATATTTGCGCATGCGCGTATGAGCAGCGGCGCAGCATTAACTGGCAGCTATTGGGCCGGACAAGCTATTGGGCCGGTGTGTGCACTGGTGTGAGCCCCGTCTCTGTGCGCTCTCACGTGGGGATTGTTCAGCATGCACGTTGGGGACGTGAGCCTGCGGTGTCTGTGAACGTGCATGCGTACGTGTGCTTCTGGGCAAAGGACCGCGTGTGAGCATTTGCCGTGTGTCATGCGGCCGCTCGTTAGCGTCATGTGGGTGTCTGTGCTTCTGCCTGTCTCTGGAGTCTGAGTTGGACCCTGAGATCTCACCCAATGCCTATGGCCCCCACGATGGGCTACAGCAGATTCCCACGTGCTTGCTGCTGGCCCCCACAGCTCCTCTATCCTCCCTTCCCCATCCCCAGGTATGGCTGAGCAGGCTAGGGCAGAAGTAGCTGCGTGGGGCGGGGGGCGGGCCAGGACTTGAGGGAGGACTGCTCGGGCCTGCCCTAATCCATGGGGACTCCAAGACTAACCTGAAGTTCTCTTTGTGCCTCTGGAATTGGGGATCTGAGGGCATCAGGCTGCAGAGGGGCCTGATCCCTGTGTAGCTGCCCTGCCCACCCACCCCATTACGGCACCCCTTCGCTACCGTTTGCATTGATGCAGCTCTACCTCCATCAGGAACCACCACCAGCCACCATTACCACCGGTACGACCTCCATCAGCACCATCGGCACCATCACGAATGGTCCATGAGCACACCGGGCTATCTCCACCAGCACCATTACCACCAAAGGCAGCATCCCTGCCATCTCCAATACTGCCACCAGCCCCATAACCCCGTCAGTCCCACCTTGCCACGGTCTCATCCTTACTCCCTCCCCACGCCCCCTTCCCTGTGACCTCTTCTCCTTCTGCCTGACTCCATCTCTCTCAAGACAAACACAATGCGCCGTATTTTCTCCAGCTGATAGAAAGCTTCTGAGTGACTGAGGCTTGTACCAGTCCTTAAAGACTGACACCCCAGCCCTCTCAACAGACAGACTAGCCCGCTGATGGGACTGATGGCCTAGACTCACGGCACTCAGTCATGGGTTGTAAACTGCCTGTTTGGCAGAGTGACAGACAGGTGTGATAACCTGGCGATGGCCAGGAACTGGCCCAAGGCATCGGCTCAGCCTCCGGCTACTGCTGTTGGCTTCGCCCTCTCTATGGCCAAGAGGCGGGACACCCTCTTTTCTGGAGTCTTGTTTCGAGGGTGGCTCTGGGAATGCCCAGGAGAGGGGAAGGTATGTGCTTCCAGCACCCCACTGCCACCAAATTCATTCATTCATCCACAGGGATGGTGGCCCCACTTTGGGCCTCCCTGAACTCTAGGACCCATTTCTCTGTCACCTAATCATGGCAGAACTGCCATTGTAGCAAGAGGAACTCCAGCCTGAGTCAAGGAAGCATTACCCCAAGGAGAGGAGGGCAGCCCCACCCCAAGTGCACCCCCACTCACTCCAGGGTGCAGCTCCCCTGCCTGGAACGGCCCTGTTTACCCCTCTCTCCACCTGCACCCTCTCCTCATCCAAGGAGACTCTGCACCAGCCCTGGAGTTGAATCCTGCCTCCAGCATTGTCAGGCTTTGTGTCATTGTGAAAGTTGCTGAACCCTTGTGCCTCAGTTTCCTACCTGTAAACTCAGGATAACAATAAGGCTGTTGTGAGGACTGAATAAGGTACAAGCCCTCACTTAACATCTTCAATAGGTTCTGTGACTTTAAGCCAAATGAGGTATATAATGAAAACAATCCTACTGTAGGCTAACTGACACAAACCAGAGTTACGTTCCTACGGCATCTTAACAACATTATAATGACATTATTTGAGGACCTGTTGCACTGCACGAAAAGCCTGGGCAGAGGTGGGGCCCAGGAAAAGCTGGGTGCTGTTATGGCTGCTGTTATTAGCAGCAGCACGAAGTCATGGCTATGGGCCCCCTCCCTAGATGCTGGGCGCCACGGCTAGGGACCCAGGCTAGGGACCCAAGCGGCAGGGGGAGATCGTCTGGAAACATGACTGAGTGCAGAGGGCCACAGTGAGGGGCAGATGGGATGTGGGGCTCCAGGGAGAACTGGGAGCTGGGCGAGGTGCACCCAGCAAGCTTTTGGGGTGGAAGGTCCTCCCAAGAACTCCTTGCATTCCTGGATCCATTCTGGACTCACACTAAAATTCAAGGTCACTGCCAGGCCCCCCAAACTTGGGCTAAGGGGGCAACAGGGCCCCTTCTCTGCCTCTGCCCTGACTGAGGAGGTCTTATCTTCTGGGAGTGGTGTGGAATATGCTGACAGCTCTGATTGTCCTCCAGGCCTGGGGACTCCGACACCACTCCCCCCCATCCCACCTGTCCCCCTCCTCCTGCAGAGGTCAGGTCTTCTTGGCCCACCTCCTGGTGCAGAAGGCTCAGACTGCCATCATTTTAGGCCCAGAGAGTCTGTAGAATTTGGGTTTCAGGGGTGAGGACCGAGGGACCCAGGGTTGGGTCACGGCCGGGAGTCAGTTAGTCAGTGGTCAATACCCACCACTGATGGGACCACCCAACCCTGGTGCCAGGTATCTCAAAGCCCCCTGCACCCCCCAACCCTCCTATGACCTTGGGTCAGAGTCGACTTCCCCTAACCTAACCGCGTAGAGCTCAGCTTCAATCGCCCTCCCCCCCCACCCCCTCCCGCAGTGAGCATGCAGGGGCGAGGCGATGACCTGATCCAGCCCTGAGCTGCAGGAAAACAGAGAGAGAGACAGCCTGGGAGCACTGAGCTGGTGTTTGTGGGGCTCCAGGCAGGGTGCAAGTGGGAGCTGGAAGCCAATATGTTATTTACAAACATAGAAGCTGCTGTCCCAGGGAGAGAGTAGTGTGTGGTCAAGAGGTCCGGATGTGTCTCTCATTTCCTGAGCGCAGAAACCGAGAGGAAGAGAAAAGCCATTTGCTCACTATCCCTCCCCCCAACTCCCGGGGAGCAAAGCAACTCCTTCTGAGTCCGCTCCCAAGGAGCCCCGCTGAGGATGCTGTTGTGGAGCCGGGGATGGCAGGGATAGTGGCAGTGAGGACAGCGAAGTGGCAATATCAAGGCTGCTGATTGGGGCGGAGGTGCGATGGTGGCAGTGGTGGTGGAGAGAGCCAGTTCCTTGCCCCTGACCAGGCGAGAGCCACTGTTCTCAATTCCTCTCCTCACTGCCAAATTCCACACATTTGCTGTCTGTGATCCCAGAGAGGCCTACATTCTCCTCTGGGCAAAACTATGGAGGAAACACAAGGGACCCTTCTTCAGCTGCTGGCACCCCCACCTCTGGGAAAGGGGCTTCTTCCAGGACATGGCGTTAGCCGTTAGCCTCACGGTGGCCTTGTGGGTCGTCGCATCTATCCCTCTGCCTGGGTTCAGCCTGGCCCCTGGGGGAACGGCAGCTGTCGGCTTCTTGCTCACCTCTAGAGGAAGCAGATCTGCCTGGTGGTCACCTCTGGACTTGGCCAGTCTCTCCTGCCCTGCGGGAGCCCATCTGCCTGTGGCATGGGCCATCGCCCCTGAACATTAGCCACTTGTCCTTCATCTTACAAACGGGGACACTTGAGCTGAGAGTCACAGTTAGAAAGAGGAGGGCCAGGACTGGAGCTAGACACCCAGGCTGCACCTCTGGAGGAAAGGAAGAAGGAAGAAGGAGCCAGCCCCGTGGATCCCCCAGAGCCGGCCTCAGCACCAGCTTTCCACAGCCCTTCTGGATTGTGTTTTTTGCTGCGTCGAGCAAGTGCCTATGGCAGCCTCCACAGAGGTAGTTCAGGGGTGGAGGCAGGCATAACGGCGATCAGATGGCCATGGTGCTGGTGCTGGCCGCTTGTGCTCAGCTCTAACGGGGCTGAGGCCAGTCGTGCCCTGGTATTAAGGAGCAAGGAGTCTGCAGCTCCAGGAAGCCAGCAGAAAGCCTTGGCTGACAGGAGACCCCTGGTGACCTCCTGGCCTTCCTGCACCTCTTCTCCAGGTTCCACTCCTGGGACCTGTGCTGGCACCCCTCGAGGTCTCCCATGCCAGCTGGCTAGGGACTGCTCCCCACCCCTTTCTGTCCTCGGTCTGTCCGGCTGGCCCGAGCAGGCTGGGACGGGATCCTTGCCGGGGACACTCCTGCCTGCCACCGCTGACAAGTGCGGACTTTTCCTCCCCCTCGCTAGGCCTTCCTGAACAGGCTGCCTGTGTTCAGGGACGGGAGGGGCCGGTGGGGGGGAGGCACTGTGACGCCTCTCATCCTGGCCAGCGTGGACGCCTTTGGGGCAGGCGGTGGGACGGAGACTGGGATGGCGGAGTTGGCGGCTGGGACAGGGTGGATCTTCACAAGCAGCCTCTACCTGGGCTGGGGGGCCAAGGCCCAGAAGGATGGTATAGCTTGGTCAGCGGAATATGATTCCACCAGGTCTCACCTCTGCACAAGGCTGGTCCCAGAGTTGGGGTTCTTAAGGGTTTGGGAGGTTTCCTATGTCTTTCCAAATCTGAGTAAAACTTTGCACCCTCTCCCAGCCACACTATATTTTGCAGACCATTTCAGGGGTCTGCAAACCCCCCACCCCACCCTTTGTTTTTCCTGGGAAGTCTCTCTCTTCGAAGGAGCTGCCTTCCAGATGTAGTGGCTGGACCAGGGAGTGTCCCCAGAAGGCCCACAACAGGAATCTGGGGGAGGCCGCTTGACGCCTCATTAAAACATTCCGAAGAAAACCCAAGTACCCGGGAGGGCTCAGCCCCCTCCTCCCGCTCTGTCCACTGGCAGCGGCCAGAGCTGGGGGTGGGGGGTGTCTAAAGGCAGGTGGTATAAAAGCTCCAACAAATCAATAGGAAAAAGACAAATAAAGCATAGAGAGATGGGTAATGGCTTTGTGCAAGGCTCTTAGAAGATGGACAATAAACCCACATAAAGTCCAGAAGCTCACGGGTAATTGGCAAATTAAAATGACGTGAGACACCATTTTTCACCTATCAGAATGGCAAAGGTGAAGAAAAGGATTCTCACACCATCCTATGAGACAAAGGGTGTGGGCAAGCGACCCTCCCGCTCACTCCAGCACTGGCTCGTTAGAGGGCAGTTTGGCCATGTCTATAAAAACAAAAATGTGCATGTTCTCAGACCCGGCCATGATGGAATCTAGAAATATCCCACAGGGACTTGGTCACACGGGGACATGAGAGGGCATTTCAAGAAGCTTCCCTGCCACCATCTGCAATCTCTCTCTCTCTCTCTCTCTCTCTCTCTCAATCTGTCTCTCTCTGTCTCTCTCTGTCTCTCTGTCTCTCACACACACACACACAAATTGTGCAGAAACAGTCTAAATGTACACTCCTAGGAACTGCTGCATGAATCCCAGATTTTGGAATACCATGCAGCATTAAAAAAAGAAAGATTTGATTTATTAACACAAAGTCTCCAAGACATACCTTTAAGTAGTAAAATGCATGGGCCAAAGCCTTATCTACAAACCGATGCCGTTTATTTAAAAATGAACAGAAAACAATAGCACAAAACTATCTTTTTCATATGTACACAAAAAGGTGCCTTTTGGAAACACACAGAGAAAGGTCAGGAGTACATGTCTCATCCAGACTGTTAGAAATGGTTTTCTCTAAAAGAGGGAATGAGGTTTGGATGTAATCAAGGAGGTTTGTTGAATCTATATTACCTGATCATTTTATAAGAAAGAATATGCTCGAAAATCAGTTATGAAATTAAATATAAGAAAATAAAAGCAAAATAAGAGAACGGGAGAAAAAAAAAAAAAGAAAACCCAGAGTGGACATGGGGACCTCCTGCCAGCACAAGTCCTCACCCTGCTCTGGAGAAAGCAGCTCATGGCAGGAGCCCGAAGACCTGGGTTCCAATCCCACCTCTGCCTCAGACTCACGTGGGAACCTCAGTGTGCCTTCCCATAAAACGGATGGGTGAGCGGATGGGGTGAGAAACCTAGCTCAGAATCTAGGAGCAGCCACTGTTCATACACGTTGGTTCTTTTTTGTCTTTAAAAGTGAGCCCTGTGTCCGAGCTGCCCCCAGAGCAGGCTACGAGGGGTCTGCTGTCGCCCGCCACACTTCCTCCTGACTCTGACCTGAGGTCCCATCTCTACGTTCAAGGCTGACCTTCAGCCTCTCCCTTGCAGTGTCTCCTTCACAGGTGTGCATGCTGAGGGTGTCCTTAGGACGAGGCACCCCTGAGGATAAGACACCCCTTTGACTGTGACTCACAGTCCGTGTGCTCATCCCTCCCTCCAAACTTCACTCCACTGACCCCAGCCTCGCCGTTACTCTTCCTTATAAGGCACGAGGCGGACCAGCTGAGTCTGGCCGCAGCCAGTGTGCTCCCACTGGGACACTCTTTGGTCTCCCAACTGTGAGCTCCCTGGAGATGTGAGCCTGGTCGTGGGGCTGGCAGGGCAGGTGGCATGCAGGTTTGGTCACAGAGGCTACTAGCCGAGGTTGGTGGGCTGGGAGGGCCAGCTCCTGGGTTCAGGAGAGGGAGCTGGCAGGCCGTTAGCCTCTCGCTGGCTCCAGCTGAGCCCAGGGGGCCCACAGGGTGTTGGGTGACCCTGGAGCCATATCCTCCAGCTCTGAGGTCAGGGAGGGTCTGGTGTACTCATAGCTACGGATGCCCCAACTCACAGCTATAGACGCCCCGACAAGGTCTCGGGGCAGACCCAGCCCTGGCGTGACGTCTTGCATTCCATCCTAGCCTCAGCCTGGGGCCGGAGCTCACCGAGACAAATTTTCTGCATGTGCCTCCGTTTCCCCAGAGATCAGCGTAGGGCCCTATTGGGGCACGACGCGTCACACTTGGTTGCCATTACATCAATCATGGTCATATTGCTTGTGTGCTTTACATCAGTTAAAAAATGGGGATCATAACAGGATCTTTCTTGGAGGGTTGTTGGGAAGATGAAACTAGTTGACACTGTAAAGTGCTTAGAACAGTGTCCGGCAAGTAGAAAGCGCTACAGAAGCATTTATTAAATAAAAATAAGAAAACAATAGACGTGGGTGCACATGTACTCACACATGCGCACACACACACGCACACACAACTATGCTCCTGCCGGCCCGTGCAGACCCACGACTTCGTACACATGTGAGCTCACACATGGGCTCATACACTCACACGCACACAGACCCAGAGAACACCATGCTCACAGCCCCACAGAGCCCTGCTCTGACATGAGAACATACCTGCAAGACACCCAAGCCCACCACCCTGTCTATCCCTCCAGCCTCACGCGCATGCGGACGGGCACCCAGACAGCGCTGGCTGGCCCCACACGGCCGCTCTGCTCACACACCCTGGAGGGGGCCTTGGGAAAGGCGAGCCTGGCCCAAGGGGAGGGCAAGGAAATGGTTCTGGGCCCTGGCATTCATCGGGGTTTGGAATGCCACTGAACAAGGTATCCAGCGCCTCTGAACCTCGGTTTCCCTGTCTACAAGTCCTCACGTACGGGCAACGTCTCTGGCTTTGGGAAGCCAGAGCGGGGAGGGCATGGGCACTCAGGAATAGGGCATGCTGAGGCCCGCAGCCCAGAGGAGCTTCGGCTAGGGGATTCTCGGGTGAATGTTTCTTTCTTGGCTGTCTTTTTACAGATGGGAAGACTGAGGTGTGAAGGACGGACCAAGGTCACACAGGCATTGGGAGAGCTGGAGAAATCCGGGGTACTGCCTGCCCCGTGGGGCTCTGCTTGAGTAGGGAGCTGGTGGGGAGGAGGAGGCTGCCTGCTTGCCTGCCTGTCTTTCTGGAAGGTAGATGCCCTCACCTGGGGGGTGGTAGTGGTCGGGGAAGGCAACAGGGACCTTGGAGCCAGACACACAGGCAGATAGTCTCCTCAGCAATGGGCTGGTCCCCTGGGATAGTGCTGCGGTGGGATCTGACTTTCCTGGAAACGGCACCCAGACCCCGGCCCAGGGTGAGGAGGGTGCTGCCCCTCCATGTCTCCAGCTCTTGGCTTCTGTCAGTCTCTCCAGATTTTTCCTTGCTATTCTTGGTCTGTCTATTCTTCATCTCCTGGGAGCTCTCATCCCCACGCCCCTTTGTCTCTACCTCTTCTTTTTTCTTCTCTCTTGTCCTCTTATCTCATCTCCCATTCTGTCTCTTCTCGTCCCTCTGGTCCCCTCTTGGCCTCTGCTCTTCAGGAGAGTACAGACGGGGCTCCCCCATCTTCCCAGGGGTCCCCTGACTCACTGGAGTCCCCCTCCAGAGTATTTCTCCTGCAGAGGGACTTGACCCCAGTGAGGTCAGTCTCCTTCAGGGGACCTCCAGCCCTCGAGGCCACTCCGCAACCCCCTCCCAGGCAAATGGCCTTCACCCTGGGTAAAGCTGGGCGTGTGTGCGTGCATGCACGGGATCCTGAATGCTGGAGGGGGCTCCCAGACCCCAGCCCCTGCCTGGGTTATTCTGACCTCAGACCCTCAGCCCCGAGTCCCAGATTGCAAACGAAACTTGCAGAAAACACGGTCCCCCAGAGTAAAGTCAGTGGAACCCCATATGAGAGCCAAAGCCCAATCTTCTGCCAGATCATACTGTCATCTTCAAGGAAGACAGGACCAGAGCAATGGCGCTCAGAGAAGCAGAAGACAGGGGATCCCCGACCACAGATTTCCAGACCTGGGACCCCAAGCCCAGGATTCAGAAGCCCAGACCGTAGGCATGTGTAGGCATGTGGGATCCACAGTTCAGATGCCCCCCGAGACGGCAGGCACTGCGGACCCTGGGTCAGGGAAGACCCACACCCAAAGTTCAAATTACTCGGGGAACCCACGACTCTGCGCCCGGGACACCCCTCCTCCCCCTAGGGATCCCAGAGTAAGCCCACAGCCCGTCCCGGAGCGCGGGCGGGGGACTTACCAGCGCGTACGCGGAGCTGAGCACTGGGCAGCAGAGCAGGAGCGCCAGGCCGGGCGCGATCCGGGCGGCCCCCATCGCCACCGCCTAGGGCCCTGTCCCTCGGGCAGCCGCCGCCGCCGGCCCTGGTGATGTTGGTGGGGTACACAGCTGTGTCAGGCTGGCTGCCCCGCTCACGCCCGGGCCTAGGGGACCCCGGCGGGCCGGCGGCCCGAGGCCCCGGGGCCGGGCGCGGGGCCCATGCGCTGAGGGCTAGCGAGCTAGCGCAACGGAGAGAGGGAGGAGGAAGGGAGGCAGCCGGGGGCCGGGCGGGCGGCGGGCGGGCGCCTAGCGCTGCGGAGCTGCCCGTCTGCCTCGGAGCGGAGAAATCACATCCATATGGCCGGGCCCCCCGCCCCGGCCCGCCCCCCGCCCCCCGCGCCGCCTTTTCTTTCTTTCTTTCTTTTTTTTTTCTTTTGGGGAACTGGGAGCTGTGGCTTCGCCCCACGCCCAGTGGGGGAGGGGTCGGGGGAGGGGTTGGGTCGCGGTCTGCGGGGGGCGCATGGGGCTGTTATTTTTAGCTCCGCGGTGAGCGCAAGGGGGGGCGGGGCGGGGGGTGCGTTTTGAGCCGCTCAGGGCTTGCAGCTTGGGACGCGATCCCAACTTTGCAACGACAGCGCCGCCAGCTCCCAGCCCTGCAGTCCCCTCCGATCCCCATCCCGTCCACGGCCGCCTCCTGCACCCCCTCCCGGTCTCCGTCCGCAGCCCCGCCTGCGCCCGCGCCGCCGGAGCGCGCCTGTGGCCCGGACGCTCTGTCCGTCTGCCTGTCTGTCTGTCAGTCTGTCTCCAGCTCCCCCGGCTTCGGCCTCCGTTCTTCCAGCGGCCCCGAGCTCCGTTTCGGTCACTCCCTCCTTCCCTCCCTCCCTTCCCCCTTCTCTCTCTACGAAAACATTTGCAAGTTTCCAAAAAAGCCACACGGAGCCGAGCGGCTCGGGGCTGGCGGCTCCGCCGGGCTCCGAGGAGGCGCCGCCGACTGACACCGAGACGGACCGGCCCGCCCGCCCCGGTCAGGTCCGCAGTCGCCCCTGCCCAACTCCGACCTCTTCCCGGCGTCGGCCCCCGACCCCGACTTACTCCGAGCGCGCCGCCGCGGCCCCCGCCTAGCCATGGATGTCGGGGAGCCCCCGACAGCCTCCCCAGGACAGCGCCCGTCCGCGGCCCCGGGGGGACTTCATGGAGCTCTCGGGATCCCCCCTAGCCGGCCTGGCCTCCAACGCCCCCGCCGGGCCGCCGCTCGGAGCCGCCGCCCGCCGCGCGCGTCCCTGGCCTCGGCGTCTGCCGCTCCCCCGCCCGCGCGGCCGGGCGCCTCTTCCCTCCCCCGCGCCCTCCCTGGGCCTCTCCGCCCCCGCCCCCTCCGTCGCCTCCGACGCGGTGTGCGGAGCGGCGCAGCGGATCGCGCTGCCCCCTGCCCGGGACGTTTCTCTAGAGGCCGAGGCCCGGGGCCGCACAGCGGCGGGATGGGAGTGGGGAGGGGACGGAGCCCGGGAGCCCCGACTGACATCGGGGCCCTGGAACGTGGCCCGGGACGCTGCGGCTGCTTCGTTCTCTCCTCCGGCAAGGCACAGACGTTATTTTTTTTCTGACCGTCCGGCCCGGGCCGGTGAAGAGGGGGCCTCAGGCTCCAAGCAGGCCCTGGTCGCCGGAGGCACCCGCGCGCCCGCGGCCGCGGCGCTGTCTGTTCGCCCGCGGGACTCCCGCTCGGCTGCACCGGGGTCCCTCGGGAGACTGCTCGGCCGCCGCCCGCCCCACCCCGCCCTCGCCTGGACCCCCAGCCTCGGCAGCTTCCCGAGCGGGTGGCCCTTGGTGCCCTAGACCCGCCCCCCCCCTGCCTGCGTCTCCGGCCCCACGCCCCTCTCTCTCCCTCCCCACTCTCTCCCCGGGTCCGGGTCTTTCGGAGTCTCGACCCATTCAGCCGCCCGCCTGGTCCCTCCAGCTCCGCCCCTGGCTCCACCCCGGGCGGCTAGAGGCTGCAGGACCTCGGGCTCAGCCGGGACCCCCACCCGCGCGCTCCGCCTCCTTCTCCCACCCGGTCACACCCCCAAACACTCTTGGCGGGCTCTGGTCCCCTGGGGACAGTCAACTTGCGGGAGGGAGGGAGGAGTCTTCGGGGGCAGGGGCCGGGCAGGGGGGCTTACGTGTTTGGGCGGGGAGGGACGCAGGAACACCAGTGAGAGGGTGCCTCAGACCCCCAAGACTATCTCAGTACCAGCTAGAGGGAGGGCCCGTGGGTTCCTGGATCCGAGGGCTTTTAGGATGGTCGGAAGGAAGCTAATGTGACTGTCGGTGCCCTGGGAAATATTCGTGCTGATTGGCAGCCCCTGCTCGCTCACTTACCAGTTGTGTATCCTGGGCACGACGACTCTCCTGCAGTCTGGGCCTCAGCTTCCTCATCTGTAAAATGGGGAGTTGACCAGCTGATTCGAAGGGCACTTTTAACTTTTATGTTATAGTGCCTCCAAGGGTGGGTGTCCCAGACTCACGGGGCTCCTCCCACTCAGCCTGTGGAAATCGAGCTCCTCAGAGCCCCGGATCCAACCGCCTCAATGTGAGTGGGTCCCCAAGCCACGCCAAGGCCGTCAACCTTCCTGGCAGCCTGCCCCTCTCCAGGCTCAGGCTCCAAGCCTGCACCCAGAGCTGTCTTCTCTATACATTCTCTGGTATGGCCGCACCCCCTTCCATGCTCCACTACCCTCAAGTTTTCGTCCTGGTGTTTGAGAACTGTTCTGTTTGAGGCAGTTTCCTCCAAAGATGACTCTCCCCAATAAGTACGGTCAGCAAGGCTCCTCGCCTCTCCGCGTGTTCAGGACCTCTGCCTTTGCCTTTATCGTTTTCTCTGCCAGGATGGGTGCTTCTCTGCCTTCTGTAAAGGACATGACATCCCTCCCTCCTTGTGTCCCCATTACTGGGGGCGAGGCATGATCTGGGGCTGCCCTATGGTGTGTGGCCTCTATGGCACTAAGCAGTTCTTCAGTGTTGTATTTCCATGGTCTCAGCTTTATGTCTCTGTTTCTAAGTGATTTTATTCTTAAGTTTTATAGTTTGATGACCACTGACCATCCCTGCCCCTTGGTGATAGGAAAAGAACATTCACAGAGGAATTGGGGGAACTGAGAGGTACAACTGGGTGCAGATGGGGATACTTCCCAGATCTGCTTCCAGAAAGCTTGAAATTTGGGGAAAAAACACAGTCTTTGTACTTGGAAGGACCAGAGTGGGTGGTGGATAGGACCTCAGAGAGGGACTGATGGGCTCTAGGCCCTTGAAGGTATTCTAGCCTTAACTCATGTGTCTCGCCCCAGAATCCCCTGCTGGACATTCCATCACTGTGGGTGGGGCCACCGATCCTGTAACTCACCCCCAGGCCTCTGGTTAAAGTGCCACCATGGGGGTGGGGTGTCACACATTAACTGGTAGCACACCAGTGCCTGTCAGAGCCAGCCTGCCCTTTCTGACAGGCAAGCCCCAGGGCCCTGGGTCAGTTTCTAGTCAGTTTCAGGTCAGTTTCAATGGCTTTTGGAAAGGCCTGGTGGGGAGGGGTTAGTGGGAATGAGTCCCTGTGGTGATTCCCTCTCTGATCCCAGGTTAGGGCCTGGGAGGAGGAGCCAAGGTGGTCACTGGAGCTCAGAACTGGAGCAGGAGCTAGAGTCTGGTGCAGTGGCCCCAGGCAGACAAGTCTCCGCTGCTGCCACCAGCCACCGCCAGCATGAGTAGAGCTCTGGCCAAGGTACACAGGCCCTGGGGCAGAGTGGGCACCAGACTCAAACAGGAAAGACAGAGGCTCAACTCTCAGTGCTTCAGGCTGGCCTCACTCTCTCGGAAAACCCATCGCCCCAACCTCAGGGCTCCCTGGGACCAGTTGCTTGCAGACCCCAGCACTTCATCCTTCCAGCCCCAGCCTAAATCAGCCTCCATCCCGATCTCAGCCCTGATCCCAGACTAAGCTTTGCCCTAGCCTGAATCCTTTCCTGGTATGACCTCTAACCCCTAGCTGAACCTTGACCCAGGCTGAGCTTCCACCCAAACCTTAATCGCAGACCTCTCGGGTTCCAGGCCTCTCTGGAAGCTTTTCAAGGCAAGGGGCCGTAGGGGAGGGGTGGCCAGGCCATAAGTGAACCGAGGTGCCACTTTTACAGCCATTTCGGCTGCTCATAAACACCCCCACCCGGCTGAGTCACTGGAGGCTCCCACAGCAGCTGGTCGGGCGCCCCTCCCACTGCCGCAGGAAGCCTAGTTTCTCACCTCTCAGGAAGGCCAAGGAAGGAAGCTGGGGGCCCGGGGGTCCGGAGGCTCTGTCCCAGGGAGGGAGCACTCCCAGGCCGGTTGGGTGTAGGTTCCGCCCTCCCTACTGATCACGTGATCACAGCCCCCTGGTGTCCTCCGGCCCACGAAGGCATGCCTTGTCTGCCCCACGGCACCGCGCAGCGCATACGCACGAACCCCGTGGCAGCGCCACAGCCTTCCGCTCTCCAGCTCCGCTCGGCCCTGGGCTTCCCTGGACCCCACTCACCTGGAGCCCACGAGGCCTTCCAAGTCGACCCGGAGCCGCAGAGCAGACTCAGGTGGGCCATGGGGAGGCCATGGAAGGACCTGAGCGGCTTCTGCGGTTCAGGCCCAAGCAAGGACCTTGCTGTTCGGGAGAAAAAGGCCTGAGTCAGAGCTTTCCCTTGAAAAGAAAAATTAATTATTTTTTACCAGGCTCTGCACTGGCCTAGGACTTTGTCCCAGACCCTGGCTGGGAGCAGAGGCAGGTCCAAGCACACCAATATCCAGGTGCCCTGGCTGGGCCCTCCCCGCCCATCTGGCAGGGTCTACCTGCCAGGTGCCCGGGCCAGCTCAGCCCCTCAGGTGCATGTGCCTCAATAGTCCTCTCCTTGCCCTGCCAAGTTTCCCTCTGACTCTCCTGTCTGTTCCTGTGTCCCTGTCTGCCCCTCCTGGCCCTCTCCACATTTGAGACCACCATGACATATGAGCACAGCCCCTATGAGTGACTTCATTTAAGTTTTGGGCACCAGAAGAAACCAGATGGGGGCTGACGGTGGCTCAAAACCAGTGCACAGTCAGGAAGCTGAGACTTGAGATGGCCTCATCTCCCAGCACGAGGCACCCAGTGGCTGCCAGAGGAGAGTGGGGACCCTCCTTCCACTCATTCCCTCACCTGACCCCTGCAGCCCCATAGTGACCCCATATCTGACTCCTTGCCCACTGGAACTTGGGCTCCCGGTGTGAAACCAGGCAGGAAGCCCTCTCTGGTGCCTCCCCCCACCCCAGTGCCTTCCATGCTCAACACCTGCTTATGGGGTTACAGGCCACAGAGACAGAGGGCCCTTCCTCCCTTGGGTCTGTGGAATGAGCTGTGGCAGAACCAGAGCTGGACAGACGGGGAGGAAGATACCAGCAAGATCCGGGACACCTGGCTGGAGGCTGCCCTTCCGCCTGAGCCCAGCCCGAGCTGGTTTGTGTCTGGAAGTCCCAGGCTCAGCCCGAGAGGCATAATGGTTCACGTGGCCGCTGCCACTCAGCACATTCCAGCCGTAGCCCCCACTGCCCAGCGCATGAGGTGGCTGGCTTCCAACCACCCCCCAGCTGCTGGGCATATTCCTAAGGCCACCACCCCAGGGGTGACTCCTTCCCAGGTCTTCCAGCCTCCTGGGAAGGGTGCCACACTTTACAGTTTCCGTAGTACGTTCTAGTTCATAAGTCAGAAAGGGAGGCAGAGAGTAGAAATAGCAAGACTGACAGATACCACTTACAGGGCTCCTGCCCCTGGGCTGCTCCCGAGGATGCGGTTTCAGGGGGTGTCCAGGGCGCACAGGCCATCCTGTGACCAGGGTCAGTGGGACGAGGTGGGGGGCAGATTTCAGCTTCACAGGCCGTGGGCAGCCTTGTCCTCGCTGGCCAGGGAAGCAGGAGGCTGGGCCCTGTGCCTGTCCTGCCCTGACCTGTGGGTCTTGCCTGCTTGTGGCCTCAGTTTCCTGATCTGTCATTCATATCTGGCACTCCAAAGCTTGAAAGGGCTCTGTCAAGTGCCCAAACTCGGGTCTCGGATGCAGATCCATGAATCCAAAAGCCCAAGGTGCTCTCTGTCCTCCATCCTGTGCAGGCCAGGCTGTGTTCCTCCAGTGGGCCCCAGCCCAGGGCTCTGAGGGGCGCGTCTGGCCCTCAGCTCCGGGGACAGGAAGTCGTATTTTGGTCCTGGGTCCTGGAGAAGAAGGCCGGGGGAGAATGGCGGCTCAGACCCAGTCATGTTTACTCGGCCCGGCCCCCTCTGAGCTCAACAGGCCCATTCATTGGGAGCCCCATAAACCCTTTGGGGCTCCCTGAGGTTCAGAGCGCCTGAATGCCAGGCCTGGCTGCTGCCCCCAGATCTGCTGGGGGCCATGGGCAGCAGGTGGGGCAGGAGTGAGGCAGGACTGGGGATGGCGAGTGGGAGCCTCAGACACACTTCAGTTTCCTGATCTTTGCGTTGGAGAAACAGTTCCTGCCCATGCCCGGTGCGGAGAGGCTGGGAAAATCCAGGGGGCCTTCTCTACATCCCCTCAGTCCTGGAAGCAGGTCCTCAAGTCGTATGGCCTCCAAGGCAAGCCTAGACGGCAGCGGCCCAAACCACTTCCTATGGAGACCCGTGCCTGGCTTTGGGGATTCGCAGCCCACACCAGGCAGGGTGGGGGTGGGTGTGCACCCCACAAGGGAAGAGGGTCCCCAGTCCTCTCCAGGGCTCACTTCCTCATCTGTTCAAAGGACTGCTCCACCGGGATGGGAACATGCTTCTGCTCATCCCCTAGGTGAGGAGCGGGGTGACCCCACCAGGACCCCTGCTCTATCCATAGTCTGCCATCTGTCTTTTCCCCGAGGGGTCAGGTATTGCCCTAGGGGCCCTCGACGCAAAAGGGAGGTGCAGCGTTTGGCAGAGGAACCATGTCTTGGAGTCTGAGAGCTGCCGCTCCCAAGTGACCTCGGGATAATCCCTTCCTCACCCTGGCTTGTCCCCCGACTGCCGCTAACCAGGTTGATGTGGACGTGCTTCGGAAGCCCCCTCAGCCCTGCTGTTCCCATGTGGCGCTGCTGGGTGGTGACCCCCGTGGTAGGCAGGGAGAAGGTGGGAGCGAGGCCTCCCACCTCAGGTCCCTTTCAGCAGCACCCCACATGCCCCAACAGCCTGGCCAGCCACTCTGGGCCCTGGGGACGGGGGCGCAAGAACGGGATCCTGTTTCCCAGATGCCTTCCAGGTGGGGTGTGACTTCCCGCTCCAGTGGCTGTAAAATCCCCAGAAGCCGCGTAGGTCTCTGGTGGGGGCGGGAGGTGGGGTCTGCGCCTTGGAATCCCCTCCCAGGAGTGTTCGACACGTGTTTCCGCCGCTCCCAGCGTGGGCTCCCGCTGATGCTATTTATAACCTTTAAGAGCTCCTGCCGACTGCAAAGTTTTCTTAAACTCAAAATATCACTGAGGTCCTGGGCACGCGTTCCAGAGGCCAGCTAGGCCCTGCGGTTTGCAGGGACGAGGGGCCAGGAAGGAGGGGGCCGGGAGGGCCTTCGCTCAGACACCGGTCCTGTCTGGGGGCTGTGCCTGGGAGACCTTGGCTGGGGACCCCTAGGTCTTGACACTGGGCCTTGCTTGGCCTGGAGGGACTCTCTATGTGGGTGGTCCTTGGTTGTGCTGGGCCATTTGAGGACAGCTGGGCCATCTCTCTGGCCTCAGTTTCCTCTCATCCCAAACCCTCAGGGGACACTAGCTGAGTGAAGCAATGAGCTGGCAGTGACATCGGGAACATCTCGGCTGGCCTGGGCCTGTGTCTGCTGGCCATCCAGCACGCGGCACAGAGCCTGGCCCAGAGGTGCCGTGGACGTTGGCTGAACCGGCCAGAAAGGGGAAGCACTTTGGGGAAGTTTATAAAACCGTGTGTGGGAGAGCGACATCCAGAGAGGGCCCATGGCCTGCCAGAGGTCACCAGTCCATCCAGACCAAGTGCCTGGCCCTTCCCGACACCAGGGCCCTGACTGGGGACAGGTGAGTTGCCACCTTGTGGGAGGCCCCAGGGAGAACGGGAGAGTGGCTGGGCACAGCCGGAGGAGGCACTGGCAGCCGGCTGGGCCCAGGGAGGGCAGGGTGCCACCCGAAGTCGCACACACAGCTCCTGCCTGGCCTGGGCCACAGCTCTGCCTCCGGAGTGAGTGGAAAGCAGAGGTCTCGATGGCCCCAGACTCAGTCAGGCATCCGCAGGGGGGCCACGGCGAGGCATCTGCTCCCCCTCCCACCACGGCACCTCTTTTCTTCCTGGCGTCCTGAGCTTGTGGAGGGGTGCAGAGGCAGGGAAAGGAATGCTGACCTCAGGGCCCTGCAATGTATCCTGTCCCCACAGGCCACACCCTCCCCCAACACTCGACTCCAGAAGCCAGCCGCGGCCCAGTGAGCAGAGCTGGGTCCCAGATGGAAGGGTGGCTACCCTGCCCTCCAACTCAGGGCTCCGTATCCATTTTCCAATTTAGGCATAACCACAGAGGGCTGTTTGGGGGAGAGGGGGTGAGGGAGTGATGACCTAGCAGAGAGGAGTGGGAGAAAAGAGAAAGGAGAGTATTCTGGAAGCTCGGCCCTGACAAGGCCTCTTCTCTGCTCACGGCTTTCCTGTGGCCCCCGGATCTGGCCACTCACCTTTCAGACGCAGGAGCCCTTCCTGTGTGCTGGGCCGGGCTCAGAGACTCGCAGGCTCCGAGCATGAGGCAGTGTGGCTCCACTTCCAGGAGTCCCTGCGGGTCCCAGGCCCTGGGGTTCCCTTTGCCTGAACCCTGGATGAGCCTCCACCTCTGTGCAGCTCCACCTCTTTGCAGCTGTTCTTGACTTGGAGGCTCTAGCATGCCCTTAATGTCCCCTCCCCTGAGGTCTTCCAGGATCTACCTGAGGCCTCGATGAGCCCTGTGTTCCTGCAGAATCCCCCACTGTTCCCCTGTTTGACTGGACTCCGAGCCCTAAGCTCAGCCCTCTGCACACGGCAGCCCTGACAAATGGTACAAAGGAAGACTCAGGTTCCAAGGATACCCCAAAAGGACTGTGTTGGAGGGGACTGTGTGCCTGCCGAGCTGACCCGACCCACCTTATTACACAGGTGTGAACGCTGAGGGCTCTCCAGAGGGAAGAGGCCCCAGGAGTCAGTGATGGGACCAGGACCAGAACTGGGCCCCCTGCTGCCCCGGATAACCGATCCCAGGGCCAGCGCCCCTGATCTGCTTTGGATGGGGCATGATGCGTTGGCATCCCCTAACATTCCAGCCATCCCCCAAAACAGCCTCTCCATCCGACTGAGCTGCGAGATCCTCAGAGAGAGTCCCCGACCATTAGCCCTGACCTAGCACCTCAGGAGGCTCCCTGGGGCAGAGAGTCTTGAGTCTGGATGCTGCAGAGCGCTGGGTATCTGGGGTCACCTCTCTCCATCTGCTCTCGGCTCTGCATTTGGGGTGCCCTGAGCTGGTCTGAGGGGTCACTTCACGTGCCCGGGCACCTGTGAGTCTCCGAATCTGCCATGATCTGCTGCCCTCAAGGCCGACCTGATGGAGACTCGCCTGCCCCCTTGTTACGTCTTTTTCTGGTGCCCTCCCTCTGCCTGCTCTGGGCTCCAAGATCTGGGAAAGGATTGGGTCGGGAGCCTTCCAGAGAGTCCTTTCCCACGAGAGCCGAGCCCTGACCCTGTCCTTATCTGGCCTGGGTATGCCAAGAACAACACAGATGCGAAGGCCTGCAGGCCCCGAACTTGGGGACACCGACCTCCCCAGGCCCAGCTGCTCTGCTCCGGCCTCCATTTCCCCTCTGCGAACAGGGTGGCGGTGGGGGCGGTCCCCCAGGGAGCGAAGGAGGAGGAGGCAGTGGAAAGGTCCCGAACACCTGGACGTACATGTTCACACACACGTGCGCACGTGCACTCACTCAGCCACTCAGAGCTCGCCACGCGGGTCTGCGATGACCCTGGATTTTCTCGGGCCTTCGGCTCCTCTCCTTCTCCTCCCAAGGCTCCTAACTCCCACACAGAGCTCTTTCCATACCCTGTGCTCAAAAGTGTGATGTGTTAGGGGTGTGTGTGCAAAGGCATGTTCAAATGTGTGTGGTGTGTGTACACAGGCATAAGACCATTTGTGCAAAGGCATCTGAGGATTTGTGTTTAAATGTGTGTGCATAGGAGTGTGCCTGCTCTTGGTCCAAGCCTCTGTGGGCCAGGGCTCCCGAGTGTGTGTGTGTGTGTGTGTGTGTGTGTGTGTGTGTGTGTGTGTGTGTGTTGTGTGTAAACATAACTATGCCAGTGGGCAGGTAGATATATAAATACCCACATAGGCAGGTACAGGAATTGACCCTAACTATTCCTGGCTGGGGCCTTGGGCCATTTTTAATGCAGCTCCACACCCTGGGCCACAGAGGGTGTTTGTGCGGCCTCCGGAGGCAAGGCCACAGCTGGTGCTGGGTGGGGTGGGGCGGGGCCAGCCCGTGGGGCCACCTCGGCTAGGTAGGGCCTGGAAGGGGACAGGGAGGGAGGCCCTCCCAGCTACCACTCACCCTCTGCTATTATCACCTCCTTGTCACCCTCCTGCCTCCACCACCACCATGCCATCCCATCCTGTCCCCGCACACCTTCATTCCGGTGACCGTGCCCTCTGTCATGGCTGCCCATGCCCACCTTCTCGTCCTGCATCTCGGTCAGGCCGCCACCCCTTGTCCATTTTGGGCAGCTTGAGGGTGAGTGAGAGGGGAGAACGAATCTGCCTCCCACTGGTGAGGAGCTGGGGTTTGGGGCGAGAGGCTGAGTGTGGGTCCCCTCTAAGTTGTCCGTAGGCTCCAGGCAGTGTTCCCTTTGTCTCTGAACGGCCTCAGCAGCTCTCCCTCCCCGGTGTCTGAATCTGCCCCCCGCTGCCCCGGTCCCCGCGCCTCGCCTCTGCCGTAGTCAGGTCTCGTCTCCAGTTTCTCCACGATGGCCCCGGGGAGCCGGTGCCTCCTCTCGGCCTGAGACAGTCGGTCCATCCACTCAAACAACCACCCGATTCAGACTCCTCGTCTGACTGACGGGGTTTTTTTTTTCCCCCCTGCTAAATTTACTTGCATTTTTGACTGAATTGGCCATTCAACAGAAGCTGTGTCCACATGCCCCCACCCCGCCCCAGGCCGGCGATGAACAGCCTCACAGACGGACGTGCACGCAGAGCCAGGAGCACTATGCGTGCTCCCAAGGCGCTTGCGGTCACAGCCTCGTGTGACACACATGAGCACGCCAGATGACAGGCGCGCCTCCCATGATCACGCATGTTCCTACCCTGGTGCCTGTGGTGATACGTGTGAGCGCACACAGCTGGCACACGTCTGCATGATCACGCACACATTCGTGCCTCGTGCCGTGGTGACTGACAGTGCCTGTACGCCCTCAGACCTATTCTGGGGAAGCCTGGGGAGACGAAAGCATGGACAGAGCCCCCGCCCAGCAGCCTGGTGCGGCCGCTGCCCTCTCCTCTGAGGCCGGCTCCGTCGCCCCTCCTCCCTCCACCCGCAGCCCATCCAGGTGGGGTTTCTGGTCATCTCGGGCCACCGCTGAGCCCCTGCGAGCCTCAGGAGCAGTTCCCAGACCCCGATCCTAAAAGGGGACTCTTTTTTTTTCTTCCAAGGACAATAAATATTTGCTCTTTGGGAAGCTGCTGGTGGGAGGGTACAGGGTTTGGCCCGATGGCCCGGAATGTCCAGGGCAGTTCAGGGAGGCCACAGGCCATGCTGGGGGGCGGAGCGCCGGAAGCCATCCGGAAGCTGGACCAGCGGGGGAGCTGGGAGGCCAGGCCGGGGCTGCACCTCACTTCGTTCCCTCTGACCCCAGCCTGAAGCCTTTGCTTGCCCCGTTTCTTTGCTGAACCCCCCTCCTCCTGTTCCTCCCATCTCAGCCCCAAACTTGAGGGCCCTTTTCACATTCCCAGTCCCCACCCTTTCCCATACACTAAGGAGGCCTGGCCCCAACTTGCCGTCTGACTCTTTGGACTAAAGAAGGGGTTCAGTGTCCCCAGACACATTTCCAATCTACCCCCTTAATCCAGCCACTGAGAGCAAGGTAGAGTGCCCCGCCGGGCCAGGCTGCTGAGAGCAGAGCACGCCACTCAGACTGGCCCCCCGAGTCTAGGCTGTGTCCTCCTTCCATAAGGGACTGAGCCAGGCCAACAGTGTCCCTCAGCCTGTCCCCACAAGGCGCTGGTCTCTGGAGGATCTTGACTGCTTA
Organism: Eonycteris spelaea; assembly: GCA_003508835.1. Classification (NCBI taxonomy): domain Eukaryota; kingdom Metazoa; phylum Chordata; class Mammalia; order Chiroptera; family Pteropodidae; genus Eonycteris; species Eonycteris spelaea. The sequence continues at coordinate 935,265 of PUFA01000145.1, read as the reverse complement.
CCCCTCCATTCTGTTCAGTTGGGCTCCCAAATATAGCGGCCGTGGCCACAGCCGGCCAGGACACCACAGCCCCAAGCGTCAGTCCTGGGCCGGGATCAGAGGGGCAGGAGCTGATTATAGGTCCCTGGGCCAAACCCAGGGCTCGCCTGCCAGCCCGCTGGGCCCTGCCCCCACCCCCAGAACCACAAGGTTGGAGCATCTGGTCCCCGTCAGCACAGTGGGCAGAGGGAGGGGCCTGAGGGCTGTGTTTGGCTTGCTGAGGACAGAGTTGTCTGTGTGTGGCGTTGGGGGTGGCGAGGACGGGCTGGGACTCAGGGCAGTGACTGTCCTCCGAACCCGGCATCACCGCGCCCCACTGGGAGCCATTGTACAGATGAGGAAACTGAGGCCAGCTCGGGTCACGAGACCGCGAGCCCCCCGTCTCTCCCGCGGCCACCTCTTTCCATCTTTCGAGTCCTGGGCAGTGCCTCTGGGACGCAGGCCACATCCTGTTGGTGGCAGAGCAGCCCTTCTGGGAAGTCCTCCTTGGAGTCAGCCTTTCACCCAAGGCTCCAGGGGTGTGGGACGGGGCCGAAGTCCCTCCTCTCTGAGCCCTCGTGTCTGCCTCGTGCCGCCTCCAGCCAGAGCTGCTGGGCAGCTCCTGTCCCACTTGGGGCCTTGGTGGCCCCGTCTGCACCGTTGGGCAGGGGCTGGGGCCCTGTTTGTGGGCGCCCGGTGTGTGGTGGCGGGTCTCCATTCTATGTAGATACACGCGTGTGCCCCGGCGGGTGAGCCGCCGCCGGGGGGCCCTGCCCACGCCCTGGTGGGGTCCCCAGGACCTGCCGTACAGCAACATTTGACCTACTTCTAAGGCTCTGGGTCTGGCCCAGGCCGCGTTCTCGACTCCTCCGGGAAGTGTGGGCCCGCGTCCCAGCCCGGCGGCCAGGGGCCAGGAGGGGCGGGCCGGGGCGGGCCGGGGCGGCCTGCAGAGCCTGTGGCCAGGGGGACGAGGGCACGTGTGGAGCCAGACCCTCCTTCCTTGACTCTGGCTCCTGGGCCCGAGGGACAGCCAGACCTCACCCGTCCCTCCCTTCCCTCACCCCCTCCACGTGGCCACTGTGTTCTGAGCTCCCCAAATTGCTCTGACGGGATGAGGGACATTCCTCATGCCCCTCTGAACATTCCCAGGAAGGTCTGCCAAACACTCGCCCCCACCGTTCGCCGAGGCGTGGCTCCCCCACCCCACGGCTGCCCTGCCCTTGTCCGCAGGGCGGCAGGCCGTGCCCGTCTGGGAAGCTTGCAGCCCCGTCCTGGTCCTGGGTCCTGGGTCCTGGGTCTGGGGTTTGCCTTTGGAGTCCTGGGGCCTGGAGTCTGGGTCTAAGGCCTGGGTTCGGCATCCTGAATTTGGGGTCCCCAAAGAGGCGTCTAGTCCTGGGCTCTGGGCTCCAGGTTCTAAAGCTGAGGGTCAGATCCTGAAGCTTGAGTCTGGGGTCTAGGTTCCCGGTTCCCGGTTCCAGGTGTGCCCTTGGGGGTCTGGGCTGCCATCCTGGGTTCTGGGGCTGGGGTTCCGGATCCAAAGTCTGGTTCCTATCTCTTCTGCGCCCCCTGCTGGCTAGTCATCATGGTTGCATCACTGCCCATCCCACGGGGTCACCCACCACTTCAGGCTGTGAGAGGACTCTCAGCCAGTGGAGGGGAGTGGCGTGAAGGGCAGGCCTGAGCTGAGGTGGCAGCAGGTGGGCTTAGTGGCAGCTACTGGCTGCATTGCTGTCCTGGAGTGCTGCCTGCGGTCACCAGAACTCTTGTCAGTCAGCAAATCTGCCCCCCCCCATCTCTCCTCACCCCACTCCATGGATGGGGTCTGGCAAGGTGTCCTAGTGCCCCTGTGAGAGGTGGGTAAATTGAGATGTTTGGGACTTTTGCTCATCCAACATTTATTAAGTGCCTACTATATACCAGAGTCTGTTCTAGACTCTGCGGATATACAGCTGTGGAAGGACAAAAATTTCTCCCCTGCCAGCTGGCATTCACGGGGTGGGGGATACACATAAGAAACGGGATAACAAAGAAACAAGCTCATTTTAGGGTGTGCAGGGATGGGGAGTCAGGGTGAGAGACAGGGCACAGGAAGCAGGTCTAGGGTAGTCTGAGGAGGCTTCTTGGAGGAGGCGACAACTCACTGAGCTCGATGGGTAACAAAGAGCAAGCCAGCGCCAGGGTTTCAGACTAGGGTACCAGGGGGAGGAGACAGTCTGCGCAAAGTCAGGAGAGGCTGGAAAGAACCTAGAAGGAGACCAGAGTGGCCAGGGGTCTCCCGCCTCTACTCACGGGCCTCTCAGAAGTCAGAACCCACATCTTCCCCAGCATCCCCTTGGCTAGGGAGGTAAGGCGGCTGTCCCCGGAGAGGGCTCTGGGACGTGGCACCTGTGCGTCTGCATCAGATGAGCCACCACTTCGACACTGGAGCTGGCCGAGCCGAAGCGGTGGGATTGAGGACTCTGCTCCCACCTGGGGCTCTCCACGCCCCTCAGGCCCTGCCTGGATCTTGCCACAGGGCTGTCATTCCTGAGGGGCATAGAGCGCAGGCTGGGACCTGGGCAGAGATGAGAGCCAAGCCTGGCTGTAGCCTGTCTTTGCTGCCCACAGCCTACCCCTCCCTCTTGCACCCCCTGTTCACCTGCCCGTCTACCTGCCCACCCCTGCCATGCCCGGCTTCCACAGACAGTCCTGCTGGCGGTCGAGGGGGCTGGGCCTGGGACTGCTCAGGCGGGCCCTGCAGAGCCCCTGCTGGGGACCAGGCATCACTTACAGGTGGAGAGTGGTCCTGTGGGCGAGCCCTGGGCACTGCTGCTCCCAGGATCCAGAGCTCACGTGGCCCAAGGCCCAGCCCCAGCCCCCTCTGAGCCCCGGGGAGGGAGTGGACGATGGAGCTGTGCACGGTGTCCCCTGCCCACCGCAGCACCGCATCAGCCCTGGGCGTGAAGGGGAGTCACCAAGACAGTGCTTTCCCCAGCCCCCCGACAGACAGAGCAAGGTGGCACAGTGCAGCTCTCTGGCCGGCGGCCCTGGGCCTCAGTCTCCCCATGATGAATGAAAGGGAGTTGGGTATCTTGCTGGCTGTGCCCGTAGGGGGTTGGAGCCCCTGTGGGACCTCCGGAATCCGTTGTCCTGAGGGTCAGCAGGCCTGGGCAGTGGGGCCTCCCAGAGGCCTGTCTCTGTGTGTCCCCTTCCGGCTGTCTTCTCCTCCAGTGGTATTTCTGGCCGTCTCTGTGGACTCTCCCCACACCCCTTTCTTTCTCAACACTATTGCCAAACATCTGAAGAAAAGTGAAAAACTTGCTCCCCCCGCACCGGATGTTGTCAGATTTCCAGATGTGGGGTGTTCTGCCCTCCAGATGAGGGGAGGAATGTCCTGTGTCCCAGCTAGGAGGGGCCCGGCCCCACCCCTGGACTGCCGTTCCCTTTGCCATGATGCTGAGTGGCAGGATGAGAGAGGCCTGAGTCCGGCAGGAAGATGGTGGGGACACCCCGGCAGAGGCCAGGTGAATCGGGGTCCAGCCCCAGCTCCACACTCAGGACATTCCCAGGGCTTTGGGAGTAGAGGGGGCATTGCCTCTGAAGTCTGTATCAAAGGCTCCAGGCACTTAAAAATAACAAAGAACACCTCCTTCCCACCCCCCCGGCAGAGATGCTGGGCAGGGAGCAGGGCCCAATGTGTTTGCAAGATGTCCCCTCTCTCAGAGCTCTGGGCCTGGAAGGGCCTCATGCCCCCTCAGCCTTCCCTGCACCCCGCCCTGCCTCTGCCTTCCCAAATGGTGGCCCAGCGAGGCTGTACTCTGTCACTGATGTCTGCTGAGGGCTGGGCACTCCAGGGTGGGCACTGAGGGTGGAAGCTGGGGGTGACCGTCCTGAGCTGGGCACCAGGAGCAAACCTTGCCCTGGCCCCCGGGGCCCCTCAGAGAGACAGACCCACCTAGGGCCCCCGCCAAAAAGGTTGGCAGAGAGAAGCATGGGGCGCTGGGAGCAGCATCCAAGAGAGCTTCCTGGAAGAGGGGGCAGTGGGGCCGAGACTTGAGTGTGCCAAGCAGAGGAGGGGCGAGGGCACTCAGAATAGAGGGAGCAGTGCGTTCAAGGGTCTGGCAGGGAGCAGGCCCCGAGGCGCGTGGGGGAAGCGGGCCGTGGGGGCCTGTGGAAGGGAGGTGATCAGAAGTGAGGGCGAAACCGAGGAGCGGGCCTCAGGGCCGGGCAGGTGCTGGCAGAAGAGGCTGTGGGCGCTTCTTAGCCGTTGGACTGACTGGGCTGGGGGACTGCCCTCAAGGGAATGGCACCCCGCTACTGCTACTTGGGGTGTTCCCAGAGCCCTGGGCCCCATGGCTGGGGCTGCAGCTACCTGTGAGCCACGCAGGACACTCACACACAGACACATCACCCAGATACAAACACGCTGAGCCAAGAACCCGCAGAGACAGACACAGGCCCCCCCAACCCAGACACCGATGCAACATACACGGAGTCCCCACGCCTGAAGACGCTCAGACAATGCACACGGACACACACGCCCTCCCACCACAGACACGCAGAGCCACCCCACACGCGCAGACACGCAGACGCGCAGAGACAACACGCGTGCACCCCTCCCCTCTGCACAGACAGACACCTGGGAGCGCCATGCAGATCCCTTTCTTCTGCTCCCAAGACGGCACACAGCGCTCTCTAGGTCCAGCCTTCCGCACCTGCTCAGTGTGCTGACCTGCTGAGGGGCAGCGGGACCCTGTCTGTGTGCGCGCTTGTGCGTTCTGTTGAGGGTGCTGAGCAGAGGCCTCTGCCCTCCCCTCCCCCTCCCTGCTCAACAGGTGATTGGGAGGAATGGACAGCCCTCCCCACCCCGTTCTGAGCCTGAACAATGCCCTTCCCAGACCCCGAAATAGCACCTGAGCCTGGCCAATGTCCTTTTATGGCCCTGTCCCTATTGTGCTCTGTGGGGTGGGGCTGGGGCATGAGGTGTCCAGGCAGGATAAAGGCCAAGCGAAGGAGGCTCACCTACCCTGTTGTCTGCTTCCTTCTCTCCACACCCCTCTCTGTGCTCATAGCCTGCATGGCCCCCAAAAAGCCAGAGCCCAAGAAGGAAGAGGCCAAGGCAGCAGCCCCCAAGGCGGCTCCAGCTCCTGCTGCCCCCGAGGCTGAGCGCCCCAAGGAGGCGGAGTTTGATGCCTCCAAGATCAAGGTGAGTGCAGGAGCCGGTTTGGGGAAGGACAGAGCAGGTAGGTGGATCCCAGGGTGGCAGGCCAGGCTCTGAGAGCAATCAGTGAGCTGAAGCTGGAAGCTTCTGTGCAGAGGTCGGACCAGCCCCGGGGGCTCCAGGCTTGGGGAGGGCGTGGGGAGGGCAGACGCAGCCGGACGCCCCCAGTGCCACTGAAGCGGATTTCTTTTTGGTGGTTTTGGAAACTGACTCTCCCCCGCCCCTCTCCCCGGAGCTCACATCCTTGGGGACTCCTGGAGCCGCCTGCCCCAGGCCCATATCCAGGCAAGAATCCTCCTGGTCTGTCCGGCCGGCCATGGGGTCTCGAGTCCATGCCAAACCCCCAGGGTGAACGGGCGTGGAGCTGGGGAAACCCCTGCCCGGGCAGAGTCACCTCGCTCCTGCCAAGGTGCCTTTGCCCCAGGGTGGGGAGGGCCTCAGATTTTAGGTGGGGAAATCAAGGCATGGGCTGGGGAGGCCATGTAGGCAGCTGGTCTCAGAGCTGTGCCCGGAGGCCCCAGGAACCTTTCTCAGGGTCTAAACTTGGAGGATGAGCCATGACTCCCACCTGTGGCAGCCGCATAGTGGCCCGCGCCCTGCGTCCTGCCTGCCCCTTGTCCTTGGCTGGACCCCAGCCGCTGTGGCCCAGCCGCTGGCTGAGGGGGAGCCCTCCCTGCCCCTCATGGCTCCCACAAGCCCAGCAGGACCGGCAGCCACCTGCGCAGGTCCAGCCCTCTTCGAGGGTCCTTCCCGGAGGTTCCTAATTGTCCCTGGGACGCGGGTTTGAATCCCTTCCCTGCTCTGAGGCTTGGTGCCCTCGGCTGTGGGATGGAGCAGGAGTCCCCCTCACAGGCCGTTGGGAACCATTCGCCTAAAAGCTGAGGCCCTGGGCTTGGCTCCTTGACGCCTGAAGACCCCCAGGACTCAGGCTTGCGTTCCACAGGCCCCCGGTGAGGGTCCAAACACCCTGGGCTCATGGTGGCATTGTCCAGTCTCACCAGACCTGAGGTTGGCATGTGCCCCCCGCCCCTCCCCCACAGTAGCAGGTGACGGGCAGGGGGCTTTGCCAGGAGCCTAGGGGACCTGATGTCAGCAGGCTTCCTGGTGGAGGCAGACAGCCTCAGGGGCCAGGAGGCCCACCAGGTGGGGCACGCTTTCACTGGTTTGTACTGTGGAGGTGAGCAGGGCCCCCAGGGAGCAGCAGCGGGAGAGGTGCCAGTCCTGTCCCCTCCCCCAAGCTCCTTTCCCTCCTGTGACCTTGACCTTGGGGCGAGTGACGGCAGTGATAAAAATAGACCTGGTATCGGGTGAGGAGGGGGAAACCAGGAGGCCTTCTGACCTCGGGTGGCCCTGAGGTGACCTCAGCACACACTCCGCAGCAGCACCATGGCTCCCCGCTGTGCTGCAGGTGGGGGTGCTGCCTTGGGGTCACGAGTTGGGGTGTGCGAGACCCAGGTGTAGGCAGGTGAGTGATGGCACCCAGCCTTGAGGGCTCTACGAGGGACAAGCAAACACGTGCACAGGCGCACGTGCATGAAGATGCACGCATGCGCACACGCACGCGCACACGCATATCACACACGCACACCCCCCTGCCGAAACGAGGCCTCCCGTCGCCTTCACGTGGACAGCCCTGCCCACTGGGCCCCAGGCCTGGTGGAATGGCAAAGCCAGTCTGGTCAGATTTCGGGGCGTCAGGGACACCTGTCCAGGGCCAGGGGCATCAGGTAAGGCCCACCCTGTGCTGGAGACTGAGGGCCCCTGGCCTCCCTCCTCATCCCTTGCCCAGATGTGGCCCTCTAGGGGTCACAGGCTGGGTCCCCGGAGACCCAAGGCCCTCAGGTTGACAGGTCGGGAAGAGTAAAGAGGCAGGAGGGTGTTAACGGACAGCGGGGCGGGAGCCTTGACTGCAGCGTGGGGTCAGGTTGGGTAGGCTGAGGGGATGAGGCCTGGCCCGCCCTCTGAGCCAGGCGCTGAGAATCTCTGCGGTTTCCTTTCAGATGAGTTTACTCCGGAGCAGATTGAAGGTGAGCGGGGTCTCGAGCACAGGGGATGCAGGGCTGGGCTTGGGGTCCCTGGTCTGAGTGGCCCGCCACCCGTGTGGGCCAGTGGGGAGCCCACAGCTCACGCCCTCTCCCCGCAGAGTTCAAGGAAGCCTTCATGCTGTTCGACCGCACGCCCAAGTGTGAGATGAAGATCACGTACGGGCAGTGTGGGGACGTCCTGCGGGCACTGGGCCAGAACCCCACACAGGCCGAGGTGCTCCGTGTGCTGGGGAAGCCAAAGCAGGAAGGTTGGTCCACCCGGCCTGAGTTCTCCCCTGAGTTCTCCCCATGGGTGCCAGTCCCCGGGGAAACTGCCAGGGTGGGGTGGGGGGCGGGGCTGCCATCCGTGGTGGGACAACCAGGAACGTCCCTGCTGTGTGCTGTCCTCACACCTCCCGTCGTCCGGGTGGGGATACTGAGAAGCGTCTCAGGTGTTACTGACAAGGTGAGGAGCAGTGATGGTTCCCGGACCCTCTGGCCCTTGGCTGACGCTCCAGGCCCCCTGGTCACAGAGACGTGAGACAGGCGGCGGGGCGAGCGTCCAAGGCTGGCGTGAGGGCGGGCCCGGGCTCTCCCCACCCCTCTGGGCCGTCTTGGTGTTCCTCTGTGGGTCAGGGACAGCTTCCTTCATCACACTGGCCAGCGAGGGGGGCCTGCTTTGTCCCAAGGAGGAGTGCGTCTCAAGCCTTCCCCACAGGGTCAGAAGTCCCAGGAAGGCCTCTATCGGCTCAGCTGTTCCTGATCAATCACAGGGGGCGAGGAGGGGTGGGGTCTACAAGAAAATGACACTTGCAAAGCTGTTTCCCAGAAGGGGAGCAGAGGTGCCAGCTGGCACCCCCCACCCCGCCCCGAGGCACGCTGCAGCAAACCCTGCTTGTGGACAGCGAAGCCTTCGTAAGGAACGGGCCTCTCAGCCGACTGCGAAGGCCTGGTGGTGGGCAGTGCCTCGGAAGTGACAAACCGGTGCCCGGTGCCTCGGGGCTGTGCGAGGGCAGAAGCTGGTCATTATAAGGCCGGGGGAAGGGCGAGTCCGTCCGGCCCCTCAGAGCCGGGGACTGGGGACCTTCTCTCCGCAGAGCTCAGCACCAAGATGATGGACTTCGAAACGTTCCTGCCCATGCTCCAGCACATCGCCAAGAACAAGGACACGGGCACCTACGAGGACTTCGTGGAGGGGCTGCGGGTCTTCGACAAGGAGGGCAACGGCACGGTCATGGGCGCCGAGCTCCGCCACGTGCTGGCCACGCTGGGTGAGGGCCGCCTCCCCCTCCCCTGCGCCCCCCTGCCCGGCATCCTGTCTCCCCGCCGCCCTCCCCCGCCCCGGGCCTGTGTCTCCTCTGGACTGAAGAGGGGCCCAGTCAGGGCACCTCTATGGCAGGCGACAGACGTGTGGGGGATCTAGAATTCAGGTGGGGATGAAGAGAGGGTGTTGGTGCCACTCAGCAGGACCCGAGGGGTGGGGTGGGATGGAACAGCTCTTGGGGACAGGGCAGGCAAAGCCGTGCGCCGGGAGGATCAGCTCAGTCCTGGCGTTCAGTGCTTCGAGCTCAAGGTCCAAGGCCACGTCGTCTGAGTGGCCAAGTATGTCACACGCCTGCCTCTTGGGCATCCTGACCCTCCCCATCAGGTGCCAGGCCAGCAGGGCACCTTCTTCTCCAAAGGACTTTGTGCTATAGCAATTGTTTCTTGAGTATCAAGCGTGTGCTCAGACCTGTGCTGGCCTCTAGGGGTGTGCGTGTGTGTGTGTGTGTGTGCGCACACGTGTGTGTGTGCATGTCTGGGTGTTGCTGGGGGAACTGCAGCACAGCACACGCAAAAGCACAGAGGCAGGAAGTACCCGACTCACCTGGGGAACAGCGGCGGTGACACCTGGTCCTCCACTGTCATCTCTCACGGTTCCCAGCTCTACCCCTGCCGGCCTGTTGAGGATCGAGGACAGTGTGCACTGGTGACTTGAATACCACGATCGCACTGTTGTAGACAGAGCCCAGGTTCGGAGGGGACGACAGAGCCGTACCCCACGCCCTGCCCTTTTTGACTGGTCACTGAGTCTCCTGGTCTCAGATACGAGGGTCTTGGCCAGGGCCTTGTGATCAATGATAGTCGAACCAACGCGAGGTGTGGGAACGTTGGAGAGGCTGACCCGCCATCCAGAAGGGCTCAGTGGGACCCTCCTGCACTTCGAGCTGCTGGGTGGTGCTGACTCAGCCTCCCACCTCCTGCCAGGGGAGAGGCTGACGGAAGATGAGGTGGAGAAACTGATGGCCGGGCAAGAAGACTCCAACGGCTGCATCAACTACGAAGGTGGGCTCGGCGGGGCGGGGCCCGGGGGCTCGGCGGGGCGGGGCCTGGGGGCTCAGCGGGGCGGGGCCTGGGGCTCGGTGGGCGGGGCCCGGGGGCTCGGCGGGGCGGGGCCCAGGGGCACCGGGGCGCTAGGCTCCCGCCCGCGGCCGCCTGGGGCTGAGCCCACGCCACCCGCTCTCCTCTTGTTTCCAGCGTTCGTGAAGCACATCATGGCCAGCTGAACCGTGCGCCCCAGGTGAGCGCCCCCCACACTCCCTTCCAAACCTGCTGCCGCCTCGGCCACGGCCGTCCGTCCGTTGATCTCAGCCTCGCCGTCCCTCTCACGCCGTTGCCACCCACATCCCTATTGTACCTTCTCATCTCCTCCGGCTCCAGTTCTCTGCTGACATCCCGCCGCCTGGCTCGACCCCCTCCACTGTAACCTGTGACCCCTTTGCTCTCAGGGAGCCCCGGGGCGGCCATGCTGGGGTAGATCACCTCCTATTCGTGATGTCGACACCCGTGACCTGGAGTGGCGGGAAAAGGGGAACGCATGGAGGGCCCCGCGGAAGTTCTCCCTGGACAACCCCGCAGGCCTCTCCACGTGGCTGTCATCGCCCGCCCGGATCAGGCTGCACTTACCTGTCACTGCGGCTCGGTCCCCGCCCCTTGGGCCCCATGAATAAACGCCTTCATTCCTTCCTCTCTTCCTTCTCTCCTCCTCTTCTCCTTCCCTCGCTCCTTCATTCCTTCTTTTCTCTCTGTGGCCCTTTGGTTGGCTTCTGCAAACACCCCAGGCCACACGTGGTAAGCCTGGACGAAACGGAGTCATTCTGAAATGCTGACCGCTGAAGTGGAGAAAGAGGTCAAGACCTGTGCTCTCGGGAGCTTGCGTGAACCTGACAGATCGCCAACGCATGCAGTGTGTCAGCTAGTGATAGAGGCTAAGGAGGGATCTAGAGCAGGGAAGGGGCTGTGCAGTGTGTGTGTGTGTGTGTGTGTGTGTGTGTGTGTGTGTGTGACAGAGAGAGACAGAGAGAAAGAGAGAGAGTTAGGAGATGTTGATATGTTAGATAATGACACCAGTGATTATCCGAGCAGGTAATACTTGGGTAAATATTTAAAGTACAGGCGATAATATCCAGAACATATAAAAAATTCCTATAACTCAACCACAAAATGAACAACCCGATCGGAAAACGGGCAAAGGACTTGAAGAGACATTTCTCCAAAAGAGACGTGCAAAAAAAGAGGCTCAACGACACTGATCATTAGGAAAATGCAAATCAAAACTGTAGCGAGGTACCACCTCACACCCCTTAGCATGGCTCTTATCCCCAAAACAGAGAGGGACAAGTGTTGACAAGAATGTAGAGGAACTGGATCCCTTGAGCGCTGGTGCAAAATGATGCAGCTGCTGTGCAGAACAGTGTGGAGGGTCCTCAAAAAACTGTAAAGGTAAATTAATTACCATACGATTCCAGCAATTCCGCTTCTACGTGCACGCCCCAAAGAACAGAAGGCAGAGACTGGAAGAGATATTTGCACACTCATGTTCACAGCAGCACTATTCACGATAGCCAAAAAGTGGAAACAACCCGGTGCCCAGCAATAGGTGAACGGGAAATAAAATGAGCCAGGTACATACCATGGAACATTACTCAACTTTAAAGAGGAAGAAAATTCTGACACATGCTGCAGCGTGGGCGAACTTCGAGGGCATTATGCTCAGTGAAATGAGCCAGTCATAGAAGGACAAATATTCTCTGTGATTCCACTTAAATGAAGTACCTAAGAGTAGTTAAATCCATAGAGACAGAAAGCAGGATGACGGTTGCCGGGGGCTGCGGGGAGGAGGAATGGGGAGTTATCATAAGTAAAAAGGAAAAAAGGAAAGGAAAGATGGAGTGTCTTAGGCTGGGCTTCCCCAGCAGAGCTGAGGCAAGGCACTGAACGCAAGTGGTCTCCTTGAGAGGTTACGCGAGGAAGCACGGGAAATGGCTGGACCCCGTGGCCGATGGGTGCCCAGCCCCGCTGGGGTCCACCGGGAGATAGTGGAGTCGTCCCACCAAGGGATGAGGAGACCAGATGTTCGTCCACCAACTTCCGCTTGCAGGGAGGTGGGCCAGGGCCCCCTAGGCAGGCTGGAACACTTGTGTGGGTGACTTCAGCATTTGCACCAGGGAGCCATGCGGGCGCATCCGAGGGAGAGGACGCAAAGGCCTGGGGACAGGGACAGAGAGGTGACGGAGGGCCCGCGGGAGCAGAGAGGTGACGGAGGGCCCGCGGGCCGTGCGAGGGGCTTCGGTGTGTGCTCTGGGCAGGTGTTTTATCAGCATCGCTCTGGCTGTTGGATGGAGAACAGGCTGGGGGACACCAGCAGAAGCAGGGAGACCCGTTAGGAGGGCCCAGGACCAAGCAGATGTCCTCTTGGCCCCGTGGAGATGGGGAGAAGTGATCTGATTTCAGGTCATTGAAAAAAAAAAAAAACGTTCTCAGTAACATCTCAGGCAGAGTTTGAGGCTTTCTGTTCCTCTCTAGACGCAGCCCACGCCGCCCCAGATCCGGTTCAGGAGGGGGGAAGGGCCGTGACCTGCCCTCCAGTGGCACTTAGTCTGGCTGGCCAGTGGGGCAGGGAACAGAGGCACCTGTGACCTCAGTGTGGTGGCCTCTGCTGGTGGGGTTTCTCCAGGTGCGTGTGTGTGACCTTGCTGGTCTCTGGCTAGTCCCCCTGGCCAGTACCTGGCAGAAGACCCCTGCACAGAGAGCAGACTGCCCTCTGGCCATGGTCAGGACAGGGAGCCACGTGACACCCTTCGGGGCAGCCCCCAGCTCCAGCCTGTCCCAGCCGCCTAGCACCTGGACACCACGCCCAGAAATTGCCGAGCTCCCCTTCAAAAGTCTCCAGGGGCCGCAGGGGCCTGGGTGGTCCTGGCCTTTTCTCCCCGAGGGTGCCCACCCTGGGCTGAAGTCCTGAGGGCGGGGACTGCCTGTTCTTAGCCCAGGCAAGAAGGGCCCTGCCTCCAAGTTCCCGTACATCTCGAGTCCCCGGGGAGACATGTCCTGCTCTCTTAAGAATGCCCACCCCTGTGGTTTCCAGGATGGTCCTGCAGTGCCCCCACCTCTCCCCGAAACATACCCTCCTTCTTGTAGCCCCCTCGTCCCTGGGGGCCACTATCCCATGTGGCTGGGCTGGGCAGTGGAGGGGAGCCTCCCACACATGCCCCTGAGACCCTCTGTGGCCCCTCCCACCAGCCTCCTGCGTGGACTGGGCGTGGATGGGCTGGGGGTGGCTGGTGGGGGCAGCACTGGGACTGTGGTGTCCGAGGAGCTCTGCTGGGGCTCTCGGGTCCCACTTGTGTGGGCTCAAGTCCACTTAATATGTGTCTCTCTCCCAGCCGTGGCCTGTTGCTGCTCTGGGGCCATTTACCCGTTGCATGTGGCTGTCCCGACCACGGGTGAGCTGCCATTTGGGGCCTCGGGTCACTGGCTGTGGGCGTGAGCTCAGAGCGGGTGGGGTGGGCGACCTAGAGGGTGGAACCCGGCTGCAGGGGTGAGGACCCGCCCGCCTCACCCTTGGCTGGTGGGACCTGTGCGTGTTTCTCTGTGTCTCTGTGTCTGTGTGTGCATATGTCCACAGGTGTGCCTGTGAGCCGTGCGTGTGCACCTGTGCATGCGTGTGCCTGCCTGTCTGCACACCCGCCTGTGTGATCCCCCCGCGTGCACGTGCGTCTGCGTGCGTGCGTGCTGGGGGACTCTGCTGAGTCAGGGCTGGTGCTGAGCAGATGGCATTGCCAGCCAGGCTGTGGCCTCCCCACAGTTGCATAAACACTGGTCCCAGCTCCCCCCTCGAGCAGGGTGGTCCAGCCTGCGGGCCCCGCGGCTGGTGGAGAGGGACGTGAGAGGTCAAGGGGTTTGCTTTGCTGTCGCTTGGTCCCTCCATGCCCCGAATGCCAGGTCATGTGCCCCGTGGGGCTGGGATCAGCCTGGAGTCTCTCTCCGCCTCATTTCACCCATCTGGCCCAAGGCCGGATCTCTGAGGTCTCTCTAAGGTGGCCGGAATAGTCTCCTCTCCGGTCCCGGGCTAGGCTGAACCAGAGGGTCAGTGGGCCAGCCATGGGGCTGGGGACCAGGGGCAGAGTTCAGCTCAGGACCCCAGAACCAAGCCTCCTTCCTCTGCTCTGACGTCCCCGTGTGGCTGGCTGCTCGCGGCTCTCAGCAGCCTGCCACACCCTGAGTCCTGTCTCCAGACACCATCCACAGGGATACATGGTCACCGAGTCGGGGGCCAAGAAGCCCAGACATTCAGACCGAGGTCAGATGAAGTCAGGCAGGGTCCTGAAGAAATCAAATACTGGAAGAAAATCTCACCAGGTCACCAGAAGGAAAGAGTTCTCACTGCGGGTGTGAGCAACTGAACTCTAGGGCTCTAAGCCCTCAGCAGCAGAAGGGCTGACGGCTGATAAAGATCTTAAGAGAAATCAGGGGGTAAAGTAAAAGGGTCCAAACAACGGAATGTATGAGACCAGAAGGGACGTGGAGAGAGGTGGAAGAGGAGGAGAAGGGGCAAAAAGAAATTGGGCTGCGGGTCACAGGCAGCCCTCCTGTTGCATAAATGTGTGCTTGGGGGTATCAGGCTGGCGTGCTCTGCTGTTGGTCCTGAGGCCTGGGGTGGTGGGGAGGGGGCTCAGAGGAGGGGGCAAGGATGAGCCTGTCTGGGTCCAAGGCCAGCCACAAGACAGGGAGTGCTGACCCAGTTACCCCAGAGGGTAGCAGGAAAACCCCAGACCTTCAACCCTGTGACCCAGCACTAAAGTGGCTCCCTGGGGTTCTCCCTAGCCCCTTCCAATGAGCCCCAGGCCCGCCCTTGCCCAAGTTCGGGGGTTATTGGTTCCCGCCCTCCCAAAGCCACACAACCCTGGTTTGCCCAGATGCTGACGGAGCCCAGCAGGAACGTGGAGCGTGTGCAAGCCTGTGCGCATGAGGCTCCCAGGGCCGACCGCCCTCCAGGTCCCTCCAGGCTCGGCAGCCAGACCCCTGGACAGGGAAGGACCTAGAAGGTCAGGGCTGGAGTGTGGGGGACGCCCCGGCCTGCCTGGCCGAGGACACCTGAGGTTCCACCGCTTTCTTCCAATTTTGTTCCCTTCTCTATCTTCCAGATAGCTCACAATCCACCGAGGCCCTGATGAGCACGGCTGCTTCACAGCCTTTCTGGAGGGCTGGGGCGATGGGCAAGGTAGCTGGAAGGCTCTGAAACTGCAGAGATGGGGGACACGCTGCCTCCTGGGAAGTCTCAGGTCTTGGCCAATTTCCTGATTTTTAAACTTCAGTTTGGCTGAATATGTTCACCCCCTCATCCCTGCCGTTCTGGTGCCCAGGTCTGGAGGCCTCTGTTTTCCCTGCCCTCAGCACCTCTTCCATCTCACTCCCTCCTGGTGTGTTTCCCTTTCTCCTTGCCATCTTGGAAGCCACTGAACGGTTCTGTAGAATGACACCCCCAGCTCCCAGCTAGCTGGGGTAGGTAGCGAGAACCCCGTCCCAATAGATATATAAGGAGGGCTGCCGAAGGGGTTTTTGCTCTGGGAGAGATTGGAAGCACGTGGGCTTCCTTTCCCCAAGGCCCAGGGCCCAACCTGTGACAATGTCCACGAGTTTTCCTGAGAGAAGAATAAGGCCCTCGTTGTGTGTCTTCTATGAAGCTCAATTTATGCGTCTTCAAGGCCTGCCTGTCTTTCTTCTGCGATGACATCCTACTTACTTTTTTATTTTTCGCCTTGAGAATATCCTTTTGTGTATAAAACAGTGGTGGCGGTAGCTGGTGGCTGTTTGGCAAAATAAGACCTTACTAGTCAAGTTTTAAGTTTTAAGGAAATCTCACAATTAACAATTAATCTTGCAATTAACACCTTCTCAAACCCCTGGGCAGAGAGCCTCGAATGGGGCGGTTCCTTTCCAGGCCCAAGTTCATTGAATCAACTCATTTATTCATCCATCCATCCATCCATCCATCCATCATCCATCCATCCATCATTTATCCATCCATCCATCCACCCCACCCACTATCATGTAATTATCACGTGCCAACTGTGCTCCGCCTGTGATGACTGACAGCTTCCTGGCCCTTCTGGCTGGGATGGAGTGGGGAGGGGAGACTTGAAAGGGACAGTGCAGATGAGCCCTTGGGACAAGCAGGCACTGGTGAGGTTGGGGCTGGGGTGTGGGACACCTGAGTGAGGGCACCTCAACTCTTTGCATCGGAATATCCAGAATCCTGAGATTCCGAGTGTCCCCCAACCTCTGGATGCCCATCCCTGTTCCCACCTCTGGAGCCTGCATCAGAGGTGGGAGGCCCGTGGCAGTGACCTCTTGTACCCAAGTGGGGATGGGATGGTGCCGCTGTGGAAGGCGAACATTCAGCGGTTTCTCTCCTGGGGAAGAGAAACAGTGCTCGGGGCTGAGGGACGAGAGGGGAAGCTGGGCACACCCCAGGAAATGCAGGGGTGCCCTCTGCACGGCCTGGCCCTGAGCTGGGAGCCCCCAACAGGGCGACATGCTCCTATTCCATAGCACCAGGCAGGGGTGGCTCGTCAGCCAGCAGCCGCTTCCTCTCAGGAACTCGGGCTCTGTGCAGTCTGTGGCCCACAGGGCGCCTTCCCTGTGGTAAGGGGTCCCTGGGGTAGGCCTGGAGGAGCGGGCAGGCCCTGGGTGTGGTTGGCGAGAATCCTCCAGGGTCACATTACAGGACACCTACTCTCCTGGGCACCCAAGGACCACCACCAGTCAAGCCCTATACCCAGGGTGGACATGCCTGGCTGTAGGGTCAGCAGGGGCAAGATGGTCACAGAATATCAAGAATGACCACCAGATTCAGTCCTCAGCACCCCCAGGTTGTGTGCCCCATGTGGGCTCCTGCCTCAGTTTCCCCTGTGGTCAGAGTCCCTGCCCTAGGTGGAGGCCCCAACTCCTGCAGGCTGCTTCCCACCCCCAACCCTCTGAGTAGGGCCAGGGTCAGACCCCGTGTAACTCGTCAGCACACAGAGGCGGCATGTCTATTGTGGTCCCAGGACTTCACCAGGTGCCAGGAAATTGCAGTGACCTGATAATGAAGAAAATGCCTGGGCCAGGTCTTGCTCTGGCCTTGGCCCAGCCCCCATGTCCTTGGCCTGTGCTTCCAGACCTGTCTAGCCGTCCCAGCGTAAGAGAGGAGGGACCCCTCCCTATTCCACTGATCTGGAGCTAGTGCTGTGCCGGCCAGCCCCAGACGCTGGCCTTGACGGTGGGCAGGAGGGGGCCTGCCACCCTGTTTTCCGTGGCGAGTCTGGCGAGCCGCTACTTGCGTGAACACCCCCAGCAACAGGGAGCTCACCACCTCTGTTGAGGCCACTCTGCTAGACAGGGCAGCTCTCTGATTCTGGGAGAAAATCTTCCCGGGGCCTCTCTAGTTCTTTCCGGAGAACTGCTTCTCCTTGCACTTGGCCCCTCAGTGGTCCCGAGGCTGACCTCATTCCTGCGATTTTCTAGGTCGATCTCTTGCTCCAGGATGGGCTTGCCCTCTGTAAAACCACTGACACAGCTGGGGGCTCACTTTGTTAGGGTTCTGAGCAGGGCAGGGACCTTGAGAACTGTCCTCGCACCTGCTCCAGGAATGGGGAGACAATGGCTCTCTCTGCATTGTAGCGGGGCCCCTGAAGTCACCTGCGTGGAAGGTGGCCCAGCGTAGGCAAACAGAGGCGAGGAATGCAGGGTCATGGGGGTGATGAGGAGGGTACATAGGAGAGGATCCAAGCTTGAGGTGCAGCCTGTGTGGGGAGGTCCCGGCAGGTCACCTGGGGCGCTAGCTCTGGGCCTCAGTTTCCCTCCTGTGCTGGGCAGGGAGTGAAGCGGCCTCTGGTGTTCTGAGCTCTGGAGAGGCCCCTTTTGGACTCTGAGCTTCGGGGCTGGGGGCGGTTAGGGGAGGCGACAGCTGCTTTGAAATGTGGAGAATAATAAAGCTAGGAATGTCTGAGCTCAGGGGAAAAAATAACCCCTCAGGCCTCCCACCCAGGCGGAAAATGATGAATTAAGTACAGGGAGGCACGTTTCATGTGGGGCGGGGGAGGCTAGGAGGCCCCTAATGAGGAACAGCATCCTGAGTGGGACCACTGGGAGCTGGGGGTTTGGGGCCACCTGACACGACCCCTGGGGTAGTCTCACTACCCAGAGGAGGCTTCCCGTTAATCTTCCTTTGCTGTCTGGGTGAGCGGGTGGAAGTGCTGAACCATCTCAATGCTGGCCTCTGACCTTGGCCTGCACCCCAGCGCTGGCCCCAAAAGATCAGAAAGGGGAGAAGGTGTGGCCGACTTGGAGAGTGACCATCTCCTTCTCACTCTTCCTCAAGCATTTACTGAGCACCCACTGGGTGGGTGCCTCCTGTACGCAGGATGATGGGGCAAACGCTGCCCCCTGCTGGACGGATCAAACCTGCAGCCCTGCCCATCCGCCTCCAACCTACCTGCAAGCTCCCAGGCCCCAGGCCACCTCCTGCTTCTAGTCTTCACTGCCCCTCCCCTTCCTCTGCCAATCTCTCTGTCCCAAGTAGTGTCACCCTCCCTTTCACCCCTATGTTCCTGTCCTTAGCTCAGCTACCCCCTCCCCATTCCCTGGGGCTTGGACATCTGGGCCAGCCCTACCTTTCCGGTCCATGGGTCTGGGGGAATCTAGATGTTCTGTGGGCCACCTCCCCCCACCTCTTCTCTCTCCCTCCCCCGTAAACTGAATGTTCCCCCAAGAAGACCCTCACGCTCAGGTCTTTGCTCCTGCTGTCCCCTCTCTCGGACATCTTGTGGACCCCCGTTCCTTTACCCACCACGACTGCTTTCTAAAAAAGCCCGCCCTGTCCCAGAGGGGCCCAGGGAACTCTGGGTAAGCGAAAACACTGTCAGCAAAAGGGCAAATTCTCAGCCAGGGCGCTAGAGAGGCGTAGAGGCAGGTGGGGGCGGTGTAGGCTTCCCGAGATCGTGGACTCCCAGCCTCTGCTGGCTCGAAGCAAGGCTTCTGCTCTATTTTCAAGAAGTCTGGTCCGGGACTTGGAGCTCCTTGAAATATTTTCCCCCACCATCCCTTCTCTCCCCCACTCACTTTAATTAAAACCATTGTTTTTCAAGCACATGTTAATTAAAAAACAAACATGTTTTGCTAAGTAATTTGGAGGCTCTGGTTATGCAAACCAGAGTCATTCCAGTTTAAAAAATTCCTCACCCGGCTCTCCCCAGTGTCTTGGAAGCTGAGAACTCAGTGGCTATGGTAGAGGCACATCCCCTCAGAGTCTATGCTCCCTGGGGAGGCCTAGCCAAGGCATGGTGCCCTCTCTGTCCACAGGTGGGGACGCCATACAGACACGCTGGCCCAGCTTTCTAGCAAGCCCAGCACTGCCAGCCCTCTGCCAACATGAGTTTTGGGCCCTGGGAGCAATAGTTAAGAGTGACAGCCTCACGTGCCCCATCCTGCAGGCAGGGGGTCCTTGTCTCAGAGCCACCACCCATCTATGAGGTGAAGTGGGGAGGGTGGCGGCGTGACGATTCGAGCCCAGCCAGGAAGGCTGGTGGGCGCTGAGTGGCCAGGGTCGCCTCCTTTGAGGTCTCCAGCACAGCTGGGGCTATGGCTGCCCAAAGCTGGGACAGTAGGTCCCCGAGGTGAGGGCCCAACGTGAGGACCGACCTGATGGGTAGGAGGCACCCTGGGCACTCAAAGGTCCCTGTTCAGTGTCTGGCAATGCCTCCAGTGCCATGTCCCACTCTAGCTCCTGGGGCAGCATCCTCAGGGCCACCGCAGGAACCCGGAACTCTAAGAAGGACGGTTCTGTGGTCTCCAGTCCGTTCTGCTCCCCGCCCCTGGCAGGGATGGGAGCATCTCACTGAGAGACCTCCCCAAGCCTTGCCACCACTTTGCAACCTGCCTGCTGACTCTCCGGGCTTGGTGTCCCATTAATGAGAGTGTCCCTTATATGTGTGTTGGTGTGCGTCTCCACGTGAGTCTATCCAGGTGTGTGTCCATGTCTCCCTATGTGGTCTGTGTGAGTCACTGTTAGCCATGACCCTGGTGTGAGGGGCTGTCTCGCTCCCTCCGAAGAAGGGTACTTGAAGTCCTGAGGAATGGTGTGGGTTTGGGGGGCAGTGACCGGGAGCTAGGTTTGTGTATGAGGGGAGGGGAGCTGGGCCCCAGCGCTGACCCTGGCGCTGTGGGACACGCGGCTGGCTCGCAGCTTCTGCAGGGGCGGGGCGCAGGCTCGGGCAGGCCGCCAGGAGTCCCAGCCTTGTGCCACCGGGCTGGCCCTCTCCCTCCTCTGCACTTGGCCTTCTTTTCTGTAAAATGAGAAGTATGCGCTGGGATGTGTGCAACTTATTACACGCAGTGTTTTCCCCCATGGGGACACACACCCTCACAAGCCGCGACACACTGTGACACATGCTGGCCGCCGGCTCTCAGGGCTCAGTCCGCACCGGGCGACAGGCCAGTGACACACACACTGCGCCTCTCCGCTCACACCCACATCCCGGGAGGAGTCACTGCTCCCGCCGCGCGCCCCCGGCCGGCCCGCGGCGGCGCTTCTGTGCTCCGTCGCCCTCGCCGCGCCGGGAAACCGCAGCGGGGCGGGCCGCGATGAGCTCACGCCGCCGCGCGCCCGCCAGGCCGCCCCGGCCTAACTCGCTCCAGATGCCGGGCGGCCCTGCGGCCCTGGCCTGCGCGGGGAGGCGGCTCTCGGCGCCCCCTGCAGGGCGCCACGCCCGGGCTCCAGGAGCGGCCGCCCGGAGGGCCTGGGGCTGGGGGCTGCCCACCCCGGAAGGGGAGGGCCGCGTTCCCCGCGGGCCGGCCCCGAGGCCCCGCCCACCGCCTGATGCCAGTGGGGGTGTCTTGGTGAAGGCTCTCCCGCCGCACCCCGCGTGGTTCCCAGGCCCGGTCCGCGACCCCTCCCTGGTCGGCTCAACTCCATGTGCTGTGGGACGGTCACCACCCTACAGGCTGCCCCTTCCCCAGATCTCGCGATCTCTCCCTTTTCCTCCCCACCCCGGGTTTCCCGGGACGACCAGGTACTGCAGCTCAAGCCTCCCGCCTTAGTGGCCCTGGCCAGGCCCTGCCCACACTTGTTTCTCTCGGAACAAACACCCTAGTTTCTACTGGGAAAGCAGCAGGGGCCTGACCACCGCCTGTTTTTAATCAGGAGCTGGTATTTCCCCGAAATCGCGGGCCGGTGGCTGACCTCACGGGGATGACGGGTGGCCCTGGGCCAGGGGGCGGGAGGCCGGCTCCTGAGTGAGCCCCTGACGCCTGGCGTTGCGGAGAAGTCGGCAGAGAGGAGGGGCTTTGGTTTCTAGTTCCAGCTCAGCTGCTGGCTCATCCAAAAATCTGTCCATCTGTCTATCTGCTCTGTTGTGTGTCCTGGGCCCCGTCTCAGCCCCGCCCTGGGCTCACTTTACCCCTCTCTCGTGTGATTCTGGCAAACCGTTCAACCTCTCCCTTCTCACTTCCTCCACCGGGGGATGGGGCTACTGTGGGATTAGAGGGGGCGGGGAGCAGCAAGGGAGAGCAGGCAGACCCCAGGAACAGTGATTTCCAGAGGGCAGGAGGAGGGGACTCTCCCAGCTGAGAGGCCAGGCATCAGGCCTGGGCTTCCTGGCGCAGGCTTAGGAGGTGGGAGATGAAGCAGGCAGGTAGCCGGGCAGTGTACATATCCAGTGGCTGGAAGATTTCGCCGGTTTGCTATGGGACCTGCACATTATAGATGCAGAGGCCCCTCTGGGAAGTACCAATAGCAGGGAATGAATACTTTTTGAGCACAGCCTGTGCCAGGCAATTCTCTAAGCACTTAGAGGTATTAACGCATTCTCTCTTCACTACAATTCTATTCATTTATTCATTCAACAGATGTTTATTGAGTGTTACTATGTGCCAGATATGTTCCAGGTGCTGGGAATACGGCAGTGAGGAGACAGACAAAAACTCTGCCCACATAAAGTTTACATACGGAAGGGCGAGACAGCCAATAGACACGTGAGTAAAAGCGATAGGATGTCAGATAGTGAGAAGTGCTACAGAGAATATTAGAGGAGGAGGAGAAGGATCAAGTGGGCGGAGTGGGAGGGGAGGCACAAATTTCCAGCGGGTGTCCAAGGAGAACCTCACTGAGGGGGTGACATTCGAGTATAGAGCAAACCTGGCCCACCATTTCGAGAATGGTTTTTACTGAAGAGCATTTGCAATGGATTCCATGGTAGGGAACACTGACTTTGATGTCATCCCTCTCAAAGAATTCCGTTCTGGTCCTTAGTTGACCTGTATGAGAAAAAAAACAAAAACAACCATACTCAGTTCTTATTATATTTCAAATTTCATCAGTAAACAGCTTGTAGCAGTTTGTTTTCTCTCTTGTTATGTAAGAACCTGCATAATAGTCTTGATTTTGTCTCTTGGCCACCGAGCCTAAAATATTTATTATCTGGCCTCTTCAGAAAGAGTTTGCTGATTCTGGTATTGACCCAGGAGCGAAGGAATGAGCTTTGTGGATGGATATGTGGAGGTAGAGGGTAGAGCCAGTGCAAAGGCCAGGAGGCAGGCAGGAGGCCGGGAGGCAGGGGCCCGTCGTGAGGCACATCAAGGAAGCCAGTTGTGGCTGAGCAGAGTGTTGAGAAAGGGTCAGAGGAACCCAGGCAGATGGCGCAAGGCTTTGTGCCGTTTCCTAGGTATTTTTATTTTTTATATTTTATTTTATTTATTTTATTTGATTTTATTTTTCAGATGAGGCAACCCTTGGTTGACCTCACAGATTGCAAGGACCTTGTCAGGTTACAATCCCTTATTTTTTATTTTTTTTACACCTACAGCACCTGGTTTCCTAGGTGGTCTCCCATCCAAGTACTAACCAGGCCCGACCCTGCTTAGCTTCTGAGATCAAATGGGATCCTGCTTATTCAGGGTGGCATGGCCGTAGACTACCTAGGTATTTTAAAAATGAGTGCGGCTATCATTAATAGAATATCTTCCCTTCCCCTTATTTTATGTTCTAATTTGTTATTGCTGCAGACTACAAAGTTCTTGATTTTGTGTATTGATCCTTTCCCCCAGCCCTCTTAGTTTATTCTCTTATAGTTTTATTCATTTTTCAGGTGGCTCATTTGGATTTGTTTTAGAAGGCAATTATATCTTCCACAAATGATGAGTTTTGTATCTTCCTGCCTGTGTATAACCCGGTTTCTTCCTTTCTTTCCCTCTCTCTCTCCACTTCCCCTTCTCCTTGCCTCCCTCCCATTCCCTCATCTCCTTCCTTTTCCCTCTTCCCTCCCTTCCTTCCCTTCTCTGCCTTCTCTACTCCCCCTTCCAGTACCCTCCTTCTCCTGCCTTTTCTTCCTCGCCCTCCCTTCTCCTCCCCCCACTTTCCTCCCTTCCCCTCATAAAGATGACAGTTTAAGTTTTCAAAAGAGCCTCACTGAGAGGAGTCTCTACCATGTAATTTTGCTGTCCTCTCTGGGGTCGGGGGCAGAAGACTTGGTCCCCTGACTGGGCCTGGGTGTGGACGTGGGTACTGGGAGGGTCATACGCAGACTGTGACAGGGGAAGTCGAATGAATGCCTGGGCCCACCAAGTACTAACCAGGCCTGACCCTGCTTAGCTTCCGCGATCAAACGGGATCCCGCTTATTCAGGGTGGCATGGCTGTAGACTACCTAGGTAAAAAATTAAAAAATAAGGGATTATAAAAAATAAGTGCTCTGTGGCAAGGAACAGAGCACTGGTGTCAAGTGCTGTGTGTGCAAAGAGACTACGGATGGCTGTCCCGCAAGAAGGCATTGGTCAAATGGCTTCAGTGGGTATACCCAGGGCCTCTTTCACTCCTTCTCTATGCTTTGTCACCTTCAGGATCAATGATGTCACAGGCTGGCTCCTATGGACTTGCACCAGCCCAGTGAGCCCACCTATTTCCATTCACTCTCAGGGGGATGTGGGAGCGGGGGTGCTGTTGGAAACTTCTTGAGAAGAATGAGGAGGCCTTGTCTCCCATGGTCATGGAAAAACCTTCCCTCATCTCACCGGCTGGTACTGGGTCACCTGCTGTTCCTGACTGAACAGGTATCACTTTGGATGGGATAATGGTGAACACCTCTACACTTGGGCAACGGAGTGGTTTCACCTCTCAGAGACCTGTGGGCACTCAATGGAGATAGGTGCTTGCAGAGACGAGGAATCTTTGCTGGGGTAGCAATCACGCTGGCACATCATGATTTATGGGCCCCCGCATGTAGATAGATACCCAGCTTTGACGGCAGCATGAGCTTTCTGCTCATATCCAAATGGGATCATGCTGTATACATCGTTCCGCATTTTGCACTTTTCACTTCACTGTATGCCTCCAGAAGTCCGAAATAAGACTCAGAGGGTTAGAGGCAAGGTGTCGGCAGGTTCCATTTCTCGCGGAGGCCTAGAGGAGAATCCATTTCCTTGCTTTTTTCTAGCTTCTAGGGCCAGCTGCATTACTTGTTTTGTGGCCCTTCTTCCTCCATCTTCAAAGCCAGCAACGTGGCAGCTCCCTAATCTGTCTTCCATAGTCACGTGTCGCCTCTGACTACAGCCGAGGGAAGGTCTTCACTTTTAGGGATTCATGTGATTATACTGGCCTCACCAGGTAGTCCAGGAAAACATCCTCATTAAGGTCCTCAACATTAATTACATCCGCAAAGTCCCTCTTACCATGGAACATTCACAAGTTTAGAGGATATGGCCATGGGCGTTCAAATATATGTTAGAGTCCCCGCTTTCAATTCTTTGGGTATATTCCTAGAAGTGGAATTTCTGGATCATGTGGCAATTCTGTGTTTAGCTTCTTAAGGAATTGCCATATTGCTTACCACAGTAGCTGTACCATTTTAAATTCCCATCAGCAATGCACAGGGTTCCAATTTCTTCATATCCTGACCAACACTTATTTTCTGTGTTGTATTTTGTTTTGTTTTGTTTTTATCCATCGTATTGGGTGTGAAGTGTTATCTTGTTGTGGTTTTGGTTTGCATTTCCTTAATAATTAATCATGTCGGGCATCTTTTCATGTGCTTATTGGCCATTTATGTATCTTCTTTGGAAAAATGTCTATTCAATTCCTTTGTCCATTAAAATTTTTTTTCTTTTTCTTTTTTTGCTGCTGTTGTTTTGTGAAGTTGTAGGCATTCTTTATCTATTCTGGTATAAATCCCTTATTAAATACATGATTTGGAAATATTTCCTCCCATTCTGTGGGTTCTTTTGCTCTATTGATAGTGTTTTTTATAACACAAAAGTTATTAATTTTGATGAAATACAATCTTTTTTTTCTTTTGTGCCTGTACTTTTGGCATCATCCAAGAAATTACTGCCAAATCCAGTTGATGAAGGTATTCGCCTTATGTTTTCTTCTAAGAGTTTTATAGCATTAGCTCTTATGTTGAGGTCTTTAATCCATTTTGAGTTGCTTTCTGTATATCTTGTAAGGTAAGGATCCAACGTGATTCTTTTGTATGTGGATATCCAGTCTTCCCAGCACATTTTGTTGAAAACACTGTCCTTCCCCCATTGAACATTCTTGACACCCTTGTTGAAAATCATTTGACTGTGTACGTGAAGGTTTATTTCTGGTTCTCTACTCTATTCCATTGGCCTAGACATCTGTCCTGATGCCGGTGCCACACTTCTTTGGTTACGGTAGCTTTGTAGTAAGTTTTGAAATCAGAAAGTGTGAGTCCTCCAACTTTATTTTTTTTTCGAAGATTGTTTTGGCTATTTGGAGTCCTTGAGATTCTATATAAATTTTAGAATGGATTTTCTGTTTCTGCAAAAAAGAAAAAATTTCATTGAGCTTTTGATAGGGATTGCATTGAATCTTAATATTTGAACAATATAAAGTCTTCCAGTCCATGAACACAGGATGTCTTTCCATTTACTTAAGTCTTTAATATCCTCAAACAATATTTTGTAGTTTTCAATGTCTTTCACCTCCTTGAGTAAATTTATTCCAAGTGTTTTATTTTTTGATGCTATTGTAAGTGGGATTGTTTTCTTAATTTACTTTTTAATTGTTCACTGTTAGTGGGCAGAAATGCAACAGATACATGTTGATTTTGTATGCTGCAGCTTTTCTGAATTTGTTTATATTTTCTTAACGTGTGTGTGTGTGTGTGTGTGTGTGTGTGTGTGTGTGTGTGCGCGCGCGCGCGCGCAATCTTTAGGGTTTTCTATATATACGATCATGTCTTCTGAACAGAGATAATTTGACTTCTTCCTTTCTAATTTGGGTGCCTTTATTTCTTTTTCTTGCCTAATTGCTCTGGCTAGAACTTTTAGTACTATATTGAATGTAAGTGGTGAAAACAGGCATCCTTGTTTTGTTCCTGATCTTAAGGAAAAATCTTTCACCATTGTGTATGGTGTTCACTGTGGGTTTTTCACAAATGGCTTTATCGTACTGAGGAAGTTTCTATTCCTAGTTTACTGAATGTTTTTAGCATGAAAGGGTGTTAAATTTTGTCAAATGTGTTCTCTGATCAGTTGAGATATGTGTGTGTGTGTGTATACACACATATATATACACATGCACATATATATACACACACACGTATAAGTACGTGTGTGTGTATAATTTCCTTGAACACATTTAAAATAGCTATTTTGAAGGCTTTGTCTATTATGTCCAACACATAGGGCCCCTCAAGTACTATTATCTACTTCTATTTTAGCGTCTGTTATCTACTTTTATTATATACTGGTCAAACCTTCTTGTTGCTTTGCATGTCTTGTAATTTTTTCAGTGAAAAGCGGACATCTTAGGTAATATATTGTAGCAAGTCTGGACACTGGAGAACTAAGTGTTCCTCAGCTAATTCCCAGATGGCCTATCCTCACCAGCTCCAGGCCAGGTCAGACACCAGAAAGGGCAGGGCCGCGGGGGAAGCGCCCACCTTTGGAGGACCCTATCATGAACAGTTTTCAGAAGTACCCGAAGCCCTAGGTCCTGGGCAGGGCTCTGGCTGGACACTGTCTGCAGTGAGGATCTGAGTGACACTGAGCGTGCGACATTTCCCACTCAGGCGCCAGGACCCGCCATTTCTGCCCCTTGGGTGACTCGGCTGTCTCCCCTCCCCCTGTTTGCCTCCAGGCCGCGAGGGGGCGCCCCGACAAGGCTGAGGCCAGCGGCGGTGCCCATGGCGTCCCTGGGCGGCCCTCGGTGGCGGCCGCTCCCTGAGCCTTGTGGTCTGGCTGCTGCTCCTCCAGCTCCGGCTCCGTGAGGCTCGGGCGGGCGGGGACGGGGCGCAGGGCGGGTCGGCGCTGCCCTCGCCCCGCCGACCCCCTCGGGGGGCGGCCGCCGGGCCTCCGAGACGAGCCCGTGGAAGTCGCTACCTGTAGGGTTCCGGGGTCCTCTGCGGCCCCCGGATCGCATAAGGTTGACTTCAACGTGGTGGATTTCCTCCCAGGTGACTGACTCTTCGTGTCGGGAGTCACCAGGAAAGGGCCGAGGTGCCAGGGTGGGGCCCGGTGCTTCCTGGGAGTTTGGGAGGGAACGAGGCTCTGCCCTTCGGGGTCTGAGGGTACATGGTCTGGGGACTCGGGAGCTGTCCGAGGGGCACCTCTTACTTTTCTGGGGAGCCCAGGGTGGGTGGGAGGTCGAGATGGGAGATGAGGCCTGTTCTTTGAGGTTCTTCCTACGCTGTCTTCACCCCAGTGTGTGGCCGAGTGCTCATAAAGATCGTGGGGGGAGAGGACGTGAAAGACGGAGAGTGGCCCTGGCAGGTGAGCTTGAGGGTCAGTGGCAGACATGTCTGCGGAGGCACCCTCATCACACAGCAGTGGGTGCTGACCGCTGCCCACTGCATTTTAAGGTGAGGAGTGGCAAGTGGAGATTTTCGAGTTCCCACACCCACGAAGTTCTGTAGCCCTGGCAAGCTGTCACACACCAAACCACCCCAGCCCGGCCCAGCCCAGCCCAGCCCAAACCAAGGCACACAGGATCAAAGCGGGAGGGGTTTTCCGTCCCTAGTCCTGTTCTTAGGAATACCGGTTTGGTGACCCACACCAGCGGTTTAGGCCAGTAAACCGATTTGGAGAGTCATCAAGGAGGGCTTTTGGTGGTGGGTGGCAGAGTGGGGAGGGAGGTTGGGGTCGGATTGGGGAGCACCTGAAACGTGTGGAAAAGGCACACAGGACGTTTCCTCGAGTCTCAGCGAGGGGCACGCCCTCTGTCCACAGCCGCTTCCACTATAGTGTCAAGATGGGAAATCGGTACATCTACAAGGAAATCATGAGCGTGGTGGTTCCTGTCCAGAAAATCGTCATCCACCCTCTGTTCTCATCACTTGGAGTCACTCGGCATGACCTGGCCCTCCTCTGGCTTCTCTACCCTGTAAATTTCACGGTGACCATCCAGCCTGTGTGCATCCCTGAAGAAACGTTCAAGGTGGAAGCCGAGACCAGGTGCTGGGTGACCGGATGGGGCAGAAAAGAAGAATTTGGTGAGGCTGTGAGGCAGGAAGCAGTTCCGGGCAGAGGGAGGCAGCCTTGTCCCTGGACTAGGCAGGGAGGCTAAAGGGAGGGCCTGGGAGGCAGAGTGCCCGGCAGGTGGGTACAGGGGCAGCAGTTTAGCAGCAGCCGAGGTCATGGCTCCCGGTTGTCTTGAACTCAGAAATTGGTTAAGGTCTTTGGTTGCAACACAAATATTCGATGGCAGCCATTTAGGAAAGGTACCAGTTCTGGAAATTGGAGCTGCAACCAGGAGAAGGAATACATAGGTGAAGTCCCCTTCTGCAGATTTGTGGGGGGACTGTGGCTGCCTGGCTTGGCGATATTTTTAGGGTCCCTGGGGATGGAGCCAGATGCTATGGGATTCTATTCAGGATAGGTTGCCGCTCAGGGTGTGATGAGCTGCCTCGATGGGTAGGAGCTTCCTGTCCTTGGGGTTTAGGCGGAGCCACGTGAGGCTGTCGGGCCTCCTGTGTCTGGGTGAGGCTGGATTTGGTAGCTTCGGAGCATTTCCTGTCCAAGTAAAGTAGAGATACTTTGCCGATGCGCAGGACACCTGTCACTATTATTATTAATACTCAGAATGACAGATCTTGGTTAGCATTTCTCGGGCTGGGAAGGCCTCTCCTCTTCCTGTCCTGGTCCGTCTTCTTTCTCCTGTCTTGGTTTAGGCTCTGACTTTCTCTTCTCTCCATGTCAGCTGTGGGCCTCAGTTTCCTCTGGTGTCAAATGGGGATAGTACCTACTGTCCTGCCTTCTTCGAAGGGGATTCTAGGTGCTTGGGGGCTTACTGTCCACCTGTGCAGTTCCACCCACTGCTGAGTTTCTTTGCTTGTAGGTGAACTTATTTCATATATTCTCCAGAAGGTCGACCAGAATATTCTCTTCTATAAAAAATGTAATGAGATTCTCCAGAAGACCCTGTTAGCAAAAAAAGAGGTGGTACTGGAAGGGATGATCTGTGGCTATAAAGGTAGAGGAAAAGATTCTTGTCAGGTAAGTTCACGGACTTACTACCTCTGCACTGAGGGAGAAAAATTTCCTCATTCCCAAGTGGCAGGGACTGGCTTCTTTATTGCTTCCTCCTTTCGCCCCTTAGTTAAGGAGATTCCTTAAAAAGGGAGCACTCCGGGGTGTGGGGAGGATGCGCGGGCGAGCATTGAGCTTCCTCTGAGTGGCACCTACCGTGCCTGTGTGAGCAGTGCCCACATTAGCTCAGTTAACCGCATCACAACCCTGCAGCATAGTCATCACGCCTGCTCTGCAGCTGCGCGTCTAAAGGCGTTAGCGCAAGGTCCCGCTGTGAGTGCCTGCAGGGCTCCCGGGCCCACAGTCTGCCCTCCACACCAAGCTGCCTTCCTCAGGACAGGGCATTTGAGCCAGGTCTGAGAAGATGAGTGTTTGGATTTCTTGGAAAGGGAACAGCATTTTAGGGCGAGGGAACAGCACACAGAGTGGCTCAGAGGCCTGAGGGAACTTGTCACGTTTAAGGGACGTTTTACGGGTCCAGAGCAATGAGGTGGCAGCTCTGGCCAGAGAAGGTCTCGGAGTCAGACTGTGTGTGGCCTGGGATGCTGTGCCAGGTTCCTAGCTGCCGTCCGGGCAGGAGCGCAGACTAGGCAAAGATGCTGGGTCCTGAGCAGCACCTGGGGCCCTGGGGTGGGCAGACGAAGGGTGTTTGGGTTGAATCTTCGGTTCTCGGTGACTGCCTGCTTGTGAGGGTCGGGGTGAGGGAGAGGTGGGGCATTTCCGGCCAGGCTGGTGGGTGGTGGGGCACCCGAGCAGACTTGGGAAAGGACGTGAAGAGTTCTGTGTGAGGCGGGTGTGTATGGGGTGTCTGGGAGTGGGGCTTAAAATATGGGAGCAGCTGGCTATATGGGGAGGACCCCCAGGGAAACTTTAGGCTAGATGAAAGGACTTGGGGGCTGTCATGCAGAGGTGACGTTCAAAATGTTTAACAACCACTGTGGTTTGGGACATAACCAGACATAATATCCTCGGAGGATGTGAAAGTTTTCTCATTCATTTCTCAGTTCTCACTTCTCATAGGCACAGCAACCGGGGCCTGGCGGGAGCCCGGGGGCAGCCCACACGCGCCCGTCTCCCCGGGGCCGCGGGGCGCGATCGGCTTGCTCTTGCGTGGGTGCTCTCCCAGTTCTGCAGCTCGCGTCTTTCTCTTTCCGCAGGGGGATTCTGGGGGCCCCATGGTCTGCGAGTTTAATGACACGTGGGTGCAGGTGGGGATTGTGAGCTGGGGCGTCGGCTGCGGCCGTAACAACATTCCTGGCGTTTATACGGATGTTGCCTTCTATAGTAAGTGGATCGTGGCCGTGGTGAACCAGGCCACCTCCGTGTGTCCGGCGGTGTTCCTCCTCCTGCCCCTGTGTCTGGGGCTGCCTCTGGGTATCCTGGCGGCTCCTGTGACCACCACGGCCCTCTCCCCTCCTGTTTCTGGGCCTCTCCTCCCACCTCCACCCCTTCTCGCTGCCCCGCCCTCACGTTCCGGTGGGGGCTCGCTGACCCTGTGGAGACCACACGCTAGAGGACACAAGCCAGACCGGAGTCCCGAAGGCGTCCCAGCCTGGTGCTCCGGCCACCTGCCTCGGCCACGCCGACACCTTGGCCGTGCCCAGCGTGCAGGGAGGGAGGGTGAAACCGTCCCGACTCGAGGGCCCGCGGACCCGCCGGTGGAGCACGGTGCTTCATGGACGTCTACGACTTCTGCCAAAGAAGAGACATCATCAGTGGCGAAGAGCCTGAGACCGGGGCGGCTTCGGGCTCTCTCCCGACACTCGGTCAAACCATCAGCTTGGTGATTGTCCAGAGAGGATGAATGCGGTCTCACCTGGTCCCTGCTTTCTGGGACAGGAGAAGTTCCTCTGCACCCCCACTGTGTGGCCCGCCTCTGCCACACAAGCCTTCCTGGGTCAACCCAGTCTTGGAACCCCTTCCTCAGCGCCCTGGTGGCCACCTCTGGGCTTTAAGGAGTGTGGAGATTTCTGATGTTGATTGAATAAATGTTTGGAGAATGGCTTGTGTGTTCTTCATCTCTACCGGTCTGACTGTGGGGACATTAAAGAGAACCTCTCTCACATGTAGCTTGGGAAGATGTTTATGATGCTTAAAAACCCCTAGAAGGAGCCGTAGGTCCTTGCCTGCCCCACGCGAGTTCCAGAGATGGTTTTAGTAGCTGGGTCCTGCTGCTCTCCCAGTTCTGCCTCTCAAAGCCATCGGCACCTCTGCAGGGAGCTTTGCAGCTGAGTTTGCTAGCCATTGCATCTGGGAAGGAGGAAACAGAGACTGGACGAGAGGGGTCAGGGTATTGCATCCAGTTTGCAACCCCCATTTTCTGCCTGTTTCTGCCGCCTCCCTTCTAGGTGTGTGAGGCCTTGAGCACCAGATCGCCCTGGCCAGGCTATGGAAAACACAGGGCTGTAAATGCTTCTTGAAAAAAGAAGGAAGATTTTAAGTTCGTGATCGAAACTTTCACTTTAAGAAGCTAAAAAAAAAAAAAATTATTCCCAAATGAAGAAGAAGAAATAAAGACAGGAGTGAAAATCAATGAAGTAGTAAATGGATAAAAAAGAGAGGGAGTTCTCAAAATCTTTGGTCTCAGAATCACCTTACATTCTCAAAAAAACTTTTGAGACTTCTCAATAGCTGGCTTCTGTGTTTCATATCTATCAATATTTAATTCATTAAAAATTAAAAGAAATTAAAAATATATTTTATTATTTATTTAAAAATAAAACCCATGTACGTAATCATAAGTGAGATATTTCCATGAAAAAAACCTATTCTTTACAAAAGAAAAATGTAGTCTGAAGAATGGTAGTGTTTTACAGTTCCCTAAACTTCCTTAATGTCACTCTTTAACAAAAGACAGCTGGGTTATCATTCTCTTCCAAAATGTATTGTTTTGGATGAAGTGTATGAAGAAATCTCAGTTTCACACAGATATACAGTTGGAAAAGTGAGGAGTATTTTAATAATGTTTTCAAGTAATTGAGAAATTTTCAAAATTGTTTTACAATACACCAAAACTTGACAAGTAGTTTCCTGCAATGTGGAATATGGAACTTTTTGTATTCATTACATTGAAATCTGTTGGTCTTTCACTTTAAATGGATCTTTCAGCCATAGATAATTTTGTAAATCATTGGAAAATGTTGATTCACTTAGTTATGCAGATTTTCCAAATGTGGATACATTTCATTACACAATATTCAACAATCATATTCACTTATATTCCCTGCTACCGTTATTGGAAAAGTATTTAATTATTGGAAAGCCATTGAGCTCCTGGAACAAATATAAATTTTCCAAAATTCAAAATTTCACTTCAAAGCTTAAATTTTATCGAATTTTATTGATGACAAATACTGTCAGTTGTTTAAAGTTGCAGATTCTAACTTTGCTTAGTTTTTAGAAAATGTCTGTCAAGTACGCCAAGTCTAATAACCATAGTTTGACTATTAGTCATTCTTTTTAAGTAAAAATGATGCTAGCTCCTAGTCCAGCTCTTAGCTCAAACAGTGGGACTGTTTGCTTAAGTCAGCATCATACTTCGTAGAGCAGAAATGCTTTTGGCCATTTCATCACACACAATTTTAAATACAGTGGACCAACAGGTCAATGCTTAATAAAGTTAATAATTTCTACTCCGTCGAAGACATTTTACACGCAAATCTGGACCGATTAATTCTGTGAGTGGTACGCCACCCCTGAGAGTCGGCTGCGGCGTGTGAGACTCTGTCTCGCTAGCATACTCACGCTCTGTGTCTTGCCCACCTTGCTAGCTTTGCAGAAGCAAGCTATCGTGAGTCCTACAGCCACAGGAAATGAACTCAGGCAATAGCTGATTGAGCTTGGAAGCAAACCCTTCCCCACTCGAGTCTCCGGATGAATGAGAACCCAGCCCTGGCTGACACCTTGATCGCAGCCTTACAGAAGACCCGGCGACACTGTGCCTGGACTCCTGGGCCACAGAACTGGGAGATAACAAATGTGTTGTTTTAAGCCGATCCGTTTGTGATTATTTGTCACAGAGCAGAGAAAACTAAGAGAGAGGCCGTTCCAATATTGGATCAGGTCTCTAGCTTCTGTCTAATGAAGTTTACGACAGGCCTAATGGATCCCGTAGTCATGTGCCTACCGTTGCGCCTTCTTTACCAAAAAGCAGGTCCCTAGGCCTAAACACAGGGTCCCATGATGGTAAATCGGACTCTGCGTGCGTCCGCTGCTAGTGGGGCTGGCAAAGGCATTACAGGCAGACAATGCTCTTCACGAATTTAGAATACGTATTGATCCCAGTAAGGATGAATTGCTGGCCCTCCGGGGCGGACGGAGATCGATGCAATCATCTCGCAACCAAATAGCTGGTTGGTCTCCTTCAGGGACGGAGCATATCAAGGACTTGGCATCGGTCTCTGAGGCCGGCAGAACGGGAATCCAGCCGCGGTGGTAACTGCATCAGCTTTGGTAAGAGGGAGCCCATGCCGTTTTATTGGGTGAACGAAAAGCCTTTGATTCTGCCAACACAGCTACTCTGTTCAGGGGCACAGTGTGTGAGCCCATGAAAGTTGACAAGGACAGAAGTTAGGGGGCCTCAGCTGGAGGAGTTGTCTCATTCATTTGGTTGTTGGGTGTCTCCCCTGCACTGGGGGCGCATTGTGGGGTGTCGGCACGGGATAGAAAAGGCTGCACATTGTGTCCCCTCTCCCATAGATTCATCCGTGCGCTTCTTCCCTAGATCTTCAGATTTTGGTCTCTCTAAGGCCCCAACAACCAGACAAGCCATTCACCGCTGCTCGGGGGCTCATAGATATTCTCACTCGTGCAACTTCTCCTTTCACACCAGGTGTACTGATGTAAAGGTGTATTGTTTGAAGCTCTAGGCACAGGATTTCCTCTCATCACTGTCTTTCAGGGCCACTCTGAATGGGTTCCTCTTTCATCGGCTGGTCATAGGACATTCCCTATAAAGCTATGGGTGTGAACTGAGGGAGAAACTTCAATTTGATACAAGTTGGTGACATGGGGGTGTAGCCATTGCTTTGTGTGACCTACTTGTGTCTTCCAGATCTGCTATGATCCAATCCCAAATGTATTATTACTTCCACTGAATGATGAATGGCTTTGTCCGAATGGGTATGACTTGGTGAGTCTGGCTGATACCTTACGATAGGAGGTGCTTGTCTTGGTCACTTAATATTTCATGGTCTGGCATTTAGGTTCTTTTAGGGTTCAGGAGTTGCTTTTCAAATAATATACAGTTTCTTTGCTGTAGACAGTATTGCCTGGCTCCAAGGTTGCAGGGGTCTATACTGTGACTCTCTAAATAGGACATAGCAGAGACGCCTTACAGTATTTTTAGTCACCACCGCAAACTCCAGCTCCATGGGATTTGCCAGGTCATATAGCCCGATTGACAAGGCAGCTTATACCGTCGCCCGACTTTACCTCTGGCAGGAGGAACTGCAAAGCACTGTGGCCACTTTTATGTGTGTGATCGAGATTAACCTCCCTCAAGATTTTTTTTTATCTCATCACATTTCTTTTGCTATGTAAGGTAGTATGGCACAGGTTTCAAGGATCAGAGCGTGGACATTTTTGGAAGGCCATTATTCTGTCTACCACAGGGTTGCTTTCAGATGTTGGTTACAGTTGTGCCCCCTTATCCTTGGGGAAGGCATTTCAAGACCCCCAGTGGATGCCTGAAACCCCGCATAGTACCAAACCCTATGTATACATTGTATACCCTTGAACAACATGGGCTTGAACTGCACAGGTCCACTTAACTGTGTGTGTGTTTTTTTCAACAAACGTGTACGATACTATAAGTGTATTTTCTCTTCCTTATGATTTCCTTATGATCTCCTCTAGTTTACCGTCAGAATACAGTATATAACACACAAAACATACACAAAATGTGTTAATTGATTGTTTATGTTTTCGGTAAGGTCAACAGCAGGCTACTAGTAGTTAAGTTTTTGGGGGGAGTCACAAGTTACAGGTGAATTTTCTACCGAGAAGGGGTCAACATCTCTAACCCCTGTGTTGTTCAATGGCCAACTGTACTGTGCTTTTCCCTATACATATATATCTATATAAAGTTTAATTTATGAATTAGGCACAGCGAGAGGTGAACAGTCACAACTACTAATGAAACAGAACAGGGATAACAATACGCTATGACGAAAGTTATGTGAACGTTGTCTCTGAAAATCTCTCCTTGTAGTATTCTCACTTTTCACTGAAAGAAAGCACTTTACGGCTTCCCTTTGGCATCGTTCCTCTTGCACTTTGAGGCCATTTTTAAGTGAAAGAAGGGCGACTCGGACACAAGCAGCGCAGCTCTGTGACGGTCGTCGATCTGACAGCTGAGACGCTGTGAGGTGGCTGACGAGTGGGTGGCGTATACAGCGTGCATAGTCCAGACAAAGGGATGATTCACACACCTGGCCGGACAGAGCAGGAGGGTGCGAGATTTCACTACGCTATTCAGAATGGAGGGAAATTTAAAACGTAATGAATTTTTTTTCCCCTGGAATTTTCCAGTTAATATTTTTGGACGGCAGTTGACCACGGAAAGTGAAACCGTGGATAAGTGGCGGGGCAGGGGAGCGGGGTGGACAACTGTATTATGAATAGCTACTATGAACATTTGTACAGTTATGTGTGTGTGTGAACATACAGGTTTATTTCTGTGGGACGGATGCCCAGGAGTGCAATCACTGAGTTGTATGGAAATTGCATATTTTAATTTTTAAGAAACTGCCGATCTGTTTTCCAGAGAGGTTGTAATATTTTACATTCCTACCACAATATCTCTGTATTTGGTGTTGTCGCTATTTTTAATTTCAGCCAGTCTGTTAGGTGTGCAGTGATATTTCATTGTGGTTTGAATTTCCGTTTCACTAATGGCTCTTTTCATGTGTCTGTTGGTTTTTATAAAAAGGTAACACTATTATTCTAATGTCGCGGTTAGTGACGTTAAGTGCAAAATTTATGTTAAGGAGTTTAAATCTGTATTGCAAACAAGGAGGGGAGGGAGATGCTGAGACAGGCCTAACTCAAGCACAGTAGAAGCTGTGGATGCATCTGTGTGAACTAACGGGCGGTGGTGGGGTGGCTGCCACTCTCTGGCCAGCGACCAGGGCCAGGGGATGCTGAGTGCCTGGGAAGCGCCCCATTAATGAGTCCACGCAGAGCTGGAAAGAAAGAAGACTCACCTGAGTCAGGACTCCGCAGTCCAGTCCGGTCTCGCCCATGCTCTGACCTTCAGATGACCCTAAGGGTGGGGACAGGACCCCAGTTCCCTCCTGGGACCCCCCCTGTTCCTCCCACACCCAACAGCAGGGCAGGGCGGGAGCCGCCACAAGGGGGCGCCCCGACAAGGCTGAGGCCAGCGGCGGTGCCCATGGCGTCCCTGGGCGGCCCCCGGGGTGGCGGCCGCTCCCTGAGCCTTGTGGTCTGGCTGCTGCTCCTCCAGCTCCGGCTCCGTGAGGCTCGGGCGGGCGGGGACGGGGCGCAGGGCGGGTCGGCGCTGCCCTCGCCCCCGCCGACCCCCTCGGGGGGCGGCCGCCGGGCCTCCGAGACGAGCCCGTGGAAGTCGCTACCTGTAGGGGTCCCGGGGTCCTCTGCGGCCCCCGGATCCCGCGTGGATGGGGTAACCTCCGGTTCGGTGGCGTCTACCCCTCCTGACTCTGCTTTCCCCAAGTCTCTGGCAGCTTCACAGGCACCAACGCAAACCCCCAGCCCGACGACCCCGGAGCTCTGGCCAGGTAGGAGGGGGCTGGGACCCCGCCTTGGGCGCGGAGGGTCTCTGGGGCACACGGTATGCCTGGGGCGGGGGTTCTGAGTGGACCCGCCCCGCCCCTGAGCTCTGAGCGGACATGGCCATTCTCTGAGGAATCTTCCGGAAAACAGACGGGCTCCGGGGCCCTGGGGCCCTGCGGCGCCATGGCCTGGCACCGATGGTTCTGAGGCTCGGCATCCGGCGGTGTCGGGGCTGCGCGCTCTCAGCCCGCTCCCGTCGCTGGCCCGCTGCAGGGTGTGGCCGTCGGAGCATGAGGATCGTGGGCGGAAGGCCCGCTTCACACAAGAAGTGGCCCTGGCAGGTGAGCCTGCAGATCGACAACGAACACGTGTGCGGAGGCTCCCTCATCGGCAGCCGCTGGGTGCTGACGGCCGCCCACTGCATATATGGGTGAGCGTTCGCGACTCGGGGCTTGGGCTCCTGGCCTGGGACCAGTCCTGTCCCCCTCCCAGAGCTCTGTCTTCCTCATCAGGAAAAGGGGGGTCATGGTCCCTCCTCTTCAGGGTGTAGCCAGAGAGGTAGCTGATGTCAGGGCCCTTGGTAGCCTGGAAAGACAAATCCAAAATCGGGTTCACAGCCACCTGTGATGATTAACCTTCATCACGCGGCAGGAAGGGGAGAGAGGTGACAGCTGGGAGACAGCGTGCGAACCAAGGCTTTGAAGGAAGACTACTTAAGGGGCGTGAGTGTAGTAACTTGGCTGAATCAATGGTCTCACACGTTCCTAAGCCTAGGAACATCTGGAGAGCTCGTTCAAACACAGGTCGCCCGTCCCTAACCCCCTGAGTTTCTGATGCAATAGTTCAGGAGTAAGACCCGAGAATTTACGTTTCTCCCACGTTCCTAGGTGATACTACCGATGCTGCTCATCTAGGGACTAAACTTCGAGAACCACTGGCCAGTGTGGCCGGGTGTCCGGGGAAGGGCTGTGGTTGGGAGGGAGGGAAGCGGCCGGCCGATGGCGGGCGTTGGAGATGGGCCCCGGCTGGGAAGGAGCTGGAACACGGGGAAGGGGGGGGGTGTAGACCCTGGAAGGTCTCCCCGCAGCCACGTGGACTACACGGCGAAGATAGGAGACATCTACTTGAGGCACACCTCCAGGACGGCGCTCAAGGTCCCAATTGCAGATATCGTGATCCACCAAAACTATAAGCAGTTCGGAATAATCGAAAATGACATTGCTTTGGCTCTGCTCGAGTTCCCCGTGAATTACACCGCACACATCCAGCCCGTGTGCTTCCCCGAAAAGACTTTCATGGTGCCGGCTAACACGGAGTGCTGGGTGACTGGATGGGGAAAATTACACGAAAAAGGTGAGCCGGTGAAGCCGGACCGTCACAGGCCCCGGCCGGGGAGAGGCTGCCGAAGAGACAGGGAGGCCGAGACAGGGAGGCAGTTTCCTAGCAAGTGAGTAAGGGAGGAGGGCGGAGGAGGTGCGGCTAGGAAGTCATTTAATGGTGCTGCACATGTCTCTTAGCATGTCGGGACCTGGGGGCTTGGGCGACCAGCAAGGTGGGTTCTTTCCAGGGTGGATTTTAGTTCGGGGGGCGGGGGGGGGTGTCGATCTGCCTGCTCATCTGAGCTGTCCCAAACTAGAAGGACCTGCCTTGGTGGATAAGGAGATTTCTGTGAGTGAGAAGAGGCCAGGGAACAAACACGCCTCTCGGTGAAACTGTAAAGCTTCCTATCCCCATGGGAGAGAGGCTGGATGTAGTATCTTTGGGGCACTTTCTGTCCGAGAGTCTGTGGTCCTGCTCTAAAGACACCTTACTGATGTATAGGACACTTGTCACTGTTATAATACACAGAGTGACAGATACTTGGCTTTGATTTCTCAGGCTGGTAAGGCCTCGCCTCTCCCTGTCCTGGTCTGTTCTTCCTTCTCCTGTCCTGATTTGGAGTCTTACCTCCTCCTCTTCCCATGTCAGCTTTGGGCCTTGTTTCCTCCAGTGTTAGGTGAGGACAGTATCCACTGCGGAGAGGATGTCTGTGTATGAACACACCTTTGAGACCCAGAGTGGGTGCCAGGGGCCTCCGTCCAGGCCCACTAAGCAGACCCACCTGCTCCGAAATTATCTTTACAGATTCTAAAGACTCAGCCCCAGAACTGCTTCAGGAGGCCGAGCAAAGCATCATTCGCTATGAGAAGTGTAATGAGATACTCAAGAAGAAGTTGAGGAGTGAGGCTAACATGGTCAAGCAAGGGACCGTCTGTGGTTACAACCCCCTTGGAAAGGACTCCTGCCAGGTCAGTTCACGGGCCTTTGCCACCTCTGCATGTCGCTTGTCACCTCAGAGGTTCTTCTTGTATCTACATCATCTGCCAGTCCCTCCATTGGCTCTTTATTCAAATTAAGGGGATTCAAGGGACAAGCTGTCAAGGTTCTGCCAGTTGGCCTGACCCAGTCCTTCAGTAGAGAGGAGATGATGCTGCCCAGAGTGAGACAGGGACGGGGGTAGATTCAGGCAGGAAATACCAATAATATAAGTCACATTTTTGACCCCTTTCTATGTGATGAGCAATATACTTGGGTAAGGATTTTATTCATTATCATCATCTCAGGGTATGTATATTTTCTTTGTTTATATTCGATATTTTCTGTACCTAATTTTTTGAGTATGTATGCACATTTTGTTTGTTAAGAATTTTCAACTTTCAAATCTCATTCACAGACACCAGGGCTTGGCGGGAGCCTGGGGGAAGCCCAGCGAGCCCACCTTCCCTGCGCCTGGCAGTGCAGCCAGTCCGTTCTGGGGTGGATTCGCTTTCATTCCTCTCTTTGTTTCTTTCTCTTTCTGCAGGGAGATTCTGGGGGGCCCCTGGTCTGTGAATTTAATAAGACCTGGGTCCAGGTGGGGATTGTGAGCTGGGGCATTGGCTGTGGTCGCAGAGGATATCCTGGAGTTTATACAGAAGTTAGTTTCTACAAGGACTGGGTCTTTGGTCACATGAGTCAGGCTTCTTCTCAGTACTCGGCAGGCTTCCTCCTCCTGCCCCTGTGTCTGGGGCTGTCCCTGGGCATCCTGGCGGCTCCATGACCACCACGGCCCTCTCCCCTCCTGTTTCTGGGCCTCTCCTCCCACCTCCCACCCCTTCTCGCTGCCCCGCCCTCACGTTCCGGTGGGGACTCGGTGACCCTGTGGAGACCACACGCTAGAGGACACAAGCCAGACCGGAGTCCCGAAGGCGTCCCAGCCTGGTGCTCCGGCCACCTGCCTCGGCCACGCCGACACCTTGGCCGTGCCCAGCGTGCAGGGAGGGAGGGTGAAACCGTCCTGACTCGAGGGCCTGCGGACCCGCCAGTGGAGCACGGTGCTTCATGGACGTCTACGACTTCTGCCAAAGAAGAGACATCATCAGTGGCGAAGAGCCTGAGACTGGGGCGGCTTCGGGCTGTCTCCCGACACTTGGTCAAACCAGTCAGCTTGGTGATTGTCCAGAGAGAGTGAATGCGGTCTCACCTGGTCCCTGCTGTGATGTGAGATGCGAGGTTTCCACATGACTCCGTGGTCTGGGGCAGGAGAAGTTCCTCTGCACCCCCAGTGCGTGGCCCGCCTCTGCCACGCAAGCCTTCCTGGGTCAACCCAATTTTGGAGACCCCTTCCTCAGTGCCCTGGTGGCCACCTCCAGGCTCACCCCAAGTTGCGTTGAGGCATTAAGGAGTGCAGAGGTTTCTGATGTCAACTGAATAAATGTTTGGAGAGTGTGTTCTGAAGCTCTGCTTTCCGGGACGTTGTGGCCTTGCATGTAACATACTCTGTAGATAGTTTCCCATTTTGCTTAGGGACTATATGTGGTTCTTATTAAGCCCTAGAGGGAGAGTGAGTCCCCACCTGCTGGTATGTGAGTCCTAGGGATGGTTTTAGCCAGTGCCTGGGGCCATACTCCCTGTGCTGCGCTTATAGTCATCAGCATGTCCGCTGGGAGCTTTGTCACCTAATTTAACAGCCTCTGCAGCTCAGAATAGAGGCTCAAGAAAAACCAGAACTAGGAGCAAGAGTGAAGTTGGGGCATGAGAAGTATCCCTCCTCTTCCATTGCTTTTACTTTCTACCCCCCCTCCCCCTTGTTACCAAGAACTGGCCCTGTTCCCCCTGTCCCCACCCCAGGAGAGCAAGAGAGAGTCACTGGATTAGGATCTAGTTCTGTATCCTCATTCCAGGGCTGAGTGTCCCAGAGTCTCTCTGCGTAGCTGCTGATTAACTCCCTCCTCTGCCCTCCCCAGGGGTCAAGGTTTTAGCGCCCAGATATCCGTGACCTTCAGAGGGCAGCCTGTGTCAGTCCCGTGTGTCGCCCAGGAAAGGCGGGGCTTGAGAGACAGAGTTTACAACAAACCTATAACATCCCACATAGGTGCTCTTGGTTAGCAGGTAGCTTTTCTCCTTACGGCTCCACTCGGTCCTGCGGTCCATGCTTTACCTGGAGGGCTTGTTAAAATGCAGATCACCGGTTCCACTCCCAGCGTGTCCAGTCCTGTAGGTCTGGGGCGGGACCTGAGACCGTACATCTCTACCATGTTGCCAGGTGATGCTGTTGCTGCTCCGGGCACCACGCTTGGAGAACCACTGCTCTGCAGAACAGGAGTGCAGAAGGCACCTCCTCTTGACTGCCTTGGCACACCTCACCTCTACTCACCTCCTATTGGGCGGAACTCATGGAACCCCCTTAGATGCCAGGCTGTGGAATGTGGTTCCCAGAGCTGGACCCCCGCACTAGATGAGAGAAGCAGGAATCCTGGTGGTCATCCCCCA
Source organism: Eonycteris spelaea (assembly GCA_003508835.1). NCBI lineage: Eukaryota > Metazoa > Chordata > Mammalia > Chiroptera > Pteropodidae > Eonycteris > Eonycteris spelaea. Next base: position 893,638 of record PUFA01000145.1, on the reverse strand, counting down.
ATCTCTGCCATACCAGCATCCTGCAAAGATGCCCTGTGAGAGCTGGGGCCTGGCACGTGCCATCGTCTCTTTCAGTGGCACCATCCGGTTGGTGGTCTGTGGAAGAGGGGGATTGCCCTTTCCTTTTCCTCATTCCCCAGACTCCTCGTTCAAATCTTAGGCTCAGCCCAAACGTCGCCTTCTCTAAGACAGCTTCCCTTATTCCCTATCCTTACCGTTCTTCTCTCCTGCTCTCTGCAGCTTTGCAGATTCTCACACCAATATAAATCGTGCGACTCTCCAATATGCCAAGCTCAGGGGAGCAAGGGTGGTACTGTCAGAGGCTGGGCGACAAGGTGCCATCTCGGGTCCAGGAATTTGGGTATACTTTCATGGGTCAGGGCCTGGGGGCACTGTCACCAATTTAGGGCCCTTGGGGGTGCTTTCATGGGGCTGGCCGCGTGGAAGTAATCACAGATCAGGGCTCCAAGGTCATCTGCCAGGAACAGGCACTGGGCGGAGGGCGCAGCAGCGCGCGCGCTCGGCGGCTCCAGGGTCGCCATCACGTGCCGCGCACGCAATCATGCGCGGGAGGGTGTCACGTGCCTGGCACTCCGTCAGGTCACGTGCACGGCACCCTCACGCATCCCCGCGCCTTCGTGTCTCGTGGCCGCCAGGTGGCACCTCGCGGTCCTCAGGTCCTCATGGCCGCCTCGCTGTCCGGCCTCGGCGGTGGCCCTGGAGCCTCGAGGCTCTGGGGTCTGAGCCGCAGCTTCTTGATGCTGCCGCTGCTGCTGCTGCTGCTGCTGCTGTCGCCGCCGCTGCACAACCTGGGTGAGGCGGCGCCTTCACAGGGGCTGTTCCTCCGCCTTCAGCCCCAGCTCCCCTCCGCCTCACCCTGCAACCTGCAACGTTCATTTGGGGCAGCGAAGGGGGCTGACCCCGGGGCGTGGCTCTTTGTTCTGGCCGTCTAGGACCTTGTGACCTATCCGCCCCGCAGCCACCGGGCCTCTACTACCTCCTCCCAGGATCTCACCAGGGCCACTCCAGGGGTACCAAACCCCTGCCCTCTCTGGCCTCCTGCCTTGAGCCCCACCTGCCCCACAGCCTCCTGGGGACTCCTGGCTTTTCTCCTAGCTGGTCAGCCGTTTCCTTCCCCTGTCAGTGTGGACCTCGTGGCTAAGACCCCAACCCTCTTGACAGCATCCTCAAGCCTCTGGCACGCTATCCGCTACGCCTGGCTCTCTGATCTTCCCAGACACACTGGAAACCCCCCGCTTGGGCATGCTTCCACTCCAGAGAAAATTGGTGGTCCCCACTTACTTTAAGAATATTCCAAAATTCACCTCCTCCCCGGACCCTCTATTCAAACCCAGTGCACCTCACTAGAAGCTGCTTCGTTCACTCAGTGGACACAGGCCCGGAGCTGCCAGCCCCCAGGGGCCCCTCCAAACCTGGCTACGCACCACCTTCCTCACTCATTTCCTTAGGAGTCACAGACAAGTCCCCTGATCCAGGCCAGCCAGCTTCCGCCACTGGTCAGCAGCCCTCCCTGTGTGCGCGTCCTCTGCCGCCCCCCGCACGGACCTACGGCCTCTCCCTTTCCGTTTGCTGTATTTCTCCCCTGCCTCTCTGCGCTCACTGCTGGGCTTCTCAGAGGCCTGCCCTCCAGGCCTCCCTTCGTCCTTAGCCGATTCCTGGCATGGCTCTGCCTCACTGTCCCAACCCTCCTCCTGCTTTTCCATCTTCTACAGTCTGCAGGCTTCTCCCCAGATGCTCCTCTCCCTCGGGGCAACTCCCGTGCTTTTCCGTGTCCCTCCCAGCCGCCCATGCTCCGTGTTCCCTAAGGTGCTGTCTGGGTCCCCTCCTTGCTGCTCCCTGGGTGAACGCACTTTGCCCTGGGGCAGTGAGCTGCCATTTACGTGATGCCGCCTCACCAAACCCCTCTCTGGACACACATCCACCTGCTTGACCCCTCCGCCTGAAGGACCTAGAAACAGCTCAACTGCGTGGGGGCCAGAGCTGAGGCCCTTCGTCTTCCTACGAACTGGTTCTCTTGCTCCGTTCTCTGACTCAGGGGACAGCAGCCATTCGTCTCTAAAATCAGAAATGGGAGGTTGGGGTGGGGTGGGGCGGGAGGGGTCCTCCTAGACTCAGCCGTCTTCCCCACCTCCAGCTGCTTGCCATGTGTGTCCTCACTGCCGCTTCCTCATTCAGACCGCCCTTCTCGCCTGGTTTCTGCAGAGCCTCACTGACTTCAGTCTTGCCACCTTCCTGTCTAGTCCCCATGCTGCCTTCACAGTGTAAGTCTGACCATGCCACACCCCCACTGGCCTCCTTCCTCCCAGAAGGCCTTACCTCGGCTTCATGGCCTGGCTTCTAAGGTCTCTCATGACTGACCCCTGACTCTGCTCCCCTGTCATCATTTCTTGCCATCATGGGTCTTGCCCTTGATCTTCCATTACCTCAGGCATACACCACGATGCTTCTTCTGCTAGGAATGTCATTGTCACCTCTCATTTCTGTTTAAGACCTTCTCATCTTTAAGACCTGGCACAATCACCTCTCTTTCTAGAGGCCTCTCTGTCCACCACTTCTTCTGGGCTCACCTGACACCTGTGGCTTTGTCCCCACATTGATCTCAGGTGATTGTGGGTTTACTACTGTCTCCCCTGCTGGACAGCGTGTTCCTCAAGGGCAAATACACCTCTGTCCTCACCAGCTCTGGGCTGTAGGCCGGGAATGGAATGGCATATTAGACAATATTTGGTGAAGGAATGAATGAACTACTTGATGACAATGCATCTCTTCATTGTCATCCTGTCATGACCTCTCGCTTCATCTCTGTCCCCCTTTTCTCCTCCAGGTTACAAAGAAGACAGCGCCAAAGCAGGTAGGTGGGGTAAAGCCCTGCTGCAGGAAAGCCTCAGCTCCTGGGAGGGTGGGTTCTGAAAAGGGCAGGGTTTCTGGATGCGTAGGAAACAGGAATTTAGTGTCAAGGGCTTGCTTTTTCAAGTCCAGCCTGTGGCTGCCAGGACACACAGACCTAACGGTGCAGAGGAAGGAGTGTCTGGGCCGCCCGTGGGAATGCAGGGCCTCTCTGGATCAGCGCAGGCTGCATCTGAGCAGGGGCCCTGTCCAGGAAGCTGATGCAGACCCTTTACTACACAGAAACTTTTGGGGCAAATAGAGCCTCTGGGGCCCTGTGGCAGTGCCTGCAGAGCCTGGCTCTGCTGGGTCTTCTTGTCTTTTTCCTTAGACCTCAAGGGTGGAGGATGGGTTGATCCTGCTTATTTTGGGCCTCTGTTGCCATGGGCACACCCTGATTTGTTATGGATTGTTCGAGCAATAGATTAAGTTGGTTATTCCCACTTGTGTCCATGCCCCACTCCTGTTCCCTTTTTTTCCTTCTCCCAGCCTTTTTTCTATGTTCAGTGCGTATCTCTCTGTTGGCGTGTTCTTGTAAAAATACGTATTGCAGTTTTGGGGTCCAGATCTTTTTAACTTATACAAACAGTATATGCACTCGATCTCTTTCTGTTTTCTTTTCATTCAGCCCTATTTTTAAAGAAAAACAGTTTATTTTGAAATAATTTTAAGCTTACAAAACACTGTGAAGATACACTAGTACAAGGACAATGTCTTTGTGATTACAGCGAATACACACATACACCATTTTTTCCGGATCGGTCGAGGGTGACCCACAGCATGGCCTTTATCTCTACATACTGGGCTGTGTGTATGTTCTGTGACTGTTCTCTGAGACAGGCACAGTACACTCACCAACTTCAAAATTTTGCGTTGACGCTATCTGTCCTTTTATCTACTGTCCATATTCCCATTTGATCAGTTCTCTGATTCCTACCCACAGTAGTGAAGGTGTATATATTACTCAGACCTACCAACCCTTGACACCATCCAGCTTTTACATTGTTTTGTTAATCTAATAGGTAAAAAAAAAAAAAGATTTCCTGATTTAATTGACACTTTTCTCATTACTGATGGGTTCGAGCATGTCTTAATGTGCTGCTGGCCTCTTCAGTTTCTTCTTGTAACAGATTGGCCGTCCTTATCTTTTGTACCTTGTCTATAATTCTTTTTCCTCATTGACTTCCTAGAGTTACTCGTATATTCCTAATAAAAGTCTTGTGTTGATTTTAGCTATTGCTAGTCTTTGCCTTCCAACCTGCCATCTGTCTGTGAGCTTTGTTCCTGGGGTCAGGAATCCTTGATTTTGATGTAATTACAGCCATTAGTTAACGCTTCATGGTGTGTGTTTTGAGTTTGGTCTTAGGCGTCCTTTCCCACGCCACGTTACGTGGTCTGCTGCTAACTCCGTGGTTTTCCCTTTTGTGATTATGGTGCATGGTGCTGTGGGAAGGGAATCCGCTTTGTTTTTCTTACTCCTTCTACAGTGAGCCAGTTTTCCCAGCACCATCCTGTCTCTGTTCAACGAGCTGTCCTTTGCCCACCCATTATGGAGGCTCCTGCCTTTACATTAAGTTCCTGTATTCCATGGGACAGCCTCTCAAGTTCGCTGGTCTTTTCCTTTGGTCCATTTGTCTGTCCTTGTCAGTATCACCCTGTTTTGGTTCTTAGGGCCTTGACGTGTATCTTAATGTCTGCTAGGGCAAGTGTCCCTTCTTTGCTGTACTTTTTCAAAGACTGCTATATTCATGGATCATTGTTTTTCTATTTTAATTTTAGAGTCAGCCGATGAAATTTCTTTAAAAAATTCTAACTTGGAAAGTGACTTTATAGATTAATTTGGGAGAATTACATCTGAAATATTTAGTTCTATTTAATAGCAAGGGCTGTCTTCACTTATGCCAGTCATTTTCAGTGTCCTTAATGAGTATTTTAAATGTATGGCCACATAACTTTTGGGTAGTATTGGTAAGTTAATTCCTTTGTACTTTTTAATTTCTTGCAATTGACAACATGTCTGATTTTGAATATATTTTCTAGTTGGTAGTGCTGGCATAGAGAAATATTGTTGATTTTAAAAGTAAATCGTTCAAGTATATATACACACACACAAAGTGCACAAAATGTGAGTTCAGCTCAAGAAATTATCACACAGCGAACACACCTGTGCAGTCACCACCCAGGTAAGTACATCCCAGGAAGTAGAGCCACGCCAGCACCCAGACTGTCCGCTCAATTGCTTTCCCTTCCCTCTTCCCATGACGTACCCATTCCTCGCTTCTGACGGTATAGATTCTTTTGCTGTTTCTCAGTGTTACATGATGTTTGCTGTAGGTTTGTGCCATATAACTTGAAGGATTTCCTTTTCATTTCTAGTTTGCTAAGTAAGAGGGGTTTGTTTTTTTGGGGGGTCATAAATATGTGTTGAAGTTTTCAAATGCCTTTTCCTTTGTGTATTGAGAAAAGCACATGATCTTTCTCTCTCTGTAGAGAAAAAGAATTGTTTATGTGGAGAACACACTGAGGGTTCCTCGGTCGTGGGACCACCCTTGCTTGCACTTCTGGGACAATCTCCACGTGATCACGGCACGCTACTTTCGGCCGATTCTTTATTTATACTGTCTGCTTCTATGTTCATCCATACAGTCGTGCAACTTGAGTGTTGGAACCAAGAGCTAAGGTTGTCTGAGCGTGCACACTAGGAGTGAGCAGGCGGCCTCAGCGGGCTCCAGGCTGGGCTCTTTCTCCGGTGGCCCCTGTAAGTCTTCCAACACACAGGTCTGGGGCTTTTCTTGACTCTGAGCAGTGTGGGCCTCTGAGAGGTGCAGTCAGCATTACAGCCTTCAGGAGCATGTCCTAGGGACTTACCCAGACACAAGAAAGTGAGGTTCTATGCTGACGGCTCCCCGCTCCCTGTGCGTCTCAGTGTTTCTCCCTCCTCCTCTGATATCTCTACTGATTTCTTAAAAATCTCTTTCATTGTCATTTCCGGCCTAGCTCATTGCCTTTGGGCAGGTCACTGTCCTTGTTGCCCCCTCAGTCACCCCGTCTTTGAGTTCATAGCCCTGTGCAGGTTGCCCCAGGGACATCTTGGTCTCAGTCATTCTTATCCTCCTCTATGTGTCTCCCTGGCACACTTGTCCCTGAAGCTTGTGGGAAACCCTGGTGGTCGGAGGATGTGGACGTGACCCGCCATTGGCCCTGGGAGGTGAGCCTCCGACTGGAGAATGAGCATGTGTGTGGAGGGGCCCTCATTGACCTCAGCTGGGTGGTGACCGCTGCCCACTGCATCCAAGGGTGAGTGCGGCCCATGCGTCAGGGCCTGGAGCCCCGGGCTGCAACGGGCCCAGCCTAGCCTCCCTGTGTCCCTCGAAGCCAAGCAGGAGTGGGGGAGGTGTGGTGGAAGGATGTCTAGAACAGGGGGTCATGCTCAGGAGGCCTCACAGGGCCCAGGGACTGAGCTGGGGCAGGACCCCCAAGCAGTAGGCAGCCGCAGTACAGAGTGCCCAGCCCTCACACGCACGAGAACTATATGTAGACCAACACCTGCACGTCTGCGTATACAATACAGAGACCAGGCCACCTCAAATCAGCTCGAATGATAAACCCGCTGGATTAGCAGGTTGAGCCCGGAGAGCAAATCAGGCAGGATGGCTGCTGGGGTGGGGGGAGGGGCGTAGCACTTCTGGGGACCCTGACATCTACCAGGCGGGCTCCATGTCTCCCATAGCACCAAAGAGTACTCGGTGATTCTCGGCACCTCCAAGCTGAAGCCCGTGGACCCCTCGAAGACTGTCTTGATCCGTGTGAAGGACATCATCATGCACCCCAAGTTCTGGGGCCGGACCTTCACCACGAACGATATCGCCCTGCTCCAGCTTCACACCCCCGCCGTCTTCAGCAAGTACGTGCAGCCCATCTGCCTCCCAGAGCCCACCTACCACCTGAAGGTGGGGACGCAGTGCTGGGTGACCGGCTGGGGCCAGGTCAAGCAGCGCTTCTCAGGTGAGCAGGATGGGATGGAGGTGGGGGACGGTGCCGGGGAGGGAGTGTGGGAGGGTGGAGTGGGGGGTGGGGCGGGATGCCGTCCAGTTCTTCCATGGTGCTTCTCTGGAAGCTGGTGGCTGTTACCTCTGCCCTCTGGTGCTTGGGTGTGTTAGGACTGCTCACGTCCGGTTCACACTGCTGTGCCGGCTGCGGGCACCTCGCCCAGCCTGGCCGTAACTGGGCTGGGCCTGACCGTTTGTATCACGGAAGCTCAGAGTCAGGGATTCATAAATTCGTTCACTTGGCAAACTTCTTCCAGATGTCGAACTCTTGTCATGGGGAACACGTGCCCTGCCTGCAGGGAGCTTTGCCTGAGTGGGTGGGGTGCAGGCTGACAGGGGGAGAGGCAGAGACTTTTCAGGTGATCCCAGGATCAGCCAGGAGGATCTGGGAGGAGCTGTGGGAGCAGGCCTGAGCTGCCCGTGGGAGGCTGATTGCTGCCCGGGTGGCCGAGGGCACAGCCAGGGCAGCGCTCAGAGGCTGGAGAGCAGCCCTGGGAGGTTGGGGTCTCAATTTGTTAGTGTTTGCGTTGCAGCTTGGATTGTGATCTGCTTGTTTCAGAAGGAGAAGCTTCTCAGAGAAAGGGGTCCCGAAGCACAGCCGTAGGGACTGAGGGGCTTGCCAGACGTGGTCCACAGAGCAGGGGGAAGGGCCACGTGCCAAGGGCATGGAGGCATGGAGGGGCGTGGCTTCGCTGACTCTCAGGATGAAGGTGACGAGACACGGGGGAGCAGCGAGGGCCGAGTGGGAGGAAGGGTCAGTTCTCCCCACTGGGCTCCTCCACAGCCAACTCCACGCTGATGCCAGAGCTGCAGGAGGCCGAGGTGTTCATCATGGACAACAAGAAGTGTGACCAGATTTACCGCAAGAAGTCCCGCATCCTCCGCGTCATCCCTCTTGTCCTTGGGGACATGATCTGTGCCACCAATTATGGAGAAAACCTGTGCTACGTGAGTTTCGAGGAGCTTCTTGCAGCTCTCCTTCTGTTGGGGACTCCTGGGTTGGGGGATGGTTCTCCTGGGGAGGGGTTTGCTTGGCCTTCCCCCTTGTCACCACTGCCAGGCCTTGCTCTGCTCCCGTCTTTTTTCCCCTAAGTCTGATTTTGCCTGATGTTCTGGGATGGGGTCCCAGCTGTCCTCAAAGAATGAAAGACCCTTCCAAGGGGAACTCAGAGGGTGGGCGTTCTGGGTCCCGGCTGGGCCCAGAGCCTCCGTCACTTCTCTCTCTTTGCCTAGGGTGATTCTGGGGGTCCACTGGCTTGTGAAGTCGAGGATGGATGGATTCTGGCTGGGATATTGTCCTGGGAAAAGGCCTGTGCCAGAGTGCAGAATCCAGGCGTGTACACCCGTGTCACCAAATACAGCAAATGGATCAATACGCAGATGAGTAGTGGGGCTCTCCCAGGCCCCCACAGCGCCGCATGGCTCCTACTCCTGTCCTGGCTGCTGCAGCCCCAGATGGTCCCCTGATCTCCCCTCTCCCTTCTCCCTGCTTTGCCTCTGCTGAACGGGCCCGATCAAGGGCAGACCCAGGTCATGTGTCCATATTCAACCAGAGTCAAGGTGGGGACATAGTGGCCCCTGGGAGACTGGCTCCTGCTCTGGCATCCTGGTAGGGAGGGACGTGGTGGACGGCTCGGACTTGGGTGTCCAGGAGAGGGGACGTGTGGCCTGGAGAGGGCTCTGGATTTGGGGACCAGAAGAGCAGGTATTAAATCTGTGCAAACGTGAGCTGGCTCTGTTCTCTTTTCTGGGTGGCCCTGGGTGGGGGTTGGGGTGGGCGGCAGGACAGTGTCTCCGAGAGTTAATTCTGCCAGGGGGCACCCCAGAGTGGGGCTGGTGGTTTTTGCTGTGTCACTGGTGCTGGGGCACAGGGAAAGGACCTGGACTCGGGGCCTCAGTTTCCTCATCTGTAAAGTGGGAGAACTGTAGGGAGCCGTTGAGATGCTCTGTGGGGTGGCGGGAGGAAGGGCCCACACACCGTGCTCCACAATCAGCTTTCATTCTTTTTAATGGCATTTACAAATACCGATTACACAAGTATTGCATGTTTACCTCTATACTCTTTCAAGGGTTTTTAAAAAAAATGATAAAGAATATCTGAATACATTGTGATCTATGAAAAACGGTTCAGAAATACATATAAAGATCCCACCTCTCACCTACTCCCATTACCAGTGCTGTTCCCGTCCCCGGGAGTAATCATCGTTAGCATCCTTAAATAAAATATCTTTCAGATTTTCAAATAAATGGGATCTTATGTACGTATTCGTAGTAACCTACACTTTAAAAAATTACACGCCTGGAAAACCTTCCTGTGTCAGTTCCTAGAGCGATGCATCGTTTTACATTCCTGCCTGTGTTCTGGGTGACGCGATGCACCCAGCAGCCACGTCGAGGCTGTTTCTGACTGGCCGGCACTGTGGCAGTGCGGCTATGAACACGCGTGTGAACACGCGAACACACACCGGCAGGCGCAGAGGCACTGGTGGTGGGGGGGGACGCCCCGCAGCGGGTCCTCGGCCGGCCGCCTCCCCAGGAGTGAGCTGAGGAGAGTCGAAGAAAACGCAAATGTAACCATTTTGGATGAATACTATCACAGTCACTCCTGCTTCTGAGCTCGTTGACACCCACGCCCGCAGAAGGGATAGATCCCTTTTGCTAAAAGTGGACAGTATGCGTTTTTAAAACTTGCGCCCATGCGGTGGCAGAAAGTTACATCATCGCTGTTTTAATTTGCATTCTTAAATTGGAAAAACGTTTTTTTTTTGCATGTGTTTATTGGAAAACAGGTGTACCTTTTCTCTTGTAAATCCTGTTTATGTGCTTTGCCTTTTTTAAAAATTGGGTTGCTTATATTTTCTTATGGAAGGCCTTTATCTTTTCTGACTATTAAGCATTTGCCAGTTATTTTACAAATATTTGCGCGGGTGAACCACTTGTCTTTTAGAACTATGTGGGTTAGAAATATGGTAATTTCCCCACAGAGACTTTAAAAATTATTATGGAGTCACCACAGCCAATCTGTGCTCTGTGAGTTCTATGCTTTGTTTAAGATGGCTTTCTCCGTCTCCAACTTATTAAAGCTCTCTTCCGATATTTCGTTTTAACATTTTGATCAATTCATTTTTATGTGTAACTGTAATCCATTACAAATTTCTGTTTACGTGTGGCGTGAGGTGGAGATCAGCGATTTCCAACTGGAGAACCAGCTTCGTTGACACGTTCTTGTCTAGTCCATCCTTCCGACTGCTGATTGGAATATGCCCCTTGATAATAACACAATCCCCATATATTCACGAGTATGTTTTTGAATCCTCTGCTGTTTCCCTAATCCGTTTGTCCGTCCCTGGGTTAGTGCTGTACTGTTTCAATCAGCTTTATGTTATGTTTTGTTCAATGGTAGCAAAAGCTCTCTTCCTTTTTTTTTTTTTTTTTAATGCCTGATCTTCTCCGCTCATCTTCCATATCAACCTTAGAATCAGTTTGTAATTCCCATTAAAAATACTATTTGTGTTTGAATTGAAATTAAATACACAGGCTAATTTGGGGCTAACTCTCATTTTTACAATGTCGAGTTCCTAACCTGGGTTAGGATACACGTCTTCATTCAGCACTTGTATTCACGGAGGTCTGGAAGAATATTGAGTTTATTTCTAAGTATTTTACAAACTTTGATTATGTCCGTTATGGATAATATCTTTTCCCATCATGTTTTTTTCTTATCCTACATGTGAGGTATTTTAAAGCTATTGATGGATAAACAAAAGATAGTGATCTTGATTCCCAGCCATCTTGCAAAACTGTCTTATCTAATTCAATTCTACAATTACTGACCTAGTTGGGTGTCCCACTCCTTTGTGTGTTAATTTTAGGATAGAAAATCCCTTAATTTAGTTTAGATTTTTATTTATTTTTTAAAAAATGTTTATTATATATATATGTATTAGCTTAGATTTATAAATTTCAAACTGATGTGTAAAATTTGAATCTATGGCCCCTTTCTTATTTCTAATATTATTTATATGTGTTCTCATTCTCTTTTCTTCATTATTAAAGATTAGAATCACCAAATTTTTGTCTATTTCTTAGGTGTTTACAAACAAACCATCTGCTTAGCTTTACGGGACTCATTCTTTCCTCGTGACCCCAGGTCCTGGTCGGCCCACACCTTCCGCCATGCTGCTGTGTTCTCCAGGAGGAAGCTGTCCGTCACACTCTCAGCTCCCAGGAAGGGTGACTTGCAGGCATGACTAGTTAGCATGGTCCAGCGCCCCAGCCATCTGACCTCGGGGGTTATCCCTATCACCTAAGGCCTGGTTTGAGAAGACACCTGTGCACTCTCTCTGTGAAGATGGTTGAGGGAGCAGAAGGAGGTGGGCTGTGAGCAACCATTTTTCATCCAGGGGCCCAACTCAGGATGAAGCTGCACTACTGAAGAGAGGAGACAGAAATTTTAAGGCTGTTTGAAGGTTTCTCTTACTCGGGAACTCCTGAATGTACAAACTAGCTTTAGAGATCAGATCTGCTTCTTTTTATTTTATTTCATTAAAGTTCATTTAGCTTTAGTAATTTCAACTTTCTACTCTTAGGGGATTCATTTTGTTCTTTTTCTAACTTCTTGAGTATGCTTGGTTCACTATTATAGACTTCTTTGGTTTTCACTTGATTCCATAAAATTTCCTTTGAGTCTCACTTTGGTCATATTTCATAGCGTTTGATATGTATTGACCTCATTGTCATTCATTTCTCTATTTTAAATTTCACATTGTATTTCTTATTTATGTAGAAGGGTGTTATTTAATTTCCTGGTGGATAATCTGGGGGAGGGGTAGAGGCATCTTTTTTTTCTTTATTAAAAGTTATATCATGATATGGACTTAGTTGTTTCTGCATTTTGGAATTGATTGAGGTTTTATTTGTGCTGGGTAGTTGGTTAGTTTTAGTGACTGTTTTATGTGCGTTTGAATGAAAATGGTGTGTTTTGAAACAGTGTTCTAGCCATCAACTGGATCAGGCTTGTCGATTGTGTTACTCAAATCCTTTCGATCCTTCAAATATTTCATGTGTATACAATCTGTTGATTTCTGAAAGATTTACCACAGAAATGAAGACTTGGTTTATTTTCTTGCACTTCTGATAAATCTTTTTATTTTTTTTATTTTTATTTTTTTTAGGTGAGGCAACCCTCACAGATTGCAAGGACCTTATCGGTTTATAATTCCTTATTTTTTTTTATTGTTTACACCTACAGCACCTGGTCTTCCTAAGTGGTCTCCCGTCCAAGTACTAACCAGGCCCAACCCTGCTAAGCTTCAGAGATCTGATGGGATCTCGCTTGTTCAGGGTGGCATGGCCATAGACAGATAATTCTTGCTTTATGTTTCAAAGCTGTGTTGTTAGGAGTGCAAGGTGCACCCCTGCTGTACCATATTGGTGGGGTATATCCTATGAATATAAAATATGCCTTTCATACTATTTAATATTGTTTTTTTTCAAAGATCTGGATTACAGAATTCATTCCTAATTCTGCTGTCCTAATTGATTAGGGTATATTTTTATATTTTGTATATGCTTCCTACAGATTTTCCTTGGGTTTATTTGGTACCTTTTACAGTCTCCTGATTTTAGCATTTAATTATAATTTATTCTCACTTTTTGTTATTCAATAATAAGTGCCATTAAGGTTAGGGATTTGTCTTGAGCACACCCAATAAATTTTAAAAATTCATTGCTCTCTTAGTATTTTCTGAAGTCTTAGAATGTTTTTATTTTTTCAAAACAAGTTACAAGTTTAAAATTTTCAAATGATTTGGTTTATTTCGCTTGCTCTTGTTATTAAATCCTTGTTTCATTGCATCATGGTAAAAACTGTGGCCCAAAGTAGTTCAGCTTTTAGGGAAGTTATTGTGGTTTCCTTAGCCGTCGAGCGTGCGGTCGGTTTTTATGGATATTCCGTTCCTCAAGCACAGAGTCGAAGACTCTCCCACTACAAGCCAGTTTTTCAGTTTCTCACGCACGTCAGTTGATTTTGCTTCAAGTACCCGATGTTGTGCTTTGGATGAGGAGAACTTTACGATGTTATACACTCATCATCATTTTAATTTTTTTTCGACATAAAGTAACTTTCTCTTTCTGGGTAAAGCTTCTGTCCTGACCGCAGGCAGAAGAGCAGATAGGGGCTTCCTTCTCCGGGTTTTCTTTGCTCCCTCTCTCTCCACTGATTCCTGGAGACCCGGCCCTGCAGCCTGCTTCCTCTGAGGAAGCCGCCCTCCCAGGCCCCACACACTTGGCCTTCATCTACCCAGAAGCCGTCCTCTTGAAAATCCAGAGCCTCTGGGAAAAAGGAAAACTCCGGCTCTAGCTCAATCACCCACAGTGGAACTTGCCATCCCCTTCTCTGTGCCTCAGTTTCCGCACTTCCGGAGTGTGGGGGGCGGGGGAGGGGAGGGCGGGGCGCAGCACAAGGGCTTCGTGAAGGAGCTCGGACCGGGGCCTAGGGTTGCCTCATAGGGCAGGCACCAGGAACTGGCACTGGCCGGATACTTGGTGCTGTTGCAGGCTCAGGGCTGGGCATATGGGGAAGGGACAGCACCAGGACCCAGGCTGAGCCCGGGAGGCACTGTCGCGGGCCAGACACCAGGTGCTGTCACAGGCTCAGCGCTGGGTGCCGGTGTAGCATTCTAGGGAGGCGCCTGGGAGGGGCATCGCACCGTGCCCTGGTGGGGCCTTGCCGTGGCCACGCTGTCTCCTTCTCAGCGGGATGAGCCCCCAGCCCTGGGGCAGAGGCCTACTCCCTGCTACCCTGAATAAACAAACCACGAGTTCTAGAACCCCCACACTGGAGATGCCCTGCCCCCACGTTCCGGTACGAGAACCAGTAAGGACCGGGCACCTGCTGGCCATGGCCTGCGGACCAGGGAATCTTCAGGGCCTCACGGCTCCATTTTCCTCTGCTGGCCTTGGGACTCCATTCTATGTCAAAGGTAGGGCTTGGGACATGGGAGAGGTGCGGCTGGAGCCCGTTGGCCTGGGCACCCATGTCAGCTGTCCTCAGGCCTGACAGGCATGGCCTTATCACGTGGTGTGCCACGCCTGGGGCCCGAGACATTCTAGGTTACAGGGCGACAGGACATGAGGGAAGAAAGAGCCTTCTGACAAGTTGGGGAGCAAGCCAACATCTGTGGGACAGACGCGCTTCTTCGGGAGACACGGGAGAAGCAGGACCCGTGATGGCGGCGGGGTGTGCGAGCGACCGCTCACCCTACGTTAGGCCCTCTCGGACGGCTTTCTGTCTCGACAGCCTGTGAGCGGGGCCTTGGCAACGTCCATCCGCATCTCACAGCGGGAAACCGAGACCCAGAGAATTTCAGGGGCTCGTGGAGCCAGGGTTCAATACTGGTGTTTAGGAGGCTCTTTGGCGGCGAAAAGTGTGTGGCCCCATGCGACGGAAGGCGTCTGAGCTCCCACCCTAACTGACCGCATGTAATTTCGTGGCGGCGACCCTGGCCGCTCCGGTTCACCTGCTCGCTGCCCATGCTGCCGCTTGGCAGGGAACTTGCCCGCATGGCATCTGGGAGTAGGGCTGTGTCCTCCAACTCTGGGACTTTGTCTTTTTTTCCTCATTGTGTGACTCCCCTTCCTGGACCAGCGCCTTGTTGAACGAGTGAGTGAGTGAATGAATGAATGAATGAATGAGTGCCCTCCTACTTTGCCCCGCCCTCAGGCATCTCTAACATTCTGGGGTGGCAAGGACCAGCACCTCTCCACGCAGCCGAAGGCCGTGCCTTTGATGGTATGGGAGAGAGGGGGCTGTGACCTTATAGGGACAGAGGTCATGAGCCAAGACTTGTCTTCCTGTCACCATGTGTGAGTGTGGGTGGTGACATTAGGGAACAGCTTGTAGGTAGGGGGTGTGCTCTGACTCTGGGACGCCAAGAAGGGGGTAGAGGTGGTGTGTAGTGGACTCCATTTGAGCCAATGAATGTCCCCTGTGTATGGAACAGTGACACTGTGCCTATGACAAGGCTGATTTGCAACACTTCACATCCTCAGATAACCCCTCCTGGCTGCCCCCAGACATAGCTGTGTCCCCAGGCCGAATCCTGCCAATCCAGTGTGAGGTTTTGGGGAAGGAGGTTGAGGTCCATGTCGTCCAGGACATGAGTTCTGAGGAGGGCCGCTCCCTGGCACGGCCCACTCCTGCTCCCGAGAACGGTCACGTTTTAGGCGGTGACATTCATTCTGCAGGACCCCGGCTCTGCGGGGCCTTGGCCTTGTGAGAAAGGCAAGGGAAGTCCCTGGAAGCCCTCTCTTTCTTCCCAAAGTGGCACAGTCTGGACCGTGGCAGACTGTGAAATGAGGTGGCCATGCACCCACCAGAGGGTATGAGATGGGCTGGAAATGGGGCTCTCCCTTTCGGGAGAAAGGAAACAGGCCAGTACGCCATGACAGGGGCCAGGTGAGAATGGAGCGGTGTGAGGGAAGGCAAGACACAGCTCCGTGGAGAGGCGGGGGCTCACGTGGGTGCCCGTGCATTCCTGGGGGAGACCCCTGGTTGACGGTAAACGTGTCCAGCACGGGAACCGGCCATCTACACCTGGCGCTCTGGGACACAGGAAAATGAGCCCACACATCAATGGTTTGTGACCCCCCTGAGGAATTGCTATGAGGCAGAACCCGGCAGATGTTTCTGCTGAAGTGTATGTGTCCCCATAGATTATTAGCCTTGCCCGTGTATTGCTGCACCCCCCTCCTCCGCCACCGCAGACCCCCGCCCCCCACGGCGGGGACAAGCCTCGGGTCCTGCTTCTGAGTCCCTGACGCTCTGCTTGGCACTGCACGCTGGGCTGCTGAGGGAAACAGACTCTCTG
This sequence comes from Eonycteris spelaea, assembly GCA_003508835.1. Lineage (NCBI taxonomy): Eukaryota > Metazoa > Chordata > Mammalia > Chiroptera > Pteropodidae > Eonycteris > Eonycteris spelaea. The sequence goes on along the minus strand of PUFA01000145.1, from coordinate 877,812 downwards.
GAACCAGCCCAGTTGGTGATAATGTCAACACACGTCCAGCTTCGCCTCTGTGATCACGTGGAGCAGCTTGCTGGCCGGCCCACCCTTGACAGAAGGCTATTTCATTTGTCCTTAATCTTGGTCCCAACCTTTCGTCTTCGCAGCGAGGTCCCACCCCAGGTGGTCCAGTTCAAAACTCCCAAGCTCATAACCAGCTCGGCGCGGGCCCCTTTCCTCTCCCTCCTACTCTGGCGGCCCGTGAGGGGCAGGGAGGGAAGGGACAAGCGTCTCTGCTCACTTCCTTGTATGGTCACAGAGGGGACAGCTCCAGGGTGGTGGTCTGTGAAGGCAGGCCAGGGGGGTTGTCCAATGTGACATCGCTGTCCATTTGCTTTCCGACCACCATGACAAGCAGCCCTGCTCACTTGGGCCCTGTCACTGACCCCTTCCTTGACTGACAGCTCCCCCCTCTGATGATTCTCTCTTCCCCCAAACCACCTGCTGTGCAAACAGGGAGAGAGGGGTGAATCCTGGGGTGACGGCTGATAACAAGCCTGGGAGGGATTGTCTGGTCCCCATTGTTGGGGTCCCTCTTTATAGCACATGGCACCTGCTGTCTCTGGCCCTTTGAATGTGGGAAAAAGACTCTCCCCACAGGTATGTGCGGCGGTGGCTGCCTGTGACGGTGGCCTGTGACGGTGGCCTGTGACGGTGGCAGGCGGCTCCCTCTGCCTCCGCAGTCGGCTGCGCAGGCATCTGCCGCCTGAGCGTCCCCACGGGGCTGGCATGGCCCCCTCTCTACCTTTTCCCTCAGATCCCTTGTTCCAGAGCTGTGGTCAGACCAACATCTCCTGCAAGGTGGTGAAGGGGCAGCTGGTGGAGGTGGGCAAGTGGCCGTGGCAGGTGAGCATCCTGTTCCTGGGCGTGTACGTCTGCGGCGGCTCCCTCATCCACCAGCAGTGGGTCCTCACGGCCGCACACTGCTTGCAGAGGTCAGTCAGGGTGGCCGGCCGGTCCCAGGGGCTTTGCTTTCTGGCCTGGGGTGCGGGGGCTCTGGTGAATCTGGGGTTCTGGGAGTAGGGGCCCAGCTGAGTGGCCTTGTACTTGGTCTGTGTCTCCCCAACGCCTTATGGCCTCACTGCTGGCCACCTGCTTGCTTGCAGGTCCATAGACCCCAAAGAGTACTCTGTGATGGTGGGCGTCCAGCAGCTCCCGGAAAACGGCACTCAGCTCCCGCTCTCTCGCATCGTGATCCACGAGGATTTCAACAACCTCATCACGGAGGACATCGCCCTCCTGAAGCTCAGGGACCCCGTCTCCTGGTCCCCCTCGTCCAGCCCGTCTGCCTACCCAGCACCAAGCTCATGCCCTCTGTCGGAACCTTGTGCTGGACCATCGTGTGGGGACTGAAACACAATCACGGTGAGTGGAGGCAGGCACGGTTTTCAAGAACGCCCGCCTCTTCAGAAGCAACCTCACCACGGGCTCCTTCGTTCATTCATTCCCTCACTCCTCGTTCGCGCCATCGGCAGGCATTTCCCGAGCACCTGCCCCTGCCGCACACTCTCCTGACCCCTGTCGATGGGACGATACGTGCAGGGCTCTGGCATGAAAGACACGCGTGGCCTGCAGGGACCTCAGTTTCCAAAGTCAAACCGAAAGCCACGCCCTCACCCTGCAGCACGGCAGGAGATGAACCTTTCACGGAAATGAACCTTTCACGCCCAGTGGGGCTCCCTGCCTGCAGGGGGCACAACAGCCCCATCTAGGAGTCTAGGAGGAGCCGAGGGTGGCCCTCGCACACGCTTGTTACTTTGAGGCGCCCATCATTTCTGGAGGCCTGCCCTCTGTCGGTGTCACTCCGGGGTTCGAGATTCTTGGAGCTTTTGGGGGGTCCTGCCTTCCAGGGGGTGGCTCGCTCTGGGCTCTCGGGTCTTGCCACACCTTGCCAGGTAGCCATGGAGCTGGCTCGCCCTTCCCCCTCATGGAACCTGAATTACTAGGGTCGGTGCCCCTCCTCTTCCTTCAGTGCCTGGATGTCGCTCTGAGCCCCCTGGGAGATTTTGCTTAGTCTTTTTAATGAGCTTGAGCTTTTTCAAAAGGCAGGCTGCGGCCGGCCGGGCCTTTATAGACCACCACCCCACGAATGGCCCTGTTCCTCCCTCCCCCCGCCCCATGGGGGAATGTGGATAACCCCCAGATGGGGTTGTGCCAAATCACTGAAGGGATGGATGAGGCAGGTCTCTCTCTTTCTCTTTAGCGACCCCAAACACCTCCTACAGTCTTCAGGAGGTGGCTGTCAAGATCATTAAAAGTAGGATTTGCCGTCAGCGGTACCAGTTCCTCTTCTTGAAGGACCAGAAGAAGTTCATCGGGAACGACATGCTGTGCGCCAGCTCGGAATGGGGCATAGACTCTTGTCAGGTGCGGAGCGTGTGGCCCGGGGCAGGGAGGGGCTTGCAGGGCTCACGCCTGCCTTTTTACCTGGCACAGGGAGACCATATAAAAACCTCTTTTCCCCGGGCATCAGCTGGGGCGAAAGTACTCTTTGCTTCTGTCCGTGATGATGGCTGTAAGTAATGGCAGCGTTTCCCGGGTCACTTGAACACGTCTGCGCATCAATCAGGCACATGCCCGGGTCTGGGCCAGGTGCTGGCAGAACCAGGTGGCGTCATTCTGTAAGCATGCTTCTGCCTCTCATAGCTTCTATTCAACAGTTTGTGAGTTTTATCCACAGTGATGCATGCGGCTCCAATTCCCTAATGAGCTTTACCTACAACATTCTCCTTTATGAATGGGCGACAGTTTGTTGTTCTCTGGCTTCCTCCTTCCAGGCCTCCCGCTTGCCGAAGGCCCTGGTAGCAGAGGGGAGATGTTTTACTTTAAGTCAAGTCTAGCTAGCATTGTGATTATTGCATGGAAATAGATATTCTGATTTCTGAACTGAGATGTTTTTGTGACAGTATAATGTAGTAATTATTATGAATTACAGGGGGCAAAATGTTCTGGTGCTTAGGGTCAGGGGAAGAGCTTACCTAAATACATTTTAAAGGGGCAAAGGGAATCCAAGTAGAGATGCTGCTGTGTTGATGTACCATTCACACTTTCTCCTGTCCTTCGCCCACGCTTTTCTGTTAAACTACTTTTGTTTTGGTAGAGTTGTAGAAACCCTGGATTATTTATTATGTGCTGTAGTAATTAGTGGTAAAGGAACGTCATGTCTTTTTCAATTAATTTCAAGTGGTTCGTAAATAAATAAATACTCCGCATATGGAGAGAGAGAGTATAAAATGAATATGGTAAAATGTTAGCAATTAGTGAATCTGGGTAAAAAATGATACTTGCAATTTATCTGTAAGTCTTACATTTTTCAATAAAAAGTTACCAAAAAACTTTGGGAACCAGAAGTTTTAACTCTTTGTAAAATGCTTTACAATCTCTTACCCTCGTTGGTCATCATTTATCCTTTTTGGTGTGGACAGACAGAGAGAAAAAGAGAGAGAAAGAAGACAGAGATAGGGGCAGGAGTTTGTGTGTTATTTGGTGTGGATTTTTTCCAGTGTTATTTAAAATCTTGACGTGTTCACATTCGTCATTATTTTCCTCACTGGTTGTAGTTTTTGTGCTGTGCCTAGAAATGTCTTTCCCACTCGAAGATCGAAGATCGTTAAATTGTCTATGTATAGTGTTCTTAATTATTTACATATGTAAATTTTGATTCATCTGACAAGTTGAAAGAGGGAATCCGCTTTATTTTTTACCCAGATGTTTTTCTCCAAAGGTAGCCAGTGCTGAAAAAAAAAAAAAAAAAAAAAAAGGAAAGAAAAATTTGAATGCTTATTTTTTTGGCAATGAATTAAAAATGTCTTTTTTTTTTTAATTTTAATATTCTACATTCCCATCTCATTCTGGCCTATTTCTTTCTGCCCTGTGCCTTCTCATTCCTATGCCACCGCCATTCTTTTTAAATTATTGTAGCTTTATAATTCCTTTTGTATGTGGTAAGGCAAATCTCCCTTCATTCTTCTTCTTTGAAAGAATTTACCTCACTGGCCTCATGCTCGCTCTAATTGAACGATCTTCGTCTAAAGTCAATAAGAAATTATGGGGCAACTTTGGTGGAAATTAATAAATCAATTTAGGGAAAATGCTTTGTTATTTTGCTCTGTTTCTTTACGTCCCGAAAGCAGGAACGCATAGCCTTTGTCCCTACAGCTACTGCCTGCTGCCTCTTAGTTTATCCCTGGGTGTTTTATATTCTACCTCTGTTATGAGTGAGATAGTTCCTGTCATTGTATTTTCTGTTTGGGTTATATATAGATTTTTTTAAATGTATTTACTTTGAATAATCAACCTTCCTGGATCTAGTCGATCTTTAATTCCGTAGGCCCAGACATATCATCTGTAAACAATGACAAATTTGTCTCGTTCTTTCCGGCGTGTATGCTTTTTCTTTTTTTCTTTCTTTTTTCTTTTTCTTTTTCTTTCTCTGTGTGTGCCTGGTTTTCTGTGTTTGTTTTTTCGCAATGTCAAGAACTATGTTCCCGGACACTTTCTCTGTCTTCCAGGAGACTCGCGCACCTTTGTTTCAGGTGTGTCTTTTGAAACGGCACAAAGTTAGATGCTCTTTTTTTCCCCCAACGCATCAGGGAGACTGTCCTTTGATCCAGTTACCAAGAGAAAGTTCGTTTCGTTCCCCCACCTTACGATTTGGTTTGATTTTTTATTTTCTCCCCACTCCACTTTCCCCCTGCAGTGGCTTAGAAGTTGTCGTCTTCCGTTTCATTCTGCTGACGGGTCACTCACATTTTCTGCACACGTTTACACCTGAATCCACACCCAGACCTACCGTCCACAGCTTCCTCCTAAGCAGGGTGAGGACCCCCCTCGATCTCATGTTCTTCCCGTCCGTCTCCCAGACTCACCCTCCTCGAGAGCATCCGGGCGTTCCGCCTACTGACGGACCTCTCGCCCTAGAACCAAGAGTTCTTCTGAGTTGATTCTCTTGGGCTTTCCAGGCCTACACGCCTATGAGCTGCAGTTAGTAAGGATCTCGCTTCTTTTTGTTCCCCATGATTTTTACTGTTTTTTTTTTTGTTGTTGTTGTTGTTGTTACTTTGGGTACCTCTCCCCCAAACCACCTGCGATTGTAGCTCTGCCTTTCCTTGCTGCCGACCTTCACGGACGCGCTTCTCACGTATCGTCAGGAAGCCTGCTGCTTTTTTGCCATCTCATCTGCCCCGGAGAGAGCCATACTTTTCTGTTTTACCACGGCATTTTATCTGGGGAGGGAAGGAGGGCCCCGCTTCATAAAATGAGTTTTCCGCAGCTGCGGAGATGACTCTCTGCTCGAACTCGGCGTGCTGGGTCAGGTCTGAGAACAGCCTGCTCACGGCCATCTACCCTGAATGCCAGGGTCATTCCTCCTGGGTCACGACATACTTTTGTGTCATTCATCTCTTGGATTCAGGTTAATAATACCTTTTTTTTTTTTTTTTTAAAGAACCTATTTAATTAATTATTTATCCAACAGACACCCTGTGCTGGGCTCTGGGCCAGGCACAGGGTGACGCTGGAGCACGGTCCAGAAAAGGAACTGGTCTAGGAACGAGCAGTCCAGTGCAGTGCAATCCACGTGGCCTTTGGCTTTGTCTTGTTTTCTTCCTCCGGTGAGGCTGGGCTCCATTTTAAGGTGTGTTGAGGAAGGCACCCCCTCTGTCAAGTTACAGAATCAAGACTATGCTTCACAAATGTACCACGTTCTGGGACGTTTGAAATAACAGGAGTATCTTTTCTTGAATTCTGGATAAAAGTTGCCTATGAAACCACGTGGACTCGCTTTCCTTTGAGGGGTAGTTTTTGGGCAATATTTTAAGTTGCCCATGGTTATTGGACTTACAGGATTTATTTACATTTTCTTAGAAATTATTCATTTCATCCAGACTTAAATCCATACAGAGGAAGTTATACACATTCTTCAGATTCTGAGAAAGTAGAGTCTCCCTGGAGGTGGTTCTAATCTCTTTTCTCTTCACACCACAAAGTATTTGCATTTTCCTTCTCTTTCTGTTTTTCTTGGTAAGACTTACAAGGTGCTTATCTTTTGTTGTTTTTTTTTTTTTTAAAAAAATAAGCTATTGATTTCATTTCTCAAGCCTATGATTTTCCTGCTTTCTAATGCAGGAATTATCTTCTTTTTGTCTTCAGTAATTCCTTTTCAAGTCTCTTGAGCTGAATGTGCAGTGATAAAGAATTGCTGATAATAACGAATAATTTATTTTCAGTCTCTCTTGTTTGATAGTAAAAGTATTTAGACCGGGACTCTTCTGTGTGTCACTCAGGCCCACAACCCAGGGGCTTTGCGATATGTGCTGTTATCTTTCTACGCTCTAACTCTTGATTTGAATTCAGTTTTTACTTTCATATTTTTGAAAGTTATTATTTGTTTTCCTTTGATACAGTGGCTCACATCCTGTTATTCTGGTTGTATTTCACAGAGTTGAATGTCCACCTATGAGATTTTCTCTCTCTCTCTCTCTCTCTCTCTCTCTCTCTCTCCCCTCCCGCCCATCTCTTCTCTATTTTCTCTCTTGAGTTCTCCTTTTCTCTGGATCCCTGAGTTCATTTAACCATATCTCTCAGGTAAGGGCCCTCACGTGACCATCACTAGCTTGATTACCCTGGCTTGATTTCCCTGCCTCATCTTCCATTTCTTTTCCCTGCAAAAGGCTCCTCCTACTCAGATCTGTTTAATAGATGACTTAAAGATGTCTATATCTTTGAAAAATACATAGTGTTGCTATACGTGCATTTTAGTTTGCATAAATGCTACTGTGCTACATTTCTCCCCCTGCCCCCCCCCATTTTTGTTTGCTGAGGAGCGAATCCACGTGAAGGGGCTTTGCTCTTTCAAGTCATTGCCCCACGTGTGCCGTATGTCACATCTTCTCCCTTCCCCCAAACATCATTGTGGGTAAAGTCTGTAATTATCCTCACCCATCTCCTTCCTTTGGCACCTTGGGGGATTCCTGCCTCCCCAAACTATCAAGAAGCTGGAGGCTGGGTGATCCAGACGTCGAAACCTGCGAATCTCCTTTCACTCTTTTTCTCTGCTGAATTTTCAGGGTTTCCTTAGAGATGCTAAATATTGACCTGGCAGAGCAAATGCCCTCTCTTAATTCGTTGTTTATCTTCAATGAGAGTTGATTTCCTTCACCAAACAGATGGTCTTGATGTAATTAAGCAGAACACATGTCTACTCTTCAGGTTTGGGTTTTGAGTCTTATTTTCAAACATATGCTTCATCCCAAGTCATAAACTCATGGCCCTACATGTTTTTACTTAGCTTTATCTTTTCAACTTTCCACAATGTCTGTTTTTTTTTTTTTTTCGATCTCTGGAGCTCTGTTGTGGTAGCATCCAACTTCATTTTTCTCCATCATTTTCCATACCGGCTACAACAGAGGCTTCCTGTTCCACAGATGTGACACTTTCTGGAGCATGTGTGAGGTCTCCTCACACGCAGGCATCACACACGTCGGCTCTCCACTGCACTGCTGGTCTGTTTTTCTCTTTCTCTGCAACTCCCACTGTTCTATAATTACAGTTTTGAAATGGATCGAACTCTCTGGTTAGGTCAAGTGTGCCCCCGGCCCGATTCTCCAATTTGCCCTTCTTCCTAAGCCTGTCAGAGAATTCATGGACTATTATCTTTCAGTATCGATTTTAGGATCAGATTGTCAAGGTCCCGAAAAAGTCCTGCTGGCATTTTATTGGGCATAGCTTGAACTTGAGAGATGGATGTCAGGAGGACCGACATCAATAAGAGACGAAAATATTTACAATATATGTCTGGAGAAGAAAGGATCACAAACGAACTCTCCTGCCGCGGCCACCGCCAAGCTGGTGCATAACCAGGGGCTGTGAAGCTTCTATGTGACAATCCCCGAGTCTCATGCCGTGAGGGCTCTGATTCTGCTCTAGGTGTTTTTGTTTTGTTTTGTTTTGTTTTGCAGGTTGGCACTGGTTCATGGTTCCTCAGTGTTGCTGTGTACGGAACCATGTTTTCAGAGCGAGGACCTGTTCTTTGGGGCTCGCTCTGTGGGAATTCTCTGAAGCATGGCTTGAAATAAGGCATGTCCTTTAGACAGAATCTATGTCTGCATCTGCCAGATACCCGGGCGCCTGACCAACCCAGGCACGCTATAACGATGTGTTTGGCTCGGGTCTTTTTTTGAATCATCCAGACCGTATGAGTTCAAATTGCAAGTTCACTTGTGGGTGGGTGTTGCCTGTTGGTCCTCGCTCGAAAGGCGTGGTCCTTTTTATGGTTGTGTAGTTCTCTGCAGGAGGTTTCCTCGTAGAACCCCCTCCTTGGGCAACCTTGGGTCTTGTCTTTTGTCTCCTGCACCCATAACAAGGCTGTGAACACCGAAGCTCACTGTCACCGGGTTTGGTGAATGGCCTGAGGCAAAAGCCATCTCTCAGGTTTTGCTGACAGTGCTCTGGGTTTCAGCCCTTTCTTGGATTTTGGGCTCGGCAGAGCCTTTATTTTCTTGCCAGCTCACCCATGCATCTAAAACATCTCACATATTTAGTTATCTTCAACAAAGGAGGGCAGGGGAGCAAGTCTTCCACACTATCGGAAGCCAAATGCTGAGAACTGATATTTTTACATGGTTTTAAGTTGTCTCGCCTAAAAGCAGTGGTATATTTGTACATTCATCTAGGTCTGCTTTTATGTTTTTAGTTTTATTATTTTTTCTTTAAGTGTCTTTATGCACGCTTCATTAGATTATGTCCTATAAATTTAGTTGCATTCCTTTTGAAAAAATTTCTATGTCTATCTATGTCTATATGTCCATGTCCATATCCATATCCATGTCTATATAGGGAGGACTGTTTTTCTGTGTTTTTAATTTATAAACCTTTTCAACAATACAGAAGAGTGTAAAGAAAGTTTAAAAAAAATCATAAACCCACCATCAGCAGAAATAACAGCTGTTGCCTTTTGATCTATGCTGTTGCACAGAGCATTCCTATACATGCACCTGCTTTGCACACACAGAATCGGGCTAGGTTTGCATTTCAAATATCTCACTCTGCGGACGGATGGTAGGAAAGGAGAAAGTCAAGGGCAACACCTTGGAGGCCCACCAGGAGGGCAGAGGAAGGGGACCAGTTACAGTCTGAGAGTTAGCAGGAGGTGAAGAGAGAGGCCAGTGTGGCCCCGAGCTTGGGTCCCGGTGCAGAGCTTCCGTGCCCCTGGACAAGTTCACAGCCAGGCCTCGTCATCAGGGACAGCAGAGGCTGGACGCAGCTCCCGCGGAGCATGCGGCCGGGAGGGAGCGAGTTGGTCTGGGGTGGGGGCCTGCAGGGAGGCCTCCTGCTGCCTCCCTTACGCCTCCCTCCCTCCCCTGCACAGGGCAACTCTGGCAGCTCCATGGTCTGCCAAGTGAACAACACCTGGGTGCAGATGGGGGTGGGTGAGTTGGATGTTTAGCTGCAAACCAGCACAGCTTTCCCTGGCATCTACACCAGCACCGCCCACTTCACCCAATGGATCAAGAGGCGGGTCGCCGACATGAGGTTCGTCAGTCGGGCTCACCCCGCCTTCCCGAGCCCCGTCTTCCTCACTGGCTACACGCTGCTGGTCTCCTTGGGCTCCCTGTGGCTCCTGTGAGTGGTGTTTCCAGGGCAGTCACTCTCTGTCTGAAGGAGAAGCGGAGACTGGCCGAGGGCAGGCCGTGGGGGCAGAGTGCCCCCGGGGCGGGGCCCCGAGCTGCCGTGTTCAATAAAGATGCTCTTGAACCTTGTGCCACTGAAGTCATCTTTCTCGTTGGCTTTGGTGGGGACCCTGCAGAGCGCCTGCCACCCCGAGGGCCTGACTGTCTTCCCCTGAAGGTGTCACTTGTGCTGTGCACCACCTTGTCTGAAATGCACTTCCCTCCTCTGTCAAACATGGAGCTGGGCCCTGTGACCCCAGTCCCTGCTTCGTCACCCCCGGCACTCTGGCAATCCCCAGGGCCCCATGGCCCACCCCCGGGGTCTCCCGCCCAGTTTCCCTCGGGACCTCCTGTGGGGTTTGGCCTCTGCCCAAGTCAGCCACCATGACAGACCTGCTCTTGTGAACCTTGTTCCAGAACCCCTGGGCCTCTCCCCTGCCCTCATGTCCCCCTAAGGGTCCATAGAAACTGACCAGGTCCTCTTCCTTCCTAGCAGAGCTGGGTGATGACAGAGAGTAGGGGGAGAGCCGGGCACAGTACCTGCCTGGAGGAACTGTGTGAACTGTGCCCTGAGCTCCTGGGCTGCCTCGGGGACCTCCATGGGACTCCGGAGAGCAAGGACAGGCTGGCCCAAGCTAGCCAGACTGAGAGGGCAGAGTCCTGCCCCATGTGTGTGTGTGGGGGGGGGTGTGGGGACCCTCAGACCTGCTGGGCCTCAGGCTCACAGCAGCCAGCTACCCCTGCCCTTTGGGTCCCAGAAATGTAGTGGGTGATTTTCTGTCTTCTCAGAGACTGGAGCCCTGAAGGGCCAGCCTGAGCATTTCTCTAAGGCAGCAGGCCCTGGCAAAGGTTGGAATGTCCTGGTTTGATTTAACATTGACTTTATCTTTTTTTTAGGTATAATTTTCCAACAGCTTTGAAGCAAAGTTTCTCATAGGCTTTCCCCACAGTACTTTTTAAATACATTATCCGTCAATGTCACCGAGCCATCAACTCTTCCCCATGTTCTAACATAAAATGTAGCCTTCTGCTCCCAGAAAGGCCTGGTGGTTACCATCACTCTTCCTCTGTGAGTGAAAACCTCACCTGTGCCGTATCCCCACCTTTCCTAAGCAGACGGGCCTGTAAGGGGAGGGTATTTGCTGAATGGAAGTTGGATTGAGGAGATGTGGAACAGTGCTTGAAATCACGCAATCTTCAAAAATCTTTATTGAAAACTTTTCAATCTGTGTATTTCAGTGTTCTGGGGCGAAGCCCCACTGTAGTTACCAGGCTGGGGGGAACAGGAAGGGGATGGGCACTTGAAAATCCTGGATGCCGCCGCCCCCGGGGACAGGGCCATCTCACCAAGGGCGACATGGAGGCATGAACCAGCCCAGGGCAGTGGGCTGCAGGAACAAGGAGGTGAAGGAACTGGCGAGGTGAGTTAAGGGCTCCAGGAAACCTTTTGGCCAAACGGAGTGAGGAAACCAGGGGGGCAGAAACATGGCCAGAAACGCGGCAGTCCGCGGGCGCCCTCAGGCCGGACACCGGGCTGGCGGACACCGGGCTGGCAGGTCTGAGGCCGGTCACTAGGGGCGCCCTCGCGGGCCCCACACCAGGAGCATTATCCCGGGTGGCCGCTAGGGGGCGCCACGCAGGGCGGGACGTGGGGCATCTGCACACCAGAAGCCATTGCCCGCAGCCAGTGGGGGGCGCTGTCGCGAGAGGAGCTCCGAGGCGCAGTCGCTGCTACCCCGGGATGGAGCCCTGGTGCCGGCCACCTGCCGCCTCGGTGGACCAGGCGGTTCTGCTGCAGCTGCTGCTGCTGCTGCTGCCGCTGAGGCCAGCGGGTGAGCCCGCCCTCCCCCTTCGCCCCCGCCAGCCTCCCCAGCCCTGCTGTCCACCGGACACGCCGCCGCTGACCGTCTCCGTCCTCCCACAGGTTGCTTGAGCACAACTGTTGCCCCGGGGGCACCGCCCTCAGCTGCTCCCGCTAACCCTGGCACCCCCTGTGCGCCTGGTGCCCCCTGTTACTCAGGGGGGCCTCACGTCCCTCAGCAATCCCCCACCACTCAGGTGCCTCTGACTTTGACCCAGATGTCACAGAGTCCTGTCACTCCAACCAGCATTAACGTACCTCCCAGAGGTGAGTACGTGGACTCCACGGGAGGGAGGGGGGGAGGGAGGAGGGTGTTGGTGTTGGAGGCGTCTTAGGACCTTTGATCCCTGGGGACAGGAGGGACGGGGGAGTGGGAAGAGACCTGCCTTTCCTCGCAGCTGGTGAGGTAGGAGGCACAGAAATTCAGAGGATCCTGGGGTGGGCTACATGTTCCCACCTCCCTGAACTTGCCGTGGGGCCCGGCCTCTCCACCCGGCCCGGCCCCCTGCCCAGCCTTTTCTTGCCGCTGGCTCCCGGCCAGCCAAGGACTGGGGGATCTCCAGAGTAGGTTCAGAGAGCCCTCCTGCGCATGTCTTGGGGTGCCCATGCACGCCTGGTCTGGAGCAGCGGCTTGGAGCCGGGGCTTTCCAGAATGTTTAACTGAGACCCACGTGGAACTCAGTGCACACAACCGAACTGCCGCCGACAGTGCCACACACAGGACCAAGAGCACGCGGCCAGCGTGCCATTTCTCCGCCCGCGTTGGCCTTGATACACGCGGGCCGTGGCCCACTTACCCTGGCTTCATGAGCCAATCATCGATTTGGAAAACCCCCTGGGCGTGGGACCGGGGCCATGCTGGATATGGATGCCTGTGCTTTGCAATCACGACCCGAGTGTCAAGTGTGGGCAGCCACTTGGTCTGAGGCGGTAATCCTCGCCAAGGCTCGGCAGCTGGGACGTTTGCTTCGCCTGGCAGGTGTGCGGAGTGAGGCCCCACCGTGATGGAAGCCCTCGCTTCCCTGAGGACCGAAGGGGCTCTGTGTGGTCCGCTGCTGGGGCTTCTTCCCCGGGCTGGGTCTGTCTGTTCATGCTGGTGGATCATTTTCCTGTTAGGTCATCTGCCTTCCTCTCACTGAATCACAGTCGGGGGTTCCCAGAGGAGGGAGAGGGATCTGCCTGGGCCATAATAAGGGGAACCAGATGTGCAGGGTCTGGCCAGAGCCGAGGGGCCAGGACGAAGGGGCAGGCTGGTCGGCTGGGAATGCTCTGGGTGGGGCCCGAGCAGAGGGACCAGGGAGAGGAAAACCCGGGAGCGCTGAGGCTGGAGACCCCGGTCTGCACGGGAGGGGACAGCATCATTACAGGACAACCATGGGAAACGGAGAATCACTGGGCAGGTGCGGTGGGAGGTCCGGCTGAGGGGAGGGAGTAAGGTGCCTCGGATGTGGCTGGCAGGCCACTCCCTCACCAGGCTTCTGCCTTCCTCCTCAGGCTGTGGCATGTCCTATGAGTCTGACCCCACCCTCAGGGACCCAGAGTCCAAGGTCCGGCGGTGGCCGTGGATGGTCAGTGTGCGGGCCAACGGCACACATATCTGCGCAGGAACCCTTATCGCCTCCCGCTGGGTGCTGACCGTGGCCCACTGCCTGACCCAGTGAGTTGGGGCCTGGGTAAGGGGGAGGTGGGAGCTTGGGGGGTAGGGAGGCAGGTGGAAGGGCATTTGGAGCCCCTGGGAGGCCCGGTCGCTTGCCAGCTCGCCCGTCAGTGGCAGCTGTGCCCTTTGTAGAACCCCACAGTCCCGCCCCAGCCTCACCCCAGCTCCAAGCCGGCGGGGGGGCTGAGTTCTACAGACTTTCCCCCGGGAGCTAGGAGCTTGCCGCCCTCTCACGACCTCTCAGTCCTCCTTGGAGAGGCATCCAGGACTCGAAAGAAAGCCACCGTCCCAGCCTCCTTCCTCCCGTCCGCAGAAAGAAGGTTCTAATTCGTTCATTCCCCACCCTTTGCTTCGCTTACTTGCTCCTTCCTTCATTCACCCGAAAGCTTTTGACAGACGTCTGAAGCCAGGTGCTGGCCTGGGCGCTGGGGGCAGAGAGGGGCCACGTCACTCCTCTCAGGTTGCTGGGAAAGACAGACAAGAAGATGGATGTTCACAAGGGAGCCTGGTCGGTGTGGGGACAAGAGGGAGGGTGTGCCCACGTTCCCAGGCCAGGGGAGTGGCCCAAGGGTGACATCCACGCTGGCCACGAGAGCTGACCGGGGTAGAAGCACACTCCGAGCCTCAGATCTGGACGGAACTTCCAGGGGCATGCTGGGAAAGGAGGCTGCAGGGCAAGACCAGGGCCGATTGCACGGGGCCTGTCCCTGCCAGGGCTTGGCGCAGGGCGCCGGACGGAGTCCAGAGTTTGGAACCCGAGACACGTTGGCCAGCCTCCCAGCTCCACTACTTTCTGGCTGTGTAGCCTTCAGCTGGTCACTGGGCTTCTGTGAGCCTCGGTTTCCCCTCCATCAAATGAAGAGTGTTGTGAGGACACGCCACGCTGCGTGCAGGACCCTGACCGCGTGTGTTGTGAGGAAGACTAGGCTTAGAGGGCTTGAAGCGGGGGGGGGCGGCCTTCCCGGGTTTGCTAAGGGGGCGGCAGTGGGGTGGAGGCTGGGGCGTGGGGCCTGGAGCTGATGGCAGACTCCCTTCATGGTTCCCCTAGGGACGACGTTATCTATTCAGTGCGGGTGGGGAGCCCCTGGATCAACCAGACAACTCAGACGAGCTCCGACTCCCCAGTGCGCCAGGTCATTGTGCACAGCCGGTTTCAGTCTCGTCGGTACTGGTCCTGGGTCGGCAAGGCCAACAACATTGGCCTCCTCCAGCTCGAGCGGTCACTCAAGTACAGCGAGTATGTCTGGCCCATCTGCCTGCCCGGCTTCGACTACGAGCTGAACGACAACTCCATCTGCACTGTGATGGGCTGGGGACTCCCCAGGGTTGATGGTGAGTTGGGGCCTCCCTAGACGGGGGTGGGGAGGGAGTGAGGCAAAGGACCTGGGCACAGGCTGGGGTGGGCCAGGGACAGACGTTTCTGAGACACCATCCCCAGGAGCCCCCTGTCCAGGACCTTCCCATCAGGCTCTTGTGTCCAAAGCCTTCTTCCCCTCAAGGGTCTCAGTGTGAGTGTGTCGTGGCCATTCAGGCCTCAGGGGACCCGCAGGCCCAGGCCAAAGCATGTAAACAGGACTTCCTTGAAGGCAGACAGGCACAAGAGTCTCTTGCTGTCTGCACGTAACCCCGGGGCACCCACAACTTGAAGCAGAACCTGTGGGGTGAGAGGAGCCAGGTTCTGGCTGCTCTCGCCCCCCCCCGCCCCAGCGGCCCTTCGGGCCACGTCATTCCAGTTTGGAGCAAGGCCCACAGAACAGGAGTGCTGTCCCTGGCCATCCACGGTCCATTTCCTTATGAGCCCCAGGAATGTCTACTCATTGGGGACCCTTATCCTTTCCTGCTAGAGACGTACCCTTTCCTATAGCTTCACACAGCCTACTTGCCCCCAAATAGCCCACAGGGACCCCAGCCCAGGGTGGGGTGGGGAGGGGTGGCTTTTCTTTTCCCTCCCATGGCCTGTCTGGGGAATGGCTGAGAATGGTCAGAAGTCTTCTGTCCCCCAGGAGCTCAAGCCGGGGACAGAGACAGGAGGAGGCTTGGGGAGTAAGCAGTGCCTGGGGCCCAGGGAGGAGTCTGGGCAAACCCAGGGGAGGAAGAGGCCTCTGGGGAGGGCTTGAGAAGGAGGGATCTGGGCCGGAGAGGAGCACGGAGGCTAGAAGGGAGGGCGAAAGCCAAGGTGCCGAGGGAGGAAGGGACCCAGTGGGTTGGCCTCTGCGGGAAGAGAGACCAGGTCCCGTAAGACCAGGCTGTGGGCGGCCTGCTCCGAGGTCCCTATGTTGAGGCGTGGGTGGGAAGCGTCCGCCGGAGCGGCAGGTGGGCTGAGCTTGGAGAGTCCTCCAGGGCTGTCCTGTGGCGAGTGGATAAGGCCGGGGAGAGGGCAGGAGCGAAGGGCGGTGGCATGCAAGGCCGGTGGCAGTCGGCAGCAGAGAAACGACCAAGCCCGAATGGGGGTGGCCCATCCCACAGGCAGATGGCCCCAGTTCTGGACCATTCAGGAGAAGGAAGTCACCATCCTGAACAACAAGGAGTGTGACAACTTCTACCACAAATTCTCCAAAATCTCCTCGCTGATTCGGATCATCAACTCCCAGATGATTTGTGCGAAGGACCCCCACAGGGAAGAGTTCTGCTACGTGAGCACCTGTCCCCTTGTTCACTCACCTCCAAGGCACCCAGCCAGGAGCGGGGCCAGGGGCACAGGGGAGGAAGCAGAGGAGGGAGAGAGTGGGGAAGGGGTGAGCAGGGGTGACTGAGCAGGAAAATGGGGGAGGGGAGACAGGATGGAGGAAAAAGATGAAGGTTGGGGTGAGCCGGGCGGGGAATGGGGTGGAGGGGAGGGTGGAGGGTGGAGATGAGGGAGCAGGATGGGGGTGGGGAGACGCTGCAGGGTGGGCATGAAAGAGGTGTGGAAGGGAGGAGTGGCAGAGAGAGAAGAGAGAGGAAGCCCTCCGAGGGAGGTCTCCTAGGGGTGCACCTGTGGGCAGCTCTCAGCTATGTGACACTCGGGGCCTGTGGAGAAGGTGGTGTGAGGGCGCCCTCCTTGTCCCGCACTGGGTCTCGTGTCCACAGTTGTCTGGCCTCCCTGACGTGGCCTGTTCTTCCACCCTTCCCGCAGGAGATCACTGGGGAGCCCTTGGCCTGTCCCGTGGAGAACACGTGGTACCTGGTGGGAATGGTGAGCTGGGGCCCAGGCTGCAAGAACAGCGAGGCCCCGCCCATCTACCTGCGGGTCTCCGCCTACCAGCCCTGGGTCTTCGACAGCATCAGTGGGCAGGCCCTGCCAGCCCCGTCCCGGGCCCTGCTCCTGGCACTGCCACTGCCCCTCAGCTTCCTTGCTGCCCGCTGACCCTCTCGGCCCGTCCCCGGGGCGCCTCCCTTGCCCAGCCCCTCCTCACCCCCGTGTCCAGAATGCTACAGGTGTAGCCCTTCCAACCCTGCGAGGCAGGGCAGAGACTAGGTGCTCAATTAAACGTCTCTCTTCCCCACGCGGCCTCCTTCCTGGGCCTCCGGGGCCCCTCGCTCCCTGAGCGTGCTCCAGTGGGAGGTGGGTGAACAAAACGGGGGGTGGAGGGGCAGGATGGGGACTCCAGGCGCTGGCAAGCGCAGAGGCCCGGGATCTGCTTCCCCCAGGGGCTTGCGGTGGCTCCTGCAGAAGGGAGAGAGTGTGTATGGGGACAATATTAGGGTCACCTGATGGAGGCCCCAGGATGTGTGCCCGGCTGAAGCTGGCGGGGTGTGAAGGGGCCCGCGCCGGGGTCTGAGTGTGTTCCTTCTGTGCTGCTTTACGTGGGGCTTCCTGACGTCGTCCCGGCTCCTTGCCCTGAAGCACCACAGTGAACGCTGACCTTCCAGCGCTGCCCCTGCCTGGAGATAGGGCAGGTCCCCACTGGGGTCAGACAGTATCCCCACCATCAGCACCATGCCTGTCCGTAGAGGGCTAGGGGAGGCCCAGGTCAAGGTCAGGGAGGCAGCTGGGGGGCAGGTGGAGCCCGGGTCTGGACTCCCTCAGGCTTTCTCAGCGGCTCCTCTGTTTGATTTCGAGTGGCCCCTGTCCTTCTGGGTGCCTGCTGCCCGGCCGCACAGGAGGGCGCTGGTCTGTATGGGTAGACTGACATTCGCCACAACCCTGGGCAAGAGCGTCCAGAGGCTGGACCCTGAGGGCAGACTTGGGGTTCCCCCTGGTGCAGGGTGAGTACCCAGCTTGAGCAGAGGGCCCTCTGCAATCTCTCTGCCCCCTCTCTGCTCCGAGACCCTGGCTCCTCCCCATGCCTGCCTGCATGCCTCTCCTTGTGTAATAATGATCAGGCTTCAGGTCTGCATCCCGGTTTGACGCCTCTGTGTGTCCAGCCCGGGACTCAGACCATCGAGGGCCTATCGAAAGCCACGGGGTGGAGCAGAGGAGAGTGCAGCTTCCTCCTCGGTCTCGATGCCCGGCCTCAGGGCTCCACCTGGCTGCAGCTGCCCCTTTGCCTCTTGGTCACCATATCTCCCTCCAGCTCATCCTAATCCAGACTGGGAGCAAAGTCAGGGGAGGGAACTTGCGCCTGGCCTGGGCGCCACCTATCCCCGAGGGCTGCGTCACCCTCCACGTACATGCTCAGGGATGGGGCATCCTGAAAGGTCATGTCAAGTCACAGATATGAGAAGGCACTCAGCTTTATTGACAAATCTCTGCAGGCTGCAGGGACAGTGGGCTTTTCCAGCAGCATCCCTGGCTCAGAAACCTTCTCTGGTGTCTTCTTAGTCTCCAGGCCCAGGTCCGAATGCCTCAGCTGATGCTCGCTGCCTCCTGGAAGTCCCTCTGTGCCTCTCTCCTCCCAAAGGATTCAGCCCCCAGGGGGCCTGTGGGCCCCCGCCTTTTCGTCGGCAGTACCTTCTTGGGCTCCGCAGTCCAGAATGGTAGACGAGGAAGCTGCGTGCCGTTCTGTTCAGCAGGGGGAAGGCTGGTTGCCACCTCAGCCCCTGAGGCCCCCTGTGGCGATCTTAGGGCCCGGACACCTCGACTTCACCCAGCAGAGAAAGGGCCACAGAACAGCCCAAGGTCCCCTTTGGCTTCTCAAATATCCCTGGATCCTCAGGACGGGGCAGGTGCCAGCCTTCTTCCCTTCTCCTTCTGGCCGGCTGCCCACGGCCTCGTCCACCTGTGACCCACCGCGGCCGCCCCCTCCCCTGAGTGCCTGGGCTCCAGGTTGGCCTCGTAGCTCCATCACAACGCGTCAAAGTACGTTCCGTTGCCTGGAACTTGGTCTGCTGGGCTGGGGTTCTGTTTCCAGGCCACCTCTGCTCACCCCTTTGAGCCAGAGCCCCTGCCAGGTTTGGGGCAGCGTCCCCCACCCCCGGCCACTAGGGCTGCTAGCTAGCCAAGTCTGAGAAGCTCCTGCTGCCACAGCTTCCCCAGCGACTCTCTCTCTCCCCGTGGCCAGCCCGGTGTGGCCTCGCACCTCAGTCTGTCCAGTGGCCACCCTCTTGCAGAAGTCAGCCACATGCCGTCACCCCTTTAGAGCCACTGCTGTTTCTAGCAGAAGGGATGGGACAGAGGTGCATCTGGGGAGGTGGTCTGCAGAGGGACAGTGGCCCAAGACCAACTTTGCTGAGTGGCCATGTGGATGGGGTAAAGGAGTAGAGTCTGGGCTAGGAGGGAGACACCTGCAACGTTGTACTTGCCCCTGACTGGCCGTAAGGTCATGGCCATGGGCCTAGCAGCCCCTTCCGAGCAGGGCGAGGATGTTCTACAACCTGTACGGTCCATGTGTGAGCTGGGAGTCTGAGATGCCTGGACCCTGGCCAGGACTCGAGCCCCAGGGCCTGCCAGCCCCAGTTGCCACCTCCAGGAAGCCCTCCTCATTTCTCTCCTTTCTTCTGCTTGGCCTCGTTCTTCTCATCCTCCTCTACCTTGATGGCCACCGTGTCCACACTGTCCTTCTTCTTCTTCTTCTTCTTATCATCTGTGGGGTAAAGAGGCAGCACGCGACGGGAGTGAGACAGGGCCCTCGGGCACAGCGCGGCGCCTCCCACACACGGCCCTTTCCTTCTTCCTTCCCAACCCTCCTACCTGCAGAAGAGCGCCTCGTTTCACCTGCCCCTCAGTGACCGATTTCTGTGCTCCGGTCTCCAGGGACAGAGCTGGGTTCCCTCCCCCTGAACCTACTGCGGGTGTGGGGAGCTGTAGGGCGACGCTGGGTGGCAGGACTTAGGAACTGGCTGGCTCGGCAGCTTCGGGTGGTGGCGTGGCCGGGGGCCGGGGCCCGCTCACCTCCGGGGACTTCCGTGAGCTCGTTGAGGGGTGGCACGGTCTCCAGCTTGTCGGTGTACATCTTGGCTGCCTTTCGCTGCAAGTACCGGGCTTCGATCTCCTTCCGGGTCCGTGGCACGCGGCAGTTGAAGACACAGCACAGAGTGATAACTAGAAGGAGAGCAGAGTGGGCTTGGCCGGGGTTGGAGCTCGGACGCCCCAGGAATGGCATCCAAACTTCAGGTCTGCCTCCGTCTACCTATGCGTGTCTCACTGGAGAGACTCCGGCGGGGTCCCCGCATCCTGACAAACCCCTGCGGGCCCTGGGATTTCCAAGTCGTCTTCCCCGAGTAGGTCACACAGGGCCCATTCGTACAAGGGCCCGGTTCTTGGGTTAACGCTCTGTTGTCACTGTCTTGAAATTCTTAATGATTTTTGAACGAAGAAGGGGTCTCATATGTCCATCTGACTGACACTGGCCCTGTCGCGGGTCCGGGTTCTGAGGGTCCTTCTGCCTGGATCGAGAGTTCCTGGAGGTTAGGGCGGAGGGCTGCCCCGTGACTCTCCAGCGTCCCGGAGGGGTCCTGTGCTTCTGACCCAGGCCTCCGGGCTCCTAGCCTTTCCTCTCTGGGCTCCTAAGAGCAGGGCCACAGTGGCCTCAGACACTGGAGGACATGGCTACGGCCTCCTCCGCCTCCCTGAGGGCCAGCCGGGGCTGCTCCTGGCTGTGACAGCTGTGAGAGGGCACAGACCCTGCCCTGGGGCGTCGCCTCAGACCGAGTTATTCCAGGAGTGGTTTTCCTGCCGAGGGCGGCCCTGCCCACACGAGCTGGGCTGGGGCACGGAGCTGGCCTGTCTAGCGATGGGCATGGCAGGGCAGGGCTGCCAGGACCTGGCTGGACTGAGTTTATTTTTCTAAGGCCCCCACAGTCTGACCACCTTGGCCCCGGCCTCGGGGGAGGGGATGGAGCTGCTTCCTATTATAAATCAGATGACCAGACATAACTTCCCGGCAGACTCCTGGGGACAGGGGGGCCAGGCAGGACAAGGCAGGCCTATTTTGGGGAATATGGCCTGGGCTGGAGCACCCTCTGGAGTCATCCTATACAAACTGTTCAGCCAAATACTGTTGCCCCACTAAGTCTCACCCAGACTCACAAAACGAAAGAAAAAATGAATGAATGAATGAATGAATGAATGAATGAAATGGTCTCAAAGCCTTTACTACTGAGGACAGGACTAGACCCTTGAATGAATGGATGGAGGAGCAAGCAGTATCCAGGTGCACTCTCGAGTGGGGTAGACCTGAGCAGACAGCAGGACTTTCTCACCCAAAGAGCTGGGTCCTGGTCTTGCCAGACCCCTGGATGTATGCCTGGGGCCCAAGGTTTGTCCCCCACCCTGACCCTACTGGCTCGGGCCACCTCTTCCAGCTATCCACCAGGCACCCCCTTGGGATCATGCCCACTTAGGCTCTCCACAGGGACTGGTTCCAGGCCCTGGGAGGCCTGGGCTTCAAAGGAAACTCACAGGGCAGCTCCTGGTGGCCAGAGCCGGGCTCAGACAGTGCCCCACCCAGCCTGGCCCGGTCACTTCCCTACAAAGAAGAAGAGAAACAAAATGCCTTGGACAGAGTTCCAGGGCCCAGGCAGGGGCTTGGGGTACGAGGCCCCAGGCTAGGGGAGGCCCTCGGAGGCACCCACCCAACCCCAGCCCCTCTCCACAAGACCCTGGGGCAATTCTCCTCTATCAGCTGCACCTCCTAAGCAAGAGCAGATGGAGAAGCAGGACAGCTGTTTCCTGCCCAGGAGACAGGGCTATGTCATCCCCTTCCCTAGGGCCCTGCGTGGAGGTAACAAGTGCTGCCCTGCTGCTCAGGGGCCTTTGGGACCATCCCTTACCCTTTGCTAGGAAATGGGGTGAAGACTCAGAGTCGGTCTGTGTGGCTAAAGTCCAAGTGCCTCTTTGGGTCCCACACGGCAACTCTCCTGTGTGGTCCCAGCTGAGCAGAGCCCACGGGAGGCCATTGTGTGTTCTGAGGTCTCACAGTGTCCTCACCTGGGCTCCCTGGGGTGGCCCAGAGCTGCTCCCTGCACCTGCGCCCTGGACTGCTCCTGGGGACAGCTGGGCTGAGGCCGCAGCCACGCCCGTCTCTCTGTGGGGCCTCCACCAAGAAGCCCGACTGGTTCTCGGCCTTGGCCGGGAAAAACTGCAGCTCTTGCTCAGATCCTGCTCTCTACCCCGGCCGCGAAGAAATGGGTGGAGGGGTGGGGCGGACGGTTGCCCGCAGGGAGGGCGCTTTGGTGCCAGGAGAAGCACATGCACATCAGATGTCCTTGTTTCCCCTTGGAGCCCCCACGTCTGGATGGTTCTTGTGCTGTCAGCTGTGCCCTCAGGGGACCTTGTCCAGCTCCAGCTAGAACGAACTGTAAGTGCCACTTCAGCCCTGGCCCGAGGTCACGCGGTAAACGTCCTGCAGGGGTTACCAGACCTGTGCGGAGGCTGATTCCTCCCCGCTCTGCCACACCACACCATCCCTTTGGCTGGTGCGCCTTCCCAGCTGTCCCACCTGGAAACCCCGCCCATCTGCAGCTCAAGGGCCCCCCTGCTCTGAAGCCTTTGCAGGGGGAGTGGGTTTTCTTCCCCTCGCTGCCTGCCCACCCCCCACCCCTTTGGCCTATAGGACCTTCCTCAGACTCTGTGCCATGGTAGTCTCCCCCACCCGGGTGGCATTTCCTGCCCCCTTTCCCCAATTCCAGACCCCCTCCCAGAAGGATGACCGGAAGGAGCATGCCCAGCCCATTTCTGTTGTGACTTTGCCTCCAGCAACTCCCCGTCTCTGGGGAGGATGGGGGTCTTCTGCTTTTAATTGAGGTGGGTGTGAGTCATTCGGGGAGATGGTATTTGACAAAGGAGGATTTGCAGCCTGGGAGTCACATCTGCCGGGCATCTGGGGAGCTTCTGAGCTGAGCTGCAGCCAAGGGCGGCCTTGCTGGGGCCCCTGGGTGTGGGCCCTTTAAGCTGGCCAAACTGCAGGAAAAGCATCAGGAGGCCCGCTATAGGGAAAAATGACACGTCCTCGTCCTGGATCATGGAGTCCCCTGTAATTACCATAATTGCCATGAATACTTCAGGTCACCACCGGCCTGTCAGCCCTCCACAGGGACTGTGTGTGGATCAGGAGGTGCCAGGAACCACAGTGGGCCTCCTGCGGGCGCCTGGCCTGCTTGCACTGCCCGGAATTGCTGCTCTGAGCCCCTGGGGGTGGAGCTGGGAGGGGCGGGGGGGCGATGCTCCCTCTGTGGTGTGTCAGGGAGGGCGGGAGCAGCTACTCACTGATGGACAACACGAAGAGCGAGAAGATGCCCACCACGTGCCACAGGCGCATGTCCCAGAACACCACCGTCTCCTTGGTCAGCGGGGGCGGCTTGGGCTTGGGCGGTGCTGTGCTGGGCTGCGGGTCAGAAGAAAGGGGACTGAGCCGGGCCGAGGCCAGGGGCTGGGACTGGGCCGAGAGAGGCCATGGTCTCAGCGAGGACTCAGCCCAAGCATTCCAGACTCTGCTACGATCCAGTGCCTTAGGCATTCACAACCAATCCCCTAGACCTTGGGAAGTTCCAGATTTAGACCAAGAGAGGAGAGCAGAGCCCCAGAACCACGGAGCTGGGGACGTGGAGTGCGAGGGTGGCAGATGCTTGAGGAAACCAAGGGCCGTAGGGGCAAAAGTAGATGGCCCGTTCCCATCAGGTTCCAGGTCTCTTCAGGCAGCCTGCAGGGCTCTCCTCCCGCTCCGGTCCTAGGCCCCCACTGGCAGACGGGGACTCAGGACCAAGGCCAGAGACACGTCCAGGTCTGGGTTGCCCTGGGGATTTTGCTCTCACGGGCCCTCAGTGTGGGGTGGGGTGTGGTGTCAGGGCCTGTGACTCTGATGCCTGGCCAGGACCCCACCAGGTGGCCTCGACAGTGGCCTACCCTACCAGAGTAGGTTCCTCTGACCGGAAAGCTAGGACAGAGTCCTCACCCAACAGGACCAGATAAATAATTTGTCTGCAGTACGGCAGTGACACCTGGAGGCCAACAGATGGAAGCATGGCCGGAGAGGTCTGAGCAGAGCAGACAGAAGCCAGCCACCTCCCCCCTCCCTAATGGGACCCACGCCGTCCTGGGGGCTCGCGGCGACATCAGCCTGCCCTGGAGGTTGGATGGGACATGGCCCTGCCATGGGGATCCGAGGGGACATGGCCCTGCTCTGGGGCTGGGGGGGGTGTCTGAGCAGGACTTGTTCCTGGTCTGTGGGACCCATGGGGCTATGACCCTGTTACCAAGCTTGGCGGAGTGGATGGAAGTTAGGAGGAGAGAGGACCCTGGGACCTCTGTGCAATATGTTGTCCTCTGATTAACCCATTTCCCGTTTGCCCAGAGAATGCTTTGCCGGCGGCGCGTGCGGCCGCAGCATTTCCCCCAAGATAACTCACGGATTACAGCCCGAACCTCACCCCAAAGTCTGCCACAAAAAGATCTCCCTTTTAGCATTCTTTTTCGCATTGCTCTAGTATGCAGACAGTCTTTGGAAACAAATGACATCATTTTGTTTATACAATCTGTTTCTACTAGTGGTATTTCCACTTACAAACTGTAGTCATTCTCGAGCGCTGCAAATGTCAAATCCTAGAAAACGTAGCATTCTTACGTGTGACATTGAATCGGCGCCCTGAGCGAGCTGCGCTGTTGTTGTTTTTTTTTCCTAAGCGGGAAAAGGGTTAACCAAACAAGGACAGACGTGAGGAGTCGCTTCAGGCTCTCTGGAAACAAGCCCCTGGGTCACCATGCACCTGGTCTCCCCCCAGGCCATAAGCACGGACTGGGTCCCCACCACAAAGCAGGCGCTCCCTCGTTTAACGAACACGGCCCTTCGGCGTGAGTCGGGCGCACTTGGAGAGGGACGGCAGCCCGTCCCAGGTCCCTGGGAGGATCTCGGTGCCAGGGTTCGTTCTGATTCCCCAGCTCTTTTCTCTGAGCCAGGGGAGGCGGGGTGGGCACCTTCTCTAGGCTTCAGTTTCCCCGTCTATAACTCGAGTGCGTTGCTCCAGGCGTCTCTGGGAAGCTCTCGCTACCCAACCCGAGTGACAAAATTGACAGGAAGACCCCCCTCCTCAGCATCACCCCAGGGGCCTGGATCTGCCACATGCATGTGGTGTCAGGCACGTGTGCGGGTTCAGGGTGAGGGGTTGGAGCACATGTGGGGTGGGGCACACACTTGTAGGAATAGGGTTCGCCTGTGGCTGGAGTACACGTAGGTGTGGTCAGCACGCGTTGGTAGTGTCAGGGCCAGGGATGGGGCAGTTGTGGGGGTCTTGGGCAGAGGGTAACAGGCACCTCCTTGTGGTGGGCACTGCTGGGGGTCTGAACTCTGAAGCTCGGAGGCCCCAGCCTTCACCGGATCCTCAGCTGGAAGGAGGGTGATGCCATGGACCCCATGGGCCAGGGTGGGTGGTGCCATGGACCCCAGCCCTGCCCATCTTCCTGGTGCTTCCCCAGATCGCCCAGGCTCGGCTAGGCCCTGGTTCAGGCGCTAGGCAGATGGCAGGTAGAAGGACTCCTAATGCAATTTCCCTTCATGAGCTGGGAGAAGACGTGCTCCTGGGGGCGGGAGAGTCCTTAGCTCAGCACTGACTTGACCCCCACCCTCAGCCTCTCCTGCACCCAGGTCAGCTCAGTTTCTGCACCCGAGCCTTCAGGACAGTCAGTGAGGGGCCTGAGTACACGCCGTGTGGCTCCCGCCAGCCTGGCTCCCCTTACAGGGATACTGGAGCTGACATCTGACTCCAGCCCAGCCTCTGATCACACCCCCTGATCAACAGCAGGGACAGGCTAGCTTTGGGGTGCAGGGCTCGGGCCCCATGTCCCTCGACCCTCTAGTTCAGAGCTGTGTCCCCTCGGACTTCCAGGATAAAGCTTTGTCCTCCCTCTCCGGTCTTGTCCCTAGACCCTGCCGCTTCAGGGGTCTCCTGGGTGCGTCCCTGCTCTCTCTGCTCTGTCCCTGCCTGCAGGGGCTTCGTCCTCCCCTCCTCCTTGGCCTGCCTTTTGGGCCTTCTCTCTCTGGCCTCATGCTCCAGAATTCTGGGGTCCGGTCTGCCTCTTTGGCTCCCCTTCCTGCCTCGGCAGCGATGGGGTACAGAAAGGCCAGGGAGGCTGCAGATGGCTCCCCACCCCGGCCCCTCCCAGCCCTTCCTGGCCCCAGCCAGGCTCCTGGTCAGCCACCCAGCCATCTTCCTCGTCTCTTCCTACGCACTCTCCGCAGCTCCTCCCAGTTCTCCCTACTCTGGCCCCTTTTCCAATTTCTCCTCCTCTGTCCAAACCAGGACTCATCACAGCTCTCCCCTGCTCAGAAACCTCCGGCTAGCGCCCCATTCTCCCCAGGACCAAGACAGACCACGAGGCCCTGGCTCCTGTCCTTCCCGCCCTTCCCCTCCAGGGCCACGGGCTTGGCAGGGAGTCGAGGCGACACGTGGTTGCTCTGTAAGGGGTCTCTGGTCCTCCTGTCCCAGCCTCCAGCTCGGAATGGCCTCTCCTCTTCCCCGGGCTATCTCGCCCATCGGGTGGGGGACCCTGGAGGATCTCTGGAGGCAGAAGCTGCTGCCTCCAGCGGACCCTAAAGCAGGGACTAGATCTCCACTATCAGACAGGAGGTCACTGAAACCAAGGACTCTGCACCCCTCCCCCCAGGGTCCGCATCAGACCAAAGACTGGAGAAGCGCTGAGTGTCCCCATCAGACTGGGCACCTCTGTATCTCCCAGTGGGACAGGGAATCCTTAAGAGCAGGTCAGGGTGCGTGTCCTCCATCAGAAATCAGGGGCTGCCCCCCCCATCAGACCAGGGACCTTAGATTCGGGGCTGAATCTCCTCCACAGCCTGGAAGCGCTTAGGGCAGGGCTGTGTCACCCCATTAAACCAGGTCTCCCAGGGCAAAAAGGAAGGGAAAAGGTAGCTCCGGGCCAGAAAGGCGCTCCCCACCCTCCACCTGGACTGGTGCCAGCCACCCCGAGCCCCCACGCCCCGCCCAGCCTCACCTCCACCAGCTGCCCGGCGACCCCCGCGAGGCAGAGCCCCAGCGCAGCGCCGCCCAGCGCCCAGAGAGGCCCTGCGCCCCGCCGCCGCCCCGCCATCTTCACCCCGCCGCCGCCACTCGGCCACAGGTCCAGGAGCTGAGCGATGTCCGCCGGGCCGTCGGCCCGGTGACTTCCCCCTGGCCAGCTGGCGCTCGGCGGTGGCGCTTCGGGCGCAGGCTGCGAACGGGCATCATTTATTCATGGTCGGTGTCTGGTTGCTGTGCCGCCCGCCTGCACATCAGCTCGGGTGGAGGGCCCGCCCCTTCCCGGCTCCCCCTCCCTTACCCAGGACCGACACAGGGTGCGAGTGGCTGGGAGGGAGGACAGGCTGGGGTCGGGTCCTTGAACAACAGGTCCCGCCTCCCTTCCCCGCTCGGGCCTCAGTTTCTCCAACTGGAACAAGGGGAAGGGGCTGGAATCTGCTGATGTAGGAGACCCTTCCCACGCTGACGTTCTGAATTTGAAAAACTACTGGACCCAGGTGTGTGTGTGTGGGGGGGGCATGGCAAGCAGGTTGCCATGGTGACAGGCGCTCAGGGATGTCCTGGGCTTTCTGGGTTGGCTTCCTGCCCAGAAGCAGTTCTGGTCACCCTGGACACCAGAGCTGGAGGGAGGATGGGGAGCAGAGGGATAGCACTGTCAGAGCCACCAGCTGCGGGCGCTATGGAAGGTTCCTGAAGGAGCCAGCATATGCGGCCAGCAGGTCAGAGCGCGCTCCCCCTGAGGGCTGATTCTGGCTGACCTTGACCTCACACTGAACCTGGCCCACATCACACCCTGGTCCTGACCCCAGGGGGAGCCTTGACAGCACCAGGGATGAAGAGAGGGCGGTTCTGAGGGGCTGCAGAGACTTGGGGAGGACTTTGGAAGAGGAGTGGGGAGGCCTGGGTGGGGGAGAGTCCTCTGGCCCATCTCCCTCCCTCTCCTTTCCTTTCCTTCTTTCCGTTATTATTAATCTTCTGCCTGCTGAGCGCTGGAGAAGCGGCTCAGGTGTCGGACCTCTGCATACCTCATCACCAAGAACACCAGTGGAGACCTTCACAGGCTGGAGTGCTCTGGGGCTGAGGCCTCTCAAGGACACCCTCGACAGTGGGTGGCAAAGTCTGGGGGCCTGGAGGTGCTCGGCCGCCCCATCCTCCCCAGGCTTGCCCTGGCCAGGCAAACAGGAATTCCACTAAGTCACTTGCTGAAGCTCTCCATCTGCTCTCCACTTCCTCATTCCATCTGTCACGGGCCAGGCTAGGGAAAGCCACACTGATCAGCCAGGAAGGTCACCTTCCTCTCTGACAGGGGGTCAGAGAGGACTTGAGTGACCCGGGCTGGGGTTAGTGAGCCGACGAGTGGCCCCGAGCAAACCATGCTTTCTCTCCGCTCCGATCTGTTCATCAATGGAATGGGGAGGACTTCCAGTGCAGGGCCGCCGTTTATCACGAGAGCTGACGATTGTGGGGTGCTGACTACATGCTGGCTCTCCTTGGCAGGATGCGTGGCTCAGCCCAGGAGGGCAGGGGTGTCATTGTTTCCCAGAAAGATCATCGTCTTTCCATCCGAGAGGCAGGACAAGGCCAGTGAAGAACTCCGAAAGGGATGTGATCATGTGTGTCCCCACTGTGGTCTGAGATGGCCATGGCTTCCTGTGGGCCGCACGTCAAGCTCTTAGTGATCGCACTGTATGCTGTTTATTTATACCCTTTTCCCAGCTTTTTACTCAACACGAGCATCCTAGATTCCCCCCCACCCCTGTCCCAAAGGCACTATCAAATACGGTTGCGCAGGCTTTGAAGTCAAACTGACCTAAAATAACAGTGTCCCAAAAGTCTCAGTGCAGTTTTAAGGGTTACAAACCTCAGAAATACAAAGCTACACATTTACAAGAAACACGACTTGAAAGTTTAGTAATTTAAATTTCCTTTTTTTTTTGCCCTCTGAAAATGGCAAAAGTTGACTGAAAAAAATTAAAGCTGTTCTTTAAATTCACAAAACTAGATTAGCATCAAGAAAATCTAAGTAATGAAACTTTCCGATTATGTTTCTTGTAAATGTGTAGCTTTATACTTTATAACTCCTGAAGTCATTAAAACTTAAAAGACTTCCACAGCACAGTCATATTGAGAGCCGTGAGCCCTCCGTGGGCTATGTCAACCTCTCTGAGCTTCACTCCATCATCGGTTGAATGGGTATGACTATAGTATCATAGCATCTGCTGGTATAGTACAGCCCTCCGGAAATGCTAGTCGCTATGATTATCGTTATTGTTGCTAAAGGCAACGTGACATTACACCGTGTAAAAATCCAACAATGCCTGTTCAATCAATGTTGAGCATCTGCGTTGTTTCCAATTCTCCAATGGTAAACTCCATGGGGAGAGGAACGTCCTGAAAGCTGAAGCCTTAGCCATCTTTTTCTTCCTCTCCTCTCTTTACTCATGAAAAACTGAAGCCCAGACAGGGGTTGTGTCTCCCTGCCCTGCCGAAGGGCACTCAGGAACTGGAGCCTCAAACTCAGTCTTCGGCCACTAACGCAGGGCTCTGTCCACTGTCCAGTACCGTTGCTACTTCTTATGAGGTCTCTGTATCCTCCTGTACCCCACCCCCAGTCGGGCCTATCAGGTCTGGACCCCAGGTTCCCCAACCTGGCTCCCCTGGAAGACGGTGTCCCCTCTATGCATGGTGTCATGAATGCTGGCCTGTAGGACCCTGTTTGTCCTTGTGCACTATTTTTAGCTCCTGTGAGTTTCCTGTAGGGATCCAGTCCAGCTCCCAGGAACTCTGGGTTGGAAGCCATGAGCAGAGTCAGTGGCAGTGGTGAGGGGACACGGTGAAGAATTGTCTCCTGGAGCCTAAAATCTCAGAGCTCGAGGTTCAGCTCTAGGGAAGCAGGGGGTAGGGAGCAGGGGTCTCCCAGTCACAGAGTCGGCTGGGATCTGGTGCACCTTGGACTTAGCTTGGCCTGGGGTGGGGGCTGGGGCCTGCTGGGAGCTGGCAGTTACCGACCATGTTGGCCCTGGGCCCAGCCCAGAATAGTTCTGTGGCTGGACAGGGCCTGGGTGATACCTGTGTGTGCATATGCATGTGCTTGTGTCTCGAGGCACTTGTCTACACGAGTGCACATGCACTTTGCACTCGCCTCTTCGTGTGTCTGGGTGCCTCGTGTGCGTTCCATGGAGCAGTGTATAAGTCTGTATGCGTGTGGATGGGCACGTGGTCTGCACACATGTGCTCATGAGCAAAGCTGCCACCTGAGTTGTGCAAAGCACAGACGTCCTGCCAGTGAGCTCAATAGTAGATGGGTCTGTGTGGCACAAGGGGCACATGCCACCACAGTTCCGTGACCGTGGAATCGTGTATGTGTGATTATGTGTGCAGGGGGCTGTGGGAGTGGGGCGGACAGTGGGGTTAAGCAAGGGTCTTTGGCTGTATTGTAGGTGGCTAAGGGCAGGTGGACCCCATGGAGGCTGTCCTTTGGGCACTACCCAGGGCACTACAGGTTACCTGTCCACATGCCAAGGACAAGCTGGAAGAGAGTCTGGGCAGGTCTTGCCCCATTTGGCAGATAATAAAACTGGACTTGGCAATGCCCGTGAGGTCACCCAGTGAGTGGGGAACGGGTGAGGGAGTACAGGCCCCTGGCTTTCCAATTCCTCTAGATGTGGCCGAACAGGAAGGCTGGACCCTGGGGAGGAAGCCAAGGAGGCCCTTCCCTTCCTGCGTGAACCCAGGCAGCACTTCCCTCAGCTACAGGTACAGATGCGAAAACTGAGGCCCAGAGAGGGGAATGGCTGGCCCGGAGACACCCAGCACAAGAGCAGATCCCCCCTTGCTTACGGCCATGCCCCACCTACCCCATTTGTCACAAGTGGTGACACTATATGTTCCTGGACAGCCGTGCTCTCTCCACAGCCCCTCTTCAGCCCTTGGCCCTTCTTCCCTGGCCCCAAAGATCCCCTTGCCTGCCCACCCCATGTACCAGGGGACCCACAGACCAGCCGAGACCCCTCTCACCCACGAAGGAACCCTGAAACCCACCACGTACCCCCTCCATGGGGATCTCTATTCCACCCGGGGGGTGGAGGGGTGGGGGGTGGGGGGCTGGGGATAGGATATGCCTCCCTGCCTCAAACTTGAGTAAGGGTTTAGTGGGCCACTCTCTTTGCTCTTCCTCTGTGTCTGGATGGAGCCCTCTTCACCTCAGTGTCCTCAGCCCTGAAAGGGGCAGAGGCAGCCCAATGACACTAATCATCCTCTGGAAACTGTGTGCTACAGGAAGCGATGGGGAACTAGACTAGTGGCCACAGGAAAACCGGGTGGCAGACAGCGGGCTCCTTTGTTCCAAGCATGAACCATGGTCCCTCCCCCTCCGGGAGTTCCTCGCGACTAGGCTTAGGACTCCCTTTCCAAGGTCGCAGGCCCTGGAGCAGACAACCGCTGGCTTCACGCTCTATACTGAGACCCAGGAGTGGACGGGGAGGGGGCGGGGGAGTGCGGAGAGGAGGACTTTCCCAAGGTCACACAGAAGGAGTGGCGGCTGGCCATGGACGCCGGCCCAAGGGCAAGGGGAGCGCAGCCTCGGTTTACCCACTCTACGGGTTTCACAAACCCACCCAGCGCTCCGGGAAGTGAGGTGAGCCCCCGGGCGTGAGTGTGTCTGTGTTGGTCAGGACTGAAGGGTCAAGCTCCCCCGCCTCCGCTTCCCCTCCCTCTTCCCCTTGTTGGGTCCCAGGAGCCTTCGGATCTGGAGGAAACCAGAGGGAGACCTCGGGCGCGGGGAAGACGGACGCCACCTTCCACCTCCTCCCCCGCCGGCTCCTTCCTCCAGCCTGGGTGAATAAACACCCAGAGGCGCGGCGCGGCGCTGCGGAGTGAGGGGCGGGGCTAGAGGCGGGGCGGGGCACGGAGGGGAGGGGCTAGAGGCGGGGCGGGGCACGGAGGGGAGGGGCTAGAGGCGGGGCGGGGCACGAGGGGAGGGGCTAGAGGCGGGGCGGGGCGGGGCGCACGGCTGGCCAGTCGGGGCCGCGTGCTGGCTGCGGCGAGCGCACAGCCGCAGGGCTCTCCTGGCGTCCGGCGCCACACCGCACAGGTAAGGGCGGGGTGGAGGTGCGCGTCTTCGCGCGGGCTCCTCCTCTGCGCTCTCCCGGCTGCTGGTGGGGCTTTCGCTTCCGCGCCCTCTCTGGCTGGCGCATCGCGGTCGGTCTACGGCTCCTGGGTCCCGGTGGCACTCACACCTGGGCCGTCCATGTTTGTCCTAGAAGGGTTCAACTTCATCCTCCCTGCCCCGTGGGCACCCGTCTGGCTTGAGTTTAGAGGCACCTCAGGAACAGCCCCCCGCCCGGGGTCGGGCGCGGCAGGAACGCAGTGCGCTGGGACTTGGCCTGAGCCGCGGTGCGAGGGCCGTGGGGCCTTACCCAGCCCGAGAGACTGCCCGGAGGAGGTGACGCCGGCTGGCGTTGCTTGCAGTGAGAATAGCATGGGCAAGTGCCTGTTGGCTGGAAAGGGAGCCCATGTTTGGGAAACTCCAGTGATTACGTGTGCCTGGGCTGGGAGAAGGAAGGAAGTTGTGAGGTATGCGTCTAGAGAGGTCAGGGGGAGCCTCTAGGGACAAGAAGCTTGGAGCCATGGAGGGGCAGGGGAGGGGTGCTGGGGGTGAGGCCCAGGTGGAGACTGAGAGGTCAGCTGGGACAGTTCAGCACCCCTCCCTTGGGCAGCCCCTCTCTATCTCCCACTGGGCTTGCTGGTTAATCGAGGGACGGCAGGGCCGCCCAGAAAAACTCTCCACAGCAAGTAGAACTTCCTTGCATGTCCAGACCAGGAAATACCAGAATGGGTGCCATAACAGGGTGTGGCCGAGGGGCCGGAGGGGCCAGGCCTTGGAGGAGGCAGGGAGGCCTTAGTAGTGACCCTGCTGGAGACGGACCCAGCGTGGACAGAGGCCAGGAATCCAGAGGAGAGAGCAGGTCTGGCTGCTGGTTAGACTAACATAGGGACAGGCAGCTGACTCACCTGGGCACGCCAAGACTGGCCAATTCTGGGCTCACTCCACCCTGCCAGAAGCTTGCTGTGCGCCCTCAGGTGAGTCACCTGGCTTCTCTGAACCTCCTAGCTCAGCTGAGCCTGGTGGGACTGGGAGTCCGAGACCTGGGTCTGATTCCTGTACATGCTCTGCAGGTACTGTCTCTGGGCTCTGCTGTGCCTTCCTGGGCCTCAGAACCCCCATACATACAGCACGTGCAGCCTGCCACTGGGGAACCTTAGAACTGGATAGAGTGGGTAAAGAGGCCATGCCCTTGACCTGAGAGAGGCGGGTTGGGTGAGACCAGGTTCGAGAGGAGAGGACTTCTACTGGGTCCTTCACATATTAAGGTTCAGCGCCTCCTCTTCCTCTTCTTCCTCTGCAAACACACACTCACGTATACTCACCTGGTTGCACCCCTGCCTTTACAGCCTCCTCATCACCTCCAGGATGAAGCCCCAAACTCCCTTCCCCGGGGCCACCAGACCAGGCCCCCAGCCTTAACTGCAGCCTCCCCACACCCACCACCTCACCAGCCGTGCTTACCTTCTGGTCTTTCCTGTAGACAGCATGACTCAGTTGCCCAGGGTGAGAAATTTTGGGGGGGCCACAGACCTGGAAGGGCCCTGCAAGCCAGGTATGTAACGCCCCGAGGGGCCCCAGGCTGCTGTGCGAGTGTGAGAGAGGCTGGGCCCCAGGTCCCCAAAGCCAGAGCTGCTCCTCTCCACCAATTTATCCTTTTTAGGGAGGACTGCAATGTTTGAAAAGTTCCGAGCTCGTCAGACCCCCATTTCATAGAGGAGGTGATTGAGACCCAGAGGGGAGCAGGGCTGTCGATACGCTGGGGCACAGTGAGGGCTGACCAGCTGCACAGGGGGGCCACAGCTCCAGGGAGGGGAGCGCTGCCAGCCCGTGGGGGAGAGGGGCAGAGAGCTCTGTGCCCTGCGCGTGGCGTTGGTGTGGGTGGGGCCCGTGAGTGTGAGGGTACCGGTGCTCAAGGCCTTCCAGCGGTGTTCTTTACTGTGGGTCCCTGGCGTGCTTCGAGCTGGTTCCCGGCCTGCACGTCCCATCCTGGCCGCACCCTCCCTGCTTTGCCTTTAGCCATCGTCGTCACCTCTCAGCTCAGACCCCAACTGCTGTCCGCTGAGGATGGGAAGCCACCTTAAAGGGCCTTTCCATTCTGTCAGTTTCTGCAGATATGGGTGAGGGTCCGGTGCGCCAGGCCACACTTGCTGTACCCCCGACCCCGGCTGGCTCTGGTCTGCCTGGACTGACCTGGAGCAGCCTGCCTCCCTCCCCCGGGGCTGGGGCTACTGCAGGCCCGGCAGGGGGAGAGGCAGGGGGAGATGGCTGCCGCTGCGGTCCAGCCTCTTCCCCTTCCTGCCGCTCCCTCCCAAGGCCTCGCCCTCCTGAAGCAGCAGCAGCAGGAAAGGTGGGGTGGAAGGCCTGGGCCTGGGCCCTTGGCCAGAGTTCTGAGGCACCTGCTCCACTCGGCCCCAGAGCCAGTGCCCTGGGAGTCGTAGGCTCCCAGGGCGGGGAAGGATGACACCCCTTTCCTCTTGGGTCTGCCTCTGTCACCTGCCCACCACTGGCTGCCTCGATTATGTCTCCCACGTCACCCAGGTCAGCTAACCTGAGGGCCTCAGAGTATCAGTGCCAGGGAGAGGCAGAGTTGGGTAAACGACCTCCTTTGTCAGGTGAGGGCACCACGATCTAGCGGGAGAGGGCTGTGTCCACTTGGAGGCTGCAGCCTGGCCGTGGGGTGGGTTTGAGTCCAGATCCTTGCTGCTCCTCCCTCCAGGCAGGAGGCCACCTTCCCAGGTGATCGCTGCCTGCTTGGAGGGTCCCTACAAGGAATTCCAAAGCCAAGCCCACCTGCCCACCCCTACGGCCCCATTTCTTGAACAAGACCCATCCAGCAGGGTCGGCCTGCTGGGGGTGGGGGACATGGAGGGTCCCACCCACTGACCTCACACTTTTACTACTTGGCACCACTTCCTCTGCAGCTGTCACCAATCCATCTCCACGAGTCTGACTGACGCCATTCCCTTGCTCTGAGGTCCGCCACGGCTCCTCTGTTCGACCCCGTAGGCAGGCCGTCAGCCTCTGCTCTCGCCGGCATGCCTTGTCCTCCTCTCTGCCTGTTTGTTTCTTGCCCAGCCTTTGTGGCTTCTGCCGAACTCCCTCAGTCCCCAGCCCTACTGGGTGACAGAGTCCTGAGCCTTGGCCTTGAGAACGGCTGGGCTCCCCCGACGGCATGTCCTTGTTTCCAGAGGCTCAATGGAGAGGGGGCTAGCGCACCACTAGATGTCACTCTGAGCCCTTGGGAGCCATGGCGGCTGCTTGAGCCCAGGAGTCGACAGTGGACCGGAACTGGGCCTGAGGACGCTCTGCCTTTTTGGGTAAAAAGGGGTGCTTCTCTTGGCAGTCCCGAGCCCTGTCTCCCACTCCTTCAGGCGCCCCTCAGCCTCAGCTGGGCCCAGGTGGGGAGTGGGGCAGGGGTCAGTGGCCAGTCTGGGAACTTCCCTTTGAGGCGACCTGGGCTCCTTGCTCAATTCTGATGTGTGTGGGAGTCGCGGACCTCGTTTCTGGCACACGCCCGAGAGGACGGCCCTGATGCTGGTCCCCCTGGTCCCCCAGCGTTGTCTCACTCTGCTCTGTGCCCCGTCCACAGGCCCCGCGGCTGGCACTCCGGCCATGTGCAGCCTTGAGGAGTCGGCCCTGCTTCGGCTGGAGGAGGTCTTCTCGGCCACCCTCGCCCGAATCAACAGCCTTGTCCTCCAGCCCCTGCTCGCGGCCGGTGAGCCTCATTCTCCACTGGGAAGGATGGGGGACCCAGGAGCTGTCCAGCGGCAGGAGTTTCACCTTGTCGGGCTTTCTGAGCTACAGCTTTCTCACCCTCAAATGCAAGTGCTGACACTTGGGGTCGGCCTCTGGGGCCCGGGCCTCCTGATGCTGACTGCTCCTTTCTCAGAGGGACCCTGGAAGCCAGGCCACGAACCCTGTCCTAGCCCAGACCTGGCTGTGCATTAAGACGAGCTCCTGTTTCTCCCAGGGCTCAGGCAGGATTCTCTGGCTGAATCCTCATCTTGAGCTTCCCCAGGGCACGACCAGAAGGCAGGATGCCTGGGTGTTACTTCCAGCTTGGGTCTCACTTGTGAAGTGACCTGGGGCAGGTGCCTTCCTCTTGGGGGCTTTGTCCATGCGTCCGTGAATGGCAGGGACTGCAGGACCCTCCGAGCCCACATTCTGGGTCTGAGAAAGCCAAGACTCAGGGGGCATTAGTGTACTTGGTGCCTGGGTCATCAGTGCTGTCCCTGACTAGGGAGGAGGTGGATATGTGCCCACGTTCACGCCTTGGGGTGCTGCTCACCACTCCGCCTGCCCAACCCCTGCTGAGCTTATCACCTGAGACCACTCCGACCGCTCCCAGTCCTGGCCCAAGGACCCCAGGGACGTAGGGCCCTGGCAGCAGCTCCAGGGCTGTGGGGTGCTGCTGGCCCCCAGGTGACCACCGGGGTCCCTGTGGGCCCCTCATGGTGGGCTTGTGCTTCCTGCCGCAGCCCCAGAGCCGTCGGACCCCCGGGGGAGAGAGTGTCTGCTGCTCCTGCAGCAGCTGCACGGGCGCTCCCAGCAGCTCCTGGAGGTGACGGAGGAGAGCCTGCACTCCCTGCGTGAGAGGCTGCGCCACCCGGACACCGTCGGCCTGGAGTCCCTGCTGCTGCTGCATGGTGCCGAGGGTGTCCTGCAGGCCCACTTGGAGTAAGGCAGTGAGGGGGCCCGGGGCTCGGCCTGGCGCCAGGGTTCCCCCGGGACCAGAGCTCACCCGAATCAGGTCTCAGGCAGAGGTTTGAGTGGAGCCTGGGGTGGGGCTTCCCTGGGGTCAGCCTCATGGCCTTGGGCATTAGGCTGGGGCAGGCTCAGACACCCCGGGCTTGAGCCTCGGGGCCTCCCAGGGAAGAATTTGTGAGCTAGAATTGTCTCATCGGGTCAGTCAGGGGTTGGAGACCCCGAAGCCTAGAGCCAGGGTACTGCCTAGGCTCAGGGCTGCAGCCACTCAGCGAGTAGGATCTGGGGACCCCGGCAGGGCGGGGCTCGGGTCTGGAGCGGGTGTCCTCTGTGCTGCCTGCAGGTACATCAAGTCCTACACGAGCTGCGTGGCGGTGCAGGCCTTTCAGAAGACGGCAAAGAAGAGGAGGTGAGCACGGGTCTGCAGCGGGCCTCGGGGCGGCGGGGTCTGGGAGGGAGGGAGGGCTGGGGAAGCCCGTCCCAGAGCAGAGCGTCACGGCCCAGGACTCGTCCCGTCCCGAGCACTCCTGGCTCTGACAACTCAACTCCTCACCGGTCTTCACTGGAAGAGAGGGAGGGGAGCCTAGTTAGCAGACTCCAGGCATCCACTAGGCCGGGTGACCCTAGGGCGGGTAAGGGGACACTCCCACTCAGTGTGGTCAGTTGTGGCCACCGATCCCTTGAAATGGCAGGTACTGCTACTGAATCTCCAGGAGGGGCACTCAGGCTCTGCATTTACCTGCGGGGGGAGAAGCCTGGGGTCTGGGACTGGTGCTCGGACCCTGGGGATCGGCCGAGGCCAGGGGGGCGGTGGTGGTGGGTGTGAGGATGGAGGAGTGGGGAGCGAAGGTGACACGTGGCCTTCCCTCCACCCAGCGAGTACTGGCGGGGCCAGCGGAAGGCGCTGCGGCAGCTGCTGTGGGGCGTGAGCCCCGAGGGCTCGGTGGGCACCGCGCTGGTCCAGGCCCTCCGCCAGCCGCTCACCCACCACGTGCAGCAGTACGTGGTCCTCCTGCTGAGCCTCGGCGACAGCCTCGGGGAGGTAGGTGGCACGGCGGAGAGACGCAGGGCTGTGGCTCAGGGCGTCCGCCTGACTCAGGCGCCCTGGTTTGAGAAGGACTAGGCCAGGCTTGGGGGACATGTTCTGGGGGGTTCGAAGGGGCATACTTTTGTCCTGGGGTGTCTTCGGTACTTGGCCCTGCCCCGAAGGAGCCGGCAGAGACCCAGCGAGCAGATGCGGAATCATATACGGGTGTGAGGACACAGGCCCGGCTGGGGAGTCACCGGATGGTCTGACTCCCTGAGAAGTACCTTCATGCTGGCCGCTCCCCAGAGGCGGAGCTGGCAGGGAGGAAGGGAGAACTTCGGCCGAGACCCAGGCCAGGGCCGGGCAGCCCCGCAGGCTGGGGCGAGCTCTGATGAGCCTCCCGCCCCGGCTGCTCCGTCTCCCACAGCATCACCCCACTCGGGAGCTGGTGGTGCACGCGGCCACCCGCTTCGGGGACCTGCAGTCCTTCATGAGGCAGGAGCTGGACCAGGCCGTGGCCACGCAGGCCCTCTGGCACGCCCTGAGCAGCCGGCAGAGGGTGAGTTCGAGGCCTGAGGGGCGGTCAGGGGGCTGCTGGGTCACTAGAGCTGCTCGCTGTACTCTCCGTGCCTCAGGGGGGTGGCGGAACCAGGTGGCTGTGAGGCTCCTTTGTCCAGCCATCCTCACCCTTTTGCTGAGCACCTCGTGGGACAGGCCAGGAGCTGGCTCTGGGAGGAGCGGTCTGCAGCACTGACCCTCTCTCAGGGTGTCAGCAAACAACTGCATCCCACGTCCCTGCCCACTGTGGCACGTACTGCCCTGCAGAGGAGACTGTCCCCGGTGCCCTGAGAGGGTGTGACAGGCTCGGGGCCCAGGGTAGAGAATCAGAACAGGGCAGGAGGACAAGAATTGCCAGAGAGAGGCGGGCACTGCAGAGCCCTGGGTGAGAGTTGGTGGAGCTTGGCTGGGGCCGTGGCTTGAGGTGGGCTGGGCAGGACACAGTGATGCTTCAAGAGAAGTCGTGCTGCCCTGCTGGGGTGGCTGGGAATGACCCTCCAGACCTCGGAGCCCCGTCACTGCCCATCAATGTCCATCACTGACCTGGGGGTCTCCAGGAGACGCTCGGATCAGTGGGCATCCGGGGCGGAGGCAGGCAGGGGAGCAGCTGGTGGCAGCCAGGACAGGGGTGCCTGAGCCCTGTGCCTCCCCCGTCGCCTCACCAGGATGCACTCTGCACCCCCACTCGCCGACTCTTGCAAGACAGCCAGGACATTCCCGTGACGGTCGCCCAGCTGCGGGCAGAGCGCGTGCTGCTCTTCGATGATGTCCTCGTCCTTTTGCAGGTTGGAGTGGGGCTGACCGGGGGTCCGGGGCTGGGTGACTCAGGGGTGGGGAAGAGGCAAACAGGTGGGAGCGAGCACGGGGGCTCGTGGGAGGAGATGGGGTAGCCAGGCGGGGGAGCCGGGGTGGGGGGTGGTGGTGGCGGCGTCGTGGGTCTGCAGGAGCAGGCCGGCGGGGAAAGGCTGCTGCAGGTGGCCCCCAGCCTGCCCTTCCGGCCTCACTGCTCGTCTCTTCCCCTCGTGTTCCTCATTTGGAAGAGGGGATAATTGCGAGTGAGTGCGTCCTTCCGCGGAAGCCGGGCACTCTGAGTCCTCCTCAGATTGGCGGCCGAGGAGGGCCGCGTGGGCGCTCAGGGCCCCTGCCAGCGTCGAGAGAGGAGCACCCCGCAGCGGCGGTGGCTCTCGGCACGCGCAAGTCAGGAGGGGGCCAGGCCTGGGCTCGGAATTGTCACATGGCCAGTCACCGAGACTGCGCTTCGTCCCCGTGAACTCACAGTGCCCTGTGACAGCCACAGCGCTGTCTTCTCTGGGCCCCGCAGGGTCAGCCTGGAGCTCCCCTGGGAGCAGGGAGGCTGAGGCCGGGGCCGGGGTGTCGCTTGCCCCCCCCCCGAAGCTGCGTCCCCTGAGTCTAGTTCTGGCGTTCGTTCTGATCAGGTTGAGCTCCCTCCGCTCCTGACTGCACACTCTGTGGTGGGTGCACCGGAGAGAAGCTGCCCCTTAAATGCGCTGAGCCCTTTCCCGGCTCTGCTCCTTTGTCCGTCCCCTTGTCTGTGGTCTGTGTCCGGCCCCGGGCCTGGTGCCTGCTCCTGTGGCCGTGGGGCAGCGACCAGCCCTCCTGAGCCAGGCGGGAGGTCACGCCACAGAACCTCCCAGAGGAAGGGACGTTCAGTCTGGCTGTCAGAGCAGGGGTGGTATTTCGGGGAGAAGGCACATCAGGTCACACCTTCTCGAGGTTCGGGGCAAGCATGGGAAGGAGCGAGTGCGGAGTGGCTGTGGTGCTGTGGTGTGGAGGGGGTGACGGGTGGGGACACGTGAGCTGGGAGCAGTCTGCGTGGTCTCAGGCGGTGGGCTCAGCAGCAGGGTCTCAGTCCCCCAGGCAACAGGAGCCTTAGACAAGCTTCTCGCAGAGGCTGATGGGGTCTGAGCTGCATTTCCAGAAGACCATCCTACTGGCCGTGATGGAGCAGGATTGGGGGCCGGGGAGGCCGATCCCAGGTTCCTGGCCAGGCCCTTGAGTGGGGAGCGAGCTGGAGGAGCTGCCTGGAGATGGGGAGCAGGCAGGGGTGCTGAAGGACTCGGCGCTGGGCGTGCTGGACTGAGCAGCCTGGGGACACCAGGGGTGTCATGAGGCTGGTGCTCGGGGCACGGCTGGGCCAGGGGAGTGGGTGAGTGTCTGCTCTGGGCTCTGGATGACACCCGTGCCTTATCTTCTCCCAGGGCCACAGTGTTCACACCTTCGATCTGAAGCTGGTATGGGTGGATCCTGAGCAGGACGGGTGAGCAGCTTCCTCCAGTGACAACCCAGCCTCCCCCCCGTACCCTGCGGAGCCTGCACCCCAGGGTTCTGACTTGGGCCCTCCCCAACACCCCCCTGGACACGGCTGGGGCCTGCTTGTCTCCTCCACCTGTCTAGGTGCACGTTTCACCTCCTCACTCCCGAGGAAGAGTTTTCTTTTTGCTTCAAGGACCCACAGGGCCAGGTGAGTGTGGGTGAACTATGAATCGGGGGCAGGGAGGGGGTGCAGAGGAGTGAGGAAAGGTGACCAAAGGGAAGGGAGGGCACAAATATATAACCCTGGAGGCGCCATGGGTGTGCCAGGCCTCTGGGGTCTTGGTCAGAGTGTGTCAGGGGTCAGCCCGGGGTCAGGCATCAGAATACCATGGAGAGCAGGTATTTTTCTCTATGAAGCGGGCATCGGGGCTCATGTTGCTCCCTGCCAGGTGGTTTTGCCTGTCCCCTCTGGGCACCCTGACACTGCAGACAAGGGTCTCAGGTCAGGATGGAAGGCCCCAGGGAGCAGCAGGGAGCAGCTGGAGATTTCTCCACATGACAGAGCAGGGTGGGGGTGGTGTGGGGGCGTAGAGAGACTGTCATACCGGAGCCACCCAGAAGGCTTCCTGGAGGGGCCGCCTCCGGCAGCAATGACCTGTCTTGTGATCTTCTGCTCCTCCCAGGTGGTCTGGCAGTGGAAGGTGACCCAGGCCGTATGCCAGGCCCTGCGTGGGAACAAGGACTTCCCGGTGCTGGGGGCGGGCCTGGAGCCCTCCCAGCCCCCGACCTGCCGCTCCATGGCATACACCTTCCTCGCTGAGGGCCGGCTCTGCCAGGCCACCTACGAGGGCGAATGGTGCCAGGGCAGGCCCCATGGCAAGTGAGTGGGGCTCTGGACATGGCAAGGCGGGGCTCCCCCTGGGAGTCTGAGGGGGCAGACAGGACCCTCATGGGGCACTGACCAAAGGTGGTTACTTCCTGTGGTCAGTCGGTCCATTCTGTTTGTCCCCCAGAGTCTCTCTTAAGTCCTCTTGGACAGGACCTGGCCATCGTAGGTCTGTGGCAAATAAAGTCTTGGTGATGGTGACGCGGGGGTGTGAGCAGACATCGGGGGTGGGGGGGCTGGCCTGTAGTCACCCTCTGTTCTCAGGAGGCGGCGACATAGTCCTCACGCCCGCGTGGCATTGTGTGGCTGTGGTGGACGCCGTTCGCAGCCGTCCTGTCTTCGTCAGTCCTCACACGAATGCTCAGGGGGCAGTGGGGTCACCTGTTTATAGGTGCAGAAGCTGAGGCCCGAGACTGGCGTGGCTCGCCCCAGGCCTCGGGCGGGTCGTAGGGTGAGGCAGGCCCACCAGACGCCTCAGGCAGGTCGGCTTTTGAAGAAGCCCCACCCTGCGCTACAGCCGGGGAAACTAGGGCCCAGAAAGCAGAAGGGACCCGCTGAGGTCACACTTCCGAGCCTGTCTGCTAGTTCTGATGCCCCGATACTTCCAGGAACAAAGCTTAGGAACTAAAAGATTGCAAAAACGATGCATGTCTGACTAGCCTTTGGCTTGAGCTTGACATTTAGCTCTGAGCTTCCTGTAGGTCAAAGGGAAAAGGGAACCTGGATGTTTCCAGAGTTCTCCTTCCTGGTGTAGTTGAGGGTGCGCCTCGAGGCTGCTGGGGCAGTTGTGCCAGGAGTAGAGGCCTGGGAGTGCTGGGGTCGTGGAGCTCAGAGGACAGGGCTGGGCGGGCAGAGAGGCCAGTCCAAGGGGACTCAGGCCACTGGGAGAGTCTGAGGCTGGGGTCATGTGCACGTGGAGGGATGGGTCTGCTGTGCCTGATGCCCGTGGACCTCGATTATGTTCCAGGGGGACCCTGAAGTGGCCAGACGGGCGGAATCACGTGGGGAATTTCTGCCAGGGCCTGGAGCACGGGTGAGGCTGGGGCTAACGTGGGCGTGTGTGGGCAGGAGCGTGGTTTTCGTCCCTGTCAAGGTCACTGGGCTGGCCTCATCCTCAATTCCCAAACCTTGAACAGGAACTTAGAGGCCATCTGGTCCAGCTCCCCTCATTGTACAAAAGGGGGACCTAGGGCCCGAGGAGGGGCGGGCCGTGGAGGGAGTGGTCCAGAGCCAGAAGGCACTCCCAGGGGTCATGGGGGCAGGATGGAGGGGCCCCGGAAAGAAGACGGGGTCTGAGCGTCTGAGGGCCCCTGTCATCTGAGAAGGCCCTTGGAGGCAGGGAGGGGATACGGCGGCCGGCCTGGGGTCCGGGCAGTGGTGCTGGCACTGACGTCCCCACCCCCTCCCCGCCTCTCCGCTGACAGCTTTGGCATCCGCCTGGTGCCCCAGGCCTCTGAGGACAAGTTTGACTGTTACAAGTGCCACTGGCGGGAAGGCAGCATGTGTGGCTACGGCATCTGTGAGTAAGTGACCCTTGGCCTGATGGTGGGGTGGGCTTGTGGGCCGGGCACGTCCCCTTGGCCAAGCTCTGGGAGGCAGGGCCAGCCGCTGGTCGCTCTGTCCAGGTACGGCAGTGACGAGGTGTACAAAGGCTACTTCCAGGCGGGCCTGCGGCATGGGTTTGGGGTCCTCGAGAGCACCCCGCAGGCCCCTCAGCACTGCAAGTACACGGGCCACTGGGACAAGGGCCAGCGGAGCGGCTACGGCATCGGGAGGACGGCGATAGGTGAGTGCTCCCCGGCCACCCCAGGGCCGCCTCACAGCGGCACGCCCCGTGTCATGAGCCCGCCCTGTCCCGCAGAGTCTCTCTGATGTCCCTCACTGCCCCCCAGCCCCGTGTTGTCGCTTGGCTCAGGACGAGGGGGCCCTGGCCTCCGTGACCGCAGGGGCTCCCCACGCTGATGCTCCTCGTGAGGAGGAGTCTCTGACTCCCCCATCTGAGGCTCTCTGGGCTGTCAGACGAAGCTCGGGGTCCCCCGCCTGGCACGGAGGCCTAGCCTGTTCCTCTGACCTCACCCCTGCCGTATGCCCGGGCACCCTCCAGCCTTCTAACCACTGAACACCCCCACATACCTGTCGCACACGCCGACCTCCAGTGCTTTACACACCTGTGAATGGCACCCCGCTCCATCTGCCCTTTCTGCCACCTCCCCCAGGAAGACTGCCAGGGTGCCCTTACCCAGGCAGTCTCCCTCCATCTCCCACCCTCCTGGGGCACCCGACCTCACCTGCTTCAGGTCTGAGTTGTCCTGTCTTACCTGCCACCCCCTGCCACGCCAGCAAAGCACTCAGGCGCATGGGAACGATTCCGATCCAACTCTGACCTCCCCCTGCTCTCCCAGGGGCGAGCGCTACATTGGCATGTGGCTGGCCGACCAGCGCCATGGCCCGGGGGTCATGGTCACCCAGGCAGGAGTCTGCTACCAGGGGACCTTCCAGGCGGACAAGATGGTGGTGAGTGGGGTGACCCGCGTGTGTCCTGACCTGCCGTCTCCTTGTACGGGGCTGCATGCTGGAGCCCCCTGCTCTGGTCAGGGTGGGTGGGTGGGAAGCTGGGTTCCTAAGCGCCAGAGGCAGCCACACCTGGGCAGAGAGATTCAGTTCCGCCACCCACCTCTTCTGGCCTTGGCCAAGTTCCCCTTCAGCAACGCGAATTCGCTGCTTATCATAAAGACTAGTGGAACGGCAGTTGACGTGCGGGGGACGGGTGCTGCCAGCAGCCTCTGCAGCTGAGGTGACAGACCTCTGACTGGGCGCCGCCTCGCCCTGGACGGCATGACCCCGTGGGATCCTCCCAGGAGCCCTGGGGGCATGTCGTGGTCCCTAGTGTACGAATGAGAAGTGCGAGGCTCAGAGAGGTCAGGTAACTGGCCCAGTGTCACATTCCAAGGAGGCAGTGTTGAGACTCAAATCCAGGTCTCCTGAGCCCGGGCACCCAGCACTCGCCTCCCACCTCACACTACCGTCGGGGCCTTGGCGCGTAGTAGGGCTCTGGCCTCTGGCTGTTGTTGTTATGATGGCTTGTTTGTTTATTTATGCTACACTTTGTTGTGGAAAAGATCAAAGAAGGAAGGAGACAGGAATGAGCACATAAACTAGACGCACAAACAAGGGGAACGGAAGTTGTGTCCTGCTTGGCTCGGAGCTTCCTGGCAGCCAGCGCAGCCAGAGTGCCTGACCAGTTCTCCCGTCCCCAGCCCTGGGGTCAGCCCCGGGGTCAGTGACAGGGTGGGGGAGCTGGTTCAGGACACGTGGGGAGCCATCGGAGCGAAGGGAGAGTCCCCCAAGAGGCTTCCTGAGCGAGGCCCCAGGGTGGTGGTCCGGGTGCCTCGGGGATGAGGTCTCTGGGGCTCACGCTCACCCCACCAGCCACAGTCCTGGGAGGTGCAGCAGGGCTCAGGACCCTGCCCGCTGTGAATTAACGCCCACCTCCCCTTTTCTACCGTCCCCTCCCCACCCCGTCTTCCCCTCCTGTCCCCGGCCCCCTTCTTAGGGCCCAGGGATCCTCCTCTCTGACGATGACTCCTTGTACGAGGGCACCTTCACCAGGGACCTGGCCCTCGTGGGGAAGGTGAGGGACCCAGAGCCTGCTCTACCCCTGCCGAGGCCAGGGCTGGAGCCTGCACCTGCCCCGCAGGGCCCAGGCCGAGGGTGCAGAAGGCCGGGGAGACCTCCCCATCTCCACGCAGCCGGGGGTGGGCGCAGGCACCCTCCCCTGCGGCGGAGGTGTGGTTTGACCCTGGCGGGAGTCAAGAGGAAG
This sequence comes from Eonycteris spelaea, assembly GCA_003508835.1. NCBI lineage: Eukaryota > Metazoa > Chordata > Mammalia > Chiroptera > Pteropodidae > Eonycteris > Eonycteris spelaea. Next base: position 832,888 of record PUFA01000145.1, on the reverse strand, counting down.
GGGCGTGCTTGCGTTGGGTGCGGCGGGTGCTGGGGGCCTTCCGGAGTGTCTGCCCCCTCCAGCGCCACCGTCAGTGCCTCGGGCAGGTGCCCCCGGAGCGACTGTCTTTCCTGCCCGAGCTGACCCAGCAGAAGGCAGTGGTGTCCTTGCTGGGGCTCTTGGAAATGTGGGTGCTGTTTTGGTTTTGTAATGCCTGGAGGCCACCGTAGCATCCGGTGGGCGGAGAACAGGAGGAGCGCTAGGAATGGGACAGCCCCATGCAGCAAAGGACGGCCCCTCCCGCGGGCCGGCGGTACCCCATGCCCTCCCCAGGCCTCCGCTGACCTCTGGACTTGCCCACCCCGGCCCCAGAGTGGTGGTTCTCCCCGCTCTGAGCTGCGAGTCCTCTCTCTCCCTGTCTCCAGCTCTTGGGGGGGGGCTCCTGCAGGGGTGGAGGGTCATGAGCCCCTCAGGCTGGGGTGGATTGAATGGATGGCGGGAAGGCCACCCACCAGTCCCTCGCCTCTATGACCCAGAATGGACCACATGAGGCCTGTCATGACTGGACGCGAGGGCAGCTGGACAGACAGTGCACAGACATCCCTGCCTCTCTTTCCTGGCTCCCAGGGCAAGGTCACCTTCCCCAACGGCTTCACCCTGGATGGCATCTTTGGTAGTGGGGCAGGGAGAGGTCTGCATACTCAGGGCGTGCTGGACACAGCTGCCCTCCCGCCTGACCCAAGCAGTACCTGCAAGAGGTAAGAGCCTCACCGTGTGGCCTGGCCTTCCGGAGCCCGTCTGGGACAGTGGCGGTGGGAGGTGGTCTGTGTGTCTCTGTGCTTCCAGGGTCTCAGGTCTTATCAGAGGGGCTTCTCTGTACCTCTTAGCTCTTGGGAGAGTTCAAAGAGCCCGGGGCACACAGCCCCCAAGTCAGACACTCTTGGAATCAAGGGCTGTGTGGTGATAACTCCACATGTCACAAAACTGTAGAAAAACATTACATGTAGGCTTTGTTTGGACCCTGCTTTTTTATAGGAAGGGTATAAGACAGCTTACAAAATAAAACAAACAAGAATAAAATAGAAAATAAAAGTGTGAGTTGAGCTTAAAAGAAAGGGAGGTGCAGATAGGCCTTCTAATAGTTATGATTGACCATTATCCTAGCATGAGTTCCCTGGTAGCCAAGGTGAAGAAGGAAACTTACTAAGTGGAAGAGGAAGACTTGGTTTTGCAGTGATGGGGGCATCTAGGTGTGTGGTGGTTCTAACAGGGTGTCGTCAGCCAGCATTTTGGATGTGGGGAGTGGGTACAGTTGACCTCTTGACCCATTGTTCTCTGACAGTAGGAGCTGAGCATGGACAGCAAAGCTTAGGGGCATGACCTGGCCCGGCTGGGGTGCAGGTGTGGGGAAATCTGTGAGTGTGATGGGGTGCGGGGCAGCGCTGCATTAGACATTCACACAGCCAGACCCTTGGGCCTGTTGGCCAAGGCAGGATCAAGCTCAGGAAGGAGCAGGTATAGTGGGAGGGAGAGTGGGACCTTGTGGCAGGGGAATCCTGGACTTCCGGGCACTGGTCTCTCTTAGGACAAGACCCCGTTCTCTGGACTGAGCCTCCAGCTCTCCAGATCTTTCTGTCTCTGTGTGGCCCTGTCTCTCTTCTCCACCAAGCAGTAGGCTCTGTCCCTACTCAGTCTCTCCTTTCTCCTGGAGCATTTGAGGTAGATCCATCTGTATCCCCAATCCATCCACCCTTCCTGGGCCCCAACTCTGGGCCAGGCTGGCTATCCCTGCCTCTCCAGGAGCCCAGACAGGGTCCTGCCCACCACGGCTCTGCTTCTACTCTCTGCCCTCCACCGCCTCTGTTGCAGGCAGCTGGGCCTGGGCGCCTTCCCCGTGGAGAGCCGCTGGCAGGGTGTCTACAACCCCTTCTGGGACTTCGTGCATGCTGGCTGTCCCGGGGACCTGCAGGAGGCCCTGTTGGGCTTCCACGTGCAGAGCTCGAAGGAGCTTCGCAAGTCCCAGGAGTACCTGTGCTGCGAGAGGTGAGGCCCAGGGGTGTGTGTACCTGCGCACCCATGGGGCCATCCAAAAGGCTTCCTGGAGGGGGTGGGCCTGGGCCCAGGCACGGGCGAGAGACGTGTGTGCGTGGTGCCCCAGGACCCAGCTGGACGACGGTGTGGGCAGGATGGACGAAGTGCTGGAGGAGCTGCTGCAGCACCGGGAGCCCGAGGCCCTGCAGCAGTGCCTCAGGAAGGTGAGGGCCCTCGAGGGGGGGCCTACGGCGAGCGGACCTCACTTCCCCCGGTGCTGACCGGAGGGGACAGGCCCTCGGGCCCCGTCCCAGAGGGCGCAGTGCTCCCATCTGTGAAGTGGGCGTGGTCTCGGGGGTCCTGTCCAGGCCTGTGGTGCTCCGGCCCCGGGCCCTGAACATCTCTTTGTTGCCTATGCCCTGGCCAGGCTCTGAGCAGCTCGTTGCACCCCCTGGGACAGCTGCTCCGGACGCTGATGCTGACCTTCCAGGCCACTTACGCGGGCACGGGGGCCAACAAGCACCTGCAGGAGCTGGCCCGGGACGAGGTGAAGCATCACGCCCGGGAGCTCTGGGCCGCCTACAGGTACACTCGGCGGCACACGTGGTCAGCTGCTGCCCTGTGACCCGGGGGGGGCTCTGCCCTTTCCAAGTGTCAGCACTGCCTGGTACCCCGGGCAGGAATGGCGCCTCTCCCTCAGGTCTGGATGGAGAGAGAACCAGAGGGCGGGTTGGTGAATGTGCAGCTGGTGAGCAAAGGCATTGGGTGGCGGGGGAGAGTAACTGATGGCAAGGCCTGACTAGGCCCTGGACTGACCCCTGACCCCAGGGGATCTCTGACCCTACTGCAGGCCGAGCCTGGCCCTGGACTCAGGCTCCATCTCCATCTCCAGCTCCGGCTGACCTGTGGCCCCCGTCGGTCTTTACAGAGAGGGCCCTGGCCACTGCAGAGCCCCTGCGGGGTTCCAGGTCTCGGGCTGGCATCCTGTCCTCCCAAAGTCCTAAGCACGGAAGTTCGGGAGGCTGCGCTGTGCATCGCGGCTCCACGTTCTGGGAGGCGGAGCTGCCCTTGCTGATGGGCGAGGAGCGCTGGTCTGTAGGAGGTGACAGCCACGCCGACCCTCTCTCCTTGCTTTGCAGGGCTCTGCTGCAGGTTGCCTTACAGCGCAAGGGCCAGGCCCCGGAGGCAGAGGACGACACAGAGACGAGGTAGCCACCCCAGGTCCCCATGGGGCCTGAGAGGTCCTCTCCCTGAGGGCAGCCGGGCTCACGTCCAGGGAGGCCTCACACCTTTGCTCCTGGGGCCTCCCTCGGGAATGGGGCGCTTCTGGGGGAAGCGCTGGGAGGTCTTACCATTGACCGAGTGTAGCACATTGACCATTCGAGGACCAGAAGGAATGACCCTGACCTCTGCTCCATGAGCATCCTGGGAGGGGTCGATGCACCAAACGTCTCTGTTCTGAACGTGCTAGCCCAGCCTTGTCTCACCGTGTGCAGCCGCCCTGGCTGCCCTCCTTCTCCTGAGGGTCACATGGGAAAACCGAGGCCTGCCAGGCCCTGAGCCTGAGGTCACACAGGATCACGCGGGTCCTTAACTCTGTCTCCCTTGGCCCCCTCCAATCACACCTGGCGATGTGCCTCCAGATTCCAGGCCTCGAGACGCTGAGCAGAGAGGCCTTTCTGGCGCTGCGTTGCAGGAGGTGTGGGGAATGGGGTTAGACCTTAGGGAGCGCGGAGAACCAGGGCGCGGGACTGGACCGGCCTGGACGGGCTGCTGAGGGCTTTGCTGCCAGTCACGTGTCCATCCCGGGGCCTTTTGCTTTCAGTCAAATGGGGACCAGAATCCCACTCCGCCTGAGCAACCGACTGAGACCAGCATTGGACAGGGTTTCCGAGGGAGTGAGGGAGGCTGGAGGCAGGGACACTGTTGTGGGACAAGGAACAATATGGGCTTGTTGAGGGGCAACCCAAGTAGCGATCCCCCGCCCCCAGATCCCCACCCGGCTGACCCCAGCCCGTCCTCACAGGGACCTGCAGGTGCATGGATTGGTGCTGCCCCTCATGCTGCCCAGCTTCTACTCGGAGCTCTTCACTCTCTACCTGCTTCTCCACGAGAGGGAGGACAGCTTCTACAGCCAGGGCATCACCAACCTGAGCCTCTTCCCTGACACCAAGCTGCTTGAGTTCTTGGACGTGCAGAAGTAAGCCTCGCACCCCAGACCGCCGGTGTAGCACAGGCTACAGAGTCAGCTCAGATCGTCCTTGGCAAAAGAAGGGAGGCGTTAGGTGGCCGCGTACCTGTGGCGTCCCACAGTTCTGCTGGTGTGCTGTGTCTGGATTCAGGTGTGGCTGGATCTAGGTGCTCAATGGCCTGGGACAGGGAAGCAGCTTCTCTCCCTCTCTGGTGGTCTGTCTCTGGCGCCCCTGTATACTGACGAACATGGCACCAGCCACGCAGGGTTTCTGCTCTCCCAGCTCAGTCCCCGACCGTCCCACAGGGAGCTGGTGTCTCCTCCCCAGCATCTCCAGTGGAGACCCCGCAGTCCCTCGCTGGCTTGGCTTGGGCCTTGAGTGTGCCCTCGAATGCTGGCTGTGGCCCAGTCTGGCCAGGCCTGCCTCCGTGTCTACCCCTGGGGCTGGGGCAAGGTCACTTGCTCCCGGGTCTTAGACTGAGAGAGGCAGAGGGGAGACCCTCCAGGGGAAACTGAGGACTGCAGCAGGAGCAGGTCGGGGCCTCCTTTCTACCCTCGGTTGCCAAAACATCCTTTGTCCTCAGCGCTCCTTCCGATCCATTGATAACGTGTGTGACGGGGACTTGGGCAGGCTCTCTCCTCCCTCAGCTGGTCTCCTCTGTCACACGGTGATGGTGCTGCCCACCCGCCCCCAAGCCTTGTTTCCCCTTCCATCTGACAGTCACTGCGGAAAACCTGGTGGCCGACAGCTTCTCAGGTGTCCCTCCTCCATACCGCCCCCTGCTGCCAAGTCCTGCTCTTGTTTGGGGCCAGATGGAGGCTGCCTTCTCAGGAACTCCCTGCCTCCCATCGCGCCCCACCCCCTCCACCTCTCCTTGCCTCGGGCTCACACACTGGCCCTGGGATGCCAGTGTGGACCCACTTCCCGCACTCAGACCTGCTGGGGGGAACTTTGCCCTCTGACCTCAGACCCTGCCCCCTCTTGGCAAAGCCTCTCATCTCATTTTAAAAAATTTCAGGCACCTGTGGCCGCTTAAGGACCTCACGCTGACGACCAATCAGGTGAGAGGTGGGCCCTTTACTTGTCCCAGGGAGGGGAGGCCGGACCCCTGAGCTGGGCCCCCAGATTTGCTCAGGCGTCCAAGCAGCCCCTGTCTCCTGTCGCTGGTCGGAGGCTGCGGAGGGTCTTGTGGGGCAGGGGTGGGGCGAGGAGGAGACGCCAGGTTCTGCGTTATTCTGAGCTCTGGGTGAGGGTGCTGCTGCTGGTCCGCAGTGACCCGGCTCAAACACAGGCCCTTTTACTGGCTGTGCGACCATGGCCTAGTGATGGGGATGGGGTGGGTGCTAGGCGCTCAGGGCCAGCTCCAGCCATGGGGAGGAGGACGCATCGGGGCTGGGGGCCGTGGCCTCACCTGGCCTGCCCCCTCTGCCATACAGAGACACTCCCTTGTGACGGACAAGTGCTTCCTGTCAGCTATCGAGTGTCTGCAGAAGATCATGTGAGTCCACACCCTGGGTGGGGGTGGGAGTGGGGGTGGGGGCGGGGGCGTTGGGTGCCTCTGTCGGGACTGAACCCGAGGACCTGGATCTGGAGCCAGCCACCCGCTGCAGCACCACGATGGACCCCGGGAGAAGCTGGAGGTGCTGGAGAGGACGTACGGAGAGATCGAGGCCACCGTGTCTCGGGTGCTGGGCCAGGAGCACAAGCTGCCCATGGACGACCTGCTGCCGCTGCTCATCTACGTGGTGTCGCGCGCCCGGTGAGCTGCCGCGGAGCCCGCCCGCCCCGCCCCAGCTGAGACGCACTCCTCCGAGCATCCAGCACCGACGTCTTTGAGCACAAGGGTTTATGGACACAGCTTTTCTTGGGTGACAGGGATGCTGAGGGCCAGGGATGAGAGGGTCCCAGGGTCCCACCCCGGGTCCCAGGGGTGCCAGAAGCAGAGCGGGCACCACACCCCAGGTGTCCAGCCCCCCGGGCCAGGGCTCCTTCCCCAGCGGCTTGGTGCCTGTCCCCGCTGGGCCCCTCCTCCCTCTCACAGGGGGTGCTCCTTCTCCAGCATCCAGCACCTGGGAGCCGAGATCCATCTGATCCGTGACATGATGGACCCCACCCACACAGGGGGCCTCTACGACTTCCTGCTCACGGCCCTCGAGGTGAGGGACAGAAACGCCCTGGTCACTGGGCAGACCCCTTCCCCGCCCCAGCCACCATCGTGGGGCTGGCTCACTCACATTTGCGATCGTGGGCCTCCACGGAAGGGGGGTCCTCACCGAGCCCCTGGCCCTGCCCTTGTTAAAAGGGGCCGTGGTGGGGTGGCCACAGTGCACCTCAGTCAGTGCTGGGGACCCCAGGACCGCGATGTGTTCCAGGCTGTGTCCCCGAGCACAGAAGAGAGGGAAGGCTCCATTCCCCTGCAGACTGGGGGCATGGGGCGAGGGGGCGGGAGGGGCCGATGAGTTGGACACAAGGTGGTCCAGGCCCCGGAGGCGGGCGTGCCCTGGTGTTGGGCCCCGGAGCCTGTGCCCGTGGCCTCAGCCCCCGCCCCTCTCCGCCAGTCCTGTTACGAGCACATCCAGAAGGAGGACATGCACCGCTCACCCAGCCGCTGGGACTCCCGGGAGCCCCGGTAGCCCGACCTCCGCTGGACGGACCGCAGAGCCACAGAGCCGAGAGGCCCGGCCTGGCCTCGTGGCCCTCGGAGGCGGCTCTTGGAGATGAATGTTGAGTTTCCCACAGGGGATGTTGCCGCCGGGCCTGGGATGAGGGCGAGGGTGACAGGCGTGGCCCGACCTGGTGGTTTCCTCCCGCTTCCCTGGGCCAGTCTCAGATGACCGCTTCCTGCCCGAGTCTGGCTCCTAAGTCACTGGGCCCCTCTGGGCCTCAGTGTGGCCGTCTGTGACATGGTGGACGAGGCCGTCTGTAAAGGACCTTCCTTCCGTCTTGCTGAAGTCCTCCCGGAAGTCTGAGTTCGGTCAGTCGGTCGGGCTGTGACTGAAATTCGCATGTCACTGTCAGTGACATTCCGTCTCTCTGCTCCTAGTCAGAGACTCCAAGCTGCTAGTGACCACACGCCTTCTGGGCCTTTTTCCCATGAGTGGTCTTCCTGGGGACCTGCCTTTTCCCAGCCCTGCTCCAGGGGTGGAGTGTGGGGAGAGGGTGGGTTTATGCGGTGGCTGGGCTGACCTGCATGTGCCCTGGGCTAAATAAAGCCAGTCGGGTCATTGTTCTTGGCTCCAGATGTGCCTTTCGTAAACAAGGTGCTGGCCTCAGCCTGGGTGGGAAAGCGCCCCATACCTGAGCCTGAGGCTGACCCCACCTGGAGCCTCAGGTGCAGGGGCGGCTGGGAGGGTGGGGACCCAGGGACTCTCAGCTGATGTGGGTAGTGGGCGGAGGGACCCAGGTGCTCCTTGTGCCGCCATCTTCAGACAGAGGGGCGGGGGTGGGGCTTTCTCTGGCCGCTGCTGCTGAATGTGATCGCTTAAACGGTCTGGGGCTCTGGTTTGGCCAAAAAACCCTGGAAGGGGGTGAGCTGATGAAGGGTGAGGACATCCAGGCTGCCGTGGTCGTTCACGCTCATGCAGGACCAAGGCAAGTCTCCAGCATTTTATTCCTCTCCAAGTTCTCGTGTCTTGACCAATGAGAACAGCCTGGGGCCGCGTCAGTGTCGGTGGGACGCTGCAGAGCCTCACCTGGACCTTCCCCTCGTCCCCTCCCTGGGCCTTGCATGGCACCTGTGGAACTGGGGCCCTGGGAGAGTTCAGGGGCAGCCAGGGCTGTATCGGACTCTTTGAGCAAAACTGCGAGCAGACAGGGGTGTTCACGTTACACAGGGAGGTGGTCACTGAGCTCACTGCTCCGTTTACAAAAGAGACACTCGCAGCCACGTGACCGCCTGCCGCGTGGTGCCTCAGGGAGGCTGATCGAGACGCGTCACCTACGGGGACCCCAGTGTGTGACATCTGCCCGCTGCGGCCGGGGCCCCTGTGGCTGTGGCGAGAGCACACTGCCGTCCACTCTGGAGGTCGAGCTGACCAGGGCCTGCAGCCCCGTGGCGGTCGGGCCCACTCTGCTCTCCGTCTCTCTGGTCCCATCTCCTCTCCAGGGTGAGGATTCTCCTTTCAGCAGTGATCGTGAGGAAGTGGCCGAATTCATAATTGATCCCAAACAGGACTCCTTGATGGCCATGGCTCTCCCAAAGGGATGGCTGCCCACTGTGGGATCAGCGAGGGGTGGGGACTGCTCTCTCATGGGCACTGGAGAAGGGATATGGTTAGGGTTAGGGTCAAGATCAGTGTTAAGAATAAAGTTAGAGGTGAGGGTTAAGGTCGGGTTAGTGTCAGGTCAGAGTTAGGGGTCAGGTTGGAATGAGGGGGGATTAAGAACGAGGTAAGCTGCAGTGAAGGTCAAGGTCAGGTTCAGGTCAATTTAGGGTCATGGTCCTAGTTGGCTTTGATGGCATGGCCCCATCACCACATGGTGGTGAGCCGGGAGCCCAGGTGTCTGGACCACCTGTCCCTTCCTCCCACAGGCCCCTGCCTATAGACAGAAGGTGCCTCGAGACGGGTAGGTCTCCCAAAGCCATCTCCACATTGTCCCTGGCCAAGGCCTGGCCCCTCAGGTCCAAGAGTGGCTGACAGAGCGTAGGAGAGGGAAAAGTGGTCCGTCATCAGGGTCACGTGTGTGTGTGTGTGGGGGGAGGTGACAGGTCCAGCAATCAGTTAAGTTGAGATTGGTAGCTACGGTCTGGAAAAAGCACACAGGAGAGGGTTGGCTTGGTCTGCCTGGCAGTAGAGAGAGACCCCAGGGCACTGGCAATAATAACATGAGGCACCGGGGGCAAGTCAACGTCTAGAGAGCGAATCTGCTGGCGGGAGCCCTCCCGCCTCCCCCGTCGAGAGTCCTCTGTCGAAAGTCTCCCGAGGAAATGGGGTCCGGGAATCGGATCGCCGGCAGCGGCGATAGCCTGAGACGGGGTTATTCCGGCGTTCTGAGATGACCTGCAGCCCAGAGCCCGAAGACGCGAATGCTGCCACCCGCCATCTCTGACCTCCCGGGGTCCAAGCTGCTCCTTCCGCACCTTTCACAGCGTGACCTGCCCCCTGCCGCACGGGGACTTGACCCTTTAAACATTACCATCCCTAACCCACGCCCTCTGGCCAAGTTCATCCCCAGGGGATTACAGTGCACCATCCTGGAATATTGCCCACCTCGAACTCATGATCATTATCACCAACACCCATCACTGCCCAGACCCAGCCAGTGCAGGCGGGAGGTAAGAGAAGCCCCGGGTGACGCTCTCCCGCCCCCAGCTCTGCTCGGCCACCCAGGGGTCCCAGTAGCCTGGTTTCCTCCTGAAGGGCTGGCTCAGTATATGCCTGGGGTCCCTTGCAGATGGTGTGGGCCTTTCCTCATCCCCCTCCTCACCTCATAATTAGGCATCATAGGTAAATGGGTGGTACATACCTGAATGCATCGCCACGGTTAGCGTCCACTTGCTTTTCCCAGTTCCCTTTGTGAGAGTCCGTTGTACCTTTTCATGGCTCCCGTTGTCTGTGGGTGGTACGGGGCCCGATTTGTCCCACGAAGGCCCAGGTAGCAGCCTGCTGCTGGGGCTCCTGACCAGGAGGGCGGCATCGGTGACCGGGTGTGTTCAGGGGGTTCAAATAAATACCTAGCTGTACAGGTAAGAGTGTTCGAACACTACGTCCTGCGTTTGCTCTGCAAATGAGAACTTGATAACAGATGCTTGCTGGACGGGGCCGGCCTCTCCCCGTAACGGAGATGCCAGGCAGGAACGAGGCCCGGGGAGCCGGTCTCCTTGTCGGCCAGCGCCCAGTTGCGAGTCAGTACGTGACGCTGACATGGGGTGTGCTGAGCGGCGTCTCTCCGGCAGTTACCCTAATCACAACGCCAGGGGTCGCCTTTGCTCAGCGTCCACATCCTTCTGCCACAGGCCCCGGTCTGCCAATTGTCAGTCACCGACACTTGTCATTCTAAAGGCCCTTCAGGACGCCCGGGTCTGAGCAAGGGGGGGGGGTCCAGCTCTTACAGCCTGTGGGGTGGTTTCCTTAGGCACTTCCGCTGCTGCCTGCTCTGTAGGTGACTGGTCACTGCATGGTGATCTCTCCCCACGACCGGCCGCCTGCCACTTTATTGCCACCGTGTGGCTGGGCTCCACTGGTGCGCTGGTCCCCCTGCCTCTGTCCTGACCGTGGCCTTTGCCCAGCGGCAGCATCCCTCACAGTCAGGAGAAGTTTTAACTCTTAACACATCCATTTCCACGCTGCATTCAGCAGGACGGGCTCCCTGGGCGTGTGGAGGGTCCGCCAAATGAAACACAACACCGACGAGATTCAGGACCGTAGCTGGGGCAGAGTCGGCTAGCTGATCGGAATGAAACAGCTCCCCCGCACCCCCCTTCCCGCCCCCCAACCTGAAAAAGTTGTAATGATGGCAAAGCAGCGCCATGAGCCCCCAGGGGTAGGAGTCAAAGATCCCATTCCGAGCAAGGCGGGGCCAACCCTGTGGGGCAGGGCCTTTTTCCTTTTAAGACAGACCTCTGACTTGAGTTACAAGTCCAGCAGGGCAGGGATGGCTTCTGCACGGGACACGGATGTTCCTCGGCCTTGCAGCGGCCGGAGTGACGGAGCACTGGGAACCCACCCACGTAAGCCAGGGGGCAAGCAGACCCCTGGGTTTGGTTGGGGGCGCCAGCCGCCTCTGCTGGCGGAGGCGTCCCCGGTGCCCGGCTGCCGCGAGGCGGCGGCCGTGCCAACGCGGGGACTTCGTTTGCAGAGTGAGGACGTGGTTCTTTACAGGGTAGAGACGCCCGCCCCGGCCGCTGGTGGCAGGCGGCAGGGTGTGGGTCCAGTGGCACAGTGCTGTGCACGTGGCCCTGAACAGTGGCGCCTCCCCTGCCTTCTCGGGAGCATTTACAGGCCCCGTGGGTACAGCACCTCGATACCAGCTCTGCACCTCTCCAGCAGGACACGGATCCGGCCGCAGGACCCCTCACAGAGACCACTGGGAAAAAACTCTGTTTTTACTGTAGGGGTTGCCCAAATCCTACCACTCACACGGAGGCATTTTCGTTTGCCTGTTCAAAGGACAGAGACCAAGGCCTGAGCATGTGCCCGTCAGGGGCGCCAGCAGCAGCTGCAGAGGGGTCACGATCCCTGCAGTTGGAGCCCTGGAAGCTCAGGGGTCAGGGGTCCGGGACGGGAGGGGGCCCCTTCTTTTCCCCTTTGGCTTAGCTCTTCCTGTACCCCTCTCGGTACCCACAGAGTGCCCACGGGGAGATTTTTTTTTTCTTAAAGCAGAAGAGAAGGGGGAAGTGGGGGGGGTTGCGGCTCTGCACCCCAAGCCCACTCCGTGATTACTTAAGTTTCAAGTAGCGGCCGCTCACCTCGGCAGGTAGCTACTCCCACGGCGGCGTTCTGGTGTCTGGTTTCAATTCCTCCACATGCTGCTCAGTCTCCAGACACTGATTAATAGGCCAGGCTGCGGGGCACCCTCGTGCCTCCCCTCTCACCCGCCACTTGGTGACAGCATGCCCTACGGGATCCGGGGGAGTCTTTCTTACATCCCTCCACTTGGCCGCCTGGGCCTCCGGGTCACTTCTCTGAGACGGCCATGGACTCTTATGGCCCCACGTTGGATGCCAATTTGTCAAGCCGTGACGCAGCCCCCAGGTGGCAGCATGAAAGCTGGGAGATTGGGGGGGGCCTTGCCGCAGGCGGAGACGCAGCCAGTAAAGAATCACAGAGCCTGTGGGGGTTCACGTGGTTTGTAGCGTCTGCCCTGACGCCATAAGCAAGATCTGGGGTGTCAGCTCCCGCACCCGTGCTCCCACCTCCCCCCTGGGCTTCCTGCTGCCCCCTCTGTCCCCGTGCCCAGCCAGCTCTGCAGCAGCAGGACCTGCCTCTGAGGTCGCCCGGACCCGCTCCGCCTGCCCCCATCGCCCCGACCCTCTCTGCCCTCTGCATTCCGGCCGCTCCAGCCGCTTTTCTTGGTGCCTCTAGAGCCCACCGAGCCTTTCCCGTCTTGTGTCCTCTGATGTGTCCTCTGCCCGGACCCTCGGCACGGCTTCCCCCAAAGCAGGCTTCTCCCTGGCCCCTGGTTCCCAGCCGTGAACGCCGTTCCGACGTGAGGGCCCCTCCCTCCCTGCACTCTGTCACCGAGCAGCGTTGTCCTTCCTGATGTGTCCCTCAGCTGCATTTCCTGCCCTCTCTGGGCTGGGAGCTCTGGAAGGGCAGGGAGAGACCTTCTCTGTCTCGGCCACTCCTTCGCCCCCAGGGCCCTGAACAGTGCCTGGCACCAGGTGACATGAAGCTGCAGCTCCCCGCCACCCCCACCCCCGCACCTTCTGTGGGGCGCTGCTTCCGCCCCCTCCCCACCAAACCCATCCCACGGCAGGACGAGCTCCAGATCCAGGTTCCTGAGCAGCGCCCCAGGGCTGCAATGCAGCGTCCTCCCTCCCAGTGGGGCTGCTACTCCAGGGCTGAGCTGAGCAACGAACATTATTCGTATTATTGTGACACACTTCAGGCTGGGGAGCCCCAGTCACAGCCCCTCAGGATCCTGTGCCAATTTGAAACAGAAACACATTCTCAGTGAGGCAGGCAGGGTGGGAGAAGGCAGCAAGGACTCCAAACCAGTGGAAATCGGACCTCCCGGCTCCGGTCCGGGGAGCAGGCAGCCCTTCCCCCGACTCTGGGACCGGCGCTGGGGTCTCTGCCGGGGCACCCTGGGCGCTGGGGTCTCTGCCTGGGCACCCCGGGAGCGGGTAAGGAAGGTCTGAAGCATCATCCCTCTCCTCGAAGTCACACCTGGGATTTGCTGAGCAGGAAATCCTTCGACCCCACTGACCCAGGGATAGAGGGGCAGGTGGAGGGAGTGGAGGGGAGGGAGTGTGGCCTGTGGCTTTTTCCTGAGCAGAGGGCACAGGGAGTGAAGTTGGGGCTGGGGCCAGGGGGGACCAGATAGCAAGGCATACAGCTGTGTCCCACAGGATCCGGCTGCTCTCCGCGCCCCTGGGGCCCAAGCAGCCCCGTGGCCCTCGCCAGCCAGCGTGGCGGAGACAGAGCCACCAGAGGGCACGGGGAGCCCTTGGGTGGTGGCTGCTGCCGGTTGGGGGTGAGTGAGTCCTCCCTGTCTCTTCCTGGGGACAGAGATGAGATTAAGTCTATACTTACACCAGGAGCTTTGCCAGCGCCCCTGGGGAAAGGTGACTTTGGTGACTGAGCGGTTGTCATTGTCCCTCGTGCCCTGTCCTAGAAGACACTCCCAGTCTGCGTGGTCGGCTGGGAAGCGGGAAGCGGGGAGGGGCCGGGTCTTGGAAGAGGACATCGGGTACTGGATCTTGAAGCATGAATTTGGCCGATGGAGGGATGGCATGCCAGGCAGAGGGAGGGTGGGGACAGCGGCTGGAGGTGCGGAAGGGCCTGGCTCTCCCGGAAGGTGGAGAGCTGGGGCGTGCATCGGGGACAGGTCAGGCAAAGCGCAGAGGTGCGAAAGGTCCGCAGAGCCTCCGGCGGCTTTTGCTCATGGTTCCTAAGTCTCGGCCCCACACGATTCGTTCCTCTGCCCCGATGGAGGTTGTGAAACATGTCCACGGATTCTTTCACACTCTTCCCAGCAAGACGTGGAGGCTACGGCCCTCCCCTTCACACCGTGGCCTCTGTGAACGCCGTGGGACGGGGGCTGCGGGCCCTCTGCGCTGAGTTAGAAAAGGTCACAGGCTTCTGCCGGTTCTCCCGGGGCCCTGGGGCTGGGAGCCTGTGACCGCCCGGGGGGAAGTCTGACGCGTGCGGAGACCCAGGGGTCTGAGCCTTCCATCCCAGGCACCGGCCACGTGAACGAGAAGGCTCCAGAGATGACCGCGGCCTCGGCCACCACCTGACCAGACCCGTGAGACACCTCCCCCCCCCCGCCACGACAGCCGCCCAGCGGAGCCCAGGCAACCCAGATGTGTGACGACCGAGATAACGGCTCTTGTTTTAAGCCACTGTTTTGCGGGCCTTTTTTTTTTTTTAATGTGGCAAGAAATGACCAGAAGTGTCCTTTCTTCATATCGACGGTTCATCATTTAATTTTAAAAAATTGGCATGCTTTCTTTGTAAAGCTGGAATTTATTGAGATGGGAAACTTCATGTCTCTGTGTTCACGGGGGGACCCGTCACGGCGACGATAAATGGAAGACTGTTGTTGAGAGAGACAGGAGACAGAGCCCCGTGCTCCGTTTCTCTGACGCACCGACGTCCTGCTGCCTTTGCTGGGCAGGGGGCGGCTGATTCCAGCTGGTGCTTCTCACTTTCGCAGAGCCGTTGAACCCCCTGCGGAGCCCCACGGCCAGCCGGATGCAACGCGTTCCCAGGGTCCTGAGCGCCTGCCCCGTGGGGCCCCTCTCCCGAGTTTTGAGGTTTTAACATTTTTAGTCTCTTCCATTTCTTCCCCCAGCCCGAGGGAGAAGCCGCTTTCCAGAATCGCTTGAGAATCGTTTCGCCATTTCCGCTCTTCAGCTGCGCAGTGTGGTAGGCGGAAACATTGTCTCCCAAAGATGTCCACGACCTAATGCCCGGCACCTGTGCATCTGTCACCTGACGTGGCAAAAGGGACTTCGCAGATGTGACGAAGTTAAGGACCTTGAGAGGCGGAAGATGGTCCCGGATGTTCTGGGTGGACCCGCTATAATCACATGGGTCCTTACACGTGGGGGAGGGCAACAGGAGAATCAGAGAGGGGGATACGGCACTGAGGAACGGCCAGAGAGATGCGACCTCGCTGACTTTGAAGATGGGGAAGGGGCAGGAGCCCAGAAATGCGAGAGGCCTCGGGGAGCTGGAAAAGGCAAAGAAATGGGGTCTTCCCAAGGCTCTGGTCTCCAGTTCTGATGCACGAGTTCTCGTTCCCTGTACCACCACGTAATGCTCCGATACCAGCTCTGCATCCTACAGCACAACTCAGCTACGACACTATCTACTTGGAGGGAGCATCAGATCCCACAGGGTAAGGGCTCCGTCCCACAAGACGTCCCCAATCAGAAGAGGTGGTATGAAATTTGTCCCTGAGCTTAGCAGAGGGGTCAGCGACATCACCTGGGCCCTGGGCTCAGGGCAGCCTCAGCTCACAGGCCCCGAGGTGGTTGTGGGTGGATGATAGAATCTCTCTCTACTTTCTCCTTGCAGGCTAAGGTGGAGTGTGCAGTGCTGGTATGTTCTGCCATACTTAGATTAATCCCTTGGGACAAAAGGAGAGTCAACCCAGAGACTTAAGGAGGAAGCCAGCTGGCTCGCTAGAGCAGAGTTTCCTGGTGTTCAGCAGGTTGGAGCCGGGCCCAGGCTGCGGGCTGCGGGCTGGCTTCATGGTTGGCTTGACGTCCCCATTCACGGTCGGCTTAGTTAAATGCTGTGTGACTCAACTGGATGCCTTCGGCCAGCCTCTGTCAGTCAGATGAGTCAGATCAAGAATGGATTGCTCTAAACCCTGTGCAACAATCTTTCCAGAAAACGATACTTGCTCTCTCCTTCTGGGTTTCGCTTTGCTGAGTTTTGTTTTCTGCTCTCTTCGATCCTTCTCTCTTCCCGTCTCAAGTCCTCTGCAGACTTGGGAGCTGTCCTTGGGCTGGGAAGCTGGATGGGGCCACCGTCATGACCACGGGGCACGGACCACCTGCCACGAAAGCCGCTCGGGGTATAAACATACACTTATGTGTATTAAGGGGAAATGACAGGCAGAGAAGCCGCGGAGCACACCCGGAGGCGAGCTCAGGCCGGGCACAGCTGGACGGGGCGCACTGTGGGAAGGTTCCAGGAGCACCGCACCCCTGTTGTGCCCTTCGTTTTATGGGCCAAATGGAAACATTTGGACAATTATGAAATACTGAAAGCCTCCTGGTCAGGAAGTGGCCTCGTAAAAAGGAGAAGCCTCTGAAGCTCAGAGACTGACCTCAGTTTGTGTTGACTAACTCGGACGTGCTGGGCGGGCTCTCTGCTGACAGGGGCAGGAAATAGGCCCCCGGTGGCATTTCTTCAGCCTCCTCAGCCCGCCCGGCTCTGAATGGGGTATTATACAGGCGTTCCTCATAAAGCACTGTGCCTGTGCTGCATGCAGACCCTCCATTCATTCACCCAACAGATGAGTTTTGTGTCTTGTAACATGTTATAAATGTTGTTCCGGACCCTCGGGTGTCCCGGATGCCCGGGCAGCCAAGGTTTCTGCTCCAAAACCCTCCGGGGGGGGGGATCCTGGGTCTTCCCGGCTGTGCCTGACTTAACTCATGCTTGCCCCGGAGCCAGACCATGTGGCTGGAACCTTCCTTTTGTGGCATCTGCCTTTGCATTTTCAAGTTCTCCCAGAGCTGGCCTCCAGCCCAGCAAATGCTTTATCTCGGTGACCCATCCATAGATGAGAGGAAAGAAAGCAGCGCGTCTGCTCATCTCCAGGGAGTCCAGTTTGCCAAAGAGTGACAATGAGAACTGTTTGGACCTCTGAGGGACATCCAGCCAGTGGGGCAGAAAGAATTGGGAACTGAGCTTCAAAGCCCGATTCATCCTCTAAGTCTCTGTTTTGACCTTGAACGAACTCGACCTATGTTAGGCATCCATTATTTTCCAGGAACTCAAAACCAGGTTCCACAGAAACACGTTTTTCTTAGAAGAGAATTTCACCAGAGATTCAAAATGATGAGATATATGCGCGTAGGTGGATGTGAAAATGTGACTTTACATATTGGTTCTCAAAGAGTAATTTTGTTCCGCTTGTATTTAAGTGCTTTACCTAAAGCACTAAAGCATTGTAACCCAAGCATCTCAAGCAATAAAAACCCATTCAGTACAGACTCAGCCTGGGGAGAGGAGAGAACTCCAAGTCAACAATGCTGGGTATTTCAAAAGCCAGACATCTTTTTTTAATTAATACTCAGAGACAGGACATTTACACACTGCGTCACCTGCCAGCAGCATGCCCACTGAAGGACCCTTTTCCATGGAAATGGGGTTCAATTCCAAAACCTCTTCTTCCCGCTCATCACCCCTTTTTCGGCCAGGAGTTTATTATTTTCTCCGATGGGTCATATGCTTTGTGCTGATGACCAGCATGGAAGCCGCCGACAGTTTTGCCCAGAAGATGGAACAGACAGGCCGTGAGGGACCCACGTTTACACTCTCCAAAACAAGGGTCGAGGAGGCAGCATTCTAGACACTCTGCACAGTGACCCGGGAATAGAATTCCTTCTCCATGTTACGCTCCACCCAGCTCCCTGGCGCCCGTCCTGAGTAAGCCGTTGCTCATGGAAACGGGGTCGCGGCTGCCAGAGGAAGTGGCCGTGGGGAGGACAGAAGACGCCAACATTCTCTCATAAGTTAAGCAGCATGACGGTGATCCACGTTAATCGTGTCGCGATTACCGTCACCCTGGGAACTAGGGGGTCGTGGTTTGAGTCTAAACCTCGTAAACGTTGGAAGGTGGAAATGACGTTTTGAACGTGGAACTGGCGAGATTCGTGAGCGGCTCAGATGAACGGCTTACGAGGAAGGGAGGAGTTGGGGGTGACTAGATTTTTGTCGGAGTAACTGGGCGCGTGGTGGGGCATCACTTACTGCGATAACGAGACTGGGAGTTGGTGAACACTGGGGGTGGAGAACCCTCCTGGAAAAACCTTCTTAGAAGGAAAAACAATGCTTTGATCTCGAAAGCTTAAATGCAGGAGTAGCCATTGAGTGTACGCACTCGAAGCCTGTTTGTCGTTCTAAAATTTATCATTCTTAGAAACTTAGCAACCATTAATTTGTTTACACCGCCGTTGACACCATTTATTTGCCTACCCGTGACTTACTATGTGTTAGGCACTGTATTGCACTCATGAAAAACTTCCTCTTATCAACCGAAGCTCAGATCTTAAATAATTTGACTAAGGTCACCCAGCTAGGATTATGCTCAATAGAATTCTACTTCTGTGTATTTCTACTATGTGGAAAGCGAACCCAATACAGTAGGTGCTTCGTGGCTTCAGAACAAACAGCGCAGGCTCGGAAATTGGTAGCACATTTGAAACTGGGAAGGCTCTGGGGAGCTCAGGTTGTCAGGTTTCCCTTGCGATGGCACTGGGAGTGGTGTCTTTGGAGAAACTAGCCCCTGAGCTGAGTGGCCTCTGTCGCACCATCACGTCACACCTCTCAGATTGATTGACACCTTCCCCTAGAGGTGTAACTTGGCCTTCAGGAAGCTCAAAAGAAGGGAATTTATTGTATGGCTGCAGCATATACAGTCCAGGAAGGACCGAAGCTGCCGAGACCCCAGAGAGGACTTTCGTCACCTGCTATGCTTTTCTCTGGGCACCTCCTTCCTTTGTATTTCCCAGTGGCCAGACTTCTCTGCTTTCCAGTCACCGTGGTGGCCTCCGGAGCTCTCGAATGTCCGTGGTATTAATTCAGATGCTCAGAAGAAATGGCTTCTTTCTTGACCCCACCCCACACGCTGGGGAAATGTCTGCTGGGTCTCTGCTACAAACACGGCTGTTGTGGGGGCCGTGGATTTGGAGGGAAATAGCCAGAAAGAAGTTTCTCCTCCCAGTTTAGCTCTGGGCGCATGCTGTTCAGAACAGTCAAGGGTGGGAGCATGATCAGGCCCCCACTGGGAGGTCCATTGAGGTCCTGCGGTTGTTTGCCATTTGGTCACAGTCCCCTTGGATCAGTGGGGACTGTCACTATGTTATACTCACTCAGTAAGCTTTCCACTTTTTATTTGAGAAACTGCTCCTTCCCCATTCCCTATAGCCCTGCCGGGAATCATACAGTATTCGTCCCTTTGTGACTGGCGTATTTCACTCAGCATACTGTCCTCCGCGAGGCGTAGCATGTGAACAGAGATTCCTTCCTTTTAAAGGCTGGATAATATTCCGTTGTGTATGGACACCACAGTTTGCTCACCCATTCATCTGTCGGTGCACGCTTGGGTTGCCTCCACCTTTCGGTTACTGTGAACCACGCTGCTGTGAACACGGTGCACACATATCTCTTTAAGATCCTGCTGTCGATTCTTCGGTATATACACAAAGGGGAAATCGCTGGCTGGCGTGGCGATGCTACGTTTAATTTTTTGAGGATCCTCCATACCGCTTTCCGCAGCAGCTGCACCATTTTACGTTCCCATCAACAGTGCAGGAGGGTTCCAATTTCTCCGCGTTCTCCCAACACGAATTTTCTGTTTTTTGGATAGTGGCCATCTTAGTGGGTGTGAGGCAGTATCTCAGTTTAGTTGCGATTTGCATTTTCCTAATGAGTAGTGATGTTGAGCCTATTTTCATGTGCGTATTGGCCATTCGCCTATCTTCTTTGGAGATTTCTATTGAATTTCTACCTGAATATGTAGTTTAGAACTGGGTAGTTTATTTTTCGATGGTGAGTGTAAGTTGTTGATATTTTAACCCATCATCAGATACGTGATTTGCAAATGTTTCCTCCCATTCTGTGGGTTGCCTTTTTATTCTGATTGTGTCCTTTGAGGTACAGAAAGTTTTAACTTTGATGTAGTTTGATTCGTCTATTTTTCTTTCGTTATCTGTGTTTTTGTAGTCATAGCCAAGAAACCGTTGCCAAATCCAAAGTCACATATTTCCTTGTACGGTTTTATAGTTTTAGCCCTTATATTTAGGTCTTTGACTCATTCTAAGTTAAGTTGTATAAGGCGTAAGGTAAGGGTCCAACGTCGCTCTTTTACATGTGGACATCCAGTTTTCCCAGCACCATTTGTTGAAAACTCTGTCTTTTCCCTACTCAAAGGTCTTGGCACCTTTGTTCGAAATCATTTGACCACACATGTGAGGGTTTATTTCTGGGTTCTCTATTTTTTTCCATTGGCCTATATGTCTGTTTTTATGCCAGTGTCCCAATATTTTGATTACTTTAGCTGTGTAAAAAGTTTTGAAATCAGGAAGTGTGAAATCTCCAACTTTATTCTTAATTTTCAAGATTATTTTGGTTTCTTGGAGTGCCTTGATATTCCACATGGATTTGAAGAAACATTTTTCCATTTCTGTGAAAAACACCTTGGGATTTTCATAGGTTGCACTGAATCTGTTGATTGCCTTAGGTAGCACTGACATCCTAACAATGTTACATTTTTTATCCCTGAATGTGATGTCTTCCTATTTATTTGTGTCTTCTGTAATTTCTTTCAGCAATGTTTTGTAGTTTTCACTGTGTAAGTCTTTGCCTCTTGCTTAATTCCTAAGTTTTTTTTTTGATGTGATTGCAAATGAAATTGTTTTCATAATCTTTCTGTAACTTTACTGAATTTATTTGATATTAGTCTTATTAGTTGCGAGTTGCGTGTGTGTGTGTGTGTGTGTGATCAGTTTTAACATGTGTCATCTGCGAAGAGAGGTAGACTTTTTCTAGCCTAATCGTTGTGGCTAGATGTCCAGTACCACGTGAGTAGAAATGGTGAAAGTGGGCATTTTCTTCTTTTGGGACTCCAATGACACAAAGTTTAGATCTTTTGGTCTTGTTTCCCAGGTCCTGAGACTCTGTTCCTTTTTCCTTTCCTTTTCTTTCTTTCTTTCTTTTTTTTTTTTTGAAGAAAACTATTTTCTCTTGATTGTTCAAGTTAGATAATGTCATTAACGATATGCGAGTTCACTGATCCTTCTCTGTATTCACCACTCTGCTGCCGAGCTCATCCAGTCATTGTTGTTGTTAGTTTGTCGACTTGGTGATTGTAGCTTTCATTTTTAACCTTTCCATTTGGGTCTTCTTTATATCTCCTGTTTCTTTGCTGAGGTTTTTCCTTTTTTTTTTTTTTTTTACTTTAGAATTTGCTGAAAGAGTGTTGTACCGCTTGTTGGGGCGCTGGTGCAAATCCTCGTCTGATGATTCAGCATCTGCATTGTCTCGTTGCTGGCGTCGGTGGCTCATCCTTCCTCATCTGAGTTGAGGCTTTCTTGGCTTTTGGTCTGAGCACAAGGTTATGAGACTCTCACTCTCTCTCTCTCTCTCTCTCTCTCTCTCTCTCTCTCTCTCTCTCTTGCATATCTATTTTAGCAGGCAGTCAAATCTATTTGCTTTAAGAATGTGAGTCCTGGCCCATGTTTTGTGGGCTATGTTTTAAATATCGATTACCTTTCAAAGCCTTGGCAGTGCCACTGTGCCCTGCTGCTCGTGGGCTACCAGACACCCGGGCAGTTTGCACACGGTGGTTCAGCCCCACAGTGTTTGCTGTATTGATTCTGGTCAGCTTGACAGTGGGATGTGTCCAGGACTTGATACACAGATTTCAAGCATCTCATTCTGCCATGGACCGAATTGCATACTCCCTCCATCATCCCACCCCCTGTTCATATTTGGAGCCCTAACCCCTCATGCGATGGTATTTGGAGATGAAACCTTTGGGAGGTAACTGAGTTTCCATGAGGTCACGGGGGTGGGGCCCTCGCGATGGGAGAAGTGCTTTTACATGAAGAGACAGCAGAGAGCTCTCTCGCGTCTTCTCTCTTTCTCTCTCTCTCTCTCCCCAGGCCATGTGAGACACACTGAGAGGGTGGTCACCTACAAGACAGGAAAGGGCTCTCACCAGAAACCGAGCATGCTGGCACTTTGATCTTGGACTTCTAGCCTCTGGTACCGAGAGAAGATGGCTCTCAAGCTTCTCCCCCCCTTTTTTTTCCCAGTCCGGGCCACCAGGGCACTGAGGCTTGAGTATAGGCTTTCTGGCCTCTCTGTAGGCATCTGCAGACAGTCCTGGCTGGACTTCCCAACTCTGCCCTCCTGCCTTTATGGGGGACAACCCTCCAAACCATGGCCATTGTGGCTCTCCCTTGGCCACACCCCTGAGTGGCTTCTCGTGCCTTTGGGAAAAGCTCAAACTCTCAGCGAACAAGGCTTGTATGCTGAGTTCTGCAGAGTCAGCTCTTGCTGCCAAGCACGCAAGACCTGTGAGCCCTGAACCTCACCTTCATCCAGATGATGTTTATTTGGGCTTAACTAGCCCTCCCTAGGCTAGGGACCCATTACCTACTGTGGCTTCCAGTGCCGAAGCCCCTCGCACTAACTGCCTTCACTTTTCTGCCGTCTTCCCTGGACGGTAGACTCCAGAGCCAGCGCTTCTGGCGTTCTCGGCTGTGTTCTGGCTGTGTGTGTATAGCGTGAGGTCTGGCGTGTGGCGAAGCAGTAAATGAGCCACGAGTCCTCACCTGCGTTTCCTGCCTCACGCCACCACGTTTAGATTCCAGCAGCAGCGTTTTGCAGTTAGTGATGGGCAGCCTTTGCCTCTGCGAGCCTCTCAGCCTGCAAGCCCTGTCTTCTTCTTCTCCCTCTGTTTAATTCCTATTTTCTTCCTACACCCCACAAAAACCCCCCTTTCATCAAAATGCTCTATTTATTTATTGCTCTATTGATTTAAAATAAAGCGATGAAATGAAGAGCAAGCACACACCAGTGATAGCGAGGCAACCAAGTTTTATTAAAAGTACCTGATATTATAGAATGGGTCTAGGTAATCATGTTTTCGAGCAAGCCAAGTAATTTCATACGAAGAAAAAATAGTATTAGCTCAACTTATTTGCAAACCTTATTTAATGACGATTTATTGATCTCTTTATTTCTGCGGAGAGGTGCATTTTTCTGCTCACCAAAAGAAAACGAGAGAAAGGATGACGTGAAACTGTTTCCTAGGAGAAATGTGGGGTTAAACCTCTGTGCAGTGTTTCAAGTGTGCCCACGAAGGACCGTGCTTAGAATTGAAAATATTTAGATTTCAAAATTAGATGATAATTATATGGAACTAAGGACGCTGCATGGAGCTTTGTTACGAAATAAGCTCACGTTAGAGACATCGGGGAGACTATCCTGGCCCCCGTGCAGAGGACCGACTTGGCTGTTAATTCCCACTGAGCACGGGGAGGGTTTGCAGGTAAACACCCCTCACAGGTGGTGTTTACAGGAGACAGTAGTAGAGATCTGTTTGGTGTAGCAGAGGGACTCAGCGATCGCATTGATTTCTCCCAGCAGAGTGACCTCAGTTCTTTGCATCCTCTCGTGTCAGTGAAGCGAGAAGCTCTCGGCGACACTTGCCCGCGTTTCGGCCTCATCGGAACTGTTGCGCAGCCTCAGCTTGGTTTCCAGTCTCTGCTTCCATTCTTCCCGGAGCCTAAAAATGGAAACGAAGCGAACACAAAAGGAGCGTTCATGCATCGCCTTGGACGTCGATGCGGGGAACGCGTCCTCCTTCCGTTTTTGGTTTTTTCCTGAAGGTGTGTACGTGTGTTCGGGTTTTAGAAGGTAGGCAGAGGACTTGCGCATTTAAACAGACGGATTTTAACTCTCACTTTCTCTCTGCAAAGTATTCTAAACTAATCCTCTGAACTTCCCTTGGAAAGTGCAGCATCTTTCGAGGGAGGGTGGAGGTGGAGGAGGGGAGGGAAACCTGTCAACCTCGACCTGTTTACCCAGCACAGCTATCTTTCCAAAACAGAGGTGAAATGAAGATGTTTTCAGATGTGCGGACACTGAGGGACTTCACCGCCGGCAGACTGTCACTGCACGGCGTGTTAAAGACAGTCCGCGCACGCAGCAGGAAATGACGCCAGATGGAAACCTGGATCGCAATGGAATGAGAACACCTGAACTCGCAGGTACGTGGGTACACACGAATAATTTTCTTATTATTTCAATCTCTACAAAGATGGTTAACTGATTGAAAGTAAAACTGGTAATGATGTAACGTGGGGCTTATCACGTATGTGGAAGTCAGTTGAATTTTGCACGGTAGCACAAAGGCCAGGAGGGGAGAAATGGAACTACACTTGTGTAAGGTTCTTACACTCTGCAGGAAAGGATGTATCCTTAAAGGTAGACTGTGACAAGTTAAGGGTATATACACACACACACACACACATATATGTATATCCTAAAGCAACCACTAAAATAACACAAAGAAATATAGCTAAAAAGCCAACAGAGGAGATAAAATAGAATCACGAAAATAGTTAGTTATTCCAAAAGAAGGCAGGGGAAAAAAAAAAAAAGGAAATGAAGAACAGATAAGAGAAAAAAAAGAAACAGAAGATGCATTTTAAAGCCAATGTACAAATTAATGTTAATGATATGAACAATCCAATTAAAATGCAAAGATCATTAATTGGATTAAAAAGCACTATCCAAGCATATGCTATCTACAAGAAAATCACTAAATATGAAGACACGAATAGCTCAAAAGTAAAAGGATGGAAAAATATGCCATCTTAACCCTAATGAAAAAAAGCTGGAGTGGTTATATTAATATCAGACTAGATAGATTTCATAGCAACGCATATCTCAAAGAGACAGAGAGTCATTTTGTAATAAAGGAGTCAATTCATCCAAAGGATATAACAGTCTTAAACATTTTTGTACCCAATAACAGAGCTTCAAAATACATGAAACAAAATACGATAGAAGGGCTACGAGAAACAGACAAATCCCCAAGGATAGCGGAAGATTTCAAAACCCGTCTTTCAACCATCGGTAAAACAAGTGGACAAGCAATCAGTAAGGATGTAGAACGCTTGAATAATGCTATCGACCAGCTGTTCTCCACTAATGAAAGGCAATGGCTGCCCAACATTCCTCTCACTTCTCTCCGTGTCTGCTTCTCTGCACTAGAAATAATAAGGAGGAAACCGAGGCACGGGGAGCTTTGCTGACACACTCAGAGACCCAAAGGGCGGGGACCCCTCCTTTGTCACCTTGCTGCGGCTGCTGTATGGAGCCTGGATTGCGTGGGGGGGGGGTGGCAGAGGGGAGCTGGTGCCCCTGAGTCTTTCACGCATTTTCTCACCAAGCCTCAGAACAACCTAGTGATCTGGCACTGTCTCCTTTGTCCATGTGGTGAGGGGACAAGACGGACTAGAGGTCAAGGGCAGAGACGCTCTGGAACCAGACCACCAGGTTCAGATCAGATCAGAAGAAGGGGAGGAGGAGGAGGAGGATCACCAATGAGCTGTGGCCTTGCCGCCCCGCCAACCAGAAAGCTCGTTTCTCGTAGTCCTTTGTTACCCACGTGGACAGATTCTACACGTGTATTTTAACGTTTCAATCGTCCGCACGGCTTGTTTCAGCCTGTTTTGCTCACCCCTTGGCTTGCACCTCACTTGCAGGTTGCGATTCTTCCATCTTCTCAGGCCAGTGTCACTCCACCCGAGGCCTTCTGGGTGCTCCCCAGGGGACATGCGCACACCCATGGCGTGGGGCTCACTGTGGCCTCTGGTGTGCAACATGCTGAGTGGCCTGGCCGGGGTGGGGAAGGAAGATGGCAGAGACCACCCAGTGCAGCTTCTCAGAGAATCCCCAGACGAGACGCCCTAACATGAGGCTCCAGCAGGTAGGGCGGCCTGCTGCTTCTTGCTGGTGGCCAGGAATAAGGCTGAGCAGGTCTCTCTATGCGGAAGGCACTGGGTTCCCCTCTAGGGCTCAAGAGGGGGTTTGGAGGCCAACGGTCGGCTTAACTCATGTGAATGAGTTAAATGCTCATTCTCAGGGTCTCAGCCCAGCGACCCTGGCCTGACAGTACGGGGTCACCAGCCCCGCCGTGGGGCCGACACTCACCTGCCCCATGCCCAAACTGTGTCCTTAACGACAGATAATGATTGCGCTGTTCTAGGAGGGGATAAAGTACCCAGACAGGCATGTCCCTTACTGTCCCCTGTGGGTGGCTCTCCATGGCCATCAGGAAGCAGAGTGGGTGAAGGTGGTGGGCTGTCACTGTCTCCACAGTGACGGCCACTCCGGTCTGCTCACGTGAGTTACTGCTCTCCACTCGGGCAGCCTGGCCGGGCTGGAATGGAGACTTGCACCTGGGGGGTGCGAGCCCGCGACCCTCCCCTGTAACAGCAGGACAGCCTGTGTCTTTTTACACACGTGAGCACTGAGAACGGGTCACTGTCATCTCCTCGACTGATTGCTTTTCCTGGACACGTCTGCTGCCCTGCTCCCCAGATTTAGCGCAGCCCTCACGTGCTAGAACTGATGGTAGGGAGGAGGGACGTTGCGTTTGTGAAGATGAGATTTAGAGCGTGTACTTGTTCACTGAGAAGAATTTAAAAGATCCCCGCCCATAACTGCAGATGGCAGCGGCCACGTATGTATGGGAACCTAAAATAATTACGTCCCCTGAGATGCCTGCCTGGCGATCTTCTGGAGAAATGAGTTTTGCTTTGAAAACGCAGACCCACAAGGTGATAACGATGTGTCAACATATGTTTGGGGAGGGAGGGATACTGACAGCGGGAGGGAGGTCGTGCCAGGAGGGAAGGGTACCCGGAACTCTCCTTTCTGCTCAGTTTTGCTGTGAGCCTGCTCTAAAAAATAAAGTCCGTCTTAAAGCATCAATTAACAAAAACCAGACAAACAAGCCGCCTACTTTCTCAGCGCACTTCTTCCCAGGCGGTGTTCCTCCGACTCTCGGTAGTAAGTCTGTTTGCCGATTTCCCTTTCCCAGAAGCGTTTGAGTTCGTGACAGGTGTTCCCGCAGAAGACCTCCCGGCGGACGTACTGATTGTTCATCCCCTGAAAGAGAGAACAGCGGTGAGCCCCCCGTGGAACACGTGCCCTTGGACCTGAGGGAGACCCTGGCTGGGCACAGACCCTCACCTGCGGGGTAACAGCCATCACCTCGCCACCTGTTGTCAGCCTCCGGTGATGCTAATTCAGAAACTCCCCACCGGAGCGTTGTGGGTCCTAGGCACCCGGCAAATACCTCTCTGTCCTTCCTTCTGCCTCACAGAGGAATACCGCCCCAGCTTCCTGTCAACACCAGTGTGTGCAGGCATCTTCTGCATTTAGTCATCACGCCATCCCAGGAGTGAGCATCACCTTCCCCATGTTACGGGCGGGACATCTGAAGAGTTACAGTTGCCTGTGGCCCCAGCGCCGTAACCAGCAGAAGGCAGGCTGCGTACTTCGGAGTGTTTTCAAGCCCTTTACTAAAGGGTTTGTCACGGAAAGTGGTCCCAGTGTCTGGCACACGGATCGAGCAGCTTTGAGAAGCTGTGTGCATGCACGTGTGTGTTTGTGCGTATGGAGCGTGTGTATGTATGGAGTGTTACACATCAGGAATGCTCGATTTTTTTCCATGAAGAAACTCTGCTCAACTCCTAGACCTGGTGGATCCAGCAGGCAGGTCGCAAGCAGGGACTGGGAGCGAGAGGAAGGAGTTCGTGGGGGCCACCGGAAGCATCCAGGGAGAAGCGTGCCCAGATCGGAGGGCAGCGCACGGATTCACACGCCGTGCCGGGGCTGCCGACTCGCGCGCTCGGTGCAGGCGAGGTGGTGCCGGCGGAGACCCCGGGAAGCACCAGAGCAGGGCTCGTGGGGAACCGCCTCCCGCAGGGCTGGACGCTGTGAGTCACTGGGCGCTAACACTCAAGGGAAATACAGAGGGGCGGTTGGACACGGGAGGCCTGGAGCCCGGCGTGAAGGTCTGGACCTCAGCTGCCTCTCAGAGACCGACCGGGCGGTGGGCCGCCGGAAGGAGGGAGGGTTTTGAAGCCAGACGGTTGCTCCAGACCCGTTTGTCTGTTAACTTGATGCACCTTCCGCTTGTCAACACATTCTCCCGGCCTCGGTTTCCTCCTCATCCTTAAAATCTCTGAAGATCAATTTGATCATGCATGTGAAGGTGTCTTGCAATGTAGAAGTTCTGGATAAATCTGCCTTTTCTGGTTCTTAAACTTCAAAGTGTACAGGGTGACATGCTCAAGTGGTCACAATAACCTCCCCTAACGTGCACCCTGTAGAGAGGAAACAATTCCCCGTCTTCTCTTATCTCCTGGGTCGGGGGCGGTCGACCTTGGCTGCACCGTGGAATCACTCCAGAGCTTTACAAAAGCCTGATGCCGGGCCTCCATCCCCCGGGAGTCCGATTTCGCGGTCTGATCCTGTCCTCTCTTGCTGTGGGCACGTCTGCGTCCCGAGCTGGCCCCCAGGGAGGCTGAGGCCATGAGGGCTGGGCACAGGGATGTCACAGGCACGGCCGTCTCACAAATGAGGCATTCTTCCCCATTTTGCAGGTAAGAAAGCTGAGGTTCAGAGGTAGCGCTTTGACTTTGTCAAGGTCGTCCAGCTGGTAAGTGGGGGGCAGCTGCCAGGCTCAGGGCCCAGGCTCCATCTACTGCCCCCTAACTGTCCCCTGTGGAGGAGGACAGTGACTTCCTTACTTCCTGGAAGTGCTCAGTAATCTCATACGTTCTTGGCAAAATAGCGCAGATCTGACTGACTGTAGGGAGCCTCCGCCTCAGAACAGAGCTCTTTGGAAATGGGGGCTATCCTGTGTTTTATTTAAATCTCTTAAAGCGTGTAGTGATGGCCACTAAATATTTGTTAAATCGAATAAATGCCCCCTCCCCCCAAAATTATAGAATCCTGAAAGGCTGGCTTAGAAGTGGCAGTGGCCCCGTTGGCAGTGACAGTGCTACAGGACATTGAGGGAGAGTCTATAGGGACAAAATGGGGGTCCCCTCGGGTCACCGCACCTGCCTTGGCCCTCATGGACTTGGCTGCACGTGTGACTGGAACATGCTTCTCAAGAGGACAGAGGGAAGCTGTCCTGTTCGCACAGTCCTTTGATCCTGGTCATTTTGAATTCCTGTGACGTTTCTGACATTGGGGGAGTTAGTGCACGTTACATTTTTCCCCCACGAAGTTTAAGGGGTTCGTTTTTTTTTTTCCTGAAGAAAAGAGCGGTGTGAGCTCAAACAGGGACTATGTGGCATTCAGCATCATTCTCTGTGCCCGGCTCTGATGGGCTGGTCCTGGCCCTCTGATTTTCTCTGTGGTCTGGCATTTCCAATCATTAGCCAAAATGAATAGAGTGTAATTGACAAACCAGAAACAGATGGGGGTGGCCTGGGGTGGGGTGGAGGAAGGGACTGACCGCAAAGGGGCCTGGGGACTTTAGGCGTATAGAAGCATTCTGCATCTTGTTTCTAGTGATGGTTACACAGCCATGTACAATGGCCCAAACGGATCCAAGTGCACACACACACAGTGGGGGAAGTTTATTTCCCTTGAACGATGCCTCAATAAAAGTAGAGAGGAAACGGCCTTCTGTGCGTAGACTAGAGATTCAGCCAAGTTCCCTGGCTCTAACGCACTGGGAGACCCTGGCAGCCGCTCCTTGTTGGGGGGAGCCCCTTCCTTCACGTCGCCTGTGTCCCCATGAGCATCTGTGCTTCGGCTTCCTGGCTTCTACAACAAGGACACTGCTCTCACCTTGCAGAAATGCGAGGAGGACGAGATCGGTAGCTGGCAAGCCTTTGGGAACACCGGGGATTGTCCTTGATAAGGAAATGGCTCTGGCCCTCTGCATCTCCTCGGCCGAGAGTCCAGCCGCCAGATGACGCCGCTCTGGAGCGAGTTGGTACTACGACCTCCTGTCTGTCACCACCGACTCGGAAAAGCCACAACCTCAATGACAGCTACGAACTTCACTTCACAAAATTCATTGGTGCTTAAAGAGAACAGCAGCATCTAGCACCTGCCCATGATTCGGTTAAACAAAATGTGTTGAGCTTTTACCCCCCCGTGGGACGTCTCTGCAGCAAGAGGGGCCGACAAACGTTCCGCAAACCAACCAAAAACAAAGGCACCTTTGTCCCTTGTGGGTCCTCATGCTGTGCCAATCACTTCATTTTCCAAGTCTCAGGTTACTCGGAGCGTTAAGCCCAAATTGAGGAATGAGAGAGGTGGTGTTTGTTTGTTTTTGTTTGTTGTTAAGAATTTTGGCATAGACTGCTCATTCTTAGGAATCTTGGCTCGCCGGGCACGTGTATACCAGTCGACCGTGCACTCCTCCGATACATTTCTCGTAAATCCAACACCTCCTAAGGCGATTTGGCGATTATTTTTCGCAGCATTTTAAAAGGCTTCGTAAAGATCACAGCTTGAAATAGAACAGAGGTTCCAGTTCCAGGTAAAATGGAGAGGCACACGCCACCCCTGTTGTCTCTCCGGAGACTGCAGCTCCAAAGCCTGGACGGACTGCCCAGGGCAGCCGACCGATGACTCTGAAACGCAGACAGCAGCAGGTGCATCATCGGAGAGCACCGGAATGCCAGTCACCGTTGAATGGGGCTCGTTTTCTATTTTCCCTTGGGTATTCCCCAATGTGTAGACTCAAGGCAACCAGAAGAAGCCCAGAAGTGGGAACACGGCCAGGGAATGCTCCAAGAAGTCCTCTGATTCTTGGGAGAGAGGAGACCCCTGGTGCTCAGAGGACGAGGGCATCACTTGTTTTCCTTGCTCCACTCTCTCAGGCCTCCAGGAGAGTCCAAGGTGAGGGAGGCATGGCAGCAGCTAGGGAATTGATGGGCGGCGCAGGGCCTGCCCACACGAAAGCCTCTCTCCTGTAGGAGGAGACGGGGTCCTATCCCTCCCTGCTCTATCTCTCTCTCAGTCCTCGGGGCATTCAGCCCCAGATGTGGGTACAGCCCCCGGAAGCGCACAGTAGAACAGGTAACTAAAGTCCCAGGTTTCTGGCCAAAGGACTGAGGAAAGGGGAGTCCAGGGACTTAGAAATTGCCAGGGATACCACACTGGCGGACAGACCTCCAGAAGGAGATGCCTTAAAAATGGCTTATGAGCATGGAAGCTAGCCTCCCGGCAGCACATGCAGGACTCTGATCCCAAACGGCGGAACTAGTGAAAGGAAACTCACCACAGATGACCATCATCAGCTAACTAGATAGAAGTGTAAATATGAATCTCTTCACCCAACGATGGCAGAATACAGAATCCTTTCAAGTGCACATGAAGCAAACCACAAAAGAATTCCTAGAACTAGCCAGTGAGTTTAGCAAGGATGCAGGATATGGGATCAAAACACGAAATTAATATATGCCAGCAAAGGACAATTGAAGATTAAAATTAAAAACACAATACCATTTATAAAACTCCCCAAAATGAAATAACTTACTTATGAATCTAACAAAGCATGTACAAAATATGTTTGTTAAAAACTGCAAAATGCTGGTGAAGGATATGAAAGAACACCAATGAATTCAGAGACATCATGTTAATGGATTGGCAGACTCAACATAGCAGAGACATCAGTTCTTCCAAAATTAATCTATAGATTTATTGCAACTCTAATATATGGTGTTGGGTGTTGGCAGAAGGGGTGGGTGTTGCGATGTGTCTCCTCAAATAGTGTCAGAGCAACAAGATGCCAATGGGGGAAAAAAAAGGAGAAAAAAGGGAGAAAAAAAACTACTTAAACCCCACACCTTATAAAAAAAATTATCTCAAAATGGACCGTAGAGCTAATATAAAATGTAAAACTGTGAAACTTTAAAAAAAAAAATAAGAGAAATTATTTGTGGCTTGGGTGTCTTAGAAATGACATCAAAAACATAAATCATAAAAGAAAAAATTAATAAATTGGGCTCCATCGAAATAAATAAGTTTTGCTCTTCAAAAGACACTGTTAAGGGAATGAAAGATAAGATACAAACTAAGAAAAAAAATTGCTAATCATATATGTGACAAAGGATTTATAGTATGAATATATAAGAACTCTCAAAATTTAACAATATGAAAGCAAACGACCCAGTTAAAAGATAGACAAAGCCCTTTAATAGACACTTCACCAGAGAGAATACACGGATATCAAATAAGCACATTAAAAGATGTTGGCGTCATTAGCCATTAGGGAAATACAAATTAAAACCATGTAGAGATACCTCTACACCCCTAGAGGAAGGCCAAAAAAAATATATATATATATATATATATATATATATATATATATATAGAGAGAGAGAGAGAGAGAGAGAGAGAGAGAGAGAGAGAGAGAGAGAGAGAGAGAGAGAGACAATATCAAGTGCTAGAGAGGATGGATGTGGAGCCATTAGAAATCTTATATGTTGCTGCTGGGAAGGCAAAATGATACAGGGATTACCGGAAAACAGTCCAGTGGTTCCTTATAATCATATACCCACCGCATGACTCAGCAACCCTGCTCTGAGGTCTGAAGCCTAGAGAAATGCAGACTTCCATTCTAGCAAAAACCTGTACACAGTTCTGGTCATAATTACCAAAAAGTAGAAATGACCTAACAGTCCTTCCGTGAGTGAATGGATAAAAACCTGTCAAGCATCCGTGTCTGGAATACTGTGCAGCCATAAGAAAGAGCAGACTGGTGATTCGTCCAATAGCTCGGATGATGAATCTCAAGGGCATCTGCTGGGTGCAAGAAGCCAGCCCCAATAGACTATCTATTCTCTATGACTTCGTTTATAAGACAGTCTCAGAAAGACAAATTGTAATAATTGCCTGAGGTCAGAGGTGGGAGAGGGTATAACAACCAAGGATTATAACAACGAGAGGATTTTGGGGGTCATGGGATTGTTCTCTCCTGATTGTGTGTGGTTACACAGAATTGTATGGATGATAAATTCATAGAACCGAGCATACCCAGAGGTCCATTTTTTTTTTTGCCGTATGTTAATAGACAAATAAAAAATATAGAATGGAACGGAAATATTTTTAGTAAAATGTCTTTTGACTTTTTGCTGATTTGACAAGATTCGGCCGTTGAAAAGTCTAAAGCTAATTTACCGTCCATGAAGCACCACTGGACCTGGCTACTCAATTGTCCCGTGAACCGGCAGCAGGAGCTTTTATAAACGCAGCATGCAGCAGCCTTTCACCTCCTCAGGGCCCCGTTATGTGAACACTGGCACTGATTTCTGGCGTTCTCACGGAGTTGAGCTTGTTTTGAGTGCACCATCTAAACATACTAATTAGCTATGGAAAAGCCCCTGTCAGATGCGGAAGTCATTTTTAATCAGACGCAAGGCAGGGGGTTCAGAGAAAAGATAAACCCCAGGCTGAAAAAGACGGGTGGGGCAAGGAGTCTATTCATTTCATTTCCCCCGAGAAGTGCAGGACGAACTTCCATCCCAGGCACATTCAAGTTCAACACCCTTTACCTTGGAGATGAATCTGCAGCTGTCTGGACGGCGTAGAGGAGGGTGGGCTCCGGGGCTTCGGGAAGCCACGTCCTGGTCCTGAAACTCGGGCTCTCAGCCCTTTATATGCGAGCGGAGGAGTTACAGTAACGCCTCAGCCTTTCAAGGTTACATGCACCGAATTAGGATCAGAATCACGGAGGTCTCATTCCAGGGACATGGCGGCCTCCTTCCTGGTGAAAACCAGCCCTGCTCCCCTGCCCGCTCAGGGCTGGAGAACTCTGCTCTGGCAGGGCCTTCGGGGACCATGACTTGGCTGGAACCAGTTACGTTTAGACCATGTTCTGGATTATCCGGGAGCACGAACTTTGCTAAAGCTGCCCTCCACCCTTCGGGGGGTAAAGGAGCCTTGGATGGTGTGACAAGTCACACTTCGGGGGTCACGTTACAGGATGACTTAAGGGAGGCTCGTTGTCCTTCGGAGCCGCTAATCCACGCACGGAGCCTGGCGAAAACATTTCACCGTCTGCTCAGTTCTCCCCCAGTGGGGGCGGGAACTGCCAGGGGACTGTCTTCCAGTGAATGCCACCAAACCGAGACAGGGCTTCTCAGTGGAGAGTGGCCTTCGAGCCATTTCAAGGAGCGCGGGGGATCTTGCCTTAACATCTGGAATGGCCCCTTGTCTGAGAAGAGTCAGGTGGTCACCAAACCCTGCAAGGCCACAGCTTGCCACTCAGCGCCGATGCTCACACCTCCGCTGTGGAAAGCGGGAAGAGAGGCCGGCATTGAACCTGTGGGGCTGTCCTGATGAGCCTTTTCCCGCCAAACGCGAACATCTCAGCAGAACCAGATCATGCAGGCGAGGGTTTCTTTCATAGGGCAGAGCAGGAGGTAGATTTGGGAGCCACTCCACGCACCACCTACTCAAAATGATACCAAGAGCAACACTGATGTCACCAAACTATATATTTAAAGGTAAAAACACCCATCTTGCTTTTAGTGGCTTTCTCCTGATAAATGTCATATGCAAATGGAAGCGGAGAGGATAGGAATGAAACAGTCATCAAATATTTCTCCTGTAAGTTTTTAAATACCCTTTCCCTATTTAGAAGAGATCCACAGAGGAACGGAATACTTAATAGGTGAAAGAGTACCTTGGAGAATTTTGTTCTGCACCGACGTACTCATGTTAGGAAAGCCTCTTTGGTTATGTGAGATTCCTCAAACTTTATCGACCCCGTTAACAAGTCCTTTAGAAAAAAAACTGGTCAAATTAAACGTTTTAAGTGTCACGACTCCCCCAGGCCCCTCCCTGCTCCCCAGAGATCTGAAAAACCTACTTCATTCCCTAGCGTGGAATTTCAAAGGACAAACATGTATGATTTTCCTAATTCAGCTGGATCTTGACTTGACACCCTTTAGCATATTCAAATTTTCATTCTACGTTTATAATTTGTTTAATGGGCAAAGACTCCTCCAGGGGTGTCCTCGTCGGATTCTCCGTTGAGAAGACAGTATCGCCCCCCACCCCGCCCGACATGTTGGCCTTTCCTAAGCAAGTTCAAGGTCAGTAAGGCAGACGTTGGAAAGCCAACAACGCACTTCTTCAGCCAATTCCAAACTGTCACTAATGTCGGTTTCGTGACACCTAAAGTATTTGCGTGGGCTGCGTCATGTTTCCAAGCTTCATGCGGTGGCTGCTTTTCTGGGATGAGCCGACAGGGCCAGGCCAGGCCAGGCCCTCCCCGGGTTAGCAGCAGCAAACCATAACGTGGCGGTACGGGCATGTTAATAAACATAACGAGGGTCTTTCTTCCTAATAGCGAGCTCCATTCCCTGCAAGGGTTCACAGCGCTCTGCGCACATCAGTCGTCATCCGGTTGCTTCACGGTCAGAAAGACTGTAAGCTCATAAAAAGGTAGACTGCTTAACTTTAAGCACAGGAGGCGAATTTTCTACCAGAGGGGGCAAAGGGAAAATAAAACGAATATTTACGTATGTTGCATCGTGGAGAATTTTAGGTTGTATCGTGGTTCTTCACAGGAGTTTGTCACCCTCGCTTTAAAGATATGAAAGCTGAGGCTGAGAAAGACCGAATGATGTGCCCGTGATCCCACAGCTGTGAACAGCAGAGCTGAGGCTGAGACCCTGTGCTGGCCTGAATTCAGAGCATGCGAGCACTTTGAAGTCCACCCTCGTATTAGGCACATACAATGTAAAGTAGAGATATCCACATAAAACATGGTTAACATTGTGTAATCTGAGCCCACTAAGGCATGGCGACATCTCTCATCATCCTTTTATTGAAGAGGAGGCAGGGGGTTCCAAGTTAAATCTTTGATACTTAGATAGACAATAAATGACCAAATAAATGGCCACGTCGGTGGGACTGTTGGGATTGGGTCAACAGAGAGTGAGGGGCCTCAGGCTGTGGGTTCTGGAATCCCGTTTCGTCGATGCGATTCCTGACAGCTCAGCGTCACGCAGGACAAGTGCTTAACCTCTGTTATGACTTGGCCACAGCCTGAATGGAAAACCCTCACGTGTGCCCAGCCCCAAGGACCGTGCCGCCAAACACAGACTGTCGAAAGGTGGCCGGGCCCGAGATGACAAAGGGATGATGACCTTCCCATGCAACATTTCGAGGACGTTCCTGACGGCAAATGTCCCAACCTATTCGCCCTTGAGGATGCCGCTGCTCGAAGACCGTGGTTTCTCTGTCTTTCATTTTTAAAATATGGTCGCCGTAAGCAAAGAGGTCTCTGGATGCCTGGGCCAAATCCGAGGGAAGTCTGAGAGTTAGTAGCAATCTGCTGCGGGGCTGTGCCCCTTATTCCACTGTCTCTTGGGGGCTCTGACTTTGGGCAAACCTGTGCTCCTTCGCCAGGACCCACTGGCAAATCGAATGAGCACCTACCTCACTTCTCCTTCTGTCTTCTCTCGGCGGCCTCTTTCCCAGACCGCACTCCTTGCTTCCAGGCGCCTCTTGACCTGAGGAAGGGGCCAAGTCCTGAGTCGCGATTCTGACCCTGCAAAGCTAAACGTTTCACACCGATTTTGCAGGATGTTTTTCATTTGCAAAGTGTGTTCAGTGACCTTATCCAAGTTATCAGCGAGGATATGGAAAAGGGATAAGAAATGTGACAAATATGATAAAAAAAAAAAAACAAAAAACCCGTAAGATGAGCGTGGAAGTCCACAGATGATAATGCTTCTGCTGTAGAGGGGTGGTCAGTGAGGCAAGGGGTCCGTAGGTGGGCAGGCCCCTGAGTGCCGGGCAGCCTGGGGAAGAGGCAGGACAAGACTTGACCGAGAGAATTGCTGACCCTGTTTGCCAAGCAGCCCAGACCTCTGTCCACTGCAGACCCCAACTCATACAGAGCCAGGGACTGCTGCGGACCCTGGCAGAAGCCACCGTCTGAGGCTTCTAGTGCCTTCGTGTGGCCGGGAGCACTGGACCACTCTGTGAGGCATGCACCAATCCGTAGAGCATGAGAAGTCTGTCCCCCTGGAGATTAACGTCAAGGACCTCGCTTAAAACCGTGCTTTGTAAGAGACAAGAGTTGCGAAAATCGACGTGGCCTGGGCTTGCGTCTCCCTCCAGCCCTTCCCCGCTCCTTTGCGAATCTGATCCGTGTGTCCGTGACCTTCGGATAAGCTGTTCCTGCTTGGTGGGGAGGGCAGGTGTTCGTGAGCTGCCCTGGATTACACCCGCATTTTCACCGTCATTCTCTGAAGAAAAATGAGA
The DNA here is from genome assembly GCA_003508835.1 of Eonycteris spelaea. Lineage (NCBI taxonomy): Eukaryota > Metazoa > Chordata > Mammalia > Chiroptera > Pteropodidae > Eonycteris > Eonycteris spelaea. The sequence continues at coordinate 795,996 of PUFA01000145.1, read as the reverse complement.
ACGGGGGAGGATTCGGCAGAGCCATGGGGAAGATTATTCTAGGCAAAGACGTGTGGGGTTTTTCCAGACACGAAGAATGAGGCTGCTGAGTCCGGTCACGTCTGGCCAAGCCCATCCTTCCGTTTCAGGGGTGTAGCCCGGGAAGGGCGGAGGCGGACCGCGGAGCAGGGCTGAGGCTGGCTTCGTGGAGCAGGTAGGGGTCGGGCGGAAGTGACGGGGGGATGGGGTGCCTCCTCCACGCTTCCACCGGGACCCAGGTGAGTGAGAACACCTGTGCGGGGCTCGGCGAGCTGACTCCCTGAGCCTGGACTGCAGCCGGCGACCGGGGAGTGTCACAGTGCACGGCCAGGGCTGCTCGACTTCATTTTCGGATATTGCTAACGACCACAATAATGAAATATTAGGTTAATGTATTGGCTGAAGGTGTTAAAGGAGCTCAGACCCCACGTTGAGGTGACGTGGAAAACGGGCACTCTCGGAGACTTTGGGTGGAAACGTAAATTAAAAACCTACACTGTTATGCTAATTTGTTGGGTTTCATTTACTGAGTTGTTTATTTTGACAATAAGTAATATACTAATGCTTTTTTTTTCCAGTGTAAAAAGTTGAAACAACACAGAGACACCTAGAATTAGATGTGAACGTCCCCCTCCCCAGATCCTCCCCCCTCAACCCAATCCTACCTTCCTTTTCAGCTACGACCCCTCCCAGGCTGGGTGGTGGTCACCTAGTCATTTTCCGAAGCATCTGTACAAATACATGTAGAAATAAGACGTGCGACTTTCTAAATATAAATGACCAGAAGCCCAAGGGAAGGCTTGCCTCCCGTCCGGGTGTGAGGCCGAGTCCAAAGCCAGATCCTGTCTCTCCCCAAAGGAGACAGACGAGCCACTGCTCAGAGGGGCCTCGGTGATCCTGTGCTAGGGGACGGCGGCCTTGCTCCCAGACCCCACCGCTAAGACAGCAGTCCCTGGTGCTCACACCCAGGGCACTCCTTCCATCCCCAACAGCAGAGGGACCTGGTTGGCCAGCCCGTGTTCGGCAAGGCCCCAGGTACCCCAAAGCGACGGGGGGAACTCCGGACCACGGAGGAAACGGAAACCGTCACGCCCGCTTGCCAGCGACCTGCTTCTGGTTCACGTTTTCTAACACATCTGGAAGGAGTCGCAAAGCCCAGAACATGGTCCAGGATCGGACCAAAGCCCAGGGGCTCTGAGCGAGAGGCCGTCGGACTCTGCATCCTGAGGGCGAGATCAGCACCCCCATCGCATTCTGAAAGAGAGGGGAAAGGGTACCTAGGTGGAAGATTCCAGAGAGAGGAGTTGGGGGAGAGCACATCAAGCGGGACAGTAAAGAGCCGAAGAAGTCAGGAGGGAGACAGTAAGGAGGAAGGCCCAGAGGAGCAGTAAGAAGGCGCTGTCAGGTGCAGAAACTTGCGGGGGAGAGGCTCAGGAAAGGTTTGCAGCAGGCATCCGGGATGGTGGCGGCCCTTGGGTCCTGGGCCACGAGTCAAAAACGGTCTTACATTTAGCTACAAAATGCTTCAAGGAATGCGAAAAGCCAGAGGCACAGAGACTCTGGAGCCTGCGCGTTGGCCTGTCTTGAGTCATCGGTAAGACTCTGAGAAGCGACGTCATGACCTTGGGCCTCATGGCCAGGGAGGGCAGAGGGGACGTGGGCCCGTTTTCTGATTTCGCATCAGGGCTTCCTTCCCCCCTGCGTTTCTCGCTGCCGGAGGCAGATCCTGGGCACTGCAGAGCAGCAAGAGCCCATGCTGTGTGCGCACTGTCCCGAGGCCTGACTCCGCAGGGGCGTTGTGTGCCTCGAGTGACACACGGGTGGCCGGGAGCCAGGGTAACTGCCCACGCTCACACGGCAGCACCGCCTGGCGGGGCTGTCTTGCACGCCCAACCCAGCCCCTAGGGAAACATTTTGGCCCACCACGCTGGGCAGGTCCGCTGAAGCTGGCCATGTGCTGGACTCACTAAACGTTCTCGTCATCCTCACCAGGATCCTTCCACTAGGGGTGTTGATATCATTCCCATTGTACAGACAAGGGAAGTGAGAGCTAGAAAATTAACATCCACCCATGGTCACAGAGAGCCCCTGGGATTTCTCTGCATGGAACCCCACAATTATTCAGTGTTTTGCCTTGTGAAGACAATTTCCATACACGGCAATCCAGACTGAAAATTCTAATCTGGTCACCGTGACCCAGCCGCTGGGTGACCGAATGCTGCCTTGGCAGTATGCCCGGTTCTATATTTGTGACACCACAAATTTTATTCATGGCATTTGCCTACGAAAGACTGGTTTTCTGTGCAGTGAAGATAATGGTAATGACAGCTAATATACCCAGGACCTATTGCAATGCGGGACAACTTTCTGCTCCTTCTCACGCATGCCCTGTGGGCCGGCCTTCTGATCCCCTGGCGGCTGGAAGTCGCGGCTCAGGCATTACCAGGAGTCACGCTGCTCAGAAGCAGCAGAGGCCAGACCGGCACTGTTCCCCAGGCCCAGCTCAGGGGCTCCACACTGCCGAGTGATTGGCAAAGACGGCGTACAAAGATGGCCCAGTGGGGAGAGGGCTGAGGATGACTGAGAAGCACAGTGGTGGGACCTTCCTCACTCTCTCTTTCAACACATTTACGGGTCACCACTGACATGCCCCGCACTGGCCTGGGGGCTTCAGTGAAGAGCCTGCCACACCCTCCTTCTGCCACAGAGCAAACCCAGGCGTTTAAGTGACTTGCCAGTAATGGGCGGGGCCGGCTTCTACTTTTAGCCTGTCTGAGTCCAAACCCACCGCTGGGAGAAACCACAGGTTAGACTAGACGAGCTAGCTCTTGGCAGCCTGGGGAGGTGAGTCCGACGTTTCCTGCTCTCCTCCAGCCTCTTTAAAAGCCATTCTTTCTCACCACTCCTCTTCCCAGCAGAGGTCCGTCCGACCCAAGAAGTATTTCTCTGTCAGTGCTGGGAAAGGGCCGGCCTGCCTCCCTCCAGGTCCAAGAGGGAAGCTCGCCATGGGGTAAGGAAGCAGAAATGGTCTGATCTGATACCAGATCTCCAGGAGCGTGTATGGATGTGTATGCACGTGTGCACGTGGTGATCGATTTATGGCTCTGCGCCTCCTTTTGGTTATTTTCAAGTGGGCACTTGGCACAACTCACTTCTCGGTGAGAGCCCCGGGCCCCAGGGATCGCCAGAAGCCAGAGGAAGAGCCACATCCATTTCAAGGAACGTTGGTCAGCTCTGCCCACCCAGCGGTTTCAAGCCGGAAGGAAGCTGGGGCTGGGCACATAGCTGGGGGCAGTGGGGTAGGGAGGGTCAGTTTTCCAAATCTGCGGTTAGGCGCGGTTGCTGGCCCTGGAGACCGGTGGCATCAGGTGGCTGTCGTTCCCTCTCCTAAGAAGTGAGACAGAGACGCAGCTGAATTTAGGCTCGTGGAGCGGCAAAGCAATTGGTCTCACTCTCCTTTACGGGCTCCCCTCCTCCTTCGCCTGCCCCTGCCAGGGAGGAGTCTTGGACCTGGGGCAGCAGAGGCCCTGGCTTGGCTGTGCCTGCGCTGACTGAGCTGGAGCCACGTCCAGCCGGGTGGTGGACAGCGGTCACCCTGAGCGGCGAGGGAGCTTTGAGCTCAGGGACAAGGGTCTTCTGTCCACGGAGCTGTTGACATTGCTATTGATAAGTGGCGGGCTTTTGGAGCAGTCACAGGACTCCTTGCAGGGGCCGAACCACTTTTTGTCCCAATACCCGCCAGTGCTACACAAAGATCAACGTCTCGCTTTCCACAGCCCCAGACGAGATCTGGTTTCCCTTTCGCAGCACGTGGGTTTTGTTCTGATGTCTGGTAAATCCAAAGTCAGTTTAGAGTTTCTTTTGGGGCTGGTGACGTCCGAGAATAATCCAGGTCAACTTTTTTGATTGATTTGATTATATGCTGATTTATCTCATTCCTAGTCCTTGCCTGCCTTCCCCCCTCCCACCCCCCACCCCCACCAGTGAAAAAGAAACCTGAGCGATTCGGAATTCCATCCTTTCCCTTGTCTTTTGATTCTGTGTTGGTTGGCACCGGCCAGGAGGGCTCCCCATGGCACTGGGGCTAATCCATGAAGGGTTAATTCACATCGCACATCCAACATAAGGAATAATTGTGTCGCTTAGAAGTGCTGTATTGCTTAGAAGAAAGCAGAGGGGTCTTCTGCTTTTATTTCTCAAAAAAAAAAATTTTTTTTTTTCAAAGCAGTGGGTGAAGCTGGCCAAGTCTGCAGGAAGGTGCAGAATCCTGGAGATGCCAGACTGCGCTGAGGGGGTCTGGCCAAATGGCACTGCTGTCCTTCCTTTAGCAGGTAGCCTGGTCTCAAGTGCTAATTGCCTTATAACCAGAGCTGCTAATGAGAACGAAGATAAGGAAAGCTCCCTTTCCCCACCCCCCTTCCTTCCCACCCTCCTTCTCTTTGGTCTTCCCTTCTAGCATCCACCCTGCATCTGCGGACCACTCTAGGGTCCCAGGCAGTTGGCACATAGGTGCTGAGGATGCTTGCAGACGAGCCAGGGAGACAGACATGGAAACAAATCAGTGTGATGGAGTGTCCTGAAACCTGAGATGTGGGAGATGAGCATTCAGCTCAGAGTGGTCCTTCCCCCACGGTGGCGGGAAGTGTGGCAGGGGGGAGTGCCCGGTCACCAAAGGACAAACACTACGAGGCTCCTAGAATAGTCAAATTCATAGCTATGAAAAAAAAGTAGAAGAGCGGTTGCCAGGGCAACGGGGAGTTACTGTTTCATGAGTAGTTTCCGCCTGGGAGGGTGAAAAAGTTCTGGTGATGAATGGTGTGTACAATAATGCGAGTGTACTTAACGCCACTGCACTTTACACTTAAAAATGTTTAAAATGGTAACGGTTATGCTCTGTCTATTTTGCAATTAAAAAATAAGTTGATGTAAAGAAAACAATTAACTACAGATGGCATGGCCAGGATCAAGGCAGCACGCACGCCCAAGTCCGGCCTCGCCCACAGTGCGGTTGTGAATTATTTGCATGCAAATGAGCTTTATTTTAATAACCTGAAGTTTTTTTGTTTTTTGTTTTTTTTTTTAAATTTACTATTTCTGGGCAAAAAAAGTTTTAAAACACTGTGGTGAATAGGCAGATATTAAAAGAAAGATGACATCTGTTAAAAACCTTTTTTGTACTAGTGTTCTATTTGATTTTACTTAATTCTAATCCCACTGTCACATAGGGATTAACCCAGGTTCACAGACTGGGAAACGGGCCCCACCGAGGAGTTAGGAGTCCAGACCAGCCCTTTCCACCGGGCCACCCGCCCTGCCCTGAACTCTTTGGGGGTGCCCCTCACTGCGCCCGTGTATCCCATTCCCCTTCTGTCCATTTGGCACTGCGGAAAATCCCTCTCGCTTGGAATTTTGCATCTGGAGGGCCTTAGTTCCAGGAAAACTCGAATTGGGGGTGGAGCAGCTCCTAAAAAATGGAAACGGATCTTGTCCCTGAGCGGAGCGTGCACCACAAAGCCAGACCAACACTGGGCGCCGCCTGGAACTCCTGGCTCTTCCGTTCCTCAGTTTCACATGTGAAAACAGATGTGATTCGCCCTCGCCAGGAAAAAACACACAAGTGCAGAGGGGAAAAAACTTACCACCACCACCAGGCACCAGTCACAGCACACCCAGAAAGAAATAACCATAACAGTTCCCATCTGGGTCAATATATTTCCCATTTTTACTAGGCATGTGCATATACACAATGTATGTTTAAAATGAGCTTTACAATAGTGTAATCACCTGGTTTTACAACTAAACATACTGGGAACATGTTCTCTTTTACAACAGTTAAAATAATTGTGTAGCACAAATCAAACAATCGATTAAGCGTTTTTGTTGGGGAAATTTAGATTTAAGTTTTTCCACGGAGACTTTATTCTCTTTGCAAAGCCTTGAGAAAGAAAGTGGTGGCTTTGTCTTCTATAGCTTTCTGTAGATAGGAACTTGCCCTTCAACTTAGCTTTTTAATTTGCTTCTCTGTGCCCATCTAATTATCAATCGAGTAATCCATTTCGTTGTTTTCTGTCTGTCCCTCCCATCTGCTTCCTCTTCTCTAGTTTTCCTGGCTGCACGCGCGCACACACACGCACACACGCATCTGTTCCTCCAGTATTCGGCCCCTCACCGCTAGTATCTCTTCCCTCCCCTCTCGTTTGCTCTTATAGATGATTCCTTATCAAGCTACTGTCTTAATTGCTTTTGATCACCTCCAGGTTTTAATCTCGGTGCCACACTAGGACTAGCTTTTAATAACTCGAAGATAGAGTTGTTTAAAGGAAAATACTAATAAGAAGCCCTTGGTAGAGTTACATGTGTCCAGAAACACGGGAGTTGGGCACAATGTGGATACGGCTTAGTGTTTTTCTAAGTAGTTTTTTGGAGGGGGCAGGGCAGAGGAAAGTAGTCGGTACAGGCACACCTCATTCATTGCACTTTGCTTTATTTCGCTTCACAGATATTGCATTTTCCACAATGTGACGGTAAGACCCTCCACTCGCAAAAAAAAAAAAAAAATTATGGCTTGCCGAAGGCTCGGATGATTGTCAGCATTTTTCAGCAATAGAATGCTTTTAAATCATGATATGTACTTTTTTTTTTTTTAGACATAATGCTATTGCACACCTAACAGACTACAGTATAGTGTAAACGTATCTTTTATATGCAGTGGGAAACCCAAAACATTGTGCACCTCGCTTTACTGCACTGGTCTGGAGCCAACCCTGCGATATCTCCGAGGTGTGCCTGTACTCTAGGGAAACATTAGGGACCTTCATGGAAATCTATCCACTCTTTCAAGGCAACTAACGAATGGTCATCTCTCAGAACGATAGCCTTTAAAGGTCATGACATTTGATGACAAATGTTGCCTTAAATGTCGATTACTATTAAGTTTGTATAGCAAGGCAGATGCCAGCCAGCATAAGAGTGGTGCATGCAGAAGGTGTTAGTTCTGGAGTCCTGGACGCCGTGAGGTGCTCATCCATCACATGGCCATCTGGAAGGTAGGGACGCTTGGTCATTAAAGGAAATCCCTCCGGCAGCTGAACCTGCTGTCCACACACGTGGCATAATCTACATGAGCCGGAATCGGTCAGGGCCCAACATTTGAAGAGAACAGTGTATACATGGAATTCACACTCCCCTGAAAAAAAATCTTTCAACAGAAGTCACCATAGGTCTACGGTGAACTTGCTCTTCCCTGGACATGCACCGTCACTCACACCTGGTAACCTACCCTGCCCGGCCAGTGACACCTGCCATCCACTGCAGGTGTGCAGCAGAACTTGGTTAGGCTCTGACGATAACAACACAGCACGTTTGGGTTCCCAAGATGTAGGAAGAAAATCTGGTCCTCAGCCATTCAATCACTCAACCCACATTTCCCAAATGCCTGTCCTGGACCCATCTCTGAGGATGCGGAGGGAAAGATGCCGGCTCTGCGAGGGGGCGGGGGTTTCCTCTTGTACTTAAGTGAAGTGCTGGCTTCCATTTACTTTCTGAACACGAACATGTTCAATTTCTAACACCTGCAGGGGCAGAACTACGAGACACCCCTGCTCTTGTTTTCCTCTAGGTTCCTGCCCTTCCTGTTATCGTTTTTTCCTCAAATCAATAAAAATCTACAAGGTGAAAAGGTTGTTCTGAGACCAGTCACAAGGGAGGCGGAGGGGCTGTCCGTGCAGGGACCTTGTAGGACCCATGAAGAAGTCCTAAGTAACGACAGTGGGTGGTGGAATTTGGGGATGGGGCCCCAACCCTGCCATCGGGGTGGGTACTAACTGAATGGTCCCCCTGGAGACTGTCTGGGTCTCCTTGAACCCCAGAAAGCACCTCCTGGCATTTTCCGAGGCCAAGCCTTTTTCTTATTTTACCTTAAAAGAAGTTCGCATACTATAAAATGTCAAACAGACAGCAGGGCTAGCTAGCGACATTTTGAGGGCATCGATATCGAGGACACCAAGGTGATTATCCCAGCTGGAGTCCTAGATGCGTCTACAAGCAGAGCTTTGGCTGCCCGTTTCTTAACAAGCCATGAAGTAAGAGGGGAGAGCCCGTCAACGAGGGGCCCACAGACCACTAACTAACCTGAAGTGCGCGGGGGAAACGCCACTTACTGCAGCCGGGTAGAAACGTCTGCGGGAAGCAGTGCAGCCGGCCGTGCCAGCACTTGCACAGGGAGCACCGCCTGGGCAGCCAGGTGTCATGGGGCGCAGACCCACAGTTCCTGGGACGAATGCATGAGGCGACAGATGCGTATGTCACACCCCCGTCTCTCCTTCCCTCTCTCTCCACCCCCCGCACCCCGTTTCCATGGCTCACGCTCGGCGTCGATCATGCTCACAGTTCCGTCCGTAGAAGGAGGGGGGGCAGGCACAAAAGGACCCCAGCATGCAGGTCCCCCCGTTCAGACAGCAGGTTTTGTTGAGCTCCTTACCTGAAAGGTAAGAAGGGGTGGCTCAGAGGGCGGAGGGGCTGGAAAGCTGCGTTCCTCTTAGCCAAGGTTAATAGGGCACCGAGGACTTACTCTCCCCCCACCCCAGGGTAGATGTCTAAATCTCGTCAACGTCACAGCATAAGACTGGTGGTTAGTGTTTCTTTTGCAACCTGTGCGTTTGAGCAGAGAACTCTTTCTCATGCAAAGGCCAGTGGTGGCTGGCTCACCTTGGTCCCGAGCGGGAAGTGGAAGCAAGTAGGGGAAACAATGCTGGTCTCACCTCCATGATGAAAAACCCATCCAACCACCCGCTCCGGAATCAGGAGCCCACTCTCTCAGGTGACAGTGTCACCAAAAAAAAAAAAAAAAAAAAAAAGGAAACACATTCAGGACCAGGAAACGCTATCACCCACACGGTAGGTCTAAGGCAGGTAGGTCTTACTGTCCTGGATTCTCATGGCTGGCACAAACTGGGAAGGCTGATGACGAATTGCAGGCTCCTCCCGGGACAGAAGGCTGTTATCTCTGAAGTTCAGATCTCCTTGGGATGGCCATGCCAGTTCATGGCGGCTCAGCCCTTAATGACAAAATTGACTCATAGTGCCAGTATTTCAGGCTAGAAAAAAATTGCTGGGGATCAAAAGAACCAAAAACTTCTTACCAGCAACTAATCCAGTTCAAACGCTTTGGAAATGGCCACGATCAAAATCACCCTAGGAAGAAGAACTCCGTCATTGTTAGCAAAACAAAGCAAATAAAACCCTCTCAGTTAACACCTGGGTCTTCCCATCTCAAGGACAAAGCCACAGACCAAGGAGAAATTCTAGAGTATCAACCTTTCTTTTGAAATGGCTAATTCATGTACTAACATAAAGAAACGAGAATAAAAGCCACCTAATATGCAATTCTTTTCACTATGTTATTATTCATAGGCTCTGTCCTCATATGCACATAATTTTGAGTAGGTGTAAATCTTTAACTGCTATTTCACATACATTTTTCTCCTTTACGTAGTTTTCACAGGCGAACTTAACACGGCTGCGCATAACGTTCTGTGTAACTGACAAATCACATTTTACCACCTATTTCATTTAAACCAGTCATTTGAAGAGTTTTCAGGTTTAAAAAGTTTTCCATTATTCTTAATGGTTTTGCAAATCCTGAATCTGTCTATGCCTTTAATCATCTCCGAAACAGATTTTTCAATTTGGTTGTAATACTGACCTATCTTACACCAGAGTTGAAAAACACCAGTCAGAGGCAGAGCCGTTCACCTGATTGAAAATCTTAAAAGCCAATGGCAAAAACAAGTGTGAAGTCCCAGATCTTTCGGAAAGGTGAAATCAGACAACAGAGAGGTGGAGAACATCTTACTTCCTAAGCTGGCAGAAGTTCACGTTCAAGATCGGTTCATACCTGGAAGAAAAGCACTCCATCTTCCTGCCGTCCGTAACTCCCAGTGTAGGGGGGGAAATGTTAACGGGCCTTGAATTCGCAGTCTTTGCCGAAACTCCCAAAGGAAAACATTAATTTCCTGAAATAGGAATGGGAATTTAAAAAAGAAAAATATCCCCAATGAGAAGGATGCTTCTCCCACCCAAGTCTTAGGAAGAGGAGGAGCCAGGACCTCCGGGTAACACTGTGAGGCCCATCACAGCGTTCCTTCCTAAATGGGAGCCCGGGCCTCAGCCTCCCTGGGGTTTCTCAACGACAAAGCCCCACTGGCGGGCGGGGAGGCGGGAGACCCACGCCCATCACAGCCCTTAAACTCTCCCGGGGTGATGGTGAAAGGTGGCAAAGCCGGGGAAACAAAGAGAGAAATGGTGAGGCGGAGTCTTGTAAGACTGAGGTTAACCAGGCCTAATGTCTCTATCATTAGTGAGGGTAAAAATACCAGGTTTACTGTTTTGAAGAAAAAACCCACAGATCAATTACGCTGATTACGATGATTCCGGGTTGGAGGAGAGGAGGAAGGTAATTGTTTTAATCAGAAAACCCTAAACACCACGTATGGGGCTCTTAAGGCGTTTGATATTTTATTGACAAATTTTATTTCTTGGAATTTGCTTTCATCTTCGTTTTTCCAGGAGAGGTGTGTTGAGTCCTGTGCTCTGTGCTGGGCGTACCCAGGTGGCCGGGAAGGTGTGCTCTCTGCCAGAGGGGAGTGAGGGGGAGGCTGGGAAGCTTGCCGTCAAGACTGAAGTTCAGGGTCAGAAAGGCCCTGAGGGGTTCCTGACATCACGTGACCGAGTGTAAATTCCTGGCGGACCTGAATTGCAAGTGGAGGCTGAAAGGAAGCGAGGGGAGGGCCGGCGGGGAGGGGAGAGGGAGCTGCTAGGGTCTGCAACCCCTGGAGGCCCGGGCCAGGGCGCAGCCCCTGGGGGGAGGGGTCTCCAGTCACGGTGCCAGGCCTGCTCCAGCAAAAAGTTTTAGAAGCACGGCGGTCCGGCATGGGCCACCACGTCAGCCCGCCCACTGGGTTTCGCTGGGGTTTTTTCGGTCTCCCATCCCCTTGCCACCCCGCCCCCACGACCCCCCAAACCAGAGGTGACCCCCTCACACTTGGCACCGCAGCGGGAGAAGTGGGGGCCACTCACCCAACAGCTCCGCGCTAAGGACGATTTAAATTCCTTGCTCAATACGTCCAACGTCAGCGGGAGTCCCTAAATAGAATTTAATTCTAATTTCGAAAACCAAAGCCTGGCGTTTCCCTGAGACCACCAGACGCACAAGTGTGAGGCTTTTAGGGAGTTCTGTTTCCGTCCAGCCGCTGTAGGTCAGACCCACGTGGCGCCGGGCCTGGGGTAGGAAACCCCTGTGTCACTGGGGTCCCCTCACAAAGGGCACTGAGAGCCGAAAGCGAGAAATAGATGCTCTTGGTCTGGGAACGATTTCGTATCGCCCTCAGAGTTGTCAGTGTACTAAAAACTAGGGCAAGAGAGACAGAATTGGGTGTTTAAAACCACACAGATACACATTTGACTTAACGCCATCCCACCACGCCAAGAATGGTTCAACCAAACACATCGTAATCAAAAGACAATCTTCCCGTGTCTGTCTAAAATTCAAGGGAGAAAACAGTTTGGAGATGGGATAGATGTTAGCTTGAAAAAGCTACATACAGAATTACCCCCCAACTGAAGAGTCAGTCAAAAGGTCAGCCATTTCTGCAGCAAGCATAGTGACAAGGTTTTAAGGTAAAAGCCTTCTGTTACCACAGAACTCCTAGGGACAGGTTGGGCCACCTCTGTCAAGTCAATTGAACATTCTGGGAGGACCGGATGGGGAGTTCCCCCACCTGAGGGTGGTGTCACCTCTAACCCCACCTCGCTCAGCTCCCAACAGCTTCTGATAAAACCTCTCCGGTTCATTAACAAGTTAAAGGCTTTCTGTTCTCACTTGTGAGCTTAAATAGCAGCTGGAAACCTCATCTATATTTGCCACAAATCTCTGTGTGAAATTTATAGATTCTTGCTCTCAAAATTTTGCAGACTCCGGTGGGGAAGACAAGCTCAATGGGGTTCCTTTAGAGCTACACTGTTCCCTACGCTGGGTAGGAGGGAGGAGAAAGGTTTAGGAGAGGACTCCCCTCTTGTGTGCCTCGGTAGACACACAGATGGTTTTAGCAAAGTGGACAGTTGGTGTGTTTCTGCACTTTGCGGTGCACTTCCTTGGACATACATCCTGGTGAATGCGTGGGAGTAAATCTCTGGCACTGGAATTACTCAAAGGGTGGATTTTTCCAGATTCATTTTCTGAGAAGTCTGCACACATCTCCTCGCCACCCCATCGCCTCCGTCCCCCACACATTCCCCATGTCCTTACCAGCTGGCTACACTGAGCATCTCAATTTTTGCTAATGCTGTGTGTGAAAAATAGTATGCCATCGTTCGGGTTTGCTTGTTTTCCGTATTTTATGGGAGACTTGTACAGTTGACCTAGAACAACATGCGCAGGTCTACTTTTTTTCTGAATAAATACTGTAAATCTATTTTCTCTTTCTCATGATTTTAACAACATTTTCCCCTCCAGCTGGTTCAATTGTAAGAATCTAGTATATAATACATATCACATACAAAATAAGTGTTAATGGACTGTTTACGTTATCGGTAAGGCTCCCTGTCAGCAGTAGGCTATTAGTAGTTAAGTTTTCGGGGAGTCACAAGTTGTATGTGGATTTTCAACTGTGCGGGGGGGGGGGGTCAGTGTTCCTAATCCTTGCATTGTTCAGGGTCAACTGAATACTTTGGCAGGGAGTTCTCAGAGGGAACTTGAACTGGCTTCTCTACTGGAGACTCAGCCCAGAGGCCATTTGCTCTGGGAGGCTGTTCCTGTCTTTCCTTCCCTCGGCTTCTGGCTTCAGGTTGAGAGCACCATCCCCCCTCACTCCCCCAACTTCCTGACATCCCCATCTCTGTCTTGTCAACACTGGATTGTAAACTCCTTGGTATCCTGCCTTTCACCAACCCTACCCCTACCCTGTGTCCCCTAGAAGGGGGCCCAGAAACCTGGTCTCCTGGAAATCCTAGCCCCACCCCCAGCCCCTGCTGCAGCGCCTGTGGCCATTTTCCTTAGATCTTAACCCCCTCTGCCCATCTGTGGCTGATGGAAACTCAAGTCTCAGGCCCAGTTCTTTAAAAAGGGGCGAGGCGAGGGCAAGGACTTCGAGAAGAAGCACAGGAAAACAACTTGCTTCCCCTGTCCTGCGCCAGGAAATACAACAAAGAAGGAAAGAGAGACAGATCCTAAGAAGTCCACGTAATGCAGATTCTGGTCCGCTTCTTGAAGAATGTTCACCATCTACATGACAGGGTAATCCTGATGCGCTCACCGGAAACCGTGCGAGGTGGCGTAGGGGACGTCTGATTCAGGCTTTTAGACATGGCTATGGTTTAGAATTCTGTCTCACCTCAAATTTCCTTCCAGTCAAATTCAACAAATATTTACTGGCCAGCTACTCCGCTGGGCACAGTGAAGGAGACAGAGGTCTCCAAGATTGGGCTCTTACTCCCTTCCGCTTCTCCTCAGATAAGACGAGGCCGGTAATCTACACCAAATGCCATTTTAGCCTTATCGAAAAACCGCTAATCTAGAGAGAGTAGTCATTTCCTGATTCAAAGGCCGATGGCCCCAGCACACTGATGGATTAGCAGACTGACCCTTAGAAGTGGGACTTGGCAAGGGAAGCTGAGGTCCCGCTTGGTTTCACAGGACCTGGAGAATCTCATTTAAAAGTGCTTCCTAAGTGGATTTTCTGTTTGTTTACATCCAGGCATTCTTCACAGCTCTTAATTGCTCTGAAATGGATTAAATGCAAGAGGTGCCAGTGAGGGGGGAACGCAAAACCCAAGCCGTGTCAGAAACGAATTAAAGTGCTCTGGGGAGAAGGTTTCCTCTGTGCAGATGACCTGGGCACTTTGAAGTGTGCAAACTGTTGAGCCAGGCTGGACCTCTGACCTGTGAGAATTGTGGATAATAAAGGATGCTGCTTTATGCCTTGAAGTTTGTGAGAATTTGTTCCACAGCAATATAAAACAGATACCTTAAAACATTTTTATCGAAGTATGGCATGCATTCATAAACGCGTGCGAATAACAAGGGTTGTAAGTTAATAAATTCTTCCAACGTGAGTACCACGTAACTGCTGCTCAGGTCAAAGAAAAGGTTATTACTGGAAGGGCAGAAGTCTGCCTCATGCCCCTTCACAAGCACCTCCACCCTTTCCCTCTTCCCCCAAACGAGCTACTTTTCTGATCTCTAATCCCGTACGTTGGTTTTCCATGCTTTTGAAACTTTATATAATCTTAAGCATCTATGTATGTCTGCTTTTTGCTCGACATATTGCATCAGTTGTACAACATACTGATTCAACACTTTATACCTTACGAGTGATCACCGAATAAGTCTAGTACCATCTGTCAGCATACATAGTTATTACAATATCAGTTACTCATGCCCTGTTCGGCAGCATTTATCAATAAGATTATTCTTATATCGCTGCTCTACAACACCATTTTCATCAGGGATCAATTGACGGTGTGTCTGTGAGTTTGTTTCCTTATCCTTATTCTGTCCTGTTGGTCCGTTTGTCTCTTCTTGCACCAAGGCCATTTTCTCTTCATTACTGTAACTTTGCAACAGTCCTTGGTATTTGGCATAGTGAGCCCTCTCTCTTTGTCCTTCATCTTCAAGATTCTTTTGACTATGCTTGACCTTTTGTATTTCTATCTCATTTTAAAATCGGTTTCTAAATTTCAAAATAATTCTGTTGGGATTTTGATTAGAGAGCACTGACTCTTCAGAGAGGAGCTGGAATGAACGTTTGCATCATATGGAGTCTTCCAGTTCATAAATATTTATTCAGGCGTTATTTAATTGCATTCAAGAATGTTTTATAGTTTTCTAAATAGAGATGTATACAGTTTTGTTAGATTATTCCTAAATATTAGTAGTTTTTTTTGGTGCTAAAGGAAATGGTATCTTTTAGTTCCGTTTCTGTGGTTGCTGACATTTATACTGACCTCATGTCTCATTGACCTTATGAAATTTACTTACTATATGAGTTTGCTAGGGCTGCCATAAAGGTCAAGTGGCTTAAACAACAGAAATGTATTTTCTCACAGTTCTGAAGGCCGGACGTCCAAGATCAAGTGGTCTGCAGGCTTGGCTTCTTCTGAGGCTGAGGCTTCTCTCTCTGGCTTGCAGAGGGCCGCCTTCTTGCTGCGTCCTTACAAGGTCTTTCCTGTGTGTGTGCTCATCTCTGTCCTAATCTCCTCTTCTTATAAGGACCCCAGTCATATTGGATGAGGGTCCACCCACAGGACATCATTTTATCTTAATTACCTCTTCCAAGGCCCTCTCCAACGTTTCTGAGGTTCCGGAGATTAAGACTTCAACATACCCATTTTGGGGTGAATCCAATTCAGCCCATAACAACTTATCAAGTTCCATAGTTTGTCTGTAGATTCATTTGGATTATCAACACACAGAATCATATTATCAGTGATTAATTAAAAATTAGTTATGTATACTACTATACGTATTCTATTGGCCTGTTTATTAAGCGGAATGAAAATCACGCAGCATAAAATCAATTCTTTTCAAGAGAACAGTTTAGTGGCATTTAGTGCTTTCACGAGGTTGTAAAACTACCTCTGTCTAGCTCCAGACCCTTTAAATCCCATATAAAAGTTGGTACCCGTGAAGCAGTTGCTCCCTGGCGATTTGAGTGGAGGGTTGCCAGGTAAAATACAGAACACCCAAGTTATATTTAAATTTCAGAAAAAAAAAATATTTTTTAGTGTAAGTGTAACTCATGCATTTATACTCATGTAAAGAATATTTATTGTTTATCTGAAATTCAAATGTACCTGAAAAACATTTACATTTGCTAAATTTCTCAATAGTATTTGGGTACATATTATAGTCTGAGAAGCCTGAACTATACAACAACCAGTTTCTCCAATGCAAGCATCATAAAGGTATCCCATTGCATTTTGAATTTTGAATGTATTTGTGGGGAGAAAATCTTTTTTTCCATTTAAATATGATTAAGTTTTAATATTTTATAATTGAAATAGTACCTAAGTAATATCTCAACTGAAACTTTTTTCCATTTATAGTCTTTGGTTCAGTATACCATAAAAAAACAAAACAAAATAAAACTAAACATTAATGACTAAATAAGTAATTTACATTATTTATCAAGGAGAAAAAGAATATAAAAATTATATTTTAAGTAGTAAAAAAACACCAATACTTTAGAGGCCTGATTTAATATAGTCACAAGGGTTTATTTGTGCTCACCAACTTAGTATACAATTTAAAATGTTCATTTAATTATAAATGTCAACAAATAGAAATATCACTTAGAAAATGTCCCACTAGAAAATAGACCTTTCAAAATAGAACCTTTTTGTAATTCGAGTTATTGTGTATACATGAGAGAAAGGTGTTTTTCTGTTTAGGGCAAAGGTGTATGAGGAGTGTGTGTGTGTGTGTGTGTGTGTGTGTGTGGTGTGTGTGTGTGGACTGGTGAGGGCTCAATTCCTGACGATTAACTGTCAAATTGTCACGATGCTGGCTATCAGGAAATCATACGGACCCACTTAGTAAAATCTGTAAAGAGAACCTAAACTTACATATGCTTTAGGAAATTAAAAAAAAAAAAGGATAAAATCAAGACTTTCCACACGTCTGTGGCTTTAAACTCTGAAAAACATGTTTACATTCCCTGGGTCACAGAGCTTTCTTACCTGCTATTTGTGAGGTCTTCGCTTAGAATACTGAGGCACGGGGCCCTCTTCCTTCTCTGGCCTGTTTTACTGAACACACTTCAGGATTTCCAATGTCAAAAGGTCCCGCCACCTGCCTGGGGTGGGGGCAGGGGGGTGCAGATAATACCCGGTTATAGGCTCGCTCTGGCCCGCCTGTCTGCGCGGTGCCAAGCCCTCCCCTGTGAAGTCTGTTTTGTCTCACGCTGGGCTGAGTCACATAGAATAGATAGATAGTTTATCAGCACATGTCCTGCAGATCATGTTTTCAGTTTACAAATATAGCCCGTGAGCGCACCGGCAGAGGCTCCGGTAGTTGGAGCGCCCTGAGCTCCAGCGTGTGGCGGGCGGCGGGCAGGGGGCTCGGGCTCCGGCGGCGCAGTCCCAGGTAGGTGGCCGGCGTGGAGGGGGCGGGGGGCGCGGGGGCGCGGGGGCGCGGGGGCTCCTGAAACCCGGGGGAGTTGCGGCACGTGGCACTTGCCAGGAGGATGGGGGCCGTGCGCCCCTGTTTCTGTCTTTCCTCTGTGCCCCGGGGCGGACATCCCCCACAACACATGGGCCGAGGATTACGCATTAATCTGCATTTTAGGGCAAGGACTGGAATTGGATGGGGAAGAAGGAGAGTCCCCACGACTCCTGCTCCTGGGTGGTAGCTTACTCCCAGTACGCTGCCTGGTGCCCACGGCCGAGCTCCAGACTTTCTGGTCCGCAGTGTTGCCCAGGAGGAGAGAAATCGACTTTGTTTGTGTCTTCAGGGATGATTGACAGCTGACCGGGAGTCTTTCCTCCCGGAGACTGTCTCACGCCCCTAGCTGGGGGTGAGGGTGGAAAGGTGATTGGACGCCCAGGGGAGCGCTGTCCGCCTTTGCACGCAGCTCGGCTGTGCTGGCCGCTCTCCTGCTGGACCGCGTCCTCTCCCGGACAGAGCTCAGGGGCTGGGTGTTCTCCCAGACGCCCTCCGCTAGCCATGCGGGTGCGGAACATCCCCAGAGGCTCCTGTGCCTCGTGTTTTTTGTCTGATATTTAATTGGTGACAATGTCTGTCTTGATCCATCCTTCCTTCCTTCCTTCCTTCTTCTTCCTTCCTTCCTTCCTTCCTTCCTTCCTTTTCCTTTTCCTTCCCCTCTCCCTTCTTTCTCTTTCCCCCGCCTCCTCTCTCCCTCCCTTCCTTCCCTTCTTCTTTTCTTTTTAAACAGCTAATGCTTTTTGAGCTTTACAGGGAGCCAGGTGTTAAGCGCTTGACACGATTCCCACGTGGGATCCTCTCCCCAGCCCTATGAGCTCGGTGCCGCTGTGTGTGACACCCCAGCTGGCAGGCTGGGGTGAGAACTCGAGGTTCAGAGCAGTGGGGTGGCCATCTCGGGGGTGCCACAGTGAGCAGGGGGCGGGACTCCAGCCCGGGCAGGCCGACTAGACTCTGATGCTTTCCTCTTAACCCCAGCTGCCACGTCTGCCGCTCCTGGCTGGTTTTTCTAGCTTAACAAATGACCGTAAAAAGAATGGGTGTCCCCAGAGAAACCCGCGCGAGTGACATAAAATGTCATTTAATTCAGACTGGCTGAAATAGTGTGGCTATACGGACCTCCCTTGCTATTTAGCCCCTACTTACCCCACTGTTTCTGTCAGAAAACTCACTTGGCATTCTAATTCCGGGTCCAGGCAGTGGCCTTATGTGAGGATCGAATGGAATTTGTGTATGTATCACTAACGCCCTTGTCTGCCATAGGGTCCCACTGTACGCCGGTGTCACCAGAAATTCCCATTGGCTTCTGTCATTCCTTCGGGTTCAGCAGGGCTGATGATAGGTGTCTCCTTCACATGGCGGGTCCACCTGCAAGAAGGCCTGCAGCTGGTCTGCCATGGGAAAGAGGGGTCTTGGGGCTCCAGGGGACAGGTGGGGAGGCGGGGAGCCAGGCTGCATCTGGCCGGTTCAGGTGACCCCCTGACACCGGCTCCATGCCTCTCTTCCCACCTCCCCCTTGCTGCCAATCCCCTCCGCCTCGAAAAAAAAGAAGGAGCGTCAAGAAGTGTCAGCACCTGGACTGAGAACTTTGTTAGGTCTCCCCCCAGGTCCCCCAGATCCTCCTACCTCAGATTCTCTCAGACGCTGGCCTTGTCCTCAACCCTGTGTCCCCCAGCCCAGTTTGTCATTTGACAAGAAGGGAGAGGACAAGGTGACCGGAAAGTCACCCCTCCTGTCTGAGTGGAGACCGGTGTCCTGGTGCCAAGGGACGTGTTTTTCCAGTCATGCCCTCTGGCTCAGGAGAGCGGATGGCTCTGGAAAGCCGTTCTGATAAACCTGGGTTATGGAGGGAGCATGGGAACATACTCGCCCTTCCTCATGGTCCCCTGCGGGACTGACTGTTCCTCCCGCCACCACACACTGAGAGCATCTTTCCTTTTCTGGCCCCACGGCAGCTCACGCTGTGCTGTTGTTGAATTCACATGCTGCTGTGTTGACATGCATCCCTTTCAGCATCTGTTCTCCTCCGGATTGCGAACTGGGAGGCAAGGACGGGCATCTGTCTGTGTTTAATGAGTGGCCATAAATGTTGGGTATTCAGGGTTCCCAGGAAGCACAGATCAGAAACACACATCAAGTAACCTGGCTCGGTGCACGGGTTTCTTTGTTGAGGTTCGGAAACGGGAGCCTCGCAGCCCCTCCAGGTCCTCCCGTCTGTCACGGGGTGACTGCTCAGTGTTGGGGGGCAGACTTGAAGACCAGGAGCTGAGCCTAAGTCTGGAGTCTCCCAGGAGGCTGCTCTTCTCAGCTCCGTCTATGGACGGATAAAGTATAATTAAATGAACGATCGAACAATTCCGCGTGTACCGTGGGCTGTGAAGGAAATATCAGGAGCCCAGAGAGAACGTCACAGGCAGATCCACTTCAGATGAGGAGTCACGGAAGGCCACGCTGAGGATTGAACACTGGAGCTGAGTTCAGGCTGGTGTGTGTGGGGGGGGGGGAAGGGCACCCAGGCCGAGGGGGAGTCGTGCTGAGACTGAGGAGGGAAGACGCAGAGGACAAGCAGGAGCGTGGTCAGGTGTGTGGGAGGGGCTGGCCCGGGCAGAGCATGCCAGGGTCTTACCGGGCCCCGTGAGGAGCTGGGGTCTTCCTTTCTTTCCAAGAGAGAAGTCTTTGGAGGACTTGAGCCAGGTGGCAGCATGATCTAGTTCTCTTCGGAAGATGCCTGTCACTCCTGTGTGGCAAATGGATTGGACGTGGGCGAGGGGAAGTCAGGAGACCGGCTGTGAGTTTGGCACAAACTGAGGCCAGATGCGACAGTAATCGGTGGTGAGAGGCATGCCCTTTAAGACTTAGGCGATAAATTGGATGTGTGCATGAGTGTGCACATGTGTGTGTGTGTGTGTGTGTGTGCATGTCTGCGTGGTGGGTGGGCAGAGTGAGGACACAGAAAGCGTACCAGAGTGACCTCCGGGTAAATGTGAAGTCATTCCTGGGGTGGGGGTTAAGGCAGCCAGGGATGGATAGATTCTACATGAGTCAGCGTGGAGGGCTTCCTGTTTCTTTGAGACGTGAAGACGTCCACAGAAGCAGCTGGATGGAGCTCCCAGATGTCGCTATAAAATCAGGCTGAGTTTTGTAAGTGCCTCTTCTTTTACTGTCCACTGTATGAGTTATGGCTCCATCGCTAAAGCGCCCCAATGCTTAGCAGCTTGAAACAATCATTGATTCTCTTTAGCTGAGTGGTTCTGGCTCAGGGTCTCTCACGAGGTTGCAGTCAAGAGGTCACCCAGGGCTGCAGGCCACCTGAGGTCATCTCAGCTGGGGCTGGGAGATTTACTTGTAAGAGCTTCTGCTCACATGGCTGTTGGCAGGAGGCCTCAGTGGCTTCTTCGTAGGGTTGCTAGCATCCTTATGGCATGGTGGCTGACATCCCCCAAGGTGAGTCAAAAGAGAGGGCGGGAGAGAGACAGGGAGACAGAGAGACCTTGTAGGACCCAGTCTCAGAGGGCACACACCATCGCTTTCACCACATTATATTCATTAGAAGTGAGTCACTAAGTGGAGCCCTTGCTCAATGGGGAGGAACCAAGCTCTACCTTCGCGAAGGAAGAATGTCAGGGAATTAGTGAGTATGATTGAAAGCTATCGCATCTACCAAAGCAAAAATTTTTTATATTTTGTTCACTAAAACTGAGACCAATAAATTGGCACCTTTTTGTGTGGCGTGTGGGCTCCTGGGACAGGCTAGCACTGTGAGTGGAGAGCAGGCTGGCGTACCCCCATCAGTCCTTGTCCCCCTCTTCCCCAGCCTCTGTCCACCTGGCCAGCTGTCTCTCACTGCCGCCCAAGGCCCGCACCGGCTGCTGTCTACGCGTTGGAGACTCTGCTGTTGGCAACTGCCAGGCCCCAAGCAGTGGAACCTCCACTCGGGAGTTGGTTACTTAGCAAGTCGCCTCTCCAGCGGCCCGACTGAGATGACCGGCAGGAGGGACACACTAGCGTCGGCGTGTCGTGGGCAGAGAGTGAAACTGACCGCGGCAGTGCCCCGCTCGCCTGCCCCTCTGCTCACCTGGGGCCAGTGGCTCTTGTCCTGAGAATGTGTCCAGCTGTGACAGCTGGGCAGGAGAGTGGAAGCACTCATCGCACGGGCAGGCCCGCCCCAGGCAAGCAGGGAGGAGTGGCCGAGAGTTTTCTGTTAAGTGAGTCTCTGTATAACAGTCTCGATTTTGCCTGCTGGCCGGCAAGGCCTGAAATATTTACTCTTCTGCCCTCCGCGGAGGAGGTGTGCTGACTCCGGCGTAAAGCGAAAGGCTTTTCCGGGAGGAATTTGCCATGTACTTCGTCGCTGCGAATCCCGTCTTCGCGAATCTCCAATAGTTGGTGTTTTCACTCAGGACCTGGACCACCAAGCACTGCAGAAGCACGAGCCTGAGGACTCCCTGCGCCCCAGGGTCCCTTCTGTCACAGTGAGCAACGGCATTGCCCTCCTCCCCTCTCGCGGTCCCTGGCATGGTCTTCTCTGGAAGATGCTCTGTGGTCGTGGACAGTGCAGCCGGATCTGGGGAGGCTCGTTCTCGTGATTCTGCTGTGACCGGCGAAGCCAGGGCTCTGGCAGGGCACTGGACTCGGATGTCTTCTTGGATCTTTGCTGTCAGACTCGGTGAGGTTCCGGGTGGAAACTGTTCTCACGGTGCTCGGCAGAGGCTCTACTTGGTGGCGAAGTGTCCTCTAAGAGGCGGTGGCTTTATTCGTGTCGAGGGCCACCTACAGACGGGGCGCTGTAGATGAGCTTCTCTCTGTCCTGCTTTGGTTGAGCGTGTCCTGGTGCTATTTCTGCGGTGCTGGAGAAAGTTCCTGCTCAGAAAATTGTATTTACGGATCTGCTGAAGGAGCGCGTGGACTGGACGCGATGCTACGAAGAAGAGATGAGCTTTGTAAATTCGCCCAGGGACTCTCCCTTCTCTGAGCTGTTAAGTGACAGGCGCCCGCATCTGTCCCTGATATCTGCCTCCTCTCTGGTCCCCAGTGTGGCTTCGTTACTGGGCTCTTGCTATAAAATCACTTCCCTGGTCTCGGCACCCACGCAAGGGGCTACTGTCTCCTGGTTTAAGGCGGAGCCTGCCTGCTTGTCCACGGGGCCTGGACTCAGCCCTGTCCTGCCGGAGATGCCAGGTATTTCTCGGCTTCTCAGGGTCTCCGGACGTTGCATGTGGCTCCCTAGCAAACGTGGTTGTCACTTACCATCCTTAGGGCTCCAATTTTTGTGGCCCACGTTTGCAAACAGAACACCGTAGAGCCAAGACCCCGATTTAAATCCTGGCACCTTCAAAACCCCTTTAATGGAAGAATAGCCCCTCCCTCTCTGCTTTCGGAAAACGCAGGGGAAATGGTGAACATGGTTAGAGGACAGACAGGATATTCCCTTCCCCACCAAAATGCTGAGACTAACATTAATTTGTAACTATTTAAAAAGAACAGAAAGACATCAGGAAGAGACTGTTCCTCTAAGCTAGGAACTCGAATTACATTTATCCACGTTGACGAGCGATAACTCCTTAACGCAGGAGCAGGTAACGCACAGATCTGGTTACGACTCAAGGATTACCTGGCCTAAGAAAATGAAGAAACTCAGCGACGGAATCTGGGGTGTGACTGCTTCATCTGCGGCACGCGCGCCCTGGACAGCGAGCGGCTCTTCCGGCTTCTCCCGCTCTTGGCTGGCAGGGCTGTGTCCACCGCTAAAACACAGGTCACACTACTCGGCTTGTCGGTTTGCTTTACATGTCGCCTGGGACTGCGTGCAGACATTTCCTCAAAGAGACGAGGCTGCCAGATCCTTTCCCTTCGAAAAAAAAATGTTTCTCCACTACTGGCTGTGTGGACTTCATGCTCTTGTTTTCGGGTCGATGCTTGGCGTTTGTTTATGGAGGCTTTTGTGTCAAAGCATAAAGACCTTTTCGCAGCTCGGGTGCTCCTGAGCCAAAGACGACGGAGTAAGGGAAGCGGTAAGACAAAATGAAATGAAATGCAGAGGTGTCTGGTCCTGGGGAAGAGGAGCCGGCCCCCTCCATCCTGCCTCTCCCACTAAACGCTGCTATAAAACCTGGGCGGAATACATGGGGCAGCAAGAGGAGGACTCCGAAAAGCAGATGGTTGTAAGAGAATGAGGGAAGGACTCCTGGATTCAAAGCACTGGGGGACCTGTGCCGTGTTTCCCAATTTCTTCCCACCAGTACTGCCCAGCCCGGAGTCGAGGCAGCCTGAAACCTGGAACTGGGCCTCAGGGCACCTCGTTTTGCTTCAAGAGTCAGAAAGGGGTCTCCTAATGCTGAGAGAGGGGCAAATCCCTCTTGTTCTTTTTTTTTTTCTTTTCTTTTCTCCATCTCCTCCTGCCTCAGTAGGAGCAATGAGGGAGGGTGGGAGAAGACTGGGGGTGGAGGACTCCAGGCACCCTACACGCTGAAGGAGGGGTACTTCCTTTCTGATCAGAGGAGCTATGGTCCCCAGAGCATGGAGAAAACTCTCGTAGCTGTCTTCCTCTCACTGATGGACCCCCAAATTCAGTTGTGGGATGTGCACAGAGAAACAGGGTAACGAAAGCCCCCAGCATCTGGAAGGACCCGGGGGAGGGGCTCTGGAGAGCATCCCTCAAAGAGTGTTGATGCCCGAGCCTGCTAGAACCATCGGCCTGTCCCAGGCGGCCATGGGGCGATGCACGTGGAACAGCTGGACGGCACTGAAAAGTCACGATGGATCTGACGCGGGAATCACGGCTCCGAAGGCGGGCTGGGCTGTGGGGTCCGAACCTGACGAAGACCGATCGCCTACCGTGTCGATTATCAACTGATTGCCTTTCAGCTCCGATGCCCCCTTCAGTGTACGCGCTCTGTGGAATAAACACCTTTAAAATGAATACCACGAAAACATGTCTCATGGGAGGACAGTGTGACAGTGTGGTGGGAAGAGGCGTCCCGCCTTTTCCATCGTGGGCAAGGGGTCAGCCGTGTGAGACATCTCTGGGAGTCTGGCCCAACCGTGGGTCCAGAACATGGCTCCTTTGCAACCTGGCAGCTTTGGAGAGCAAAAACCTTTCTTGCAGCTCGTTTGACCCCCCAAAACAGAGCCCTCGTATAGCCCATGTGTTCTGAAGGCCTCCTGTCAGCGCTTGAACTTGGACTTTTTCTGGAAGCTTCCACGCGGCTGCACACAACCTCCTGTGGTCTGAAAGGTGATACACCAAGGTGCCATTCCTTCTGCAAGTCCCTGTGTGGCCCTCGCTCTGAAGGCCTCCTGCCCCTGCTGGCACTGCCTGCCTAAGCCATCGGTTGCTGGTCAGCTGGCCTTCCACCTGCACTCTGGGAGGTGGCCTATCAGTGGGCAGCCTGACCAAACCAGAGGGCTTCTCTGCGATCTGGTGGGCCGAAACGCAACTTCTCAAATGAGGTCTAAACCCCTTTCTTGGGTACTCTCCCTCTGCTCTGGGGTGTGAGTGAAACGATAGAAAGTATCAGCAAAGAAATAAAAGATATAAAGAACCAAATGAAATAGACAATAATTGAAATAAAATACTCCTCAGATAGGCTCATAAACATGATGGAGATGACAGAGGGACGGTTAGGAAACTAGAAGATAGAGTGCTGGATATTACCGATCCGAAAAAAGAGGGGAGAAGAGATTTATAAAAAATAAACAAGGTCTACGACCTGGTTAGTACTTGGATGGGAGACCACTTGGAATACTAAGTGCTGTAGGCATTAAAAAAAAATAAACAGGGCCTCAAGAACCTACGGAACAATACCAAAAAGCATGATATTTCTGTTAACATTGTCCCAGAAGGAGGGGAGAAAGAGGGCCGTGCAGACAAAAAATAGCTGTAGGAATAATTGCTGAAAATCCCCAAATTTGGCAAAAGATAAAACCTACTGATTAGAGGAGCTAAGGGAATCCCATACAGGAGACACTCAAAGAAATCCACACCCAGATTCATCATAATTAAACTGAGAAAAACAAAAGACAAAGAAAAAATCTTGGTAGCATTGAGAGAAGAATGATCATCACTTAGGGGAACGTTATGATTCAAACGGCTACAGATTTCGCATCGGAATCCTGGAAGCCAGAAGAATCTCAAAGCACTGAAAGGAACGAATTGTGTCAACTCAGGATTCTATATCTGACAAAAATAATTTTCAGGAATGAAGGTGGAAGAAAGATATCCTCAGCCCAATTAAAAAATGGGCAAAGCGTTTGAATAGGCATTTCTCCCGAGAAGGTATACAAAGGGCCAACAAGCACTTGAAAAGATGTTCAATGTCATTAGTCGGCAGGGAAATGCAAATCAAAGCCACAATGGGATATCATTTCACACTTACTGGGACAGCTATAATAATAGAAACGTACGTGCTGAGAGCACGTGGAGAGACTAGAACCTTCATACACTACTGGTGGGAATGTAAATTGATGCAGCTGCTTTGGAAAAGTCCGGCAGTTTCTAAAATGGTTAGACGTGGAGTTACCATATGATCCTCCAGTTCCACTCCTACGAATTCACCCGCGAGAATCGAAAACAGGCGTCCTCACAAAAACTTGCGCCCTTTGTTCCTTGGTTAGAAATCTCCTTTAGGTAAAGGGGTTTCAAGGGAGACAAAAGACAGTCCCAGATACCAGAAATTAAAAAAGAAAAATAGAGGAATAAATTGGAGTCAGCATTTCAGCTCTTTACACTAAAATTACGGACTACAAATGTTTAGCTGCACAGAGGCAAGCCAGTGTTCCCGCCACGTTGGCAAGCCATTAGCGGAGGGCACACGCTTGAGTCAGAAGATTAACTGTTTGGCTTTGCATCCCCACTGACCACTATTTCGAAGTGTCCGGAGTTAGAGCAGAGAATATGCCTCAGCCCTGCTACTTGCCAGCGAGGACACCTGTGTGTGCTTGCGCACATCAGGGAACGGGTTTAGCCAGATTTCGATGCTGTAGCTGGGGGGGTTTAAAACAATCTCTAGAAAGCTGTTGCTTAGACAAGGGAAATAAATATAGCTTAGTGGAAAAAACATTAGAACATGCTTTTATGTCCTGATCATTTTTTTCAGTGAGCAGATAATCACTCCAAACAAACAAGTAAAGATGAATTGGGAAAAAGGAGAGAGAACAAACCTCTGAGTGGCCTGAGAGTGAAGCAATCTGGATGCAAGTCTTTTATTCACTATTCCTTCCTTCCTTCATCTACTTATTCATTCAAGCAACATTTGTGGAGGGCCTACTATGTGCCAGGCACCTTGCTAGGTCTCACTTACTCAGATGTGAATCTGACTTTCCTCGCACTAGGAAAATGATGTAAAGAGAGGTCAGCAGCTTGTGAGGGTTTCCGTCACTGGGGAACCTCACAGAACATGTCCCCAGGCTGCATGGTCAGTCCCAGGTGGGAAACTGCTCGGGGGGCTTGGCACAATATTGGGCTTTTTGTTACTTAGTCGTGTCCAGTGTGTAGCCTCGGATAACTCTGTGTGTGTGTGCTTGCGTGCATACTTGCGTGTTTGTTCTGTTAACTCAGAAAACTTACTCTTGAGTTCCTTACAACCTACTGGAAGATTAGATGCTAGTAACCTCAATAGAATGTGGAACCATGAAGCCGAGGAACCCCAGGGCCTTCAGAACGCACAGTTTCAGCCGAGGGGGACAGAAAAAGTGACGTCTGAGGAGCCGACTCCGGGTGAGCGCTTTGACTCACCAGAGGACGATCAGACGAAGAATATTAGCAAACTGCCCTTGGAAGGGGCAAGCATTTCACCACTACTTATTACAACTGACGCATTCACATTTCAGTTTAAAGTTCATACTAAAACTATTTTCTTCAGCGTGTGTATGAAGCTGACACATATATATTTTTTTAAATAGGTAATTTCATGCTCCCAAAATGGGGCAAAAGTGGTCGTATTCGACATTTCCGTCATCAGAGGCTTGTGGGAAACCCGTGTCAAGAAGCACAAAGCTTGCAGAAGAGGACGGAAAGGCTCGAGAAAGTGCCTTGGAAAAGTATGTGACTTTTTGGTACTTGCTTGTAGCTTCTTAAGAGAAAGGGGACCAGGCAGGTGAGCGTGAGTGTGCAGGGGAGTGCTTCCGGATTCCTCTCTGTCAGTGACACTTGCTCAATGAACTCAGAACCTTCACGCTGCAGAACGGACATTCGATTCCTATAAAGTCACGCCCACAGCGCAAGGTTCCCACGTGCATCCCGGGCACCGTGCTAGGCACGGGAGACAGCGATGACATATAAGTTCCTCGACAGCTAGTTCTGTAGGTGACTGCTTAGCTCCCTCTCTGGGCTGCCGTCCCCCACGCCCGCGTGAGCCTGTGACGGCTGTTCTGTCATACACTCCAGCCTCCACCCGTGAGCTGAATGCGAGATAAGGTTCGCCGTGCGATGGCATTTTTACTCAGATTGCAATGATGTAATTACTACTCTTATGTAAGCTCATGAAGTACGAGTCAAAGAGTTATTGTGTAGATGAACACTAAGTCAAGTGCTTTGGGAAAAACCACATTTGTGATAAAAATGAACGACGCTGTTGCATTAACACCGTCCTGATGAAATCATGACAAGGTAAGGTCGCACATCCAGGTGTCTGTCTGAATTTTCATTTCCTGTGAAGAAATGGAAACTGGAACTCTCGGATGGTGCATTATGGGTGTGGTTTATTTACAAAAGGCAGAATGGGACTCTGAGGCAGGCCATTCTCGAAGAAAGTCAAAACCCTCTATCAAGTTGGCAAATGGTGATACGTTTCTACGTTTTAAGTTAAAAGCAAAATGCGTAAGGTGCGAATGTCTCTTTATTTTTGGTTTTCCACTCTTATGAACTATTTGGATCGAACCAAATACCTGTTCTGATCATGCTTGATAATTAAGCTGCTACTGTGGGCATCCAGGTGGTTATTTATCCCCAGTTTGAAACAAGGACGTTGGGGCTTAAGTAATGTGCCCAAGTTGGGACGGCAGCAGATAGAGGATTTGGGCACGTCTAGAACTCCTTTTCACTTGCTACTTAGCATCCATACAGCTTCGGCCATGCACCGACTAGGGCTGCATGTACAGCCTGGTTCTAACGTTGCCCCCTTCTTGAAGCCCTGCATCCTGCCCGCCTCCAAGTTTCTGAGCACGGAATGCACCCAATTCCCGTCAAAGTGGGCTACCTTTTGAGGTAAGGAATGTGTCTGATAGGTTTGATTGAAAACAGCAATGAATCTTGTTTCCGTACCGTACAGAATATCATTAGCCTGTTCAAGGCTCCGAGCAGATATCGAATCCCTAAATGGAAAAAAGCCCATCACATGCAAAACACTGTTCTGATGGCTTAATTGGCATCCAGAGGCAGCAAAACGTGGTCCATAGTCATCATCGAGCTCGTGATCAAGTCGGGAGGATAAAGAACAAATGTGAAAAATTACGAAATGATAGGTCAGAAAATTAGCAAGGAGAAGGGACTGACAGGCGACGAGTCCTGAGCCAGCTCCGGTGTCTGACTGGACCTGGAGCTCACGAATACCAGGTTCATCTACGGGAGGCGAAATTTCCCAAGGTGGCTGACGGATGCCCTTCTCAAGTCAGGTATTTTATAAACTGGGGCTGCCTCCCATAGCTACCCAAACGTTCTTGCAAGAGCAGCAAATTCTTGTGGCCTCGCATTTTCAAAACACTTGGGTGGCACCATATGCTATCCAAGGAAATTGTGATTAGTCACATGCACAGGTAATTCTGGGAGAAAATTTGGCCAGGAATTCCTTCCGACTTGCCCCTCTACTTTTTCAGTCAAGTTGCTAACATTTCACAAGGCTCAGGGTTGAAGGGTTTCTTCTACATTCCTCCCCATGGAGGAAACAAGAAAGGGGGTGCTGGGAGAAGGCGGAGGCGGGGGGCGGGGGCGTCGCCAGCGGCGGGAAGGCCTGCGCCTGCGCCCAGGTGGCCTTCTCCACGCAGGTGACGGCGATGACCCGGAGAGTAACTGCGGCGTCTGCTGGGCGTTTCAGGATAAAGGAGGAGTGGAACTTCGTGGCGGAGTGCAGAAAGAAAGGCGTCCCGCAGGCCCTGTACTGTAAGAACGGCTTCGTAGACAGCAGCGCGAGGCTTCTGGAAAGGATCGAAAGGAATTCCCTCGTAAAGCAGAGTTCACTTTCCAAGGCCAGAGACAAGCGGAGCAGCGCGTTCGTGTTTGAACTGTCGGGGAGCACTGGCAGGTGAGTCACGTGTTCCTGTCGCTGCAGCCGGCGGACGCTGCGTGCAGCGCGGCAGGTGGTGTGCGCCGCCGAGCTAAGCTCACGGCCTGGCCGTGGCGGCGTGAGCGCCCCTGCGTGAGGGGAGCTGCCCCGAACCGGGCCTCCTCGTCTGCTCTTGCGTGCCAGGCAGCGCAGTCCCGGGAAGAGCGGCGGGGTCCGCTTGGATCCCAGGCTGGATCCAGGATGCACAGCCTTTAAAATGCTTAGAGCTGCTGACTTCATGTGTCTCAGCGGCAGGAGGACACCCCCGGTGTGCTGTGGGCTGCAGTCAGATCGGGAGGGGCCAAGGTTTTGTCCGGGGCTGGGTGCCGGGCTGGGTGCCAGGGGCGGTTGCACAGGGCCTCCTCGTGCTTGGTCGAAAGCTCAGCTGTCACTGTCTTGAAAGTCTTAATAATTTTTAGCAAGGGGCCTGCATTTTCATTGTACACTAAGTGACTCATTTCAATGTCTTTGAATTCGGTTTCCTCTTTCAATGGGTCTGAATAATACCCACTCTGCTTATCTCATGGGACTCATGTGAAATCATATTTGAGGTGAAAATTCTTTTCTAAGTTAAAAGGTTAACCTATGTATCCAATAAATAATCATTAAGCACATCACAGGTACCGACTGCGAAGCAAAAGGGTCACTGGACTTTCGATTGCCACCTCCCCCTCCCTCCCCCCCCACCTGGGGAGTGCCCGCCTCCCCTCTGTGGCTCTGCCGTGGTCAGCTTCACAGGGTCAGGGGACAGGCGTGCCATCCTCATCTTTGCTCCGTCCCTTCAGTGCTAGGCGCACCTTGCTTGCAGAGAGGGCTCGTAAACACGTGGAGAGCAGGATCTCTTCAACGGAACAAACAGCCCCCCTCAAGTCTATAAGTACTTTTCAGCACCGTTACTATTTTACCCCGAAATACGTGAGTGAGGGAGGCCTTGGGGACCTTTGACTTCCTCTCTGTCACTTCAGAGGCGAAGGCCCAGGGAGGCGGTGAGCTTGGACGATGGCGGAATCCTCGCTGTCTTTCTGGATCTTGTTCCCTCCTATCGGCTCATAAAAACGTTGAGACATTTGGCCCAGGAATATTAGATGTTTAGCAAGTATTTTAAAAGCAGCTCCAGAGGAAGGGAAATGCAGCACAAAGTTAAAAATCTGATACCTGGACAGATTTTATTTTTAGGAGACATTAAGTTTGTATGTTCTGAGTTAGATATGTCATGGTTATGGGTGTGAGCCTGGTCATCTGTGTTCACCAGGAGTTTGATTTTAATGACATCATGAACTCATGGCATTTTAAAAATCAGGCTAATCTATTACTGTGGGATTAGCGACAACTGCAGACAGCGTCTCTGCTTTCTTTTTGAAATGGCTGGAGAGCTGACAGTTAAGGTTCTCGCTTCTGTTTTTTAAAAAATGAACACAAGGTTTTTCCTTGGCTTAGCTCGCTGCCCCTCACCTCCGCTATCTCGAGGACCTAGTGCTGATCGCTGTGATTCACCTATTTCAGGAGCTCCCAGATTCGTTGAAGGAGCAGACCCACCTGGAAAGAATGGCACATAAACAATACCCTGATTCGAATCATTCCTACCTATATTGAGTTGTTCGAAGCGATGAGAATTCTGGATCTGCAAAAAAACCAAATCTCCCATCTTCCAGCTGAAATTGGTATGTTGCTCAACAGGAGCCTTCAGAGCTCTGGTCGGGAGGGCAGGTGATGCTGTGAGAAGTGCTTCCTCCTCCTCCTGGCCCTGGAAGTTGCCGGACAGGGTGGTTTCCTGTGTTCCCAGAGCTGCTTGTCCATGTCCCCACAGTGTCCCCTTCAGGTGGTGATGCCACCATCTCACCTGCGTAACTCAGCACGTGCAGACCTTTGCCAGGTGCTCAGACACTAGAGGTCTCACGTGTAAGCAATGCTGTGTTTAGAAACTTATCGTTCATTTTCTTTTAGCTGTAGAAATAGCCCCTGACGAAGAGCTGCCTTGCTTACGGCTTACTATAAAATGCAAGAAATCTAATGCTCACAGTTCTAGTGGCCAGAAATTTCCGAGACCAGGGCGCCAGCATGGTTGGGTGACGGCCCTTTTCTGGGTTGCAGACTTTTAGAACCCTCGCACGCCTATGGAACTCACTACAGTGGTCATGGGCCCCTGAGTCCTCCCCAGAAGAGAAACAGTCTTTATTGTGTATGGCCCCGTGACCACTGTTGCTTAGACTGCAGTACTGACTCTAAGGCTTGCAGTGTGTACCAGGGTATGTCCGAGGGGCTGCTGATGTCACGGCATTAACGTTACCTTCCAACAAACGATGAGACCAACAAAATTGACTCAGAAATGGTCCTGCCTTCAATATACTCTTTCTATGTTTCTCTTTCCCCTGTATAAAACGGCAGGAGATGTGTGTGTTGACTGCCTTTTCTGCAGCAGGAAACAAAAGTGTTGGTTTCCTAAATTCAAAAAATTAGGTTAAGAGTGCTAAAGTGTTCCGTGCCTTAGAACATTTATGATATGCTTTTTGGAATGTGAACGATATTTGCTTTTGTGCTCGTTTCTGGTTTGGAACTGGCTATGTATTTATTTATTCAGTCAAGACAGAATTGGAAGGCAGAGTTTCTCCATCAACAGAATTATTCTTAGCGCGTTCGCTTCCTGCCTGTGAAAGGGACTTTCTTTTGGAAGCATAGTCTTTAAAAAGCGATGAATGAAATCAATGTACATTTGAAGCCAGAGCTACATGAATTCCATGCAGTCTATAAACAACGTACTTGCTCGACTCATTCCACAGGTACACAAAGCTTTGTGCACATTCTGGTACCTAGCTAGCTGACTTCTTGGTAGAGCCCACCGATGGGCCATAGCCGGTCACCGTGCTTCCTGGGGGCTGGACCACATCCCAAGCTTTGCCTGTGATTTCAGTCATCTAATTGCAAAAGGGTTGGCATCCTGTGGGGTCTGACCCAAGCTTTTCGGAGGACAAATCACCTGCCGTCACCTCACCTGTAGTTTCAAGAAGGGTTCAACAGGTAAAGAGTAAGCGAAAAAAAAATGCTCTGATCGAGGACCAAAAGGCTCAAGATAAATAGGAAGTGCTTAAAAAACGAATACAAAATTATGTTTAATACCGTTCCCACCATCATTTATACAATATTTTACATCTTTTTTTGTGTTGTTGTTAGTAGACCTTAAAGGACTGACACTGTGGATGTTAATTTTTTTTTTTTTTTTTTTAAAATTTTTCCGATGACAGGCTGTTTGAAGAAACTGAGAGAACTCAATGTGAGTTTCAACCATCTGAGGAGCATTCCTCCAGAACTGGGAGACTGTGAAAATCTAGAGAAACTGGATTGTTCTGGAAATCTAGAATTAACCGAGCTCCCCTTTGAAGTAAGAAAGTAAACATTTTTGCCCTATGATTTGACATGGAATGGCCTATAATATGGGGAAGAAGTTTTAAAAGATGAAATTTGTCTCTATTATATCACATTTTCCTGACATTTCAATCACCCTATACCAGCTATTATAAGGTCTTGAAAATGTTCTTACACCAGGCCAGGACCTGAACTTAAGTTCAGAAATGTCATCAAAAGAAAACTAGGCAAAAAGTCCTTTTTCACAAAGGATGTTTTTATTTTGCATAACATATTTTATTTCACATATTTCTTAAATAAAAACTTAATATATGATGCCTGTTGGCTGTAATGCAGATCCTGATTTATTTGTCCACAACGGTAAAATAAATTGGAAACAGCTGGGAATAAATAAGGAGGGTAAGATTTTAAAAAAGTTTTATATACTCTTATGAAAACTTGTGGGTAACTAAAGTAAGTCCTACAGATGGGATTTAAGAAGCCCATTAATTTAAAAATATTCGTTAGTTCCTTTTGGTCTGCATTCATTGGAGAAATGATTTAAAGTCATTGTCTGATCAAATGGAGCAGATGAAAGCGAACAGGTTTTATTGCCACATAAAACTTGAGGAGCTTCTTGTGTTGAAGGGAGATAAAGACCACAGTCTGCTGGTAT
This sequence comes from Eonycteris spelaea, assembly GCA_003508835.1. Taxonomy (NCBI): domain Eukaryota; kingdom Metazoa; phylum Chordata; class Mammalia; order Chiroptera; family Pteropodidae; genus Eonycteris; species Eonycteris spelaea. The sequence continues at coordinate 762,491 of PUFA01000145.1, read as the reverse complement.
GAGCAGGCTAAACCTAGTCTTGCTGGGGAGGTTCTGACAAGGCCTTGGTCGCGGCCGTAGTCCTAGAAGGGGCGCTCATCTCCTTTCCTGAAACGTCTAGGTGAGAGGAAGTGGCTGCTTCTACTCTCAGAGAATCCATCTCGCCCCAGGAAATGCCAGGTGGTGGTCCCAGTGAGAGGCACCACCAGAGTCACGATCCCCTGGGCACGTGTCAGTCCCCAGCCTTCCCAGTTAGAAAGTGACTGTATCTTCTTTCAGACGTTCAGACTGGAAGTAAGCCAGGTCATCTGCGACCGCTCTTGCTCGCCCCCACGTCCGCTCTGTAAGTCAGCCCTGCCGAGCAGCCTCCAGAGCCTGTTCAGTATCTGACCGCTGCCCCACACCTTCCCACCAACAGCCTAGTCCAGGCCCGTTCGTCTGTCATCGGGACTGGGACAATAGCCTAGGCTGGTCTCTCTGTACCTTCTTGTACACCCCCACCCCTGCCTTTATTGAGATATAAGTCATATACCATAAAATTCACCTGTTATAAATGCACATTGCACCAATTCGGTTTTAGGATATCTCCATCACCCCTAAGAATTCCGTCTTGCCCATCTACTGTGTCAAATTGCATCTTTTCTGTGAAAGCGTCAGCTCCTCACGGGCAGCCACCATGGGCTGTTTGTCTCAGCGCCCCCGACAGGGCGCACAGTGGTCCAAAATGCATTCCGTCTTGATCTGTTTTGCCCATATTCCTGGAAATGTCTTTGGGAAGAAACATCAATCTAAACATTATTGGACGAATGTAATTGCTACTCTTACAAAAGTAATGAGCATATTTTGTTGTTCCTTTCCAGTTAAGTAATTTGAAGCAAGTTACATTCGTAGATATCTCAGCGAACAAGTTTTCCAGTGTCCCGATCTGTGTCCTCAGGATGTCTAATTTGCAGTGGTTGGATATCAGCAACAATAACCTGAATGACCTGCCACAAGATATAGACAGGTAGCTACTTGCATTCTGAAGGGGAGGTGTATGAGTTAGTTACTAACGTCTTAAACACGGGTACCACTTTAAACATGCAGAACACATGAATGTTCTTTGAAATCAATGAATTTGCCAGAGTTCGTTGTTTCTAGGAAATGTGTTTGGTTCTCTAAATAATGAGACAATTTCCAGTCCACATCATACATATGTGAATATATGTGAATTTGACACATCTTCATTTTCTTCAGTTCCCAATAGAATTTCATCATTAACTTGCCTTTACTCCATAGAAGGAGAAGGTAAAAATATTATTATATGTGGAATAGAAACCTATCACTCTATGTTAAAATATCGAGGATAATTTTAATTAGTTTAATTGATTTCTTATACATAATCTTTCAAACAAAATTGATATACTTAGAAAGATGTTTAAATTATATCTTTATAGCTATTTCGTGTTTAAAAATAGCTATTATACTGAGTCGTGTAAGGTTCATTCCTTCATTCATTCATTCATTCCACCAATATTATTCTCTGGAGAGTGGGCTGGGTTCGAAGTGATGAAAGAAACAAAATCTCTGACTTCTGGGAATCCACAGTCTTCTTCACAAAGCTGCGTAAGCTGCCATGACACAGAAGGCAAAAATGGCTCAGGCCCCGTCCCCGAAGGCCACCTCCTGTGTATGGCCTTTTCCTTCTCCTGGTACACGTGACATGCATCAGTGCTTCCTAGGTTCGTGAGACCACATGGGAACTGTTGCGCTCGAAACACAGAGGGCACTTTGCGAAGTGTGTGGTGGGATCCGTGAGAGTCTGCAAATGACTGACAGAACAAGCTGGGGCGAGGGGTCGTTGCGTTAGAATAAAATGGAAAACAGAGCGAAACATCTTCGGAACGTAGTTGGCTCGTTTTCGACCTGCAGGTTTCTTCTCCTTTTAAAGTTAGAAAAGACGAGGAGATAAAAAAAAAAAAATAGGATGAGAGAGGACTAACCGTGCTTTCAAGACCTACACAAGGAAATACGGTGCCGAAATCAGCTTATTGTCACTCCAGCTCCAGTGTGATTTCTTTCCCAGGCCGTCTCCCGCTGAGAGTGAGGCAGACCCTGGAGGACTGTTTCGATAGTTCAGGCCCCATCACAGCCTATTCTGTGTTCTGCAATTTGTTTTTATGCTGCTGCTTGGTCTTTGTCTTTGGCTGGCAATGCCATCACTAAAAACTTTTAAAAAAGAACCCGATTGTGTCGCCCGGCACCGTTTATTTATGTAAATATTCTTTAGATGTATTTAAATCTTTACATGGTAAACTTTGCCGATTCTCGATTCTCGGAAGGGTCCTGCGTAAAAAAATAAACTAAGTAGGAATTTCCTGCGAGAACGTCGTAACTCTGGTTTTCTGAGCCGCGGAGCCGCGTCCTCCTGTTCTAAGCCCTTTCCGTCTTCGCAGGCTGGAGGAACTGCAGACCTTTCTCTTGTACAAGAACGAGCTGACCTATCTTCCTTACGAGTTGCTTAACCTGAAGAAGCTCAGCTTGCTGGTGGTCAGCGGGGACCGTTTGGTGGAGCTCCCGACTGCCCTTTGTGACGCATCCACACCTTTAAAGTGAGTAGATCCCAGTAGGACACATTCGGACACAAGGTAAGGAGCCGGGGGCGTCTGGAGCCTGGGCACTTGTCTCAAGAACCGGCTTTAGACGGTTTCTGAGACCCTGGTCCCAGTTCACAGGAATTCGGATGCCTTTTCACAGGACTTTGAAGGTTTTGGCCAATGCCATGGGGAGCTAGAGCTCAGAGGGTTTCGGGACAATGCTTCGTGACAGTTGAAGGCACAGCAGGGCACGTGCTCAGCACTCACATTGCTGCTGGCCTGGATGGGTCAGTGGCTTTTGGATCCTCCCTGTTTGCCTCACCTGCCTTTGGTTTCCTTGAAGGAACCTGCACACTACCCCGAAACCAAGGAAAACCATCTGTGCAAACGCGATACGAACAGACTCCAGTTGGGGTGAGCAATGGAACCCTTGTTCTCACCTCGGAAGTGGGCGTAGAGAGCCCCGGCTCCACCCTCCCATGAAGCCGGCTCCAGGGCACATCCCCTTGGCTCCGTGCCGTGTGTCCTGCTGGAGTTTGGGGTTTTGGGGTTCCCCCATCGCCTCTGCCTTGAGGCCATTCGGCCCATCCCCAGTAGTTTGAAGCCTCACCAGGAACCTCCACACGAGGCTGCTCCAGCGAGAGTCACTTCTTCACTGGGTCCACAGACCCATGTGCTTTGAACACCAGTTGCTTGAGGAAACCACCTTCGAGGGACTATTTCTCTGGGACTCCCAGTTCTCTCACTATGAGCAACAATCTCCCTTACCTTCTGGGCCCCGCGATGGGACGCACAGCACAGAGAACCGAAGAGGTTAACCTACAAAAAGAGAGACTAGATTCATTCCTGTGTGAGCACAAGATGAACGGAGTGGAAGACATCTTCTTCCCACTGTCTCATCCTACCCCTTCCCCTGGAGTGGTGTCTGGATGAGACAGGCCCGCTGGCGAGGGGGTCGCAAGACCCACCCTACGACCCCTTCCGCATCCAGGCACCGGGGAGCAGGTGTCACAGTCTCACATCCACGGGCGGGAGGGGAACCCTGGTCAGGGTGCAGCTGTGACCTGTGTGCGGGTAACTGAAGTCGTATCAAGTGATACAGCTGTAGGACCTGGAGATCCAAGAGAATCAGATAGGGGCTCTTTGAATTAATAACGATTCAATAAAAAGACTAGATATGTTTGCATTAAGAAGTCAATAACTCACTGATATCTTAGGAATAACCTATAGAGAAAGAATGGAAGAAATGACGGCAGTAATAGTCATAAACTAAAATACAAAATATTCAAGAAAAACCCTAGAAAAAATAGTTCTCTTATATGAGGGGAACTAAGAAATGTTCCAAAAAAAAAATATCAGAGGTCTTGAATATTTGGAAAGAAATACTATGTCTTATCTGGATGAAAAGATCATAAAGATGTATTTTCTTCCAAAAATTATACTTAAGTGTAATAGGATTCCAATTATAACTCCAGTGGGATTTTTATTTTTATTTTTTGGAACTCGACTAACTGATTTGAAAGTATATCTGAAAGGCAAAAAGCTAAGAACAGCAATGATAATTTTGAAAAACAAGAGTAAAATGACAGAATTTGCCTCACCAAGATGTATTTAACGGGTGTGATGATCAAAATGATGCAGTACCAGGCAATGATTTGTAGATAAATTATTAGGTAGTCCTGAAATCGCCCCTAAGACGTGATACAGGAATTTTCGTAAACCAGTGGAGAATACGAATGACTTAACACTCCGTCGAGGGACTCGGCTAGACAAAGGTAAAGACAGTTTTTCACTCTATAGCATAAGAAGCTTCATAGTACACAGCTTCATATATATACATATTTATATATGTATATAACATATACCAAGATAGCTAGATAAAGGCACAGATTAAATATAAAAAGGAAACTGTAAGAAGAATAAGAAACGCCATGTTAATGATGGTCGATTGACCACACATTGAACAGTTCTTGAGTCCCCGTTAAAATGAGGAAAAAGTTTAAAAAACTAAACGCACAGTGATGGTGAAACAGAGGAAGGCCTTTGCTCGGTGAGAGATCTGAGCATGTACGGGTGACATACAGTAGATGGAACCGTGGTGACCGATGAAGAGAAGATGAAATAGGCTGATGCTCAGAGATAAAAACAAAAACAAAAAACGGAAATGAGCCTGTGAGCCCTGAAGAGCTCTGGAGAAACTTGATGGTCAAGAAAGTTCAGGTCCAGGGTGATGTGGACTGGGTCCTGGTGCTAAAAACGGAAGGAAAAACGGAAAATTTCATATCAACAGGTGATGCTCACCCACGATCCTCCTCCTCGATTCCATTATACAGACAGCTCAGCAAAAGCCTGGGGTGTCCTCTGGGGCGGCCTTGGGGGAAAGACCCTGGGGTTTTGTGTTTGGAGATTCCCCAGGGGACTGGCTTGCTGCCTGAAGACTGGTCACCCACCGTGAACCCGCCGTGAACCCGCCGTGAGGCTGGCCCCTGGGCAGACGCTGGCTGCAATACGTAGATGGCCAGCCAATGTTTTGTTACCTCATTCTCAAATATAAAAGCCTCACCAAACCTGACCAGCGGATTGTCACAAAAATGTAAATATTGTGTATTGATTTTCAATTTTAGAATCAAACTGCAGGTAAGAGAGAAAAGCCAAATGTGGTTACAGATCAGAATGCGGGCGGCCTTGACGTCAGGTAAAGGTGAAGTACATGGTATATGCGATGTGCTTTCAGATGCCTCAGAAAAAGAGGCGGCTTGGTGGTGGACAGAGGGCTAGAGAGACGATGGCTACGTGATGGTGGGGGGCAGGGGCAGGGGTGTTCGCCGTGAAATTTTTTCAACTTTCCTGAAGATCTGAAAGATTTCGTAATGAACTGTTGAAAGAGTAAAGGTGTAGATCACAAAAACGGGAGGTGGGAAGGTTTGAAGAGAAGAAAAGGAAGACCACTTGATTTGAATAACGTGAAAGCATTCGTGCTGCAGGGAAAGATATTCCAAACAGGTAAGTTAAAACGGTGACTGACGAGTGACGGAGAGACGACAGCTTTCAATAAAAGGTTCACTGCAGTTTTCAGGTTTTAAACTAGGTGCAGTGATTATGATTTAAAAAAAAATTGAAGAATGATAAAGGATCGGCCTTTTTCTTTTGGAGATGGAGGGACAATATAACTTAATGAAAGAGATTGCAAAGGAGAAGTCGAATGGGTCTGTGTACATTAGAATGAAAACTTCTTTGCTTTCTTCATATTTAGGCATTAAATAAAATTAAAAGGAAAACGAAGTGGGAAATACATATGCCAAAATATGACAGATACATGTGGATATGCCATGTACATATGCATCTTTCTAGGAACCAGTTAGAATCATGCGAACACCCAGGACAGCGTGGTCTACAATTGCAACCAAAGACTATTTGAGGGATTTCCTATTTTGAATCGAAATGACCATATCATCGCTCACATCGAAATATCTTTCAACATTGGGAAGACGGTGGACCAATGCCGTTTTAGCTTCTCTCCTTTAGCTTCTTGTTTGGTAGCTGTAGTCCATCTTCTGAACACCTCTTTTATGGGGATTTTATCCGAGTCCTTTGTAATTAAGCCACCGCATTTTGGGGTTGACGTCGCTAACTGGGAGTAATATCCAACACAGTGAGCCATCGCACAGCTTTAAGGCTCTCGCTGAGAGAAAGCGCTGCTGTGCTGTCCCCTCTGGGCCTCCTGCCCGCTGCGCTCTGTGGCTTAAGTAGCTCTCATTCCCCTCAGGACGGTCTCTGCCTTCAGGCAGATTCCATAATCCTGGTGGGATTCCGCAGGGGAATTCCACTGGTGACCCCCAATTCTATATGGTCAACAGTGATTTTCAAGTGAGAAGTTGGGATTTAGGACCACGAACGTCGACCTCCTGAGGAGGGTGGGATAGGGCAAATCTCCCTGAGTGCGGGGAGATCGCTGAGAAGAGGTTCTTTGGCGGAGAGTGTAGAAAGAATTCAATACGCACACCAAAGTCAGAGTCCAAAGGAAAGTTTATTAGAGAAGGTAACACCCCACAGACAGAGTGCGGTCTCCCCCCAGAGGCAGAGTGAGAACCTAGAGAGACAGGACAGTGAGAAAAAGGGGACCCTGAGTGATCAGGGGGTTCAGTTTATATGTCATTCTTTCGTTCCTGTGAGCTACAGTTTAAGGACTGTGTTTACCCGTTTCCTTCGATATGGACTTACAGTGAGGAAGGGGAAGGGGAAGAGCATGGAGAGTGAAAAGGTAAAAATATGGCAGAGCGAAAGGCCTGCTGGCAGTTCCCAGCCTTGAATCGGGGTTTTTGCCTTATGGAATGAGTGATTTTATTTTGTGTAGGGCAGCCACGTAAAGACTCTGTTTTTCCTGTTTTCTCTTCGGGGGGTGTAGGGAAATGGGTTGTCGGCAATCCCAGCAGAGATATTCTTTTGTTCTACAGTGTCCTGTTGTGGCGGTCAAATCTAAGACCCACGGAGCCAATTGAGATTAATGATGAGCCTTTATTAGCCAGCCCGGCGGCAACTGACTCTCCCCACTAGAGAATCAGCCCCGAGCTTCCAGAAGGAGGCAGCTTATAAAGCCTAAAACTACATCAAACAAGCGAGCAGGTTTACAGCAGCAGAGGCTGGCTATTAGCATATCTGCACAGGATGGCAACACCCTTGACACCAGCATATCTTTGCACAGAGTATCTCCTAGCACTACACCCTGGTTAAACATTAAACAAGCAAGCAGAAGTTGGCCATTTGAAAATTCCCCCCCCCCCCCCCCCCTTAACATCCTAGTGGGCTGGCTGCAGAGCTGACCAGCATATTGCAGTCTCTGAATGTAGCTCGATTTAACATTTTAATTCTCTTGCCTCTTCCCTGCATTACTATGAGAGGAGTTTTGCAGTTAAAAATGCACTGGTGGGAAAAAAATGCGCAGGTGAAAATGTGACATTGTCCGCATTTTCTTGAATAGATTTGTAAGCCTTATGGACAATCGAGAATACCAAGTGCCAAGATGGTGAGGAAAAGATGGAAAGTGAACAAGATCGTCAACACTTTGATAAAGAATTTATGAAAGCCTATATCGAAGATCTTAAAGAAAGAGGTAGGTTACTCGTAGGGAAAAGTATTTCAAATGAGTGTACAGAATTCCATTGACTCATGCAATGTTTATTGATCTAAGTCGAATTGACGAAAAGTTAATTGGTTAGGGGCAGGTTATTTTGTAAATTATTTTTTCATTTACCAAAAAAAAAAAAAAAGATACGTTTCCTTAAAATATCCAGTTTTCCTAGTACATGTGAACGCTTGATATGTCATCAAGTATTTGACAGAGAATCATACACTTAAAAAGGGAGGGTGCATTCCTAATGGTACATGAGTTTTTGACTAAGTGATATTAACAAAAGTGCATCCAGGTTGAAAGGAAAACAAGATTCCATTTCAAAGTCCGTTTAAATCCAATTTTAGGAAAAGTCGCCTCTTCTGTTAATCCAGGTACACAAAGGGAAAAACAAGATGATGGCAGATTAGTAAACAGACCCATTTAATTTCGGTTTCCCATGGGTGGTGATAATACTGGGGAGCATGGGGGGCGGGGTCACGGAGGAGGATGTTTTTCCCTGTGGCTCTTTCCAAAAGTGTTCTGGAAGGCTTAGGGCCACATCCTCCCGTCACAGGAATACATAAACAGGAAACAGGCATCAATTAGTCTTTGTTCTCATCACCACCTGCTTTCTGGGTGTGGCCGCCTGAGAGTTATCCCTTATTTTTTTCAGTTCTCTTTTTGTAAGCAGTGTTCTCCCTGACAGAAAGATGCCACGCATGTGGATTTAGGGAGGAGGGGTCCCTGTCCTCATGACTTTGAAGACCTGAGGTCGGGCTCCCTCAGGCACCCTTGGAAAATATCACGCATGTGAGCTCACTCCTCCCCTGTTAGTAAGTGTCTGAAGATCAGTCACATTCAGATATTGAGAGATTTCATGACATTAATAAAAAATATACCGTTTATTTGGCATATTCAACTTTTTTTCAACTTAATTAAGAAAATGTCTATATAGTTACCTCTGTCCCTAATCTTAAATGCTGAAATATTATGAAATAAATTAGAAATTTACATTAAAATGAAATTGAGATAGCAGAACCATTTATTTGTCAAAATTTATCTTTGGATTGTATAATTTACCTCTTGTGAAAAACTTTATTGTTGTATTTTCCTAATTTATTTATAATTATATTTTAGTGCTATTATGTAAAACTACAGGAATTAGAGAAAAATAGGTATTAAACTTTGGATCTATTGTGGCCAGCAATAAAATAATTTGCTTTTAAAAACTAACTTTTTTTTTTGATGATAGATTTTGAATTAATTTACTTATTTCTAAATGATTATGATATTTCTATCTTTCATATATCCGTATTAGGTTGAAACAAACGATATTACCAATATTCAGCTGGTTTCAGACTACAAAAATGGTGACTTCTTAATAACTCAGCCTACATGTGATTGGGCATATGCGCTTTGAATTTTTTTAAGTTTGTCTTCTTTTCTTCATCAGGGTGTCTTCCCTCTTTTCCCTCCTTCCCCCCTCAGACAAATATCTGAGTCAGTCACAGAGTCCATGGGGATAAGGAAAAAAAGCTTCAGTGAGTCCGCATGGACCTCCAACCTCGTGTGATTCTAGAATGATAAGGAAGTGAAGCCCCGCGCTGGCCCCCCGCTGGCCCTGGGATGTCAGTGAATTTAAGAATCACTCGCGAGCCCCACCCTCCGAGTCTCTGACTCATCGGTCTGGGGCAAGGCCTGAGGATGTACCTTTCTAATCATTTCTCAGGTGATATTGATGAGAACCGTTGGTATAGACCATCTGTTGGCAAAATTTGGCTGTGGAGGGAGAGAGTACGCAGGAAGCAGTGGGAAGAGCAGACTGAGAGAAGGAGTAATTACTAGGGTCGGAATAGCCCAAACTTTTCTCATAAACTGTGTTCCCATCCGCCTGGTACCCATAGCCCTGAGTTCTTGGCTATCTATTTCTACTTTGTCGACTTTCATAGGTTCAGGGTCATACCTTTTCCAGGATCCTGAGGTAGCTAGCTGTCTGAGTTGGTTGGAAAGATTGCAAAAGAATGAGAGTTAATAATCCTATCTTATTTTATCTTATATCTAAAGTACAACTATATTTGTGATGGCTGACTTCATGGTGATTAATGCATTTATCTCCATACTGAAAATATGCAGTGGCAATAATTTGTGTATTGGAATAGGCATGTAGCTACATTTCGTAATAAAGCTGAGTTTATTTTTTCCTTTTGTTACAGAGTCTGTTCCCAGCTATACCACCAAAGTGTCTTTTAGCCTTCAGCTTTGATACCACCCATCAGAAGCCTGCAGAATCTCCCTGTTTTGTGGAATCACCCTGTTTTGTGGAGCTATGAATCTTTGCATTGTGCGTCATGCCATTCGGGCATAATGGCTTGTGCCTAAGGATGAGTCTAGAAACTGTGGTCATAATTGTTAGGAAAAATGATTTTCAAATTTTGAATATATGAATACCTCTCTCTGTGGGCTGAAGAATTGATAAATAGGTTTATATATTGATATATAAAGTTCATTTGCATATACTTCATTTCAAATATGTCATTTACTATTTAAGAAAATGTTTATTTTCTGAAATTATAACTTAGACCAAATTCTGACATTGATTGCATTGTTTTCAGGAACCAAAGGATAAAGGGATTGTGCAAAGAGCATTCATATTGGCCTAGTCAGATGGGAGATTATTTTGTTATTTTGAAGGAGCTTTAATGCATTATTTCTCTTACTGAGAATAATTTTCCTTGGGTTTATACAAACTGCTATTTCCATATGTTTTAAATTAAATTTTGTAAGTGTGGGCTCTCAGGAGACTTAAGGCATAATCTGGCCTTGAAGGTAGAAAGAAGGAATAGGATATCTGCCCATGCATTGGGCACCAGACCCTCAGGAAGTGAAGGTCTGGTTTGTCAGGGAAGCCAGCATGGATGACCATTTACCTTGAGTGGGCAGCTTGGGGATCCTGGGACCCACCCGAGAGCAGGGAGCAAAGGCAATGCCCTTAGGGACCCTCCTCTAAGGTGACTGTATAGTGTAGCAAGGATGACTAGTCCACGCTGGTGAGTCCCTAGCAAGGTGTCCTCGTGGGTACCACAGGAGAACTCTGCCCAAGGCCAAGATGCCAAGATCCAGAGGGAGCTACGAGGCTGTGTTTTGCATGGGCAAAGATGGGGTTCATTACAGGGCTTTGGACTTGTACATCACATTGTACGATCTTCTAGAGAAGGTGTACGAATCTCTACTTTAACACCACTGTCTTGGGCTAAAATAAACAGGATTGTGAGTGTGTTGAAGAGAAGCTTAAACAAGTCGGCAGGATTACGTGTGACTAAGAAGGAAAAAGTGCCTATGTTTACATATATTTATGTATGAATTGACTCCGATATGGCCTGGTCCGGTGCTGTCCAACAGAACTTTCCGCAGTGATGAAGTGTACAGTGATGCAATGTTCTGTGTCTGTGTGTCCCAAGTGGTAGCCACCAGGTATGCGCGCTTCTTGGGCACCTGAACGATGACCAGTGTGACTGAGGAACAGAATTTTAAATCTCATTTAAATTTAAATAGCCATAGGTGGCTACCGTATTTGACAGCATGGATCTAGCCAGGTGGGTTTTTTGGAAGTTAACCTGGGCCAAAGACGAAGGGTGGCTTTTGTTTTCTCTTATCTGAAGAACCAGTCTGTCCCCAGAGGCATGCATTTAAAAGGGGTTGCTATTGACACCCCAATATTTGATCTCGATGGGCCTAATCATAATTCTAAATATTTTATCCTTGACACATGTAAAACAGGAAGAGCATCCTAAAACTACAGTGCAGGATCACTTCAACTTCAAGACAAACTCTGAGAGGTAGGTTAAGAAATAAGAAAGAGTAGACAAAATTACTTTAATCGAACCTTAAACAATTGTCTTTTTCTTTTAATTCTTAAACACTGTAATTCAAATTTATTAGTTGTACTACTAGAATAATTCTGGAATTTTATTTCATGCCAAGGTTATGCTATATAGAGTCAAATGGAAAATATATCTGAAAAGGAGGGATATAAGGGCTCTCACACAAATTGTCCATAACTTATGTAAATTTTGTTTCAATAAAACCAGTCTTTTGTGCAAAAACCTTGTTCTCCGTGTTACGTTTATTTAAAGTTCCAGTTCATCTTTATCAACCTTGATTGTGAAATTCACCAGAGGTTAGGGGTGGGCGGCAAAGAGGACCCAAGGCTGAGCTCACATCGGCAGAGGCAGAATCGTGGCTTGGAAGGAAGAATGGACATGTCCTGGGCTTGGGACTCCAGTTTTATTAATCAGCTCCTTCACTGCCGGCTAGTTTCAGCCGTGACCGGTTGACCCCAGGTGGTTCCTACACCCTTGGTACAAGCATCGACTAAGTCCAAAACAAGCCCCGTTTATAGAATGTTTATTTTTGTGACTTTCTGAACATAATTTTGTGAACTTCTGAAGGACCCGATGGTCTTTGACACGCCTCCGCACTAAATTATCAGGGCTGACCCCGTTGCATAGACGTATTCGTCTGCTGACTTGAAATATTCGGTTTCAGAGGCCCCAGAAAAAAGTGTTCCAATTTTAAGCCTCCCGTGAATGGTAAAAAAAAGGAGGAAAGCTTTAAGAAAGAAATGACAGTGTTGAGAGGAACCTATGGTAAATGGAGAAATGGCAAGATTTATACTCTTGTTGTCAAAGAAACCGTCAGCCAATAGATGTCACTCGATGTAATACTTGTCCATTCTTGATTATCTGCCAGAAACATCACATCTGCTTGGTTACCACGGCAGGTAGAAGAAGGAAGGCATGGAACAATGACATTTAGAAGACCTCGGCTAACTTCCGGACTCCTCCTGGGAGGCCAGAGGCGGTGTGGCGGAGGGCCTTACCTACCTCTCACTTCGGCTCTCCAGTCTGCTTCTGTCCCTCCACACTCCCTGGCGGGGAGATTTTACGCTCTCTGCTCTCCAACACCACCCCGGACGTAGCTATAGTTGTGATGAACAAACATATCTGCATTCCCCGCCCCCCAGTTTTCTGGTATTTCCTGCGAGGTTTCACTTAGTTCCCTTACATTCTACCCTATGTCTGTGGAAGAAAGATACCAGCGCAAAAGAGACACACTGTCGGAGTCAAAGGTGGAGTTGTAAACGTAATCATTTCAATTTCATCTTATGCACGTCAATGTAATTGGTTCCACTCTCTTGACAGGGCGATGGTTTTCCTGGAAAAAATCATGCCTTGTGGATGGAGAGTCCTTTGTGACTGTTACGAATCGCTCTCTCTCTGGATGCATGGGCAATAGAGGCAAAAAGCGGAGAAGCAAAAACACTAGAGGCGAACACATCAGACAGAGAGCTTTGTCCCGCTAACTTCCACGCAGGACTTCCCAAGGGTTTCGGCAAATGGCCTTCTCTGTGATAACAGACTTGATATTTCGAGGAGGCAGTGTGATTCAAGTTCCCCGTCAGCTTGTTTATTTTCCAGAGATGTTTTCATATGGCCCAGTGAGAAGTACTTACTCGTTGAATAAATTTTAAGTAATCACGCAAATATCTCTTCAAGCAGCAATATAATATGAGTGATGCCAACAACGTTTGTCCTGTAAAGGGTGAAAAATTCACTTAATGGCGCGAGCTGGATGAGTTTTCTGATTCTTTAGGATGTCTCTTTGGAGATTCCTTAGATATCCGGTTAGTGCAGGAAACGCCTGTGTTACTTACTAAGGTTTGTATTCTATTGGCTTAGAATGAATTCTGTTTTCACCCAGAGACTTTGTTCTCCACTTGACGGAGCCAAGATTCAGTCTTTTATAATTTTTTTCTGAGGCAATTATTCTTTTAAAAAATAAGGATCTAGTTTTTGATTCCTAGATTACGCTCAATGTCCTTACGGCAGCTCTGACCTTCGATGTCGTCACTTGCTCTTCGTTTCTCCTTCCCTGCAGGGGGCTCCAGCTGGGAAGCCCAGTGACACAACAGCAAGCCTATTCCAGATGTGTTCATGTCCCCTCTCCATTTTCCAAAGCTCCAACAATATTTTCTGGGTCTTCCAAATGTGTCATTCTATATAATTTTCTTTAAAAAAAAATTTTTTTTTACCTTTAAAAAAAGATCCACAGATCTCACTCATTTCTCATTTCTTTAAGATTCTTGATTCTGGTTTTTCCTGTCATAATTCTGGCACATTCCTGATTCGTAGGGACCATGTTTTCCCCTTTGCCCCTTTCCCAGCTTCCCTCGCCCTACTTGTCAGTAGCAATGCTTGCCACCAAGGTAAGTTTTATCACGTGATAGCACTTCATAGAATTTTGAAGTGCTTTCCAATTCTTTCTGTTTTTTAAAAATATATTTATTTAGTTATTTGTTTATCTATTTATTTATTTATTATGGTGACGTTGGTTAACGAAATCCAATAAGTTTCGGCTGTGCACTTTACCAGTAAGGCATATGTATATATATTTACACTGTGTGTTCATCTCCCATAGTTAATTTCCTTCTGTCACCACATTATTTGAGCCTTACCCTGTCTACCTTCTTCTCCCCCGCTCCCCTCTGGTAACCATTAGTCTATAGTCCATGTCCACGAGTCTCTGTTTTTTTGTCCTGTTCATTTGTTGCTCTTAGGTTTATATCCCACATATAAGTGATATCATGTGTTTTCAACTTTTTCTGTCTGGATTATTTTGCTTAGCAACATTACCTCGAGGTCCACCCATGTTGTCGCAAATGGCAGTATTTCATCTCTTCTGATGGCTGAGTGATATTCCGTTGTACATATGTACCACAGCTTCTTTACCCAATCATCTATCGTAGGACACTTCACTCGCTTCCGTGTCCTGGCCGCCGTGAATAATGCCCGATGAACGTCAGTGTGCAAGTATCTTTTCCGATATGGGTTTTCAAGTCTTCGGGGTAAATACCCAGTAGAGGGATGGCTGGATCATATGGTAGCCCCGGTCTTAGTTTTTGAGGAACCTCCATACTGTTTACCACAGTGGCCGTACCAATGTGCAGTCCCGCCAGCAGAATTCTTTCTGGAAATCAAAGTTATTGACTGTAGCCGTCAGTGAGCTCACAAATGGTTTAACTTCCGCTTCCCTCAGTGTCCTGATACTCTGCATTTTCCGTTATCTAGTTTGTTTTTCTCGTTGGCGTACCCCCAATCCCTCCAGGCCTCCCTGCCTATCTTTGAACAGAGTTGAGTCTTTTTCTGGAGGGATGTGGACACATGTTTTACATCTCCCTGTATCTGCCATCTCTTTATTGTGCCCACGTGCACACGTATACACATGCACATTCTAGTCGCTTCTGAAAGCTGCTCCACGTTGGGACGCAGGGAGCCGGGGTTGCAAGGCCGGCTCTTTTACTAATGCACGGTATAATGTTGGAACGCTCATTGGCCTCAAAAATCTATGTCGCGTGTGGGAGCATAGATGAGCCTTGAGGATGTCTTGCTGAGGGAAGTATGCCAGTTACAAGAAAACAAATCCTGAATAACTCACGTATCTGAGGCATCGAAAGTAGTCGAATTTATAGAAACAGAAAGAATGGTGGTTGGCAGGGCCTGGGAGAAGGGATAAGAGAGAAGCTGGTCAATGGGTATAGGGTTTCAGTTCCGAAAAACAGAAAGTTCTAGAGAGTGCTGCAGAGGGAGCAGCCAGATGCAGGCAGGGGTGGAGCCCCTTGTCTTTGGGAACTATTGGGGTAAATGGGGCGTGGCAGGCAGATGGAGGAGGGGAGGGGCCAAGTGAAAGGAAGTATTTGCAGCAAAGGCCTGACTATTGCTTTGATTTCAGTCACATAAACTGAGGGGAGTCATGTTTCCAGAGCAAAAAGATGTGAGGATGAATCTTAAAATTGTTCTCATGAATCGGACCAGACACCTTTTAAGAGTTACTCGGGTTCAGAATCCCGGGGAGACGCCATACAGATTTCCACACTTGGTCCTTTAAAACAGGGGTCCTCCCTGGGTGTGTACCTGCAACCCAGTCAATGAAAAACGAGCTTACACTCCAAGTGGGGGTTTATTTATTTCCTTATACAGCACGTCACTATAACATTCTACAAGTATATTAACATAGGCTATAAAAACACGTGACAAGAAATAGCTGAGAAAAATTAAACGGACTTTTAAGGATATCTCGCCCGCCTCAGGGGATAGTCTTGCCTCACCTCTCAGCCGTGCGGACCCCCCCTTTGCTCTAGAACCCGGGTTTTCGGCCTATTGCTGTTGACTGCGAATGCCTCCACAGACTGACATCAGGGGGCTGTGCAAAATTTCCTGGTGCGACGCCCCCCCAGTTTTCATGAGATTTTTAAATGGTCCTGTGAGCCACAAATGCTTTAGTCTCTGTTCTCTAGAGAATAATGAAATTTCAGAAGTTCCCCCCCACGAACCTCAGGTGAAATGCACGCTCAATTAACCATTAAAATTCACACTGAATTCACCATTTGAGCAATCTGGTGGCATTTAGTTCATTCACAGTGTCCGGTAACCACCGCCTCCATCCTCTTTCAAAACGTTTCTGTCTCCCCCGCCTTTCAGAAAAACCCTCAAGATTCAGTAGTTCCTCTCATTCCCCCCACCTTCTCCCCAACCCCAGGCAGCCGCCAATCTCATTCCCGTGTCCCGAGTTACCTATTCCGAATATTTCGCCTCAGTGGGATCATATCACATATGACTTCGTATGTCTGACTTTTTAAACTCAACGTCATGCTTCCGAGGTTCGGTTAGTGAGTTTTACCACCACTACCACCACCACCACCACCACCACCACGAGGATCGAAATGACTACGACGCAGCAAACGACGACTTTCTTGCGTGTGGGATTCCGGGCTCGGTGGGGACATAGATCTTCACCGCCATGGGGACCTGGATTATAGTTTGCCCCTGGTCGTTGGTGTTTGCGCTCGGACTTGCCACCTGTGTGGGCTCGAGACCCGGGCTCGTGTAATTCCTCTCCGGGCTCGTGTAATTCCTCTCCGGGCTCGTGTAATTCCTCTCCGGGCTCGTGTAATTCCTCTCCGCTCTCCACCTGGACACTTCCTGTCCTGAACCCTCTGCGGTGCTGCCCCTCGGGGGACAGGGCTCGTTGCTGGAGATCTTGACTGGCAAGCGTCTTGAGGGAAGCGATGAGGACGCTCGTGACCGCGTGTCCGTACCTAACCCACTCCTCGCGCAAAAGCCAGCAGACACGCCTCGCAGTTGTCACTGTCAGTGTCCCTTTATGACGGTAGTCCTTAAATCCTTCTCCATAGCATTCCTCCTCCTCTTCATACCATTCCTCCTCCTCTCCATAGCATTCCTCCTCCTCTTCATAGCATTCCTCCTCCTCTTCATAGCATTCCTTCAGAATTTCGGACACCAAGTTGTCCAGGATCCTTGAGATGTTTCTTTCTGTGAACTTAGGAACCTCAAATGGAGGCAGGGAGCACTTCTGGCACCTCTGGCGAAAGACTCGCATCTTCACCTGGCCCTTGGATCTCCTCTCATTCCAGCGCATGTGGAACAGGACCTGAATTCTGGCAGAGGCCCACCTGCGCGAGCACCAGGGGCACTGGAACCTGTGGAGACAGAAAACAGGACCCTCGGCTTGGCTCACTATGGCCAACCTGTGGGCTGTGCCACAGGGAAGAAGGTGTGACCAGCAACACAGAGACGTGACTTGACTGGGGGCATGGGTTAGTGGGGGAAGAAATTCCTGAGCCCCTCTCTCCTGTCTCCACCAGGCTGCCAGTGTGCCCCGTGACCCACAGGAATCTCATCATGAAGACAGTGGATCACAAGGCGTCGGAGCTGGAGGGATCTCGGGCACCTTCTCAGTCCAGCGTCATCGTTTTAGAGACGAGGTACATGCGGTGACTTCGTCACGCCCAGAGACTCAGGGGATAGAAGAGGCGAGACGAGAACTCCAGTTCCCAGACTCTAAATGTGGACGCGTGGACAATAGTAGCCATTAAATCAGCCCCCAAGGACCCTGGATCAAACTCCACAAACAGCTACAAGGGGGTGTTGGTAAGTGCTCCGGTCTGATACTTGTGTCCCCCTCAAATTCATAACACCCTACGGCGGTGGTGTTAGAAGGTGGGGGCCTTTGGGAGGTGATTAGGTCATGAGGGTGGAACCCTTCTAAGTGGGGTAAGTGCCCTCCTGTAGGAGACCCCCCCAGAGCGCCCTCTCTAGCTCCTGCTGCCACGTGAGGACGCAATGAGAAGTCTGTGGCACAGAAGAGGGCCCTCGGCTGACCAGCCGGCGCTCTGATTGCGGACTTCCGGTCTCTAGAACTGTGAGCAATAAATGTCAGTTGTTCATCAGCTTCCCAGTCTGGACTCAAAATTTTTATAGCAGCCTCAAAGGACTAAGACAGTAAGTCACAGACCCACAGGACAACGAGGGGCCCTGCCAGGTCCGGTGTCCTAGGGAAAACAGGGCTTCGCTCTCCGTTGCCCAGGCCCCTTGCCCGGGCCTGCCTCGGTCTGCCAGTGTTACGGGCACATCAGGCCTGACTCTCCCTTCTTCGCCCGCCTTCATCCCAATTCTTCGCTCACAGTAGCCTGAAACACGCCATAGTCCTCATGCCTCTGGCCTCCGACAGAGTACAAGAGAATGACTCTTCACTCAGCAGCAGGGAGAAGGGCAAGGTTCGGAGCTCAGATCGTTGGACAAATACATGTCAGGACGGGTGGAGGGAGGGAAGACGGCAGGAAGCACGTGGCAGCGCCACGGCAGGCGTGACGGGAGAGCAGGCAGCGGCAGCGCGGCAGGGACAGGGAGCAGCCGTCACGTTCTCCACGCGTCCCCTCCTGCTTCCCGGCCCCTTGCAGCTAGGTTGGGGCAATGTGACGAGCTGGCTAATCGGACGTGGGTCCAAGGGCTGCGTGCCACTGCCAGAACTGGCACGGAAGCCCTCGGAAGATGCTGTGGCTCTCTCTCTCTCCTCTGTGCTGTGGTGAACTTGGTGCCCTGTGTTAGGTGAAGTCTCTGATCTTTCGAACCTAGCCTCGCCTCGCTTGATGCAGGGACAGCTGGAGTCTGGCCCGGGGAAGCGGAGGGGGACGGGAAGGAGTCAGTCAAGGCTCCCATGAAGAGAAGGTGAAGATGAAATGAAGGGTCGATGCCCCGTGGCGCTGACCCCCGCGGGTGAGATGAGCTGCTGGGAAGTCCTTCAGGGAGTTGGGGTGTTGAGGGGTGCAGAGGGGCCTGGGCCCTGCTCTTCTAAGCTGCAGTGCCCTGCCCCCACTCTGGGTCACGCCTCTCTGTTGGTGTGCCAGCAAAGAATTCGAAGTTCTCAAAAACAAAAACAAAAACAAACAGAAGAGCCCTGAGACTTCGCTCAGATGCTCCCGGTGTCAGGTCCGGGCCTGGGAGGACTCCAGGTAGTGAGGAGCGCAGAGCTGTCTCCTCTTCACAGGCCCTCTCCCAGAGAGGGGCAGTGGGCGGACAGCAAGCCCCTCCCCCCGTCCTGGGACAGAGCCCCAGGCCCCCACCCTCTGGGCAAGGAGGTGACCTCCATCCTTGGGCCTCTGCTTTCCCCCTCTGGGAAAGAGAGAGTGAGACTCTGGATGATTCTAAGGGTCTTATTTTAAAAGGATTCCATTAGGTCAGAGTAGAGGGGTTAAGATGCGAATGGCTCAGCTCCCCCTGTTCTCTGCTCCCTCCCGGGGCGAGGGTGGGGGTCTCCTCAGTGCATAGGGGCCTCCCTCAGCCCCTCAGGGCTCCCAGAACCGGGGTGCATGTGCTGAGCCTCGCTCACCCAGCTCTCCTGTGCTCGAGCGAAGTCATGACCATCCCTCCCCTTCCCTTGGCGTCACCCCTTGCAGCCTCGTTTCTCTGTTTCTAGGCATGAAAACCACGTTTAATGAAGCTCAGCGTTCTTGGGTGGTGGCCACCTTACCCCCTGTAATCTTCCGTTTGCAAGCATGGAGCGGAACAAGAAAAGTAACAAGTGGACACAGTCAGAAATAAGGAGGAATTTTCTAGAACGCACACCCTCGCATCCCCACTCACCAGGCACGGACCACCTGCAGGCACTGTTTCCAGTCTGGCTGCAGGAGATTGGGAGTGAGGTTTTTGTCTAGCATCAGGGTCCATCGGTCCCAGGGTTTCTCCGCCTGGATCAGCTCCCGGAACACCCGCCGCCACTCCTCCATCGCCTGCTCCATTGTCGCCGCCTCGGTGAGCCAGGTGGGGTCTCCTGGGTTCTGACTGATCTCTAGCAGGACATGCAGTTCCCTACTTTAGAGAGCTGGGGCTCACACCCTTGCTCCCCTTGGTGTGGCCTGTGGACGTGGTCTTTCACCTGAGGACAAAGGCCGGTTGGTCTGGCTGGACGTTCAGAGAACAGCACTGGGCTCCACAGGAATTTCAAAAGACGCGGAACGCATAGTTTTGTTCCTGAAAATAGGACCCGAGGCAGCTCCGGACCCTGTGTCAGGGAAGCGGATCTCGGTCTGGCCCTGCTCTTCCCTCCCCTTTGCCGGGGACACACCTTTTTCCCTGCTGAAACCCCTGTAAATGGTGAAGAGAGGCCTTGGAGGCTTTTTCTAGTTCTCACATTTGAAGATCAGGAGGCTGGGAGTGGCGGGGTAGTTGGGGGGGAGGTAGAGGAGAGACTCAAAGAAGAAGGGGGCACCCATCGTGGACTCTCACCTGATGACTTGGTCCCTGTTCTCTGCTCTGGATGCCCCTTCTCAGGTCCAGTCTCTGTAGGACGGTTTTCAGCAGACACTGAGCTGTCCGAGGTGACCGAAGCTGGTACAGTCCCCGTTCCCCGGGAAATGAGGGTACAATGTCCCCGCTTGGGCGAGAGGCCACTGGCCTATCTATTCCCCACTTCCCGGAGGAGGGGCTTAGGAAGGGCGAAGGACAGCCAAGCCCCAGGCAAAGGCCCAGGGCGTGTGGACCAGACTCAGCACCTGCGTGGCCCGGGGCTGCCCGGTGTCATGACTTTCTCCCAGGAAGAAAGCCTCACCCTCAGGGTGTCCTCCAGCTTGACAGCCCTATCTCAGCTCCAGCGCCAAACGACCTCTGTCCTGGCCTCCTGGTCCCCTCCTGGCACTGCTCTAGCCGCTCCCTTAGACTGCGAACCCGCCCCTGCCCCCACCCCCACCGGCCCAGTGTCGCCAGCATGGCTTTTGGGCCCCTCCTAGGCCACCCCTGCATTTCGACCAGCCTCAGCCCTGACCAGCTCATGCTCGCCCAAGCCCCTATCCATCCCTGCATCCGAAACCGCAGCCCTCTCTCCCGGCCGTCCTCTGAACGCTCTAGCCCTGGGCCTGTCCTCATGTCCACCCCACCCGGAGCACCTGCCTCCCCTCTGTCCTGCGGCCGCCGCTCACCCGCAGGATCTAGGGCCCGCACCCCCACAGTCACTGTGCCAGCTTCCGGCCAGCTGCCAGCCGCACCGCTCTCCTGCGCCCACCACACAGCCAGGTCAGAGAAGGTGGCGGCCAGAAACCTTGTGGGGCAATGCCTAGCCCATCCTCTTGCATGGAAATCGCCCTCGGAAGTAATCGTGCGATGGGATCCTGAAAGTGAGGAGGAATGTCCCCCCTAAATGGCCAACATGCCTAAGCAGTCCTGTGTTCTGCTTCTGTAAACATGTTTGCCGCATAGGCCAAAGATCTCAGAGTCCACTGAGAACTCACCCGCCCTTTGAGGTTTATGGCTTTCAGTGTTCAGACCGATGCATCCCCTCCCCTTTAAGACGTATTGCTTTAGTGCTTGCACTGCTTTAGTTTGAAAAGATGTATTGCCTTACTGCCTGTCTGAAAAATCCCATGCTCTGTAACTGCCCATGGCAAGGTCAGGGGTCTGTGAATCAGCCCGTGCCAACTGTAACCACGTGGGCATAAAAGCGAAATTGCCCCTAAGCTCCCTGCCCAGATTTTCAGAGCACTAGGTCTTCTGGGTCCACCCGTGGCATAATAAACTGAGTTCTCCTTCTCTCTGGGTTGCTGCTTGGATTTTCGATGGTCTGATTTTTGGAGCTTTGGGGATTTTTCCATAACAAAAGAGGCCCAGACAGCAGAGTGTGTGTGTGCCAGGTAAAATTAACCTTTAACCTCTTGCTCAAGTAAGACTATTCTAATGGAAAAAGCCTGCAGTCTTAAATGATATAACCATTTAAACACAATGTTGAAGAATGTGCAAAAGTTTGTCACATTTAAATTCACATAGGCCGTCTTCCCTCCAACTGTCATGAGTAACGTCCTCTACCCGATTTTCCAGAGCATCCTGGCTTTCTGAGGTGGTGACAGGGGCTGCCAAGGCCTAGGGAAACACACACACACACACACACACACACATATACACGCGGCTTGCAGGGCTGAAGCAAGCCGGGTGTTCCTACCTGTGAGCTGCCGTTCTCGGGGGCTGTTGTAGCCGCCAGCCCCCGGAAGACACACGGACCACCAGAAATCAGTGAGTTACAGGGAACACACTCTTTATTTAGCCAGCCGGGTCTGCCAGGGGGACGCAGACCCCACATTAAGCAGCCCCGAAATGTAGAGGTATGGGTTTTTAAGTCCTAAACCCCATTCTCCATTCCGTCTGAACACAAAAGTCTATTTTAATTCTGTTTGCTGTCAACCCACAGGTCGGGTGTGCAAGCGGGGGTCCAGAAGCAGAAAGCTTATCGTTAGAATGTTATGTTCCCATGGGTGATCGTCTATGTTCCCATGGACGATCGCCAAGCAGTACTTTTCCAGCCAGCGCGGGGTCGCAGGACACCACCTGTCCCAGCCATAGAAGGGGACACTGAGTTGGTCCCGTGTCAGCATCGATCCTAATTGTTGTCACACAGGGGACCACATGGGGAGGCCGGAGGGAAGGGAGGCCCTGGAGGTCCTGAGGAGCAAACGTGCAGCGGGGAGACAGATCCCGAGCCAGAGGCGGCCCCGCCGATCCTCACCCAGGCGGTGGCAGAATCTCTTCTCAGGGGGTCAGTCTGGGCCTGCCAGGTGTATCCACCAGCTGGGTCAGACACTGGCAGTCTGAGCAGGGGTCACACGGAGGGGCAGGGGCTCTGGCAGGAATGGGGAGGGGACAGGGGTGTGGGAGGGAGGAAGGGAAAGGAGAGGTGGGGAGGAGGGCGGGCTTCGCTGGGGCAGCACTGGGCAACCTCACCAAGCTGCCCCGTCCCGCCCTCACTGCTGCTGCTCCTTCCCGTGTGTGTGTGTGGGGGGGGGCGGGGGGCTCACTGTGGCAGCCCGCCCTCCTCCCCCCCACCGTGTTTCTCAACGTTATTTTGCGCCGGTGAATTAACTAGATGTGTTGAGTCCTGTTCATCTAGTTTCCTCTTTCTACCTCTTTCTCAGAGCTCCTCCCACCCACTGCCAGCCCCGGGCAGATTAAGGGGGTTTGTGAAGGGAGTGAGGGAGCTGGGGAGAAGATCCCCGCTGGACATCAGGCAGCCTTAGGTCTGGGGCTCTGATGAGCTGTGTGGCAGTGGCCAAGTCAGTTCAGGCTTTTTTTGGATAAAAGGGTGCCTTTTAGGTGGGAGGATGTCAGGCGTGCCTAGTGCAGAGAAGGGCCCATAATCTGGTCTCTCAGGCTTGACAAAAAGAGTCTCTAGGATCTCATTTGGGATACCCCGAACTCTCACGGAGTCCCACACACTCTGGACATGCACGTTTATGCGTGTAAACACGAGATCGCCTCACTGCCTCTTACCTGTGTTGTGGTACGATCAAATCTAAGACCCACGGAGCCAATTGAGATGAATTGTGAGCCTTTATTCCCGGCCAGCGACTGACTCTACCACGCAGGGTCAGAGGAGATCAGCCCCGAGCCTCCAGAAGGGATAGCTTAAAAAGCCCCCAAACCCCCTCCAGCAAGCAAGCAGGTTTACAGAAGCAGAGGCGGGCCATTAACACATCTTTACACAGGATAACTACACCCTTAACATGAGCATATCTTTGCACAGAATGTCTCCTAGTACTACACCCTGTTTAACAGTAAACAATGGAAGCAGAAGTTGGCCCTTGGAAAATTTTCCACCCTTGACACCTGGCAAGGGCCTGGCCGGTGCTGTCACTCCCTTCCTCGTGGCAAACGTCCCTCGGTCCTCACCTTTGAACCCAGAGGCCATTCTCCTTAGAGCAGGGTCGGGGCTCTGCTGGACACTCACCGTCACTCTTCCTGGACGCTGGGCTGGGCTCAGGGCCTGCTGCTGGTAGGAGGCCATCTCTAAAAGCTTGAGAATGATCAGAGGGTGAACAGTTTGAGTCACTTTATGCACATATTCTCTCCAGCTGAAAAGACAAGTCCGCCTGCCTGCTTCGGCTCCCCTACTGTAAACTAGAGGCCGTTTCATGGTCTGTCTGTGTCCTGTTTTTCAGATTTTTCTGCTTTTTGTTGTTAATTGCATTGTTTAAAGTAGCCAGAGACATAGACCTGAAGTGCATGAAAGCCCTGGTTCATCGCTCCCAGGGGAAATACAAAGTTAGTTTCCTGCCAGTCCCTGGCAAAACCACATTTTGGTTAACTGATCAATACACAACCTTATGTGTTTCTGTTTAAAGACACCTCGTAGCATACGCTGTTGATTTATTAACGTTGATTGAAGCTTCACCTACATATTTTCTCCGTAAGGCTCATCATAGCCTCCTTGTGCCATATTGTGGAGTCTGGGGCGTGGTGGGTAAAATTCCAGGAAAGCAATTTCACTTCATCCTCTGCGCAGAGCTTTCCAAGTCCTGTGCCTGAGGTTGTCGGGCCATCTCTGGTGGCTGCCCCATGAAACGCCACTGGAACCAAGACCTGAAGGGAAGGAATGGGCCAAGAATAATATATGGGGTGGGGGGACGTATCCCCAGATCAGAGGGACTGGTCAACGCAAAACGCCCTGAGGCAGGAGGAGCAGGCCTGGTGGGCCTGAGGAGGAGCGGAACAAGTGAGAAAGAGCAGGTGAGGTTGGAGAAGCAGCTGCGAGCCGCAGGGCATGTGCCTAGTGTGATGGGAAACCACTGAAGAGTTCTGGGTAGTGGCGTGATGAAGTCTGATTTCACCTGGTGATCGCTGTGGTCCAAGCTTTCCACGCAGGCCCTCTGCTGTCTCCCCGCTGAGTCAAAGACGGAGTGGACTGGCCTAACGGCCCGAGGGCGATCAGCGTAGATGCAAAATAGCTCCAAGTGTGAGAGTCCCCTGAGGGAAGTGGTTCAGGTTTCATTTTAATCTGAACTTTAATTGAATTAGAATTTCAGATAATAAATAATATTTTTTTTTAGCGTGCGTATTTTATGTTGAAATTACTCTCTTACACAAGAAATCCGATTGGCTGTTCGTCTGAAATTCAAATGTAACTGGGTGTCTTGGTGTTCCTTTTCTCCTGCCGAGTCTGACTCCTTTAGAGGGGGACTTCAGGCGGGCGGGACACTACCTGTGCAGAAGGTGCAGTGGAGGCAGCAGGGTGGGCGGGGCGGGGCGTAGCGGGGGTGGGGGGGTGGGGGGTGGGGGGGCCGGGCTCCCTCTGCCCTGCTGCAGCCCTGATTCCCTGCTTTGCCTTCAGACCCAATTCCCTCTTTCCAGCCCAAGTCACACACGTGGGAAGAGTGTGTTGGTGAGCTTAGATCCAACAACTTCGTCACAGAAACAAAACCTCACGGATATTTCCAATTATTCAAGTTTTAGGGTTTTTATCCTCCACCCCACAAAATAGACTCTGAGCTCCCTGGTGGAGGGAAAAGGAGAAATCAGGGAGGAGGTGACCTGCAGTGGATGGTCCCTGGGCTGAGGGAGACCTCCGCCATGCTGCCTGCGGTCTCACTGGGCACAGATTTAAGTGAGCAAAGCCAAAGATTAACACGCCTCAATATTAATCCCACTGTTGCCTGAAATTGAGCATCTCCACTTCCAGTAAATTGTCTTGACATTGTCTTCAAGTAGAACACAAAAAATTTAATAAAAGACCCAACTCTCTCCCCAGAGGAGAACTATACCATATACATGGGCTAGATGATTCAATAATAAACAAAAAAGTCAACTTTGTCCCAAATGAATCTAAAAGCTCATTGCAATTTCAGTCAAAACTCTGACAGGACTGTTCATGGAACTTGACAAGTTTGATTCTAAAATCCGTACAGAAGAAGAAAGGGCCAAAATAATCGAGACGATTTTAAAGAAGTTGGGGTAGGGATCTTCCCTATTACACATCAACACATTAAAAAATATATTATAGAAATCAAAGCAGTGTCCACAAATTGTCTAATGAAATGCAGTAGAAGGCCCAGGAATGAACCCTCCTGTACCTAGAAATATAATCTATGAGAGAGATAGTACTGAAGATTATTAGGAAAAGGTGAAGTTACCAGTAATTTTTTCCCAGGCAAGAGGCTATCTAGGAAATTCTGTTTGATCCCAACCTTAACTTCTGGTAGATTGAGAACCCAATATAAAGAGCAGAATTTTTAACTTTTTAAAGTACATAGTTAAACAAGACACAGAAAGAAGAGCTATACATCTGATTTAACTTTTTGCCTCTTTAGACACTTAAAAATGGAAAAAAGGAGCCCCCAAATGGGAGAAGTTATTTTTAACACATTTGAACTAAAAAAGAGGTGAACCAGTATACAAAGAACTTTGACAAAACAATGAGAAAAACATAAACAATGCAATATAAAAATGGGCAAAATTATAAATAGGTAATTTACAAAAGAGAAAAAACGAAAGTTCAACAAACACTTGAAAAGCTGTTCTACTTCACTTGTAATCCAGACGTGAAAATTAAAGTCAGAATGAGGTCATCACACCAGTCATCTTTGCAAAATCTAGAACGTCTGAAACACCAAGTGTTTATACGCCTGAGGCCCCGCAGGGTGCATGTACACTGCTGATGTCAGTAGAAGTTAGTACAATCAATCACCTTAGAGAGTAGTTTGGCATTCAAGATTCACATGCTCTTTTATTTAGCTATTCGGCAATTCTATGTCTACTACCCAGAAAAGCACTCACTGTATTGTGCAAAGATGAACTACAATGTTTATAGAAATATCATTTCAGTACCAAAACAACTGAAACCCTCCATGCCCTGTGAATAGATAAATGAATCTTGTTCGAGTCATCCAATGCAATTCTCATTAGACCACCACCTGCAGCCAGTCTGGTGCACCGCCTGTCTTGGTACAGCCAAAGAGCTAAGGACGGCTTATAGAAATGAGCGTGTGCAGTAGAAAGGGAACACTAACTGTGAAGTCATTCCCCCTCCACCCCAAGAATTCCATTCTTCTCGTTACTAGACCTGTATTACAGAAAAAATCGCATTCATTTATTATTATGATGCTGTGAATTTCATCCATAAGATTGGCGGAAATTTTTCTTCCTTCTTGTTATATAAGTACGAACATAATATCCTCAATTTTGCCTCTCGGTCCGTTAAAGCCTAACGTATTTATCATCTAGTCCTTTGCAGAAAGAGGCTTGCTGACCTCTGAACTAGAGCGACGTATATCAACATGGACGTATCTCGCAATCACGGTATTGAGCAAAGGATTCAAGTTGCGAGAGAACATGCACAGTGTGATACCACTGACATGAAGAACAGAACCCAACACCGCACTCCGTGTGGCTTAGGGAATCCCTCACTTGCCTAAAACGTAAGGGAAGGTGGGCGTGATCAAGGAGGGGGCACTTGGCGCAGTGTCTGTACTGACAATATTCCATCCCTTAAGCTGGAAGTAGAGTTTAATTGTTGAGTCTTTCTGTATGATGCATGTTTTAAGTATTTTGTAATAAATTAGGAGCACAAAGACATAAAATGAGGGACTACGGAGTCTCTCCGAGGACTCCAGGCTCCGTGCTACTGGCCGGTCCCGGTGCCCTGACTCAGGCCTTTCCCAGGGTCCTGACGGAGCCTGTGGCTGTGCTGTGGCACTAGACAATGTTTCAGTCTCAGGTGTGGGAGTGTGCATACTACCAACCTTTCCACGGGCTGCAATGAGCATCTCTGTGCAAAGGATGCCCTGGCCAGGTCAGGGAGCAGAGAAACACACTGGACTCGAGTGACAGAAAGCTGATTTGTGATTCGGGGCTCCCCTTGAGCCTGGTTTCTTTATGGTCCTACCCTCTAACGGCTGAGGTTGTGGCTCACCTGTCCTGAGACCAGCCTACCAGGAGAAGCTCACCTGGTCCAGGGACAGAGGCACACTCTCACTGCCACACAGGAAAGCCACCAGGGCCGAGTCCAAGTGATCGCTCCAGCATGGGATTTGGGACTGGGAGGCTAACAGCTCGTTGCTCCCGCCACAGCCCAGGGACACAAACCACCACCTGAACCTGCGTTTCTCATTCCATTGGCCTTGGTCCCAAAGTGCCCAAATTGTGCTGCTTTATTAAATTAGGACACATTCTTTGGGGTGAGGCCAACCTCTGCCAGCAGGAATGCTCCTAGGGCATCGGAGGAGCCAATAAAAAACTGGGAACTATGATAAAAGAATAACTATATAAAGAAACTCTATAAGGTACTGCAAGGCCAAGGGACTGTTAAGGAAGGACGGGGTTGGGTCTCTCCGGAGAGGGTGTGGGTCAGCCCAGAGACAGTCACTGGGCACTGTAGGCGACAGGCCTTCCAGTGCTGAGCTGAACCACGTGGAGGTGGCACAAAGGGCTGCAGGTGAGTACGTGACCCTCGGGGCCACAGGCCGCTGTACCCAGACCATATAGAGTCTTGAGAGGGACTTGGGTGCCAGCGCACAGCAGGGCTATGGAGCACACAGGCTGTCGGGGCTCTGGGTTCTGTGTGGAGGGATTATCACCAGACCAGGCTGAGAAATTGCAGCCCAGACTGTTTGAGCTCACATCCACCCTTCCCTTCCCGATGTCCTGAGAATGGCAGAAGGGCCTCTTCCTCCTGCAATGTTCCTCCAGCGCCCTCTATTGGAAATGTTTATCACTGCGCTCCCTCTGAAGGAGAAATAATTCCAGCTCCAAGCACAGGTGCTTGGAGCTGGGAGGCAATATGCTGGTTAAGTGACGAAACTTTATACAGATGCGTGACATAACCACACCGAAGGGGTTGGGGGAAAGGGGCCCATCGAAACTCTGGGAAACAGTGTTTTGCCTGGGAACCGTAAGGCTAAAGACGAAAGGAGCTGTAAATATCGTACTGTAATTGGTAAGTTTGTTTTGCAGAGAGGTACAGGTTACTGATGCTGGAATTGCTTCCCAGGTGTGCTAGGGGTGAACCAATAAGGAAATGGATGACAGAAGGTGGGCCGGGTCGTTCACTCTGGAGGCGAGGGAAGTTGCACGCACACAAGAAAGGAAGGAAGGAAGGCTGGACCCAATCCTGAGGGCTGGATTAGAACCGGAGACCTCAGGATAAAACTCGGCAAACACACGGATGGCTAGACACAGAAACGGCGGAGGTACGTCTGTGTGCGTGATTCGCCTGCATCACCTGTACGTTTGTTACTTCGCTCGGTCACTGCCAGGGCCTGGGACCTATGCGCACACCCAGTGCTCAGATCTTGGTGTCTAAGCACCCTTCCCCATGGAAAGGAATGAAGGCTCCCGAGTGAAATGGCTGATTCCAGGCCGGGGGCAGCGGAAATACAAGGTGAGCCTGGAGCGTTGAGCAGTCTCAGACAAGAATGTTTAAAAAAAAAAAACTCAAAAACAGGTTAGGGACATGTCAAGGGGGCGCAGGAACCAGCCTGCAAGAGCTCCCAGTGGCCAAAGCTGGGACAATCCGAGCCACACGACAAATATCATAGTATTGGCTCGTAACCCCAGTACTATAACGTAAACACACACGAATGCATACCGATATAAATAAGTGACGGAATAAGTAAATAAATAAGGGAGAAAGGCAGATTTCCTTTTACGAAAGAATTCCAAATGCCATATGTAGATGCTCCCCCGCCCCACCCCATCTAGCAGGCGAGACTTCGTTTAGTCCCCACCACCTCCTCCTGGGTGGCTAGACTCACGTCCAAGGACTACAGCAGAGAAAGGGAAAAACAGCAACTTTTTGGTGGTGAAGCCTAGAGACCCCTCTTAACCACGCAGCGAGGTGAGCACCACCCGTGACCTTGTGGGACGTCCCCACCCCTAGAGGATGTGACGAGGAGGGTGTCCTACCTTTCCGATGTCTTTACCCAAAACCCACATCCACAGGCTAATCATGAGGCACACTCGTCAGACCCACCCGGACTGGGGAACAGCTACAGGACACCCGGCCAGTGCTCCCCTAGACTGTTCAGGTCACGAAAAATAAGCAAAGACTCAAAAGCTGTCATAGGTCAGATCAGAGGACGCTGGGGACGTGCTGACAACTAAATGCACGGTGGTCTCCTGGAAGAGAGAATCCAGGTAGAGTCTGGGGTTCCCTTAAGAGTAAAGCCCAGGTCAGCTCTTTGGTTTTGAGGCGCATACCGGTGATGTGGGGGGGAAGCTGGATGAGGGGTGTGGGGGGACTCTCGGAGCCCTCTTTGTAACTCTACCGTAAGTCTAAAACTATGCCCAAATTCAGAGTTTATTTTAAGAAAGTGGTGTATTGAGGCAGGTAAGTTCTCCTTCCTGCGCTCCGGTCTCCCCTGTACAATAAGGTGACTGCTCTTTGAGATCCTTCCAGACCACGATGCAGACGCGTCTCTGCCAGACCACGATGCACGCCGTCTCTGCGGCAGCAGGCCGACCTGCGTGTGCTGCAGTGTGGGCCTTTGGATGTGGGGGTGCTCAGGAGTCCAAGCTCTGCACCTCAGAAGGCATCTTGGTCCTGCCCACGGGGCTGAGGGGACTTCACTCAGCCCCATGGCTTTTCACACCCCACCCCCAGGGGCCTTACAGGCATGGGGCTGCCGGGTCAGTCACCGTCCATGTCACCAAGCAAGTCCCCTCAGCTCAAACACTCTGTGACTCCGAATTCGGGGTAGGATGAGTCTTCGGCCTGTTTCAGGGACGCAAGCAGAGTGAGTGAGAAGACGGGGTTCCACGCGGCTGCCACACACGACAGCTGGGGGTCCGGGATTCGCCCCCACCCGGGGTGTGCTGAGTGAGTGTCAATCTCCGGACCAGGCTGAGGGACGCCCTGGTGGCCGTGGTGTGAAGGGAACCAGGAGGCCCCCGCATTGACGTGGCTCCCACGCGAACCCGAGTCTGAGCCCACAAATGCCTCAGGTCACGACATCGGAATGCTAAGGACGACCAATGGCCAACGGCCGGCCGAGTGGGCTGTAGGTGCAGCCAAGCAATGGCTTCCTGGTCGCACCCGCACTTCCTCTCGCCGGCCCGTCCCTGGCTCGCGCCCACTGCTGCTTGGTGCTGCCCAGTTCCGACCGATTTGTGCTCACATAAACTCTTAAACCTTTTAATAATGCTCCAGTTTATCTTTTAACGTTGCCATCATGTTTCTGAGTAGCCTTGGACGTTTATATTACCTGTCCTCGCACGTCCCTGTCCCCCGCACGTCGGCTTCGGGAAGGAAGGGACTTCTGTCGTGTTACCTGGTGTCCACTCTGCCAGGAGCCCAGTGCGCTAACGTCGTCAGCTGAGTGAGCGGATGGCCGGAGCTGCCCAGGCTGTGCCTGAGCCCCCGCCGGGAGAGCGTGGAGGCCGACGGCCCCTTACCTTCAGGCGCCTAGCCGAGCTGGGAGGCCCCTCAGAGTTTTCTGACACCCCTGTCAGCCAGAACCCTGGCTGCTCTGCCCTGTGCTGAGGCGCGCTGCTTGCTTGTCTGGACCGGCTTGCAGCCGAGCGGCCCTTGACCGAACTCTGCATCTGATTTAAGAGAAAGAAAGGGGAGAGGTTGGGGGAAGTGAGTAGCAAGAAAGAGAGAGGAGGGAGGGGAGGGAGAGAGAGAGAGAGAGAGAGAGAGAGAGAGAGAGAGAGACAGACAGACACTTGCATCCTGTCCGGGCAGTCTCAGAGGCTTCTGGGAACTCCAAGCCCTTTCTTTCCTGCCCCCTGCAGGCCTTTGACAGTGGGGTGGGGTGAGGTGGGGTGGAGGGGGTTGGGAGTGGGGAAGAGCCCTGGACCTCCAGTCTTAGGTCACCCAGGAAGCTCCCAGGTCGGTCTGAGGAATTTGGGAGTGTTGACCATCGTCCTCCCTCCTCCCTCCCCCTGCCTGCAGTCCTCTGGCCTCCCCCCCCCCCCCCGGCCCCCCGCCCCTGCCTCTCTCCCTTCCTGCTTCCTTTCTCCCAGTCCTGCGTTCAGCCACTTATCAGGCATCCAGTGATCGGAACAGGCCAGCAGGGTGTAGCTTTGGGGGCCGGCGGCAGGGCAGAAGGGAACCAGCCGTTCTTCAGTGGGATAGACACGATGCCAAGCTTCTTCCCTTTACACAAATGACCTGATCCTCACCACAGCCTTGGGAGGTTATCACTCCCACTGTAGAGATGAGAAAACTGAGGTTCAAACTGGTGAATTAGAAATGCCACTCCTCTCGCCCGGGCTCTCTGTGGGAAGCCGGGAGGCCACCATCGCTCTTGTGGCCGGTTTCTGTCACCCTCAAGCTCCAGGTGACCGGCCCCCACCCTTGGCACCACTTCTCCCCGGGGCCTTCCTCCCACCTGCCCTGCGGGGATGCTTCGCCTCCGTGGGGGCGGAGGCAGGGGACCTTAGAGTCCTTCGCTGGCTCCTGCCCGGGGGCCGGGGCCTCGGGGCAGCCCGGAGGACAGCGGCACAAACATGCTCTTCCCGCTTCCTGCACAGAACCCACACTCCTGTGCCCACGCCTGTCGCTTCTGGGGGACAGGCCAGCCTCCCGCCCCTCCCCTTCCTTTTCTGCGTCCAGGCTGCAGAGGGGGGCTCCAGGACGCCGCCCCTGACCGGAGCGCTCTGCACAGAGGGCCACGGTCCTGGTGTCCTCCGCTCCTGAGCCTCAGCTCCTGCTCACCCACCGCGTCAGCTCCCCGCCCTCCTCCCGAGAAGTGGGCCCTCCTCACCCACTTTCACCAGGGGACGTCCTCACCCGGTGGCCACAGCGCACACACCCGACCCCGTCTGGAGGCCTTGGTCTCTTGACAATGGGTGGATCGCTGATCTGACTGGTCCTTGGTTTCTACACCCAGCAGATGGTGGTGACAATTTGTGTCCCTACCTTCCCGAAACGTCTTTCCTGAGGAAGCCTCACACTCTCTCTGGGAGCTGTGTTGGGTCCTTGGACCCTCCCTCCCGCTCCTGACCTCCACCAGCCTCTGCCCTTGACCTCGGCATTCCAGGCTGACGTTAGGCAGCAGATGGTTCTCCACTGCCACCAGCAGCTGTCACGGGAACTGTGGGGGACACCCCGCACCACAGAACTCCCTCTTTCCCACCAGTTTGCTTCCTCGGCCCAGCACCCCCGTTCCTGCTCGCTCTTGTGCCCCCAGCAGGAAAGTCTGGCTCCCTTCCCAGTGGGCAGCCTGGGCCCTGAGCACAGCCAGAGCCCAGGAGAACAGAGCCTGAAGCCCACCTTTCAGGCCACCGGCCTCTGGCTCAGCCAGGCTGCACCCCGAGCTTTCTGGTACCAGCTTCCCTGACCCCAGCCCAAACTCCAGCCGGGCCCTGACTGCGGTCTGAGCTGATCTAGAATCGAATTTAATCAACAAAAGACAAGAAGGCTTGCTCCCTTGGAGGTGGGGTGGCTAGCCAGGGAGGAAGCATGGCCTCAGAGCCAGGCTTAAAGGGCACACGGTGAAGGCCCCTCCACAGCCCCCAGGGTGCAGGAGTTGGCCTCTCTGCCCCACGGGGGGCTGGGTTCTTGCCCTACCCTCCTGGAGGCGGGTTCTGCACGAGACAGACAGCAGTGCTGCAGGTCAGCACCTGAGGGGAACGTTGGACTCGCTTCTTCTTCTTTGTATTCGTTTGTTTCCTTATTCCTCCTGTAGGCCCCTGTGATGTCCCTGCTTCATCAACCATAGCTAATTTTGATTGGCAGCACTATGTAGGGGCCCCCAGGTCATGAGGCTCAGTGCCAATGGAGGAGGAGGAGGAGGAGGAGGGGCATTGGCAGAACGTTCTGGGGCAGAACATTCCCGGCCCTTCTGGGCGCTGTCTTCCCAGCAGTGACATCACTGCTCCCCTCCTTTTCTAGGGGGACAGTAGTGGGGACTGCGACAGCCTGGAGGGCACCCCGGCTTTGCCTCCTTGTCTGTGAGAGGCGTGGCGGTGGTGCTGCGCGTCTATCCCGTGAGTCCAGCCCCACAGCGTGCAGGCCTGGCTGCACTCCGGGCACTGGGCAGTGTCTGCCAACGCCTCTGTTCCTCTCCCTCCTTCCTTCTCCTTCCCCTCCCCTTCCTCCTTCCTTCCTTCTCCGGAGCCCATGACCCAGCGTCAACAGCCACCCCACTGTGACTTGGGTAACTGTGACTGTTGTCCAGTTATAAGTATCCATCCCCCCGCCCTCTCCCCCGCCGCCTTTTTCTCTGCAGCCATTGACGAGGTTGGCCTTTGAGGGAGGAAGTCATTTTTCCAGGAGCGCTTTGCTCCCAGAGGAGCGTTTCGGACACATCCCAAGCCAGGACGGAGTCTCGGGGACTAGTCCCAGGGCTGCAGGCACGTGCGCCTTCAGGCTGGTGCCTTTTAAAAACACACTCGTTGGCGTAGAACATACACACGGGAACGCGGCTTGAGAGCTGTGTGTCTCGGCGAACGGGCTCCCAGTGAGCACCCTCGCCGCATCACACCAGCGTCACCACGTTCCAGCACCTGGCAGCCTGGCCCCTGCCCCCCTGCTCCATCACTCTCTTGCCCCTCCTCCCCAAAGTCACCCCTCTCCTGCCTTGTGAGCTCACAGGCGGATCCGACCTGCTCTGGAGCGTGACAAGGACGCCGCCCTTCGCGCCTCACCTCTGCCGCTCGGTCACGCCTGTGGGGGTCCACCCTGGCCATGCAGGGAGCGGCAACGGGCTTCTTCTCACGGCTTAGCCGGCAGCATTCTAATTGACCGCTCGTGTCTACCACTAAGAGACATTTGGGGGCGCTTGTAGGGGACGCTCCTGAGAACATTCCTGTTTATGTTTTGGGTGCGCACATGTCTGCATTTCTGTTGGGCGTCCACCTACGAGAGGTGTTGCCGCATCCTGGGCAGAGCTGCGCGGAGCCGGCTCATCCCGGCTCGTGAGAAGCCGCTGTTAGATGGCCAGGAATCGGCGAAATCTCTCCCAGCTCCGGCCTCCCTCCCCTTGCACTCCTGTGGCTCCTGGGGATCGATGGTTGTCGTGTGCGTGCGTGTGTGTGTGTGTGTGTGGTAGGAACACCGTGTAACGTGGTATGATTCATCTCTCCCTCAATCCAAATTCAGTGATGTCCACCCGCCCTCATAGTGGGGAGCCTGCCGCGAGAGGTTTTTATGCCATGGAAATTGTCAGATGCTGCAAATCAGGGCTTAATAGAGTTATCGTCTTATTGATGGTCTAGAGTTAGGTTTATGAGGCCAGTGAGAAAGTCCTAATAATAGAGGAACTATTTCTCCAATATTGGAAAATGATTCTGTGCTGTATCCCTGGAATGACTATAATATCGAATATCAACTGCAATTACAAAATTAAAAAAATTAAGAAGAAAAGGAAGAAAAGTATTATCCGATTCAGGAAAACAGTTGCTCACGTCATCGACAGACGAGCGACGTTCCGACATGCGTCTAGCTGTTTCTCTCTCGTTCTACTCTCTGACGTAAACAAAAATATTAACCGGCATTCACGTGGGGGCCACACTTCCAGAGTCAGGTACCAGCCCAGCACTCGACGCAGAGCATAGGCTGCTTTGGCCGAAACTGTCGACGGATTCTCCAAAGTGGTTGTACCACTTTGCACATCTGCTGGTGGGGCTGCAGACGAAATTCAGCGGCACCGTCCACTCCCGTCTCGGGGCCAGCAGGTTTCCTAGAAATGAAGACTATGGTTGACACAGGCTGGTTGATACTTATTGGCAAAAGTGGCACAAGCAAGTGCTGTTTCCACAGGGCCGCCTGCTGCGGGGTGGTCCGGCAGGGCGGGGGGCTGCAGGAAGTCACGCGGACGCAGCCCTGGGCTTCCCGGAGGGGCTGCACTCTGATGGCTCTGCGGCTTGGAGTGGGGGACGGGAGGCCCGGGCGCCAGGCAGGACAGCCTGTGAGCGCCGTGGGGCAGGGAGTGTGGCGGGGACGAACTCCTATCAGGAGTGGCAGCGGGCAGAGAGCCCCGAGGCGGGCTCTGCACGCGGTGTGGGCCAGACCAGGGGAAGCTTCAGTGCCCTTCTGAGCGCGTGTGCCAGGAAGGGGCCGTCACGCACGGCACCAGGCAGACACGCGGAGCGCCTGCTGGGAGGTGGCTCGTCACCACGGCTGTGGGCGCCGTGCGGGCAGCGGGCAGGGAGCTCGGAGCGGGCTGGAAAGGGCGGTTTGGAAAGCCGGTCAGTCCCAGGCTCCGAAAATCCGAGAACGATTCACGGACGTGATGTAGTGTGTTTCACGAGCCCCTGGTGGCGCAAACACAGTGTTTCCTATAACCGGGCGTTAGCAGGACCCCGGGGAGAAAGGACCCTTGGTCCCAAATATAATTTTAAATAAAGTTCCAGACTTTATTCTCCCTTTGTCTCCTGTAGTACCAATGCCACCCTGGGTGACGAGAGGTCCAAGAGTTTCCTCTTTCGCAATCCACCTGGAGGTACCAAAGAGCTGCCAATCTGATGGTGTCCAGAATGGAACTCCTGGTTTACCCTCTCCCGCTCCGACTTACCTGCAGTTTTCCGTGTCTTCGTTAATCCAAGTCCATCCTTCTAGGTTCTCAGGCCAAGCACCTCGGTGTCATCCTCCACTCTCGACCTTCACACCCTGCATCCCCTGGTAGCGTAAGCGGATCCCATGGCGCCCATTTCTAAAACATCTAGAATCCAACCCATGTCCCGCTTCGCCACTGCTGCCCCCCAGTCTCCTCTCTCTCCTGGATTATTCCGAACCTCCACGACGGTCTCTCTGCTCCTCCTCCCTTGTCCCTCTCTCTCAACCTATCCTCAGACCCTCCAGGGGCTCCTATCTCCCCCGGAGTAGAGGCAGAGACCCTTCCAGTTCCCCACAAGGCCTGCAGTTCCTGGGCCGTACGCTCTCCCCCTCAGTCACTTGGTTCTAGCCAAGCCCACCTGATGGAGGTGGCTAGAAAATGCTGGGGTTGGGAGCGGGGTGATTTCCTTGTCTCCTCCAGAGCTGCCCAGGTGGGAGGCGGAACCCCTGTCCCATTTGCAAGGCCCTGGACACAGGCGTGGCCTTCCGTGCCTTTTCCTGGACAGCGTCCTCTTCCCTGGGGTGGTAACTGCCCGCTCCCATGCCCGTTGTCCTTGGCAGCACTGGACAAGGGCCTGGCCCACGGTAAATGCTCCACGAGGATGTTTTGACTGAAGCGAACCACCTTCCCTCTCCCGGCCCAGATCAAGCAGTCAGAAATCTGATTCTACCCAGCCCTGCCAGGGCCAGGCTGGGCAGACCGCATGCCCCCTCTGGGCTGGAAAATGGCATCAGAAGTAATATTCAGCTCTGACATCGTTTGATATATATATATTTTTTTGGTCAAATTATTTCATAGGAGCAACCTCAAGCCAGAATATTTCCAAATATCCTGGAAATTGCTCACTTCCCTGACTCCATCCTTCATTTCCCAATAACCATCAGGTTCTGCTTCATCTACCAGGTCCCCAGGCTTTGGCCACCAGTTCCTCCTTCTGGGAGTCATCTTCTGCTTTCATAGTCTCCTCCCGGTCCCCTGCATCCACGTCAGCTACTGCTGCTGCTTCCTTGTCAAGGTGCACCTTCCCAGCTGGGCCCCGACTCA
Organism: Eonycteris spelaea; assembly: GCA_003508835.1. NCBI lineage: Eukaryota > Metazoa > Chordata > Mammalia > Chiroptera > Pteropodidae > Eonycteris > Eonycteris spelaea. Next base: position 725,113 of record PUFA01000145.1, on the reverse strand, counting down.
CCCCTTGGCCCCTGGCCTTGCCTTCCAATAGGCAAAGTTCATCACCAACCTAGTGACCTTTCTGCTCATGGGGAGGTGGCCAAGCGGCCACGTGGGAAGAGGGGCAGGAGTGGTGAGGGAGGCGGAGAGAGGGAGATTGGATAAGGCAGAGAGAGGGGTGGAGACAGAGAGGTGGGAGTCACAAAAGAAAGGGAAAGAGGGCAAGAGAGAGTTACAGACAGACGACGGGACAGATGAGGGTGTGGGGTGTGGGGTGTGGGGTGCGGGGCGGGAGCGTGTGCTGGAGGATCAGGAAGACAGAGGTCCTGGGAGCGCCGCTTGGTTCAGCTTCAAGAGGGAGCCGGTGGGGAGAGTGGAGCCCCCGGCTGTCCCTGTGCTACCTGCTCCCGCTCTGCCCTCAGGCCCCTGCTGGCGCCTCTGTCAACACTTTCCTCGCCCTGGATCACGGCTCCTTTGGAAGCTGCACGTCTTCCCTGTGGAAAGGGGACTCCTGGCCGGGTGGGAACCTCAGGACGCCACACAGGGTCTGGCTCCCAGGGGCTCAGAGATGTCTGGAAATAATAACAATAGTAGTGATCTATTGCCTCGGTTTTCAAAATAGGGCTTGGCCGTGTACTGAACACCTCCCATTCACTCATTCCTTCATTCCATGTGCCGGGCATAGTTCTAAGCGTATACATAAGTTACTTCATTAAACCCTAACGATTTTACGAGGCGAAGCACTTTTTAACATTCTTATCGCCCCATGGGGAACCGAAGCTCAGACAGATGAAATGATTTCCCCAGATCCGGGACGTGGGTAAGAGATAGGCTGGCTTCGAACCCCACGCCCGTGATGTTATCCACGCCCTCACTGCCACCGCCTTTTGGGACGCCAGAATATCTAGCGAATAAAAGAAGGGACCAGGGAGTCCTCTGGAAGGGAGGCGTGGCCTGGGGCTACCTCTGACCTTAGAAGAGGCAAGCGGAGGGACACAGGGAGGGGAGGGAAGTGGAGGGACGAGTGGCTCTGAAGATATATAACGAATTCTTTCGAGCCAATGAGAAAGAGATCGAACCGGTGGCTAAAGCGAAAAAGACAGAATTCCGAGCCCGGGCGAACACGTAGAATGACTGGAACTCTCACGCACGTGGGGGGGAATGTGGGGTGTTAGAATCGACTTGGGCAAACTGGCGGAAGCTTCTCCAGCGGAACACACGCGCTGTGCACGTGCCCACCAGGAACGCGTCCGTGTGTTCACTGCAGGACTGCTGTGATTGCCCCGAACTGGAAATTAGCCACAGGTCTACTACCAACGAAAAACACAGACAACACTTGGTGTATTTGCATAAACAAAGACCATATCGCAATGCAAATATAAGAACTATTTCTTTATGGGACATCATGGGAGAATCGCCCAAACAAAATTTCGAACAGAAGAAATCAGGCCCATTATAGATTAGCCCACTTTAAAAAACCCTCATACACAGTCGAAGCAGATACCTTGTGTTCGATGGCAGCATAGGGTCACGGTCCTGGGGTAGAGACTGGACAGAGGCACGTGCAGGGGGCCTGGGGGCTGGTGGCATTCTGGTCCTTGAACTGGGAGCTGTTTTCTAGACAATGTTCAGATTTTTAAAATCCATCAAAGGGTACACCTACAGTTTGTGCATTTGTTATATTATGTAAGTTTTATGTCAGTAAAAAGTTTACTTTTAAACGTTGAATATTGCTAGGTTACCAAACTGGTAATACACACACACACACACACATAATACACACACATCTCTATCTATCTCTCTACCTATCATCTGTGTATGTATGTATGTATGTATGTATGTATCTATCATCTACCTAACTATATAAAACTATAAAGTTGATTTTACATTGAAAATAAATCAGTACAATTCATCACAAATGAGAAAAACCGAATGATTAGTTCGACAGATGCTGAAATTCAACATTTATTTATGTTAAAAACTAATTGAAGGAAATTTCCTTAATTTACAAAAATATACAAATTCAAAAAAAAAAAGACAGCAAACAAATGTCATATTTAATGGGGGAAGTGGTGAAACTTTGGGGCAGGGAGAAGACAGGGATGTCTCCATATCTGTTGACGTTGTACCCAGAGTCTCTTCCAGGGTGAAATAATAGGCAAAGAGTAATGATGCTCTCTTATTGTGTTGTGGAAATTCCCAAATAATTAAAGTCGATAAGTGAATTTAATGAAGTTGCCAGGTATAAGGATAATATACAAAATAGACTGTGTTTCTAACACCAGCAATGACTAGACAACGAAATAAAAATCAGAAAATGAAAAAAAAAATGATCTCACACATATGTTGAATGAAAAAAATCAGATACAAATACATACTGTGTAATTCTGCTTAAATACAGTTCAAAGAGAGGCAAAGGAAAGCATAGAACTAGGAATGAGGATACTAGTTACCTTGGGGGGTGGGGAGGGGGCTCGATTTGAGTGGAGGTACAGGGGGCTTCTGGACATCAGCAATTTGTTTTTTCACCTGGGTGGTGGGTACATGAGTGTTCTCTTTGGGATGATTTGTTGAATTGTACATTTATGTTTTTACACTTTTCTGTGTGAGAGTCATTTAAAAAATTTTTTAAAAAACATTCTTTGGCCAACTTGAGTTAGGTGACCCATAATGGTCAGTTGTCTGCAGCCCGGTCAAAGAGCCATGTGGTTCAGGGGCAGCCCCTTGCGGGCAGGAGGGGTGGGGAGAGGAGAGAGGTGTGGGAGGGGATCTCATGTCACAGGGAGTTTGCCCGAAGAATAATGGGGTTCCCCCCCTCTCTCTCTCTCTCTCTCTCTCTCTCTCTCTCTCTCTCTCTCTCTCTCTCTCATCTGTGTTTCTCACATATGTTGTCTTGGACTACCCGGTTGCTTATTCAAAGTCAGAGTTTCAGAGTCTTGGGAGAAATTCAAGTTCCCCTCCTATCCCCTCCCCTCTCTTCTCCTCCCTCTTTTCTTCCTTTCTCTCCCTTTCTTTTTTCTTTTCTTTTCTTTTCTTTTCTTTCTTTTCTTTTCTTTTCTTTTCTTTTCTTTTCTTTTCTTTTCTTTTCTTTTCTTTTCTTTTCTTTTCTCTCTTCTTTTTTGACTAGAGAACATTTTAACTCAATAGTAATTCCACTGAATAAAGCTCAGTCCACAATAAATACAACAGAAACCAGGCTAGAGCGTATAGTGGTTACACGTGGATCTGGCTTGTTGGGGAAGACTTGGGTGTGGGCACCGAGTGGGCGGTTTAAGGCAAAGGGGGAGGGAGGATGAGAGTCCTCAAGGACAGAGCGAGGGGAGAGAGAGCGGGGGCAAGGAAAGGCGTCTTGGAACCACCTCCTCTCTGTGATTTTGAAAGATCCCCTCAGGGACTCAGGGACGGGGATGGACTGCAGAGGGGACAAGAGGCAGGGGAATTGGTCAGGTGCTGAGGCAGGAGCCGGGGCCAGCTCAGGGCGCGGAATGGAGAGGAATGTGAGGGCAGGGAGGCGGGAGGAAGGAAGACCATGTGTGCCATGTATGTGCGTGTGCGTGTGCGTGTGTGCATGTGTGCGTGTGTGTACGTGTGCGTGCGTGTGCATGGGTGTGTGTGTGTTGCGTGTGCATATGTGTGTGTGTGGGCACCAGAGGGAAGGGAGAAGGGGGATGCGGGAAGGACGTGCAGGTGTGACCCAGAGCCCAGAGGACACGGGCCTGGGCCCCTCCCTGCCAGACAGGGGCGAGGGGAACCTCGCACAGGTGCAGCGTTTGAGAGGGAAGAGGAAGACGTGAAGAAGGGGCGGGAAGCACGAGCGGAGAGGAGCTCACTTTGGTTACTGAGTTTCCTTTGCAGATGGGGCAACGTTGGGCAACAGCTCTGTTGGTCCGAGCCATTGCCCCCGAGCTCCGGCCGCCGCCTCAGCTTCCTCCTAACCCCCCACAGACACCACGCGCTCCGGGGACTTCGAGTCGCTCTTCAGGAGGGTCCACCAGGTGGCCGAGTTTCTAAATCCATTTTCCCGAATGGATGTTTTTCCGGAGGTTAATGCTCTCTGGAGAAAGACTTTGAGTTAGGTGACCCACGAGGGTCACGTGTCTGTCGCCGAATCAAAGAGCCACGTGGTTCCAGGGCAGCCTCGCGAGGGGCAGGAGGGGTGGGAAGGGGAGGAGAGAGCTGCTCCGTGGGTCCAGGAAAGGGGCCCCTTTCCCCCTCTCTCCGTCCTTCCTCTCACTTTCGAGGTGAACACACAGGCGGTTACGGGGTACTCGGGAGAGAACCCGGGGCCAGCGCTCTCTGTCACCTGCCTGCTGTGTGGGTGTGAGTTCAGTACTAACACGCACGTTAGGACATGCGAGCCCCTTCTCCAGGGACCCGAGTGTGTGCGAGTTTTACTTCTGGTTTCGGCTGAACAAGACTGGAGGGAGGAAAAAGGAGGATGGACTGAGAGCCAGGAGGGAGAGGGAAGGAGGGCATGGGAAGGAGGGCAAGGGGAGCTGTACCTGGGAGGTGCTAGGGAGAGAGGGGGCGCCTAGGCTGTCAAGGGCCCCTCTGGAGACCCCACAGGCCTTGACGACTACTAAGCCACTACGAAGACGGCACCTCTGGCCTTGAAAGGGGGTGCATCAGGGGTTGGGGGGTCTGGCCCTGGCCTCCACGGTTCTCCCAGCTCATCGCTGGCATTTCCCTGGCGCCCTTGCTCCTCGTCTTTGGGAGCGGATGTGGGCTGTGGGGGAAAGAGGCCTTTCAGTGTAAGTAGGTCCTAGCACCTCTGCGGGCGAGCGCTGGGGGCTGGGGGTGATGGAGGAACCTCTTCCCCAGCTTTTTGCTTTCACTCCCTGCTGCTGCCCTCACAGCCACACACCTCAGGCCACCAGACAGGCAGGTGCTGTGCAGGACGGGGCAGGGGCCACTTTTCAACCCCCCGTGCTTGGATGCAGGGCTTCCGTCACGTTAGATGAGGGCCCAGGTTCTGCTCAGCTCTGCTGAGCCGGCTCCTCCTCCCCAAGGCCGGGGTTAGGGGCAGAATGTCTGACCTGCTGGGAGGTCTCTGCAGGGCACAGACTGGGGACAAGGACAGATGGGTGCAGCCGCCCCCCAACACGCGGTGCTGGAACTCGGTGCTCCAGCCACTCCTACGGCCGGCTCTTCCTACTACGGGAGGATGAGAAGAAAACCATCAATTAGAACTGTGACCAAAGGACTGTTTTGTTTTGTTTTGTTTTTTCGCAGGGGGGTCGGGGTGGGGAGGGTCTTGGCCTTTCAGCCCACCTCTCTCCGCACACACCCATCAACCAGCCCTCAGAGAGCCTCTCCCCTGGGCCAGGCTTTGAGCTGGGCCTGAGGATCTGGAGATGGGTCAGCCACCGTCCCTTCGTCCTGGAGCTCAGTGTCAGGGGCCGGGTCCTGGAGGCGGGTCAGCGATTACAGTGACTGTGATAGAAGGCAGCTCGGCCAGGGTCAGAGCAGGCCCCAGTGGAGGGGGATCCCCATCCCCCTGGAGGGCAGGAGGAAGAGACAGAATGAGAGACAGAGAAAGGAGAGAGAGAGAGAGAGAGAGAGAGAGAGAGAGAGAGAGAGAGAGAGAACACACACACACCAACACACACACACACACACACACGGAGAGTGGCAAGTGGAAGGGGCAGGGATTAGGGACAGAGATGCGGGGAAGGGGCTGGGGAGCAGGCCTGAGTAAGACAAATGGTCCGGAAAATGTGGGCAGCTGGGGGCAGCCACGGAGGGGCTTGTGGGAAATCTGACTGCCACAGTGTGTGTGTGTCGGGGGCCGGGGGCGGGGGGGGGCTTCCTCTGCTGTCAAAGCTCCCTGCAACACCGTGGTCAGCGGAGCTACTCGTGGATGAGGGCACGGCCCCTCCTGCAGGACTAGGTGCCCCAGAGGCCACTTCTCGCTGCCGCTGGGGCCCCTGTGCCCACTGAGCCCCGCACGGTGGGGCTCGTGAGTGTGAGCGAACATGGACAAGAGCTTGTCTGCACTGAGCACTGTGCCAGCACCTCAAACCCCAGGTTTTAACTCCACTCCCTTCCTCAGGTGGGTAATATTTGTGTCCCTTTGTTACATATGGGGACACTGCGCCTTAGCCAGGTTGAGAGACTGGCCCGGGTCAGGGTGGTCGGTTAGGGTGGAGCAGGTTCAAACCCAGGCAAGTATTCGGCCCCATCTCCTGTGCTTCTAACCCACCTCCCCTGTGCCCTCTAGCCTGCCAGGGCACAGACTGGCAGAGAAGACACGAATAGGGGGGCGGGGGAGGGGAGTCCATCTGGAGCCCCGGCCAGGGGGCTGGGCCCTCCAGGCCTGGAGGAGCTGGGGAGGAGGAACACTGGCCTCCTCCAGGGATGCAGAGGGACATGGTGGCTCCTCGCTCCTCTCTGCACCCCGCCTGAGCTCCTTCTAGTCAAAGCCCCCGACCCCCACCTGGAGACTGCAGACAGCAGACATGGCCTTCCAGCCCTGACTCTGGAAGCCACGGCCATCACGCTGGCTGCAAGCAGACCCCTCCCTACCAGAAGCCAGCCCCCAGGGAAAGGCAGCAAAAAGGGGTCTGGAAGCTTCCACCACGGGGTTTCCCTGGACAGGGGCCTCATTCCTTCTGGGAAGAGATTTGCATGGCTGGCCCGGCGCCAGCCACCGCCCCTCTGCGGGCCGCCCTTGGCTGGCACCTTCCTGGAAGTCTCCCTGGGCCTGGCATGCGTCCTCTTATCTCAGTGGATGTGGTGATTAGGTGCCCATGGAGGTCAGATTTCTGCCAGGGACGTGGGTGCCATCCTGGCCAGGAGAACTGAACTCCTGCGACTGGGGGAACCCGGAATGTTTCCGCTGCCCCTTGGCAGGTGGGGACACGGTGCGGGGTCACTCAGTGGTCCGAGGAGTATTGGGGGGGGGCGGGGAGGAGGAGGGGGCAAGAGGAAGAAGGGAGCGTCTGAGGAGATAGAAGCTCCTTGTCTCTGTGGGTTCTTTGGACGTTGGGCAACATTTGGCAACAAGACGTGTTAGTTAATAAAGCCGCTGTTTTCCTGCCTCCCCTCCGTCCTCCGCTGAGCCCCCTCCTGAAGGCACCACCCACAGACCCACTCAAAGATCCCCACGTCCCCCCCTTCCCCGCCCCCCCCCCGCCTCCCGGGACGTTGGGCTCTATGCAAGGGGGCTTAGAGGAGGGGTCAACGTGAAGGTCTCCCTGAAGGGAGGTCATGGCCATCACACTGGCCGAGGAGCAGGGAGCCCTCCGCCCACCTCTTCCTCATTCTCGCTCCCTCTCTGCTCGCTCTCCATGGCGATCAGGATCCATACTCATAAGGGATCCCCGCACAGGGGGCAGGGGGCACCGGCAGATTCCAGCTGTGTCCTGGGGGACAATCGGCTCCGTCTGTGTCCCCTCATCACTTTGTGATGCTTCCGTGAGGACCCAAGCCGTGGCTGATGCGTGGATGGGGCTGGACAGTGCCGGGTCCACAGGACGGGGTCAGCGCTGGCTGAGATCAAGAGCAGAGGAGACTCCTGGCCTCGGTGTGCACCCCGAGCTCCCCCGGGAGTCCTGTGGAAGAGCCCGGGCTGTGGGCTCATGGGTGGCCGGGCGGTGGGCTCAGGGCTTTGTCTCTGCATCTCACTCACTGTGTGACCACAGGCAACCCTCGGTTTACCTGTTTTTTAGAGCAGAAACAGTGATTTTCTTAACTCACAGAACCGTTGTTATGGTCACATGAGATGAGGTCACTGACAGGTCCATTTGGAGTTAAAAGTGCCATCCAAATGCTGTGATTATCACCTGGTCTCTCCCCTGGGATGGCACCCCCCCCCCCCCAAACCCCACGTCACACTGACACGGGCACCGAAGGCCTCCTGACCATGACAAACACAGGCAGCGGTGTGCTGCAAACCGTCCTCTGGGACAAGGGCCCGGACTTACAGCTTGGCTCATTTCCATGGTGCCAACACTCCCACCACGACTGAGTTGAGCTACCAATGCTTCGAAAACCTCCACAAAATCCTTACTATTTAACAAACGGGTCTGTCCCAGCCGGCAACCCCCCTCGTGACGCGGGGCGGCGGCAGGAACCGGGCCCGGACCCTCCCGTCGGCCAGGCTGGGGACCCAGCGTGAGTGGACCCCTGGACCACTCTCTTCTCCCTCACTCTACCTAGCGTCCAGATCCACGCTTCCTTTTCGAAACCCCTCTTGGGTTGGAAGCCAGGACTCCACAGAGGGCCCGGTGTGGTGGGCTTTACTGCCACCGGTGGGCAGGGCTCAGCTCCGGCCAGTCCTTGAGCCAACAACGGGTCACTGTGTGGATTCCGGGGGTGGAGAGGGAAGGGGGAGGGGGAGAAGAGACTTAGCCTCCCTCCCCTGCCTGTGAAGCCCCAGCTCCTGCCGTTAGATGGCCGTTGGTACCACAGCCACCTTCTGCGTACTCTTATATTCAGGCCCTGCTACGTCTTAGCGTTTGGAAACTTGCACCCTAGGAGGATTCCGTGCAGCCTGGCCCAGAGGTGGCGGTTGAATTAGCGGGAAATGAACGAGTCCACGCGCACAGGCCCCGAGCAGCCCGGTATGGCCAGCCCTGGGCCTCGCTGTTTTCCAGGCTAGACATGCTGCAAGCAGGATCCTTCGCCTGCCTCCTGCCCTTCCTCCTCCTCTCACTCCTTCATTCAACCCATATTGATCATCCAGTGCCCATCGCGCGTGCAGGGCCAGCTGGATTGGGGTGACTCTGAGGCTCTTTGTCTGGTGGGTTTGGTGGAAAGGGGTAGAAATATGAGAGAAGGTCGTAGAGGGTGCGGATGAGTTGCATTTCAGATGCATTGAATAGATGCCGACAGGAATCGCAAGAGGACCTGTCGGTGGGCAGACAGACACCTGGTGTGGAGCTCAGGATAGAGGAGGTGACTTTGTTCATCGTTCCAACCAGACTTCCAGGCCAGAAAGCCCTGCGCGACCTTTTGTTGTCCCTCATAGCCAGGTACTCGGTCACTGTCACTGAGGCTGTTTCTTCGATCTGACTATTCTCCCCGTAGAACCCTACCCCTCCCGTCAGGTACCAAGGTCAAAGGCTCTTCTTCAGACTCTTCGGGAGCCCTCATGATAGGAACCAGGTGGTCTTTCCTCCCCTGGTTCCCACTCTCCCTGTTTATGCTGCTTTGCCTTTTCCCAGGGGGCCTGTGTGTCAGAAGCACCTGGCTGTGCCCGCACCAACCCCCCCCCCCCACGCCCAGGCTCCATTGTGCCATGAGCTCCTGAGGGCAAGGACGGACCCACACCGGTTGTGGCATGAATGAATAGATAAACCAGTGTTGATAACAGATCCTGCTGAACTTCGTTTGGCTTCTGGGGGACGGGCCCCTACACCAGCTTCCTCTGCAGATGGCCTTGGAGGGCTTTTCTGCGTGTGTCCCGCTGAACACACCCCCTGCACACACAGCAGAAAACAGCCTGCCCTGGTGCTGACCCCAGGCCTGCCTCCAGGGCACCCCTTAATCTCAGCCTCCCGGTTGTGGCCCTAGGCACTCTGTGTTCCTGCCAAAGCTGCCCCAGACATCAGAGGGTCTAGAAGCCTCTGACTTTCCAACTCATCCTTTCTCTAATTGCACTCCGAGAGAGACGCAGCTGGTGACATTTCTGAATTCTTTTATAATCATGGAGAGGCAAAGCCGAGCTAGCTACTAATCTAACCACAGAGATGCTTCGGCACTCCTGAGAATTAGTCAATTTTACATTTCTTCACTATTTTTGAAAGAGCTTAGTGCAATTATTGATGAAAGCAACTTTTAATGTTGCGATACTACATTTCCAAACAATGAGAGACCCTGGATCCATCACCCACAACCCAGCTGGGGGTTCCAGCCCTGAAGCCCGGACCCCAATCTGTGTCTGGGCCAGATCCCCGCCCAGGGTGGGGACCCACGGCCTCCTTGAGAGCCTTACAGACTCGGGCGGGGTGCTTCTCCGTGCCGGGGCCGCAGTGCCCACCCTCACCACTGGTGCTGCCGATCTGCTCCGGGAAGGGCAGGGTTAAGGCCAGGTTTTCTGGACAAGCAGATTTCAGGCTCACGTGCCGGCCAGAATGAGCACCAGGGGGTGTTGAGGTGGTCTGGCTCTTAGGGCCTTACTTCTTCCCTCAGAGTCTCTGGGAGCTAAGTTCACAGTTCACGCAAGGTGGCCTGCCCTTGCTGAGGCCTCCGGCGTGTCCCACGGCATGCATGGCACCCCGTTCCCTGCGATACCCCCAGGGATGGACATTGAGTTTGCTTCCAGTCCATTAATGACCATGCAGTGCTGCCCTGGGCACCGTAGTATGGAGGCCAGTGCACGTCACGGGAGTGTATTTTACAAGATGTATTCTAACTTTAGGATTCAAAAACAGCTTCCAAAAATGGGGAGGGAGCCGGTCGGCTCAAGCAGAGGACAAAATGTGACATATTAAAATGAGGTTCCCATTGCCCACCTCGTTCTGTCATAAAACACAACAAAATGAACAAAAACAGGGGGCAGGCTATCCTTCTCTTTGGCAGACGAGGGGACAGGGGGACAGCCATGGGGCACTGGTGGTGCTTCTTCCCCCAGAGGCCTCTGGCTCTGTTTCTTAGGAAGCTGGACTGTGGCCTCAGTAGGGCTGGGAGGACCCCGGGGCGGCCCAGGCCAGGCTCTGGGCAGCCTCCGCCATCTCTCCAGCTGGCCACGCTGCGCCGCCTCAGGCTGGGCAGTGGGTCCCCTGTAGAGGCCCGGCTGGCTGCTGAGCCGAGGTGGAGGTGGGGCCCCTGCCCTAGCCGGCTCCCAGGCACTTCAGACACCGGCTGCTAAAGGAAAGTTCGGTGTCGCAGTCCAGAGGATGCACAAATAGTCACCTTAGGACTTCTGCTCTGTGTCCCACCTCTAGGAGGCACTGAGACCAGAGGGAAGACCAGACTCAGGGGCTGCAGCTCCCCAGGGCTTGCACAGTAACGGGAGGGAAAGGGTGGCCTCACGGGAGCACCAGGCTGACCTGGGCGGTGGCTGTGGGCTGGGTTTCTTCTCTCCCAGTGCCAAGCCTGGCCCAGGCACCTTTCCTTCCCGGCCCCTCTCCGTCCCTCCCCCACCACCCAGGGCTCTTCAGCCTCCAGGAACTAGGTGGGGGAGGGTGCAGGGGGCCCTATTGGGCCACAGGGCGGGGCCAACCCCGTGAGGTTACCGAGCCCTGGATAAAGGGGTGCAAAGCAGGCGCAGGTAGCAGAGGCTTGGTTTGCTGGAGTCTCCTCAGGACTCTAGATATGAAGCTCATCTTCTCTGCCCTGCTGTCCCTCTGGGTCCTCGGTGAGTGCGGGTACCTGGGGCCGTGCCCCCCCTCTCTGCTGGGCGTCCTGGTCCCTGCGCCCCTCCAGGTGGGGGCCGTGGTCATTGCACCCCACGGCATGGGGGCCATGTTACTGCGTCCCTCCGTGTGGGCGCACGGGTCCCTGTCCCCTGCAGGGTTGGCACACAGTGCCTGCAGCCCCGGAGGCACCAGGGTTTGGGTCGGATCCCCCCACCAGCCGGGGGAGGAGCTGGAGCACCCACTCCTCCAAGCCGGTGGCCGGAAGCCTAGAGCTGCGTCGTTTCCCCAGACCTCGTTCCCGTATGTCCTACCCATAGCACTGCTCCATGCGGTTTACATGGGAGGAAAATGAGACCCAGAGAGGGTGAGCCACTTGCCCAAGATGCACAGCAGACCTGGAATTCAGCTCCCAGCTCCTGCCAGGGCCGTGTAACTCCAGAAAAGCAGGGCCTTTCTGAGCCTTAGCTTCTTCATTTAAGAGAGGGTCCAGTCTAGACCATGCCACTGTGAACACGCCAGGTCCCGGCTGAGCTCGGAGGCTAAGCAGGGGCGGGCTTGGTTAGTACTTGGATGGGAGACCACTGAGGAAGACCAGGTGCTGTAGGCTAAAAAATAAAAAAAAAATAAGGGCTCGTAAGCTGACAAGTCCTTGCAATCTGTGAGATCAACCAAGGGTGGCCTTGCCTAAAAATATATATATAAGAAAAAATAAAAGAGGGTCTGAACATCTACAGGGACTAAGTAGAAGGGACTAAACAGTCGCTAGCTCTATATTCAAGAACTGGAAGTGATTCCTGGGGTGCTCAGAGGGCGCTCGCCCGCGACGGGAGTCGGCGACGTCTGCGTGTGATGCAGGGTTTCCAGGGTGAAGCGAGCATCTGAGGTGGCCACGGAGAGGGCTGTGACGGGCGGGCGGCGCCCAGGCGGCGTGCCTGGGGGTTGGAGTGGAAGTCCCCTCCCCTGTCCCCACAGGTCCGTCCACGCCAGCCCAGCCGCAGCAGCTCTGCCTGCTCCTGTCTTAGGACATCTGCTCCGGGCTGGGAGCTTCCTGGATGGAAGGGGTGGTGAGAGAGCAGCAATGCTCCCCAAAGCTAGGGAGCACATGCCACCCTGTCCTGCCTTCTGGTCCCCTTCTCCAAATTTCTTCCCGTGGGTCATCCCTCTTTCCTACGGCAAGACGGGGCCTGGCCAGGACTGACGTGCTCAGGACCAGGCTCCCTTCTGCTTTCTGACACGTGGCCCGCTGGGCCCACAGCTCAGGGTTGGGGCCCCGGGAGAGGCCGAGGGGTAGGAAGCTTTGCTGTCTTATAGGTGGTCACGGACCACGGTCTAGGATTCTGGCTCAGAGTTGCACTGCTGGGTTCCGTTTTCACTTGAATCTTTGGTTTTCTTGGCTTCACAGACATCCTCAGTTTAAACCCTGTAGTCAATGGGATGGTGGCCAGCATCCCAAAGTGTCCCTGAAACCCTCGTCCTACCCTGAGGAAGGAACAGCAGCTACCTAGGGGGCTCCTACGCCGCTCCCCCTGGGCGTCCTGGCCCGCAGAGGTCGGGTGAGGCCAGGGCACTCCATGTCTGCACAGAATGGGTCTGAGGACGTGTACTTTCTGGAGATTCCGCCCAGGCCCAGGTGGGAAGCATCTGAGTGGCTGACAGAGCTCAGGTGCCAGGTCTGGCATATAAGAGCGACCAGACCCAGAGCCGCCTCAGGGAGCACTTGATCTGAGGCGCGGGCGGGCAAGGGGGTGGTGGTGGTGGTGGTGTGGGCATGCACCTTTGGAGCGGGAAGGGATGAATGGAGTGGTGGATCCGCACCCGGCCCCTGGCGTGTGGGGGGCTGGGGACTGTGGATCTCAGAAGACCCCGGTGATCCTTTGCTATTCTGGGTCAGCCGCTCCCAGGGGAGGAAGCAAGCTCTGTCCCGGGTCCCCCCCTTTTCTGCTACTGCTCATGCCCTCCACCCAGCTTGAGGTACGGGCTTCCGTTTCCCTCTCTCCCTTCACCCCCAGGTCCCATGCCAGCCCCGAGCTCATTTCCTCCAGCAACGCCCTATCCCTACCTCCTTCTCCATTCCTGGTGCTTTTCAGGTTGCGCCCAGCTCTCGGTCCACCCTCCCCGCCTACCCCGGACAGAGATGATTTCTACTCTCTCTGAGTCACAGCATTGAAGGCTTTCACGATCTGATCCCCAGACCTTTACCGGCCTCATTTCCACTGCAGCAGACTCTAACGCTGCCGACCTAAAAAGGCAGGCTAGCCAGCTGGCGGTGGCGGGGTTGTGCTTGACTGCCTCGGTTCAGGTCCTTGATCTGGTATTTATTAGTTGTGAGACCTCAGGCAAGCCACGTCACTGGTTGTGACCACAACTTCCTCACCTGCGGATAGTTGGAGGCGTTCACAATAAATAGAGGCTGGGAAGATCAGTAGAGAGAGAACAGGTGAAGCGCTGAGTAAAGCACCTGGCCTAGAATGTGCTTTTGCAACATTAGCTGTGCACACGGGCTCATTGTTCCCACCTTCTGGGACGTCCAACCCCCCCCCCCCCCAATTACTGCCTGAGGGCCTCACTCCTGGTTCTGTCTTTGTTCTTTTCTAAAGCATTATTCATACTCGGCTTCCTCTTTTTTTTTTTTTTTTGGCTTTTTGCTTCTCCAGATGAGAGGCGAGATCTGGTCCTGTCTGCTTGCTTACAAGTGCCTCTGTGTGACACATAGTGCTGTGTATACAGAGCACATCCAGTAAATGCTACCGGGTCGCAAAGGGCTGAATCCGATTGGGTTAATTTTCACCACAGGACAGTTCCACGAAGTAGTCCCAGGATAAGTTACATGCCCCGGGGTTTCCTTGGGACAGTAACTAGCAGAGGAGGCGAAGGCAGCGTACCCCTGAGTCCTGGGGCCACAGGCCTCCCCCTCACGCCCCTCTGCATGCCTCAAATGCGCTGGTGTCTGACTGTGCAGGGCGGGGCTCGGGGGGAGAGGTGGCAGCTGGCCGAATGTTCTAACCGGAAGCACGAAGGGGAAGGGGTTTTGGTGACCAAATGGTTTTGCTTTTTGTTTTTCAGAGCTGTACTGGAGTGTATTTTACATCTCCCAAAATGCCCCCATTTCAGGCGTACAAACTTAATGATTTTTTAGTAACTTTACCCAGTGGGGCAACCATCACTGCAAATCAGATTTAGAGTATTTTCATTCCCTGCTTCCCCCCCCCCCCCCAAAATGATTCCTTACGTCCGTTTATAATATAGTTCATCCTCATTCTCACCCCAGCATCAGGCAACCACTAATCTACTTTCTGTTTCTGTAAATGTGCCTTTTATGGACATTTCCTGTGAGTGGAATCATATGATAATATGTGGAGTCTTGAGTTGGCTTTTTTCACGTGGCACACATGAGGCTCATTCATCTTGTAGTGTGTATTCCTTTTAATTGCCAAATGCGATCACATTGTATAGACAAAACACGTTTTGTCTAGCCGTTCACCGGTTGTTGGTTGGTCATTCAGGTTGTTTCCACGTTTTGGCTGTTCTGAATTACGGTGCTATGAATATCCATGCAGGAGTCTATATGTGGACACACATTTTTGTTTCTTTGGGGTGTATTTTTAGAAATGGACTTGCTGGGTCACTTGGGAACTCCGCGTTTAACGTTTTGGGAAACTACCAACCTCTTTCCCAAAGTGGCCCCACCATTTCACATTCTCAGCAACACACGAGGGTCCCCATGTCTCCACATCCTCACCAACATTCGTCATCCTCTGTTTTAGTTATTATAACCGTTTCTAGTGGGTGCAAAATAACGATGATCTCATTGTGCTTTTAATTTACATCTCCTAATGACGAATGATTTTGAGCATCTTTTCATGTGCTTGCTAGCCAGTCATATATCTTATTTGGAGTGATGTGTGTTCATATCTTTTGCCCATTTTTTAATTGGGTTATTTGTCTTCCCGTTATTGAGTTGCCAGAGTTCTTTAAATATTTTCTCCCATGTTTTAATTTTAACTATTTTTTGAAACACAAGCATTTTGAATTTGGTAAGTCCAATTCATCATTATTTTTTATTTATGGACTATGCTTTTGGTCATAGATAATTAATCTTTGCCTAACTAAGGTTGAGAAGTTTTTCTTTGTGTTTTCTGCAACAGTTTACATGCTGTTTCTCTTACAGTAAATTTTGTGATCCACTTGGAGTTAATTTTTGTGCGTGGGGTGCGGTAGGGCGCTAAGCTTATCTTTTCGTGTGTGGAGATCTAATTGTGCCAGGGCCATTTGTTAAACTACCCTTTCTACCAACTGTCTTAGCATCTTTGCCAAAAATCGATTGACCGTAAATGTAAGAATTTATTTCTGGACTCTCAATTCTGTTCCATTGATCTATATGTCTATCTTTATGCTAATACCAAACCATTTTGATAACTATAACTTTATAGTATGTTTTGAAATTAGGAAGTAAAATTCCTTCAGTTTGTTCTTTTTCCAAATTATTTATGGCTATTCTATATAAATTATATAAATATGTTATAAATCATGAAATTATTTTAACTCTTTTATGCAAATTTATTTATTTATTCTGTATGAAGTTTAGAACCTGCTTATCAATTTCTGCAAAAAAAAAAAAAAAAGCCTGATGGAATTTTGATAGACATTGAATGGTTTCTCTATATCAATTTAGGGAGAATTACCATCTTAACAATATTGAGTCTTGTAAAGCATGAACATAAATGTCTCTCCATTTACGTAGAGCTTTAATTTCCTTCAGCAAAGTTTTGCAATTTTTAGTGTACAAATCTTACATTTTTTGTTAAATATTTTTCTTAGTATCATTCTCTTTGATGTTATTATGAATAGAATTGCACTTTAATTTCATTTTCGGATCATGCAATGCTCATATGCAAAAAAATAGAATTGATTTTTGTATATCGATCTCGTATCCTGTGACCTCTTGTTTATTAGTTCTGATAGCATTTTGTGGACTCCTTCGGATTTCCACATAGAGGATCATGTCGTCTGCTAAGTAAAGACAGTTTTACTTCTTCCTTTCCAGTCTGAATGTCTTTTATTTATTTATTTCACTTGCCTTATTGTTGTGGCCAGGACCTCCAGTGCTATATTGAATAGAAAATGGGAGAGGGGTTGCCCTTGCATCATTCCTGATCTTAGGGCGAGAGCGTCTGGTCTTTCACCATGTTAATGTGATGTTCACTGTAGGTTTTTCATAGATGCCCTTCGCATCCATATGGTTTTCAAGAGCTGTGAGCAAATCTGGTTCAGCCTCCTCCCTAATTGCATAGCTTCCAGCAACAAAGGCAGGCTTGGCAAAGAGAACCAGTCTTTCTGTTACAGGAATGAATGGCAGGAGCTCAGGTGCACTGACCCATCTGGTACACCACCTACTGCAGCTACTGGCAAGGAGTCAGGTGCATTTTCCTTAGTTCCTTTGCGTCCCCTGTGGAGATGCTTAGAGACAATCTAGACGCAACTGGATTCTAGGCTGGACTTCGCCGCTACTAAAAAGCTAGTCGCTCAGCCTCCTCGAGAGCCAGTTTCCACGTGGGGAGCAATCCTCCCTCTCCTCTCCACCTCCCAGGTTTGAGTGGGACAAGGCAGGTAGAGAACTCCGTGAATGAATGCATGGGATCCTCCTCATTTTTCTAGGAGAGGAAAGTGTGTCAATCCTAGGAAGAAAAAGAACCCCGAGGCTCTGATATCTCCTCTAACTTACCGAGAATCGCGGCCCTCTGGGCAGGACAGAGTGCTCACTAGGCCAGCGTGACCCCTCCACCTGAGGAGAGTGGCCTGACTTTGCCACAGAATGGACAGGGAAGTGGGGGGGAGGGAGCAGAGAGAACGGAGGAGTCCGGGAAAGTCGGTCGGAGCGTGAGGCAGCCTCAGCCACGGGCAGTGCTTAAACCTCATTCCTTGGCCTTTCTCGCAGGACTGTGTCTGGCCGCCTCCAGGAGAGGCCTTCGATGGTGCAACATATCCAAAGCAGAGGCAGCAAAATGCAGCAAACTCCGACGGAATTTGAAAAAAGTGAATGGCCCCCTTATCTCCTGCTCGAGGAAGCCCTCCCACACCGACTGTATCCAGGCCATCGCGGTAAGTCGGTGCCCAGTGTTCGGTGGGACCAAGCCGAATGGGGGGGAAGGGGAAGGAATGGAGCAAATCGGAACGCGTGCCCTCCCCTCCACTCTCGCTTTTCTTCCGGGGGCCT
Source organism: Eonycteris spelaea (assembly GCA_003508835.1). NCBI lineage: Eukaryota > Metazoa > Chordata > Mammalia > Chiroptera > Pteropodidae > Eonycteris > Eonycteris spelaea. The sequence goes on along the minus strand of PUFA01000145.1, from coordinate 707,617 downwards.
GTCAGCGGGCAGCAGTCCTCTCTCCGGGGACGTAAGGCTATTTTGAAAGCAGAAATCAACATTCCAAAGTGAAGAGACCGGTAAGTTGTTGATAACAGCCGTGCAATAATGACTCTGCAGCCATCCTATAGGACGAACTAGTACACCGACGAAAGCCAAGATGGCTTCCAGAAGACCATTTCCTCTAAACCCTGAGAGAAATAAGCTCCGCCTGTCATCGTCCCATGTCACATGGCGGGAGGGCCGGCCGGGGCCCTGGGCGTGGGGAAGACGTTTTCAGAGAGAGAAAAAAGGGAATCATGGCTTGTTGATGATTTCAGATTCCTTCTGGGTTTTTTTTTGAGGCAAAAGATCTGCTGAATAATTTTTACTTATTCACTCAACAGACGTTCTCTGGGCCGTGGTGCGTGTCCTTGACTCTGGCAAAGACGGGTCATCTGTGTACAAGTTTCCAATAAGATCTAGGGTAACCGAAACAGGATTGAGGGGAAAAATCGAGTCTGAGCGATGGTTTAGGATATTATTTTACAATCGTGGCCTGTGGACGCACGGCACCATCATTTCCTGCTGGTTTAAAATGCAGATTCTTCATCCTTTTTCTGCCCCATTCCACGTGAATATCTGTGAATGAGTTCTCAAAGTCTTCCTTTGAACTACACATCCCATTTGAAACCAGTTCTACGTACCATACATCAAAATAAAGTTGAGGTAGATTAAATAGTTAAAAAGGAAATGTATATTATTGAAAAACTAGAGGAGATATTAATTGGCAGAACCACAGCAGAAAGAGAAATCTCAGGTTTTGGCAGCAATGAGCTAAATCATTCAGTAAATGGACAGATTTAAAACTATAACCAATTTAATTCAGAGCCAGTAAAAACATTTAAACAAAAATTTTAGAAAGCCCCAGAGTAAATATGCACCAGCTCTGACAAGTGATTCCTATTTTCATTCTATAAAAAATCTAATTCAAAAGGATAAGAAATGCAGAGTCACATGAGAAAAATGATATAAACAGAGTATTCGTAACAGGGAATTCATAATTAATTGATAAAAATATGTACGAAACATTCCTCTTAATAATCAGACAAATGCGAACCTAAGCAATTCGTTAGCATTTGCATTTTCTAAAGTAATAACACTTAAAATGAAAGCTTATCTTGCTGGCGATTCTGTAGTGAAACTTACGCTCAGGGTCGGTGGCATTCTGAATTGGCATTACGATTTTCTGGTGACAGCTGCTGGTAAATAAACATAGTTATTGTCTGGGTGATTTCACAGATGCCTATCCCATGGCAACAGGTCCTCAGAAGGGAAAAAAGCGATGAGGACAAAGCTATCCACGAAAACAAAGTTTTAACAGCAAAAAGTCAGAAGTAACCCAATTGCTAAATATTTGGGGGAATTATTAAATATTATAGATCAACAACATTAAAATAAAATATTATGAAGTCAGTAAAATCCTAAAGACTCTATAAAAGAAAATGTGTACCATTTTAGATGAATAAAGCAGCCCGCAAAATATTATCCTTACCAGATTGCAAATACAAGAAATAGGTAAGCACGTGAGCAGTGATATCCCGAAGAAATGAACATGGTTAATTATGATAATTTTAAGATACCTTAAGAGTTGAATTTTCTATCCAATATAAAAGGACTTGAAAGAAATAAACATAGAGCAAAAACAGGGAAGGGAGCCTCCAGGACAAACGACTTTAAATATAAATGACTGTGAAGAGTGTGACCCTTGGAGAGAAGCCGTGTGCCAAGCTCAGGAAGTAAAGCAGTCGGATCGGTGCTCGTTGTCCCCAAAGAGCCCGCCTGTGCCACCTCTCATAGGGTGTGAGTGGACGTGACAGACCTCTGCAGCCATGGAGACTCATGACGTGGGAGAGCCGCTCTCCTGGGTTAGGGCGGCTTTCCCCTGAAGCTGGTCTGGCCTCTTTGCTTTCAGAAAAACAAGGCGGATGCTGTGGCCCTCGACGGCAGATTGCTGTTTGAGGCTGTCATGGACCCCTACAATCTGCAACCTGTAGCAGCAGAGTTCTCCGGGTCTGAAGCGAGTGAGTTCTCCCGGAGAAACCCAGGGCTGGGGTGGCCGTGGCCTTGACCCTGGCCTTGGCAGAGTCAGAGTGGATGAGTTGCTGAGGTGGGGTCTCTTGCAGGGGGTGGAGTTGCTGGGCTCTTCGGGCCAGAGGCTGATCCTCTGGGTGAGGACGCCACATGCTCCCTGGGCAATCAGACACAAGGGCCCCCGTCCCACGACGGGCTTTGTCAGGTGGGCTGTTTTTCTCCCTTGAGTCCAGGGCAAGAGCTTTCAATTCTCTCCGTCCCTTTGCAGATCCAGAAACCCACTTTTATGCCGTGGCCGTGGTGAAGAAGGACAGCTCCTTTCTGCTGAACCAAGTGAAAGGCGTGAAGTCCTGCCACTCGGCCCTCAACAGCTCTGTTGGGTGGGACATCCCTATGGGCACACTCCGTCCGCTCCTGAACTGGGCAGGGCCATCTGAGCCCCTTCAGAAAGGTGATGTGGCTGGGGGATTGTGGATGATCTCAGGCAGGGGTCTCTACTCCAGTTCATACCTGGCCAGCCACCTCGGGACCACACAGTCAGTCACATGCGGGGTGACTCCAAGGTGGGGGTGAGGTTGACCGGCTTGACATGCCTCGGCGGGGTTCGCTGCGCGGGCTGCCCTTGGGAGCAGGGAGCTGAGTCTGCTCTCAGCCCAGGTGCGTCTCTGAGCTCCCGACCTCACACCTGAGGCGACATGTCTGGCAGGGTGGAGGGAGGGAGGCCCGCGGGACAGTGCACCCTGGGAGTGTGACCAGCTGTGGCCAGGGCTGGCTCACACTCTGTGGCCCATCTTTCTGTCTTCAACAGCTGTGGCCGAATTCTTCTCTGCCAGTTGCGTTCCCTGCGCGGATGGGAAACAGTACCCCAACCTGTGTGAGCTGTGTTCGGGGACAGGGGAAAATAAATGTGCCTGCTCCTCCAACGAACCCTACTTTGGCGACTCCGGTGCCCTCAAGTGAGCGAGACGGTCTTCTTCTCCCTGGTGGCCCGAGCACTCCATGTCCCAGGCCCGGAGACCTTTCCTCTGGCTCAGCCTGCTACTAGGGGTCAGAGGGGAGGTCCGGTCCTCTCGCTGCTGTGCAGATAGAGAAACTAAGTCCAAAGCGGTGACGACTTTGCCCACTGGGTGTTCCCTGCAGCCCCTGGGTCACACTTGTGCCTCCTCACCTCTACACCAGCCTAAGGAGCAGTCACCTAGGTAGCGGCCCCCTCAGTCACCCCAGGGAACCCTGAATCTGGTTTTGCCCCCATGCTGTTCTGGGTTCCACCTGCTGATTCTGTCCCTTCCCTGACCACAGAAACTGAAGGAGTCTTATCATGAGACAACCAGTCCTAGGCTCCCTGCTGGGTAAGATGGCAGAGTGTCCAGGCTGATGTGGGTGTGCCCGACCTGGACCTCCCCTCCGAGATGGGGGACAGCGAGCCCTGCCTGACCAGCCCTTCTACCCTCTCTGCCCGCATGCTGAGGCCGACTCTGCTCTTCTCTCCCCATCTGCTCCTGGGCTCAGGCGTTTTTGCAGAGGGAGGCTTCCACACTTCTCTACCGGCCAGGGCACATTTGCCCACTCAGTCCTGGGAGAAAGAACTTCATGGCCAAGGATACTTAGTCTTTGTCCCCTGGTGTAAAGGCTTCAAAACTCTCTTTTACATAGAAAGACAACGTTTTGCCCTCTCAGCCCTTAAAGTGAAAGGTTGGGGCCTCTGGCCAACACCTGAGCCCTTCCTCCCCCACAGAATCTACCCGGAGGTTGACGCTGCCGCCTTCCCAGTTGGGGTGTCCCAAAGCCTCAGAGCCCTGCCCCCCAAGGAACAGACGCCTAGAGGAGACAAGCCCCCGGGGCCCTGACCACAGAGGGGCGTGAGGAAGCAACTGGGGAGGCCCACGCCATGCTGACCTTCCTGGTGCCTTCTCATTTCACAGGTGTCTGAAGGAAGGGGCCGGAGAGGTGGCTTTTGTCGCCAGCACCGTGTTTGGTAAGAGCAGGGCGAAGAGCTACGGGGTTGTCTCCTTTTGTCATACATAATTCTGAATAGCGAGCTAGTTGGCATGCTATTCTCAAGGTTCCCTACAGGGCGCAGTTCTTATTTTATGTAATTTGTCGTTTAAATGACCAGTTTCCTTTAAAGCTTCCGCGTCCGCTGCTTTTCTCCTCTACGCCTCACAGACACCATGCCGGGGCCTTGCCCCGTGCCCCCTGACACGTATTTGCCCTTGCAAAGCGTCCAGTGCCGGTTCCGTTCTGGGGTCTGCCACGCGCTGCCCGGGGTTTCCGCCCAGCGTTCTGTTGCAGAGTTTCCTCCCCGTTGTACGTCCTGTCGGGTGACGGTCCTATCCGCGGAGGAATGCTCCACAGAAGGCACCCACCGAGTTTCACTTACCTCTCACCCTCGTGGCGAACCGGGTCACCCCGTCCTTGCCTTTGCCGCAGACAGACAGCTCCATGACCCCTGCCCTGACGTGCATCCTCTCACTGTCCTGCTGGAGATGCCCCTGAGGGACCGCACACCGAAGCGTGGTAGCCGGGGATGTAGGGGTGAACACATTCCACCTGGGACCACTGGGGACAGACCTGCCACACTCACCCAGGACCTCCAGAGACGGGCCCACCATGGTCCGCCCAGGGGGATCAGGTCACGCTCCAGAGTTACACTCCTGCTGGCACTCTGCTACTGTTCTCATTTCCCCACGACGTCGGTTTGGGGTATTTTTGACATGTATATGTGTATATGTGTGTGTGTGAATATATATCTATATAGATATATATTCACACACATATGTATATATGTATACACACACACATATATATTTGTCTAAATGGTAACTGGAAAACAATCGATATCTCAGTGGTGGTTTAATTTGTGTTTCTCTGACAGTTAGTGAGTTTGATCATCTCAATGTGTCTTCTAGGAATTTGGGCTTCCCTTTCTGATTTCATAATCTTTGACTGCATTTCTATTATGTTTCATGCCTGTTTCTTCATGGTTTTGATTCAAAGATAGGCGTTCCTTCTATCTGGATACCAAGCCATTGTTGGTTCTAGACTTTATTAAGATGTTTTCTCAGTTGAAAATGCCTGCCAATAGCATCCCTGGTCGAATGAAAGTCCTTGATATTGATAGGGTCAAAGCCATCTGTTCTGTGCTATTGGTCTGTACTTTTGGGGTGTTTTAAGATGCCTTCTTTACTTCAAATCACAAAGATTTCCTACAATAAGATTTCAAGACAGCCCCCCAAAATCTATTTATCTATACGTACTCTACCTAGGAAATTAGATATGCATTGGGTTTCTATTTTCCCCCTTTATAGCAAGACCATTTTTCTTACAAAAACAGCTCTACATTAGACCCCTTTTTTCTCTACTGACATGGGGAGCCACCCTACATCCAGTTCTATACCCATGGATCATTTCTGCGCTATTTTGTTTATTTTCTGCTTTTATGTCCCTGGCTTGTACTGGGTCTTAATATCTGGGAGAGATAAATGGGTGGGTGGCGGGGGAGAGGTTATCACCCTACACTCTGCTGTTCATTTTTAATTTTTTAAAACTAAAATGTTAGAATTATTTTGTTGAAGTTCTGAAAACGTCATACTTTAATTTTAATTATAATTGTTTTGAATTTAAATAGGCTGATGAAAAATTAAATATTTATAATGATAAATTGCCCAATCCCTAATTATATTAAATCTCCTTAGTTTGATGAAACCTCTTTTATCCCTTTCTATTTTATTTTATTTTATTTTATTTTATTTTAGTTTAGTTTAGTTTAGTTTAGTTTAGTTTATATTAGTTTCAGGTGTATAGCATAGTGGTTAGACATTTACATAAGTTATAAAGTGATCCCCCCAATTACTCTAGTCCCCTCCTGGCATCAAACACAGTTATTACCATATTATTGACTTTGACTTCACATCCTTGTGACTATTTCCTTAACTACCAATCTGTACTTCTTAATCCCTCTACCTTTTTCACCCAGCCCCCCCAACCCCCTTCTCATCCAGCAATCACCAGTTTGTTCTCTGTTTCGATGAGTCTGTTTTTGTTTTGTTTATTTTGTTCCTTAGATTTCACGTGTAAGTAAAATCATATGGTGTTTTCTCTGCCTGACTTATTTCACTTAGCATCATACTCTCTAGGTCTTCCTCTCTCCAGGCATTACAAACGAAAAGATTTCTTTTTTTCTTTCTTTCTCTCTCTTTTTTTTTTTATGGCTGAGTAATAGTCCATTGTATTTATGTACCACAACTTCTTCATCCATTCGTCTACTGATGAGCACTCAGGTGGCTTTCGTATCTTGGCTATCGTAAACAGCGTTGCAGTGAGCATCGGGGTGCATGCATCTTTTCGAGTTAGCGTTTTGGTTTGCTTTAAACACTCAGAAGCGCACGTGCTGAGTCAGAAGGCAGTGCTCTCTTTAGTTGTGTTGAGGAACCTCCAAACTGTTTTCCACATGCCTGTACCGACGTGCAGTTCCACCGAGAGAGCGCGGGGTTCCCTTTTCTCCACGCCCTCACCATCACTTGTTTTCTTTTTATACCTTTGACCAGAACTTGAAACATTTCTCTTTGTTGGTCTCGGGCTTTTTTTTTTTTTTTTTGTGAGGCTGATTTCTATCTATTTAAGGATTTCAGTGGCTATCACAGTCTCTTATATTCCGTATTAGTTTCTGTTTGTTTTTTTGCTAATCCTCAGGAAAACACTTGAGTGTTGTAGTGTTACCCTGCTGACTTTCTGGTTAATTTCAGGAGTTCTTTCTTGGTTTTGTTGGCTTTTTTTTTTTTTTATGTAGATGATTATAGCATCTTTTTAGAATTTTTATTCTAGAATCTTCAAATAGAGTTTGTCTTTTTCCTTTCAGCATTCGTATCTCCCGTTACTTTTGTAAATCGCGTAATCCAGACGTTCTGGCATTGTGTTGACAGTGTGGTAGCCGGCATGCTTGCTTGTTCCTGAGTTTTCAGTGAATGTTTAAATTTTCTCCTTTTAGTATGATTTTGCTGTAGACATTTTGACAAGGGGCATTTATCGAGTTCAATAACTTTACCAAGTTCTCTATATTACTAGTTTTCTAAAAAAAAAAAAAAAAAGTCACAAAGTTATTGAACATATAAATGCTTTTTTCAGTGCCTACTAACACTAAGATGATCTCATGGTTTTCCTCCTTTAAGCCATTACATCATGAATAACGAGCTTTTTTTGCTGTTTGACCACTCTTGTTAATGGGATAAACCGATAAACCATAATTATGATTGATCCGTTTTAAAAATACTTTGTTAGACTGAGTTCGCTAATACATTATTGGAGAGTTTTACATTTACAAGTAAAATTGGGCCATGATTCTTTCCTCCTGTACTTCTTTCTCTCGTTTTGAGATCAAGTCGGTACTAATCTCCTCAAATGACTTGATCAGGTTTCTGTCATCTTATGTATTTCAAAGCCATTGACATATGTTATAGCTAAACAGTTCCAAACTGGGCTAACTCACTCACATAAACAGTCTTTCCCCCTTTTTTTTTTGATACACCTAGTGTTGGAAGGTGACTCAACTGTATTTCCTTCCTTAAATTTTTTTTTTTTTTTTATCATTTCTACTCCTTCTAGAGAGGTGGGTGAGGCAGCCCCGCTGGCTGGCCCCGGGGCTTGCTTTCATCACGTGACCCTTTACTAGGTTGGGTTGCCATGAAACCAGGAGGGGTCTGGCTCAGCCTTCTTGGCTTGCCAGCATCGGGACTGGTACGATCCAGTCAGAGCAACGCCAGGCTAGCCACCAAGGTTCCTTGGGCACTGTCTTTCCCTTTCTCAGTGTCCTGGAGCAATCTACTGCCTTTCTCGCCGCACACCCCCCCCCCCGCCGTTTTGTTCACTGTGTGAGATGTCTCCTCGAGCTCGAATTCTGTGGAGGGAGGGGAATTAGAGTTCATGGTCACTGCCTGGGGTAGGCTCCTCTGGGCCCCACAACCCTCTCCTTCTTTTTTTTTCCCCCTAGAGACCATGCAAGACAGGGCCGAAAGAGACCAGTATGAGCTGCTCTGCCCCGACAATACCCGCAGGTCGGTGGATGAATTCAAGGACTGCTACCTGGCTCAAGTCCCTTTTCACACCATTGTGGCCCGACGTGTCAAAGGCAACGTGGATGAGATCTGGGATTTTCTCAACCAGGCACAGGTAGCCACAGCCACAGTCCTCCTACCTGCTTGGGTTTGGTGCTGGGTGGTTCCTTCCTCCCAAAACACGCCTTCGGTAGCCTCGCTGCACAGGAGCTTATGAATTCAGTGCCTGCTTGCCCAGGCTGGACTCCGGCCAGCAGAAACTAAAAAGCCCCTCTGACGTTACCGACTGACAGTGTCTCACTGGCTGGAGCAGAAGTGGGGGGAAGATGATGCGACCCTCTCTGGACTCTACGGTGCTTGGACACCAGCAATGCTCGAAAGCAGGGGTCCCTAATCTCTGGGCCGTAGACCAGTTCAGGGCCGTGACCTGTTAGGAATCAGGCCGCGTGAGCAGGCGGTGAAGGGTAGAAGAGCGAGCGGGAGCTTCATCTGTATCTGCAGCCGCTCCCCAGCGCTAGCATCACCGCCTCAGCTCCGCCTCAGATCAGGCATTAGAGTCTCACAGGAGCACTGGTCCCTGGCGCCAAACAGGTTGGGGACCGCTGCTCTAAAGGATAAGCCAGAACGGAGCGATGTCGCAGGGACGGCACACGTCCCTTGCAGGGGGCGTCTCCCCACCCTCAGAATCATCCCTGAGTTCCAGGTACTGTTTATCGACATCATGTTTTGTGTCTTTCTTATTTACTCCTGACATCCTACATTCTATTTTTCCTTAATTAGGAGAATTTTGGAATTGGCAAGCATCCGACGTTCCAGCTCTTCGACCCCACGTCTGCGGAGAAGAACCTGCTTTTCAGAGATGACTCCAAAGGGTTTTTGAGGCTCCCCTCGACGATGGATGCTGGGCTGTACCTCGGTTCCAACTACCTCAAGGCCGTCAGGGGCCTGAGAGAAAGTGAGTGAGGACAGGCCGGTGTGGGTGGTGGGCCGCGGCTGAGTCCCTCGGGGAGACTGCCTCGCACACCCCCGCGTGACAGCAGCAGGCTCTGCTGGGTGAGGGTGTCCTCCCCTCTCCCTGCGGCTGGAGGTGTTCACCGTGGAGGTCTGATGCAGGTGCGAGCGTCTTCTGTTGACCGAGTCCGGGCATTTCAACGTGTGGGCTGTCTCTTAACAAACATGCTGCCACCTGGTTAATGCTGCCGTGTGTCCCCATGGACAGCAGGGTCCCCAGCCCCGACAGAAAAATCAGTATGCCTCTTATGAAATGAGAAATATGAACATGAACCAGGAGAGCCAGGGCCCCTCCTGGGGTGATTTCCGAGGCCTGGGGACACACCACCCTGTGCCTGGACCCCTGTCTTACCTGGAGATTCATTCCACAGAGGGCCTGCTCTGCCTCGGGCCTTCCCCTACTGGGAGGCTTGGAGTGGAGTCCGGGTGAATCCAAGGGTTGGATTATAGTTACCGGTGGTGACTGTGAGCCTTATGGGAGGTCAGGGAGGAGCACAAGGTCCCCTAGGCCAGCAGTCTCTAACCTATTTGGCACCAGGGACTGGTGTCCTATGAGCATCTAATGCCTGATGATCTGAAGTGGAGCGGAGGCTGTGATGCTGGCCCTGGGAGCAGCTGCAGACACAGAGATGAAGCTTCGCTCACTCATCGGCTCCTCACCTCCTGCTGTGCCCCTGGTTCCTAACAGCCACTGACCAGTACCGGTCTGCAGCCCCCCAGGGGGTGGTCAGGCCATCTCTTCGGGCCGCCACTGTTTCTGGGTCCTGGAGCTTTTATCCCGTGGAATCGCGGTGTTAGGCAACTCATTACACTTAAGATCGGAGGGTGGATTAGAAGCCAGGAGAACGGAGAATGAGAAACAGCGGGCCGGGGCTGGGGGCTGGGAGCTGGGCAGAGGGGATGTGTGGGCGAGGAGAGAAGACTCTCCCACCCCGGAGGTAGGTGCCGCGGGAGGGGCGAGTGGAGGGGCGCTCGGCGCGTGGAGCCCGGGCTGGACGGAGACTAGTGGCGCCCCGGCGTCCCTCGCGAGGCCGAGGGCCCCCGGGTGATGGCCGTGTCCCCTGGGCAGCTGCGGAGGAGGCGGAAAGACAGCGTGCGCGGGTCCTGTGGTGCGCCGTGGGCCCCAAGGAGGCGAGCAAGTGCCAGCAGTGGAGCCAGCAGAGCGCCGGGAAAGTGACGTGCGCCACGGCCAACACCACGGAGGAGTGCATCTCCCTAGTGCTGGTAGGGCGCCGCCCGCTGCGGGAGCCTGCGTCGCGTGCGCGTGCGCGCGGGACAGCGCGCTCTGACCAAACCCCAGGCGGCGGGCGTCTGCTTAGAAGGGCCGGGGCGCTAAGACACGGCGCGGGGGCGCGGCGCGTGGGGTGGGGCCCGGACGGCCCGTGGGGTCCGCTTGGGGCCAGCGGGGGCGCAGTGTGCCAACAGGAACAGCTTTCAGTTAAAGAGGCTGTTTATTGAAGGCCATCCAAGGACAAATAGAGAGACATCTATTAAAAGTTGACGTCGTAGTGACAAACTGGCAAAAAATAAATCTCCAGAGCCAGCTGGTTTCACTTATAAATCCTCCTGCCGTCTGTGGGTCCCCAAGATGATCCTTAGTTTCAGTAATTCTCTGCAGGGACCCACGGGACTCAGAAAAGCCACTAGTCTACTACTTTAATTCACCCTCAAATTCCTGGTTATTTCCACATGGCCGCACCCTACCTGGGCGTCCCCTTTGATAGTCCAGTTCTCCACTGCCCATCTGCCTGACCATGTGACCAAGCCATTTGCCACCACCGGTGAGCTGGTAAAACCCAAGCATTGGGGAGAACAGCACGCAGCTCAGCCCGCTGACCAGCTTTACCTGCTTCAATCGGAGTTTCCCCTTCCCGCGGTGGGAAGGCAGCAGCCTTCCAAATGGGATTCTGTCCGTTTACTTTGAAACAACCAGCCATAAGCCATGCAGGTCTTTGTCGGTTAATAGCTGTCCGCAGGGTAGTGCTCAGGTGACAGTAGGGTCTAGCAGCTCCTCAGGTGATTCCAAAGTCAGCTGCAGGGTGAATATGATGAGCGCCTCCTCGTGCTCCTGCAGGTGTACGTTACCAGTATCCACCATGCAGTACCTTACCGCATGGCTGTACCAGCCACAGGGTCTCCTACCTGGCCGACCACTCTCTGACAGTGCACCTTAGGGCCTTTGTTTTGATCCCACCAATGTCCAATTTCTTTATCCATTTCTTAATAACCGTTTAAAGATTTGCCACCCTGTGGGGACAAGTCCTTTGTTTCTTCACGCTGTAGTTCCCCCTTCTCTTGTGAATCAGCCTAATCGTCTTAGGTATCTAAAAGAAAAAAAACAAACCAGACAAACCCTGTTTCTTGTGGGTTTTCCACTCCTCTGATTATAAGAATGACTTGGAAAATATAGAAAGGTATGATGTTAAATAAATGAATAATGCAAACCTCATGTGACCTCACGCAGGGAGACACCACCGTTAAATTGTGGGTAATTTGCCAGTCCAGGATTTCTGGCCACGTGGATACGTGGGCTGGCGACAATACTGGATCGTTGAGTTGTTTTCACTTAATAGTATATCGTGGCCATTTGAATACATATTCTTTGAAAACACTTCAGAAAAAAATAATTTCAGGCTCTCGTTGATGTGGATGTGGCTCAGTTTAGTCATGACCCGATTCCTCTTTGTCCCCTTATTTTGTTACTGTTAATGACCCAGTGATGATATCCTTGAATAGGCATCTTCGTCCACATCTCCAGCTATTTTTAATATCCTGGTAGAACATTTATTACTGGGCCAAAGAGGGAGTTTGGGGAGCTTGACGAGTCCATGTCCTCGTTTGGAGTCTGGGCTTATTCATTCTGAGTGGAGCCCATTTCGTTCTTTCTGCTCTGTCGCCGATGAACTGAGAGGAGACAAGGCCAGCCGGCCCCGTCCGTCTCAGTGCATAAGGCTGGTCCAGGAGGGCACCCCAAGAGTGCTCCGAGTGCTGAAAGGGTTTTGTTCAGAGGACAAGGAGTCAGCTCAGCCTGTGCCTGGTCTTCCCCACGGAAGCCACAGCATGAAAGGCATGTGGGGCTGGCAGAAAGGGCAGCGTGCACACGGTGTTTCCTTTGGGGGCTCAGGTGAACCCCCACTCCCCGCCTCTATGTGCTGCTTCGCTGAGACCCCTGACGCGCAGCCATCGTGGCAGAGAGCTGTGAAAACGGGGGCACGGGCAACACCCTCACTGTGGTGCGATGGTTTGCTCTGTCTTGGCAGAAAGGAGAAGCTGATGCTATGAGTTTGGATGGAGGATTTATCTACATTGCTGGCAAATGTGGTTTGGTGCCTGTCCTGGCCGAGAGCCAAAGTAAGTAGGGGGCGTGGCCTCTCTGGTTGGTTCCCTTTGGGCCGTGGAGTGGGCGTGGGGGGAGTAGCCCCCCTCGGTTTGTCCAGGCGGAGACATTAAAATGGATGGATACATTCAAACAGGAGAATCAGGGGAAAGAATACACAGAAGGGGCTGTGGTACCCACAGCGCCTCCTCTGTTGAGAACTGACAAAGCACACGTTGGGTGTTGTCTCCTTAATTTTGAAAGATTTTAGTATGCTACACATACAGAAAAGTACACCTCAGCGTGCAGCTCAGTGACATTTCACGAACGGGCATGTCCCCAGCCACTAGTGCCCAGATCACGACCCAGCAAGTTTCCCAAGTTCCCTCACATCCTCCTGTCACTAGCCCCCTTACTCCAGCAAGGGTAAGGACCCCTGAGTTCCAAGGACGCAGGTCAGTTCCGCCCGTTTCTGAACTTCCCGTAACAGGAGTTGCACAATGCGTGCTTTTCCACGTTTCTGGCTCAGTGTTATGTCTGCATCATTCCTCCACGCAAGCGTGTCTTTGTAGAATACTCGGTGTCATTGCATAGCAGCCCGTTGTGTGGCTCTACCGCTATTATCTGTTCATTCTCCTGTGGATGGGCATCTGGGTCATTCCCAGTTGGCAGCGGTTGTAAACAGTATGGCTAGAGCATCCGTGTCCGTGTCTTTTGATGAACAAATACATGAATTTCTACCGCCTGGAGCCACTGGGACAGTCTCTGAATTTGATGCTGCGTTGTTGAGATTTAAAAGTTTGTCACTTCTCAATGCATCTCGAGTGTTTAATGGCACTTTGCTTGCTTTTATTCTTTCAGAATCTGAAAAAAGCACTGACTCAGATTGTGTGAATAGACCAGTGGAAGGTGAGTTGGAATTGATCGCGTTCAGGGTCAAGGGTAAATTCTTGTTGTTGGAGGAAGAGGTGGCAGGAACTTTAGAAAACTCGCAGATAGAAGCACGACCACAGAAGCCATGTGTTCTTTCGAAGATGTGAATAATTCCTGGGGGAAGCCTCATAATTAATGTTCATAGTGACGTTCACACTTGGCAGAGAACTCTCAGAGTTTCTCATTGCGTCCTGGCCACGTGGAAGGAGGGATGTTACATCCCCAGCTCATCTGGATGAGGAAACAGTGGCCCAGGAGTCTCCCGAGGGCCCCTCAGGTGCACCCGCTCCAGAGGAGGTTTGCCACCACAGTGACCCTCGCACAGGGCTGGTTTGGACTCAGCAACCCCCTGCATCCAGACAGCACTTAGCCTGGTGACTGTCATTGCTCTGGCCTGATGCATTTTGCAGTTGGTGATTTATGCACTATGGGGTCACGCTTGTTGTCCAGTGTTTGTTGCTTTAGTAGCTCACACCTAAAGGTGAATCGTTGGTTTATAACTCAGGGACAGTGTGTGGCCGGTCAAGGACTGTCCCTAGCAATTACGTAAAGGATCATCTTTCCTTACTATCTCATTTCATAGCTCAGATGAACGGCATCTTAACATAGGACAGCAGCCCGAACCTCTTTGGTCTACCTAACAATGCCAGTGAGCGGAGGGAGCATTGCTGGTGACGCTTCTCGACCTGCTTTGGCCTGGGTTGCGGAAGGCTGCATGGGAGCCCGTATGCCAGGCTCCTAGAGGTTAAGATTTGCTCTCTGTCGCCTCAGGCTATTATGCTGTGGCGGTTGTCAGGAAATCCAATGCTGATCTCACCTGGAACTCTCTGAAAGACAAGAAATCCTGCCACACTGCTGTGGGCCGGACCGCAGGCTGGAACATCCCCATGGGCCTGCTCTTCAAACAGACAGGCTCCTGCAGATTTGGTAAGGAGTCCTGAGGGAGGGTGGGCCATCCTGGTGGGGTGTGTGTGTGCGTGTGTGTGTGTGTAAGGAACATGGAGCTGTGCAACCTCAGGGAAGGGAGGGGACAGGGGATTTGCAGGCCGGCAGCCTCTCTTGGTGTAAGCGTTTTCCCTGTGGCCACCTGCAGCCAGGGATGCTCTGAGAGGTTCTCCACGTGCCCCACCCATGCCTCACCCACTCCACTCCAAGGGAAAACACTGGAACGTCTGTCTGTTTCTCTGCACTCTGAGAAGAGATGAAGGGTTTGAGAAGTCCAAACGTTATCTATCTATCTAATCTATCTATCTATCTATCTATCTATCTATCTATCTATCTATCTATCTATCTACCTCTCTATCTATTATATTTTTACTTCTAATTTTGGAAAAGGCACCCGCCTGCCTCATGAAATGTGACTTCTGTTACTAAACAGAGCCGACTTCTCGCTCCCCGCTGCGCAGGAAGTGGAGGAAGGCCTCAGGGGCCCCGCTCAGCCTGCTTCCGGGGCCTTCTCTCCCCGCCATGTCCCGCGCTCACACCCCTTGCCCAAGCCGCGCCCCACCTGCCATGGGCCTGGTGACGCGAAGGCACACGTGGCGTCTTCTCGCCGTGGGCCACCTCTCGTGCAGGCCTCTCTGGGCGTCGCACGGGGCAGTGCATGTCAGCGTGGCTCCCTCCAGCCCCCTCAGCTGCCTGCGAGCTGGGGGCGCCCCAGCCCCCCCCGCTGGGGCGACGGGCGCGTTGGATGACGCTGCTGCCTGCTCATCCAGGCACGGCTGTCTTGCTGCTTCGATTTCCACGTGTCTTAACCCGTTGCCGTTCATGTCAGTTTCTTCGCACGGTTTGAATTACCTGGTGGGTCGGTTCAGATTAGATTCAGCTACGGAGACAGAAAACTCCAAAGAGCAGAGGCTCAGACAAGGCGGAAGTTGATTTCTGTCTCAGGCGAGTGAATTCCAGAGGTGGATCGTCCAGGACGAGGATGATGACAGCGTGGTATCAGGGACCTGGGCTTCCAGCATCTGGCTACCCTGACATATGTGGCTTTCTTGCTCAAAGTCACTTGCATGACCCATGTTGCAACAGGAGGCCCAGTCCCCGTTTCTGCGGGGGGAGGAGGGGGGCTAAAAGCACGTGCCAGCTACCGTTTAAGGCTGCTTCTAAGGTGCTGGCACACAGCGCTCCCACTCATATTTCACGGGTCGGTACCTTGCCGCATGGCTGTACCAGCCACAGGGCATCAGATAAGGTTAGTCTTTAATCTAGGGTACCAGGCACCCAGGTAAAAAGCAGGGTTTCTATTACTGAGAAAGAGTGGGAGTCAGATCCTGGATAGGTGACCAGCAGATTATGCTGCTGGCGGCCAAGTTCATCAGGGTCCCCGGGTCGAGGCAGTGACGATGGGACTCTCTCCTTAGTCACAGACTCTCTTCCCTTGCCCCAGTCAGGCTGCCTGCCAGTGCTGGTGGTCCGAAGCCTCATCTCATTTCTAGTGGGCCCTGATTGGTGGCAACATGTCACTTCTTGTGATGCTGCGTGCTGCCTGTCCTGGGCAATATAATGAACCGGAACCAAACTGCATCACCTGCTAGGTAAAGGTCACTTGTGTTGACTCAGGTAGGGAGTGCTGACTTCCCATGTCCCTCCTCTGCAGATGAATTCTTCAGTCAAAGCTGTGCCCCAGGGTCAGACCCGAGCTCCAATCTCTGTGCTCTGTGTGTGTGGCAACGATTCGGGCCAGGACAAATGTGCGTCCAACAGCAATGAGAGATACTTTGGCTACAATGGGGCTTTCAGGTGAGTGTTACGGTCAAACGCCACCAGGCTCGGGCCTTGTGCCTCATCCTCCAACATCTGGGCCCTGCATTTCTAAGGTGGCCGGATATAGCCTATTGCAGCAGAACCGGGGGCCACCTTGGGGGTCTGCTCACGGGCAGCACCAGTGAGAGCTTCTCCCAACACACTCCCCACCTTAGAGCGGAGGCTGACACAGGGGCTGTCTGACTTCGGCTCCGCTGGCTCCTCTCGGTGGCCTGAAACCAAAGTCAACCTCAGCGAGCCTCAATGTCCTCATCCTCGCAATCAAATTTATAGAGTACATGGCATCTTAAGTTCTTGCTACGATTCGGTTTCATGGGGAAGAACGTTCTTTTTTACAACCAGCGCCCTTTCTTCTAATCTAGGGTCATCCTCATGTTTTACATTTCACTCTTCTCTTTGATTTTGGCCTTAGAAATGAAATGGCAAAGAAAAAGCAGCATTGCAATGTTATTCTCTGCTAACGAAGTGAAAAATAAACAAAAAAAATAGGTTTTCAGAATTATGACCACGTAGTGATGTGCAGTAACTTATCCACACCCCACATTTTGCAATCTCATCCATCTGGACGTTGTTTCTCAGTGGTACTTCCTACGTTAGGGGATTAAAGCACCCAGAGTTTTCTGCCATCCCTTTCCCTCCATTCTCCAAGAATATATTTCACCACCAGATGGCACCATGTATCTGAGAATGACCAGGATCAAGCTCTGGTCTTTGACCTTTTTAATAACAAATTCAGTAGCTTTCTTCCCTATGGTGGGATGATTAAATAAAATGGCTTTCACTATGCCCTCAGTGAGTGACTCATAAGAAAATATTTTGTGAACGTACAAAAATATCTTTAAGGGAAATTTGCAAATGGAAAAGTCGTGATGTGATTCCATTCAGAAATATCAAATGAACACTTATCTGATAAAAAAAAAAAAAACCCAAAGAAATTATGTAGTTCCTCTTTCAAACCTATGGCAAGGTATTTCACTGAAACACCTACACTTTCACGTTTATACCAGAATAAAGTGCCTTGCTTTTTGCTCAAATCGAAAGCTGGAATCAGGAGTCCCATTTACCTCTATATTTATAACTAACATCCGTATATTTCTGGTTCTTAATTTTTAACTGTCAGCTGCTTTCTGATGACTTTCTGTTAAGGAGAAAGAAGATCTAGCCTCTCATTCTGCTCCTGTGCTTCTAGCTATAACCACAAATTTCACTTCCTTTCGGCTCCTGGCAAGATTATGTCATATTCAGTGCTTACATGATTATGAAGATATAAATATTATTCTCCTATGAAACATGTGGTGGCCTAAGATTAAATTTCCTTTGTTGTTCAAAGGTTTTGTTTGTTCTGTACAAAGTTAACAGATGTCTGATTGATATATTTTATTTCCCGTGCTTTAAAAAAAAAATCACTAAGTCATGTCAAAACCCTCTACCAGTAGTGCAGCTCCTAATGAGACATGCAGAAACAGAGTGGGTGCTGTCTCGGCTTACCATTTCCTTGGGACTGTCCCTCCCGAAGACCTCTGTCCTCCTGCCCAGTCTGGATTGGTGCCTTCCAGGCCCCCCCCGCACATCTGTGGTTCTGGGATTCCCCTTGACCATCGTTCTGAAACTTCCCTGTCTTACTTCATGTTGAAGTGCCCATTTTCTGTATCCCATATCATTAGGTGCCATGGTTTTGTCGAAACAGAACATGTCTTTTGGAGAAAGGGTGCATAGGAGTTGCTATTTTTTGAGTATTTATGTGTCTCAGAACATCTTTGTTTTACCCTTGAAGCGATTTATAGTTTGGCTGAATAACTAAGTGTAGGCTAGAAAACATTTTCCCTAAGATTTTGGCAAGGTTTCCATGTCTGAGAAATGGCAGCATTAGGCTATTTTTCTCAACTTTCCCGCTGAAAATAAGCACACATGCTGGATTAAGTACACACACACACACACACACACACACACACACATGCTCACACACTCTTAAAAGCATCGAATAACTGACAAAGTAATAAGAAATAATTAAGTTAAAATCTAAGGGAGAATAGGAATCCAGAGAGCCAAGTGGAACAACGTTGCCCCAAAGACATTTCCCTTCTCTCACAAACTTGAACCCAGCGGTTACATACACCGTTAAGGTAAGAGTGGCCCAGAGGGAAGCTCCACGCTTTCTCCGAGGAGACTTCGAATTGCCTAGAGGCTGAGGAAAAGATAGAGGGAAATGTACACCATCCCTGAGAAATTGAAACCATGAGCCAGCTCTTGCATGAATTTGTAGCTCAAGCTTGTGTCTCCTAGAAGGTCCAGAAATTCTCAACATACATGTGCATATGTACATACATACATATACATATATATACATATATATGTATACATACATGCATATACATATATATATATATGTATGTGTATATATATTCTTCTAGGAACCTGTCTGAAAGACATCATATTCAGGTTAGGTCTCAAAGACTGTTCAAAAATATTCTTTCAATAATAATGAGCAGTATACAGTAAAAAGTAATTGTAATGATATCAACCAAACATACAAGGAAAAAAAGTCATCAGAAGCAAAATCCAGAAGTAGAAGCAAGTTAACATTTTTAAAAAGAATAAATAGAACTTCTATAGAGGAGAAAAAAAAATACAGCAATGGAAATTAGCTCTGCAGCTGACCAGGTTAATAGAATAGACATAGCTAAAAAGAGAATTTATGAAGTGTAAGATGAGTGAAAAAAATTATCCAGAACATAAGAGAGACAGAAAATATAGCAAATTTAAAGCATTACTTCATTGTCTTCTGATTTCTAGAGTTTCTGTTGAGAAATCTGATACTATTTTTGATTCTTGAGTCTTTGTAAATGACCTTTTCTCTCTCTCTTTTTTTTTTTTTTACGTTTTCAACAACTTATTTTTGTCTTCCTCCTTCTGAGAGAATAAGCTTCAGAAGACTTATGAGGTGTTTAGACAACCAGATCTACACAAAGAATATTTTGTTACGAGCATATTACAGAGATTTAACAATGAATGAAGAATACTTTTTAGGAAAAATAGGGTTTGGGTTTCATCAAATATAAAAAATGCTTTGAAAACTAGTCTCTTGAAAACTTTTTGAGTTTAAAAAATAACAATAAAAATAGTATAAAAAACTATTTTAAAAATCTCCTGCATGCCGAAACTAACAATGATATTTCTTCATGGGAGTCTTTTATTTAATTCTTTGGCTCGGGCCCTTGGCAGACCTTTTCGTCTAGATTCTCAAGTTCTTCAGTTCTGGGAAATTTTACTTCATTATTTCTTTGATAATTTTTATCCTGTTTCCTCTGATTTCTCTTTAAACATTAATTCTTAAGTTATAGACCCTCCTGGATTATCATATCATTTTCTATTTTTTTTATTATTATTTGCTCTTCTTTACCTTTTAGTTTCTGGGATATTATTTCATTTGAAAGAATTTTAAGATTATTAATTTTTTACTTTCTAAAAACTCTTTTTCTAGTCTGTTTCTCTGTTAGATCTTCCTGTTCTTGTTTCCTGAAGGCCATACCCTCTTTCATCCCTTTAATGATATTAATTGCGGCTTAAATTACAATATTTTCTCCTCTCTCCTCTCTGGTCTCTGTATCCTCTGAGTACCATTGCTTTGGTTTCCGCCTTTTCTGATATTTCTTCAAATAGCCAGTGGTCTCTGGCCATCTGCCCGTACTTAAGAGTGATGTACCAGCATTGACCGTTAGCTGCCCATCTCATTGGTCGTCTCATCTTGGCGAGTACAGACCTTGCTGTAGGGCAGTTGGTTTGTGTCGCTCCCCTGTGGGGCATCCACCTATCAGCACCTCTAGGTGCTCGCCTCGATCAGATACTCCAGAGAAGGAGTCCTCCTGTCTGCCTCTCGGGAGCCTGAGAGGGGCGAGGGGCTGTGGTTTAACCGTCCGGGACAGAGATGTTCACTCTGCTCTTTGATATCAGGGTTAGGCCTCTGTCCTCAGCTCTGTTTGTCTGGTGCATGGTCTTGGTCCATGGTCTTGTTCAAGTTCAATTTCCCTGACCTGTCCTTCAGTCTTCTTCCAGGGTGCGGGGAACGATTGCCCAGCTGCATGCGATAGGAAGGTACCTCAACTGCATCTGTGTAGGCTCTATCCGGTCCCCCCGTTCTCAGCCCCTTTCCGTGGAGTCCAGCTCTTCTAACTGTTGAGTCTTTCCGCGGCTCTGCAGTGCACATCAGCTTTCTTCTGGGCTTCCCCCGCTTCCAAGTCACATTACAGCTTTCTTGGCTCTGCTGGGTCAATTACTGCTCATCCATCTGCTCCCTAACTCCCAATGTTGTCATTATCATCTTCTCTCTCTCCTTGCTCTCTTCTCTCTCACGGATTTACAGCTTTTTAAAAAGTCTCATAAATATCATTTTATTGGGATTTTAGAAGGAGGGAAGGTACACATGTGTGTTCAATCTTCCGTTTTAAACCATACGTTTCTGGAAATATTCGTCTTTATCTTTTCCATGTTTACTTTCGTGTTGCAGATTTTGGAATGTATATTGCAGATATTTAAGAAAACTCTGATAGTTGTCTTTTCTGGTAATGTTTGTTTGTTTGTTTTTCCCCTCGGAACATTTTAGATGCCTGGCTGAGAATGCTGGAGACGTTGCATTTGTGAAAGATACCACTGTCTTGGATAACACCAATGGTGAGTGTTTCCTTTCCCCCCTCAGAGCAGAGTCTTCGTCATCACAACACGTCCCAGCATTCAGATTTGCAGCTGGGAAGATAGTATACCCTTTTCCAGACTTTTGAGTAAGTTAATTCTGAAAATTTTTCACCTAAGTATGGTAATGTCTACAGGTGTCATTGATTTTGAAACAGTTCTCTCTCTTCCTCCTCCTCTCCTTTTCCTTCTCTCTCTCTCTCTCTCTTTCTCTCTCTCTCTCTCTCTCTCTCTCTCTCTCTCTCTCTCTCACACACACACACACCACACACACACACCAGCAGTGGCCAGTAGCAAATATCTTCCTGGCTTTGTCTAGACAACTACAGAAGCATGTCTGCCTCTCCCAGCCCACGGGAAACTGAGTGTGGACGATGCTAAAACAAAACTTGAACATATGCAAAGAAAATTTCCCTTTTTTTTTGGAAAGGTAAGTAGTGGCCCCCACTAGCGCCAGAGGAGCCCCCGTTTGGAAACTCCTTGGAAGTGAATGGGGACAAATCACAGACACATGCAGCTGCTGGAAGTGAATCTACCAGCCAATGCCTAATAATCACTCTCCTGATCTCTACATGAAAATCATAATGGCCAAATTCAGGACTCCCAGCCACTTGCTGCCTTCCAAGCTGCGCTCCTGTCTTCAGCCTTCACTCAGCCTCCCACCCCTCCTCCTCGCCAGATGACTTGCAATTTCCCCCTGAGAAGGCACCGCCTCAACTCTCTGCCTCCCTCCTTCAAAGACATCGACAGTCGTGGCCTCTCCTTCTTCATGTCTCTTGGGAGAGGGATTGAGGCCAGACATGTAAATCCGGAGTGACCTCAATGTCAAGCTGACAAAGCCCAGAGAGAGAGTGGTTGGAATGTTTTCTTGCGGGAACAGGGCAGAAGGCGAGAAGCAGGGGCCTGGACAAATTTATAAACCGTGAATCTCAGTGCTCTCCAGGGATCAGATTGATGGCAAATTTAATTAATAAGCGTCTGTGGGATTTTACATCTGTATTGTGTCGGCACTGACTAAACCTATTTGATACACCCATAGAAGTTCCTCCCTTTGCTCTGGTTACACTCAGAGCATTTGACTCTGAAAGAAAGGGGGAAACAATTTCTTCCTGAACATAAACCAGCTGTTCTTTTTCTGGAACTCACTGGGTATATGGCACGGATGGAGGTGTTCTTCTTAAAAATTAACAAAAAAACTAACAGCTTGACAGAGATACAATACACATACTGTAAAATCCACCCATCCACACTGTACGACTCAGCACATTCACAGAGTCGTACAGCCACCACCACGGTCCGGTTCGAGGATGCTCGCGCCACCCCATAAAGAAACCCTGTCTGTGCCTGTCAGCGGTCCCTTGCCCTCTCTCCCAGAGCTGGCAGCCATCGCTTCATTTTCTGTCTCCCTAGATTTGCTCATTCTGGACATTGCACGTCCATGGAGTGGCCTTTCATGTCTGGCTTCCTTCGCTTGGTGTGATGCTCTCAGGGTTCGCCCATAGCGTAGCGTGTATCAGTACTTCACCCGTTTTTACGGCTGAAGTCTGCTTCCTTGCATGGACACAGCATTGACGTTTGATATGTGTGCGGTTCGTGTGGCTCGTGCAGGATGACGTTTCCTTCTCCTTCCCATCATGGCAACTCCGGGGTGTGCGTTTCAAGAGGCCAGTGGATGGTCACCCCTACTTAGAAGGAAGGAGCCTTTGACAAAGCCGGGCAGCGGTGGCTGATGCCACCTTCTTTCTCTTCCCAGGGAAGAACTCCGAAGCGTGGGCTAAGGATTTGAACCTGGAGGACTTTGAGCTGCTCTGTCTTGATGGCACTCGAAAGCCTGTGACTGAGGCTGAGAACTGTTACCTGGCCAAGTCTCCAAGTCATGGTGTGGTGTCTCAGAAAGATAAGGTAGAACACCTGGAACGGGTGCTCCTGGACCAACAGGTATGGACCACCAGGGCTCCCGCCCTTTCTCAACTGCATGGGCTTCTGTTAGGTGGGCCAGTCACAGAGCTAGATGAGTCAGCCCATCCCAAGCCTTTCTTTCGAGTCCCTCTGCTTGAAGCTGGTGGTGGCGGTATTTGCTTCCCGCTGTGGGGCTGCCCAGAGTCTCAATAAGGACAACAGAGGCCTCTGCCCCTGGGCTTTCTGGGAGTGACCTCACTTCTTCCCTGAGTCTCATACCCCTGGACTCGTGCTCACTGCCCAGCTCGGAGATGGCGACTCTCCTGATCCCTCCTTTTGTTCTTCACGCCAATGAGGGCGAAGCCTTCCTCCCACAACTAGGTAGAGAGTGGTGTCCCCTGGCCAAGCCCCCTGAATCTGGGCCGACTGAGCAGTGTCCTGGGCGAGGCCGCTGCATGTGTCCACTTTACAGACAACAAGCCCAGATCTTCTGTAGCCTTCAGGCAATCTGTGAGGAGTGGGAATCCTACGATTTCCTTCAAGCCTGTGATTCCCTCTTAGAGTGTCTGGTTTTCTATCAAACTGTCATGTTTCTAGGTGCGCTTTAAAGACAGGGGCCCTGGAATGGTAATGATAGGCTCAGTAAGTGGCAATGACCCGGTCCCCGTGGCGGAGACGGCTCCCAATGCAGACCCTTGCTGAGAGAGCTGCTCTGTTAGGGTGCCGTAGCCGATCGATCAATTTGGGGGGCGGGGCAGATCTCAGGAATTCCTCAGCTGTCACCTCGTGGCCCATAAGGAGAGAGGCTATAGGTCAAGCAGAAAGGAGAGTGATGGGAGGCGAGATCAGAAGTGGTCAGGGGCCTGGGTGCTGCCCTGGATGGGCCTCCTCCTGGGGCATGGGTGACAGGAGGACATGGCAGAGAAGTCAGCCCCGTCCACCCTACGGTTTCCCAGGGCCGATCCTGGAGGGAAGAAACGTCCTTGGCCTTCTTAACCCGTGCGCTCTCCTGTTCTCCCGCTGCTCACGTGCGTCTTCCCTCTTGACCACAGGCTCAGTTCGGAAGCAGCGGAAGTGACTGCCCGAGCAAGTTTTGCTTGTTCCGGTCTGAAACCAAAAACCTTCTGTTCAACGACAACACTGAGTGTCTGGCCAAACTCCATGGCAAAACGACGTATGAAAAATACTTGGGACAAGAGTATGTCACAGCTGTGACTTACCTGAGACGGTGCTCTATCTCCCGTAAGTGAACCATAGGTAGCACCTCTAAGAAATCACCACGGGCGAAGGTCCAGGCTGGAAGGCCAAAGAGCATTCGAGGAGGGCAGATGGATATAAAAATGTTAAGGCAATACGACATCTCTGTGCCTCAGGAGATTACAATCTCACTGGTGAGGTGCAAGAGTTCGAGAGTAAAATAAAGCATAGATAATATGCTAAATTTTTATAATGCTGATTGTGACTGTCACGGAGGTTTTTTAAGAAACTGGACATTTTATTCCGTAGAATGAAATGTGTGTATATGTACACATGTACATACATGTACATGCATATGTATTGAGAAATGACAAATTCTGGTTTCTAGACAGTTACCATAAATACCAACTATAGAGGATACAAATGCTTGAAAAAGATTTTAGCCAGGAAAATGTACTGACAATAATTGAATCCTTTAAAAATATTTCGAAGACATCGCACAGCGTTGTAAGGCTTCAGGTGATGATTCTCAGATTTCAGGGCGCACGGCCTCCCTGGATGGTCCCCGGACCATCCAGAGTCCTGCTCCTGGCCCCTGACCCAGGATGTTGGAGGCACTGGCTGGTGGCTGGAGGCGATGCGGGGGGGGGGGTGTCTAGGAATAGGAGTCCATCCAAGAATCTCCATATCAGTGCTTCTGAACTCCGGGTGATTTTGCCCCCGATGGGACACCTGGCAATGCCTGGAGATATTTTCGATGACACGGTTAATTGCTCATGTTCCAGAAGTTAGAGGGCCATCAACGTCTGGGGCCCTCGAGAGTGTGCCTTGGTGGATTCGCTTTAGAGACAAGTCGGGTGGGGAGAATCACCCAGGTCGGGGCCAGAGCTGCCATGGGCTCCCTCGGGCCCTGCAGCTGTTAGGGGGAGGAGCCGTGGGGGAGTGTGAGCAGGACGAGCCCCAACTGAACGATGGAGGGAGAAGGGCAGGAGAAAGTCTGTTTTCGTGTCCTCCTTGATTGGTTTATTGATTGGAGAAAAGAAACCGGTTTCTGAATCTCCTGCTTTGTCATGTCCCACAGCCCTTCTGGAAACCTGCAACTTCTTGAGGAGATAAAATGCCAAACGATGACCCCGGAGGAGTCTCAGCCCTTCACTGCTCCCGGCCCCTGTCCCCAGACACGCTGGGGCCTTCCCCCTTCCCGAGGTGCCGTTTGCCAGTTCTACCTGCGTTCGCAATCCCCTGCTGCCACCTTAGCAAGAAATAAAGTCAGGAATGCCGTTGATTTTTATTCCTTCTGAAGCATCATCGTCCATCTTTCCTAGAATTGTGTACTGAAAGCGTGTGTCTGACCGAAGACCTGCGTGGTTGGACCTGGCCTTCCAGGCTTTCCCGGTCCAGCTCCTCCTCTTTCCTGCAGTTTTGGGGGCGACACCAGACAGTCTGGAGGCCAGCAACTCCTCCCCCCAAGGGCGTGTGGTTGGGCATCCCCAGGGTCGTCTCATTGTGTGCGTGTGTGTGTGTGTGCGTGTGGCGTGTGGCGTGCACATGTGTGTGTCTCTAGGGCAGGGGGCAGGCAGAAGGAGGAGGAAGCAGGGAAGCAGTCAGCGCGGCTGGATGTGCAGAAGGCTGGTGCACGTTTGGTGCTTTGCGTGAAGCGCAGCAGGCGTGGCCGCTGTACACACATGGCCATCGTGGGAAAAGGCCACGCACTTCTGTCCCTTGGCCTGACTGGCTCTCACCCTCCAGCTAGCCTCTCGTCACACGTCTCTCCCCTCACTGCTCTCAGCCCAGGCCTTCAAACCTGGTCGAGGTGGGCCGCCTTCCCTTTCTTCAGCCGCGGGGAGGGGGGTCGCTCTTTCATTCTCTCTTCACCCCAGGATAACCTGATTCCAACCTGTTCACTCTCCGGATGTGATTATGGGGAAAAAAACGTCGCCCCTGCCCTTCCCCGCCGCCGGGCTGAGGCGGGTCTTCGGCCCTCGTCCTTCTGAGCCCTTTGCTGTTCGACGCCGCTGACCACTCACCCCCGGCTTCGCTGCCACCCTCCTCCCTTCTCACCTTTCTCTGCCTTCTCGAGGGCCCACGCTTTGTCCCGTAAGCATGCCCCCCACGGTTTTCTTCTCCAAAGTTTTGTTTCTGACCCACTGTCCAGATGCCAGGGAAGGGAGTTAAGGGAGGACCCAATGGCCGTATTTTCGCTACAAAGACACGGACGCCCCTCCCCCGGCGAGCGAGCAAACAGGGCCCAGTGGGGGACAGGAACCTGCTCCCTTGGATTGGCAACCAGGCCAGCAACTAAACCCAGAACTATTCACGGTGAACTCTCTCGAACAGTCACGCCCACGGATTTCTCCAGAAGTTGGAACTGTGGGCGTAGAATCCCGCGGCCACTCAGATGCTGCTTTCTCTGCGCACTCCACGTTTGGGCCAGGCGGCTCAAGCCTCTGAGCCGCCATGGACCTCGGTCCCTGCGGTCATTCCCGTCACACCGACTTGATCGGGGACTTCGTTTGGTGTTCCCGTCACCACCTCGCCAAACTCCAAGGGTCCCGCAGTCTTCGAGGAAAGCTCACGGCCTTGCGTTCCGCACAGACCCCACTCTCGGCTCTTGATCTCTGCTTCTCTGCCCGCCGGCGGGGTCTTCAGGCCTTGTGAGCTCCGGGTTAAGCTGCCTTCTGCCCTGGAATTCCCTCTGCCTCCGAGCGTGGGAATTTCCCCCCTCGTTCCGTTTGTCCTGGTGGAGAATGACCTCCGACACGTTCAGGAATGTAATCTGACCTTTCTTGTCGTCAGATCTTTGCCCTCAGAAAACCCCAAATGAACTGCTTTCTTAGCCGATAGTTCTGCTGTAGGTCCCTGGTCTAAAATGCTGAATTTTCTAGAGCCTGGTTGCGCTGCTTTAACTGCAAAGTGCAACAACAATAGCAACACCTAGAAAAGACCTTTAGCTTCCTGTTTCCTCCACGAGGTGGGGGAGAGCCTGAGGGTGTCATTTCCTGGGCATACCCCGATATTGCAAATGATTAAAGTTAGGGCACCAGAGAAAGGGGGAGAGGAAGACAAGGCAAAGAGAATACGACTTGCGGGGCCACACTCTTGTTCCAGCCGCCTTTCCTCCCCAGACCTCGCTCCAAGGGACATGAACAAGCAGAGGCAAACACGCCCTGCAGCCCCGGGCCAGACAGACAAAGGGGAGGCTGGCCATTCCCAGCGCCACCCTGCTCCCCATTCCGCCTCCGGCAGTGGTGGCTTGGCCCTGCTTTGCAGAGCTGTGAGAAGAAGGCTCAACAGGCATCTCCACTTATCTGAGCCTGGTCTCGGTTAGAGGAAGCCACACCTTCCTCACCGTCCCTGAAGGGGAATTAAACTTCTCCATGTGTCAAGAGTCTTCAGAAAAACGGAACCATTAGGGTTCCCAAGGTTGGCTTCACAGGAAAAGACCTGTGCACGTGTACGCCCACCCTCAGGACGGAGGGCCGTGGGGGCCGGGCGACGGTGCAGGGGAAATGGCATGTAGAAGTGACTGCAGAGCGTTCCATGGCACCTGCTCAGAAGTCGAGCAGAGGACGCCTCGCCGGCCCCTCCTAGAAATATCCTGCTGTGATATTTCACAGTTTCTCTTGCGTCGAAGATACATCCCCATACAGACAACCAGACAGTAGCATCCAGGATTGGGCTCCCCGAGGCGGAATATTCACGTTAGATCTGGGTTACTCTGCAGCCAGGTCGCTGCTTTCTATCTCTTGTAAAATCGTCACTCTTCCTGGTCCAGTGCTGACATCATTTCCCCTTCTGCCAGCCACATGGGCAGGACTGGTCCTTAACCTTTTTCTCTCTGTCTACTGGGGAACCTGAGTGGTATGGGTATAGCAATTCTGAAATCTTTTACGTGTGTGTAGGATGGAGAAAATGAGTAAATATGTGATATTTTGGGACCTAGAGTTACTGAAAGAAGGAAGGAAGATAGAAATATGTACTGGGTAAAATGAGGCAGACCTGGAGGATGAGCTGGAGTGGGAGGAGTCAGTGCAGACTCACAGCTTGGGTACCATTTTTTTTTTTTTTTTGGTAACATAGGTTTACTAATGAGAAGAATGAAATACTTTTTGGGGGGACATAACATTTAGCTTAATTAGAGTTCAAAATTAGTATTCTCTATTATTAAAATTGATTGCACATGTTCATCTCTTAATACTGATCTGTAATGACATTTTACATATTTCATCCTTGAAAATGTTTTTCTCATCGGTGCTGACAAATACTGATTTCGGTCCGCAAACGTGATTCTAAGCGTGTACATTTCTCACTTGGAAGGCAGTCATTGAATGTGTTAGATTCTTTTCTCGATTTTTATCTTGTATCATAGCATGTCATTAGGTCGTAGACCATTTCCAACTAAAGATTAGAAGTGTGTTCTTTAGTTGCACAAACTGACTTTGGAATATGGAAATCTCTTTTGTCCTTGCACTGAGGTCTGAAAAACACTTTCGAGCCAGTAGCTGGAGCTCAGAAAATATATCTGATACAAATTTGTATACGAATTGAGATCTAACTGATCTAATTGATCTTAACTTCTAACAGTAGGGACATGTATAAGTGGCTTGACATTCTTTGTGATGCAAACATCAGTTGTCAAGCGGCTTTCCTGCTGTGTGTTTCATATGTAAGTGCTATTTAGCCTTGTCATTCTAGGTTGAGTTTATTAAGAATCATAATCAATTCTGCAGAAAAATCTATTTTTCTGAGCCATTCAGTGTTCTGTAAGGTAAAGATCGTCCTTGTTTAGAAAAATTTCAATCTTGGGTCGACCTCAAAATATCACAGTAAAATTTTACCATTGCTAAGCTGTCAAACTGCTATGTGGCAGGGAGAATAAGGATATTAAAATTTTACTTCTGAGAAAAGAAATCCACAGAACTGATGATGGTTAAGTCCACAGAGCAAATGAAGTTCATCAGACACTGCTGGTTTAATGCAAAATGAAGTCAATATTTCCCACAAAGTACCACTAATGAATGACCAGGTCTTCAAACACTTCCATGTTCACAGACTTCGTAAATTTGTTCAATTAAGCCATTTTTGGTTCAACACATTTTTAACCGTCATCAACTGTAACACATCTTAGCTGATTCCACTTCAGAGTGTATCAAATTAGTGTCTTCTCAATTTCTTTGAAAGCATTCTTGCCTGGAGCTATTGCATACGGACCATTTTGGAGGCTAATTCTTCCCTCACTTCAAACTCACCATTGACTCCTCACATCATCTGTAACATCTGTTGACTCGTCAAAAGCCAAGGAAAACCACCCCAAATCATTTGTGCCATTTAAAAAAATTGATTCTGGTGTAGTTCCTAATTGTTCTTCACCTCTTTGAGCAAGAGTTGTCACAAAAGTCTAACAGACTTAAATGTGTTTATTTTCTCTGGTCACCTTTTTTCTTTTCTTTTTTTTTTTTACTGTGCAATCAAACAGGATTCAATTAACTCCACATCGTAAAATGGCTTTCCTTGCTTGGTTAACCAATGAGCCATTCAGAAACTTATTTTGCCTGCAGACTGGCACAATGAGCTAGTAGCAGAAGTATTTAATGTTTATAAGACTACTTAGATAACTTTAAAAACAAAAAACAATATTATGTTTAGCTTATGGGTATTTGTGGTAGAAACCAAAATCATGGCCAAGAGGGAGGGAGACGGTCTATGAGGCTTTGGGCAGGTGCTTCCCCCGCCCCGCCCCCCATCAAAACACACAGTCCGCAGCTCCTGGGCTGGGCCTTGGCCCTGGATGGTGAGGGGCCTGGGGCTCCCCATCCCAGGCCTTTGGTGGGACCTGCCGCCAAGAGTGCTCTCCCCTGAGGGGCGGGGGCGGTGAACTGCTGGTCCTGCCAGGGGGAAACAGCTTCGATGGTCTTTACTAACATGATTAGAGAAAAGAGCAACGTCAACGGCAGGGGCTGGGGGATGCTGACTTGCCCCAGCGGTGAAACCACATCCAAAACTGCCCTGCAGTTGGGGTCACCACCTGGTCAAGGTCACGGTGGTCTACCTACCCCCTTTCTCCAAGATCCGCTTGTCTTCTGCGCAAGCCGAATCAGTGAGTTCGGTGGGGACGGACGGACGAGGAGAGACTCGCCCTCCTTCGCCTTTCAAAGTCGGGCGGGAATCCCTCCGGACGCACAGTATTCTTTTCATTCAGCGTCTGGTCAGGGAGAGGCAGTTCCAACAGCTTCCGCTTGGCCTTCCCCACCATATCCACCTCACTCAGGTTAGAGGGTTGACGTGGGATCTGTCCCTGGCTGAGTGTGTCTGTTCTGGAACTGGGGACGTGCTGTTGGGTGGGTTCGGGGACCCATCCTCTGGGCCCCTGGGAGACAGGACTGAGATAAAACTCCAATGATCATCCAATCTCCGTAAGCCCTACTCTGACAGGTGGACCTCGGTGACGTTTTCGGTCTCTTGGAATTAGTGTCAGTTCGGAGCCAGTGTTCAGGGATCCCCCAAAGCTGGATTATTTCCTTTCCCAAGTGCGGTCACCCTGACAAATGGCCCTGGGCTCCTCGGGGGAAGGCTGGGAGAAAGAGTATCAGAATAAATCGCTTGCAGTGTGGTGGGGCTCCTTCTTAAGGGGGTCCAGCCTCTCCTATTCAAGGGGTTCTGGATCCGTAAACTGCCTCAAATTTTAGATTTGATTCAGGGGCCGTAACTCTCTTTGGTGACTCAAGTGAGACTTCTGATCACTAGACCTCGAACTCTTCTGCTTATACAGATCAGGTAAGAATTTAGAAGGCCACTCATCTATTTCGGTGCTAGGGACATCATGATCAACCGGCCAATGCCACGTCCGTCAGACTACAGATGACAGCTTTAGCTCCATTGTCCATTATGATAACTGCTCCCAGGTGCATTGTTTTTGGCCATAAAGTGTTACCACGTGGTCCCTGCCTCCTCATGATGCCATTGCATTTAGAGATCCCATTTTGAGGATGGCGGTCCTCCTTGCTGTAATTTCTTACCTGCAGAGAAGAGCCATCACGGAGTTATTTAAGGATGTTGGAGCTCATTTATTCTTCACTGTGTGGGTGAAGGGTATGTCCCCTAGGTACTCCGTGGGTGGGTGAGTGGGTCTTACATGGTAGCGTGGGTGCTGTAGCATTTCAATCTCCCTAAGCAGTTAGAGACTTTCTCTATCTTGTACCAAGGAAGTTATGGCATTTCTGCTTCGTTTAGTGTAGGCCGCTTTGGGGTACATAGTTCAGTCAACCAGCAAACAAACTTTGAGAGCCATTCCCAGCTCTTCAAGCTAAAATGCCGAATCCAAACTCTCTCTGCTTAGTTCGTCCATATTGATAAATTTGGCCTGATCCAACTTTATGTCCCTTCTACTGTTATTTTTCATTCTTAAACTCTATTCCCACAGATGTTGCCCAGTTTTCTGCTAGTGAAAATTGACAAGAGCATGCTTTGTATCTCGCAAGGAGATGAGGGAATAGGTGTTGAGAAAGATCAGCAGTGGCTGACACCGTGCTCACCTCAGAGGAGCCCATCACAGGTTCTTCAGGCAAAGGGGTTGAACTCTTCACGGGGCGGGAGGGGCGGGGGTGGGGCGGGAGGGGCGGGGCTACCTCTGCTGTTGAGGAGGCTCAGTGAAATATAGGGGTTAAAGCGCCCACCTGCGTCAGAATCCGCCCAGCCCAGTCTTCAGCATCTTACTCCTTCCTAATCGAGGTCGTAACTTTAGCCAAAGGAAACTGAAAGGTTGAGAATTCAGTTTGTGTTGGAGGTCAGTCACTTTAAGAATCAGACTTCGGGTTTGGTTTTCGGAAATCTCAGCCATGCCACAGGAGATAAGGGCCTTTTTTTTTTTTTTTTTTTTTTTTTAGGGAGATTGAGGTCTGCATAGGGAAACCGAAAGCTTCCACAACTGCCCTAAAAAAAAAAAAAAAAAAAAAAAAAGACCCTTATCTCCTGTGGCATGGCTGAGATTTCCGAAAACCAAACCCAAAGTAGAAAGCAGCCAGCCTACTTTATGATAATCCTCATTCTGACCTTATCATCCCTGTGGCAATCAACACTGGGTCACCCAGATCCTTGCTTTCTATGTGCTTTGATTACAGGTGATTATTTGAATAACTCATTTCCTGCCGCATGCCGTGGACAAGCTGAGCCTCCTTTACTGCTGAAAACAGGGTCTTCAGTGCTTTTAAACCTCATCCGATGAGGGAGCCAAGGTTCCTTTGCAACCTCTCTGTCAGAGTCCACCCGAGAAGCAAAATCACTAGGGGGTATGCTTATATTAAAGACCCGTTACGGGGGTTTGATCTGGTGTAACTGCGGGACCCGGCTGAGTTGTCTCTAAGGTTGTTTTCGTCCCACCTGATGCTGGGACTTGAAGGTGATGAGGTGCAGCTGGGAGAGGAAGCTAGCTATACAACGCAGAGCCCAGGGATGAGCTGAGACTCACGAGCATGAGCTGGAGCCCGTGAGGACAGGCTGAAACCGTGTCAGGGCTTGTCGCTCTGTCCCTGCTGAAAGGGAGGCCTGCAAAAGTCACGGCTCTTTGTCGTGAAGTCAAACCCTCACACCGGGACTAGGAGTCGGAAAGGCTGAAGGAGGGTCCGGGAATGGACGTAGGCCTGACACACACGACGGTGAGGTGAGGTACGTGTCAGTGTATGTGAGTTGTAAAGTGGCTGCTGATTCACTTCCACCCTCCAGACCGCTCTTCAGAATGTCTCAGAATTTCTCCAGGGGCCCATCCTAACCGGAAACATGCAGGCAAGAGAATTCTGGGAAATGTAGTTCAGCCTGGCCAAGCGACCACATTACAAGGCCCCCCGCACTCTACCGGGAGCTTTTCCTAAGAGAACAATTCATCACGAGTACAAAGTTCTTAAGAACGACGTTACTCACTACCTAAAACAGTGAAATAATAAAAATATCCAATGTTGGAATACAGAATTTAATGAGTTTAGGGATATCGACATCATTAATTCTTATATAGTCTATAAAAATAGGAATTTCGGACACTATGTAGAGACAAGAGATATTTACAGATTACAGGTGAATAAAGCAGAGTGCAAAATCCCCTTGCCGTAGTGAAGGGCGTGAAGAAATATGCCTGCAAATGGAAGGTAATGCGTAAAAATGAAAATGCCTGGGACGGAACGGTGGCATGTTCGGGTGACGTGTTAGCTGTGATTTTAATACCCCTCTGTTGGCATGTGGTAGACAATTATTGTTTTAGTGTATTTTGCTGCCCTGTACCCCTATAATGCCTTCCTCACTGTTAAAGCCCCGGACACCGCTGGGCCCTTGAGTGACAAAGGGGGAGGGAGAATTCCTTCTTTCTGAAGCCATTAGGTTATATTAATTCTTTTGCATCAGCACTAACATTGCAAAATCATCTAGAATTTTTTCTTCTAGTATAAAAATGTTTACCTTCCTTTTTCTATGGTATCTTAATTAAAATACTAACCACCTGCAGGAAGTGCTGGCATTACTCATTGGAGGTCAACCTCTCCCTCTTAATTTACTTCCTGGACACGAGTGTCACCTGTCCCTGTCATCTGTGCCGGCTGAGCAGGTGCACTGCAACGACAGACACCTGGAGGAACTTGCGGGCAGGGGCTGCGGTGGGGCAGGCTGTCCACAGGTTCACAGAGCACACCTGCAGAGCTGGCCCCGTGGCTGAGGGCCGAGGAAACGCACGGTACGTGATGATGTTATCCTCCCCCGGACTCCTCCAAACCAAAGGGCAAAGGCTGAGCCACATGTCCCCTGTGCCGTTTGTCAAATAGTCACTTACCTGGAGCAGCCACAGCAGGAGGCTAAGGTGGGGAGGAGGAGGCCTGTAGGGGCTGAAGTTCAAACACTGGCAGAGAGCTGAAGGCATCCTCGGAGGGAATGAGGAAAAGCACGCTTTCGATGGCGTCCCGTGGGCCCGTCATTTGCTGCTCACTCAGCTCTCCTCACGGCCAGCGGCCCTGCAGGGGGGAGCCGTATCCCCAGCTGTCTGAGGGTCAGGGAGGCCAGATGGCATGTGTTAGGTCCCACAGAAAGACACAGACACCCCTTCCCAGCCCCTCCCAAGTGGGGGCCTCTAGGGAAGTCACTCAAACCCCAGCTCGTAGCTCAGGGCCCAAACTCAGGGGACAGCAAGGGTGTAGAGTGTGAAATTTGGATCAAAGCTTTTCTTCCGTTGATGTGCCAGAGATGGTTCTTTGGAGAAGTTCGTTGGTCCATGGATGGGTGGCTGAGGGAAGCAGGGATCCCAGGGCTCGTCTTCTCCCAGTCCTCTGGACTGCTGTCAATCACCCAGTGTCGTAACATGCGGGGACTCGCTCTGTGCAGCAACCCCTCCCGACGTGGGAGGAAGTACTGGGTGGACCACTGGCAGGAGACGTAAGGGTGCTGGTGTCAAAAATGGCAAGCCCGATTCTGACACGACAGCCGTGTGATGTAAGCCTCAGTCTCCACTTTTATAGAACGAGGCTCGATTTTCTCAGGAAGGCTGGTCTGCGGAGCAGATGGGATGTCTCTGAAGGCACCTCGTGAAGGGTAGAGTCCTGTCGACATCCGGGCCTCTGTGTAGGAGCCTTAGACCAGGATGGATCGT
The DNA here is from genome assembly GCA_003508835.1 of Eonycteris spelaea. Lineage (NCBI taxonomy): Eukaryota > Metazoa > Chordata > Mammalia > Chiroptera > Pteropodidae > Eonycteris > Eonycteris spelaea. Next base: position 673,068 of record PUFA01000145.1, on the reverse strand, counting down.
GGGCTTAGGTGGCCACGACATTTGAACAAAGGGAAAGACAAGATTGCTTGTTGCTTAAGAGAAATTCAAATTTAACTAGGCTTCCGGTATTTTTTTTCACCTTCAAATTTTATTGCTTTTTCATTCCCTCTATCAATCGTGTTTCTGTTTTAAATTTGTTCCATTTGTCCACAAATAAATAGAAATGAGACGAATAGAAGACCAGTCATTCAAGAGATTTTAATTGTTCTTTCAAATGTCCCAAATCAGAATGACCCTGACCTATAGGAAGTATTTTTTTTTTTTTTTTGCATTAGAAAATATTATAGAGTCGAAACAGATACACCATCAGCTTTTCTTAAAGACACTAGCCACCTTCTCTTTGGTTTTTCACTGGTTGTTAGCTGCAATGATTAGCGCAAGAGTGGGAAAGTATGTGTTATTTGCAACTTTAGGATAACTGTCTTCTTGTTCCGACTTGGGAGGAAGGTCTGGCTAGGTTATTAATGTTCCTTACATATTTGGGCTGTTCTACTGGATCATCCATCATGAACTTTTTATTTTCAGTAACCATTTCACTCTCGGTCACTGTAAGAGTTTCTAGATCCTTATTCTCTATTTCCTCTCTGTTTTCATTCTGAAAGTTCTGATGAGGTTTGTTCTTTGAGTTCACCACTGCAGCTGTACACATCTGAAAATGATGTCATTTTCTCTGAGATTTCTGTCCCACGTGTAGTAAGAAGTGGACGGAGCGTCCAGACCGACTTGCATAAATCTGTGAAGAGAATGTCTCTGTCCCTTCCCTTCTCGAACTTCTTAACCCTCTTTTTACATCTGCTAGGATACTTCCAGGTCTCACTCTTGATATGTCATGGCGTTTTTATTTGCTATTTAATGCCATTCTGGATGAGTCTCGTCTTAGTCAGCTTGGGCTGCCATAACAGGGTACCACGACCCTTGTGGCTTAAACAATGGAAATTTGTTTTTCGCAGTTCTGGAGGCTGGACGTCTAAGATTAGGGTGCCAGTATGATCGGGTTCTGGCGAGACCGCTCTTCCTGGCTCGCAGAGGGCCACCTTCTCCCTGTGTCCTCATGTGGTGGAGAGAGCGAGCGAAGAAGCTCCTTAGAAGGGCACTAATCCCATCACGAGGGCCCTACCTTCATGGCCTCACTGAACCTCATCACCTCTCAAAGTCTCCATCTCCAAACACCATCGCCGTGGGGTGAGGGCTGCCAGCTCTGGACTGGGTGTGGCACGCGGTTCATCCATAGCCTCCCACCCCGAGGATGTGGAGGAACCAGGGCTCGCTCTGGTCTGCCGTCCCATGGGGTCTCCCCCGGGGCCACCTCCTCCTCTTCCCCACTCAGGGATGGAGGTGAGAGGTTGTGGTCCATGGACGTTCTGTTTTCCCTCTGCCAATTCTGCTTGCGACATGTGACAGAAAACACAGGCCCTGGGTCTCCCGGGGCAGCTTATTGTGATGTTTCGTAGTCACAGGCCAGTGAGGCCGGACATATATGTCACGCTGAAGAGGACCAAACATACATTGCGCTAAACATTTCTAAACCCGATCTTGCCTTTACTGTTGTTAAACAGTAGAAAGAAGTACTAGAAACCTAGGGGGCTCCCAGGTTGGGGTACCTTGGGGTCTCAGGTGTTGGGGAGTAGTGAAGAAAGCCTAGAAAACCCCCACAGAGCCCGTCACTCTGCCCCTCTTGACCCTGAGCCTCCAGCTGGCCAGTTCTTTCAATTACCTGCAAGAAAAGGTACCTAAAAGAATGACCTCTCTTCGAAGGGGCCGCCTCTAAGTTAAAAGGGGGTCCAGTTGGTTTTAAAAGCACATGTGCATTTTATGTGTTTTCCTGCCCCGTTTCTGGAAGTTTGGGGTGCTGGACACGGCAGAGGTTCTGGAGCGCGTGGCACCAGGGCTTGTGTCCCGGCACCGACACTCTCTAGCTGTGTGATCCTAGACCCATTTCTGAGCCCCGGTTTCCTCCCCGTAGACACGAGGCTCACTCCACCCGCACCGTGGGTGAGAGGTGAGGCGTGAAGATGCTCACGTTTGTGCAGCGTCTAGCGTAGCGCCCGACGTGCGTACAAATACGTGAAAAATAATAATAATAATAATAATAAAAAGAGTTACACAGAACAACACAACGGGACGAGACCGAATGTTTATTTATCCAGTCCCGACGGGAGCTCGTTCACACTTCGGTGGTGTGGTCGTGTTCTGCGCGTGATGTATCTTGGGCAGAGTCCTCGGCGGACGGGCGCGGAGCAGGACCGCACAGGCGGCCCAGGCAGCACAGGTGTCTCCTGCAGGTCTGGTTGAGAAGCGTGTGGAGCAGCGGGTTGACGCAGCAATGGGTGGTGGCGATGATTCTCGTCACCTGAATGCTCCTGTCCAGGGCGTGGCTGCTCGTGCAGTCATGCAGGGAGACGTAGTCCTTGAAAGTGGCCAGGAAGAGCGCGGTGCTGTAGGGTCCCCACATGAGAAGGAAGACAACCACGATGGCAGAAACGAGCTCGCGAAGGTCGCCGGTCTCTCCCCTGGACCTCGGTGCCTTTCTCATCCGCACGTAGCAAACTATAAAAGCCAACAGCGGGACGAGAAAACCCACGATGTTCATCCTTAAGGTGAGGAAATACTTCCAGGACGTCTCGTCCCCTGGAAGAAGATGCAGCCTGCTCAAGAAGCACGTGTGCGCCTGGCTTCCGGTCTGGATTTGTAAACCAGGAGTTCAGGTGACGCGGCCAGAATGGCTGCTGCCCACGTCACGACACTTGTGATGGTGGCACAGGACACCTTCCTGGCACTTGAGCAAAAGCTTCTCTCGTGAACAAGCCCAGTCAGAAGGACACTGAACAGCACCTCGCCGTACAGGCCCACGGAGGAGAGAGCGGCGACGACCTTACACGCGGGGTCAGCCAGCAGCGCCCCGTGCAAGGCGCTGTGAACCCAGAACGGCAGGGCGAACAAGAAGCCCAAGTTTGCAACTGCCAAGTTGAGGAAATAAATCGTTTCCACGTGCCTGAGTCCTTTACGTTTTACCAGGATGAGTACCAGCAAGCCGTTGCCCAGGAGACCGACCAGGAACACTGCGGTGTAGAGCTGAGGCACAAGCTGGGCGGACAGGACCTTGGCATCGTAGTGGTCGCATGGTTCTGTTTCACGGGCATCCAGGCTGTCGTTGACGAAGACGTCATAATCGCTGTCCGGTGCCAACGTGCAATTAGCCATCTCTCGGCTGCCCTGTGGGGAGATGAAACATTATGTTCCCTTCGTACAGCTAGCCGTATGCTTCTGGAAGAAGCAGCAAACAGGAGCGTGCCCGTGCGGCTAGGCTTTCCCTCTCCTGGGGTTCGATTTTAGCCAGAGGTGGTCTACGGCTCAGAAGATGGAGGACAAACATTTCTTTAGCACGTCCCTACTTCCTGAGTGCGGCTGCTAGAACCATCTGTTCGTTAAGCACTTAGGTGCTGAGCCGTCTGCGACTCCCACGGGCAAATACAAGCAGGCAGGACACTTCCTCAGAGAACCTCGTTCTCCTGGTAGACACATGACTTGCCCACTTGTACACAAGATGCCAGAAAACGCACCGTGAGAGAGAACCAAGTGCCGTGGTTTAGTTTCACAAAGCTGGTGGCAGTTACGGTTTCTACATCTTTACAAAGTCTGCCCACCCTCCGAAAACAGCTTCCTGTGACAGGCTGAGAGGTCTGAGTTCTTGGGCTCGAAGGATGTGAACAAACATTTGCAGAAGCAAAACTATCCTGAGCATCGACATGGACTTAGCGGCTAAGTACGCGGACGACTTACCGGCTGACCGACTTCCTGGGGCGAAGGCAGCCTCCCGGCCCACCATGTGAGCCGCCCGGGGATGGCCCGGGACAGTGGGAAGACTGGCTTCCTTCCGAACAGAGAGTCCCGACCCCTAGGGACGAGAGAAACCGCTGTGTTGTCCCGGGTAGCTCTGCCCACGGTCACGGGTCCCGGGGACTGACTGACATAAAGCCACTTGAAAGCTCCCCAGGCCCCGGCGTGTGTCTTGAGCCTCTGAGAGAAAAGGGAAGGTTGTTTTCCTCTGTACCCCGCCTCCAATTTCCGTGTGGCCTTTAGACAGCCGTCGTCCTGGCCGCCCCAGATAAGGGAACTAAGTTATGCTGCTCCTTGGCGATAGTGACAGGGAGATAGGAAGGCGCTTCTGACATGTAATGCTGCGCAGGGAGAGGAGAAACGTGTCACCGAGTCACGTGCGCAGACCGGAGGGGCCCGGGGCTCCCCCGCAGCCTCGCATCAGCGTGAGCAGAAGGCCCCTCCCTGAGACAGCACGGCTTTCGAGAGCTCGTAGTGAGGACCCCAGTGAGCGCTGGCGCTTGGGTTGTCACTGTCACTTGTGAGAGACACTGAGTGCTTTCGCTGAGGGATGCGGTCCCAAGAGAGGACTTCATGACAGTGGAAGCCACAGAGTCACATCTGCTGGAAAGACGGGGGGGGGGTGCAGAAACGGGGCCTGGGTGCCAGCGAGCGTGGGGCTGCTGGGAGCAACCGATGTGGGAGTGAGGTGAGCTGTCAGGGGCTGACCCACCTCGGAGGAGGAGAACCCAGCGCAGGACACTCCCACAATGAGGACACAGAGGCTTCTCCAAGTCAGGACTGCAGAGAATGTGAGGGAAGTGAGATCAGCACCCGACAAGGCTGGGTAAGTGGGGGGGGGGACGCGGGGGAGTGAAGTTGGAGGCTGGAGAGAGGAAACTGAAGAAGAGTCCAGATTTGGAGTGGTGGGGGGAGGTTGTGGGGAGCAGGGGGAGGGGGTGGTGTGGAAGAAGGATGAACTGAGAAGAGGAACTCGAGAGAACTGAAAAATCGGTGTGACCTTCTCCGGGATCAAGGCCTTGCATCTGTGCTTGACCTGAGGTCTCGTGGGTGGGTTTCGCATTTGCATCGCTGGTTGAACGACATCCTGTTAGCACCGAACAGGTGTCTGATTCAGAACGTGGACGTGTAACGATAGACCTAGAAACGAGGAAAGTTTTAAGAGCATGGAAAAATAAACATAAGACAGATATGCGACTGAGCGTTAAATTTAACTCAAAGGGAAACGCATGGGGCCCCTCCATGGGGGGGGGGGGGTTGGTGCTGGTGAGAACCGGGCTGTGACTGCTTCCCAACAAGTCTCCCCCGCCCCCCCTCCACCAGTACGGGCTTCTGTGAGGGAGGGAGGGTCACCGTGCCGTGGGAAGCTCTGCCCACTGGTGGCAGCCACAGCCCTGGGACCAGTAGTGGTCCTTCACCCTGGGGCTCTACTTCGTGTAGCAGGGCTATTGGGAGCCACACCAGAACCTGGAGTGAGTAGGCGACAGTGGCTCATGATGCTTTACGGCCCGGCGCTCACTGGTCAGCCCCAGGTGAGGGGATGCACGTCAAGTCCCGTTTGGAGACTTGAAAAACCCCATGAATGAACACGTGATGGGGAAACGCAGAGTAAATTCCACCAGGCGGGTGCCTCACACGTGCCCCAGGGTCTTGTGAAATTTGAGGCTTCCCAAAGAAAAACGCTGTTTTGTAAATTCGGGATCGCCCTCACTTCTCAGTATTAGCGAGGCCTTCGCTTTCAGTATTGTTTTGTTTTGGCTCGATTCCCAGCATTCTGCGTATCCGCATGCAGGCCGCGGGATCCCTTATTTTAAAAATGGACACATTTTTGTTGACGTTGTGTGCGTTTACGGTATGCGGTGGAACTGATCCGATACATTGATACAGCGGCATGATTGCCATCGGAGCATTAGCTAGCACCTCTGTCACGCCACGCAATTAACATCGTTCGTTCTCGTGGTAGCAACAGTTAACATCTCTCCTCTTAGCCAGTTTCGCGTTTGTGATACTGTTTGCTGCCTGTCACCGTCGTACCGCATCGTAGATCTCCAAGGCCATGCATGCATGGGATTCTTGAAACTCCTGGAGTGGTGGAAAGGCATGGTGGAGAGGTTTGAAGTTCAGGCAAAAGGAACGTTTCATTTACCCTCCGAACATCTGGAACCATAAGATCCTCACCGTCTGTGAAACTTTACCACGCTCTGTGGATTCGGCACGTGGGTGACAAACCTTACCCTTGAGGGCCTGGGTTTCCCAATTTCAGTCTAAGAAGCTATCACGTCACAAATCTCATTCCTTCGTACGGGTAGGTCCTCATTTGTACAATTCACTTATTTAACGAGTATTTATAGAGGGCCTAGCATGTGCCCAGGGCTGTTCTAGGTACAAACAAGATAGGCAAACACCGGGACCTTCACGGAGTGCATGCTCTATAGGAAAAAAATGAAATAAGTAAGTACACCATAGGGTAGCAGGAGAGCAGTCCTATGGAGAAAAGCAAAGCAGGAGGGAGAACAGGGTGGTCAGGGGGGTTTCGGGGGTTCGCGTTTTACCTCGGATGGTCAGAGAGTGCCCGGCTGGCCACGGGAGCACTGAAATAGCCAATGGTTAGGGCCCCAATTTAATGCTCATTTTCCCATCCTTTCTTGTTACGAAGTTCGTATGTATGCCAGGGAGCTTGGAAAACACTGGGTAATGAATTGAGCAATAATTTTATAGACGATGCAGAAATATTCTCCATGTTCCATTGACCCTCAAAGATAAGAGAGAGTTGAAGATGCTGCACACACGTGTCATTCCCCAGTCAGCAAAGGACTGAAGACTGTCTAGACGGATCCCTGCCTTCCAAGGCTGTGTCAGCCCAAGGCCTCCGAGATACGGACGCCATGATGAGATGTGACATCAAAGAAATGTATGAGCAAGAAGATCTCAGAGAGATGGCAAGGTGAGCCAGGAGACGCTGGGAAAGCTACCTGACCACAAGGCAGGTCTGGCCCCCCATCCACCTGGGGCCTGCTGGGAGCAGTCTTTTTTTGGCACACAACATGCTTAGTGCCATGACGTTCCTTTCCCGGTCAGTTTTTGTCAACTCCTCAGGTCACGCACCTTCTATTTCTCATCGCCAGCCTCGTACCGCAAAGCCTGTTTTAGGATAAAGTGTTGACTCTCTCACGGAATTTAGTAGACATATCACTTGTGCCATGACGAAGTGGAAGAATCCTAAGCTGAACCATTGGACGTTGGGGACAGTCTGTTTAAGAGGCGACTTGGCCTCCAGCCCTCTTGCTGTGTGACCCTCTTCTCCGCCTCACTGCGGCCACCATCAGCCTCATCGTCCCCTTCTCTGACCTCAGACTTGTGTGCATGGATAAGGGGTTTCTATTCACCCGTGTCCTCCATCACCCTGGGGATCGAACTGCCCACATTGACCCCTGTCCAGGGGCCAGGTCGTTGAGCTCATTGACTTGACTTCACGGGCCTTCCGGTTTTCCTCCACTGACGTCCACGCCCAAGGTCAGTTTCCGGTTTGTGAACGCGGGCCCACCACTGAACTCTTGAGATAAAATTGCTCAGCCTCTGATACCAGCGTCTAGTCTTTGGTTTTTCTCACGTCGTTGACCTTTCCTGTGATTGTTGTTCTCCTTCATCAAGCCCTCCGGCCACTGCCTGCCCAGCTGAGATGCAACAGTCTGTCACTTGGTCATCCTCTGGTCAGCACCCCGACCTCCCTTGAAGCCCCAGCCGTAGATCCATCCATCAACCTATTCCTCCCCTCCATCCATTCGCCGAGTGTGTGTTTTTGAGAACGGTTGACACCACTTAGCCATGAAGACAAGCTCCAGCACTAATGTTTGGTCTCCAAGCTCAACTGGCTTCCAGAGAGTTTCCAGTTCCCCTGGTAACTCTTCTGAGTGTCCCAAACGGTCACGTTCTCCTATTTTCCATCAGCTATTTCAAGCAATTTAAAACTCACCTAGTCTCTTCAAACTCCCCCTCCCACCACCGATGTTTATGCCTGGGAGAGAACCTCACCTCCTGCTTTTCTTGGTACTCTCTCAACTTCCTGGTCCACAGCTTCATACCTACCTGGCCATCTCCCTTCTGTTCTCTTTCCCTGGACAGAGATGCTCCTCTTATGTCAAAGACTCTGGATGTCTTTCTAATTTCCATCAGTTGTTTCTACATTTTGTGTTAGCTCCATCCTCTCTCTCTCTCTCTCTCTCTCTCTCTCTCTCTCTCTCTCTCTCTCGGATCCTTCAGATTTTTAAAATGCTCAGATCTCTCCTGCAAATAAAGACTATAAATGCACCAATAACCTCACACCTTACTCACTACTCACTCTCCCTCTTCCTAGGCAGCCTCCGTTAGTTGTCTAAGGTCACAGTTCCCACTTCCTCATGGTTCATCCTCTGCTCCATCCCCTCCAGCCTGGCTCCTGCCCCCACCATTCCACTGAGACAGGCTTCCCCAGGGTCATCAACAACATCCCATGGCGAAACATGATCAGTTGCTCTGCTGAGTTGAGGCCAGATCACATGCTCACGAACAGGAAGTGTCTAATATCTCCCTATTTCCCAATAACACGAACAACAACAAGACTGTGAGGCCAACAACACACAAACAGCACGACTCCTAGAGCTACCCAGGCTGAAGAGGTATGTAATGTTTTTGAAATCCCTATAGACTTAAAAAAACAAAAACAAAAACAAACCACGTATGGGACTTGCCAGTAGAGATGGCAGGGTGAGGCAGGATTGCAGAACCTCTCTCCTCTGGTACCTTATAAAATGGCCAGAAAATAGTTTCAACAAAAATTCTAAAAATTTGCTAGTAGCAGTTGAATAAGAAATAGGATATAATCTTGTATCAAAACTTGGAATAAAGGGCTTTAGAGTTGTGCCTAAACCTAATCCTACTACAGATGTACTGAAGAAAGAAGGAAAATCAGTAAACCCTGAGAATTATCCTCATGCTTCCAATTAGGAGACAGTGCACTCTGAAGGTGAGTGTGTATCCCCAGGAGAAGAAGCATTAAACGCCTACTGAGTAAAAATTCCCATGTTCCAGAAGGATTTCTAGGAGTTTCCATTTTCTAAGACAATGTGCTGAGTTAGGGCAATAAGACAAACCCCACAGGCGTGGAATATAGCCTTGTCTCCACCGAGTGGGTTCTGGTAATAATATTTTGCTCTTTTTTTTTTAGGATTTCGATGCCTTCTAAAATATTTTAACTCAAATCATGATTTAATCAGATCTTTTGTGGGGGATGGGGCTTAAGCCTGTGGTTTGTGAAAACTGCCAACTGTCACTCGTGGTGACCGTTTCCTTGCGTGTTTTGGCGTCTCGCCGTGAGTTCGATTTATTTGGGATTCTTTTTCCTGCAGTAGCTCTTCGTGGCCTGAAGGGGAAGCCCTTCCTTCCCGAGCAGTTTTGCATTTCTTTCAGCCAGAAGCCCTCGGGGGTATACGGAGGACCTGAGATGAGCTTCTATGGTCTGGTGAGGGGGGTCTCCCATTTTAAGGGTAGTATAAACCTGAACCTCATATTTGCATGGGGCACAGGTTGTGGATTCCCAGAGGGTTTTTTTTTTTTTTTCCTCCACCACTTAGAGATTAAGCAACACCCAATAAGCTTTTCTACTGCCCTCCTGCTACGGGCCAAGTTCTTCTACTCTCCTTATTCCCAAGCGGAATGTCAGGAACTTCTCCGTTCCAGCTCCCCGTGTCGTGTAGCCCAACGCTTTGCTGTCCACCCCTCACCCCCAACGTTCCAGTTACATCTAGTGGGCCTTTTCTGCGTGTGGCCTTTGTTTACATCCGTGAGACAGCGACCAGCATGATAAATATCCACTGCGCAGTGTTTCGACACCTGTTGGTGCCTTTGTTCCTTGCCCAGGTCGTTGGTGCCTACTGTCTTGCAAATCTTCCTTCTGTCCTGCGTCCGCTGGCCACGCTCCTCTGCTCTGCCAACGTGGAGGCGTCTCTTGTTGATGGCAGACGTACCCGCCCCTCCTTCTGATTTTCAGCTGGGTTTGGCCAATGGGGAGTTTTAGGCAGGAGACTGGAGAATGCGGTCAAGGCGTTGAGCTCCGTGACTCCTTCCTGGTGGGGTGTCAGAGGTCCCCTTCTTGGTGGGGCTGGCGTGTCCCCTGACCCACGGGCAGTGCTCGTCACACGGCATTCTCCCCAGGCCGTGGCAATGGTGGCCTGCGCTCACCAGGACCAAGTACGGAACTGCACCCCGTCCAAGTCTTTGTGAAGAACTCTCTTGCCAAAAGATCCTCAGTTGCCTGTGCCACACACATTATCGAACAAGACTTCTCAGGAAGCGTCTCCCGAGGGCCGGGCACTGTGCCAGGCCCTGGGAGAAAACAATGAGCAAAGCAAGGCCTGTTCTCCACCCTCATGGCATGAATGTCCTAGAGGGAGATGGTCAGTTACCTAACTGATTATATTTAGGGAGTCACGTGGCAGCCGGGAGTGGGGAGCAGTCAGCAAGTCCACGGGGCCCAGGGTTTCCCAGGTAGGCGTCCTCTAAGCTGAATGCCTGAGTGGGAATGAGGCAGGTGAGGAGTGCCTAGGCCTCTTTTTTAAGGTCCTCAAGGGACCGTCTACCTGTATCTCAAAGATGAGGCAAGGGAAGGGAAAGTAGCACAATTCCAGGTGGAGCCATTTTATTATTTCTCAGCATTGCTGATACTTCTCCTTTGGGGCTCCTTGCTGTCTGTGTTCCTGTAGGTTCCGTCTTGAGCCATGTGTCCACCCCCGTGGTGTCCAGTGCCTGTGACCCCGAGATGTGGTCTCCACCCATGTGCTTGGCTGGATTCGAGGCCAGCACATCCAGCTTCTCCTGACGCCGCCTGGAACCTGGACCCCCCCCCCCCCGCCGCCGTCCCCCTCCTCCCCGCCGCCCTGCGCACATGCGCACTTTCTAAGTCCACTTGTCCTGAACACTGAGCCCATCATCATGCCTCCTGAGCCAGGATGCCCACCCCACTGGCCCGGAACCCAAGCCTTGACCTCCGTCCCTCCCACGTTCTTGCCCTCCCTCAATCCAAGTCCTGACAGACACTCTCCCCCTCAGCTTTCAAAGTTGTTAAGGTCTCTCCACTCAGAGCTCTTTTCCTGGGCAGAGACCTTCGTCATATCCCAGCAAGGTCACTGCTAAAGCCTCCACCTAGGGTCTCTGTGAGGAAGCACGCTATCTTCTCAGATAAGTATTGGGTGAATAAATGAGGAAAGGGCAAACCCCCTGATTTAATGACAGTTCCCACTGGAATCTGTTATTTACTCTGTTTGGGTGAAGGACAGGAGAGGAGGTTTGACCAAGGAGGAAGACGCAGGGCTGGAAGGCAGTTTCCAAAAGGACAGAGAGACCTTGTAGTCGAAACGTCCAGTGTCTTCATCGGCTCTGTCTGCTGGAACTAATCACTGCAGACAGGGTGGCTTAAACAATAGCCTTTTACTCCTCATCGTTCTGGAGCCTAAGAGTCCAAGGTCAAGGTGGATCTGCAGTGTGGGGAGAGCCTGCTTCCTGGTTCGCAGAGGGCTGTTTTCTCAGTGTACCGCATGGGGGAAGAGCAGAGAGAGAGCAAGCTCTTTGTGAGTCTCTTATAAGGACACTAACCCCATTTGTGAGGGCTCTGTCTTCATGACCTCATCACCTTCCGAAGGTCTCACCTCCAAATACCATCACCTTGGGGTTAGGATCTTTCTTTCTTTCTTCTTTCTTTCTTTCTTTCTTTCTTTCTTTCTTTCTTTCTTTCTTTCTTTCTTCTTTCTTTCTAGGCGAGGCAACTTTTGGTTGATCTCACAGATTGCAAGGACCTTGTCAGCTTTCCATCCCTTATTTTTTATTTATTTTTAAAATTTTGTATGCCTATAGCACCTGGTCTTCCTAAGTGGTCTCCCATCCAAGTACTAATCAGGCCCAGCCCTGCTTAGCTTCTGAGATCAGATGGGATCAGGCATATTCAGGGTGGCATGGCCGTAGACGGTTAGGATTTCATGATAATGAATTTTAGGGGCCACAAACGTTCAGTCCGCAACAACTGGTGAACAGATATCCACGTATCTGTGTGTGACAACCGGTCCAGCCCACTGGGAAGAGAAAGGGGTGGCTGGGAAGCGTGGAGGGGAGACATGCCTCTTGCGGGGTGGTGGGAGAAGTGGGAGCTTTGCGTCTGTGCTGGCAGAGATGCTCTGGGTATGAGCAGTGGAGATGGACCCAGGCCCACCTAGCGATGAAGGGGAGCACTGGAAGGTCCTCGGGGTTGATCACAGGGCAGAAGGAATCGGCGGGCATCTGGCCTTGGGACAGACATGACCCGGGCTAGTTCTGTGTTGGGACATCGCCCCTGGGTGGTCATGAGTCTTCTCTCCAGGGCACTGCTGGCCACTGTGGGGCCCCGTCATGGCCCTCCTTTCTGGGAGCAGGAATCTGACTGGCTTAGCTAGATTTCGTGGTAGGCAGGTGGCCCCGTTAGCTTGTGTCCACTGCAGTGGCCCTTGAATGATCATCACAGGCCCACGGAGGGGTCTTGCCAAGTCTCGCCAACGAATCACACCTGCAGCTAATTAATTACAAGTTCAAAGAAAATACAGGACACAGCAGACTACGTTAAAAGACACCTGGGGGTGCGGCCATGTAACCAAAAACACAGAAACAGACCCAGACGTTTGGGGGAGAAATAAAACATTATAAAGATGGCATTTTAAGTTCGTAGAGAAACTATTTCATAACGGTCTTGGGATGGTCGTGTGTCCGCTGGAGGAAGAGAAAACTTGGATTCCCACTTGACTCCATACTCCAAGATCAATTCCAGGGAGAGTGATGCAAATTAGGAAAATGAATCCACAAACGCTTTAGAAAGAAAAGTGGGAGATTTTGCCATCTCTGCATGTTTTCTAAACATGCCACAAAACCCAGAAAACAAAGAAAGTTACTACGTTCATTTGCATAAAACTAAAGTCTCTCCGCATGGCCAGGAACAATAATCGTATCCATGAGTGGTCGTCATGGGACAACTAATACGTGTTATGCATGCTTGTTCATCTATTAATTTATTCCCTCCTTGGAACAACCTTTGAGATTGGCATTATTCTGCCCATTTTGCAGATGGAGAAAGCAAGGCACAGCGAGCTTAAGTAACGTGCCCGCCGTGAGGTGGAAAGGACCAAGGTGTGGTATATAAAGCTGTGGCCTAACGTGTAACAATAAGAGATAAGGTTAGCGATGTGAATTTGCTTATAAATGCAGGAAATAGTTCCTGAATGATCAGAAACTGGTAACTTAATGGCCTGCAGGACAGGAAACTGGGTGGGTGGGAAGGAGACTTTTCGCTTCTTCCCTGGGTATTTGGTATGGGTAAACTGGAAGGCAGCAAAGAGACAGGGAAACGACGGAAACGACCAAACCAGGCCCAAGAATTCAAAACGCCCGCAAGCCTCTCTCCCCACCCCCAACCTCGTGACACCGCCTCAGGGCAGAGACACTGGGACCATAAGGAATAAGGACATTCTGTTCAGCATGATCCACTCAAGGAGGCACAGATCCTACCAGCGGGTTCCGGACAGGCTTGCTTTGCAAAACGGTCACGATAACACACGGCGACTGCCAGCGGTGAGCGTCAGGTGTCTGCAAACACAGCCGCTTGCGTGCAAACCCCAGTGCCTGGGGCCCACGGGATCCTGTTTTCTCTCCCCCCACGGCCTCCACTCCCCACGGGCCTGGGCTCCTGTGGCTGGAGGGAGATCGTGACCTCCACTTCTTCTCCCAGTCTCTCCTTTTGATCTGTGGACAGAAGACCCTTTTTAAAAAGCAAAGTTGATGGTGTCTCACCCGGTCAGGGGTTTCCTGCGGCCTGCAGGATAAAATCCACACCTGACAGCTGGGTGTAGACACTGCACACAGTAGGCAGTCAATAAATGTCGGATCAGTGAGTAAGTGTGGGGCGTGGACTCAAATAGCCAATGCATGTGGGTACTGTGTTGGGAGACTCCCCACTTCCCGCCACCCTCGGCTTTGCTTCTGCTCGAAGGGAGGGCAGAGAGTTCACCCAGGGATCCCTTCCTGGTCCTGTCCTGCCTCCATACTGGCCGCCGCTCCTGATCTCCCTCTGCGGGGAGGCCCTCACTCACGCCTGCCTGCCTGCCTGTCTGTCTGTCTGTCTACCTACCTGCCATCTGTCTAACTCATCTTCACTGTGCCACCTTAGGCACGTGGACTATGCCGTGGTCAACTTTGCCTCTGCACACCTGCACAGTCGTCTCTTCTCCTAGGCCCCTTGCTCAGTGCCTTCCCTGTGCACCTTCTCCTGGGGGAGGCAGTTCCCTGGTCTCAGAGCCACCTCCCTTTACCACGTTCGTAATGCTTTTTAAACACCCGTTACTTGCCCGACTTTCTCTCTAACTAGTGAATCTGATGCGGACAGGGACGCTCATGGCACGGTCGGTGTCTTGCACATAGCAGACCCTCCAAAAATGTTTGTTGAGTGATCGGTTGTTGAATGTTAAGCTAATGGTTAATGCACAACTGAACTGTGCTAGGGAGGCCCCCCCCGACACCCCCCCCCCCGCTCCTCCTAGCCCCAGGCTTCTGCTTCAGCTCCAAGGAGGGCAGAACCTCGGGGGAGACTGATGGTGACACTTCCTACGTCACTCCCACTCCTGCCCGCCCCGGCTTCCACGGGAGAGAAGTAGGCTTGGAGTCTATTAACTGTTCCCTTTTCCACAGGGTTCCGGATCTGGATTGAGGGGGTGGTAAGAAACCCCATTTCCTTTCCACACCTGAACCACGACGGCCCATGGGCTGGAGCTTCTCATTGGATATTCAGTACTTACCTAGTTCTTAATAAATTCACTCCTACCTGATTTCTCCTTTGTGTGCAGGCTCCCGGCAGGCTGGGAAGTTGGTCTGCTACCCCCCCACCCCCACCCCATCCTCCAATGCCCACCCAACCTCCCAGTTTGCTTTGCGCTGTAGGGTCTACCTCGGACCAGAATCATGTTTGTAGGTTAATCCCCTCAAAAGTCTTTCCAGAGGACCTATCCAAGGTCAGACAGGGTGAACACAGCACCATCAAGTTGGAGGGCTCTTGACATCAATTACTCTAAATCCATGGGGTTCGGTTTCTCACCCCAAAAGCCATCTCCAGTCTGCAGGCTCCAATCCACTGCAGAAAGTGAGCCGGATCTCACACCACAGGAAGAGTATCCTTTCGGGGAAGTCATCCTAATCTAAGGAGGAAACAGCCGTGTTCAGAAAAGGGGCTGCCGGTCACAAGGATTCTGCGTGCCAGGCACTGTCCTCAACCCTTTCACATGCAATTTCTCATGAATCCTCTGGACAAACCCGAGAGGCAGGGGTTTATCAGCCCCACATCACAGACGAGGCTAAGAAACATGAATGAACCTGCTGCCTAGGAATTTACACCTGGGAATCCCCAGGGCCTGAGTCCAAGTGACAGTGCCAGCCATTGAACCCCTATCATATGCCAGACCCACACTGTCCGGTGCAGTAGCCATTGGCCATGTTAAAATTAAATTAATTAAAATGAAACAAATAGAAGTTCAACGCCCCGGCCACATCAGCCACAGTTTGCACGAGTGCGGTGGTGGCTGCTGGGTCGCCGGATCGGACAGCGTGGGCACTGAGCATTGCCGTGATTTCAGAGCATTCTCCAGGACAGTGCCAGGCCAGACCCTGTCGGTCCCAACAGAACTCTACCAGGTAGATAACAACAGCATCCCAAAGCACAGGCAAGGAGTCGAATCCAGAGACTTTAAGGCACTTTTGCCCGGCTCCCACGGCTGCAAGGCAGGAACCCGGCTCAGCCCCACTTTGAATTTTCCAGGCTCTGCTTTTTCCCCTGCAGAAAGGAGTTAACCCATCAGCAGAGTCCCAACTGGATTATCCGCTAGAAAAACATCGTAATATTCGTAAGAGGGACTTTTGAAGAATATTAGTGGAAATAAATCAAAGCAGAGGAATTTTAGAGTAAATAGGGGCCATTGCTATTTTAAAACTAACTTTGTTGTTTTCCCTGCAGAACTATCATTGCCTCCTCCGGGCCTGACACGGATGGCCAGAGTTTTCCAGTTCTCCTGGGATAATTTATTGGACAGGGTTAAAAGGATGGTTCACTGGAGGGACAAGGAAAGGGAGGGGAACAATTCTTCCGCCAACGTAAGCGAAATCCGTATTCACTTGTAAAGCACCAAACAGACCCTTTTCTACGTGAGACGGGTTCTCCCTGGAATTTGAAGCCGCACGCTCAGCACGGGCGCCAGACATCCCAGTTTTGTTTACTTCTCGCTTGGAGCGGGTGGCTCAAAGCATAATCCGAAACCAGAACCGAAAGTGAAATACGCGAATCCTGAAGACTTGAATATTCTATGCTGCCAGCTCAGTCTAGGTGCATGTGCTTTCAAAGCCAGCTCGCGGGAAGACGCTGTTAACGCTCCGTCATGAAGACCCAGGCGCCGACCGAGTCCAGCCTCTCCCCGGCCCGCCAGCCACTGGCTCCCAGCCTGTCAGGGTCGTCCTCCGACAGTGGCCCTGGCTCCAGCAGGCTCAGCAGGATGGGCTGTAAGTGGTGCTTTTCGACCTTGGCTACACTTAGAATCACCAGAAGATCCTAAAAGTCAAAACCCACAGGCCATGTTGCAGACTGATTCAGTCAGGATCAAGGGTGTGGGACTCAAGGGTCACTATTCGTAAAACCTCCCAGGTGACTGCAATGTGTGGCCTACGTTAGGGGTGCCCCCACGAATTCCAGGCTCCCCTCTCCCGCTCCCACCTGCCGTGCTCAGGGTCTCTGATGGCTGCCCAGGTGCAACAGGGAAACACCACGTGGGATCGAAACGTGCCACCGCCCTGGCTGGCCCAGACCTAGCCCATCAGCACCTCTGGGGCTGGGAGCGGGCTCTGCTCTTCCTCTGTAAGGTCAGGGGGCTGGACGGCCTGGGCCTTGACAAGCGTTCGGGTTCATACGGTATGAACGATTAACACGAGGGAGACAGGAGAGTGTGAATGAAAAACCCACCCACATCCCGGTCACATCTGGTTGCTTCAAACGCTTGGGTTTTGCGAGAGATACGTGCTGTTTTATGGACCATGAGAAATGCTTTGTCACAAGACATTTTCTGACCTTGTCGCAAGACTGTGAGTTCGTCGACCTGCAAAAATTAACTCTGGGCAGCTGGGGCCTGCCCTTCACCGCAGGCATCCATCCACCTGTGTCCTCCAGAGGCAAACAGTGTGAAAATGCCTGTCTTCTCTGCGGTCAAGGCGGTGGGGTGGGGGGGGACGGGGGGAGGGGGGCTGTGGGGACAACACCACAGTGGCCACAGGGGGGCAGTGCAGCCCAAGGCTCCCAGTGGTTTTGAAGACCTTTCGGGGTTGACTTGTGTTTGAAAAAGACTTCTATAAGGTAAGCTTTAAAAAACTGGTTACCCCCTTCGGAAAAAGAAACAAAAAGAAATCCCCGAATGTGACAGCGTCACCATGACACAGACCCTGTAACCAGATTACAGTGGTAACGATAGGGAGCCAAACGTAAGCTAAGACTTACAAAAATGCTTATGGACAATTAGGAAGGCACATTTGGCCCAATTAGGACATTCATAATCTAAAACATTAAAGTTTGGAAACAATACAAGTAAGGCTTCTACAATGAACTTTATTCAAAAGCAGAGGCGCATGGACAGGCTTCTCTGTTTTTGCCCCGTCTGTCCCCCATCACCCCCTCTCCCCCCCACCTGGGTTAACACTTGAAAGTTGATGCCCACGTTTGGGAGTCTGTCCTTCCCGCCCCCGATAGAAAATAAATGACTTGCAAATGTAATCATAACGGTGGAAATGCCAATGCGTTTCAACATTGAGCTGTTCGAAACTTAACCCTCGGGATGCAAGTGTAAACAGAGTCGGAACTTGTGAATTTGTGTATTATTCCTCGCTGTGAAGGACCGTGGCCCTTACTTCGACTGTATCCGTGGCACGGATGTGACGCCCTCCGGACGGGGGCCTCCGGGTTGAGCAGCGGGGGCCGGCGAATGGAGTCACAATTCCAGAGAAGAGTGGGCAGCAGAGGGTCCAGGCAAGCAAGGATTGAAGGCGTGGGAATGGGGAGCCCATGAGAATGTGCCCTAGAAAGGCCGCAGGCACCTCGTGTGCCAATTCCTTCGTGTGAAGGCGGAAGCCCTTTATTCAGGTGGGAAGAGGGTTAAGAAGTACATACAAAGCCGCCATAAAGATCGGCCCCTTCCGAGCTCCCCCTGCAGCTGCCCTCATCGTTTGGGACAGGTCTCGCGTCTCCCTGACCCCTTCCCTCTGCTCTAAGCCCAGCCCGCTCTCCCCCGCCCCTTGGTTCATCCTCCTTCTGGCTGGGAGATGGAAGGCAGGCCTGCAAGCATGGTCTGGGAGAGGTGCCCGGGAGCCAGCGCCAACGGCCCCGTCTTCTGCTCATTTCACAGGCTCCGGGTAGGATGGCAGCTGGCCCTGCTGCCAGTGACCTACCTGCTGGAAGGCGAGAGCGCCCAGTGGCCTGGAAACCAGAGCGTTCCAACGTATGGATGTGCTGGGACAGGTCACCTCTCCCTGGAGCACCTGCGCCCTGAGGATAAGAGACACACACACGGAAATCCGCACGGGCACCCTCGTCATCACCGTGGTGATGGCCAGGTTTGGGGAGGGATGCTTAGTTATTTGTTTGTTTTTAGGCGAGGCAGCCCTTGGTTGACCTCACAGACTGCAAGGACCTTGTCAGTTTACAATCCTTTATTTATTTATTTTTTAAAAATTTTGTGTGCCTACAGCACCTGGTCTGCCCAGGTGGCCTCACATCCGAGTACTAACCAGGCCTGACGCTGCTTGGCTTCCGAGATCAGATGGGGATCAGGTGTGTTCAGGGCAGCGTGGCCGCAGACCCCGGGGGTGGGATTTTGAAAGGAAAGAAAAGCCAACTTGACGGCAACCGGTCTCTTCCTCTCGCCTCCTACATCCACCATACTGGACTGCGGCTAACTGCCCAGGACGTGGTGTGGCCTGTTGTCTTCGTTTCCAAACGCACACTGCTGGACGCTCACATGCACACTGCCGGACGCCCACATGCACATGGATTTCCTTTCTTTCCTTTTTTAAAAAAAACACGCCCATTCGTTTGCTTGAGTAGTCGAATTAAATTGGAAGTGTTAACGTTTTCAGGGCCAATTGCTCAGAAACTCCACTCTTGGACGCAGCATCTTGAAATACGAATCGTTCTGGCAGTTTGCCTCAGGTATAGGGGCAACTTTTAAAAATATTTAAAAGGAAATGCAGCTCTCAATGTGTGCAGGCGTGTGCATGCGTGTGCGTGCGTGCGTGTGTGTGTGTGTGTGTGTGTGTGCGCGCGCTATTCTCTCAGTGTACACGTGACCGAAAGGACAGGCACACGATCGGTCACTTTAGAAGTGGTTTTTATTAGACGCAGATGTTTTTGAAACAGGTGGCAACTTTCCGTACGCATTAGAATATCACATGCATGTGTACATCTGCGTGTACACACGAAGCCGCCAGCATGCTGACCTGACCCAGAAGCTAGGGCTGGCTGCCCGTCATGCAGCTTTTAAGAGCAAAAGGATGCACCTCCAGTCACCTCCCCCTCGAAGCCACAGCCCTCAGGTTTCAGATTTCAGAGTTTCAGACAAATCCTTCGCACCTCTTGTTATTCTGACACCTTAATCTCCTGAGTGATTCTCACTTCTGCACATTTCTTCATCTAATCTTTACCACCAGGCCTTAGCTACACCACTAGCTCAAGTAGGTACAAAATAATAAAACTAGCAACCGCAAAAACAGAAGATCGCAGCCCTCTCTTTGAAAGATAGAATTCCCTTAGTGTTTGGGAACCATTCGTCCTGAGAAAAGGCACCTGGAAGGCATTTGAAGGTGTGTACACTCAGCCTGAAACAGGGAGGCTGGTAAATTGTTCTTTTTGTGGCTTATAAAGCTGGGAGCAGATGGTTTCCAAATGACTGTTCCTTCTCCCTTTTGCTGACTGAGAGTTAAATCCAGAAGGCGCAACACACACGCTTATAAAGTTCATTAACTAGGTAGTCATCCCTCACCTGGATCTCACGTCTCACCTGCACGTGCCCTTGGACCTCAGGCTCGTGCATTCACAAATCTGCTGTTTTAAAGCCTCCTGGAGATGCCTCCTGATCGAGCTGGATGCTCTGAAGGCAGACGCGTCAGTGAGAGACAACCCAGCGTCTGCCTGTGCCAGGCTGTGTGTGAGCTCACAGAACCGACACCCGTCCCCCACCCCACCCCAGCCCTCCTGTTATCCGCCTAAATCCCATCCTCCTTCCATGCTTGAAGGCTCTTTTAGCACATCTCCAATCTGCACGGTTGAAACCTCGGGTCTCCCTGACTCCTCCGTGCCTCTCCCACCTCACACCTAAGTCCTCCCCCAGGTCCGCTGACGCTCACCCTAAGTGCTGTGAATATACATCCTCCTTCCTCTCCCCCGGGCCTCAGCCTAAGTGGAGGCCTCCTCACCCTCACCTGCTTGCTGCTGGTCTCCTGGCTCTAAACGCTCGCCTTTCCAGGCCATCCTTTGGGCAGGGAATGAGCCTTCTGCAACGCCGCCAGGGCCCCCTGCTCTGCTCTCAGACTGGGACGAGCAGAGTGGCCTTGTTCTTCCCCCCAGGGCCTCCCCTAACCAGCTGCACGTCTTTGTCCACGCAGCACCTGCAGCCCGGAGCTCCGCCGTCCTCTCCTTTGCCGACAGCCGATCCCCCTCCAGTCCCATCACTGAAGAAGCTGTCCCAGCTCTCCCCAGGCCAACGGCTCTGCCCTGGTCCTGAACATCCGTGGGACTTATTAACTCACCTTGGAGGAAGATGCCCTTCCTTCACTGATTGCGTTCATGTCCCTTCTCCCCATGGCAAGGCAAGGACCTGTTTTAAACATATTTACAACTCGTATGGTGCCTTGCGCAAGCAAGGAATGAATATGTTTCGGGATTCCTGGTTAGGGATAGCAAACTCAAGAATCAGCAGTTTTCTGGGGATTTTTTTTTTTTTTAATAATGAACTTTTGCAGTGCATGGCGTTTGTCCATAAGCCGACGGACATGGAGGGGAGTTGACAGGGCTGCTATTTCGTCCACGTGTTTTGATTTGGCGTTCTAGAATTTATGGGCTTCGACTCTGCTGGACTTAGAACAGATGCCAAGTCGATGGGTGGATCTTAGACCCTCTATGACAGTAACTTCCTCCCACCCCCCGTCTGTGCATAGAAAACGAGTCACAAGACAATAGAGATATCCTGCTCCCCCGAGGAACGAGTGTAAATGGAGCTTCCACGCTCGGGAGCCTCTCGCTGAAAGATGGCACAGTGTTTGTAGAGGTGCCTGGAGATGTGCTTTTGGAAAAACACGGCGAGGTACCGTCTGAACTTCTCCCCGACGAAGGCGTAGATGATGGGGTTGATACAGCAGTGTGTCATCCCGAGAGTCTCCGTCACCTGCATGGCTTGGTCCAGCCTGTTAGAGCTACTGCAGTTATTCAGGCCGAAGAAGACCTGGAAGGTGTTTAGCAGAAGGACGATGCTGTAGGGCGCCCAGAAAAGGAAATAAACCATCATGATCACGAAGATGAGCCTCACGGCCTTGTGCCTCTTCTTCTCGTTTCGACAGCGGAGCAGGGTCTTCAGGATGCCCGAGTAGCAGATGACCATGACGACCAGTGGCAGGACCAGGCCCAAGATGACCATCTTTAATGCCTGGAAGCTCTTCCAGAAATGATACTGGCTGGGCGGGTAATGAGGGCTGCATGTATAATGAGAGCCTTCCTTTTGGGATTTGCTAAAGATGATTCCTGGGAGAGAGGCGAGCACAGCCACCACCCAGGTGACCCACTTGTCATCATCCCAAAGGCGACCGTCCTGGCTTTTAAAGCAAACACGGCATGGACGATAGCCAAGTACCTATCGATTGTCAAGAGGATGATGAAGAAGATTCCAGAGAAGAAGCCAATTAAATAGAGTCCTGTCAAAAACTGACACATTGTATTCCCGAAGTCCCACTGGCCTGCTGCGTAGCGAGCCCAGAACGGGATGGTGAAGAGGAAGAGCAGGTCGGAGACGGCCAGGTTGAGCAGGTAGATGTCGGTCATGCTCTTCAGCTTTTTGCAGTTTATCAGGATGAGGACGACCAGCAAGTTGCCCACAAAACCAAAGATGAACACCAGCGAGTAGAGCGGGGGCAGGAGCCTGGCCGCGATTTGCTTCACGTTGGTTTTCTGGCAGGGCTCCGATATGCTGTAATCAATGTCATAGGTCGGAGTTGCCACTGAGTAGTCATCCATCTTGCTCTACCCTGTGAATGAAGAAACAGGGATCTCATATAAGGTCCTAGAATGTACTCGGTGGCCCACCGTGAATGATGCAAACTGTGTTATACACGAACAGGTTCTTAAAATTGACGCAAAGATTTCTGCATTCAGTTGAGCCCCATGTGTTTGGCCAGTGAACTTTGGTAGTAAAGAGAAGGCTTGCTTCTAGCTTCCCTTGCTCACTCGCTCTGTTGGGGAAAGTCCCCAAAGCATCATCTCATCAAATAAAATCCGGTGTTCCATAGCCATGTGGAGTGAGTGACGGTTCCATAAAACAATTTCATGAAACTGAGCCAGACACCATCGGCCCAGCACTACCCCGAAGCTGCCGTTCCCTGGAGTGAGCTCACAGGAGCCTCACCACGAGCATGCTGTGACAATGAACAGTTCCCAAGGGCATGCTGCATGCCACTATTCTAAGTCATTTATCCGATGACTCCTCAAGGTTAACCCAATGAGGCAGGTCATGTTATTGTCCCCAGTTGACAGATAAGGACATCAGAGCCCGGGGAGGATGCATAACTGATCAAAAAACACACAGCTAGGAAGCAAGTGGTTTTGAACGCAGGCAGCCTGCATTCTTACCCACTATGCCACCTTCCCTGCCTTTCATTCCTTTGTGAGAGAACTAAAGGGCGGGACCATCAGCCAGGTGTCTTGATGGAGTCAGAACAAAACGGGCTGATGTCAAGGTCAATTGTAAAACCCAGACTACCATGCTCATGTTTCCTCTGAAGTTTGTGTTTCTAGTTCCTGAGCCGCTATGATTAAGAGATCCTCATGTAGATAAGAACTGGCCAAATGGAAGATATTCCATCTACTGTCAGACTTTCTTGATTAGCTCGGTCCCTTCACAACCCACCAGCTTGTCTGGTCTGTTTCAGTTTACTTCGGGACTGAGAGTTCTAAGTCATCCCTAGGAGTCTCAAACCCCTGTACCTGGGATTAGGCAGCTGAGAGAAGCACCCAGAAAATATCCCCTTTAAATTCTGAGCCAGCAAAAGAATCATACACTAAATGTGCTGTGAAACTGATATATTAAAAGGTGACTTTGTTTAACATTTGTAATTTGATATTAATTTGGATAATTTTCAGGCTTCCTCTTTTCAGGCGGAAAAAAATTCCAAAAAGAACCAGATTTAGACACAATTTATGGCTGGGCTCATATTCAGAAGAAATCCTGGCGGGAGATTTTAGTTCTCCAACCAGAAGATAATCTCTACCAAGGTTTTGGCCAAGAATCATCTCTCTGAAAATCTTTCTTTTGAAAGATAAGGTTTCGGTTTTTTTTAAAAACGACTTTTCCGTTCAAAATCTTTCACTCATAATCCTGTTTTGTATCTTTGATGTTATCACAGTCTGAAACACATTCTAACACATTTCTTACTCTTTCCTCATCTTAAGGGTTATATTTTAAGATAGTTCTATGAGCACCTGGTGTTTGTCAAATGTCTTCTATGGGTTCCTGTAAAGGCTTGTACGCATCACAGAAGCTGAGCTAATTAATAGACAAAGTGGTCGAGAGGTGACTTACCGGGAGAGTTTCTTGTTAGGGGTGACGAATGTCTCAGCTCCTCTGACCAGCTGAGCTGTGCGAATCATACATATAGACAGCATCAGAGTAGGAAATGCAATTTCTATTGAACAGGAGGCGGAGTTTTAAATGCATAAGTAAAAATCAGAGGAGTTCTTCCTTTTCTTCTTCTTCTTTTTTTTTTTTTTTTTAAATTGAGCTTAAAATAGCTCTCCAGTCTGAATGGTATCCTTGCGCTTCCCTAGTTACATTATTTTCTTTCTGCTCATCCAACTCAGAGTCTGTTAGGAGCTAGAAGAATTAAAGGATATTAGCACTAGAAGAACATCGACATGTACCTAGTCAAACCTAGAAACTAGGTGAAACTAGACAGAAATTGCTACCCAGGAGGCAAATGATTCCTACAAGGCCACGGGGCTCATCAGTGATGAGGCTGAAAGGGCAAAAGATTCTGATTCTCTTACTATTTGTCCTCAAAGAAATTTAGCTCAAATCAACTTGAAATTGAGAGGGGGGTGCTTCATGACCCCGTGCTTGCTTCTGCCCACCTCCCTCCCACCCCACTCGCCTACCAGAATTCATACACCTTTGCTCCCCACCCAATACGATTTTTCTCTGTAAACTAAAACAACTGGTTATCTAGAGTATTTTTAACTCTAGGTTCACCTGTAAGCTAATCAGGTTGACTACCTTTCTCTGGGTCGGGTATCTAGTGGGCCACTGAAATTCATTCTGAATTTTCTCTCTACCTATTTGCTATTTTGCAGCCCTTCAGACCAGCAGGCATCGATGGGCACCTGCACTGTGCCACGTACCCAGGTGACGAGAGTGCCTCATTCCAAGGATATGGGCTTTCTACAGCGTTCAGAAATTTTCCACATGGAATAGGTAACAAATGCCAGAAAAGGAGGGCCAGGTTCAGGATGATATGCAACGATGCTACAGGCAGTCACATCGAGTTTCCTTGGTGGTTGATTACTTATCTAGAAACCTCAATCGTTTGACAGCAGAGCTGTGAACACAGTGAGAACCCACCTCTGGGCCACAGGAACAACGTCAGGGCCTTCCGTTTCCTTAGCTGGTGATCTAAGGTGGAGGCAGCCCAAGGCAGGGGCCAAGCGAGTGGCCTCTGCAGTCCGGCTGCCCACCGCTTCCCCATCTGTGTCATTCTCATCTGAACGACAGTAGGTCCTTCACGGGTTTGGTGGGGGGACACTTACGTGAGGCAGGGCCTATAGAGCACATGATAGATACTCAATGAACACCAAACTCGGACTCCTTCAGGGGTCCTTCCTTAGGGAGACTTGTTTGCTAACATTCTCACAGGCTTGGTCCCCTGGGGTCCTCGTCTGGGGCAGATTAGAATCGGCAGAGGAGAAGCTGAACGTGTGAAGCTAATTATGGCCGCTGCTGAGAGAAGAGGAGGAAATGACTCCTGGCGAAGTTGGGGAAGCACAGAAATAGCCTGGCAACCAGGAGCCCCCCCTTATAGGGACATGCGTTTGTGTTGACGACAGAGCCCAAGAGCTCATCACCCTAACCGGGGGAGCGAAGCGTGAAGAACATGTTCAGGGCCCCCCCTCCCCCCGGCGCCATCCAGGGGGCGGCGATGAAGAGCTGGGCTCTGAGGTCACGCTGGATTTAAACTCCCCCTTCACTCTTTACTCTTTGACCCGCACAAGCTACCGAAAGGCCCCAGTCCTCAGTTTTCTCATTTGTGAAATGGGGGCAAAAAAAAAAAAAAACAAAGACAACCTCGCTGAAAACACAAACCTTGATAGGTCTGTGTGGTCTAGATGAAATGATATCCAGGCCCGCAGATACAGAGAACAAGCTGGCGGTGGCCAAAGGGAACTTTAAAAACAGGAGTTAGAGGAAGGAAAGATCTAGGGGGTCGGTCCGGTTTTCGGCAGAGCTTAGAAAAATTATGTTAACGCTTACCACTTATCCGGTATTTACTACGTGCCAGGAAAAAAAAAAAAAGGAAAAGATCAGATGATGTAACAAGTGTAAAGGCATTTGCAGATGCCTGTCCTCTGTGGGCTATTTAAGCAGTACGCGTTAGAAAGAGTTCACAAAATGGGTAGCAAATAAATGAATACAACGTGTTACGGAACACACACAAGTTTTGGTGTTTGGATGAGTAGCCTTGTGCTTGCGGGTGACACACAGGGCAGCAGTCAGATGCCAGGGGACAAATGTCACATTTCTGTATGAGACAATGATTCGTTTGGACTTCCCCCCAGCGCAGACCTGGGGCTTTGCCCGGTATCCCATCCTGCACCTTGTCATCCGGGTGGCCGAGCGCCCGACGGCAGGCTCACCCGCAGAGGGCAGTGTGGAGCAGTGGACCAGGCTCAGCGTCACCCAGACTGCTGCCGACAGACAGCCGGTGTCCTCTGAGCGAGATGCTCGCCGCCCCCTGAGCCTCCATGTCCTCCTCTGTCAGGTGACGTGCCAGGCCTGGGGGTCCTGAAGGCTGCTTCCCCCTTCAGTACTGATGACTCCGTAGATATTGGATGGAAACAGGGTGAAGAGCCACAGGCTGAAACAAGGCAGCACAGCCTGGCAGGGTGGGTTTCTCCCTTTCCGCTTTCTGGGTCCAGGGGTGAGTTCAGGTCAGCTCTCGAAATATGAGTTTGTCGCAAGGATGCACCGTAAGCGAGGACCCGTGGGAACTTCTTCAGCACTTCATCAGTGAAACATTGTTCTGGAGACAACAGGGACGAAAACGAGCTGTTTGTCATGCTGTGGCTTAGTTTCCTGGTCTCTGCTTTTCTTCCCACTTTGAACCCACCTCCCACTCTGCAGGGTTCTCCTCCTCATATACATATATGCCCGTGTTGGAGGGTGTCTCACACCAGCCCTCTTCATGGGGGCACTGGCCAGCCTTAAACAGCTGCTCCAGATCTAGTCATTGCACCCAAGTTTCAAGGGCTGCTGCCCCTGCCTCACCCACGCCCTCTCTGGACCGTATGCTGAGCGCATCATTGACAAGATGGGGAGAATGTCCGTCTCTTCCTTGGGTTCAAAGGGTCAACTGCACGAGCACCGGGAGCTGAAACCCCGCCTCGCAGCCGCTCACAGGGACATCCCGGGGCTCGAGCTGACTCTAGGTCAACGTCGGTCCACGGTGAGATAGGCTGTCAGAACAGCAAATGCATCTTTTAGTTGTGAACACAAATACCTCATTATACACCACCAACGCACACTCATTGTATGAAGTCAGGAAAAGCAGAAAAAACAGAAAGTAGGACAAAAGCGAGGCATAGGCTCACCATCTCGAGACAGCCCCCGGCATGAGGTGTTTCAACCCCGACCTTTTCTTATGCTTGTTGATGAATTGGTCTCGCTCGTACCAGTGCTGCGTGCTGCTCTTTTTTTTCCCCTAAAAAATTACATCATAGGCATTTCCTCCTGTTATTAAAAATTCTTCAAATGCAGTTCTTGAACCGTTGTTTTGATTGAGGTGGAACTGACAGGCGGCAAAGCACACTAATCCTAGGTGCACAGCTCACCGCGTGTAACCAGCACCCCGACCGAAATGATGGGAAACGCCCCTCCCCCCATCATCACAGATGAGAGGCGGGGGCGGCTCCGACTCCCATCGTCGTGGAGAAGAGGGGCCTGTTCTTGGGAAGTGGACTCGGACTCTGGCCTCCTTCGTGTTCAGCTTCTTTTGTTCAGCTGATGCCCAAACTGGATTCGATGGCCAGGCTCTTTCCCCCGTTGATCGTCATGGCGGGCATACTTCGAGTGTTGCCATCAGCGCTTTGCTCTCCCTGCCGAGGAGAAAGCTCCCAGTGTCTCCAAAGCCGCCTTCACCAGGAGGGCCAGAGGGGCCCCATGATCCCTGAAGAAACAGGAAGAATCTCCCTCGCCCCTGACCAGTGCCACACTCCGCCACCTGTGTGCCTCAGCAATGATGTCGGGGCCTTCGATTCCCAGCACCCTTCACCTTCTGCCTCAGACACCCACCCGGGCGAGCGGGGTTGGGAGGTCACCACGCCATCCTCGCCGTTCCCGCTGTCTCTGTCCTCGAGACCCTTCCCAGGGTCAGCTCTTTTCCCAGCCCATGACCCACGTCCCCCATGCCCTGTGCAGGTCATCAAACCAAGCAGACATGGGCGGGCCGACCACGTTACTCCTTCGTTAGGCATCCAGGCATGGTGGAGACCCTTGAACTCCACTGGGAAGCTGGCTCTCTGCATGTTGGGTATTTCTTTCAGATCGGCCCATGCAGGGGGTCGTGCAACCTTGAGTGCGGTGGCAGAGGTCGAACGTGCCGATTAAGGTACACGTTAGGCGCTCTGTGACCTTCGGTGGGTCAGATCTCACCTGCTGCTCTATGTGCAACTCTGTGCATAACAGGATATTATTTAGGACTTTTCTTGTTGCGGCCAAAGTAGCAAGTATGACCTGTGGCTGAGGGCAAAGAAGTGTTAAGTACCTTGCAGTTCTAAAGAAAACCACCAACATGGGTCACACACCTTCCCCCAAGGCTTACTAAGAGTCACAGAATGAGCCCTGTGCCCTGAGTCACCATGTCAACTCCTCCCATCGCTGTCCTGTGTAAAGAGACAGGCCGGGGCAGGAATGGGTTGTAGGAGTGGGTGGGATTGATGGGTGGGGGGAGGGTTGGGGGGCCAAGGGAAGGGGCTCTGAGAGAACAGTGTGAGGACTGGGGGTTTGCAAGGAGGGGAAGCCAGCACCTCATTCCGGGGTAAGGCCTCCTCTAAGCAGCAGGCCAGCTGAGCCCGGGAAGAGGGCCTTGGCGAGATCTGATGGTGGGGGCCAGGGCATTGCCGTGAGGCAGCAAGGAAGTCACCAGGATGTGGGAGCACCCAGGGTCAAGTTCAAACATGGTGTCAAAGTTGCAAAGCCTGAAGACGTTTCCAACCTCCACCACTCACCACGCGCAGGGTCAGGGTTCCTCTAAGTCCGCAGGCCGCATCACAGAGGTCAGCGCGCCAGCCCAGATGCCCCCTCTCTCACGGCGAGTTTCCCCTTGGTGGCCCTTCATGGACTCAGTTGCTGGCTAACCTCACCTGAGGCCATTTCGATTTGCCAGGGAAACTTTAACAACGGGGAAATTCAAAAGTGGAAAGACGGGGTCTTGATGGCTCATGGCCAGGAGGCTGCGGGACCCCTCCGAGGAATCAGATTCCCTTAGCGGCTTTAAGCATCACAGACAAGGAAGATGGCATGGTGGGGGTGGCAGGAGGCGGGGTAGGGGCGGGTGGCGGGGGGACTATGTCAAGCCTCCATCTCCACTAACACTCTTCAAGATAGTCCTCCCCAGGAATGATGATATTTCCTGGCTTCGGCTGAACTCAAACGACCCGCTCCAAGGTCCTCCCCAGAAGAAAGGAGCATTAAGGTGTCTAGGTCTTGAACTGGAGATAGATGGTTGGCAACATTTAAGGTGCGTTTTCTTCGTGGGGAGAAAACCCGACGGCAGCTATTCTCACTGGACTGCGGGACTGTCGTGGCGTTAGTCCTGTTCTCTCAAAACACGTGCACACAGACGTCTAGTTCTGGTCTCTGCACAGTGTGTTGTGGTCGGCTCTCCACCCCTTCCCCCATCAGTGGTGCCTGGACTTGGGAGTCTAAGGACACAGGCATGAACACATCCATCTTTAGGTACCTGACCCAGTCTGGCACCTGGGAGATCCTCAGGGGTGTTTGTCACATGGAATCCCAGACTGGCAAAATGTGGATGCTTTGCCCATTTTACTTATGATGTCACCACCTATCAT
The DNA here is from genome assembly GCA_003508835.1 of Eonycteris spelaea. Lineage (NCBI taxonomy): Eukaryota > Metazoa > Chordata > Mammalia > Chiroptera > Pteropodidae > Eonycteris > Eonycteris spelaea. The sequence goes on along the minus strand of PUFA01000145.1, from coordinate 643,541 downwards.
ACATCTTAATAAGCTTTTGTGCTTCTTAACAAACAGTCCCCACAGCTCAGGGGCTTCATACAGGCCTCTTGCTCCTGGAACACGTGGCTGCCGTGTGGCGGGGCTCTGGCTCTCTGTGTCCTCTCCTTCACCCACCAGGACACCTGGGCTGAAGGCGTTGTGGTCTGGGATGGGCCTTCCTGTGGCTGAGCGGGAGAGCCTGGGGCTCAGCCCATCAACCCCTCTGTGGGGATGAGGCAGATGTCGCTTTGGCTCACTTTCCACTGTCCCAGCCACCTGTGGTTAGGGTGGGGGCTGCCCTCCCATAAGGCACAATGCAAGTCACAGGGCAAGAACAGGCAAGTGTAATCACACAGGGGAAGAAGTGAAAAGCCGTGAACAATAAGACAATCTATAGTAATACCACAGTCCAACAAAAGAGGCGGGTTTTTAAAATTTTTATTTTGGTAAGAACACTTAACATGAGACCTACCCTCTTAGCAAATTTTTAAGTGTATATATACAGCATTGTTATCCATAGGCACATTATTTTAAAGCTGATATTTAAAGCTTATCCTGTATACGTGACATTTTATGCATGTTGATAAATGGAATGTGATATAGACATAGAATGGAATATTATTCAGCCTTAAAAAGAAGAAAATTCTATAATTTGTGACAACATGGGTGAACCCAGAAGACCCTGTGCAAAGTGAAATATGCTACCACCGAAGGGCAAGCACTCACTACACGGGTCTCCTTACATGAGATACTTAACATAGCCAAACTCATAGATGAGAGGGGTAGAAGACTTTGGGGGTTGGAAGAAATGGGGAGTTGCTCCTCAGACAGTTGAAAAAAAAAAAACAAAACAAGCAATATAGTGAGAGTATCGATTCATTTTCCAAGTCATAGTTGTTTTTTTAAAAAAACCAATATTTAAATTGTATCATCATTGAAACAGAATTTAATGCATTTCTTAAGATAATACAAATACCCGAAGGCGTATCACACCCTCCCACCGCAGCCCACACACTTCTTTCCAAGCCTTCTCTAGCCGTGAAGCCAGAAAGTAGAGTCACGGCAAATCTCACCCCCCCCCCCGAGCTGTGGGGCTCCAGGAGCCCTGGGCTTGCCTCGCTCAGATCGTGCACTGGGTGACACGTCTCCCCGCTTCCTAACTTGGCTCCACCTGGCTCCACCGCCGCAAATCTTTCCTTCCTTCCTTGCTAAACTTCCCTCCTTTACAGTAGGGTTGAAAGGCTTTGATCAGGGGTCAGCTTAATGGAGAAGTTCCCGCCGGCAAAATGGGACAATCTGACCGTCAGTCAGGACATCTGCAAGGCACTGAAGCGTTCGAATGTGATGAAATCCGTGACGTCACAGACTTCACGGTGCAAAAAAAAAAAAAAAAAAAGATTTTCAGCAGCAAGTCTAAGAGAATAAAGACGCAGTCGAGACGGCCCGGTTTATGGAGTGCGTGCTGTGATCCAAATTTTATTTGGCCGCTACATCACCATGCACGCAGAGAGCTCAGACCTCCAACTCGCCTGATCGATAACTATGTATGTCGAATCTCCCAACCATGTGCTGAGATTTTAAGCTCAAACCAGAATTGTCTCTCTCTATGACTAATACTGTATTTCAGGCTTGGCTTAATGGTAACTCTTGAAGTGATTCTTTGGCCCATTAGCAAGCTGCAGTTTTCAGATTTAACTTTATTTTTAATTAATTAATTAATTAATTCATTCATTCATTAAAAAATCTGTACTCAATGCCTGTATCCAAAAATGAGGCTCTGCAAGGTAGTGTGGATACCATGTTCCTTCACTCCATCTAGAATCTTCCTTCATCTAGGCCCACCCTGCCCGCTAATTTGGACACACAGATCCATACGATTTCTGGACACGGGCGTCTGTTCGGTCCCCAGACCCCTTCTCGGCCTCGAGGACACACCCCGGTGCCCTCACTGATCGTGTTCCCTCTTCCGGCCACACCAAGGGGTTCTTGCTGCACATTCTCCCCAAGTCCACTCTCCCAGACCTCTACAACTGGATTTTGAAGTCGGTTAATCCTGCAAGCAAGAGTTTTTATGTGACACAGGCTTTGGGGGAAGCACACGGGGCCCAGGCAGCGGGAAGGCCAAGAAAGATGACAAAACAGAGACTGGTCAGATGAGACATGAGGCCTTTAGGGATTCTGGGGTGTCGTCCTCCCCAGCCTCCCCTTAGCTGTTTCTGGAAACATTTATGGGGAGGTCTCTGGCTATGGCCCTGCACCCCCAGGGGGGAACTGATGTGTCTCTATCCTTTCTCTAATCACTACCTCCAACCCTCCTCCTTCCCTAGAGACCAAACGAGGGCTTTACTTTTTTCATCTCATAGATTATGCATATTTTATACACAAAAATGTTAATAAATTCTGCATAGGGGGCTGTAGCTAAGAGGCATAGGAACAATGGGGACATACATTTAATCTCAAATGTTGGGTATGGTTGGCGTCGAGAAACCGTCATGAAGCCAAAACGTGTCATGCCCTGACACAGAAAAGGATCAGGGCACCCAAGCAAAGGTGTCAGAAAGTGATTATGGTTCTCGAGCTCTGGGACCTGGGGAAGCCTTCAAGGTCCAATACAGGTGGGAGACGAAGCCACGGACTAGCGCTCACCCAGCTGAACGAGCAAACCCCTTACATTCATCCCTGTCCAGGCTCAGGCAGGCTCACGCCCCCCCTCTCTGCATGTGGCTTGACCCCACTCGCCGCCACTTGGTTCACACAAGCCTGTCTCAACTCCTCCCCGCTCCAGCCGGCACTGATTAAAGAAACTGACCGAAACAGAGAGGGCGTGAAGAAGTGGTGAGGACTGGGAAAAGGGTTCAGGCACAAGGTGTGCGGCATCTTCCAGGAACTGAGATGAGCTTTCGGGACAGTCAAAGTTCACCCACGATGGATACAGATTGGCTGTATGAGCATGACATAGATCCATCTTGGTACACACAACCCTGAGGTCCCCGGGCACTTACTTGGGAGACTTACAGACCCCTGTTCTTTGGCAAACCCTGAGGCTCATTATCATGCAGAGATAGCCATCTCCCTTTAAAAATAACAAGTGAATTGCAGCTCCTTTACAAACCAACCGAGACTTCCTGCTCCCCAGTGGAAGGGGTGTATGCTGAGCTCACTCCATCTGCTGTCTCCCGATAGAAAACCGGGCACTGCTTGCAGAGGTGTTTGGCGATATGTTTCCGGAAAAACACGGAGAGGTACCGTCTGAACTTCTCCCCGACGAAGGCGTAGATGACGGGGTTGATACAGCAGTGTGTCATCCCGAGGATCTCTGTCACCTGCATGGCTTGGTCCAGCCTCTTAGCGCTACTGCAGTCGTACAGGCCGAAGAAGACCTGGAAGGTGTTTAGCAGAAGGATGATGGTGTAGGGCGCCCAGAAGAGAAAATAAACGATCATGATCACGAAGACGAGCCTCACGGCCTTGTGTTTCTTCCTCTCATTTCGACACCGAAACAGGGTCTTCAGGATGCCCGAGTAGCAGATGACCATGACAAGCAGTGGCAGGACCAGGCCCAAGATGCTTCTCAGGATTGTATAGAAATTATTCCATTGTTCTGGAAAATAAGGGCCACAGAAGTAAACTGACCCTTCTGGTTGGGATTTGTTAAAGATGATTTTTGGAAGAGAGGCGAACACAGCCACCACCCAGGTGACCCCACTTGTCATCACCCCAAAGGTGACCGTCCTGGCTTTTAAAGCAAACACAGCATGGACGATAGCCAAGTACCTATCGATTGTCAAGAGGATGATGAAGAAGATTCCGCCAAAATAACCCACGTGATACATCCCCGTGAATACTTACACATCGCATTACCCAAGACCCACCCATTTGCGGAATAATGAATCCACATGGGAAAGTCAGGAGGAAGAGCAGGTCGGAGACGGCCAGGTTGAGCAGGTAGATGTCGGTCATGCTCTTCAGCTTTTTGCAGTTTATCAGGATGAGGACGACCAGCAAGTTGCCCACAAAACCGAAGATGAACACCAGCGAGTAGAGCGGGGGCAGGAGCCTGGCTTCCATTTGCCGCAGCTCGTCCTTAACACAGGGCGAAATGCCCTCATAATCGTAACCGGTGGTGGGGTCTTCATCGTTCCCCTTGATATTTGCTGTCAGCAGAGAATGAGATGTGGACGGCACGTTGTGGCTGAGCTGGAGAGACATGTCGTTGTCACCCATCTTCTTCCTCCGTCCTGTAAACAGAGGACGGGGTGGTAATTCACAACATAACTACTGCAATTCCTGATCTTAAAAATGTCCTTGCTCCACTCGAGCGTTGTCTAGCCTCTGCCTCTGCTTCACTGCCATCCCCTTTGCAGCATTTGTGCTACTTTATCTCTTCCCTCTGTTCCTCGCCGCAGATGCCAGTCATCACCCTGACCACCATCTGCCAACACCCGTGGCCTTCTTGGAGAGCCTGACTCATGATAAGGCTAACGTGATGGACCCTTGCTTCCTCTCTCTCCTCTGCAGGTGGCACACAGGCCTGTGACCCATTCCTGGACAATGATCTAGGAGGAAACTCTGTCCGGGGCTTCTGGGAACTCTGCTTCGTTAAGAGAGATGCAAGAGAAACCCTAGCCTGACATTTCTGCTTTTGCACCTTGTCTTGGGAGGGCTTGGTGTTTGGGACCATGAAGAAAAGACCCAAAGCACTGGAGAAGATCTAAGCAGAGTCCCAACATCAACAAGTTCCCCAGCCTGCCCTTGAACTGCCTACCTTTTGATTTCTTGTTATCTGAGAAAAATCAGTTCCTGTGTTTAAAACATGACTATTGCATTTGTGTGCATGTCCCTTACAGGCAAAGCGTTCGGATGCCCTTCTCAACTTTCTGCCTCTGTCCGCCTGCCAAAATGTCTCGTGCCAAAGTTTCAATGACAATCCAAGTTCCGTCCTCATTGAGCCCTTGATCCCTCTGATAACTTCAGAGGCACGTTCTGTATTGGTATTGCAATGTCGTATGGTTTCTCCCTCGGAAGCGCGCGTCTCTGAGACTCATCCCCTCTCGCCTCTTACAACTGTCAGTCCCTTGCCTGGTGTGCACGTCTCACTCTGGCTTTGTTGTGGTCTCGCTTGTTCGTGTGTGCTCCCTTTCATTCCGTCTGCGCTAACCCTGAAAGTGGATCGTGCACTTCTCAGCGCGAAGCCCCAGCAGCTTCTGATGTGTAGGCGGTGGGACTTCAAAGGTAATGCCCAGCCTGCTCGTCACTCCTTTTCTAAGCCCGTGTCTCCTCAGCTTCATCTCTCATCGCTTCTAAAGCCCGGAGTCAGCTACAGCTGCCTTCTTTCCATTCTCCCCGAACTCACCGTTTCCGCCACGCGTCGGGGTTTGTGTGTGCCTGCCCTCTGCCCCGAACGGCCGGCGGGCTCCTGCTCATCCTCTAACACCTCCTGCTCGAATCCCTTCTTTCCTCCTCTTACAACCGTGTGCAGGCCTCTCGGGAAGCACGTATGCCACTACCTTCTGTACATTGTGTTCTCCTCGAGGTCAAGGACTAACTAGGTCGTGTGTCTCTCTCCAGCTCTCCCGACAGCACCCAGCAAACGGAGGCACCAATAAATGTCCATTGAAAGAATGCACGAAACTCATTATAATAAGTGTGACACCTAATATCATGAGTCTCAAGAATATTCTTTTTTTTTTTCTTTCTGGTAGTGACCGCGCATTTGTTTTTATCTCGGTGCACACCTTGTCTTTGTAACCTGCATATACGTTGTTCGTTTCTCCTGTGACTGACACATTACATAGATCTTGCACGTCATGCCACAGAGCCAGATTCGTGAGGTCTGCAGTGACCCAATCAGACCTTTAATCAAGCTTGGGAGAAAACAAATGTGTCCACCTAAAGAATGATGACTATGATCATTAATTGAGGGCTCCTTTAATTGCAGGTGCTATGCTAAATACTTGGCATACACGAATTAATTTAACCTTTGCGAAAAAATTTGTGGGATAAGTATGTGTGCATATTAGAAGTGAAGAAATCCAAGCATGGATGGACTCAAGTGACTTCCTCAAACTTATAAAGCAAGTAATGGCTGAGCGAGAATTGGAACCCTGGGCTGTTCCATTTCAAAGGCCCTGAGGGGCTCCCGTCTCCAGGCTCTGAGCGCAGAGATGGGTATAGAACAGGTAACACGTTTCTAGGTATTCTTCCATGCCCTTAACAGAACTTCTTTGGCATTTCACCTTAACATGCACACTCGCCCACATGAGCGTGCCCCACCCGTGCCTGCACAAGCGTGCATGTGCGTGCATGTGCCCACACACGCAGACGCACACACACTTCCACCAGAACATAAGCTCCATGCGGGCAGAGACCTTTGTCTTTGCAATGAGAGATCGTGGTCCCCCAGAACCCAACCCAGTACAGAATGGCTGCTGAATAAAATTAATTGGGAAGGAGGCTGCAAGCTGCTGAGAAGCAAAATGCTCCACCTGGACTAGACTTCCAGGTAATCCAGCGGGAGACCTTGTAAAAATGAATTATCTTGGAGACCCGCAGCCCCTTAATTGCGGCAAGCTCTAGGGCTGTTTCGTAGCAAACCTGGGCTTCGTCTCCTCCTCTGTGTGGGGAAGTGAGGACTGGAGCAGTGGTTCTCAGATGCTTGGCTTCAGTCTCACACCGCAGATCTGTCAGTTATAAATACACAGCCCGGCCCCTCACTCCGCTGATTCAGACTGAGGGGCGAGGTGGCGTACGAGGGGGTGACTTGCGCTAACCATTCCCACTGTGGGGTCTCTTCTCTTTATGTGGTTTAGTCACTTGCACTGGCCTCTCAAATGCCAGTCACCTCCTCTTTGTTACCTTTCTTGCTCCAGCACACTTAGCTCCTACCAAAGCAGACCCTTAGCAAGGTGGCTGAAGTGCACCGGGCTAGCAGTTCAAATGTTGGGATACCTCATTCAGAATCAATGAAAAGCTGCTTCTCAGAAAAATAATTTTTTTTTTTTTCACTTCAGCCTCCGTGCACCTAACGAATTGAGGCAAGAAGCACATTTTGGTTCAGGGCTGGATCTAGAGGAGGAGAAAATGCTAGGTAGAAAGTTCCAGCTCTTTAAAGCCCCTGGGAGTCGGGAGAGAGATTGAGAGGAGCAGTTATCAAAAAGCTTGTTTGTTCTTACTTTTCTTGGTTCTTTTTCAGCACTCTCTCCGCTATCACCTGAGCCCTGAGGAGTGGTCTCATCCTGCCCTGCACCTTCCCGGGGTCTCTCCATCATTTCTAGTACAGACACCATCTTCCACCCCTTTCGCCCACCTTTGTCATTACCAAGTTCCTGAGCTGTGCAGACAACTCAGAGGGCTCCCGGTACATCTCCAGAGCTGAGATGCTCTGAGCCTATGATTCATAAAGTAATGAATAAAGGACCCACGACTCACCAGTGATGGCTTCTTTCTTCCAAGTGTCACTGGGGTGTCAGGCGTCTCAGCCACTGAACCAGGCAGATCTAGAGGTAGGAACTTGGTGTGTAGAAGTAGGAAATAAAATTTCCTGCAGAAGAAGAAGGCGGAGATACAAGAGTAATTAGGGTAAAGATTAAAAAAAAAAAAAAGAAAGAAAGAAAGAATGATATAGTTCTTCTTTCCTAACCAAGAATATGGTGAATTAGGGTGCAGTCTCCAGAGGAAGATGAATTTTGAAATCTTATGCAACCTTGAGAGTGAGTCAGGCACGCCCAGTCTGCTCCTGTGCCTAACCATTCTGGGCTTCTTTATCTTGTGAGTCTCTATATCTAGAAATCTACTCTCTTCTGTCAGTGATAATTTGCATGAAAGGAACACAACAAGACTTCATTTCCCAGAGGATAAATGCTAATGGGGGCTTGGTGGTGGTGGTGGAGGAAACATTGTGAGGTTTTATGTGACCCTGGCCCTGGTTTGGGGGGCATCCCAGATTTAGAAGCAGGTTAGAAATTTCAGTGCATAGAGCTTTTTAATGAAAAGGAATGCTAAATAGCCTTTTGTGTCAGAGAAATCCTCAGTAAGAAGGGCCTCGTTTATTACAGATCCCACTCCCCAGAAAGAATTTTTGTTAAAAGAAAACACCATTGAGATCCTGGGCAGGTGGTAGAGTGGAAAGTACCAGGAATCTGTCTCTTCATCTAGACAAAACTGCCCTGGGAGAATCCGCCTGCTTCAGCTATTTTGGAACTCTTGAGTCTAGTGAAGGCTCGCAGTGTTCAGGGGAAGGCTCGAATGATCAATTGCAGTTAACTTTGCTTAATTTCAGCTCTTAACACGATAGCGGCTACCCATCTCTCATACCCAGGCCCTTGGAAGGCAGCCTTGCATCTATTCCAAGAACAGCTTGCAGAAGCCAGAGCTGGCAAAAATTGGACCCTGACCTCCAAATATCAGGGGTCTATACTCCAATCGTGGATTCCTGCATCTGATCTCAGAGGTGCAGACAAAGGTACAGGCAGCCATTGCTCTTGCATTTTCCCTCGCATTGTTGCAAACCCCTCCCTCTATGGCTGAAGTGACTTTCAGGGGATTTAAAGGGCCAGCACCCTTATTTTTTCCCCATGTTCTCTTTCTCTTCTTTTGGGAGTCAGACATCAAAGGCTAGAACATTCCAAGGCAACTGCATTTCTGGGGAAAATTAGCAAGTGACCACACATACTAAGGGAAAGGCACAGGCTCAGAAAAGATCTGAGAAGACCTTGATTTCACACCTCAGGCTGATTCTTGGCATCTTACAGCAATTAAAAAATATAACCAAAAATAGCAGATGCTAGAGAAGGAGCAAATCTGATTTCTAGAGTTCACATTAATAGATTCAAATGTCCAGCTATCAACCAAAAACAAAACAAAAACAAAAACCACAAGGCATACAAAAAGCAAGTATGACCCATTCAAAGGAAAAAAAAAAATAAACCAGCTGAAATTGTTCTTGAAAAAGTTCTGACATCAGATCTATTAGACAAAGACTTTAAAACAATGTCATAAAGATGCTCAAATAACTAAAGGAAGATGTGGATAAAGTCAAGAAAGCTATGAACAAGATGGAAAAATCAATAAAGAAAAAACCTAAAAAGAAACCAGAAAGACATTCTGGAACTGAAAAATATAATAACAAAAATGAAAAATTCACTAGAGAGATACAAAAGCAGATTTGAACAGTCAGAATAAAAATATCAACAAACTTCAAGAGAGGGCAATGAAAATTATTGAATCTGAGGAACAGAAATAAAAGATTGAAGAAAAATGAATAGAACTTAAAGGACCTATGCGAATCCTGGCTGAAATGAGAGAGAAAAAGGAGCAGAGAAAATATTTGAAGAAATAATGGCTGAAAACTTCCCTAATGTGAAGAAAGACATGAACATAAACATTTAAGAACCTCAATAAACTCCAAAGAAGATAAATTCAAAGAGACTCACACCAAGATACATTATAATCAAACTTTTAAAAGACAAAGAAACGGATTTAAAAACATGATCTAACTATGTGTGGTCAACAAGAACCTCGCTTTAGATCCAAAGACACAAATAAATTCAAAGTGGAGAATAGAGAAACATATTCCATGCAAATATGAACCAAAGGAGAGAAGGAGTGGCTACATTAATCATCAGACAACATAGACTTTAAGTCCAAAAAGTTTATAAGAGACAACAAAGAAGGATATTATATATCAATGAAAGCAAGAAGATATAACAATCAGAAGCATGTGTACTCGGTGACAGATCATCAAAATACAGAAAGCAAAAACTGACAGACCTGAAGGGGGAAAACAGACAGTTCTATATCAATAGTTGGAGGCTTCAATACTCCATTCTCAATAATGGATAAAACAATCAGATAGGAGATGGGTAAGCAAATAGAGAGCTTGAGCAACACAATAAACCAATCAGATCCAGCAGGCACATACAGAACACACTGCCCTAGAATAATAGCAATGTTCTTCTCAAATATACATAGGACGCTTTCCAGAGTAGGCCATATTGAAAACAGACAGAGAATTTCTAAAACTCAACAACAACAAACAATCCAATCTGAAAATAAGCAAAGGGCTTGAATAGACATGTCTGCAAAGGAGATAGACAAATGGCTGATAAACACATGAAAAGATGCCCAATGCCACTGATCGTGAAGGAAATGCAAATCAAAATGGCTATGAAAACCTGCTGCATACTCATTAGGATGGCAATTATCCAAAAAACAAAAACAAAAACAAGTGTTGGTGAGAATGTGGAGAAATTGGAACCCTTGTACGCTGCTGATGGGAATATAAAATGGTACAGCCACCATGGAAAATAAAATGGTGGTTCCCCCAAAATTAAAAATAGAATTACCATATGATCCAGCAATTCCACATCTGGTTATATGCTCCAAAGAATTAAAAGCAGAGTGTCAAACGGATATTTGTATGCTCATGTTTATAGCAGTATTATTTGCAATAGCTTAAACGCAGAAGAAACCAAGTATCCATCAATGGTGAATGGATAAGCAAAGTGTAGTATCTACATACAATGGAATATTATTCAACCTTAAAAAGGAAGGAAATTCTGACACGGGCTACAACATGGATGAACCTTGAGGACATTATGCGAAATAAACCAATCACAAAAAGACAAATACTGTATGATTCCACTTATATATATACTTAGAGTAGTCAAAATCATAGAGTCAGAAAATAGAATGGTGGTTTGCCAGGTGCCAGGTGGAGAGGTTAATGAAAGGTTATTGTTTAATGGGTGTAGAGTTTCAGTTTTACAGGATGAGAAGAATTCTGGAGTTGGATGATGGTGATGGTTGCACCATCATTACATTATGAATGGAATAAGATGGCAAATTTTGTTATGCAAACATAAATGTGATGTTTATTTTACCACAATTTAAAAAAAGGAAAAACAAGGACGTAGTCATTAACAGCACAATTGCAATGTAGACACTATATGTAGGTGGAATGTCCCTAAGGTCCCACAGGAAACCTTGGGCCATGTAAGTGGGCCTCTGGCACTTTCTATAATTCAGCAGACTTCGGGGTCAGCTGTGGTCTCAACAAATTTCTAAGCTTTGTTTGCCCAACTATAAAATAGGAATGATAAGGTCTCTGGGGTCTGTGAGATTTAAATGGATACAGAGCAATTAGTATAGTGGCTGGTATGTAGTAGGCACTGAACGAATGGTAACTAATAGCAACAATAACAGCACAACACTCAGTGCAGTCCAGGGTGTCCTTTCTAGATTTCAACAAGTTGTGACTTTCTACTGGATAAGACTTGGTGTTTGTGCTAAGCAAGAGGGGCCTCAGGTTTTCCCTTAGAAGACAGCTCTTTACTTGATCAGTTCCCCAGTTATCCCCTAATGTGGCAAGGTTTAGAAGAGTCTTCCTGAGAGTTCAATAGCAAAACAGGTCATACTTGCTCCGAAAATGCTGGGTTCTCTCCCACTTATGGATTCTCCCGATTCCAGCATCTTGCAGCAAGTTCCTTGAATCACTCTGGGATGGGGAAGGTCAAGACTCTTACTGAATGATCAGGGGCACTTCCATCTTCATACTGGGCACCAGTGAAAATTGGAGACCTGAGTAAGTACACTCAAGAATTCATACTCATGGAGAGAGTTTTTAAGAGAGATGCTATTCCTTAAGTTGGAGACGCCTATATTTCCCTGTGGCTGCGTCCATGCTTTCTGCAATGCTCAGTCTGGAAGAGGAGTATAGCTCTTTGGGAAGATTTTTGGATGAAAGTGTGGCACCAGCCCCCTACCTGGTGTGCTTGCTGACCAAGCAGGGTCACATAGAAGGCATGGCTGTGGGGCAACTCAAGGTGACCTGAGACAGGGAGGAGGAGACACTCAATTCTTCCACAAACCAATGAAATAAAACTAGTTTGTGCTTCCTGAATGAACAAGGGAGAACCAGAGCAACGCTGGCTGTGGGAAGTTTAAGATTCTTGTTTACTCGTATTCTGAAAGTCAGCAGCTGAGTTGCGGGTTTAGACCATTGAAGCTGAATGTTAGATTTGTCCCCAGAACTTCTCTGCCCTTCCGTGGGTGGCAACGCTCAGCCAAATGAAAACACAGAGGAAAGCATGTCTGGAGAAACGTGCTACCGGGGAAAAAGATGGACAGGGTTTACCAGCAGTGTAAGGGTGCTTTGATGATGTCCCTTGTCACTTCTTATCTGTGATGGATATGACACCTTTTAAAGATAAATTCTTGCTTTTTTTCAATACAGATGTTTTTGGTTGATTGTGGTTTCTATGGTTTGCATGCTTCCTGTGACCTACTAAAATAGATCAGTGAGTTCTAGGATTTTACATCTTCAGTTTTGGTTAAAAACAATGATATAGACTAATATGATACCCGTAGAAAAAGCAGTTATGTGTTCCTACATGTTCTGGTCACATCTTGATAATGAAAATACTACAAACTATTTCCATTCTTTTGTTGCATGTAATGAAGTCACACAACAGGGCATATAGTCACATAAGAAAGTCCAGAAACTGCCATTGACTTTTGAAAAGGAAGTGTCAAGTAACAGAAGTCAGGCACGAATGTCTCCTTCATCTTCCAAGTTCACCATCATCTCCAAGTAGGCCAAGAACAGACAAGAATATGTGATGAAAAATAGAAACAAAATGTCATCAGTAATGGCGATTTTATCTTTATTAATTCAGACTATAGAGGTAGCAGATTGAATGTTTCTAAACCTTCAGGCCAAATAAACTGTGGGGAAATAGAGGTGAAGTCAAAATCTTCAATACATTCACTTGCTGAAAAGCCCTCTCAAGCGACTTAAGGAAATGCCATTTGAATCCTGTAGTAGGAAGGTAATCTTACGTTCTTCTATAGCCCAGATGTTTTAAACTACTCTGTGACTAGACTCAGATCTTAGTTCAGATGCCTCAGAGGTGGCCTGCTCTGGGGAGGAGACCTTAGCTGGGATGGGTCAGGACAGAGTACTTGGGAAGCATTTTAGATACCCCCAAGACATGGCAACAATGTGTTGGGGGCTTGTTCTGGGTAATGAGAAGCTAGAACTCACACTCGCCACCATCACCTGCTCGCTTCCTAACGTGTGTTGAGCAGGAGGGGGATGGGGTGAGTGCCCACAGGATGAGTTTCACGGATGGCATGGGGGCTCTAAATACTTCTCTCTCAACCTCTGATATCATCTAACCATTTGAGTGTGGGCTTTTCTGAGGTGGTTTCAGGAGGGACACAAAGTGTGGCCCAACTGAGCAGCTTCCTGCGAGAAACCAGTGGTGCTCTTTGGCACGCAGTGGCATGAAGGAGAAGCCCATCAAAGCTGCAATGTGGTGGGGATTCTGATTGGAGGACACGACTGGGGCCTCCCTTGTGGTGGCAGCTGGTGATGGGGTGATAGCAAGAGAGCCCCTAAACACAAGTGGTGGCCAGTTGGAGATGTGTACAGTCCAGCCTGTGTTGGCTTTGCGGAAACCATAAATACTTGGTGGTGGGGAAAGGACCAGTTTGGGGAGGATGACTGATTTGTAATGTGACTTGGGTTAATATAATTGTAAAACGTGACACGATATATTTTAAAAGTAATTACACGCGGAAAGCAAAAGTTTCTTCTTTGACAAGGTCAACAACGTTGACCAACCTCTACTGACACTAAGTAAAAGTAAAAGACATAAATAACTAAAATCGGATGAAATGGGGATCACTACGGACTTTACAGAAATAAAAAAGATAAGAGAATACTGCAAACAATGTCCACCAACAAATTAAATAACATAGATGAAATGGACAAATGCTTAGAAACATAAATTACCAAACACTGACTCAAGAAGAAATAGAAAATTTGAAAAAAAAAAATCTGTAAAAAATAAAGAGGTCAAATCAGAAATCAAAACTCTTCCAACAGAAAAACACCCAGGACCAGATGGCTTGACTGGAGAATGCTAATAAACATTTAGAGAAAAATTAACCCCAATCCTTCTCAATCTCTTCCTAAAAATGGAAGAGCAGGGAATATCTTCTAACTCATTCTATGAAACCAACATTACTTTGATAGCAAAGCCAGACAAAGATACCACAAGAAAACTGCAGACCAATATTCCTTATGAATATAGATGCAAAACTTTCAACAAAATGCTAGCAAACTGAATCCAATAGCACGTTAAAAGAATTATGCAGTAGGGCCAAGTAGGATTTATCTAAAGAATAAAAGAGTGGTTCAATATAAGAAAATCAATCGATATAATACACAAAATTAACAGAATGAAGGAAAAAAAATAAGATCATTGCAATTGACACAGTAAAAGCATTTGACAAAATCCAATACCCTTTTATAACAAAAATACTCAAAAAAAAGTAGGAATGTGAGGAAACTTCCTCAGCGTCATAAAAGGCATTTGTGAAGCCCCACAAGCTGGCATCATATGTAATGTAAAAGACTAAAACTTGTTCTGCTAAGATCAGAAACAAGACAAAAATGCTTGTCTTCACCACTGCTATTCAGTACTATAGTGGAAGTTCTAGCCAAAGCAACCGGGCAAGGAAAGGAAACAAAAGGCATCTAGATTTGAAAGGAAGAAGTAAAACTTTATTTACAGATGACTTGAACCTGTATATAGAAAACCCACAAAACCACAAAAAATCCTACCTAAGCTAACAAACAAATTCAGCAAAGTTACAGTAAATAAAATCAATGCAGAAAAATCAATTGTGTTTTTATGCACCAGCAACAAACAATTTGAAAAGAAATTTAAGTAAACAATTCTACTTACAAAGCATCAAAAAAAAAAAAAAAAAAAAGAAATACCTAGGAGTAAATTTAACCAAGGAAGTGAAAGACCTACATACTGAAACTACAAAACTGAAAGAAATTAAAGAACACTTAAATGGAAGAAGAGGACAAAAACTGGAAGACTCAAAATTGTCAAGATGGCAATATTGCCCCAAACTATCTAAAGATTAGATGCAACTTGTTTCAAAATTCCAATGGCCTTTTGCATAAATAGAAAAGCTGATCCTGAAATTCATGTAGAATGCAAGGGAAATCCTGACTGATCAAAATAATCTTAAAAACAAAAACAACAAAAAGAACACCTTCAGAGTACTTGTACTTCCCGATTTCAAAACTTACTAAAAGCTACAGTAATAAAACAGTGTGGTTCTAGAATAAGAATAGATGTATAGATCTATAGAATAGAATCGAGAGACCAGAAATAAACTGCATCTATTGCCAATTGATTTTCAACAAGGTTGGCAAGACCATTGAATGGGGAAAGAATATTCTCTTTGCTAAATTGTGCTGGGACCACTGGATACCCACATGCAAACGAGTAAAGTTGGATTCCTTACCCATATGCAAAGATTTTCATATACAAAAATTAACTCAAAATGGATCAAGGATGTAAATATAAGAGCTAAAACAATAAAATTCTTAGGAAAAAAAGATGGAGGTAAATCTTTAAGGCCTTTGATTTAGAATGAATTTTTAGATAGGACGCTGAGAGCGTGAGTGACGAAAGAAAAAACATAAATTGGACTTCGTCAAAATTAAAAATCCGTGTGTATCAAAAGACATTACCAATAAAGTGAAAACGACTGAGAGGAGAAAAGAAAATATTGGTAAATCACATTAACTACTATGAACCTCATATCTGACAATATGAAGAATGCCTATATTTCAGCAACAAAAAGCAAACAATCCAATTTAAAAATGAGCACAGCCCTGGAACATGTATGTCTCCAAAGACGATATATAAATGACCAATGAGCACATGAAAAGGTACTCAATGTCATGAGTCATTAGAGGAAACGTGAATTGAAACCATGGTGAGGTACTACTTCATACCCACCAGGACGGCTGTAATTGAAAAATAATAATAATAATAATAATAATAATAATAATAACAACAAGTATTGGTGAGGATGTAGAGAAATTGGGACTCTCATGTTGCTGGTTGGAATGTATAAGGTACATAGATTTGAAAACAGTTTGACAGTTCCTTAAGAAAAACTAAACACAGAATTATCATATGACTCTGCAGTTCCTGTCCTAGATATGTATCCCATTCAAAACAGAAAACAGATAATCAAATACTGCTACACCAATGTTTATAACAGCACTATTCACAAGGACCCAGAGATGGAAACAATCCAAAATTCACCAAGGGATGAATGGAGAAACAAACGGCGGTCTGTGCATACAATTATCCATAAAAAAAAAAATGGGGTTCTAATATGTGCTGCAATGTGGATGAACCTCAAAAACATCAGGCTAAGTGAAGGAAACCAGACCTAAAAAAGTCACATAGTGTGTGACTCTATTTATGTGTAATAGCCACCATAGGTGAACCCACAGAGTCAGGAAGCAAATTTGTGGTTGCTGGGGCTGGGGAAGGGAGAATGAAGAGTAACAACAGCTTGATGGGTCCAGGGTTTTCTTTTGGGGTAATGAAAACGTTTTGGAAGTACATAGAGGTGGTGGTTACACAACAGTGTGAATAGGCGTCTCCCTTATTTTCCTCCTATTTAGGGGTTTCGGTTGTTATTGTTTATATGGCATTGCTGTCATATCGTATGTGTACTTTTGTGTTTCTCAGTTTTTCCACTAAGTAAGCCAAAGTTTTTTCCACGTTGTCAATTATTCATAAACATAATATTAGCATAAGAGCTGCATGCCTGTCAAACGACATCATGGTTTACGTATGTATGTATTCATTCAACAAATAAATAATCAGAATCTATACCGTTTTATATTCATTGTCCAGCCTAGACCGGACACTGTGTATAAAAAGTGAATAAAACATACCCGGCCTTGGCCTTCCGGAAACTTTTGTGTTCCAATGTAGTAGAGAGATGTAAATAAATAAAAACACATATAAATAATGACGAATTTTAATACATTCAGGGACAAAAAGGACAGGGGTCCTATGAAACTAACTTATTTTGGAGAGTTAGGGTGTCTTCTTTGAAAAGTAATATTTTAACTGATATTTAAAATATGAAGGACAAATAGGAGTTGACTGGATCCATTAGAGATTTAATAATGATGGTGGTGGTGATGGTAATGATAATAATGATGGTGATGGTGGAGATATTGATGGTGATGATGATAATGGTCATGGCAGACATTTATTAAATGCTTATAGGCACTGTTCTAGTGCTTCATAGACAGCGGCCATATTTAATCCTTCGAACAACTCTATGTCAATGCCCAGTTTTTGAAGAGAAACGGAAGCATTAAGAGATTAAAATCTCTCCTGAGGTCAGCTCAGAGACTCAAGTCCAGGCAACCTGGCTCTACACTCTAATCCACTCTTCCCCACTGCGTAAAGAATTCCAAGCAGAGGGAGTCATACAGGTGGAGGCCGGAAGAAGAAAAGGGCTAGGTAAAAAAATTACATGTATGCATTTTTTCTTTTTAATGGATTATTTAAATATACTGTATTTATTCAAAGAATAATGAGAGAACACGTGTGTCCCTATCACCTAGCTTTAACAACCTTATTTTGCCCCATTGACTCGATTTTTAAAAGGCAAAAATTTAGAGTTACAACTGAAATTGCCTGTGGGCCTTCCCCTAGTCTCCATTTATTTTTCTCTCTCTTTTCCTTCCAGTGTCGACACTGTTCTGAATTGGATGTTTACCATTCTCATGCATGACATATTTATTTTTACTTTATATGTAATATTGTGTTATGCATTTTAAAATAAAAAGTGATATGCTGCCTGTATCATGATTTTGAGATTTATCTCACTAGTATTATTGTCTCTTTGGGACAAATTGCTAAAAGTAGGAGTACTATATCAAAGAATATGTTCACTTAACATTTTTTTTTTTTTTTGCATAATAGAGCCAGTAATCAGACCATGTTTACAATGGTCTTAGTGCAAAAGATTTCCAACTGGTGAAATGAAACACCTATTACTTTGTGAAGTATTTGATCGCATGAATAAGCTACAATTAAAAAGTTCTCCTGCCGATGGATATATTAATAGATTCCATTTTTTTTTTTACTGCTTAAACAATGCAACAACAAACCCTCTTCAGGTATTCAGCAGAATTTCTGTAGGCTATATGCCCAGGAATGCCATTGTCGCCATGGAAGATGAGGCCACAGTGGCGGGCTGATTCACGGAAGTCATGGAGAACCTTGAATGATAAATTCAGGAGTTTTAGGAAATGAGGAGGAACACAAGATTTTTAAACTCCAAACCTCCCTGAAATGAATCGGTGCTTTGACAAGGTTAATCTGGTGGAGGAGGGCAGCCAGGATTGAGGGCAAAGAAACCGACTGGGTAGATGGATGAGCTAGGAGGCCGTCACGAGAGTTCCCTGGTGTGAGGTGACAGAGACGTCGATGGAAGGGCAAGGACGGGTGGGTGTAGACGAGAGCGCTAAAGGGAAAGTGGATGAGACTGTGTCTATGTCCCTGCATCAGAGTGGCAGAGAAGATGTCAGATGCTAAACTTAGGTTCTTATTGATTTGCCACATCAGCTTGATCAGTCTTCAAATTAGATATTTAGAGCCTCATTCCTCAAAGGATGGTCCACCAACAGAAAGCACCAGCACCGCCTCCGTGCTTGGTAGAAAACCATTGGTCTAGAGAAAAAAAGGTTTTCTGCAGTGCTGCCCCCTAAGGATCTGGATGACCAAGTACAACCCAGGCATACTCCGGGAGGGCAGGCCTGGCAGACTAGACAGCATATAAGGAAGGCCTCAGCAAATGGGAGCTGTTAGTATTAGGTCCTCATCTGTGCAATGACACATGGACTTAGCATTCTATGCTTCTAACAGTGCCCTGAAAGTTGCTCTAGTTGACACCATTTTATGTAGAAGTGATAAGTGGTTTTACCTAGGAGAGCCTTGGGGGTAACTATGCTGATTTTCAAGGCAGAAGACTCACTTGTAGTTTCAGCCTTGCCTTCTCTGTTTGCCATCTGAGCAGTTGTTCACCCTCCTTAAGCCTCATCTTTGAGGTTGTAAGATAGGCATATCAGCACCTGACTTTCTACTCTCATAGAGATTTTAAGAGAATACCCTCACTCCCCTAAATTAAAAAAAAAAATTTGCAGGTTAAAAGCTCTATTGTCAATCATGACATACATGTTAATTATCTTCTATGCGATTAGCATGAATAAAAGAGCTATTACTTCTTGCCCTAGTGAATTCCCAAACCTTAGTGGTCAGAATTCCCCCTGGGCTTGTTAAGACTGGCCCTACCCTCAGAATTTCTGATTCCGTAGGTCTGGGGCAGGGCTGAGAATGTGAATTTCTGACACTTCCCAGGGATGCTGCTGACTGGTGACCTTCCTCTGGGAACCCTGGACTTAGATGTACACCAGGTGTTCAGGAAAGCTCCAGGGAAGATGCCAACTCAATGCAATAAAGGCATTGCGTTGATATGGGAGTCCAGTGAAAAGAGCGAAGGGCAGATTTCAGAGAATTACTTTCTAGCCTGCCTCTGACCCTAGTTATCTGAGACCCTACGAGAGCTTCAGAGGGCTCTCAGCCTTAATTTCCCTATCTGAGATGAGCGGAATGGACATTTTAAGAAAAGTCCTTTCAACGCCAACACACCTTGAGTTAAGAAATTGCCAACTCTTCAGTTCGGATTGAAGTCTCGACTGAAATGGTGCAGAGACTTTTTTTTTCTTTTTCTCATAGCTGTTTCCCATTGACTAGTTTTTCCCCTTTTTTGATAGAGTAGTCAGGGAAGGGGAAGAAGCTTCTGCATTTCCTTTATAAAAAACTCAATTTCCATTCCTCTTTTTCTCTTGTAACTAGAATTTTTTCTTCCTCTTTTTTGTTTCTTGCTCCTGAGCCCTGCCTTCTCTGAAATGTTTCAGTTCCCTCGCATGTATTTTTAGGCCAACTCTCCATCTTTTAACAGATGTGGCAAGGGTACTTTTTGCATAGCTCTGTAGGGGCCAGGACCCAGAAGGAGACATGATGTGGGTCCCCAAATTCTTTCTGGAATAGACATGAAGTGGGTCCCCAAATTCTTTCTTCATTCCTTCAAGGTTTCTCTTTTTAAGTGTCTTGTTTGTTTGTTTTTGTTTGGTTTGGTTTGTTTGTTTTTAGCTTCCATACAAGCCTGGAGGGATGGAGGTGTTCCTGGAAGGTCATTCATAAGGAGTAAAACCAAAGCCGATTCATTCAGTGATGCTCAGTCAACTCTGATTAAGCCTTTTTGCCTCTCTGCTACCTTGCTTCATTTTTCATTCTTTTGTGATCTAACACCTATGGAGAAATAGAAGTCTGTGCAGCACAATACATTATACTACGAGATAATTCTCACTTCCTCGCTTTCTCTTCTGATCTCTTAGCATTATTGTCAAATAGGCTAATAAAATGGTCTCTTACTTAGCAAACTTCTGAGGTCCTTTAACCCTGAGAATAGATTAAAAAGTCTTGCAGAACCATGGAAAAGTGAACACGTTTCCTCTAAGGTTAGGAAAAGATAAGGATGCCTGATTTCACCATTTCTATTCAACATAGTACTGGAAGTTCTAGCCAGAGCAATTAGGCAAGTAAAGGCAATGAAAGCATCAAAACTGAAAAGAAAGAAGTAAAATGATTTATTTTGTAGATGACATGATATTATATGTAGAAACCCCTAAAATTGCCACACACAAAAAACCCTGTTAGAATTAATAAATGAATTCAGCAAACTTGCAGGATACAAAATCAATACGTGAAAATTAGTCGCATTTCTATACATTAAATAAACAAACTACAAAGGAAATTAGAAAACAATTTCATTTACATTATCATCAAAAGGAATAACTTACTTCGGAATAAACTTAACCCAAGAGGTGAAAGACTTGTACACTGAAACTACAAAACACTACTGAAAGAAATTAAAGATAAAAAAAAAAAATGGAAAGGTATTCTGTGTTCATAGATTGAAAGACTTAATATTGTTAAGATGTCAATACCAATTAAAGTGATCTACAGATTCAAAGCAACCCCTATCAAAATCCCAATAACATTTTTTCTTTGCGGAAATAGAAAAATCCACCCTAAAATTTATACAGAATATCAATGGGCCCCGAATAGCCAAAATAATCCTGAGAACAAAATTGAAGGTCTCACAGTTCCTGGTTTCAAATTTATACAAAGCTACAATAATCAAAACAGTGGTTCTGTCATAAAGACAAACATGCAGATCAATGGAATAGAATAGAGAGCCCAGAAATAAACCCTCACCTATATGGTCAAACGATTTTTCCACCAGAGTACCAAGATCATTCAATAGGGAAAGGCCAGTATTTTCAACATGGTGTTGGGGAAACTGGATATCCACATGCAAAAGAATAAAATTGGACCATTGCTTCATATCACATACAAAAATTAACTCAAAATGGATCAAACCTACATGTAAGAGCTAAAACTATAAAACTCTTAGAAGAAAACATAGGGGAAATGCTTCATGACATCGGATTTGACAGTGACTTCTTGGATCTGACATCAAAGGCACAGGCAACAAAAGAGAAACAATAGACAAATTAAACTTCGTCAAAATTAAAACTTTTGTTCATCAAAGGACAATATCGACAGAATGAGAAGGCAATCCAGTGAATGGAGAGAAAATTGTGACTCATATAGGTATATAAAGAATGCCTGTAACTCAACAACAACAACAACAACAACAACCACAAAACCAAACAACCTGATTCAAAAATGGGCAAAGGACTTGAATAGACATTTCTCCAAAGAAGAAAATGGACAGTAAGCACATGAAAAGATGTCCCTTATCACTAATTATTAGGGAAGTGCAAATCAAAACCACAGTGAGATACCACTCCCCACCAATTAGAATGGCATTATCAAAGAACAGAAAGTAACAAATGTTGATGAAGATTTGGAGAAATTGCAACCCTTGCGCATTGCTGGTGGGAATGTAAAATGCTGTAGCCACTGTGGAAAGCGGTGTGGCAGTTCCTCAAGAAATGTAATATAAATTACCATATGATCCAGCAATTCCTCTTTTAGGTATAAATTCAAAAAGAATTAAAAGCAGGAGTCTCCACAAATGGAGGTTTGTACACCCCCGTTTGTGGTAGCATTACTCACAAGAGCCAAAGGTTGAAACAACCCAAATGTTTATCCACAGGTGAACGGATAAGCAAAACGGGGTGGATCTATGCAATGCAATATCATTTAGCTTTAAAAAGGAATGAAATCCTGACACATGCTACTGTATGGATGAACCTTGAAGACACGCTAGGTAAAAGAAACCAGTGGCGAAAGGGTCAATATATGATTCCACCTAAATGCGGCTCCTGGAGCAGTCAGGTGCCTATGTATGGAAAGTAGTGTAGAGGTTTGCCAGGGGCCGGAGGGAGGGGGAGGGGGAGGGAGGGGGAGGGAGGGGGAGGGAGGGGAGGGAGGGGGAGGTTTAACCGTTTAACGAGGACGGAGTTTCAGTTGAGCCAGATAAGGGTTCTGGAGATGGGTGGTGGTGATGGTTGCACAACAATGGGAACGTGCTTCATGCCACTGAACTGTGCACTGAAAAACGGTTAAAATGGTATATTTTGTGTTATGTCTATTTTACCACACACACACAAAAAGCCCCCCAATGTCTCTCAGACTAAATTTCACCACATCAGGGGCTTGTCAAGCTGGGAGTGATCTTTCTGGTTCTGCGGTGTGACCCACCCATGTTCCGGTCGAAGAGCCCGAGGGCTTGAGAAATGGCGTGACTTGGCTGAGGCTGCCGAGCCAAGTCACGACGGTTTTCTGTTTACACCGCACTCGACTCCCCCCTGGCTCCTCCAGCTGGCCTCCTTGCTCTTGACTCTCCTCCATCCTACCGCACAGCCTCTGCAGCACCCCCAGTCTGCTCGTTTGAGATTAACGTTTCAATTTGTACTCCCCTGATTAGAATCTCCCATGCCACCCCGCCGCGCCCCGGTACGTGATTAAGATAAAATTCTCTAGTGTGGCAGACCAGAGCCTTCTGAGATCTGGCCCTCGGCCTCACCACCCTCGCCTCCTGCTGCTACCCCAATTGAGCTCGAAACATAGCAAACTCATTCTAGTTCCCGAAAGGTGTCGCCCAGCCTCACACCACATTTCCTGCTCGAGGGCCTCATCTGCCTCGTCTGCTTACGAGACACCATTTCAGGTGTCCTCTGCTCCAGGCAGCCTCCTGGGTGCCCTGTCCAGGATCAGCCCCACTCATGTCCATGGCAGCTCTGAGCTGAGTAACACCTCTGTCCCCCCACACTCCCCCACCGGCACAGACTATTATCACCTCTGTGCCCGCGTTGCTGGGCTATGAGCATCCAGAGGACAGGGGTCAAGTCTCTGATCTTGTTGACAAATAACTGTCAGTCATGGCTGTGCACGATGGAAAAAGAAGTTTACAACGATGCAGATGCTCAGGCCTCTCCCTGGACATACTGAAACGGATTCCAGCAACAAAGTTCTTGGCACATCTGGGGGACAGTGCATGACCAACTTTGGGCATCGGCAGGTTTATAAAGAAAAAAGGGGGGCAATAGGATCTGGTCCAGGGGAGTGACACGTGAGATGTGCGTTCTAAGAAGGTGAGTCTGGTGCATATGCAACATGAATTGTTACTTTTTAAAAAACATCCAATACTGCTCATTACATTGGTGGTGTCGACAGGAGTGGAACACACACACACACACACACACACACACACCACACACACACACACAAAACCTCAAGTGTAAATGGTGGTTGCAGCTGAGCTCAGCAGATCTCTGCCCCGTTTCCCCTGCTTCTCTGAGTCAACTACAGGGAGGGAGGAGTCCCGCCTTTTCCTGGACTTGTAGATTTTGTTTAGGTCAGACAGAGAGGAATTGGAGTTTCAAGGTTAAGGGTATTAAAAACCAGTGCTTCTCCATCTTTAATGTGCACATAAATCCTCTGGCTGTCTAGCTAGAGTGCTGACTCTGCTTCAGTGGGTGTGGGGACGGCCCGAGATTTGTGTTTTTAACAAGTGGTGAGGTCTAGGCTGCAGGAAGATAGCAAAGCAACTAATCCGCTGGTCAGAAACAGAGAGGCTCATTTTCCCCTAGCTTTATTGAGTTGTAAAATGACAAGGATCATTTAGAGAGGCTCATTTTTGTTCATTCATTCACTTATGCATTTAGTAACTCAAGAAATGTGTACTGAGCGCTTACTATGTGTTAGGCATGGTTTTGGAGACAGGGAGCGTGAGTGTACAGAGATAAAGCAGACATGAATTCTGCCCTCAAGGAGTTCACCTGTTAGTGGGCGAGACAGATGCTAAACAGATCATTGGAATACCATGATCACTACCTGAAAGAAACAAGAGAAGACATGCATGTTTCTAATTCACCAAACCGTCACGGAACAGCTATTCTGGGTCAATTGCTAAGGTTACAAAGATGAATAAGACAGAGTCCTGCCCCCCGCCCCCAGAAACTCCTAAGCTAGTGACGAAAAAAAAAATAAAGAATCTGAAAAGGTTAGCGTGTTGGGGTTCCTCAGAGCCCCATAACTGCTCTGCCAATGTTTTGCTTCACTGTTGGAACAGGTGTTTTTACATAAGATGAAGTAGCTGTCTTGCTTCGAGGGGCCTGTGGGACACAATAAAGAGGTATCTTTATGCAGAGCCGCTCTCAGCACATGAGGCTGGATAATAAGTGTTGGGCTGTTAAATGTGGTAAATATTTTTTTCTGCTCTGCTGCCCATCTTTTAACTGGGTTTATGGTGTCTCATTGTCTCCTTTGATGGCTATGGTTTGGGTTTTACTCAGTAAGGCCTGCCTCATCCCAAAGGAATAATATTCTATATTTTCTTTTAGTATTTATAGAATTTGTTTATGCTTGTCTATTTAATCCATTTGGAATTCTTTTTACATATGGTATGAAGAGTTTAACTTTATTTCTTTTCAATGTATAACCAATTCAGGACAAATCCAAAGGAATGGAGTTACAACGTCAAAGAGAAAAAATAGTTTATGACTGTTGAAACAATTGCCCAATTACTTTCCAACAATATTATGGCAATTATCATACGAATGGGTCACATTCACTGTACACTTACAGACAGTAGCTATTATCATCATTTGGAATTTTCAAGAGGTTAGTTTTTATGCATTTAAAAACAAGACTTTATAGGTATTCACATTTTTATCCCTAGGTTTTTGACTAGTTATTTTAGGCTGTTAATGCGTTTTTAAAATCTCATTCTTTAATTTAACTCATTAGCTGTCATTCTCAGCTTCATGTCTACTGCCATTACAATAAGGCATAGCTTTAGTGTCTTCATTCAAGCAAATGGTAGACTGCTGCCTAGAAAAAAAGTTTAATATGATGCATTTTAGCTTGCCCTTAAAGACTTTCTTTGAGGGTAATATTAATCCATTAATCAATTACTGTTAGGTATCATTGTTGAACCAGCCTTTATTTCTCCTTTAACTAAGTATCCTGCTAAGTATCCCAGAGAGCTCTTCAATCCAATCCAATTCGATTAAAATTATTTTTCACTATTTGAGCTCCAAATGCCCAGATATATAGTAGATAGTAGGGAGTTAGCCAAATTTCTTGTCAGTGATCTCCAGCAGGCATTCTTGGATTTACTAATTGAGCAACTTTGTTCAAAAAGGGAAATGTGGTTGGTATGACACGAATTGCTCTGAGTGGATTTATGTTGTCTTATAGTGGAAGAGTTGGTTTCTCTGTCAGGGGGGGTGGGTGGCCCTAGGCCAAGGGATTAAGCAACAACAGAACTAGGGGTGGGCAAGTGGGGTGGAACTGAGAAGTTGCTTAAAAAACATGAGAGTGGGGTAAACCAGAAGTTTTTAAGCACGGTGCACTAATTGCAGGAACATTTAGGTTGGGAGTTTGGGGGTGTAAATGAAAGAGGGATATTCAAGAAGTTCATGAACTTTGGATGTTGAGTTTACTAGAGTTAGTAAGTATTTGTTTTGTAACCCCCCGACCACTTTCAACCCCTGCTCTCCCTTCCTATCATGTCTGGGGTTCACTTTGCCCCCTGCCCCTTCACAGGGCTGACCCCTCACAATTATGTCTTTTCATAGTCATAAACTTAAGTTATTCTGCCCAGTATTTATGAAGATTCAGCACCAATCTCACTAAGCTAATACTCCAGAATTTCCCTGTTTATATACCAAAACAAGGATATGTACTCAAACCCAGTCTTTTGCCTTCTCTCTTACTCTCCAAATATTATTGACAACAAGTTCCCAGTCATACCTGCAAATTCTTCTTAGACCTCTAATGTGATTTATCTGAGTATGGAGAATGAAGCTCTTTTGGAAAAAATGGGTACCCTCGATATCCTCACCTACCTTGGGGTTCGATTTCTTGTATTAAAAAGTTTATTTCTTTCATTATAAAGGTGATACACACTCATTTTAGAAAATATCATCACTATGTAGAGAGGGGGTAGTCTATAGATCTACTATCAAAAATCGATACTGTAAAGATTGAGTTGTTCATTCTTTTAGTATTTTTCTCTTCATGCATTCATTACTGAATGACTACAATCACCTGGGCAGTGTACAGGCTCCTAGTTTATTGTGGTAAACAAAACAGACATGGCTTCTGCAGTCTAGCTGTGGAAGAAGGACGTGAAAAAAAAAAAAAACAAGCAGAAACTCCAGGAAGATGGAGTAAAAGTACTATTACCTATTCTTTCCAATAAGTATGATTTAACCCGCCATCATCATTTATAAAATAAACACAAGTAAACTTTGGATGGTGGTGAGAAGAAAGTACACCAGCTAGAGACCGTGGGACCCAAGGAACAATATAGTGCGGAGTTCCCTGGATTTTCTTTGTGCCGCATGTATCCCAGACTGGGTGCTGGATAAGCTAGAAACCTGGAAATGACAACAGGTGCAGACAAAAAATAGCTTCGATGAAAGCCTGTTCTCTCTAGCCAAAGGACTAGAAAGACAGAAAACTTTTAGACATGAAATATTCTACTCCAGTTAAACACCATAGAAAGAACTTCGGTCCCAACCCACTCAGCCCTCAACCCACTCAACCCACTAAGTAGAGGGTGAGGCATAGACATTTGCCCTCAATGGGCTGTAACAAGACTGTCCAAATTTCTTCCCTCCTCCCATGGCAGTGGGTATCAGATAAGGCCAGGTAAGAAGCAAGGACTTTCATCCTTCCAGGTGGTAACGAGGCCTCACTCCCGTCTCCCTATAGTGTCAATGTTGACAGTGTGAGCAGCCTGGACTTTGACTGCCACCCAGCAGTAAAAAGCATCCCTCCCACTCCGCACTGAGGTGGTGTCAGAGGACGGCTAGTGGGAAGGGAGTAGTTTTTGCACCATTCATCAGAAACAAGATCCAGTGGTAACGTGATATCAGGGGAGGCCACATGGGGGATAGTCATGAGGTCCTCCCATCCCTCTTATCCAGAATGTTATTAGCAGAAATCCAGTGGGAACGCTCACTTCCAACTAGCAGTAACAAGAGCCCCTGCTCCCCCTTGAGTGTTAATGGAGACCAAATGAAATATCTGGACTTCTGCCCCTACCTGGCTGTAACAAGGCAGCACCACCCTTTCCCTTATAAGAGCAGTATCAAAAGAAGCCAGTTAAAACACAAGGTTTAAATAAGATTCATTGTTTTAGTTTTATAGCATGCTACTCAAAAAGTCCAGGTTTCAATAGAAAGTCGTTTGGTAGACCGAGAACCAGTAAAATCTTAACTTGAATGAAAAAAAGACAGTCAATAGCTTCCAACATCAAGATGGCAGAGATGTTAGAATTACAAATATTTTAAAGCAGCCATCATACAAAGGCTTCAATGAGCACTTATGAACACACTCGAAACATGTTAATGAATTAAACATCTCAGCAAAGACATAGACAGTCTCAGTAAAGAAATAGAAGGTGTAAAGAAGAACCACATGGAAATTATAGAACTGAAAAACGCAGAATTTGCTGGATGAGCTCAACAGCATAATGGAAAGGACAGAGAAAAAAATCGTTGAACATGAAGAATAAATAATAGAAATAACATATACGAAAAAATATCGAGAAAAAAGACTAAAACAAAACAAAACAAAAAATAGAACCTCAGGAACCTATGGGACAGTAACAAAAAAATCTAACATTTGTGTCACCAGACTCTATATTTTTTTTGTATATGTTATTTCTATTATTTATTCTTCACATTCAACGTCTTCTATTTCTTTACTGAGACTGTCTATGTCTTTGCTGAAAGAGTACTCAAAGAAATAATGGGTGAAAGCTTTACAAACTTGGCAAAAGACATAAACGTATTAGATTCAAGGAGCTGAGGTGATTACAAAAAGAGAAACTCAAAGAAATACACTAAGACACACTACCGTCAAGCTTCTGAAAACTAAAGACAAAAATCTTGAAAACTGCTCTGAAACACATTAGCCATCGGGGACAAACAGAATGACAGCGAGTTTCTCATCAGAGTTTACAAAAGCCCACAGCTAGTGGCACAACATTGTCAAGCGCCAAAAATAAGAACTATTAATCCAGAGTCCTATATCCAGGGAAAATACTCTTCAGGAGTGAAGGGATAACCAAGGCATTATCAGAGAAGAGGAAAGAGAGAGACTTTGTCACCAGCAGACCATCATGAGAGAATGGCTAAAGGAAATTCCCTAAACAAAGAGAAAATGGTAACATAAGCAATCTTAGAACATTAGGAAGAGGCCAAGAACACTGGAAAAAGTAAAAATATGGGTAATAATACGTTTTTCTTCGGATCTCGAACTTCCTCAATGATGTTTGATGCTTGAAGCAGAAATTGTAACACTGTTTGATGTGGTTTAAAATGAATGCGGAGGGAATGTTGAAGACAATTAAAATACTAATGGGGAAAAATAAAAGGAAGTAAAAGGTGGTAAGGGTTTGACGTCGTTTGAACTGGTGAAATGCCAGTTCCGTCATGAGCCGCGTAACGACATTTTGATCAATGACAGACTGCACATGTAATGGTGGTCCTGTAAGATCATGACAAAGCTGAAAAATCCTTATGGTCTAGCGCCGTCTCAACTGTCAGAGCTGTCTTAATGTGACACATTACTCACGTTTGTGGCAACGCTGGTATAAACAAACCTACTGCCCTGACAGTCATATAAAAATATAGCACATACAATTATGTACAGTACATAATACTTGATAATGATAATAAATAACTATGGTACTGGTTTACATAGTTTTTACACTATACCTTTTGTCATAATTTTAGGGTGTACGCTTTCTACTTACAAAAAACGTTTGCTGTAAAATAGTATGCTATGTTATGAAGCCTCAGGCATCTCATATGCATTTACCACATTTGATTGCATCGTTTTTCTGTAGTGCTTGATTTAGTCTTGTGTTGTTTTTTGTTCATCGTGGCCCCTAAGCACACAAAATCCACTGCTAACGTTGCCAGTAAGAGGCCATGTCGAGTGATTGATCGGGAAATGAAATTAAAAATGATTACAGACTACAAAGGTGAAAATCAGTGATGGTTACTGCTTGCCAGTCAGACAACAAATTTGAAAGAGTTGAAATAATACAGAGTATGTTCTCAGATCACCGTGGAATCAAAATAGAAATTAATAATAGGAAGAGAACAGAAATTTTTTTAAATTGGAAGTTAAGCAATAAGCAATACATTTCTAAATCTAGGTATCACAAAGGAAGCCTCAAGGGAGATTAAAAAATACATTAACTAAATGAAAAATAATATACTACACATCAAAATAGGCAGGACACTGCTAAGGCAGTGCCAAGAAAGAAGTTTATAGCACTAAATGCTTACATTGCAATAAAGGAAAAATCTCATTTCAATTAACTAAGCTCTTATTGCAAGAAGCTAGAAAAAAGAAAAGCTAAATAAACCCAAAGCAAGAAAAAATAAAAAAATAAGAGCAATCAATGAAATTGGAAAGAGAAAAATGATAAAAATCACTGAAACAAAAGCTAGTTCTTCTAAAAAATAAATAACATTGATAACCTCCAGTAAGACTAACAGAAAAAAAGTAGTATAGAAATTCTACAAACACAAATTTCACAATTTAGATGAAATGGATCAATTCCTTCAAAGGCACAAACTGATGATTAGGATTCACCCAATATTAAATAGATAACTTAAACATCTCTATAACTATCAAGGAAATTGAATTAATATTTTAAAAAATTCTCTCCAAAGAAATTTCCAGACCCATATGGTTGCACTGGAGAATTAAAACCAATTTTATGCAAACTCTCTCAGAAAATAGAAAAGGAGGAAACACTTATAGTTTTATATAGCTAGAATCACCTTTATTCCCAAATCAGGAAAAGTCAATACAGTAAAAGATAACTACAGATCAATATCCCTCATGGTTATAGACATAAAAATTCTTAATGAAATATTAATAAACAGAATTCAACAATGTTTAAAAACAATTATACATCTGATCAAGTGGTATTTTTTTCAGAGATGCAAAGCTGTCTTAATATTTGACGCTCAATCAATGTAATCCACTATGTTAATAGGCTAAAGAAGAAAAACCACATGACCATTTCAACTGATGCAGGAAAGCACTTAACAAAATTCAACATGCATTCTTGAACAAATATTCAGAAAGCCAGGAACAGAGGCAAACTTCCTCAACATTGTATTTACTGGCGAATGACTTAATGCTTTCCCTGTAATGTCAGAAACAGGTCAAGAACACTCACTTCCCCACTTTTATTCAGTATTGCACTCAATCTTTTACCCTGTGCAATAAGGCAAAAGAAAAAAAAGAAAAAGAAAAAAAAATACACAGATCCAAAAGTAAGAAATAAGTGAATTAAACAAGGTTGCAGGACACAAGATAAGCAAGTGAAAGTCAATTGTTTTTGTATACTAGCAATGAACATGTGGACACAACAATTAAAAATACAATACAATTTAGAACTGCTCAAAAATGAAATATTTAGATATAACTCAATGAAACAAGATGTATATGCTGAAACCACAAAATGCTGATCAAAGAAATCAAAGGTCTTTATAAATAGACTTACTGTGTTCACGGATTAGAAAGATCAACATAGTAACCATGTCGATTATCCCCAAACGGTTGTACAGTTTTAGTAAGAGTCTTTTCAAAATCCCATCAAGGTATTTTTAGATATAAATGAAACTGTAAACAAGATTATCCTATAATTTACTTGGAAAGACAAATAAAAGATATAGAAAGACAGTAATTTTGGAAAGGAAGAATAAAGAGAGAAATTAGTCTACTAGATTTCAAGACTTATTATATAGTTACAGCAGTTAATATTGTGTGGAATTAGTGGGGATATAGTCAGAAGATAAATAAAAGAGACTAGAGAATCCAGAAATAGACCCACACGAACATGGCTAAGTGATTGTTGACAAAGGTGCAAAACCAATTCAGTGGAGGAAGAACTTAAAAAAAAAAATGCTACTTGAGTAAATAGTCACCCTAGACACAACCTAAAAACAAAAACAAAACAAAACAAAACAAACATTCATACTTTACACAAAAGTCAATTCAAAATGAATTATAGACAATATGAAACAAAACAATATGGCTTTTATATAAAAAATTGGGGGGACCTAAGGTTAGGCAGAGTTCTTAGACTTGAGCCCAAAAGCATGATCCATAAAAGAAAAAATAAATAATTAAACTTTACCTAAATAAAAACTTTCCGTTTGTAAAAGATTATCTGTAGAGGGTGAAAAGACAGGCTACAGACTGGAGAAAATATTTACAGCCCACATATCTGAGAAGGGACTAGTATCTAAAAGATAAAAGAATTCTTAAAACTCAACAGTGAGCAGACAAATTTTTTAAAAAAAATTAAAAAAAGAACAAAAGACACAAACAGACGTTTTACCAAAGAGGATACACAGATGGCAAAAAAGCACATGGAAAGATGTTCAATATCACTTTCCATTAGGGAAATGCAAATTAAACCATGACGAGCTTTCATGAAATACCGATAGATTGGCTAAAATCAAATGCTGGTGACAATGCAGAAAAAATTCTTAAACATATTGCATACTGGTGAAAATGTAAAATTTCAAAGTCATTCTAGAAGATAGTTTGGAAGTTTCTTTAAAAAATTAAATACAAAAATACCATGTGACACAGTTTTTGAATTTCTAGGCATTTTTCCCAGAGAAATAAAAATTTATGTTCACACAAAACCAGTACACAAATGTACATAGTAACTTTATTCATAATAGTCAAAAATTGAAAGTCACGCAGATGGCTTCCATGATTAAATGGTTAACCAAACTGTGGCACATTCATACCATAGGATACTACTTAGCAAGAAATAGGAACAAACTATTGATACCACAATATGGATGAATTATGAGGAAATGATGCTGAGTGAAGAAAGTCATTTAAAAAGCTATGTACTGTGTGATTTCATTCTTGAAATGACAAAATTATGGGACTGGAGAACAGACTTGTGGTTGCTGTGGGTGGTGATCAGGAATGGGATACAGAGGGAGAGGAAGGTGGGTGTGGCTCTAACAGGGTAAATGGAGGGATCCTTGTGCAGATGGAATTGTTCTGTGTCTTGACCGTATAAGCTCATTGTCTTAGTTGCGATATTCTATTCTTCCATGAAAGGAACTGGGCAAAGAGCACATAAGATTTTTCTGTATTGTTTCTTATAACTAACTACAGTCATCTGGAAAAAAAACCCCAAACCTTTAGTTAAAAAACATAAATAAATGGGTAATTGCAATATGTGATTGAGAATGTGAAAGTAAAGAAGTATATTTTATTAAACAGCAATGACAGAAAGTTGGGAGTGGTAGCTGATGATTTAGAAGATAGGATTAGAATTCGAAACCACATAATAGTCTAGAAGTCTAGAATAATGGTCCCAAACCAATGGGACAAAATATAATGGATTTTAATGTAAAGCCTTATTCTTAGATTCATAAAAACCTGCTCAAAAATTTAAGTAATGAAATATTCCTGTCCTAAACCTTGAGAATTTACTTCCTTTTAGTTAGAAATCCTAGTGAAAATTGTCTAAGAAATATCAGAAGTTAAGAACATCTTTCTTCTCTCTTTCTCTTTATTAATCCCACCTCTCGGCAGCTTTAAAAGGCAGTCAAAGTTATGAACAATAAAGGTAATTTGAGAGTCAATTCTAATAATGTATTAAGCTGAAACATACACCAGAATATTGGTTCTACTTCTTTGTCTGTTAAGGAACGGTGAGAAAATTTGTTAATGGTGATCACCTTTATCTTTTACCATTAAAAAAAAAGATCATTCTTTTAGTGCATTTGTAACAGAGATTTTCAAGACACCTAGACTTTAGATATTACTGTTATTGCTATGAAATGCAAGTCTGGTTTGCAAAATTAGTCCTCTTGCTTGATAATGTATTGCCATTAGTAGTAATTCAAACTGGTTTTTCTGAATTCTGAAGGTATAAATACTTGAATGTATGATTTCTTTATTAGCTATAAGAATGTACAAGGTAAAATAAACTAACAACACAGGTAGACCTCTTATTTTAAAATACTGCGTATGGCTGATCATTGTCATGTCATTATCTTACCTCTGGGCCTCTTGTTATATGAAATAATAACTCTCCTTGCTTAAGCCATTAATTTTGTTGGCTTTTTTGTTAGTTGTGGATGAAGAGAAAAAACAGGCACAAATAAGCAAATTAGCAACAAAAGCAGCAAAAGACATAACTAAACAGAACAGAGTGTAGCCATACATTTGGAAATTTGGACAAAATGGACAATTTTCCAGAAAATTATACATTGCCAAAATTGACTCATGGGGGAAAAAAAGTTGAATAAACTTTTAAAGAAACTGAATTATTAAACTCTCTTCTCCCCAGAAGAGTTCCAGAATAAGAAATATAAACCAATGGCCAATAAACATGAAAATATGCTACATTTTCATTATATTCAAGAAAATGTAAACTGAAACGGTATTGGGCTATTATTTTCCACCCGTCTGACTATACTAGATGAAACGGTGTGGCAAGAACAAGCGTTGCAAAGGAGGTGACAAAACCAGCCTTCTCTCATAATGTGGGTAGGAATATAAACGGGCAAAACCCATCTGTACAGCAGTTTGGCAATATCTCGAA
This sequence comes from Eonycteris spelaea, assembly GCA_003508835.1. Taxonomy (NCBI): domain Eukaryota; kingdom Metazoa; phylum Chordata; class Mammalia; order Chiroptera; family Pteropodidae; genus Eonycteris; species Eonycteris spelaea. The sequence continues at coordinate 609,467 of PUFA01000145.1, read as the reverse complement.
AATGTATAGATGCTCTGATTCAGCAGTTTCATTTTTAGGTATACATCTGGCCTGGAGAAATTTCAACACCGTGCCCAAAGGAACAGCAAGAGGACCTGAGGGGCTGGAGCAGGAGGAGTGAGGGGGAGTGTGGTGGCACCCAGGGTGGGGACGTCGTTGGGAGCCGTGTGGTGCGGGCCTGGCAGGTCTTGGGAGGGGCCTTCCACTTGACTGGGCTCTGGGTAGTGAGGGACTGATGGTTTAAAAGGATTACTCTGGCGGCGGCACTGAGCATAGCCTGGTTCAGGCAGATAGAAGCAGGGCAACAAGATAGGCAAAAGTCCCACCCGTGACGGTGGCTTGACAAGGACCACAGCAGGGAGGTGAGGATGAGCGGTCAGACATAGCCCCGGGCCACGTGAGTGACACAGAGCGCGTACACAGCTCTGCCTCACTCCCACACGCTGTCCAATGATGTGGGTTAGAAATGTTCTGACAGCGAAACGAATTGACTTTCTTGAATTTGTAGGGGTTGGAAACCAGGTGTGCGTCAGCCCGACAGTACTGCTTTCCTGTTCCTTGCAGAAGCGAGGGGGCCACTATTTTTTCTCTTTGTGTAATGATGACAAATTGAAGAGTTGATGTTTGGGAAGGACTTCCGAAAGTGAAGAGGTCTGACAATTTCCCGTCACGTAAAGCATGGAGATATCACAGAATTGGTTAAAAAAGCAGATCCCCGAATATATAGTATCATCACAATCCCTAAGATCTTGACACAATTAATCGCAGAACAAACGAGATGAAACTTAAAAATAACAACAAGGGGAGTTATGACTCTGGCCCCAGAAGCAGAAACGGACTCTCTGTGGCTGGTGCCTCTTTGGACGTGGGGGCCCATTCACTTCTACTGTTTTCACTTTGTTCTCTCCAGGCACCGAGATATCACTCCAAACGGCTGGCTGGATGTCCTGAGCTGGGACTCCATGGATAAAATAAGAGCATTGCTTGAGAAGAACCCAAGTCATTCTTTGAAATAGATGGGGTTGCCAGGCAGTTGTTTTGAATGTACGAACATCAGATGAAAACTACCAAAAGGCAAACCAGCCACGTGAGTCTGTCACTTGGGCCTGTGAGGTTAGGAGCACACACTGCCCCGGGCTGGCTGTGCGAGCAGAGCACCAGGTGGTTCTTGGCTGTCACCTGCCCCCTGGGCAGGAGCGGCACCCTTGTTGAGGGCACTCACTGCCTGCACAACTGTCCTTGCCCACTCTTCCTCCAATCCACATCTTGGTAAGACACAGAGCTAGAGCGACCAAAGATTCCTTTGTTTTGGGTCATTCAGTCTGGTTCCTCCTTTTTAATTCTTACTTTCTGTTGTCGTTGTCTGTTCACCTCTTTCTGCAACCCACACAGGACACACTGATCCACCCCAAATCAGGCTGGATGCAACACTTCCTTTTATTAAGGCTGACACATTAACTGCAAGAATATCTTTCTTTCAGAGTTTCACAGAATTCAGACTCTACAGTAGATAATGTTCACGACCCTCTGTGCAATATTTCAACGATTTTCCTTTCTCGGATGCTTCACGGATCCATTTAAATATACGAACTTGCGAGTCATAGTTTCCTTTTGCCGTGACTCTATAAAAGTCCGCCCCTTCTTCCATTTCTTCATAAAGCCTTATGAATATTCTAATTTTAAGGTATCGGTGGTTTTAGGCTTGCCGGTTTGTCATGCATGAAAAGCCCTTAATAATTATAACGGTGGAATTTGAGGCTTGACAGGGGATGTTGGGTCTGATTGTTTTGTCTGGGCATTCCACGAAGAAGACGGGAGTCACCGGCCTCACGCTTTCCAACTCCAGGGGCTGGTCCTGGACGCGTTTAAATCATGCAGCCACCCCTCACGTAGCTTTCCCTTTGGCTCTGTTTTCTCGGTTATCTTTCTCCGTTTAAAAAAAAAAAATCAGGAGAGCTACAGCTGAGAGGCCTCGTGTCAGTCCTGACCCTGCCAATGATGGAAGACAATGGCCATGGCTTGTCACCCCTCAGGGTCTCAGTGTCCCCAAAAGTAAAGAGGGCCGATCAGGCTGTGTCCCGGCTCTGACAGTCCATGCAATCGGGAAATTGTCTCTTGCTACGTACACCTCATTAAAGGAAGAAAAGTAGAGGGGAAACACCACCCCGCTGTTGGACCTTCTGATGTCTCTTTTGCCTGTCTCGTTATGACTTTAAGGAAGTGGAGTGAAAGGTGAACGGGGTTATGGGAGTGACCGACCGTCTCTCCCATCAAATGGGTGTTTTGCGGCTTTGGCGCCCTCGCCAAGAGTGGGCTCTAACTTGGCCTTGCTGATGCAGAGTGACAAGCCCACCCAGAAAGTTTCAGATTCTGTAGGTCTAGGCGGGCAGGGCCCAAGATGGCTTTTCTAGCAACATGTTGCTGTTACTGCTGGCCTGGGGACCACACTTTGAGAACCATGGCTCTATGGGACTGGGCTCAAAGCCTGTAACTCCTCAGTTTCATACTCTCGCCTTGACCTTGTTCCCAGCTCCTACTGGCACTCCAAGCACAGGAGACCCCATTGCATCAGCACCCTGCCTCCATCTACTTGGGGTAAGGAGAGGGCACTTGAGCTCAGACTAAAGGCTTCAGGCCCCCAAACACAATTAATCAGTTCAGGTGTGGGCACCTGACTCTAAATGGGCCAATGAGCTGCTCCCAGGGGAACCCAGAAGAATTGAGGCAAAGAGATTTCAGCCTCTGGGTCTGGCAGCTGCCTATGGCAGAAACTCTCAGCGTATGGAAGCAGAAACAAAGCAAACTCATTTGCAACTCCAGGAAGAGAGAGGCGAAGGGTAAGAGAGAAGCAGAGATGAGCGAAGAAGCGTGGATACCCCTACTTCCCTGGGCTCCTGTCTCTGTTGCGTGCTCATTCTTGAGGCCCCGAAGCACCTCTGTCTTCAGATTTCCTGATGGGCCCCTATACCCTGAAAATAAATTCCTCAGTTGGCTTCAATCAGCAGTTTTCAAGTTTTAATGGCCCTCAGCTTCCCCTGGAGAACTTGTTAAAATATATTGCTGGGTTTCATCCAGAACTTCTGATTCGACAGGTCTGGGGTGGGGCCCCGAGAATCTGCATTTTAAAAAATTTCCCAGTTACTAGGATGCTGCCGGTCTGGGAAGCTAACGCTGAGAACCGCTGGCTTAAGCCTCGGCCTCCTCGGTATTTCTGCTTGTGTAATACCAAACGGCTGGAAGGTCAGTGCGACCTCCTGCTCCTCCAGGTGTCTCTGTAGTAACCTACGTATTTTAACGACTCAGTCCCCCACAGCGACTCGCCGGGGAAAAGGGATGTACACGTAATGTTTTACAGACGGGACAGTCGTGGTTGTGACAGGTGAGTGACATGCCTGGTGTCCCTCTCTCGGACCGAGCTGGGAGTCGAGCCCAGGCTGTCTGACTTGGAAGCATATGTTCTTTCCTTGTACTTTAATTTAATTTCACTTCCCATTCTGGCCAAACCGATCAGTCATTGCCCTCTGGACACGGCCCCACCCCAGGCCTGGGTGCCTGTGTTTCGCTGGCCCCGTCTGGAGTGTTTCTCTGCCACAGCTTCTGTCCGGTCATCCTCAGAGGCCATGTCAAAGGCCCCCCTCCCCACGAAGCCGCTTCAGACTGCCTAGTCTCTCCCCACCCCCAAATCGTCGATGACATCTTCCTCCTTAGAGCAGCCATCGCACTTTATGCTTGTCTTGCTGTACTTCGTCTTCTCTCTTAGCCACTTGTTTTCCCAGCTCTGTCGCACAAGCCCGGTGAGCTCCGGGAAGGTGGGACTGGTGTTCGTCCATGTTCGTATTCCCCTGCCCCCTACCCAGCACCGCCTCAGGGCTCAGAAGGTTAGGTTGGATTAGAAAAAGAAAAGAAGTGGCTCGCTCCCTAGGTGAGGACTGAGCCCCTGGGAGATGAGCCTGCAGGGTGTTTCTTGAGGGTGCTTAGGGAGAACACTGATGGGAAGGAAGAACAGGAAGTAGGACCGGGAGGAGGGAGAGATGGGCGGCAGAGACGTCTCAACAAAGACCTCAGTGGACTTCGTGGGGACTGCGGCCGGAAGGCAGAGGAATGAAGAGATGAAGCAATGGATGACGGCTGTCCTGCAAAGGGGCTGTGACTCCGGGCGAGGCGACTATTTTCGGCCAAAGCGATTTCCCAAAAAGGCTGACAGCTGAGACCATGTCGGCAGCCCTCCCTGCACCAAGGGGAATGGGCGCTTCAGTGCTGAAGGGGACTCCAGGGGCAGCGCAGAGACCACTGCACCCTCGTAGATGGCTCTGCCCTCCCTCTCAGCCCTGGCGCTCCCCTTCCGGTCCCTGATGCTGGCTTTCTGCATCTGGTACTCAACTCAGGCATTTGGGGGTCCCGCCTGGCAAATCACACCAGCTGAATGCCCACACCCACCACCCTCCTTCTTCACTACCGTGATTGTGACTCTGTTCAGGACGGTGTCCCTTGTAGCTGGAAGTGGCCATGTGGCACCATTCTGGCCAATAAGACCAAAGTGGAAGTGTGCTGGTGATTCCTGGGAAATTTTACTTTCCTCATATTGTTTCTGCCCCTTCCCCCTTCTCTTAGTTGATTCCCCCCCCCCCCCCCCGCTTAGAATGCTAATAAGAAGCTGGCAGTGGACCGGCTATCTGGAGCCCATGCGGCGGCCAGGGGTGTAAGAGCTGGGCTCAGGATGGCAGAGCAGAGAGCAGGATGCAGCAGCTGGGGTGCTGGTGCGGGTAAGACAAGGCCATAATTAGTCAGCCACACCTGTGGCTGGGTTTCTGTTGTGTGCAGATGGGGAAGACTCAGCTGGAAGACACCCCGTTATTATGGCCAGCCTGTTCTTATGGCTGCTGTCTGTGCTGGCCACTCAGTGCATTGTTCTGGTGCACCTGGTTATCTAGAGATGCATGGGCTGGAGCTCTGAGTCATACATTATGCGTCTTAGACTTGAGGAGCTGATAAAGAATCTTAGAAAATTGGAAGGGGTTCTAAAGTAGAGGAGGTGAGGTAGTAAACACACAAACAAACAAACAAATGTAGGAAGAAGGAAAGACGAAGCAAATCATTTTTGTTCAATAAAGGTCACTTTTTACAAATCCCCAGTGTCACCCACACACCCAGGTTTTTTATGGGCCCCACACAGGGCGAGGGAGGTGGCATGGGAGAGCTTAGCTCTCAAGGATGGGCAGAACTGATCTGAATCTTTAATTCCTCACCGATAACCTGTCTGACCGTGGGCAAGGTGCTTAGCCTCTCTGAGTTCTTGTTTGGACAAAGATTTCATGTGACTTACAAACAGAGACACGCCGGGAAAATTTTAAAAAACAAATAAATTGCTGAGAAGATGGAGGACAACAGAGGACACCAGTGAGTCAGACCGTAGGGAGTGTGCGGGAGGCCTTCCCACAATTTGGCTCGCAGCCCAGCAGCCAATAAAAAGGGCGAAACACGTCGAGTTTGGGATTCTTATGACTCACAGAAGGAGGCAAGGCGGTTCCCCAGGAGACCCACAGCCATTCTCGATACTGGATTCAAAGAGAAAAACATCTTCCACGGGTCTTCTTCGAGACGACATAGGTGTGATGGAGCCTGTTCTGAAGTATTTTACACGAGATCATCTTGAAACGAGTGGTTGAAGAAGTTTGGAAAGCCCCGTCCATCAGCCCTGCTTCTTGCAGAGACCCGCACTGGTGTAGCAAAGGCCCCATAAACCTCACAGTAAACGAATCAGCCTTCCAAGCCTCTGCAGCAGGGAAGAGCCTCTTCACCTTCTTCTTTCTCTTGTTCCAGTCTTTCCATAGCAGCTGTCCATTAGTGTATCATGGAGGACCATGGCAACCGCTAGGGCCGTGCAATCAACGTCCTTAACAGGATGCATGGGGTGGATACAGCAGTGTGCATTGAAGAGTCATTTTAAAATGAAACATCTCTCGATGAGATGGTGAAGTGAAATTCAGGAAGAGGTGTTCTGAGTGGGGGGAGGTAGGTAGAGGCGGGGAGCGTCTGCCTCGGGGTAGGCATTCAGTAAGTGTACATAGATTAAGCTCTCTTTCTGGACCCAAAGAATGGTCCCTTGCTAAGGGATTAGGGCCAGTCTTAGTGTAGGAGCTATTCTTTTCTACCCGGATTATGTGAGGTAAAATTTCCCTTTGATAGGTTTCCTCAGAGCAAAAGTAACAGTCCTGGACACCTTAGCGGACAGGAAGTGTATTACTCATAACTACACACGTAGTTTCCCCAACAGGAAGGTCATGGGAATAAGGGAAAGAAAGGCCTGGTGTGGCCATGTCATTCCTGGGGCCTCCTGCAGAAAGCCGGGCCCACTGCCAGAGCATGGCCAGAGGAAGGGCAGCCTGCAGCCTTGACCTTAGCAGCCAGGCCCGTTTTTATTTGTTTGTTTGTTTGTTTGTTTGTTTGTTTTTGAGGGGATCAATTTTGTAGCTTCTATTGAACAAAAAGGCTGCCACTCCAAGTCGCCTTCACTCACTACTAACTCATTGTCTTGCTGGGCTTGTGAGATGATTCTTCTTCGATCTTTGGAGTGTGAGGACAGGGTGAAGTCACATGGGAGAGAAGTGGGATGTTCAGGGATCAGCCTCCTCCAAGAAGCTAAAGATCCATAATAGTGTTGCCTGAAGGGACGGGGCCTGGGGGCTTCGTATCCTGCTCCTTATCTCTGCTGTCAAGGAGTTTCCTCATTATGGCTTCATGCTTGGTAGCTAGAGCCGCGTCTTGGATTAAACCATCCCAGGGAACTTGGCTGGGGAGAGGGCAGGCAGGATGGCTGTGTGCTCCCAGGTTCCTACATGTGAAGCATTCGAAATGAGCCTCGCAGGCTCTGTCAGGTCTCCTAGCCCAGCCCTTCTAAATCCACTTGACATCCATATTCAAGATGTGTCCAAGACCGAGCTCATGCATGGATAGATTTCAGGAGCAACCCAATTCCAGGCGGTCCCTCCATTCTGCCTTTGTGTTTGTATCAATGTTTCTCGAACTTTAACAAGCCTACGTGTTATCTGGGGATCTTGCTAAAAGTGCAGATTCTGATTCAGTGGGTTAGGGGGTGGAGCTTGATATTCAGCCTTTCTGATAAGCAACATAGTGATGAGGACATTGCTGGTCCACCAACCTCACATTGACCGATGAGGCCTTACATCAGACCAGTAAACACTGTTCCATGCGACGGCTGGTTCTTACATTTCTCCCGAACATCCCATAATGCTTTGCTCAATACGGCATCCGTGGGTACCAACTTTCTAAATGTTTGGCAGGCACCATGGGGCTATCAGGAAGTTACAAAAGCCAACCTCATTCCTCAGAGGTTCATGGATTGGCACCAGGATCACAGGCAATTAGAGAGAAGAAAATATCTTCGGCCCCCTCTCAGCCCCCGGCCACTTCAGTTTTGATTCCTGTGTTGAAATCCCCTCTCCTCACCTGTTCTTTTGCCCTCTTGTCTTAGTTTCTACAGAAGGACTGAAACTAACAACCTTTGAATTTAAGTCCTTAGAGTAATTTCCTTCTTGCAGGTTTTAAATTATCAACATGACTCATCTCTTCCTCTGCTTTTTGAAAGTCTGCATTTCCTTTGTCCCCTGCTCACCCCCAAGCCCACTCACTCCTGGGATGTGTCACAGGTGCTTCGTCAGTTTCCCTGAGACTCCCCACCTTGCTTCCTCACATCGACCTTCGCTTGGGGACACAGGCTGTTGATGCCTCTTCCATCCACACCTTTCTAGCCTCTTAGTGGCTCTTTTCACACATGGCTTCAGGTGTTGCTCTTGGGTTGCTAGGCTTTCTGCAGAAGACCCACACACCCTCTCGGAGAAAGGGGATGATTCACAGGTTATGGGAGCCACACATGTGGGCTGGGACCACAGCGCAGCTCAGAAGCTGGGAGGCTCATCATTTTATTGTTGGGCACCTCACTCCAAGTCACTGGGCCATGTCCAAGTCATCATAATTAACATATGTAGATCAGCTGGTAATGGGACAAAGTGGGGACTGGCCTGGACTGAGGGGCAGTGTCTGGGGTGTCAAGTTGCACCTGAAGGAGTAGGTGTCATACCGAGAATCCTACACAGAGTCTAATGGGGTGCCTTGATCCGGGTCCTGATTCCATTCATTCAAACAACTCAGTCCATTGGGTGGGGCCTGGTGATAACAAGTACAGACTCACCCAAATCGACATCCGCGAGCCAGCTGATCTGTCATTTAGGGCAGATCAGGAGTTTAAAGAGGGCAGAGGGCATCCTGAGCTAGACTGGATTCTGAGGGCATGCTCTTGTAGGTGGTGGAGTTTTGCAAAGTGTGCTGAAAGATTCACAGAGTTGTAATCTGTCAATCTAGCACGGTTTGCTTTGTTCGAAGCAACCATTTCGCGAGGGATCCGCCACCTGCGGTACAGAGTCTCGTTCCTTATCTCATCGAGGTGTGACTTGCAACATGTTATATTGGGTTTGTTTGGTCTATTTTGTTCTGTAAAATTTGAAAAAGTGGTGTGATCAAATATGTTTATCTTTCTTTTATAGCTTTTGGATTCCTGTGTCACTGTCGTTAGTATAAAGAAAAGCTGCTGATTTTCATGTGTTCCAGAAGTTTGTTTTTTTTTGGGGGGGGGGCTGGTTTTCTAGGTATATGCATGTGCAAGGTTTTTACCAATTTCTCCTTGTATTCAATGCACTTGTGAGACTCTCTAAGATAATATTAAGTTATAGTGGTGGTGGCAGGCATCTGTATATGGTTCCTGAACTTACATGGCTTAGTTTTCATATTTTACAGTTTGGGATGACATTTTAAGAGGATTTTGGCTACAGATATTATCACAGATTTTTCCACAATTTCCTCTACTTTGGAAATAATCACTGCTATTTTATCATATAATTTTTCAGTAATTTATTGATGCAATCATTTGGTTTTTGTTCTTTAATTTGTCGATCTAATGCATTCAGGGAATACGGGTCGAATTTGGACTGCTTTTATGTGTTTAGATAACATAACTTGACCATGGTATGTCATTATTTTGATATACTGCTGGATTTTATCCACTAGTGTTTGGCCTTTACTTATGAATTTAGAAGTAAGATTAATATATAATCGAATTCTGTATTGAAAATAAGCTGGCTTCGGAAAGTTAAATAGGATGCTTTCCATCTTTTTTTTATGAGCTGCAATCATTTAAATACCATAGAAATCACCTATTATTTAGAAGTGAGGTAGAACGTAGCTGTGAAACGTTTGGTTCTGGTATCTTTTTTGAAAGTAGAAATTGGTTTATCTTTGAATTTTCTATGTTACTCAGTCTCTTCGTGGTTCCACTTCTCCTTGGGTGACTTTCGATAGTTTAAACTTTTCCGGGCAATCTCCCATTTCCTTGAGGTTTTTAAACATGTTGTCATAGTGACATACGTAGACTCATCTGTCATTTTTCATCCCTTTCATATCAACATGCCTTCTGTCGTGTCCCTAATGAACGGGCACTCACAGAAGAACAAATCCAAATGGTTCAAGAAAATACAAACATTTTCAAACACACAAATTACATTAAAAGTGGAATACCTCTCTGTAGCCATCATATTAACCATGCTCAGAAGTGTGGAAATGCCTGATAAATGAGCTGGTGAGGGGTAAGTACAGGTGAGGAGTTTCTTCATACACCGTCTGTGGAAAAGAAATTATTGTAATTGTTTCACATGATAATCCATCAGGGTCTTTCGAATTTAAAACATGTATCCTGTGCCCCACCTATCATACTTTTGGGAATCGATGCCATAAAAAATAAAAGTACCAGTGACTGTTGTGTAAGACTATCTAAGTTAAAAAAGATCCTGGACAGTAATTAATCCTAAATACTAGAAGAGTTCAATAAATTATGGCCCACCCATACCCTAGAATATTAGTTTGCTATTAAAAAAAGGAACCATCACTAAACCAGCTGATTTGGAAGAATTTCCACAGGGTTGGATGAAAATCTAAGACACAAAGAACTGTGTATTATGTATTATGAACAATGGCCAAAATTCCCCCAAACTCTGTGTATGGATGTGATGCGTTAGGACAAGAACATGGGTCATTTGTGAGTCTTGGGGGACATCAGATATAAGGGGCAAGAGAGAGAATGGAGAGACTGGTAGAAAAAAGAGAGAGAAACAAAAATTGTACAAAAAAAAAATCCCTCATACGTGCATATATAATATGATCTCATAAATGTAAGATTACATATTCAAATGTGTACTTTTGCACAGAGAAATTAGGAAAAAAGATGAAGAGTTAAGTATCTATTGACTAAAGGGATGTCTATAATTTACCGCAAAGTAAAAAATTAGCAAGTTGAAGTGAAGTAAGTACCGTATAATGATATTCAGCGAAAGCCAGCAACGAAACCTCTGTTAGGCTGGATGCGCTTGTATTTACTTTCGCATGAGCAAAAGGAAGGGAGGAAGGTAAGACGGCCAGCTTCGCTTTCATATCCCTGCGTCCGTCAAGATTCACTTGCGACAACATACGTGTATTATTTTTATAATTGAAAACCATCCAAAAAAGGGAAAAAAGAAACCATTAAGGAGAAAGTAAAACGAATCAGTAATTACTATTGACATGGAAACACGTATGCTTCCGAGAGTCTTTTGTCCATCAAAGCCGTTCACGTATTTATCGATAGTAGTTGGTTGTCCCTCTTCTTGTGACACCAGTAGCCACTGGGCCGTCACCTGGACGTATTAATTCATTAAGGGTTACAAAGTGGTGATATTATCATTCTATTGTTTCTTCTCTGTGTATCAGCTGGATTACTTCTTTAAAGGGAAATTCCCTCTCATCTACTATTTGATTGCAATAATAATTTCACAAGAACTATGCCGATTAGATATTCCTGCTGCAGCAGAAGTCAAAATTAACCTTTACACACACACACACTGTGGCAGATTAAACACGGCTGCACGTTCTTCGACATTTCTCCCATTGAGCGACGAGATCTATAATCCCTCCCTCGAACCCGAGCGGGCTCTGGCACTGCTCTGACAGAGCTTGTGCTCTTTATTCTGAATTCATTAGGAATTCTGAACTTTCCTATGGGAAAGGTGGTACTATGCCAGTATCCAAGCCGGGCCTTACGGGACTAGAGGCTTACCTCTTGGAAGATTTGCTCTCAGGCGATGGGTAGTTATGTAAGAAGTCTGGTTACTCTGCCGGAGATAGGATGGCGAGGACCCTGAGATCACTGAGGGAGAAAGAAGCCCAGTTGAGCGGAGCCTCTGGGCCTTCCTCACTGAGGAGCTGGACGGTGAGTGAAGCTGTCGCAGACCCTCCAGGCCAGTGGAGCCACCAGCTGAAATCCCAGGATGCCACGTGGAGAAGGATTGCTCAGCCAAGCCCTCACTGAGTTCCTGACCAACAGAACCGTGAGGTATAATACAGAGTTCATTGTCTTAATCCACTAAGGTTTGGGGTTATTTGTTATTGAGCCCTGACACATACCACACAGACACACACACGCCATTCCACACTGTTGCTTAGAAAGTTTTAAATCTTGAAAGCACTCTCGTACAAGCGGCATACTTGACCAAGTCCTTGTTTATCTGTCTCAGCATAGTTCTTAACTAGTTTCTCTCAATCTACTCTGTCTCCAGTCCAACGCACCGTGTCCCCTGCTACCAGATCAAACCCGTGACAATAACCCTACGTTCATGTCTACGTCAGTTAAGTCTCTTCAGAAAGCTATAGAGACTGGAGAATTTGTTGAAGGACGCACAGGAAGTTTGTGGAAGAGGAAGGTGAGCAGGGCAGCCTGGCTTCAGAAGACAAGAGCCCATGGCAACTCTGTGGGCCTTAGCAGTGGGGCTTCGTGGACCTGCCTCGAGATAGCTTGGTTCTACCCGCCTTTAGTCTTAGATTGGTTTCATTGAAAAAATTATTTCATTTGAAAAAGTTTCAAATCTGATCATACAGTATGGGTCACAGTTGGTGGCATAAATGTAGTCATTGTGGGAATTTCTGCGAGCCGATAGTTTTCTGGGTGTTCTGGGTACAAGTCCACCCCTTACCACCCTTTGGTTACATGCAAACACACACACTCTACCTTTTTTCCTGATTATCCAAAGGTGACCCAGGATAGCAGGTGAAATGCAAAAAGCACTCAGTCCCTCTTTGGGGGTGGCGGGGAAGCAGTTCAAAGTCATTCTCCATGGCGGCATCTAGAAAGGAGTTCTCAAGTTCACTGTCATCCAAGTCCATGCTCTCCTGGTGATGCCGATTTCTACTGGAGTTTCACTGTGAGTTCATATCGAGTATCTGCAGCCTATGAACCAAGGTGAAATTTAACCATAACCAGTATGACTCGTGCACAATAATGGGAGAAATAAGGAGGGAAGAGAAGCATAGGCAGAAAAAAATAATAATACTTATTTTTGCAACTGGCATTTAAGACCCATCCCCCTGTGAGGTGGGCCAGTTTGCTGTTCTTCAACCATCAGAGACATTCAAAGTCTGTATAGGATGGTGGTGGTTTCTGTCAACTCCTACTTTTATGTAGAATATACAAGAAGAGGCAAAAAATATTTTATTACATTTCACACTCTTCCTGAACACATATATCTTTTCTCTTCTCTTTTTTTTTCTTTCTTTCTGTTGCCATTTCTCTAATTGCATAAGAAAATGACAATGTGGTCAGGTGGCATTCTTAGTTTCCAATTAAGGAGAACTTTTTTGGGTCACTTGGGCACCAAAACCTTGAGGCCAGTGGAGCTTAGAGGTGTGAGGACAAGAAATAACACTTGTGAGTGGAGCATTAGGTAGAAACATGAGATGTGTCACTACTTCTCGCCTGTCCCCACCCATCTCCACCTCGTGGTTTCTGGACCTGTGCACTTGGGCTCTGGTTCAGAGGCTAGATCATCTCAGTCTTCAAAATGTTGTCTCAGTATAAAGAACTCATACAAGTCCACATCACAAAAACAAACAGTTCAATTAAAACCCCAAATAGGCATTTCTACAAAGAGGATGCACAGATGGCCAATAAGACATATGAAAAGATGCTCAACATCACTGATCATCAGAGAAATGCAAATTAAAACCACTCTGAGCTATCACCTCACACTTGTCAGAATGGCCATCATCAATAAATCCAAAAAAAAACCCAACCAACCAAACAAACAAACAAACAAACAAAAAACCAATAGTGTTAGTGAGGAAGTGGAGAAAAGGGAACTCTTGTGCACTGTTAGGATTGCAAATTAGTACAGTCACTATGGAAAAACAGTTTAGATGTTCCTCAAAAAATTAAAAACAAAACTATCTTATGACCCAGAAGTTGCAACTCTGGGTATTTATCTGAAAAAAAAAAAAACCAGAACACTAATTTGAAAAAATTAGTGTTATTTATAATAGCCAAGATATGGAAGCAACCTAAGTGTCCATCCATAGACAATTGGGTAAAGAAGATGTGGTACATATGTACAATGGAATATTACTCAGCCATTAAAAATGGAATCAATTATTATTTCCAATGACATGGATGGACCTAGAGGGTATTATTTTGAGTGAAATAAGTCAGAGAAAGATGAATACCTCATAATTTCACTTATATATGGAATCTAAAGGAAAAAAAATGGAGAAACAAAACAGAAACAGACTCACAGATACAGAGAACAAACTGGTGTTTGCCAGAGGGGAGGGGGTTGGGGTTGGGTAAGAAAAGTGATGGAATTAAGAAGCACAAATGAGTATTTACAAAATAGTCACAAGGATGTGAAATATAGCATAGGGAATATAGTCAATAATATTGTAATAACTAGGTATGGTTCCAGGTGGGTACGAGACTAATCGAGGGCATCGCTTAGTAAATGATATAAATATCGCACTATTATGCTGTACCCCTGAAACTGATGTAAAATAATATTGAATGTCAACTCTAATTGAAAAAAAATAGATGTCTCTGTTGGTGACATAGCTAAATGTTTACATAATTCAAAGGAATTGATGGACTTCTTAGGCATAATAAGAAAAATAAAAGCATTACGCCAATGTATCTTTAGTCTTCTTGTAAGACTTCCTGAGATATCTATAGTTCTTGAAATAACCATTCTCTCTTCTGTTTTAACTCCTTATGAGTCACAAGAGACAAAATAGCACATAGATATATGATGAGTACTCAGTGGTGAAATAGTTGATGCAGGAATTCAATGCCATTCAAAAGCAGAGTTGAAGTAATAATAGGAGCTAAATTAAAAAATATATATATATATATATATATGGTTAAAAGAGTTTAGCTTTGGTTTCAGTTTTGACCTTAGTCATTGGAAGGGCAAAAAGCTAGATGTCTGCATCAACAGTTTTGGGATTTCTGAACTTATGCGCAAGCAAAGGTCATGTGATGATCCAGGTCCCATCATATCAATATATGTAACCAAGCACAAGTTTATTGTGGATAACCGAATATTCGGTTCCAAGTATAACTAAGGCCTTAGATGCAACTTAGAGTGAAAAATCTGTTAATGTGTTCTATATGTTGAAATGCTGAACCAATTGAAATGTAAATGTACATTAAACAGTGCAAGAGTAAAATCCTGTAAAAACCAACCATAATGTAAGCAGTCAATGTTGTGCGCAAAAATAAAGACGTTTCAAATGGTTAAATAAAGAAACAACAACAAAAAAATAGAATGTCGTTAAAAACAAGTAATAAGAGAGAGTATGTGTTATCTAAGCACTATTAGAAGCACATAGTGACAGCACTGGGTGGAGAGATGCCTATGGATATGTAACAAACACTAAAAGGTAGAATGGAAAGAATAGAGATACGGAGATTTGATGACATCATTTCCATATTTGTAGTTATTTGGCATGCAAGAATTTTTCATAAAATTAAACCAAATAACCTTTAAGAACTGTAATTGATTTTTTTTGTCTAGTCAATTTTAAATTCCACCTGTAATCTTTCCAGAAGATTTTCTAGGTGAGAATTCTTCTCCTCCCATGAGGACGAAGTAAAAGAAGGATGTCAAGAGTCCCACCTCAAAATTTCTCGGAAGGACTCCAGAAGAATGGACAAAAATATCCACGATAAACCTTCTTTGATCCAAACATTAAAGAAAAGAAGAAGAAAAAAGATATAAAGAAGAAAAGACAATGCTGGGGGAGAAGGGAAACTAATCAAACGTTGAAACAATCTGTTTCACAAGAATGTTTGACAGACATGATCTTGGTTTTCCAAATACCATCGAAAACATAGGGGCTAACATTTAAACAAAAACCTTGTCACAATAATTGCTAAGGGTTGCCAGCCCTTTTCAGAAGTGGAAGGATTCTGATATCTGTCCAGGCTGTGAATTCTAGATGCGAAGAACCTTCTAGAAGACATTTGACTGTCGTGGTTCTGCTGTGCACAAAGGGTTACTAGCACCACTAAACATGCTGGTCTTGTGTCAGACACACCTGGTATTTACACATACAGAGACAACAAGATATCGTTTTCCCCACCCAAGTTTGAGAGCACCGTGGAATCACACTGAATTCTATTAAGCTTTTACTTTATTTTGCTTGTCAAAAAATTTCTGTGTCTCCGACAGATAACAACATAGTGAATCAGAAGGGGAAAAAAAATATGCATCAAGTGGAAAATCAATAAAGCAAAATGTTCTGTCACTGCCACTGAAAATGGAAAGCACATGATGAAACATGAGTGATTCGGGGATCACAAGCACGCCTAGTTTTGCTCACACCTTTCTGTGCTGTTTTCAGAAAGTACCTGCATTATGCGGCACCAGCGTCATGCAGCAAAATCGCTTGTCGGAAGCCAAAGCGTAGAAGGTCACGTGTAGTACTCAGTTTTCAGCCCAAGGTAGATGATATGACACATACAGGAGACAGTGAAACTGCTTTGATACGCATTTCCCCCAAAGGCTCAAACAAGTGGCCTTGGCATCCATAATGAGTTAGAAATGCCGCCTGAGCCAAAGAAAGTCACCAAGACACTTGACGGGTAACAGCGCTGGCAGAATAGAACTTGCCCACAACTCGCAGCTGGGAAAAAGTAACTGGTTTCCCCGGAACCCACTGAGGATGCCGCCTGGAGAGCAGCGGCGCCGCCGGCTGGGTGCGGCTGGCGAGGTCCCGCGGCTCATCCGCCCCGGAGGTGCGCGCGGGATGACGGCCGAGAGGCAGACGGCATCTGATGCCGCTTTTAAAACCATCTAGTGCCGGTCACACCGCTCCACGGCACATCACGTGTGTCGAGGTTTAAGCACAAACGTTCTCCGGTGCTTGCGTGGAACCCCACGCGCACGCGAAAACATGAGACGTGAAAACGCGAAGGCGACAGCGAGGAGCCCGTGCGCGTTTGCTCGGGTTCCTCAGAGGGCGGAGTCGGAGCGCAGGGCTCACGTGCCAGCGCTTCATGGGGGGATGTGAGCGCAGGCAGCGGAGGCGAGGGGCGGGGAGCAAAGCAGGGGAACGAAGGGGCCAGGACGAGATGCCTCACGTGGCCGCCGGCTCAGGTGCTGGAAGCTATGGGCTGCTTCTCGGGATTGTCCACCCGGGGGATGGAGGCCGACACATGTCTCCTTCAGCTCCAATCTCACACTGGCCAAAACCCTGCCCCACTGGACAGCGAGTCGCCTGCACTTCCAGTTTGCACACGTGGGTGTTGAGTGTCCAGGGAGGAGTCCCGTGACACCCAGACAGGTGCCATCGGCCCACACCGGTGCGAGGTGACTGGCGCCAGCAGCACACTTAAAGGCCAAGAGGACTGATGGCAAGCCTCTCCTAAGAGGTGTCCATAGTCAGCTTCTGAGAAAGCTCTTCACAAGGTGTCTTCCTCGAGCAGGGCACAGTGAAACCGCATTATCACTAACGAGTGTGTCATTAGTTCCAAGAGCTGAGGAGGAGACAAACTGTCACCTTAGTTGATTTCCACGATAGATAAAGAAAGGAAAGCTCAGTAACTGGGCGGCAACACCGCCATGAGCACGTTCCCGTAACAGCGCAGCGAGCACAGAACGGCCCCTCACGGGCCTCGGCGGGAAGTGAGTGCCCATGCGTGTGCCGCGTGGTGACCGCAGGAACCACGAATGCTGACATAATTATAATGCGTGCTCAAATGAGATTTCGGATTGTTCGTAAATCCCAGCAATTTTTTTTTCTAACGGTGGCGACAACAGTTTGGGACTCAGGTATGGCCTGGCATTGAGTTTTGGCTAACACCGGACCGTTCGGCATCGATCTAAAATATATAGCTGGTTAGACTCTGAGTTAGTATCATTCTTACAATTTGATAATCTTTCAGCGGCTGCATTGGACAGGGTGGGCTCTTCGTTTGGATTACTAAGAAGCACATGGTCAAGTTTGTGTTCACTTCTTCCCACTGTCAGGGCCTTAGAGATGCAAAAGGGAATTCCGTTGATGGTTTAATCCTTTCCCCTATTCCTATTTTCTTTTTGTTCTTATTTCCTCATCTAATAACATCAAAAATTTTAACCCGACTTTTCATGAAAGGTACAAGAGAGCATGGGAAGAAATTAGAAACAGCGTCTCCTGCTCCGCTCTCATTTCTATCGGCCGTTCCTCTCGGCGCTCGCCTGCGTGTGGTTGATATGTTGATATTGTGACCTCGTGGTGCATCAATTTTATCATTATTTATTGATTTCCTGTTCTTGTGTTCCTACTCAACTCTACCTTTGAAACCTTCTGTTCACTTTTCTTTTGAGATTTCTGAAATTATATTTCTGATTTCCAAGAGTGTTTTCCCATTTTCTGACTATTCCCTTGCGCCCTGCCTGAATTCCTGACCTGGAAATGATACAGGGCTGAAACGGTTTGCTTCACCAAAGGAATCAAACTTAGAAGAACACACTATAATATTCTACTGTCATTCTCTAAGACCCATCGGTTTTTTATGTCAGCCGACTGGAGGATTAAAAAGAGGTATGATAGGAACCATAAGTTTGCATCTTTCTTATCTGGGATGAGACGTAAATCTCTACTATTTTCCTCATGGCATGGTGCATTGTTTTTGATAGGCAGGACAGAGGGCCTCTGATGGCTTCCACTTGGACCTCCTTTTCAGAGTACCCCTTCTCTACTGTCTGAAAGCTAGTGGGGGGATCCTGCCCTTTGCTGTGGGATCTACCCGTGCACTGCACTTGGGGACTGGTGAAAAGAATCACAAGCTGAGTCCAGGGTCCTATTAAGTCCATAATGATACGAAGTCACAGCAAACTATCACCTGGTTGTCATGAGCACTTACTCTGAGGCTGACCTCAGTGATTTCCTAGGTCTTTTAAAATTACTGTCGTTTACAACTGGCATCCAGGGGTTACTAACGATGTGAGCCTTACTTTTCCCAGTGTATGGGTGCCAGCAGAAGTGGCTGCAGGTCCCTTCGGCAAAGGCTAGGGCAAAGGTTCTCATGAGTGACAGTATGATAAGGCTCTTCCTCGGAGATGTGTGATTTCCTTATCATTGAGAGGACCCAGGTTTGTAAATGACTCACTTCTGAGAATTTGGAGAGACGTCACATTCTTTACTGCAGCAACTCAAGATAAGCCTGGTGTGTGCCAGACCTAAAATTTTCTTGAGTTAGACATGATGTAATTCCCGGGATTCCCACGATAAATGGACACAGTTGGGGGTTTCTGGGCATCAGATCACTCCTTGAGCCCTGATCACTATCCTTTTCCTGCTGGCTTTTATAATGGCCCACCTTTGTTGTTTCTGGCAGGTAAAAAAACATCCACACTTATTATAGCCCCTACCTCACTGAGGTCAAGGACTCTACTTCCATCATAGCTCCCCTCGCCCGTTCCAGGTGACCCTCCCTCTCCAAGCGTGTCTGTGTGATGAAAGAGGAGAGAGAAGAGAGTGGGATAGACTGGTCAGAACCCACCTGACAAGGGAATACAAAGTCCTGGTTTTTCTCTAAGTTTTCCCAAGGGGTCCTGGCCTTTCGCACTCACCTAGCATGGTCTGGCGTTTGGTCCAAATCTGCAGTGACCCATTCAGCAAACTCTCAGAACCTTAACCATTGAGTTCGGGGTTTCTGATGAGTGCACCTATCGATAAACAGCCCAGCTCACACTTCTCCTCTGCCCTCTTTTATTCAGAATCCAAACTCAGATTCTTGATATTATATAATAAATGATTTCTGTAATTCCTTATGGAATTTTTTTTTCCTACTCTGATTCTGCATTTCATCTTCTGGGCCATGTTGACTTCAATCCTACTTATTAGGTGAACAACTGTGAAGATTGGGTCTGTGAACCCAACCCTACTAAGGAAAATGGCTTCTTTGGGGATACCAGGTGTAGGCAACTGTGTGCCCGGGAGCAAGGGAGGACCAGCGTTTCCCAGGTCCTCTTCATCCTTCCAGAAGTTTCCACGCTCACTGGTTCTCAGCCTGTCTTAACGTTCGTATGTGTTTTTCTGCAAATGTGTGAATTAAACGCATAGTGTAATGAAGACACCTGCCAGTTCAGGTTCTGATTTGGTATCTAACGGTCTTAACCTGGCAGCTTCAAGTATTAAGAGATTTTTTATTTTTTTTTCTCCCCAACAGGGTCATAGAAATTCTCTAAGTTTCATTCTAATGGAAAGATGCAAATTTCAGTGTTTGAGGTTTTCGTTGTTGTTATTTGTTGTGTGTGTGTGTGTGTGTGTGTGTGTGTGTGTGTGTACTATTTCTTTGTTTGCTTAATTAAAGTTGCTCGGTGCCTTCAGAAGCCCTCCTACCTTCTGGTTCTGGCATTCCTCATCCTTGTCAGATTGGTGAATAGCAGCATCTCCTGCCACCGGCCACCTACCCCCAGCCCCATGCCTGCCCCGGCTCTGCCGTCAGCGGGCACACAGTCCAATAACGTAACTAATTGTCTCTATCGCACAGGCTGCCATTTTCCATTCTGGATGCGGATGTGAGCCTCACCTCCCTGGAGGGCTGAGGTCTGTGAGTGGCACCACGCCAGGCCTTTGCACATCAGTCATCGGACAGCCCCACTGCAGCCAAGAATGCCCGTCCAAGCACGGTCCACACAGCTCACGGCGCGGAGCTGGGAAGGACCACTGACCTCAGGAGGGAGTCATGAGCCCCTCTCTAGGCCACGGCCATGGGACCAATTAATTCCACTCATCTCTCTGTGTCTTCATTTGAGTTTTCGAAGTCTAACTGGCCTTGCTGAGGTCAGGCTAGGATCAGTCACTTTCGGGTCAGACAAGTCAAAGGGAGGAGCTTGGCGATGGTCACTGTAGGTATCGTCATGGGCCAAGCCCCCCCCCCGCCCCCAGTTTGTGTCTATAACAGGGTCACGCTCCGATGCCAATGGGATGTGTTCAAACCTTTGGCGTCTCAGTGATTAATTTCGGCATCAAGTGCCCTTGCTTCCAGACCTCTCCCTCCTAATCTGCCAATTTCTTCTTTCCACACTGACCATCAGTCTCCATGCCCTGAACTTTCTCTGTTCGCTCCCAGCTCTGCCTTGGCGTAACCCCTTCCCACAGCTCTCCTCACGGGTCTAACGTCCTGCCCGTGGGATCCGGCCTTTCCCCTCCTCCTTCAGGAAGTCTTCCCTGGACACTTACTCAGCACTTTCCATATTTTTTCTTTCATTGCGACTTGTTTTCCTGTGCTGTGTATTGTCTCCTCGTGTCACCCAGGGCTCCAGCAGGAAACAATACGCTCAAATTGGGCCATTTGGGGAGAGTTTAACAAAGGTATCGTTTACAAAGGTGACTGCAGGGTGAAGGAAGAATGTCATTCCCTGAGACGAGTGACAGCAACCTGTTACCAGCCCTGGGTCTGAAGGGGTGAGGAGCGGGAGCAACCATGGGGAGAGCTCCAGGGCTAGGAGACGGGACCTGCAGCCCCACCCCACCCCACCCACCCGCCAAGGAAGGGGCCGAGGGACTAAACACTCCGACTTATTCTCTCCCCTTTCACCACGTCCTGCGGGCACTCCCCGTGGGCGCAGTCCGCAGAGCACAGAGGATACTGGCGTGGTGCGTGCAGAGTGGCCTCTTGGGCCCGGGGCAGGGCAGAGAAGGCAGAAAGTGGGTCTGCGCTGGGGGAGCAGGGTTGGCGACAGAAAACCTCCTCTTCGTAATCGGATACATTATTATCTTCTCGTGGCCAGCCACCAGGTTTTCACCCTGCCCTTCACCTCTCCCCATCGAGACTAGCACTACCGGAGACATTCAGTCCAGCATCTTGACTGTACAACGCAGGACAAAGGCATCGTCTGCCTCTCTGTCCATCCGCCTCTGTCCTGAGGCAGGGGAGTTGCTGCTCTGATACCCGGATTGCGGAATAAGGATCGGACCACTCGCGCTGGCCGTCGGGGCCTTGGGGTGTTGACAGGTCCCTGCGCCGTAGCGAGGCTAGTCCCTGTCCACCTGCACGCAGCTGCCTTGAATCGGGGTGCTCCGCCTCCCTCTCCTTCCTTCTCTTCCAGTCACGCGTGTTTCCAGGGGATGGGGCAGGGCCCTCTGAATACGATTAAAATTTTGGTTTATGACGAGATTGTGTAATTTGTCAGCCTCGAGTCAGCTTTACCAACAGCCCTCCACTAGGGAACTAGGAATCAGCCCAGGTAACCATCGAGGGGGACCGTTTTCCCACCATCGGATGCTCCCTCCTGCCTTCTGGCCACTGGAGTGCACGTGGCTGGCACCTCGTTGGATGAGGACAGATGTAGGCCTTCTTGAGTTTCTGGCTGAAACATCATCAAAACTTAGCCTGTGGTCACATTCTGGGCTTGACCTGATAAGATTGCACCGGGCCAGCTGTGGCTCTGGCATTGGCGAGGGCCCCCTAGTGTTCACATTTCTCACTGCAACTGTAGCTGGAGTTGCTCTTAGCAACTAAGGGACAACCTGAGGGTTGGGGCCAGTTTGCCAGGACCACACACTGAGCCAGGAAGCATCTTGTCCCATCTGAAATCTGAGAGGCTTTCCTCAGCTCAGAGAGTCTAGATTGCAAGAGGCAGCCCATCTTCCGATGGCATGGGTCAGTGGCCATCAGACTAACGCTCACTTAGCCGGGAAAACAGGCAAAATCTAGGTATACAAGATTTTGGAGGCATTTTCAGGTATTTCTATATTCGAGCCTACATCCACATAGATACATTTATATCTATGTGTATATTTAATATCATTGTTTTTTTCTCCAATGCCTTATTTTCCAGCCAGGATTGGGTCTCTACAATCTCTTTAAATCCTGCAAGACAGTCCTGGAAATTCTCGTGAGCTCTATATAGACCTCAGAGAGCTAAAACTTGGAGGCTCTGAGCTCGCCATCAGTATGTGGAGCCAACAGGATTCATGAAAGTATCTTTACTTTTGTATCTCATGTCTTTTTAATTTGAATTAGAGGCCTAACTTCTTGAGGCCCCAGGAAAAACCTGGGTAATCCCATGACTTTCGTCATCACACTTAGGTTCAAAAAAGTTCCATGATCATTTGAGGTCACAAAAGGACAGAGTTTCAGTTTAGAAATAGAAGAGTTGATCCCCATATGAATATCAAAACTCAGGTTGATTTGATATTTAAATCTCTCCCCACCCCCCAGCTGGCTGAGGGATGAACCATCTGCAGGAGAGAGAAATGGGGCTCCACCCTACCTGCCTCTCTCCATCCCTGGCGTCTCTCCTTCTCCTCCCGCTCCAAGCATGGCTTTGAGCCCTCTGACTGGGCGGGTGATGGGAACGGAAGGGAAGTTGGGGTTAGGAAAGTTTTTGCTTAACTGACCCTGTCCTAAGATGGGTGGCACCCCCTGGGGCTGCCAGGTGCTTCAAATTTGATTCTTTCTCTCACGGATCGCTTTCGTCACCATCAGAGACATCCCTGGAATAGTCAACGTAACCCCTGTGGTTTTAAAAACATACATTTTCCCTGGCTGGCAACTTCTCGTTCTCTCCTGCTGTCATGTTGGCCCGCCACACACACGTTTGCTTGTGGGATCCCACAGCCAAGCTCCACCCAGGACGTCTTCTTGGGCAAGGCAGAAATCCCCCCGTCCGCTCTCTCTCAGCTGGTCCACGACAAAGAATCCCACGGCATTGGCCAGGATCATCTCTGAAAGTGAAGATCCACCCCACGGGAGTGACAGTTCTCTACTCCACCCTCAAAGCAGTGGGTTTCCTTGTCTCTTGTCTCCTGATTTCACATTTCCTGGGTGAGAGTCGGACCCCAATGCACTGTGCCTCTGTGACGTGGTGACTTATACAGAACTTACATGACAACGATGTCCTCGGTCCCGAGGCATCGCTCTTACCCGGCTTGAGATGTGAGGGGAGCACACCCCACCCCCTGCTCCCTTCCCCACCGGGGGCAGGTGGCATTAGCGGCCCTCGACAAAGAAACACCCCCCTAATGTCATCATCCCAATCTCTTTGCCCCCAATATAGATGAGGGCTCTGAAGAGTCGTGAAGCCTGCTTTTATAATTCCTTTGCACATCTGCATATAGTCTACTTAGGAATAAGATGTATGGGGTCCCACTGTTCAATGAAAACTTGCACTTTGCTACCTCGGTACCTATGTGAGCGTTTGGCGTCAGTGAGCATCGTTAGTCTACTGAACCATTGAGCCCTATTTCATTTGTTTGGAGCTGCAGCCGGGGTCAAGGCAGGACTCCCCTGGGAATTTAAGCAGCCTGTCTACATACCTCACACCCGAGCTTTCCCACATGGCCTGCCTCCCTCTGCCTGGTCCTGGGATGCCTTTTGGAGCCTCAGGTCCTCATGGGTATGGATTATCAGGATTTGGGAATGTCTTCTGTACAGGACAAAAAAGTAAATATTTTAGACTTTATGGGCCGTACAGTCCTGTCACAGTGACTCAGCTCTGTGGCGGTGCAAAAGTCACTATAGACAATGCAAATGAGCATGGCCGTGTTCCAATGAAACCGCATTCACAGAGCAGGCAGTGGGCTGCATTTGGCAGCGAAATGGTGAACCTCACGATTCCGGGATTTCCCTGGGGGCGGAAATGGAAGAACACCTTGGCAAAGTCACGGAAAGCCCACAGGCTAAGGAGGGCAGGAACTGCTTCGTTCAGGAGATGCGAAGACATTAGAATTTTTTCAGCGGTGGAATTTGAAGAACGCTTCAGAACTTCAAGTTGGAAAAGGATCATCTTTGTAAAAATAGCAGGCTATGATGTTCAACACGAAGGAGCAGCAACAAGGGAAGTCCACACTGAGGCGCGTTCACGACCACCTGCCGTGGTCAAGGTCGCTACGGCTCCACCCAGCGCAAGCCGTGTGAAGTGCACTTGTCGGCCACTCTGCCTTCCAACAAGTTGGAAGACCCACCTACCTGGACACCACTCTCAAGTCTACCCTTCGCTTCATGAAAAGTTGTTCACAAACCAGTTCAAATATATAGAAGACGCTTTACCCCTGTGGCCCCACCCGAGCGAGCCCCGCTGGCTCCCAGCACCCAGCATCTGCATTTTGTTGCCTGAGCTCTTTTCATCAAAGGGGAAGGGCTCTGTGCCAGGGCCAGGCAGGCCTGGGGTGCTGGGGTGAGGAGTTAACACACCCCAGGAGCAGCCAGCAGCTAGTGACAGACAGGGGTGGAAAGTAAATACCCCAACTCCCCACCTTCCCGCACGAGGTAACCGAGGAGGAGTGTGAGTTACTCATTCTGGGACCTTTCTAGCCGTTTTGGGGCTCCGGGTGGCCCCAGTGGAAAGCAGCGCGCTCTTTGAGCATATTCCTCTTCTTGCTTTACCTCCCCACTCTCTGTGGCGTTTCCTGTACTTTCCCAACAAGGTCTTTGCTCTCACGTCCTGGCCCGGGTGCTACACTGCGGGAAACAGCCCCAAACAGAAGGCCGCTTTCTCCACGACCGTTCCGCTGCTGCATCAGGCTCCGTCGGGCGCCCACCGCGTTGCGTAACAGTCCCTGAATTCAGATGGGGCTCTGCCATGAAGGCCGAGGGAGTTTTCTAGAAATGGGCGTTGTTCCTCGTTGCATCACTTGCATTTCCCCTAGTCTGACGCACAGCGTTCAGGTCACAGTGTGTGGTGACTACAGGTCGCGTAGGTAAGAAGATGGCGAAGATGTTCGGTGTGAACGGGGGGGGGGGGGGGGCGCTGCTGCACGGCTAACCACGTGCGGTAGCCACCAGCCGCTTGCGGCTATTTCCATTACGACCGAATAAGACTTTAAAATTCAGGTCCTCGATGGCGTGAGCCATATTTCAAGAGCTCGTAGCTGCACGCGCTGGTAGTGACCATACGGGACATTGCAGACAGGGACCATTTCTATCATCGTACGGAGTGCTGGGCCGGGGAGCACCGTGAAGCGCCCTGAACTCATGGTTTGGTCGTGGACCGTTCTGTGTGGGTCACGAAGCTCGTAAACGCTTTCGGGGAACAAGCACCTACATGCCACGGGTGGTCATCTGCGGGCGGGCACTACTTCACAGTGCAAGAGAGAATCAGTGACGTGTCGTTACGGTTTTCAATGAGCACTGTATTTACACATTGGCGGAACCACAAAAAAAAAAAAAAAGAAAAAAAAGGACTTCAAAGTGTCCTAGCCAAACTGAGATTCGTGCTATGTGAGTAAATTTTCCAAAGTTCACATCCTGTGCTGTCCACGCAGGGTCGGGCCGAGTGAAGAGCTTTCAGACAGGCGTGAAGGTGAGCAAAGCCAAGGCCACTCACCAGCAATTGAGGTGGGATGGACCGGAAGCCAGGGTGGGCACATTCCTTCTCCAAGCATTCGACTGGGCAGTAAAATGTTTTGGAATTGGAATGTGTTCTTGTCTTAACGTAGAAGTTTCTCTCAGTGGGGTTGAATTTAAGCATTAGCATTTTTTTTTTTTTTGGATGTGATTTGAACTGGCAGCAGAGGGGCAAGATCAATCTCCAACTCAATCTGACGGCGCGTTTCCTGAGAGCAGGGCCCATGAGGTGCTAATTTCGTCCGCCTAAGATGTAGCTGAGAGCATGGTGGGCACCCAGCAAACGTTTTCCCAGTGAGTGCGTGATGAGTGACAGACAATAAACGAACACGGGTAACCTGAGTACGCCTTAGTTAACAGAGGGAAATGGACGTGGTCTCCCAAGATGACAGGAGGTGACGCAGTGTAACCACCCCATGCCGCACCCCCAAACCCCCTGTTTAAAATCTATTTTGCAGACTTTGAGCGTCCAGCTTCTAAATATTTAACAAGAACCTAGTCTATATGGGCCACGAGGGGGCTTCGAGGTGACGTAGCCAGGTCGTGGGGATAATTCACGGCAGGATGCTCGGGATGTCCTTGTGGGCGATGGGATGGATACCATAATTAAACAACAAACTAGTCTTTTAGTTTAAACATAATTCTAAAGTTATATTTATTTTTTTGAATAGGTAACATGCTCCCAATCCAAAGGCACAAAAGGGTTTTTAGAGAAAGGTCACCCTCCTTCTCCCCGTCCTCCGTCCGCATCCCTCCCCAGAGACAACCACTGTCACTGCTTCCTGTCTCTAAGAGACCGTCAGTGCATCTCAGCACAATGAGAGACACATGCGTCTCCTTTCATTTTATTTTATTTTATTTTATTTTTTATATATATGATACACCTTGTTTTGCTCTTAGATTTTTTTCAATCAACCATATATTGTTCCTGGTGCTCTCTACGCTGTCTCTCGGCCAAATCCTTCTCTGGGGGCTCCCGGCACCTCTCCTCTCTGCCGTCCACAGGTCCTCGTCTCCATGCTCGCGCTCATCTCTAACTCACCTCCCTGCGTGGTTCTGGGGCCTCCACGCCACCCTCTATGTGTTACCAGATTTATCTTCCTAAGGCGTCGTGTGGATGGCTTGACTCCCCTGCTCGAAACCCTTCGCAGGCTCCCCTTGCCTTCCCGACAAAGCCCAAGATGCTTTGCCTGATATTCCCGGCTCAGGCCCACCCCCCCACCCCACCCCACCAACCTTGCGTGTCCGTGCCCTCCCCTCACCTTCGTAGGGGGCACTTCATTGGAAGGCACCGCCCCAAATCCTCTCTCTTTCCAATCCTAGTGCTCTTTCAAAGACCTGCTGAAAAGCCCCTTCCTCCATGAAGTCCTCCCTCTGGTTCCAACCGCAAATGGCCTCTCCCTGCCGGACCCAGGCACAGTATCGAGTGTGTTCCTCTTTGCCCTGGAGCCATTCGCTTCTGTCTTCCACCTCCCACTAGACGGAACGCTTCATGGAGGACAGGACTGAGTTTGTCTTACACGTTTTTTGTGTCCTTCGTTCGGCCGGAAGCGATGTGTGCGCATCCTGTGTGTACAACCTCACACACAGTTGCTGGATGAGTGGGGACATCGCCGTGCTGTACATTTCAGGGCTCCGGCATTTCTGCGAGCAGGACCCTCGTTCTCGTTCTGAAGACGCTAAGCTGCTCTTCTGTCACTGCGTCACTCAGGGGAAATGTGGTCATTCCGCGCGAACAGGAAACCCATTCACTATTAAGAAGATTCAGAACAGGTGTGACACATCCTTATGTTGCTTGAGAGTACGTGTCCATACACTTAAAAAAAAGAAAAAAAGGAGCCTTTTCATCAAGCAAGGGAAGAGCCAGGCACATTAAGCAGTAATGTAATTGATTTGTTGTGTTTTTTGTGAAATGCCTCATTTATGTCAACAGCGGGCTGAATTTAAGATTTAAAAATATAAGACATTTTATCTGTTTGTAGCTGCGTATAGTTGCTATCTAACAGTCAGGTTCATTAAAATGTAGGTGACTTCAGAGAATCAAGCAAAGTTCTGCTTTTCAGGGTGGATGATAAGTAAACTGCCCGGCCGTTGACCTCTGGTAATGACTTTGGGGGACATAGATATACAGCCACCATCCGCGTATGTGTTTTTAACGTCTTCGAGCCCTTCCACGTAGCACCAGAAGTTCAGAGGACTGGGGTAGAGGTCTATGTAATTGGCTTAAGGTTTTTGCTTCGTCTGCTCAGCGCATTTCCTTAAGGCTATTTTCTGCATCTGACCTAAAACACAGCAGAGAGTTCCTGCTCCCCTGTTGATGGGGATACAGAGCTGGTTCTCTCCAGTTTCTCGCTAGGAAGAAAGGGGATGTATTTGCCCAGGCGCAGGGCCACTTGTCTGCGGAAAAAGTGGCGAAGGTGCCCCAGGAACTTCTCGCCGACAAAGGCGTAGATCACAGGGTTGACACAGCAGTGCGTGTAGGCGATCACCTCTGTCACCTGGAGGGCCACGTCCAGCTGTTTGTTCTGCTCACAGCTCATCTCGAAGAAGATGCTTTGAAAAGTGGAGAAAAAGAGAACCAGGTTGTAGGGTGTCCAGAAAAGGAAAAAGACCATCATGATGACAAAAATGAGCCGGATGGCCTTGTCCTTCTTTTTACTGGGGCATTTCTTCAGCATTTTAATGATTCCAGTGTAGCAAATGGCCATATTGAGCAGAGGCAGAACGAGACAAAACATATTTATTCTGACAGCCTGAAAACGTTTCCAGGTGTCTTCTTCACCCTCCGGGTAAAGCGAACTACAGAACGACATCTCAGACTCCTCCTGCGACTTATGGAAAACAAGCTCAGGGAGCACTGCTAGCCCTACCAAGACCCAGGTGAGGACACTGCTGATGATCCCAAAAGTGACGGTCCGGAACCGCAGGGCAAACACGGCATGGACGATGGCCAGGTACCGGTCTATGGTCAGCAGCATGATGAAAAAACACTCCCCGTACAAGCCCATGAAATAGAGGCCGGAGAGCAACTTACACATGCAGTGGCCAAAAACCCAGTTGTTCCACTTGGTGTAGTAAATCCAGAAGGGTAGGGTCGACAGAAAGAGCAAGTCAGAGACCGCCAAGTTGAACAAGTAGATGTTGGGCAGAATCCGGAGGCGCCTGTACTTTGTGAGGATTAGCAGCACCATCACATTGCCCACCAGGCCAACCCCGAACACGAGGGCATACAGAGGCGGCAGCATCTGAGACCCCAGCTCTTGGATGTTGATTTTCTCACACGGAATTGAGGGATCATAGTAGTAGGATGTGGTCCAGAGGGCCACTTCCTCAGTCTCGGGCCTGTCTATTGGGGTTGCCATTTTTCTTGTCCCTGTGATAGAAGAAGAAAAAAAGTCCCCACGATTAGGTACAATCACCCTTTGCAAATCCCAGTCGATTTATTTATTTACCCGACAAAACCACACGTGATAAACGGCCTATATATTGGAAGGTTGGAAGGTTCTTCAGCATGGATTTCACAAGGGACGTCAGAGCTGCTGTGGGGGAGGAGTCAGAAAGGAAAGACGTGAAGTTTTGAAAGCCAGAAAGATCCATAATGGGAAAAGAGAGAGATGTACTGTGGATGGTGGTGAAGAATGGGGCTGTCGATTTCTGAAAGCATTTGAAGGAAAAAAATACAAAACAGGAAAAAACAGGCTGGAAGATGATAATATAATAATAATTATTATTATTGCAACTTTTCAGTCATTTTATTTTACTGTTTATATATGACTTTCAAAGCATCTTACATATTTAAAAACCAAATGCTTATAATAATAACAGTGATTATTATTATTACGAATAATGACCCCTTCCATAACCCCATAACAATGTGCTGTTTATCATAGGTGATGGGGAAACTGAACCTTGAAGAAATTTAGTAATTTACCCCAAACCCTATAACAGGTAAATACAAAAGTTCAGACTAGATCTTTAGTATCTGTGTCCAATTCTCTCATGACTAGAGTCAAATGCAATGATTCTTGAGTTTAACTTTGGGTGACGTAGCAATGACAAGGAACTACTGTAACAACTCCAGTTACATGCAGTGCATGCTGTGGCCTTTCTCCTGGCCTCGATACTGCTGTCCAGTAGAACCTTGTGCGATGATGGGAATGTTTGGTATTTGTACTGTCCAATGAGGCAGCCGCTAGCCCTGGCTGTTGAGCTCTTGAAATGTGACCAGTGATATTCAGGAACCAAACTTTTCATTTTATTTAAATTTAAATTTAAATACCCATAGGTGGCAAGTAGCCACCATATTGGACTAGTGCCCAGTATAACACCTAACGAATAATAGCTACTTAATTAATAAATGTTTCTTAAATGGATAGAGGGATGAAGTAGAATAATTTTTACCCTGCTTTCCACTCTTCAGACTATTCATTTGAAATGTTATGTTCTGAAACATTTTGAAAGGTTAATATCCACATGGAGCACAGAACAATCTAGGATGATAAAGGTCCAGAAACATCAGCCGTCATTGGCAGAACCTGAAATGTTTTATATGAAAAATAAAAGTCTTCAGATTGATTTTCCATTATAGTTCTTTTTTTTTTTTTTTTGGAGGTGGGCATTAATATTTGTCTTCATTCTGGACCAAAGCTTTTTAAACTTCTTAATTAAGAGATTGGATTAGGCAATTTTTAAGGTCCCTTTGAGATAGACAAGTCTATGATGTGATCACTTTTCCTGTGGAAGAGGAAGTAGAGTTTCTAGACAGCAGAAATTTGAAGCCATAGCAAAAGGTCCACCCCGTCACGCAAGGAGAACTTGCTGAGAACCACCAAGTTGTGCAGGAGAAGAATGAGCTGCCTCGTGAGCCAGTAAGCTCCCTCCCTGGGGGTCCACGAGGATCCCTCAAGGTCAAAATCATGAGTAAATGCGAACTCCTTCCCAGCCGCAGACACACCCCAGCACTTGCATTTCAGGACGGCAAGCACACGGGCTTCCACGGCAACCGATCATTTTTATCAGTTGCTGGAGCAAAGGTTAGACCCCACTGTTTGACTGCGGTCAGTTCATCAAAGGCAGCTTGGTTTTGTCCACCTGCCAAGTGATTTTAGATATTCTTACCAACTTCCTTGTTCAAAAATTAGAGTTATTCTTTCTATTCAATAGCAGGTGTGTCAAATGTGGCTGATTTTTAGAATTGGGATGCAGCTGGTATGCTGTTTAGGTAAAAGAGATGATCCTGAAGAATCTGTTTTCGTGAGGAAGGTATGCGCATGCAGTTCAAATAACGCGGTCGGGGGGTGCTCAGCATGACCCCTGGCCCCTGGGACTCTCACCCCTCCTGTGCCATGGGGAGACAATCATTGCCTCCTTTCTCCATATTACTGTGTTATAATGGACATCACATGTGCTTATCATTTTGCATTCCAATATTTTAAATTCTGTATCCTGTACCTAGTTCCATGTGGTTAAAATTTATTAGACCATATGATTTGCAATGACTCCAACCTAGTGTATAGTCATTATTGTTTAATCAGCGCCTTATGGTTGTGTGATTATGTTGTTCTCAATTACACTTTGATAAATAATGCTACAATAAACTGCATTTTAAAGAATTATTCCTTCAAGCAGACCTCCCAAAGCATTATTTCTGCCTATGATCACATTCCTACGGCTCTTGATTCATCTGGCCAAATTGCTTCTAGAAAGTGGGCAACGATGTATATTCTCTTGGCACGAGTAGGAGGTGGTGCCAGTCTCAGCAAAGCGAAAAGAAAAAAATTATTTGGCCAATTACATGGGCAAAGGGGTGTCATTGTAGTTGTAACTGACACTTATTTAATTACTGAGGTTTTTCTTTTTAAACTGTAATTATGAGCCATTCATATTTGTGTGTGCATGTGTGTGTGTGTGTGTGTGTGTGTGTGTGTGTGTGTGTATTTCTCTTTATGCCCTTTACCCATTTTATTCTGCTGGATAGCTCTGCTTTTTTTCTTACTGAGTCATGCAAGTTTCCCCCCAGGAGACTTAACGCAGCCTCTATGGTTCAATGTACCTTTTAATGAGAGCGGCGGATACAGTCCAACTCCCGTCACTTCCGTGTGCCAAAGACCCCATAGGCCCACCGCCCTCCCTCGAAACACTTGCCAAACAACAGATTACGTCCCTCTCTGGCCAATCCAGCCTTTCCTGGAAGATTAGAAAGCCTTCTATCTCTGCCTTCTAATACAGACAAAAAGACACCAAATCAGTCAATCAACTGGTTCATCTAATAGCCTGACTCAGCATGGATTTTCAGAAAAAAAACTTGAAATATGGATGTATACATAACAATGTAATAGATAAATGTATGTACACACACATATGCAAAGTGTGTTTTCCCTGGCTTTCTAACAAGTCAGCATCAATGAACACAAAAGCACGAAGTGGAACTCCTGTGGAGTGCTCATAGTCCCCACAGTGGAGAGAGTATGAAGGTACAGGGAAGGCGACGTGGGCCCAGTTATGGGCATATTGACTGAAGAGGCATAAGAGGCCAAGTTTGGATGAGTGGAAGAGGTAAATACGTCATGATTTGATACACATCATGGTAAGAGTGGGAGACAGAAAGGAGAAACGGGAGGAAGCAAGGAGAAAATGGACGTATTTCACGATACACTCCCCACTTTGGCCCCATGTGACCTACTACATTGAGGTGGACCTCCCTCCCACCCCTCCTTGATCCGAGAGCCCTCCTGGGAAGTAGCGCGTCCCTTGCTCCATCTCCCTTTTCCTAGAAATCTACTGGTCTACCTGGACGTCTCTTCTAAGTCAGCCACTTCTACTGCATTGAATAAGTTCTCATGCAGATGAGAATACAAAGAAGAAAAGGATACCTGTTAATTTAGCAAAGTCCTCTGTGCGTCCAGGGATAGCTTAGGTCTTGTCACTGATGAAGAGGAGACACCACCTACTCAGAGACATTAATGAGGTGGTAAATATCCCAGCTTCCTCTTTTGAACAGTCTGGCATCTAAGATTTTGCAAATTTTCAGAAAGATATCAAGTTTGGAGCAGTTCTTGTTTTCTACACTAAACACTAAGTTGAGTAATTCCTGAGCTGCACACTGCTGATGTTTGGCTTTCTTTGGGTTCCTGCATTCACTTGGCATTTCTTGCTTTGGGGAAGGGAGAATAATTCTTGAAAAAGTGTTGCTTTGACCTACGGGGAGGAAGACTTTAAAAAAAAAAAAGATATTGGAATTTCTCTGTGAAGGAAGGATGATGACTAGGGAATAACTTAATTATTCTACATCAGTAGGAGACTTTGATGAGGTGGGTGTAGCACAGGTTTACACAACCCAAGAAGATGTGAATTTGAGTCTCAGTGGTAGCACCTACAGCTGCATGACCTGGGGTCAATTATTTAATCTCGCTGGCTCTCCGTTCTCTCAACTGTAAACTGGAAATGATGATAACTACGTCATCGGGTTGCTGTGGAACCGACTCGGTGTAATGTGAGAAGGCTCTAGGGCTAAGCAAACATGAGGTGTGGATGGAGAACTACTGGGACATAAGCTTCCCAGGGCAGAGCCAAATGCCTGCTGCACGTGCTGATGCGTCCAGGGGGACCCAGCCTGGTGCCGGGCACAGAGAGGTGCCCACGCGATATCTGTGGGACGATCTCCAACCATGTACGATGTCATCTTTGACAAAGTGGCTAAGTGGACAAGGCAATGAACTTCACCCAACGTTCTCACACCTGCATGTGGGAGTGTGCTCTCTGCTCCCAATGTCACAGAAAGGACAGGAAGAAAGGACGAGCACGCTGCTGGGAGGGCTCAAGCATATCGTGGGGGCCCTAGCTTGAGGGAGCTTAACTGGAAGCCTCTGGTCTGAAAAAGAGACGCCGAAATGTTCTTGGGCATTTTGAGTTATTAGGGTTGGCCTTTGCCGTGGGCTCTATGAGGCAGCGCAGGGTGGGGGAGGTTACGAAGAGGCAAACTTCTGGCCCCATGAAAGGAAGCTCCAGCAGATCTCACAGAAGGAGGCGTATCCGGGGACCCCGCCAACAGAGCTGTAGAAGCACAGCCGACGTGGCCTTCTGTGTGCTGTGCAGGCACCTGTGTGAGGGCAGCCTCTGGCGTCAGGCACCATTGACACTAGGGACTTACTGAACAAAAGAAGGAAGAAAGGAAGGGCCATCATTTTTATAATCAAAATTTTATGTCAGAAAAAGACAAACTTTCTCCACGGGTAAGAGGTTCAAATAGACAATTCCAGAGTTCTCGCCCAACTCCAATGGCATTTCTCAAGACTCTCTTTCTGCCATCAACCCCCACTCAGGCCATATGGGGTACCACTGGCCCCCAGACATGCTGTGGACAGTCCCACCTCTCTCCGTTTGCTCACTTAAGCCTTTTCTGTTCTTCCTGTGCCGGTCTGAATCCTACCTGTGGTTAAGGCCCATCCTGCCTATGACGATGCCCCCTTTCTGCTCAGAAAGACGGGACTCCAGTCCCCATCAGCAACGCGCACTGTAAGCAGAGATCACGATAGCACCTACACCCATGTGAGGATCCGGCGAGGCCACGCACGAAGACACTTCGCACAGCACCTGGCTTGTAGGAAGTGCTCCGCTAATGTTAACCGCGATTGCACGCGTCTTAAAGTAGCAGGCTTTGTACTCACCTCCTCCTCCTCCTCCTCCAAACTCTCAGAGCACTACGGTCTCCTGAGTATTCTGGAGCTCCATGTCATCTGCAGAGAGATAAGCGCTCACCTCAACCCTGCCCCTCTTACTGCCTGGATTCCGAGCAAGTTAAGAAATTGGAGGGTCCAAAACGGGCTTGTTAACTGAACCAGAATGCACGGACGACTCTCCTGAAGCAAAGGCGACACCGGGACCCTCGGGCAGCTCTATTTCAAGAGGAAAAAAGGACCGAGCTGAGCCCAGCCTAGTCTTTCCAAACTTGACCAACAGTCACTCCACCCCCAGCAAAGGAGAGGATGAAAGCCCGGTGCGCCCAGACTGAGTTCGCTTTGCAAGAGGGAAGGCGAGTGGCAGGGATGAGGGCTGTGCACGGGAGTGAGCTCTCTATCCAGTAAGTAGACTGAGTCAGCTGCCTCCTACCTCAGTCTCCAGCACTCCTGGCGGACTAAGAAATTTCCCGAAGCGATTTAAACAACCAGAGAACTTCATTGGTTTGAGAGACAAGCTAAGGTGCT
This sequence comes from Eonycteris spelaea, assembly GCA_003508835.1. Taxonomy (NCBI): domain Eukaryota; kingdom Metazoa; phylum Chordata; class Mammalia; order Chiroptera; family Pteropodidae; genus Eonycteris; species Eonycteris spelaea. The sequence goes on along the minus strand of PUFA01000145.1, from coordinate 574,562 downwards.
GATGATGGTGGTGAAAGCAAGCCAAATAAAGACATCTAAAAAGGCGATATTTCTGGGGCAGAAAACAGAGGTTTGGGATAAATTAATGGGGCGGGGGGTGTTGAATCCAGCAGTGACTCAGATCTTTGTGGGTGTGACTCTGCTGTGTGCGCCATGTGGAAGCAAGGCATCACTGGTCTTCCATCATCCTCAGTTGGGTCCCCTGGTCAGAACAGTGTTTTCTCACCAATCATGAGATAAAGCTTTAGAGAAAGTAAAAACGAGGGTTAATGTGTCCGAGGATAAATGCAACCACATTTATGATGCGATTCCTGATAGAAACATGACTCAGGAACTTGTGTGGACTCTGGAGGGGCCTGTGGTGACTGCGAGATCGTGTCCAGATTTGTCACATGTGTCCCAAAGTTTTCTGCTCAGCGATTTTTGGTATCAAGATATCTCAGGTTGTGGCTCCTCTTTAACTATTTATTGGTTAAACTAAGTAATTCATCCAAAGTATTTGATGTCTCTTATGATCCATCACGAGCGTGATAGCTGTCAACAAATCTGATGTGATGTCCTCCACTCAAGGGCGATGGTGTTATCTCACCTGCCATTTCTACTAGAGGAACCTCACAGTTTTCCGAATAAGGATTCTCTTAGACACTGTTTGGAAAATACGCGTGAAGAATCACAATATATTCGGGTCTCTGAGAATTCCTGCAGTGACCAGCATTTCCCAAACCTATTTGTAATGTAAAAAAAAAAAAAAAAGTTCTATTCAAGGAACACCTATTAGCATCCCCCCAAAACTAGGATCCCCTAAGGGAACTCTGGGAAGTGCTGGTCTGATGCTTGGCGAGCGTGGTGCAGTGGCAAACTGCTCTCTCGTTCTGACAGACGTCTCCACAGCAGCCCTGTGAGGCTGGCAGAGATGCTCCTGTCTCCCCACATGGAAGATAAGTTGACGGAGCTTCAACGAGGACTTGGCATAAGCCGCAGAGCGAAGGGCAGAGCTGGGCTCCGCTCCGGAGCTGGGACAACCCGTCGTGGACGCTTTTCCCTGCACCATTCTGCCTACTGCCATCTGAAGGACCAGCGCTTGCTGCCCTGCAGCCGAAGGTGAGGAGGGCATCATGACCACATGTAAAGGCAGAACCCAAAGTGGCTTCCTCGAGGTCTACAGTGGCTTCTTCTGTCTTGATTTTCCACGAGAGATTTTGGACGCTTCTTTCGGGCTACTCGAGGCACTTAGCTTACAGGTATACCAAAGCATATGGGACAACCTGACCCAAAACTCGAACACCCGCCAGTCTTCCGGATTCTCAATGGCACATAAACCAAAGCAGAAACATTCGAGGGGGAAATAACCCAAACTACAACAACAAAGCAAACAAAAGACGGATTAGAAATACAGAGCATGTGACAATAAACAAACAATAAATAAAACAAGCCGACAAAAAAAGAACCTTTGGACATTATAAAAGGGCCAGAGATTTCTGGCAGGAGAGCTCAGGTCAACCACAGCCTTGAACGTGTGAAAGGAAGTCACTGACAGAGCGGCAGGGAGAAGTACACACTTCTCATTTCTAATTAGACCCATTCTGTCCCTAGCTCCTGGGTGCAGGGTCTTGGGCCTACCTGGGGCAGGAGGAGGGCTGGGCTCCAGCCAATAGTTCCTTCCACTAACCTTTCCCCCATGACGCTGCTGGAAGGATTTATGGAGCCGGCAGGGCCTGCCTCTCGCACGTTGGTGGTCGAATGTATTTCTGAGTTCTCTCCATTGATAGTACACCGCCCTCTGTGCAGCTCAGAAACCAACAGAAACAAGCCTCCACATAAGAGCGTTCGCCCTCACAGGCTGTTCTACCAGAAATACCGGCGTGAGCATGTGGAAACTGTGTTAATTGGTGGAGGCAGATGTCTTAAGAGAGTCTAATCTTAGCATTGGCCTCCAATTCAAATCCAGAATTTAACCAAGAATGGAGCAAACCACCTGTGTGGCAGCCGTGAGCACGCACCTCGAACACCTCCCACTGCAGGCTGACCAAGGTCCCGCGGCTGGCTGTGAAACCACCTCTGTGCTTGCCCAAAGCCGTGCTGCCCGTGGCCTGCACCTGCTGCCCCCACCTGATCCGGCTCTGCAGGGGTACTGAGACAGTCCCATTCCTGGGAGACTGGGCTTCCTCTGATGGCTGGCTTTAGCTTGAAGTCTCCCCAGTGGCTATGCCAAACTCCTCTTAGTCTGCACAACTGTCTAGATGCTTCCACCGGCCTCCCCTACCTCTCTCCTCCACTCGAGGCCTGACCACTCCGCCAACCTCTCCCAGCTCTCCAGTCCTCACAGGTGCCTCCCCTACAAAACACTGACGGATGTAAAACTTCCTTGGCATCTGCTTCTCAGAGATCTGGATTCACACAACTTGTCTGTTCTAATAAGCTTCCAAAGAGCCCTCAGACCCTTTCAGGCCCTCCATGCAAGGCACTGGGTTGTGGCTGTTGTCGATCTAACCATTTCGCATGTCCCATTTTGCTGGTCCTTGTTCTTTTAGGTAAACATCAAACATCTAGTATCAAAATTAGTAAATAAATACGATGATGAATTTAAAAAAAAAGGAACAATGATTTAGAAATGATGCAGAAAATAGGTTTCTCCCTGAGCTCCGGGGAGCACCTGTGTGAATACAACACACCTCCATATAAATAGGGACAAACTCGCGTGATATTGGTCAAATAGAGCAAGTGAAGTCCTTTCTTCCAGGTATCTCACACTATGAGATGGAGCCTTGGAAATGAGCTAGGGAGAGATTGAGAGAGAGAGAGACTGAGAGAGGGAGAGAGAGAAATGGAGAATAAATAAAATAGAGAAGAGAAATAAGAGCGGTAAGGAAGGGATGGATGGAAGGAAGGAAGGAAGGAAGGAAGGAAGGAAGGAAGGAAGGAAGGAAGGAAGGAAGGAAGGAAAATAGGTCCTTAAACTAATCTCTCCTCTCTCTCCAAATGTCAGCTAGAAATGTTTCTGGCCTTGTTCACAACTAGTAATATGGTGTTCCGGAGCCTTCTGTAAGCAACGGTGGCTGGTAGGACACCTCGAAGGGGTGGAGAGGAGTGGCTGGTTAGTTTTCATGTGGGGTATTGTTTTGCATCCCATCCCTAATCTGGTAATTTTAACACTTGTGAAGCCTCTGTTTTGAGCAATGCAAATACTGAATGAACAACAACAAAAAAATGTGCCAGAGTCTCTGTTTTAGAAAATAGAAATAAGCCAGTATGAGAGTTGAAGAAATTGTGTGTCAGCCCTGAATACCAGATGGCAAAAATGGACTCAGGCAGTGAGCAGGAGTAATGGGCCGGGGCTGCTGTCACAGCAGGATACTGGAGGGGAACAGAGAAATTATTGTTTAATAATAAAAACAGCCTTTTCTGAGCCCTTATGTCACACCAGGAACTCTGCAAGGGGTTTATGGGCCTTATCTTGCTTCGACCTCTCAGTGACTCTAGGAAGGTTGTTTTTGTCATTTTTCAGAGGAGGAACTGAGGCAAGTCGGTTTAGCAACAAGCCCAACATCACACAACCAGAAAACGGTTCGTCCTCAGAACCACGCTTCTATCTGATTCCAGTCCCCCACCCCTAGCCACGGTGTCTGCTGCCTCCCTAGAGGTCTGTGGATGTGGCATCACGGGTCACGGATGCCCAGGTGATCTGAGGGGTTGGGCTGGAGGACGTTTTATTTGGCACTGAACTGTCCCCACACTCCACTGGCCCATGCCCAGGATTCAGCAGCTTACTTTTATGTGAGAGCATCTCTGCTTTAATCCTACATTTCTTTAAAAATATCTGAGGAAAATGTGCATAACACACTTTATTATAACAAAGTACGAGTTCTCCTTCTTAGAGAGTGTCATGGATGTTGGCAGTGTTCTGCCACTTCCTCTTGGGTCCCTCTGACCGTTTCTGGGCAGTCTCTTCCCAACGTCTGTGTCCTCTGGCTTCCGGCCCCTGCACCTGTGACTCTCTGTAGGGGACTGTCCTCAGGCCTCGGGAGCCATGTTGCCCAAGTGTGCATGTGCTGAGAGCCTGACGCACCCCTCCCACTCCCCGGCCTTGATGCGGGATGAAAAACTCCTCCTTGGGGATCAGGCCGAGGCCACCCCTGAGGGACTCTGCCTGAGATGACACTCCTGCTGGTTCCCTCCCTCCCTGCCCACTTCCTCACACCCCTGCCGGCTCCTGAGAGCCTTCCTTTCATCAATCCTTCACGCAGGAAGCCTCACGTCAGGCTCTGGAAACCTGACAGAAGACAGGGAGTTTCCCATAGATGGGAGTTGGGTTTTTTTCCCCTAACGACTTGCTAAGATATAATTTTTGGACAATAATCTGCATCTCTTCGATGTCTACAATTCGATGGATTTTAACAGTTGTAGACATCCAGGAAACAACTCCCGTAGTCAAGACGTGAAACGTTTCCATCACCTCCGAGGGATTCCTTCCTCCCCTTCGGTCCCTCCCTCCCTCTGCGCCCGCCTCCAGGCAACCAAGGCTTTCCAGCTTCATCCGTGTCTTCTTCGCAGCCGCGACCTGGACGTTACGCCAATGCTAGGTCTTTCCGGGTTTTGTACGGCACCCCTTCAGGGCACCAATCTCTACAGTCAGTTAAGAAAATGCTAACTACTAACAAACAAACTCAAAACACGTACGAGGGCTTAAACACGCAACAGTGCACGTCTCGATCACGGGCAGCTCTAGCCAGGGTTACGAATCCGTGTCTGTTTCCGACCATTAATTCAAGGACCTAGGCACCTTGCTTATCGTGAATCCGAGATCACCAACGTCCACATCCAAGGTCAAAAGGCATATGGCTGCCTCGGCCAAGAAAAAGGGGAGAGAGTCTGAGAGATCCTCACGAAAGGGTTTTACGAGCAGGCCAGAAATTGCTCCTGTTGTTTCGTCCACCTCCCAGTGGCTGGGAGTCGGATGATACCGCACACAAACGCAAGGAGAGCTATAAAGTCGTGCGTCCAGAAATCACTAATGCGCTCAGGTACCTCACGCTCTCCTGACCAAGAAAGGAATCGCTGAAAAGAGGAAGGAAATGAAATACTGCCATATGACATCATTATCATCACTAACAGCAACATGACAGAATAACAAACGATAACTGCCATCTTTCGAACAGTTTCATGCCAACTGCTTTATCATGGTTTATCGCATCTATCTTCATAATTCTACAGGCGTCCAATTTACAGGTGAGAATTAATGTGACCTGAGATTATATGACCCACCATGATTGCACCGCTATCAAATGGCAGAGAATTGGTTTGTGCCCAGGTTTTTCTTGATTCCTAAATCTCTGCTGTGAGCTTCAGGCAGCACAAATCAATCACGGCATTTTCTCTCTTCCATGAAATAGCAGCAGATTTCAAAATAATCCAGGGCATCATGAATATCAAGATTCCGTTGTTATTCAGGGATCTAAAAGGATTAGAGAATAAGCTTCTCACAATTTAAACCTCAGGGCAGATGGCCTAGAAGACAATTATCAGGGTGGGGTCACACTCAGCCCCAGGAGGGGGAGCAAGTTATTCATTATTTCCTATCCCCCGTGAATTCTAAGGAGCATCTCTCTCTCTCTCTCTCTCTCTCTCTCTCCTCTCTCTCTCTCTCTCTCTCTCTCTCACACACACACACACACACACATACATCTTAATGAGATGTGAGATGATGGGTGGGCCAAAGCTTTCATTTTGAGAAAGAAAAATTTTCTCTAGGATAGAGAAAGGGAGACAGGATGTGGGAGTGACATGGAGTCTGGGAAGCCCGATGAGGCTGGCCCCGGGGCTCCAGGAAAGGGTTTGTGAGATGGGAAGGGAGGAAGGAAGACACTGAGAAGCAGATGACAAAGAGTCTGGGGGAAAAAAAACCCAAAACAACCAAAACAGAAAGTTCAGAAGGGATTTCAGGAAGCTTTGCTGGTAGTGTGAAATGAAACCTTTCTGTGTGATTTAGGATCTGGCCATGAAAAAAGCTTGTATAGGCATTTTGGCCAGGAAGGAAATTCACACAAGATTTTGATGACTTTACAAGTACTAAATATTTTCAAGTGCTCATGGAACATTCACCCAGATACACCATATCCAGGGCTTCGAATTTTCTTTAAAAAAATTGAAATTATACAGACAATGGTCTCAGACCAGAATGGGATCAACTAAAAATTAATAACAGAAAAAAATTGTAAACACTTGAAAATTTAAAAACATGGTTCGAAAGAACATATAGGTCAAAGAGGAAGTCTCAGAGGAAATAAAGAATGCACAGAACTAAGTGGTAACAGAAATATAATATGTCAAGACACGTGGGTTGCAGCTAAAGCAGTTCTGAGAGGAAAATAAGCAGCACCCAATGCTTACCTTAGAGAAGAACATTGTCAAATCCATAATCCAAGTTTTTTCCTCAAGAAACTAGAAAAACGGCAACAACAACAACAAAAACAACACAAAGTAAGCAGAAAGCAGGGGAAAAAATAGGGCACAAATCAATAGAATCAAAACCAAAAATGAAATCAATGAAACAAAAAGTCAATTCTCAAAAAAAAAAATCGTTAAAAGTGATAAACTTCTAGCAAGACTAGAGAGAGAGAAAGAGTGAGAGAGTAAGAGAGAGAGAGAGAGAGAGAGAATATGAATGTGCTGTCCTCTCATTGTGGTTTTAATTTGTGTTTCCCAAATCATTGACCTGTGGAGGCCCCAGATGACCGTCTTCATAAAGGCCTTTGTAGGGGCTCTGGGTCCTCTTTACAGAAACGGGCGTGCCTGAAAGCATCAGAAACAGAAGAGGATGCTCAAAATGGGAATTAAAAATGAGCAAAAAGCACTATCTGGACAACAGTGAAGAGAAGGAGACCTCGGGCAGGGAGTGGGGGTATTCGGGGCGGAGGGCACTTTAGAGGATGAAATGCTGGCAGAGGTCACCCACGCTGCATTCCCTGCAACCAAAACCAAAACAAACAAAACAAACAAACAAACAAAAAAAGGCAAAAACCCCTTACGAAAACAAAACAAAACCCACAGAGGGAAAAGGAAGACAGTAATGAGACTAGAAAGTCCAGAAAAGGGAAGTAGAAATTGGGTACAAGATGCCTCAAGCGAAGGCACAAACCCATGCTTGAACTTCTGTTTGTCTCACAGGAGCCAGAGCCTGCGGGCGGTGGGGCAAGACCTCGGCCTCGCTCCGCTCCGGGGTCTGGGGGCCTCGGATGCAAAGGGATTGCCCTGCAGGCAGGGGATCGGCCCGCTAGTTGTGTGACAGGCAGGCCTTCAAGTAACAGCTAGTTTCTGCCCCCACCAGAGGTGTGTGTAAACTCAGATGCAAAATCTGTGCGTTATCCGATCTCTTTTCTCTCCGGATTTAAGAATTAGGAGACACAAACATCTTTTTGTTGTTGTTGTTGTTAGGTCTGGGCCTGTAGAAACCCTGCAGTGAGATGCCAGCAAATGTTTACCATCAGCCCCCCAGAGGAGAAAACAAACAAATGACATGACCTGCTGTTCATTCGCTGCTTTCCCATTTCCCTCACGGCCAAGTTCAAACTGAAAGGGGAGCCCGGGGAGCCTGAGTCTGCTGCAGGGTTTAGCTAACCACAGTAAAGGTGTCCACCGGATGCACACTATGTGCTGAATGCTTTATGTGCATCATTTTAGTAAGAGAAAAGTGAGGCTCAGACAAATAGTTATTTCACCCTGGGTTATCAGCTACTCATTGGTGGAACGAGGAGTTTAAAATAAGTTCAATATAATGGTCTGGCCTCGATCAGTGTGGTTCTCAAGCTTTTCAGTCTCAGGAAGTTTCATACTCTAAAGCCGGGGTCCCCAATCCCTGGGCTGCAGACCGGTACCGGTCTGTGGCCTGTTAGGAACTGGGCCGCACAGAGGGAGGTGAGCAGCGGGCCAGAGGGCCAAAGCTTGATCTGCGTCAGCAGCCGCTCCCGGGTGCCAGCATCCCCACCTCAGCTCCACCTGAGGTCATCAGGCATTAGATGCTCATAGGAGCACGGGTCTCTGGAGACACAACGGCCGAGGACAGCTGCGCTAAAGGGTTCGGGAAGACACCGAAGAGCTTTTGTTTATGTGGATTACTGATATTGTAGAAGGAGTTAAAACTGAGACCTTTCAGAAATTCAGATATTCGTTTGAAAGAACAACAATGAACCTATTACACGTGAACAGAAACAACACTTCCACGAAACAATGACACTTTCCCGAAGGAAAACGTGTGAGTCAGGAGAGCGGCACCGTTTCCCTGTCTTCGCGGACCTCTGGCGCCTGGCTCCATCCGAGGCCGAACCCGCGCGGCCATCGCCGCGTCCCGTCCGCGGGGCGGCGTGCCGCTCTGCTCGCCGTCTGGGACGGAAGACCAGCCTCGCACGGACACACAGCGGGAACGGGGCGGACATTAGGGGCCCCTCGGGTGGGTTTCGGGGCACGTCCGGACCACGTCTGGAGAACCGGTATACAGATGATAGTCACACCCGGCGCAAACGTCCAGGGGCACAAAATAACACGCAGGGAACACTGCGTCCTTGTCTCTCCCCCGGTCCTGTCCCCCTGGCTCCCTCCGCGTGACGGGAGACCACAGAGGCTGGGGGCTCGTTGCGCTTCGGTCTCAGAGAACGTGCTTGTCACACCCAGCGCCCGCCACCCGGCCCGCCTGCCTCCTGTGCCCGGCGCGCGGCCTCTGCTTGTCCACTCCAGCCCGGGAGCGCCCTGCACCAACACAGAAGTGTGCACCGTGTTCCGTGGGCCTTGCCGGGTCCGCACAGCACAGGAAGCATCCTTCCAACCCCGATCTGCTGCCACGGTATAAATACTTGTAAAATAAGTTCCTAGAAGCGGAATCACAGCAGAAGATGTACACTTTCCATCCTCACGGACCTGGCCAAGCAGCCTTCCAGGACGCCGGCTGGATTTCCGTTCCCACCAGCTGTAGGTCCGCGTGGCTTTCTCTTCGGGCCTCGCCAACGCAGGGTGGGGACCAGGTGTGAAGTCGGGGGTCCGACGCCAGGACCCGGGGTGTTGCCAGTGGTCTTCAGAGTGAGTCTCCGAAGTCGCCGTCTATCTGGGCAGCCCAATGAGGGTGCTCCCTGTGTTCAATATCTAGTCAACCGGTGTTTCCCGAACATCTACGCCCTGAAACGCGCTGGGGGTGGGGCCGTTGGCTCCACAGTGTGGCTCACCCCTCTCCTGCCCTGGAGCCCTGACAGACTCCAATGCCTCTCCCAGTTCAGCTTAAGTGTAAACATCTCTGGACAGCGCTTTTAACTCCCCTCCCCTTCCACTGTGCATGTCTTGAACCCTACACAGATTTCCACCCCACCAGACCGTGAGCTTCTAGACTGGGGTGACTCACCATGGTGTGCAGACAATCCCCTGGGGACCTGTTGGCAGGGTGGGTTGTCATCCTGCAGGCCTGTGGGGGGGCCGAGGCTTTGCTTTTCTGAGAAGTGTTCAGGTCTGGCCGTCATATGTCGAACAACAAGGGTCTAGCGAGAAGTCTCAAACTCCAGCATAAATACGATGCACCCTGAGGGCCCCGTGGCTCACACACACCCCCTGGTCTGACACCTGGTCCCGAGGATTCTAACTCAGCTGTCTAGGCCAGGGCCGGAGAATATTTATTTTCAACAAGCTCCCAGGGGATGCCAATGCTGCCGGCAGGTGACCTCACTTGGAGTTCACACTCGTTTCCAGCCTTGCCCAACGCATCTTTGAGGCCCCTGACTTGCCTAATGCTTGGCAGAGAAAGCACTTCATGAATGGGTGATGAATGAGGTGGCTGGAGACAAATACCAGCATGAGCCAACCGTGTGATTTAGAGCTTTCAGACTAGATAGAAGAGGTGACAGGGACATACACATCACTGTCTGCAGCTTTGATCTGAGGGACAGAAGATCATTATCAACTTCTTTATTCCTGCCCGCCTTCCCACCAGGCTTGACCCACATTGAGCCACTACTCAGTTCTAATGGGTGCCTAGTTCCTGGTCCGGTTAGCAGCCCTTGGCACTAGCTTTTGCAGGCTCAGTGGTCATGCTCTGGACTCTCCACTAGCAGGAGCCATCTCCAGAAACCCATGTGTGTTTGAGTGGGTGGGTGGGCGGGGAGAGGAGAGAGGCTGGGAAGAAGAAGGGAATGCACTGCTTCTTCATTCATAGGTTCTCAAAGCCTGCCCCCAGTGTCTGCTTCCTACTAAGCAGCTACCTGTGGCAGAGGACCTGCAAAGAGGAACTTGGCCCCATGTCACACTCACCAGGTTCAGCCCAGGAAGCCAGGGAGGGGGGCGTCTCCTGGTGTCACTGCAGAGAATCTACCTCTCAAGAGGCTGTTTTCTCATAGGATATGTCAGAGCTTCCTTATTCCTACACATGAACGAAAGGAAGACTCAGCCCCGCCCCATCTTATGGACATTAGCAGAGCTGGTCTAAGTACATCAGAAAGACAGGAAGTCCTGGATAAAGCTGTAGAGCTGCCAGATTAATCAACAGGTGGGACCATCCCACCGGGGAACTTCTTGTGATTTATCTATTCAAAAATGCTTATTGAGCACCTACCACATGGGGATACAGCAGTGAACAGAAGATGGAACATTTCAGTCCTCAGGAAGCTGGCATTGCGTTGGAGGAAAACAGTGGACAATAAGTAATTAGATAAACAGATGGTGACAATAGATGATAGATAGATAGATAGACAGATAGATAGATAGACAGATGATAGATAGGTAGATAATTAGATAGATAGATAGATAGATAGATAGATAGAGATATAGAAATACTCATGTCATGTGGTGGTAAGTAAATCAGGGAAGGGAATCTTGGATGTCTCAGGAGGAGGCAAAAGATTCGATTTTAATTAAGATGGTTAGAGAATCCCTCACTGAGAAAGTACCATGTTTGTATAGAAATGAAGGCGATGACAGAAGGCGTGAGACTCAAGGGAAAGGCAGATGGTGTGAAACAATGTCTCAGAGAGGGAGGTGCCATTGATGGGCATTAAGGACCCTCTGAATACGACTGTCGTTGATTTAAAGTGATCCCAGTCGGCGCCGTCTGGGTGACCTCCAGCCGCGTTCGACCTCATGGGTGCAGGTGGGGAGTCAAATCTCCGCAGGCCTGGGATTCTAGCAGGTGGACGTGATGAGATCAGGGATTGAGGACCATGTACGGGAGGGACCGTGAAGCTGGCCCGTGGCCTTTAGCGTGATGGAAAATAAGGGCACGAGGAGGCTGAGGGTCAGGAAAGCTGACATATCAAATGGTCCCTCTGGGATCAAACGACCATTGGAGTTGAAGGAGTGAGCCCCTCCGCCCCCCCTCGCAAAAAAAGCTTAAGGGGACAGAGGCCTCTGCTGCAGAGGGTGGGGAAGGCTTCAGGGAGGAGGTGGCCGCTTAGACGATCAGGCAGGAGGAGAGAGATCTGACAAGGATGGTCCAACACCCCCTTTCACCTGGGGACATTGGCTAGCACTATGGGACAGTTGAGAAAAATTGACAGACAGAGAAAGGACTATTGAATTTGTTTCCTTTGGTTTCTCAGGGTGGGGTGTGTAGAATTCTGGGGGGCGAGGGAGAGCCTGGAGAGGTCAGGCAGGCAGGAGAGGCGGAGATTAAGGAGGCAAAATGACCACCAGGGTCAAAGGAAAAGGGAGTCAGGAGGAGTGGTGGATAGAGAGGAAGGGGAAGGAAATTAGACGAGGTGGAAGGGATGGGGCAGGAGGGGGGGTGGGGAAAAAACGAGGTGTTTTGGGGCGTAGGTGTGAGCTGCTGCCTAAGGGTCATCTGTGTCTCCCAAAGCCCTTCTGGTCTATCTGTGGGACACTTGCCAGTTGGGCTTTCATGTCCTGACAGTGGCCTGGGATCAGAAGCAACCTCTTCTGCCATGTTGGCAGACGCTGCGTGTCCCAGGATTGGGCAACGGGGAGATCCCCATGTCCTGACACCTCTCCATGTCCTGACGCCACACCCCTTCTCTTGGGAATTAACCTGCTGGTGGTGTAGCTGATCCTGAAACGTGCTTCTCAGTGACAACCAGGCTGCACGTGGTCACCAAGCGCAGCCCTGCCGGGTCTTGGTTGCACAGAACGTAAGGTTTCTGGGGTGCGGCGGTTGAAACGGGAAAGGCGAAGCGGAAACAGGGCCGGGTCAGGATCAGGTGAATGAGATGAGGAAAGGCAGTCTGTGGGATTCAAGAGGAGGAGCCAGCAGGCTGGGTCAGTGGTTGACGCAGGAGAGGTGTCAACTCCAGGAATCGGAATCCTCGACAGCGTCCAGGTTAGACTCGCGCATGTGCCTCACTGACGCGCCTGCGCGTCCCCACCGCGCAGAGGCAGGGGCTACGGCCACGTCCTAAATGACCCGTGCGGTGTGCTGGCAAACGGTCTCCCTGGTTGATATGCAGTGATGAAACCCCCGTTCCCCTCCCCTGCAGTGTCCCCGGGGTCCCCTGCAAATACAGTACTGACATCCGCACCCTGTGGCAGGATTTGCACCTGGGACGGAGACCCCAAATTAAGACAGGCAACTTGAATGTCTCAAGCGCTACATACCACGTCATTCATTCCCTGTGTGTGTGTGTGTGTGTGTGTGTGTGTGTGTGTGTGTGTGTACACATCTTCACGGCAGCCTCTCTGGAAAGTTGGCCATATTCACCTTGTTTTTCAGAGAGGAAAGGTAGACCTAGGATCTGAACGCAGGGCTGTCTGATTTGAAGGCTCGTCACTGACACTCTCCCCTCATGCCCAGCTCTGCACACAGGTGGCCAGTCCCCAGGCTCACAGCCATCTTTGCCCGTCGGGTCACCTTTTTGCCTCCTTCTTCCACTGTCCAGCTCTCTGTGGACAGGCTGCAACAAAGGGAAGCCCCAACACAAAGGACCCGTGGGATGGTCCACGGGAAGGGACACTGAGGCACTCATGCAAAGTCTTCATTTTACCAATGAGGACCAGCCTCGCAGGGACACGTGACCTTTTTCAAAGCACATTCCCAGCTGTGCTTCCGAAATGGCACTTCCACCTGTGCGGGAGGCGACCAGCGTCCCCATTTCACAGGGAAGGAGATGGAATCTGAGAGCGACGCACGCGCAGAGCGGGGAGAATCGTAGAAACCGCCACTTACTTATCAGACGCTTTTCCTTATGCCAGGGGCTCAGGACGTTCTTCACACAGCAGCTGACCTCACGCGTCCCCCATGCGCCGAAGCGCTCAGGGTTCTCCTGTGGCGGAGGGGGCACCGAGGAGGCTTAGAAAGTTGTAGCAATCGGCCTTTGCCTCAAGAGGAGAGCTGGGATTTGCACTTGGCCTTGGCCTGTGTTGGCCCATTGAATAAAGCAGGAGCCCAGGCTCAGAAAGAGACGGCCGAACCCCATCCAAGAGACCTATATTCACTTCAGGCCGGAGGTTCCTCTAGATAAAACTGCCCTGTGGGGTTTGGCGTAGGGGGAACACAGAGACTGGGAGGCGGCCGGGAGAGCAGAGAGAGAGAGAGAGAGAGAGAGAGAGAGAGAGAGAGAGAGAGAGAGACAGTGGAAGACATAGGGGGCGCCACAGAGAAGCTGCTGTCTGTCTCGGGCTCATCACCAACCAGATCATTTTGAGGAACAGAGGACCAAGACTTCCGGTTGAAGTTCTTCCACTTGCAATCATTTTTTTATTTTTGGTTTGTTATGTTTTAATACAAAAAAGCGGATACTCACCGACCACAAGAACTCCACATCTTCCCCCCCCCCACACACACACCTCCCATTGCGAGCCTTCAATTGTTCCATACTTTCTGGGAACACGTCATTGCCTGCCACCTCGCCCCCACTCAGCTCCACCTAACCCCACCCTACCCAAGCCCCTTAAGAACAGAGCGGGCCGGGGAGTCCAGAGGGACCAGAAGAAGTTCTTAGCATGAACTCATTCTCCAAGAAGTGACCACTGGTGGGCGTGGTGGCCATTCATGGACACCCAACCATATAAAAAGAAGAACTGCGTCCCCTTCCTGTCATTCTGAGCTACCGAGAACCCCGGAGTCCTATCTCCATTAGTACACAGGAAGCTGAGTCCTTCCGACGCTATCTGGACCTTGAATCTTGAGTTTATAAAGAGTCTAAAAAGCTCTAGAAGCAAAGACTTCATGGACAGAATCCCTTGAAACCAGAGTAAGTGGCACTTGTCTTTTCTGTGTCTCTGGTGGGCCACCTTGTTTGAATACGTGCATGCATCTGGGCAGGACTGGGGTTCTTGTCACATCCCAGGGGATTACTGGTTTACCTGCCTGTCTTCTCAAAGGTGGGGGATTCTTCAAGGGCCAGGCAGATGGCTAAGTAGCCTGTTGATGCATCTGTAAGGCGAAGGATGAACTGAGTAGCCATACTGAGACTGGGTGGACTTAAAAGCTTGGGTGCTCAGGTGTAAAATAGGTTTTAATTTTTGCTTAAAAAAAAAAAGGAATCTTTCTTGAATGATTGGTGTTAGAGCCTGATTGAGACAGTCAGCCCAGTATTAAGGGACAAGGGACATTCTCTGTGGAAAGCTATTCGAGAGCATGTTTTTTGCCAAATCTTCCCCATGTAAATGAAAACCATACATGGTATATGAAATCACTGTGGCAAGAAGGAAATACGAATTTAAGAAAAAAAAAAAAAAACCTTTGCAGGAGCAAGGATGATTTGATACGGAACTAATTTCTTAAGAAGACTAGAACCAAGGATCTCAAAATCAGGCTGCAGGCTGAGTTTGGAAGAGAGAGAATTTCACCCACCTGCAGGCAGGAAGCTGGCCAGGGACACATGCATTCTATTCTACTAACAAAAAGGCAGCAGATCCTTGTCCTCAAGATGGAGGACAAGGATCTGCTGCCTTTTTGTTAGTAGGACGGGGCTACTTGGAGGTATCTACTTCAACTGCTTCTCCATGAACTCTGGAGGGTTTCAGAGTTTCAGAGTTCGAAGCCCCCAGAGCTTTGCACAGCCTGCCGCTAGCCTGTGTGCCGTACACTGACCCTTTAGTTCTTACTCTGATTAGCAAGATGGCTGTTAGGCTATTCAGGCTGTAGGAGAGGCATTGATGTGCTCATAAACGTTTCATAATGGGCTCTCTTGAGAAGAGAGCCCTGCTTTCTAGTCTTTGCCAATTTCCATGCATAAATGTTCCCACTACGGTTGATTTCGAGCTACCAATGCGCCAATTGCGGAGCTGGGAAGAGATGCTCAAGATCGGTTCTTGTGAACTAGTGTAAGCCAGCTGCCGTGCACCCGCAGGCCTGGGTGCCCTTCCCACCCCAGGCTGCCCTTTCTCTGCTCAGAGACGTCACCAACTCCCAGGCTGGAGGACGCAGGCACTGAGAGGTGCCAGGCTGTAGGGACAGAGCTGACCACTGTGCTGAGCGACCTCAGGGCGACCTGTGACCACAGACCACAGCAGGGCTGGCAGGTCAGATAGCAACACAGTCCTTCGCTTTTTCCTCCAAGGCCCTGCCCCAGCCTATCTTGCTTTGGGAGCAGCGTGCCCTGGAGTTATTTTTGGTGCCCCAAAAGTTGGGAAAATGGTGAATGGAGTTGGAAGTCCAGGGTGTAGAGGTGACTTTCTGTTCAGATGGCACACTGGCAATGTGGACTCGATGTGCCCTCTCGCCTTTGCTAAAATTCCCCCCCAAAACTGGGCTCATGGGTTCCGTCTTGCACCAGTGGCTCCCCCTGCTTCCAAGATGCATGCCGCTTCCACTGGGCACCTGCCAGCCCACCCCGAGGTGCCGGCGGCCCAGCCGAGCTGCCAGCACTGACGGTGGCAGCGGAAATCAGAAATTGCCGAAATGGCTTCATTAGCGACCACCAGCCTGGGTTTCTCCAGTAAGAGGGCTGGTAAAGGAGCGCGGTAAATCCAGAGGTGGGGGAGTGAGCCATAGGGACGGATTTGGCAGGAAGTGACAGTCCCCCAGCCAGGGTTCCCAACATCTCCCCCCATCCATCTGCCTTCATTCCAATGGCCTCCTGCAGAAATGTGAATTTCTAAGCAGGAGACATTCATGAAGCAGTGTAAAGGGACGAGCCCTAGAAACTCCGGATTAAAGACAGGAAATGTGAAACAAGAACCATCTACGTTATTGATGAGCGTTTAGGTCAAGTCAATTCAGACTGGTGGCAACATAGTGAAAATTGCCGAGGGCAGTTCACATGGCAGGGACTGTCTTGTCCGTCATTGCGCAGCGGAATTCCCCAGGAATATTCCAGCTTCCGATCACATTCTGGCTCATGTACCCTGCCCCCAGGCCCCCCCCCCCAATCAGGTGTCTCCATAATTTATCTAGAAAGTGAATCCTGGCTCACTTTCTAGATGGTCACTCCACCTCTGGACTTCGCCCCGCTGGCTGTGTGGTTGGAGGCAGGGGAGCCAAGTGGTTCCAAGAACAGGCGTGAGATTGACAGACCCCCGGGTCTGAGCTCCAGCTCTCGTTCTCACCGGGCCTGTGTCCGAACCACTCACGACTGCTGCGTCATCGCCTCTGAAACGGGGAACGAGAATGGCGCCCCTCGAGGGTTGTCTAACACCGAGTCCAGTGCCAAGGCCCCTAGGAGGCACAAGACGCGTGGGGGGCAGGGACGGCGTGCTGAGGTCGCCCTTTGTCTGGGCGCTCCACCTGCCGGGCTTTTCTTTCCTCGCCAAAGTCATGGAATTCGCGACTTGTGCACATCCGTTTCTCGCCCGCCACCCCGTGAGACTGCAGTTTTCACGAGGGCAGAGAGTTTCAGGGTCCTCCTTGCTCAGCCTCGGGTCCCAGGGCATGGCACACAAATAGGCACTCAGTAAACAGTTGTCAAGTGGTGGAAGATATATAATCACTGCCTTGTCTTTGTTACCCAGAGCCCACGGCCCTTCAAACAGGAAAATAAATACAAAAATCATTTTTCTTGACCCGCGGGAGAAGCCAGGATGGAAATTTCAACCACGACAGATGACTATAAAGTGACCACGGAATACGACTATGAAGACACAACGCCGTGCCAGAAAACGGAGTTGAGGGCTTTGGGGGCGCAGCTGCTACCCCCCTTGTACTCCCTGGTGTTTATCATCGGCCTGGTGGGCAACATTCTGGTGGTTCTGGTCCTCATGCAGTACAAGAGGCTCAAGAGCATGACGAGCATCTACCTGCTCAACCTGGCCTTTTCCGACCTGCTCTTCCTCGTCACGCTGCCCTTCTGGACCGACTACAGTCTGAAGCAGAGCTGGGTGTTCGGGAACGGCATGTGCAAGCTTCTCTCGGGCTTTTACTACGTGGGCTTGTACAGCGAGATCTTTTTCATCGTCCTGCTGACGATAGACCGGTACCTGGCGATCGTCCATGCCGTGTTCTCCATGCGGGCCCGGACCGTCACCTTCGGGATCATCACCAGCATCATCGTCTGGGTCCTGGCTGTTCTGGCCGCCATTCCGGGCTTTTACTTTTCCAAGACCCAGTGGGAGGTCAGCCACCAAACCTGCAGTCTTCATTTCCCTCACGAAAGCTTAAAACAGTGGAAGAAGTTCCAGGCTCTGAAGCTGAACATCCTGGGGCTGATCTTGCCTCTGGTGATCATGATCGTCTGCTACGCGGGGATTATTAAGATTCTGCTCAGACGGCCCAACGAGAAGAAGGCCAAGGCCGTCCGTCTGATTTTTGTCATCATGATCATCTTCTTTCTCTTCTGGACACCCTACAATCTGACTGTGTTTGCCTTTGCTTTCCAAGACACCCTTCTGAACAACAGCTGTGAGGAGAGCAAAAAGCTGGACCTGGCCATGCAGGTGACGGAGGTGATCACCTACACGCACTGCTGTGTCAACCCCATCATCTACGCCTTTGTTGGGGAGAGGTTCCGCCGGTACCTGCACCAGCTGTTCCACAGCCTCCCCTTCCTCCCCACAGAGAGGCTGGAGAGGACCAGCTCCATGTCCCCCTCACGGGGGAACATGAGCTCTCCAATGGGTTCTGACTCAGGCCTCTGGAGCTGGGTTCTGGTCCAAGGATCCCGCACGCGTGCCCCGCCAGGGACGCTGGCTGGAGAGGAGGAAGCTTGCCTCTTCCGGCCAGACTCTGACCGCTGGCAGTGTGGAACAACACCGCCCAGGGCCTGAGGAAACTTAAAGGTGGTCTAGACTAAATCGCCTCTGGGACTTGAGTCTTCTCCATCACCTTCTCCCTGGAGATGAATGAGTGAACTGGGACGTTACAGAAGACCGGTACCAAGGGTGCCCGTGAAGGGCCTGGGCCCACGTGGGGTTTCATATTTGTAAACATTCACATTGATAAACAAAGCCACTGAGCACCGCTCCTCCCCACCCCCCATCCCTGCCCCCAGCCGCCAATGAACTTGGACACAGCAGTTACCATAGTCCAGTCCACTTCCGGCCTGGAGCCAGTCAGGAGGCCACAGCAGCCTCCACTCGCCCGCCCTGCCCCCATTCCGGGGTTTGGGCTCTTGGAACCCTGAGGAACGTAGAACTCATGATGTTGAGACCTCATGGGAAATAGGATTGGAAAAATGCTGTTGGCAGTGGAACTTCCCTTAGGGAGGATTTTTCTATTCAGCAAAGTAAAACAATTCCGATAGTGGGCTAGACAGACCACGTGCATAATGCGTTGTGCTTCTTGAAACAGCCATAGAGGGGAGACAGTCATTATGTCCATTACCCTGCCTTTCCTTTGGAATAGTTCCAGAATCTCCCTTCCCCGTCGGTTGGATGATACTGCAGGAAATTCCGACAGCTTCGTTGCAGAAATTACTAACAGGCTAAAGGAGACAGAATTGATTTCTTTTTCTCGTTCTCTATCCAAGCCTTCTGGCTTTAGGAATCTGAGTTCTGGCTACTGCCTTGGACCCATTAGCAGAAAAAATGACCCGGTGTGAAAGTTGAGGGTGTCTGAGGCTGGGAGAGAGGAGACTGTCTACCACGCAGGGTGGGGTGGGGACTCTGTCTTGACGTAGGAGGTTGAGAGGGCCCTGAACTCGAAGAAACTTATTTACCCTAAATGTCTAACACTTCATCTCCCACCAAGGAGTGCCTACCTAATATGCCTTTGTTCCCTTTTTTCTCAGCCTTATTATTTTCTTAAAAAATCATTTTCCCAATAACAAAAAAAGTTGTTTCTAAAACAGCTTAAGAACACAAAGGGAAAAAATACAGACATCGAAATCATCCATCATGCCACCACCCAAGGGCATCCACTGTACATTTTTGATGTATTTTCTTTTAGTTTGGTTTTTTCTCTTGTACATATTTATAATTACAACAAAGATGGACCTCTGCTATTGTCAATAAATCATTTTCAAGCATTGTTCTTGGTGCCTGCACTGAATTCCACAGCTGGGATGCACTCTAAATGACTCCACCCATTTCCCCATCGTTGCAAATCCATTCAGTCCAGCACGGTGATTGAGGACCTGTTCCATTCAGAGCAAGCCTGGGGAAACACAGACGCAGGAGGGAGGTCTGCTCCCTGAAAGCCCTCTGCTCAGTGAGGTGGACAGACACAGAGATGCTAACAGAGCCCAGGAAGGATGGGTGGGGCTGCTGTGGAACCCAAGGTGCCAACAGCCAAGGGGAGGGAGGTATGCATCAGGCAGAAAGCACCTAAGAGGATGAGCATCTCACTTCACAACACGGTGACACCGTTGGGCTGGCCTCTCTCTTTTTGGATGCTAGAGTTGTACTCTTGCCTAGCCACCCTGCCCTTCAGGCAGAAACCTGAAATATTTGCATGCTGTCTTTGTGCAAAGAAGCCGGTATCACGAAGGTTTAGAAAGCTTTTGTCTGGGGAAGAGGAGGTCACACTGCATGAGGCTTATGCCTCCACATGGAAAATGTGAACAGTAGGCTCTGGAAGTCAAGGTGGATGTCACCTCTTCACTCATAAACCTGCCAGCCTTCTCTGCAGTGTGGAGAGAAGGAGCCATAGCAGAATTAAGAAACAGTTGTCCCCTACGTTGGTAAAATAAAACCGCATCACAAAATAAAATTTGACCCACAACAACATCATAATGAGGGATATATCACAACCTCTTGCAGTTCTATTTTTGAAATAATGGGTTTTTTTCTTGCTTGCTATAAAGGCAATACATTTTTATTGTAGGAAAATGGAAACAGATTAAAAAAAAAAAAAACCCAAAGAAGAAAATGGAAGCAATGTTAGGATCACGAGTCAGAAACAGCCTTTCTTAGCCTGTTAGTATTTTAGTGCGTGTCCTCTCAGCATTGTTTTCTAAATGCACACGCACACGTTCACACTTCACACGTTTTCTGTACCTTCTGTAAAGGCTGACACATAGTCAGGTCAATGCTGGTTGAATGGATGATTCTATGAGCCTCCAATTTATATATCTCTAGAGGGGAATAAGACTAAAATCTACCCCATGAGGCTGCTCTGAGGATTAAATAAAATAAAGCAAGGAAAGTGGGGTGATCTTTCCCCAACTCTATCAGAGAGAAGATCTGACTCCTCCTGTCTGTGCACCCCTCCTCCGACACTCAGGATACCTCCAGCCCCTCCCAGCTACCCTCCCCCAGTCCCGTCCCCCTTGCTCCTGTGTGAATGGGTTTATGCCCTGCCAACTTGTCATTGTTGTTCTTATCTTTTTTTTTTTTTTTAAATCCTTAAGGAGAAGTTGCCAGCATAGTACCAAGAACTCCCATGGCCCCTGCCCAGACTCCCGATTGCCAGGATTTTACATTTTCCTTAAATTCATTGGGTTTTTCTCCTCCCTCCTTCCCTCTCTTAAAAGGCAGACATAAAGATACCATTTCTTCTATAGAACTATTTGAGAGCAAGTTACAGATCTAACGCCTCCTCACCATTTAGCTCTTCAGAATCATTTTATTAGTAACAAGGATTCTCTCCCACGCAAGACAGGAAACTAACGCCGACCCCGTATCACCGTATAATTTATGACGCTCTTTCCAACGGTGCCCAGTTTGCGAAGAGAGTCATTTATAGTCCCAGGCTCAGAACCACCTAGCTGGCATGCCTTTCCAGCTGCCTTCACTCAAGAACAATTCTTCAGGCTTTTCTCGTTTTTTGTGGCCTCGACGTTTCAATGCTCTAGTATCTGGCAGGTTGTTTCTTGCTTGGGGTTTCCTGATGATCAGGCAGGTCTAGGTCATGCACTAGGGTATGCTCAATGCATCGTACCAGGAGGCGCATGGTGCATATCTGCCCCGTGACCAAAGATGCTAAACGCGGTCCCTTGTTTTAAAAGGCGTATACCTGGTTTCTCTGCTGCAAAGCATTGTGTACTTATTAATTAGTAAGTGACTATTATTAGTTGGCATTCTACTGAAAAGAAAAGCTGCTTTCTCCATCCATTCATGTATTTACCCATTTATGTATTAACATCACCATAACCTCCTGGATTCCTTTTTTATTCAATGGGATGGAGTCTCATATTGTCTTTATTTATTGTGATGCACAAGTTGGTCCAGATTTATCTCGTGAGAGCCCCTTCTAGATAGATCCTACGTCCTTTTGTTATACCTTCCCTCATTTTTGGAGCATTTCTTTACTTTTTGACACATGAGGTTCTGCACAGCAAAAGAAACCATCAACAAAAGGAAAAGGCAAACTTATGGAATAGGAGAAAGTATTTACAAAGCACATATCCCCAAAGAGGTTAATATCCAAAATATGTAGGAAACTCATACAACTTAAGAGCAAAAAAACCAAATAACCCAATTTAAAAGGGCAAAAGACCTAACTAGACATTTTTCTAAAAAGGAAATACAAATGTCCAACAGATGCAAAAAGATGCTCGACATCATTAATCATCACAAAGATATAAACAGATAGGTCATAGAAGAAATGTCACAGCCATTAATATAAAAATATTAATTGCAATAGTAATCAAAGAAATGTTAATGAAATAAAATACTTCTTTTGCTTGTTAAGATAGTCAAGAGATTTTACTTAATTTCACTAATGAAAGTACCCAGTGCAGATAAGGATATGGCAAAATAGTCACCGTCATATATTTTTTTTTATGAGAATATACATTCATGCAATATTTTGAATAGCAGTTTGGCAATAGATATCAACATCGTTAAAAAAGTTCATCTGGTAATATTGCTTCTAGGAAGCTATTTTAAAGAAATCTTCACAGATAATAGCAAAAATGGAATACAGCTGGAAAGTTCAATAACTGGGGAAGGGTTAAATAAATAATGGTAAATACAACTTACAAGACAGACATGAATGATGTTTTAAAGGATTTATTGGCATGCAGATATGCTTGTATTGTTAATGTTAAATTTAAAAAAGAAAAATAAGGAACAGAGATTTTCTGGTTCATATTATATAATATATGTGCAGAACATAAAGACGGGAAGAGAATCAGCCTAAAATTTCTATGCGATTACATGTGTATCAGTCAAGTGTCGATCAGAGAAATGACACGAGATAAGGCTAGGGCTCCCAAACTCCACGCTAGGGCACCCCCAGGGCCACAGTAAATTCACAGGAGTGGTGGAAGGTTTCCCATTTTCAACGGCTGTCTATACACTGATACCTAGTATTTCTTGGACACCCCAGGAACTACAGGTTTGAGATAGTTCACGGTTTCAATATTAGGTTGGCGTACATTCCTTTTAAGCCTGTCGCCTCTTTGCAAAGCGGTTTGAGACAAGGCAGGGTGGAGGAGGAACCGAGGGCGACAGGGTCCACCCAATGCCAAGCTTTGAGAAGGGGGCCATGCCCAACAGGTGTATACATCCCATTTGTACTGATTATTTAACAAGCAAATCAAATATGATTTGTCTTCCAATTTACATTTGTTTTCAAACAGCCATAAAAACACTTCAGCTGTTTGGTTCTAACTGCTTCATAATAAGTGGACCAGTTTGGTGGCCCCTTTGGCTTCGGGGGATGGAGGAGGAGTAGGGAGACGTAAAGGGCACCGGGAACTGAGAAAGCAGGGCCACCTCGAGAATAGGGATCTGTTGAGGAACCGGATTGCATGCCCTTGCGGGAGCCGGCGCATACGTCTGAGCAGGCTGTCGCCTGTGGCATCTCACGTCGAGTGGGAAGTCTCCACCGGTCAGCCACCCGGCTAGTCAGGAAGGAAAGCGAGGTGTGGCTGGTGGCGAGGGCAACATGGCTCCTGTCAGGACAAACAGCAACTCACAGGACAATTAGACCTCATGGGGACAAAGTACACGGAGAGGCACCTGCGGGGGAAGCCGCACCTGCACCTGCGGGGGAAGCCGCACCTGCGCACCGCGGCCCAGGACTCGGGAGCCGCAGGGAAGCGGCGGGACCTGCAGTCGCTGTGGGCCCAGGTGCTGGCCCACTCCGACAAGGGGAGCCATCACCCGGACAGCAAAGCGTGGACGCCACCACAGGGCCCGGTGCCTGCTTTCTCCTTCAGCCTTGCAGCCGCTGCTTCGCTCCTGCGAATCCAACGTTACGTCTCCTGGCGGACACTGTATAGGCAAGGGGTTCTGGGAAACGTGGGTCCAGGTCACTTGACTGACACTGGACAAAGCCACCGCAGAGTGCGATGTTTACCTTCTTCTGTACCCTCTTCTGTACCCACTAACCATTTTGAAAAAATGAGCACATCATAAGAAAAGCGATTCTTTTGTGCGCGAAAAGAAAGTAAGAAATGAAGAGGGAGAAGGAGGAGGGAAGGAAAGTGAGAGGAGGAACGTCGAGGAACGGGAGAAAAAGAGGAAAAAAAGACGAGCAGTAGTTTCTTAAAAAAAAAAAAAAAGTTAGGATGAGTGTTCTGGGATGAGGGCGTGGTGTGAATGAAGACCGGGAAGCATGCAGCTCGGGGACCCACAAACTGCTCAGCGGGGTTTCCACAGTGTGCCGGGAGCCAGGTGTGGAGAGGAGGGGTGGGGGCGTGGGGGTGATGAGCTGGGAGATGCGCCAGCGCAGAAGGCCCTCCAAAAATACCGAGTTTGAGTTTTCCACTCAAGAGGTGACTCGTGGAGTACATTTTGAGCACAGGCTTCATGAGACAGGTGCTTGTCGTCCAGGAGACCCTGGGCAAAATCTCCCTGAGCTTCACTTTCACAGAAATAGGGAAGCATCGGTTAAGGAACGGGAGCTGTGAAGACGCGGGATGAAGGCCTGGTCAGGTAGTGCTCCTTGCTCGGAACCCGCTCGCTTCTACAGGACAGAGGGTCCACTCTCCCCAGAACCTCCTACTGCTCCCTCTTCCCAGATATGCAGTATGGATGACACTGTGGACCGCCACAGAGCCGCGAGCAGGGCTTTAATAACTATCTGTGAAAAACACCCCCTCAGAGTGGCCCCCTCATCTTGTTTTCACTTCTTACAAAGTTTTCCTGAAAAGGAAGGTTACGTGCGATTTCTTTGAAACAGTGTCACACTTCAGTGATTTCCTTGCATTGCTTTAATGCCCCAGACACCTTCAGGAAGCTGCCACATCGTGACCACTCAGACTTGACATGTCTAGATGTCTGTCAGGACAACTATTTCGCCCTGCATCATTTTTAATTCAGTATTTGGTTCCCGAGAGGGAGGAAAGGAAAAGGAAGTCACCCCCATTACTTAAATTTTGACTATGTGTCTGCAAATTGCAGAAGTGCAAACAGCTTTGTACTTCTGCTTTGTCAAAACTAGATTTTTTAAGATTTTCACCAGGAAGTAAGGTGGGGAGTTGTCCAGAAAGTAAATATAGTCGTTATTACCAAAGGTGACCGCAGAAAGGCTGCAAGAGTGTTGCCCACAGCTGCACTCTTTGTGAGGGAGAACTAGACACTCCCTGTAGGATCAGCATTCCTTTATAGCAGTGAATAAAATAGCCTCTTCCTGCTGTTTTGAACACCTTTTGTATATTGAAGGGAAAAGCGGGGACAAACAAGAAGCAAACAAGAAGCAAACAAAAAACAAAAAGCCCCGGATTCGTTGACTAGATGTGCTGCAGCAGCTCGTAGCAGTTCAGCTCCTCACTCTTGTGCGATCTTGAATGTGATCTTGTGTGACCTCCTCCCAACTCCACAGTAAGTCACAGGACATCGGCTCCTTGACATTGAATGTGATTGGATTACTTACACCAGGGAAACTGGCAATGCTACAAATCAGGGCTGGGTGTTTTTTGTTTCATTTTGTTTTTTTGTTTGTTGTTTGTTTGTTTGTGAGACTTGTTAAACACACACCAGGACCCCGCTGTTTATAATATTTTATGAAATGAAATATTAAGCTCTCAGCAATACTAACTTTATAGAAAAAAGGTTTCCTGATAAAACAGTATGTGCATGCAAAAGATGAATTTAGACCCTTGCCTCACACCACACACAAGGATAAGCTCCACATGAATCAGACTTAGATGTAAGAGCTAAAACAATTAAACTTAAAAAAAATGCAGAAGAAAATCTTCAGACTTTGAGCTATGCAAAGACTTGCCAGAGGCAGTACCAAATACCATAAATACCATTTATGGTTCATAAATTGAAAAAAAATGATAAAATAGACCCTATTGAAATTCAAAACCTTTGCATTTCCAAAGACGCCATGAAGAAAATGAAAAGGCAGGAAATATTTGCCTTTCGCTGGGAGAAAATATTTGCAAAATGCGTATCTCATAAACATTGTGTCTAAAATTCACAAAGAACTCATATAACCCAATATTAAGAAAACAACTCAATAAAAAATAGGCAAAAGATATGACAGATATTCCACCAAAGAAAATTATGAATATAAAGTATGAAAAGATGCTCAGCATCTAATTGAAACCACACATATGCACACTTATAAACAACTTTATTGAAGTATATTTTACATATTATAAAATTCACCCGTTTTAAGTGTACGGTCCAATGGTGCGTGTAAATATCTTCTCCTGAAGAAAATTTAAAACATAGAGAATGGAATTGACAAAAAGAATGAAAGGATCCCATGTTTTTTGGCACCTATTGTTTTAATTCTTTGGAACGATTATACTGTAGATATAACTGATATAACTGACCTAACACGACAATGCGTAGGAGAACTCGACAAGGCTGGGGAAAGGTAGACTGTCTCGGAACCTGGGGACTTGAAGAAGGACATGGCAGTAAGTTTCTGGGTGTCCTTATTGTCTCTCGTGTATCCTGGGCACTATGCTACAGAAGCCTTCAACCCAGAACTGCCCATAGTCACAGATTAAAAAAACAAACAAACTTCAAGACATGTGCCCTAGCCAAAAGCTCGAGAAAAGGGTGGCCTAACTACAGCAGCCTTTGTGACAATACTTACCAAACACCAAAAAGAAAATTCCAGCCCCTCCCCACCCCAGCATCATTTCGGTGTGGCCAAGGAAGGAGCTGCCTTCTACTCAACCCATCCCCAAACCCACGGGAGCAGGCAGTGTTCCTTCGAGTCCCCTGCCCAAATGGTAACAGTGCCCACTGGGCCTGTCGAGATGCTAAGCGTTTATCCCCCACCTGGGAGAAGCAGATTCTGATCTGTTTCCCCTGCTGGGTGATGTTGGAGGGACTGGGCAGGACCTGATCTGCCAGGCCCTGCTCGGTGGGAGCAGGCAGTGCCCCAGCCCCCTGCCAGCGTGGAGGCGGGAGGGCTCGCAGGGTGCAGCAGAGAGCTGAGCCCTGAGCCCTACGCAGCACAAGTCACGCAGGTCAGGGCTAGTAAGTGCCCTGGTTTTCCCCTTGGCCTGGTGTCCGTGGGGCCCAGTGGGGAGTGCAACCTCCTCAACCAGTAAAGAGCCTGAACAAGATGGCGTGGAGGAGAGCTGGTAGGCAGTCTGGTCCTCCCACCGCTTGGTACCAGTGGGGTCCCGGTGTACCACTAAGTTTCCACCCGCATCGGCATCAATGGGACTGAAGGAAACACTGCGAGGCGGGGTTACCTTTCCCTCTCCTCTACCAGTGTCAGGGAGACCCGGCAAGCAGCAGGGCTTACGCACCTGCCCGAGGGAGGAAGTGACTTCTGGTGTATCGCTTTCACTCAGGTGGTTTCGGGAAGACCATGGAGTCGAACTTTTTACCCCACAACCCTGCAAAGAGGCAGTGTGGGTCTGCACTCCGCTTTTGCCAACGTGGTTTTGGCAGGGCCAGACATGAGATGAACATAAGCACGCACCTTCCCCTCACGTTATACCTCAACAGAGGGACTACTTGCTAAAAAGGAGGAGGAGGAGGAGGAAGAGAAGAGGGAGAGGAAGAGGAAGAGGAAGAAGATTAAATAGAATCAGTCATAAAATAATATCCAAAATGTCCAGGATACAATAAAAAAAATCATTTGCCGTAGCAAGAAACAGGAAAATCACAACTTTAATGAGAAAAGGCACTGTATACCAACACTGAGATCAATAAGATGTTGGAATTATCTGACAAAGATTTTAAAATAGCCATTATTAAGATGCTTTAACAAGAAATTAGTAATTCTCTTGAAATATCTTTTTAAATCTCATAAAATAAAAAGAAGTTTCAAAAGAGCTAAAATAGAAATTACAGAACTGAGAAATACAATAACCGAAATATAAAATGTGCTGACTGGGCTCAACAGTGGAGTAGAGGTGACAGAGGATAGGATTAGACTGAAAATTTGAGCAGACCAGTAATAAGTAAGGAGACAGAATCACTCATCAAAACCAACGTAGAAAATTCCAGGACCAAATGCTTTCCCTGGGGAATTATACCAAAGGGTAAAAGAATTAACACCGATCCTTCTCAAACTCTTCCTAAAGGCTGAGGAGGAAGAAACTCTTCCAAACTCATTTTATGAGTGGGCATTTCCCTCATACCAAAGCCAGATAAGGACAAGAAGAAAACAGCAGGCCAATACCTCTGATGAATATAGATGCAAAAATTTGCAATAAAATACTAGCAACAGCACATTAAAAATATCATATACCATGATCAAGTGAGATTTATTCCTGAGATATAAGAATGGCTCAGTATATGCAAGTCAATAAATGTGACACACTACTTTACTAGAATGGAAGATAAAAATCATATGATCATCTCAATAGTTGATCATATAAAGCAACTGACAAAATTCAACATTCTTTTATGATTAAAAAAAATCTCCCAACATAGTGAGCATAAAAGGAATATACCTCAATATAATCAATGCCATATATGACAGGCCCACAGCTAACACCATACTCAATGGTGAAAGTTTGAAAGCATTTTCTCTAAGATCAGAAACAAGACAAGGATGCCCACTCTCACCCCTTCTATTCAACATGGTACTGAAAAGTCTAGCCAGAGCAGTTAAGTAAGAAAAAAAAAAAAAGGCATCTAAATCATATAAGAAGCAAAATTGTCTCTGTTGGCAGGTGATATGCTCTTATCTATAGAAAATTATAAAGACTCCTTTAAAACAACTGTTAGAACTAATAAACACATTTAGGAAAGTTGCAGGAAACGAAATCAACATACAAAAATGAGCTGCATTTCTATACACTAACAAAGAACTATCTGAAAAGAAGAGAACATTCTCATTTACAATAGCACCAGAAAGAATAAAATACTTAGGAATAAATTTAACCGAGGAGGTCAAAGATCTATACATCGAAAATTACAAGACATTAATGAGAGGAATGAGGACAAAAAATAGATGGAAAGATATCCTGTGTTCATGGATCAGAAGAACTAATATCGTTTAAATGTCCATACTACCCCCAAACTACCCATACAGGTTATGCAAGCTCGATCAAAATTCCAATGGCATTGTTCACAGAAATGGAAAAAAAAAATCCTAAAATTCGTATGAAAACAAAAATGACCCCAAATAGCCAAAGCAATCCTGAGAAGGAATATCAAAGCTGGAGATAGCATAATTCCTGATTTTAAACTTAATCACAGAGCTATAGTAACCAAAACAAAATGGTCTTGGCATAAATACATATAAAAATACACATAGAAACATAGACCAATGAAACCAAATCAAGAGTCCAGAAATAAACTCAACTCATATATGGTCAACTAATATTTGACAAGGGATCCAAGAATATTAGATGGAGAAAAGATATTTTCTTCAATAAATTATATTAGAAAAACTGGATAGTCACATACAAAAGAATGAACGTGGACTCCTATCTTACACCACTTAGAAAAATTAGCTCCAAGTGAATTAAAGACTTAAATGTAGGTCCTGAAACTCTAAAACTACTAGAAGAAAATATAGAAAAAAAACGCACCTGACATTCGTCTCGGTTTTTTGGATATAACACCAAAAGCACAAGAAACCAAAGCAAAAAGTCTTCTGCACAGCAAGTAAACAACAGTAAAATGAAAAGGCAATCTACTGAGTGGAAAAAAATATTTTCAAACCATTTATTTAATAAGGAGTTAATACCCAAAACATATAAGGAACTCATACATTAAATAGCAAAAACAAACAAAAAAAAACTATTAAAAATAGAGTTAATAATATCAGGATAACTTTACACAGTGACAGATAATGACTAGACTTTGGTGATCACATCATAAGGTTTATAAATGTCTAATCACTATATTGTCCATCTGAAACTAATGTAATATTACATATCAACTATACTTAAATTTAAAAATTGACAAAGGACTTATATAGACGTATTTCCAAAGAAGACATACAAATGGCCAATATCTACATGAAAAAATGCTTGATATCAGTAATCATCAAGGGAATGCAAGTCAAAGCCACAAATATCACCTTACACCTGTTAGAATAGAGATGATCAAAAAGGTAAGCGTTAGTGAGGATGTGAAGAGAAGGGAACCATCCCTCGTGACTGTTGGTGGAATGCATATTGGTGCAGCTGCTATGGAAAATAGTATCGGGTTTTCTCAAAAAAATTAAAAAGAGAACTATCATATGATCTAGTAATCATACTTTTGGGTATATATCTAAAAACAATGAAATCATTATCTTATAGATATTTGTACCCCCATGTCTAGTGTAGTATTATTCACAGTAGCCAAGACATGGAAACCCTAAGTGTCTTTTGATGCATAAATAAATAAAGAAAATGTGAGAGATAGATGATATAGATTATAGATATAGATAGATATAGATATAGATATGGAGAGAGAGAGAGAAAGAGAGAGAGAGAGAGGGAGAGAGAGAGAGAGAGAGAGTGGTTGCCAGGGGGCAGGAGCTGGGGAAAATAGGAAGATGTTGGTCAAAGGTATAAATTTCTGGCATAAGATGAATAAGTCCTAGGGATTGAATGCACAGCATGATAACTATGATTATAATAACAGTACTGTGTTAGACACATGAAAGTTTTAATAAAGTAAATATCAAGCACTATCACCACACACACAAAAAAATGGTAATTATGTGAGGTGATGGAAGGGTTAACTAAACTTACTGTGGTAATCATTTCGCAATGTGTATACACATCAAATCATCACACTGTACACCTTAAGCTTAACATTACGTGTTGATAATCTCAATCAAGCTGGTGGGGGGAGGCAGAGAGGAGATGGCAAAGCATGAAAACAAGTGGAAAAGACCTCTGATAAAGAGGCTGCGGTAGGCTGAATACTGCCCCCCGCCCCGCCCAAAGATATCCAGGTCCTAATCCCGAAGCCTGCTAATTTATACAGCCAAAGGGACTGGACGTGTGTGATTAAATTAAGGGTCTTAAGCAGAGTATCCTGGCAAGCCCTAAATGCAGTCACGTGTGTGTAAGAGGAGGGAAGAAGGAGGATTGACGACCGAAGAAGGAAAGGCAATGCGACAACGAAAGCAGAGATGGAGTGAGGGGGTCACAAGCCAAGGAATACAGCAACCAAGGGATGTCGAAAGAGACAAAGAACAGATTTCCTTTTAAGGTAGGGATGTGATTTGTTCGTTTATTTATTCATTTTTACTTTTGATTTATAATGGTGACATTGATTAACGAAATCCAGTATGTTTCACGTGTACAATTCAACAGTAAGTCATATATATAAATATATATAAATATATATATACACATACATATATATATATGTGTGTATATATATATATATATATATATATATATATATATATAGTATCACGTGTTCATCGCCCAGAGTTAGATTTCTTTCTGTCACCACATATTTGACCCCTTTTACTCCTATCTACCTCCTCCCTACCCACTTCCCTCTGGTAACCACAAGTCTATTGTCCATGTCTATGAGTCTCTATTTGTTTGTCCTGTTTGTTTGTTGCTTTTAGGTTTATATCCCACATGTAAGTGATATCATGTGGTTTTCAACTTTTCCTGTTTGGCTTCTTTCACTTAGCATGATTATCTCAAGGTCCATCCACATTGTTGCAAATGGCGGTATTTCGCCTCTTCTCATGGTTGAGTAATATTCCATTGTACCACAGCTTCTTTATCCAATCATCTATTGTAAGACACTTCAGTTACTTCCAAGTGCTGGCCACTGTGAATAATGCTGTTATGAACGTCAGTGTGCACATGTCTTTTCAGGTATATGTTTTCAATACCCAGTAGAGAGATTGCTGAATCATATGGTAGATCAATCCTTAGTTTTTGAATCTCCATACTGTTTTCCATAGTGGCTGTACCAATTAGCAGCCCCACCAGCAGTGTATGAGGGCTCCTTTTCCTCTGCATCCTCTCAAACACTTGTTATTACTTATCCTGTTGATCACAGCCATTCTGACAGGTGTGAGATAAAGTCGCATTGTGGTTTTGATTTGCATTTCTTTAATAGCTAGTGATAATTGAGTGTCCTTTCATACGTCTGTAGGCCACTTGTATGAAGTGTGTGTTCAGGTGCTCTGCCCGTTTTTTAATCGAATTGTTTGTTTTTGTTGTTATTGTTGTTGTAATTGAGTTGTATGAGTTTATCGTATATTATGGATATTAAGCCCTGATCGGACGCATTGCTTGCAAAAATATTATCCCATTTGGATGGTTGTCTCTTTGCCTTGTTGATGATTTCCTTTCCCCTGGAGGCCTGCCAACACCTTGATGTTAGCCTTCTGGCCTCCACAACTGCAAAAGAATAAATTTAGGTTTTTCTTAGCCACTAAATTTGTGCTGGTTTCATACAGTAGCAATAGGGAACTGATAATACAAAACACCTGGAACTGGTTATCCAATCACTAGCCATCACTTTACTCCTTCCCCATCCAGACGCTTGATCCCAAGATGTCTTCATGGCATCTGTTATTTTAATATTCAAAATTTTATTTCAATGATTTCTTAACAACTATTGAGAAATGTTGCAAGACTAGGGTCAAAAGTCCCTCATGAGTTTCAGTTCCAAATTTGACCCTTGTGGAGGCTGAAAGACTCTTGGGAAGGTCATTTCTGCAGGAATACCCCCTGCAGTAGGGCAACAGGAGGTCATCCAGCTCCTTTGGCACGCTCCTAGCAACTGGGAACCTGCTGTCTTCTATGAATCCACAAAGAGTGGGTGCCCTTGCTCTGGGTCAGCCTGTCTCTCTGACTAGCCCAAGACCTAAGAATTAGACAATAGATGTTGAGAAAAGAGAATCATCTGGAAAAGGAATTGAGACATTATTTCTACCCACCCACATGTAGAGGCGTTGACCGGTTACTTAATATGAAGGGACGGCTGGATTATGTGTGTGGTAATAGTTGTATATGTAATCCAGGAGTAATTTATCCATAATATTGCTTTGATTCTTCCCAGTGTTGGGGATGGGGAAGGGGAGTAGAATCCATTTATTTTCTAAGCTCAGAGATAATCAGGTCTTTGCAATCAATTTTCTAACAAGTATCATGAAATTGGTTCTTATTGACCTTGATGTAAGATAAGTCTTTCTACTTATGACCTGGTCATAAGATAGGTATTTCCCCTGGGCTGCCCTCCATCACATACCTTACCATCTAGTTCTTGTGTGGAAGTAATGCTTTAAGTACACGAGCATGAATTTACTTTCTTCCCTCTCAAATCTCATCTTGAGAGTTTCAGTTCAGTGACCCAGTCTGTCAAGGCCCATTGGAAACTTCACCTTTGCTATTTTCACCTTCACATTGCAATCTTAACCTGTGTTTCACTATCCCCACTCCCCACCCCCCCCACATCGAAATTGACAAGCAGTAAATGCTGCCGGGAACGTTATTCTGTAAACTGCTATAAAATCATCTCTGTAAGAGAACTAAAAACTAGACAGGCATTGTTGAGCGATGTTCATTTTCTCTCCCTTGAGAAAGCCAAGGATCAATGCAGTAAAGATCAAAGTAGCACAACGTTATTGGGCATCGTGGCTTGGGGGATGTGGGTACAAAGCAGAGGACCCTGGTGCGCACTCACACATGTGTACAGTGGTGTGTGAAGGGAAAAAAGAAGAGGGCTTCCATAGGTTTGTTAAGGAAGAATGAAAGGAAGCGCAGACCCTTCGGCGTCCGGCACAAGGTCGAGGGGCGTTTTCCTCTCCAAAGGGGAGGCGGCAGGGTAGAAGAGGGAGTAGAGGTCTCTACACTTTGGAGGGTGGCTGCTGTCAATGGCAGTGTGAACGAGGACCTCCAACACGTGAATATCCTTTATTTATTATGACATATGTATTCTACTGAGCTAGCATCTTATGTGTAGACTAACACAAAAAAGAGATAAAAGCATTACATAAAAAATAAATAGAAATAGAAATCCTATTTTCTTCCCACATCCCAGTAGAACGTCTCGTACTGCCTGCCACCACCTGTCCACCCCTCTGGGTGTCTGCCCCACACTCAGCTGGCGTAGGGGGCACACTCGAGGGTGGCAGGCAGACTGGCTTCAAGCCCTCACTGTGGAGGTAACTGCTCTGCACCTCAGTTTCCCCCCCCCGTAATAATTGGTGTCCTTTCCCTGCGACAATATCTCAGAGGGTTGTTTAAAGAATTAAAATAAGGATTAACAGAATTTTCTGGACTATAGGAGGAGATCAATAAATATTCATTTTTCTCCTTCTACAACCTTTCCTGGATCCCTTGACTTCACTTTGCAGTTAATCATACCACCCAGTGCATGTCCACGTGTGCGTGTGAATGGCTGCGTGCGTACTGTGTGCATTTTTTGTGAGTAGGTCTGTGTTTGTGTGTATGAGCATGTGTTATATGTATGGCTGTATGTACTTTTCTGTGCGTGCAGGTGAGTGAATGAATGGCTGTCTGTGTGCATGTACGTGTGTGAACACAGATGAGTGTGTTTGTGCGTGACTATAGATTGGCATGAGCATGTACATGCGATAGTTGTCTGTACTTGTATCACTTTCTGTGATTGTATGTACGTGCCAATGTATGTTAGCTGAGTGTACACATGCTCGTGTATGAGTGTGCACGCATGTGTGTGTGTGTGACTATATGTGTGTATCAGTGTGTATGTACATATGCATGTGTATTTGCTTGTGTGCGCATGGATAACGTTATGCTGTGTGTATACGCGTATGTGTTGGTGTGTGTGAATCTTTGAGTGCGTGCGTATGTGCATGCAGCTAAGCTCAGTGCTTACAGAGACCACGTGTTCTTCCCATCTGTGTCCATCAGGTGTCTGGCAAAGAGCTTGGTACCCGACATGTACTAAACCCATGGCAAGGGCAGACACAGCAGCCACACAGGAGGCCCCAGTGCCCCCTCTACCAACGAGCAGAGAAATGGCCCAGGAGGGAGAGGCTCAGTGTCCAGCCAGCAGTAGGGGAGGCAGCCCACGGGAGGTGCAGGTGGCCGCGTCCAGTGGTCCAGATGTTCTCCTTCCTCCCCACAGACGGATCCTGATGATGCCCACCCTACCTCGCGAGGTGCTGCATGAGGCAGGGGGCTCTGGAAGCCATAGTTCTGTCTGACCCTCACAGTAACCTACGTCAACAGGACAGATATTGTCGCCATCTCTGATTTTAAGACGGGATCGAAATTAAAATCTAGGAACGTTGTGACTTGGCTGAGATCCTACGAAGTGGTGACTTGGGACTGGATCCCTCGGGCTTTGACTCCTGAGCCAGCTCGTCTACATCTCATCTCGTTGCCTCAATTTCCTCTTGTGGGCCAGGTGCCAGGTCCTCCGGCACTTCAGTGCTCCAGCCAGGGGCTAAACCTGTAATGGTTTTAGTTTCCTATGAAAATCAGCCGCCTCTCACCAACTTCATGGCTTCAGCCCTGGTCTACGTGCCCTCAACTCTCTTCAGAATCACAGCAAATAAAACTTTTAACTGGTCTTCCTGTGCTGCTTCCCTGTGGTCTGTCCTCCACATAACAGCAGCCAGAGGATCCAGAAAAAAAAAAAAAATTAGACCAAATCCCCACCCCCCGCCTTCAACGGTACCCCACTCACGAAGGTAGACAACGAGGTTCTAATTCTCTCCCTGTGAGCTGACGACGCACCACTCAGCCTTCCCGCACCGCCCCAGCTTCACACCGGTGTCCCTGCTCATCTCGAAAACATCAAGCCTGCCTCAGCCTTGGCAGAGCAACACCTTCTAAAATAGGGCACCAAAGTTCAACCCACCAAAAAAAAAAAAAAAAAAGATAAATTGGACTTTATCAAAATTTAAAATGTTTGTGCTTCAAAGGATACCATTAAGAAAGTGAAAAGGAAACCCAGAGAAAGCAAAGAAATATTTGCAAATCACATACCTGATAAGAGTCTCATATCTGGAATGTGTAAGGAACTCTCACAACTCACAAGAAAAGATAAATAACCCAAATGAAAAATGAACGAAAGACCCAAATAGGTATGTCTCCAAAGAAGATATGTAAATGGAAAGACGCTGAACATCAGCTAGCAGGGAAATACAAATCAAAACCACAGTGAGATGTGATTTCACACCCCCCAGGGATGGCTATAATTAAAAAGACAGACAATAGCAAGTGTCGGCAAGGATGTGGAAAAACGAAACCCTCGTACACTGCTGTTGGGCGCGTAAAGTGGTACAGACACCTTGGAAAACAGGGTGGCAATTTCTCAAAAGTTTAAACATGACCTAACAATTCCACTCTTGGGTACGTACCCAAGATAAAGGAAAACGTATTTCCACATGAAGTTTATAGCAGCACTCGTCATAACAGGTGGGAGCAACCCAAAGAAATATCCGTCAACTCGATGAGTGGATAAATGAAAGGTGGTATATCCATACAATGGCGTATTACTTGGCAATGAAAAATAAAGGACCCATACATGGAAGAACCCGAAAACTACTGCGCTAAGTGAAAGAAGACCACTTACTCTGTGATTCCATTTATACTCAGTGTCCAGGGTAGGTCAGTTTATAGAAACAGAGAGCTGCTGAGTGGTTTCCTCAGGCGGAGGTCGGGGGGGGGGGTGTGCTGGTGGGAAATAGGAGTGAGTACTAACAGGCTCAGGACTTCTCTTTGGGATGATGAGAATATTGTAAAATCGATTGTAGTGATGGCTGCGCGACTCTGTGAACATATTCTGAATATGTAACTGTGAAACCACTGAATTTTACACTTTACATATATGTATATGGGGGAATTACATGGCACGTGAATGAAATATCGATAAAGCTGTCACGCTCAAAAGAGAGCGCGAGAAAGAAGGACGGGGCACCGGCTGCCAGGAGCCGACACAACGGGGGAGGCTTTTGAGAAGGGCGAAAACGAGGCGTTTTGGAAGAACGCGGCCGCGGGGGGAGGGAAGGGCGTGCCCGCTCGGCAGATGCAAAGGCCTGGGACTGAGAGGGACCTGGGCTCATTTTAGGAACCGAAAGCTGCCCCCGGGCTGGGAGCCCGGCGCGGGTGGGGTGGAGTGAGCGAGGAGGGGAAGGGGGTCCCCCCCCCCCGGCGAGCCCAGCAGGGGCCAGGCCTTAGAAGCCACACCGAAGGTTTGGGCCTGACCCAATTAATTAGCAAATGAGTCTTAATGTCAGGGCAACATGAAGCCTACAGTGGTCGCTCTCTGGCTGACCCTGCTCTCGGCCGAGGTCCGCTGGGGGTGCTGGGTCTGCGGCCACCTTCCCGGGGGGACACGGTCTCCCGGATTGCTCCAGTCCCCAATGTCCCCGTTCCCACCCAGGCTGGTCCCAAGAAAGTGTGACAGGCGAGGAGACAACAGGGCCAGACACCAAGGCAAAAACCACCTTTTCGAAACAGGCAAAGGAAAGGCTGTGGAAGGAATAGTCAGCGGCAGAGAGGAGGAAAGCGAAGAGCGGGTTGCTTTCTGGAAGGTCGGAGAGCACGGAGCATTTCAGGAAACCCGTGGCAGTCGTGGTACCCGATGTGGCCTAGTGGCTAGGATGTCGGAGGCTCGTAGAGCCCCCAGCGGCTGTGACAGGTGACTGTGTGGAGGAATGAGCTTCAGTGGAGGGAGGTGGGCCGATGGCAGACGCACGTAGCTTTGCGTCTCGCCGTGAAGAGGAGGGGAGATGGGGCAGCGGCTGGAGGATAAAGGGAAGGATTTTCTCAGATGGGGCAGGCTGGAGCTACAGAGAGCCGGAGAGATGCAAGAGCAGGTGCAAAGCCGATGGAGCCCGGTCTTTGCAGAGGCCGTGGGCGGTGAGAACGAGGCCAGGAGAGAGACGGTGCAGGTGGTGTGGGAGGACCACTAGCAAGAAGTTTTGTCCTGATGGCCTCTATTGTCTTGGTGAAATCAGCAATGGGGTCACCTGCTGACAGTGGGGACAGAGGGACCGTCAGGGAATTCTAGAGTGAGAAAGTTCGAAACACGTGTGGTACACAACGCGGATGGTTGAGAAGCCCACGAAGCCTGGTCGAGGTGGAGGTCGCTGAGGAGCCCCTCGCCTCGGCTGCACATGACCCCTGAGTGGCCCAGGGAGCAGGTGAGTCAGGAAGGCATGACCACCTTCCCCTGCCTCCCCTCGGGGACACTGTTCATTCACTCTGGCTGGAAGTCAGAGCACCGAGCAAACCCGAGCATTTCACCCCACACCCTCCAGCTGGGATTTTCAGCAGAGCAGGAGAGTTGAGTTCTTTGAAACGTGCTGTGTTAACAGTTTAAAAAGCGGAAGCAGAGAAAAGCAGAAGGAGCCCTTTCTTCAAAATCTTGTTTTTGAATCAATACAAGCAAACGAGAGTTATGATGCAGCGTCTGAGAGGTGCCTCCTGGTCTTAACGATGAGCACGCAGATCACGTCACAGCAGATCACGTCACAGCCCGCTTTCTCGGCCGCCTTGCGACGGCGGGGGCGGGGTCACACCTGCACAGGTGAAGGGAGCCGGGCTCACATCATTTGCGCATGCCCCAGCGGTATAAGCAGGCTGTGGAGAAGACTCACTTTTCCAAAGGTACTCCGTACAGGTAAAACCCAAACCAGAATTCCGAACCGATCCGGGACGCAGGAGAAGATGCTGGACGGTGCAGTTGACACCGAGGCCCCTTCGATGGACCCCGAGCTCCGAGTCCAGCCCCACCTCCTTTCTGTGGCCGTGGGCGACGCTTCACCTTCTCGCAACCCTGGTGTCTCATCTGGAAAGCGGGTTGACCACAGTACTGACCACAGCGGGCGCAGAGCCTCGGGGCGGGGGTGGGGTGGGGTGGGGTTCGAGCCGTTCTGCACGTGGCGCACGTGGCACCTGGGAAACCGTGAAAGCTCACGTTTCTAGGCATGACGGTGGAGAAAGGAAAGGGGCTTGGGGGAGGCCCTGGTCCTCAGTCCAGCCTTAATGCTGCTGTGTGACCCCAGCAGGTCATTTCCCTCCCCCGGGCCTCAGTTCCTCCATTTGCAACAGGAAGCCGTTGGACCCGGTTTCTCCAAGGAAGCGGCTAACAGGGAGCAGTGATCAGGGGTGTCCTGAGTCCTTGTGGGGTAAATCAACTGGCTCGGGGGCAGCCAGCGGAGCCTTAAACATCTATCACATCGGGGTCCTCATACCAGTAGGTACCAGGCCGCACGGCAGGAGGTGAGCGGCCCGCCGGGGAGTGAAGCTTCACCTGCATTCGCAGCCGCTCCCCAGCGCCAGCGTCACCCCCTCAGCGCCCGCTCAGAGCATCAGGCACTAGAAGCTCATAGGGCACCGGTCCCCGGTGCCGCAAAGGTTGGGGACCGCTGCCCTGATCCTTCCCGGAGCGAGACAGAGCTTCTGTGGCCCGGGAAGCCCCACACTGAGCCGCCCCTCCTTGGGGCCGAGAAAGGAGACAGAATACGCAGCATGTGGTCTGTATTGCTTTCTGGTGACTTCTTTCCAGCCAGGAAAATGTGATTCTGGTAAAGCCCATGCTTGTTCCCTTTTGACTTTAACCACAGTTTGCTGGTTGAAAACAATCGAACAATACGCTGGTCGGTCGTGGTAGAGGGAACTTCCTGACCAGGAGGGAGAACCTGTCCGTGAACCTGTCCATTTCCACACGCGCCGTTCGGGCAATGCACTTCGGACGCTTGAAGTCATGGCGCCTTTTTTTTTTTTTTTTTTTGGCATCTGCGTTTTCACGTTTTCCAAGACGCCTATTGTCCTCTGCCACTCCCCTCCACCCAGGACACGCAGGCTACGGTGCAGCCATGACCTAGTGCGGCGGACTTGAGAGCCCCCTGCCTGCCCTTATCCCCGATACGTGCCTCCTGCCTCTGCCACACCGGGCCACGAGGCTCTTCCTCATTCATGTCCTTTCCCGCCCACTGTTGCCGCGGATCCACAGTGTCCACCCGGTAAAGGTCCCTCGTCCCTCGAGGCGGCCTAAACGTCGGCTCCGGATCTCACCGCCCCAGCCCAGACCGGTCCCTGCTGCCGGCCCCCAAGGGCAGTTAGTTAGCACCGCGTTTTATAGATGTGCTGTCCTGCCCGCCTCCCCTCCCGGACTCTGATTTCCTCTGAGTTTCAATGTCCCCAGCACCCAGCAGGCACACGGAGGTGCCCCACCCCCAGTCTGGGAGTGAATAAGGCAGACGCGAAGGTCAGTATCAGGATCCGCCTTTCATTCCGGTTTCCCGCCTGAGTCTGAGCCGCACTTACAGGCTGGTAAATCCTCCTCGCCTTTGAGAACCGTGGCGTCTGCCTCTCCCCGTGCCTCTCATTCCCACCGCTCCTTTCCAGATTCTAAGTCTGGTGTACAACTGACAAAGGTTTGGTTTTCTTTTTGGTTTTGGGTTTCGGGGTTTTTTTTTTTTTTTTTTTTTTTTTGCCTGAGCAAACTGGAGTCAGGCTCCTGAACCTTCCCCTAAGCTCATCTATGCATGTCTTTGTAAAACCCAGTTTGGGCAAGAACCGGGCTGACTTCAGTAAGAACTTCCACCTGTGATCCAGGATCACCCTCAACACCCGACTGGGTTCCCCAGCCCCCAGCACCCCCATGCAGGGTCTGACCCCCCATGCCCCCGCCCCAGGCAGCCTCTGTGAGAATCCTGTGCCTTCACTTCAGCCAGAGCCACCCCCCCCACACACACACCCCCGCCACCCCTGACATTGCTTCTTAGGAATTTCCCATCTCCTGACACCCGCCTGCTCCTCGGTCACAGGTCCCCACCTGCTCATGCTGTATTCACGGCCGAGCCCTGTCTCGCTGCCCCACTGTGAGACGCCACCCCGTGGACCACGCCTGTCCTGCTGGCTTCCCCCTCCCCCTCCTCCAGTGAAGTCTGCCTTACTGCGCTTTCACGAGTGCCACTGAAATTTTTTTCCCTCTAACAAATTTTTTCATTCTCCTGGTGACTCGCTGTATCAAAAGTGACTTTCCCCTTCCACCCTTGGCCACGAATCCTTCCTCTTCCCCACCCTCCAGCCACCCACACGATAAACTTGTCACCTCCAGAATCTGCCTTACCGAGAAATCTTTACGATCTCCCTCTCGAACCACAACTTCCTATCGTCCCTGTTCTCTTCTGACCTCATCACCATCACGCCCACTGTTTTCCACCCCATCAAGGCCTCTGGCAGCTTGGACCACCACTTTTTTTTTTTTTTTTAATTATCAGTCCCACTCTGTTTTGACCTAATTCTTTATCTAACCAGGATACCCGGTCACTACCTCAGCCCATCTCTAGCCGATAGGCTCTGCACACTGTCCTTGAGACACCTCTGCTTCCAAGGACCCCACCCTGTCTCTATCTGTCAATTCCACTTCTGGTTTTTTTTGGTTTTTTTGTTTTTTTTGTTGCCCAGCCTTCTAGAGAAATCGCCCGGGCGTGAGGACACCGCAGCGTCCTGGTCTCCGATTTAGGCTGGGCCCTCGGCACCCAGGAGAGCTGGATCTGTCACTAGAAACCACATGGGCCAGTCCTGGCTTGAAACCTTTGCTGCTGCATCTCCGCCATCTGCCGAGGCTCGGTTTCCTCGCCACGGAGGGGGGAGCCGGCCTTCCGGTCCCAGCCTGGCTGTTTCCCCTGGTGGCAGCTCCCGTCGGCAGATCTCTGGCTGTCGTGCGCCTTCGACCGCTCCATGTCCCCTTCCTTCTGTCACTTAGAGCAGGCCCAAGTCACGCCTAACAAAACAAAACACGAATGTCTAAAGAGAATTCCACTTCCGAGAAGATGGAGTCACTCTACTTATTCCCAGTCCCCTCTCTAAGCACAACTAACATCTCAGGGCATCACACGTGAGACAAACACCCGAGGACACCGACAGGTGTAGAGAAGGCGGACCGGCTAGGGTCCCAGGACTCAAGGAACGACGTGGTGGTGAGTTACCTGGGTTTTCTTTCTGCCTCCATACTCCGAAATTAGAGCTGAAGAAGCCGGCAAACAGGACACGCCAACAGGCAAGGAGGGAAAAACGCCCTGGCTGGAGTCCCTCCTCTTACTGGGCTGGCATCTGGCAGCTGAGCTGGGAGGGGACTTTCACCCCCCTGGGCCAACGCTAGACTCCTGCACACACTCTCTTGTGTCAATGGACACCCCACGGGCAACCTGGACCCCACCCCATCAGACAGGAACCAGGCGCCCCTCCCCTCCCCGCGATGCTGACAAAGGAGGCCTTCTGGAGAGGCAGGACTTTCGCCATTGCCCAGGGGTAAGTAGCCTACCACCCGCGCCCCATGTCACCAGGAGAGGCCACACGGGAACAGGAATGAGGCACTCCTACCCGCCAGGGTGGTGGCCAGGGTGGCCAGGGCATCTCAGTGGGGCCTCGCAAGGAGCTGCGACTCTTCCCTCTGCCCGGCAATGTCGAGATGTCTGCCTGGGGGACCTGGGCTTCTTTCTGTACCCACCTGACAGAAACCAGCCCGTGTCCTCCCTCCCCCCCCCGAAGCCAGTGCAAACAGAGGGTTTCAATCAGTTCTGAAGTCTCATCGTGCCCCAAATTTCCAAGGTTTTAAAACTGTGATGAAATGCACATGAAATTCACCACTTAACCATTCGTGAGTGTACAGTCTGGTGGCGGCAAGTTCGATGGCACTGTCGAGTAGCCATCCCCACCGTCCACCTCCAGAACTTCCTCATCTTCCCCAACGAAAACTCTGTGCTCATTAAATACTAACGGATAACACAGTTCAGAGGCCCCATTACCAGCCCCTGGGGACCATTATTCTCCCTGCTCTCTCTGCGGACTCGACTATTCTAGGCCCCCGTGTTAAGCGGAATTATGCAGCGCTGTCCTTCGGTCCCTCGCGTCTCTCCTTAGCGTAATGTCTTCGAAGTTTGTTTCTTCGCGTTGTAGCCTGCGTCGGAATTTCTTTCTCTTTTTAATATTGAATAACACACGTGTCACGGTATGTCTGCGCCACATTTTGTTTCTCCATGCCTCCGCTGAGGAACACGGGGGTGTTTCTGGGTTCTGGCTCCTGTGATGATACTGCCCTGCACATCGCGGGATAAAGGCCTGTTTGAGTTCCCGCTTCCAGGGCTTCGGCATACGTGCCCAGAAGCGGAATTGCTGTCACTCGGAGACTCTATTTTTACTTTTTTCGAGGAACTGCCACACTGCTGTCCGTGGAAACTGCAGCATATTGCATTCCCTCCCCCACCAGCCATGCGTGAGGATTCCAGTTTCTCTGCATCCTGTAAAAACACTTGTGATTTTCTAGTTTTGGGATAACAGCCCTACTAACAGGTGTGAGGTTGCATTCAATGTGGGTTTAATTTGCATTTCCCTAGTAATGAATGAAGGTCAGTATTTTTTCATGTGCTTATTGGCCATTTCTATACCTTCTTTGGAGAAATGTCTATTTAAGTCCTTTGCCTATTTTTTTTTTCTTAAGTCAGTTTGTTGATGTTGCATTTTACAAATTTCCTCTATGTTCTGGATATTCATCCCTTACCGGACATGTGATTTGCAAACAGTTTTTTCCATTCTGTGGGTTGCCTTTTCACCCTGTTGATAATGTCCTCTGATAAACAAAAGCTTTTAATCGTGATGAAATCCGAGTTGCCATATTCGAGAGATCCTTGGCAAATCCAGCGTTGTGAAGCTTTTCCCTTATGTTTTCTTCTAAGAGTTTTAGAGTCTGAGCTCTTATGTTTAGGTATTTGATCCATTGGGAGTCAATGTTTATATGTGGCATGAGGGAAAATTTCAACGTCATTCTTTTGTATCCAATTTTCCGAACAACATATGAAAAGACTGTCCTAGCCTCCACTGAATACTGTGTTAGTTTGCTAGGGCGGCCGTAACAAAATATCACAGACCGAGTGGCTGAAACAACAGAAATT
Organism: Eonycteris spelaea; assembly: GCA_003508835.1. Lineage (NCBI taxonomy): Eukaryota > Metazoa > Chordata > Mammalia > Chiroptera > Pteropodidae > Eonycteris > Eonycteris spelaea. Next base: position 531,130 of record PUFA01000145.1, on the reverse strand, counting down.
TCTTTTCTCACAGTTCTGTAGGCAGGAAGTTCACAAACTACGTTTTCTCTGAGGTCTCTCTTAGCTTGCTGATGGCCACCTCCCGCTGTCTCTTCGTGTGGTCAGCCCTCTGCACAGGTCCCTGACCCCTCAACCTCCATACCTTCCTCTTCTTATAGGACATTAGTCATATTGGGTTAAGGTGATACTCTAAAGGCCTCGTTTAAAATTAATCACCTCTTTAAAGATCTTTTCTTCAAATATGGTTACATCCTGAGGTATTGGGGTTTGGGACTTCAACAAATTAACTTGGAGGAGACAATTCAAACCATCACCTCAAATGGCCTTTGCTCTCTTGTTGAAAATCCTTCGTAAGAGTTTAATTCTAGGTTCTCTGTTCTATCCAATTCCTCTATATGTCTATCTTTATGCCATTACCATACTGTTTTGATGATTATAGCTTTGCAGTGAATTTGGAAATCAGGAAGGTGAGACTTCCAAATCTGTTCTTCCTTTTCTAATTCTTTTGGTTTGAGATTCCACGTAAATTTTTGGCTTGATTTTTCTGTTTCTGCAGAAAATGTCGTTGGGATTTTGATAGGGATTGCATTGCATCTTTAGATCACGTTGGGTAGGCTTGACATCTGAACAATACTCTTTCAATCCACAAATCAGGGTATCCTTCGATTTATCTATCTTCTTTCATTCATTTCAGCAACATTTGTAGTTTTTAGTGTACAAGTCTTTTGCTTCCTTGGTTAAGTTTTTTCCTAAGTATTTTATTCTTTTTGATGCTATCGTAATGCAATTTTGTTCCTAATTTTCTTTTCAAGTTGTTTTATTGTTAATATAGAAGTACGCCTCACTTTTCAGTTTTGATTTTGTATCCTAAATAAAAATGGCAAAGATGGAAATCCTTGTCTTGTTCCTGACCTTACAGGAAAAGCTTTAATTTTTCAGTGTTGAGTATGATGTTAGCCGTGGGGTTTTTGTATATTGCCTTTGTTATATTGAGGTACTTTCATTCTATTCTTAGTCTGTTGAGTGTTTTTATCATAAAAGTATGCTAAATTTTGTCAAATGCTTTTTCTGCATTGAGATGATCATGTGAGTTTTTTTTTCCTTCATTCAGTTAATGCGGTATATTATATTGGCTGAGTTTTGTACATTAAACCATCATTGCATTCCAGAAATGAATCCCACTTGGTCATAGTATTGAATCCGTTTAATACGCTGCTGAATTCAGTTTGCTAGTGTTCTGTTGGGCATTTTTGCTTCCATATTCACAAGGGATATTGGCCTGTCGTCTCTCCATCTGGCTTCGGTATTGGGATAATGCTTGCTTCATAGATATGAACTTCATGGTTAAGAACTGTTCCTTCTCTTCGATGTTTCTGGAATGGTGTTAATTCTTCTTTAGATGTTTGGTGGAACTCACCAGTGAAGCCATCCATCCGATCCAGGGCTTTTCTGTTGTCGTTGTTTTGTTGAGAGGTTTTTGATTACTGATTCCATCTCCTTGCTAGTTATCGGTCTACTAAGATTTTTTGTTTCTTCACTCGGTCTGGGTAGGTTGTATGTTTTTAGGAATTTTTTCTTTCCTTCTAGGTTATCCTCTTTGTTGGTCTACAATTGTTTACAGTACCCGCATAAATAATCCTTTTATTTCTGTAAAACCATACTTTCATTTCTGATTTAGTTATTTGAGTCGTCTCTCTTTTGTTTTCATGCCCATCTAGCGAAATGTTTGTCAATTTTGCTGAGCTTTTTGAAAAGCTAACTCTTGGTTTTGTTGATTTTCTCTATTGTTTTCCTGTTCTCCTCCTCTTATTTTTATTTATGTATCTCCACTGTAATCTTTATTATTTCCTTCCTTCTGATAACTTTGGGTTTAGTTTGCTCTTTTTTTTTTTTTTTCTAATTCCTTAAGTCAGCTGTCCCCAAGTGTTTTGGCACCAGGGACCGGTGCTCCTCGGAGACTCAAATGCCCACTAATCTGAGAGGGAGCTGAGATGGTGACAGTAGCACTGGGGAGCGGCTGCAAATACAGATGAGCTTCGCTTGCTCCCTGGCCACTCACCTCCTGCCTCGTAGCCCAGTTCCTAACAGGCCACTGACTGGTACTGGTCTGTGGCCCAAAGATTGGGGACCTCTGACGTGGGCCACTTGTCACTGTGCTTTCACAGTGCCCTGCAGCTCGGACCTGTAAGAATCTTCCCTGTATGAATTGGGATTTTCTCTCTAAGATGATCATTTTGTGTTCCCATCCTCTGGGAGAGAGGAAGTGGCTAACAACAGACACTGATAAGATTGAACGAGCAATGATCTGGCCTCTCTGGCCTCTCCTAAACAGAAAGGCAGATGCCCGAGTGTAGTCCCCTTTGGCTCTGAGCATCAGCTCAATTGAAATTCTTCCTATGTCCCCACCTATGCCTGGATCTTGGTTCAGGCTGTGTAGAGCAGGATGCCACCCAGGAATGGCCTCTGTGAACTGAGACAATTCCTTTTTTTTTTTTTTTTTGGTCAGGTACATTCAAGAGGAGGAACTGAAACTACTATGTTAATAAATTATTGCAGACTTGCCATGTGCTTCTTCCACATTTTGTATTCTCATCAGCATGTGACTTTGGTCTGACTAAATGAATCAGCTGAGATTGGGTTGTTCATTTTTCCAGCAAAAGTATTACGACGGAGCATGTGGCTGGTTGGACGTGCTTACTCAGGGCAGACGGGTGGGCACTGACACGTCCTCAGGGTTTCTCTCTCTAACCGTATTTTAGATCTTAAAATTGTTCATACTTTTTGACTCGGGAACTTCATTTCCAGTGAAGATCCCAAAGAACTAATCAGAGATGTTTGTCCAAGAATATTCAATGTTATACTAGCATTCATATTGCAAATCGAAGAGTAGATTATGGTGTACCCACATGACGAACTGTATATGATCTTTAAAAGTCATTCTGAAGCTATGGGAAAATACAATGTAATGCTAAGGAAGAAAAATGGAAAATGGTTTGATCTCAATTTCATCTCCCCCAAAAAAGGCCAGAAGGAAACACCTCACAATGTGTATTACAAATAGGAAAGCCCAACTCTTGCAATTGAAAAGGAATTCTTCCCATAGAAATTCTTATTCCAGGACTATTTGAAATTGTAAGTGTTTCATCTTAATTTTTCTCATTCCAGAAAGATTATTGGACAAATCACCAGAATCTGGGGAGAAAATTCTTTGAGAGAAGCAGGAATATTGAGAGCATTGAGCTTTTCTATCTCCAGGGAGATAACAAGAAGGAGCTGAGTCCAGGAACAGACCAAAGGAGCGACATTTTTTTTTTTCTGAATCAGTACTCAAGAGTCCAACCTTTGTCCTTTGTATGACTCTGAATGCGCTCGAGATACCAGACACTCGTGGCCCGCTCCAAGGCCAAGCGTGAACGAGCGGGGTCAGACCATGTGAGGAGTTTTTCTAGAGGCCATGGCCTTTTCCAGTGTGAGGAGAGTGTGCGGTGTCTCTCTAGGACATTCGTGCAAAGGTACCTCTGGGCAGCAGCGAGCCTACGGGGTGCATCCACATGTTTAGCAGGCCGCCTTCCTGCTGAGGACAGCAACCCTGGTTCCTATGTGGCTTGTACCCACAGAAGAAAAAAGAGAGAGAGAGAGAGAGAGAGAGAGAAGGAATAACAGAGAGAGAGTGAGAGGAGGAGCACAGAATCTTCCAGACGTCTCTGTTTCACCTACCCACTACCCCAGCCAGCAGCCTGGAAAGAGACAGGTTAATGCTCAGGGACCTTTACGTAAAGAACATATGGGGTAATGAGTCACTTTGAGGGGCCTTTGAAGGGCCAGCAAAGGTGACAGTTGAGAGCTGATGTGGTCGCTTCACCCAGCTGTGCACAGCAGCTTCCTTCCTGTTAAAGAGATTATAACATGAATCACACCCCCTCGCTACCTGCTGGCTCGGCTCTCTGAGCAGGGTGGGTAGGAGGGTAAACCAGGTACAGAGAGCTGCTCCCAGCCTCTGGGTAAAGGGACTTGCCAAGGTGAGGGCCCCATGGTCCTGCTCACTTAGGGCCAGGACGTTGGGACCCAGAGCTGGCCCTGGGAGAGCAGACAGAGACAGGAAACAGTGTGGAGGGGACTTAGGGGTGCGGAAGCGTGAAGCATGGCATGCTGGGGAAGGCCCACGAGGCGGTGCTGGTAGTACCGGGTCACGGTCAGCCTTCGCAGCCAGAGACAAAGCCGGTGCTCCTGGATGTTGGGGACAGTGAAAAATGCTGCCAACCCAGAGAAGCTTGCCCATCATAGGAAGAAAAGAAAGAAAACAGTTTTATGATTGAAGAAGCGTGAAAGCAAATTACAACATGCATCGTGGATGGTCCGATAACAAGATTACAAAGGCGTTAAATAAAGTCCTCCATATTTACACCGTCAAGCAGTTACCAGCCATCACAAACATATGCCTGAGACTAAGGGAAACTCGTCTTCCCACAGAAGGACCTGGCAGTGCCTTTTGCTACAAATTCTCCCATAGTCCACCCAAGTTCACCTGCCAACTGAGAGAGCCAGCCGAGCCAGCTAATCACCTCTATCCGAATTGCCTTTGCCCCTAATGAGAAGTAGGCGAGTTTCGGTTTGGAGCACAGCACCCAGGCTAACTTCCCATGGTGACAGGCAGATAAGGTACCATCTTGCTTGATGTTTACATTTCAAAGAGGTCTAAAGAACACTAAATCCTTAAAAATACTCCTGGGTTCTAAAGCTGGCAAGAGATCTACTTAGCCTTTACAAACATTTACCTACACATCGAAGGGACAGAAACACTTGGTTCTATGAAGAGGAGGGGAGGGTCCTTTGCCCTTTTAGCTACCAGGAAAGTTCAGTGTTTTAATTTAGCCTTACACGGGTGAGGCATGGGCCTCCTTTCCCCTGTTCTGTGGGAGATCCCACAGCCAGGTACCTTGCAAATTTCCAGGAGGAAGTGGCTGGGAAGCTGGTGGTGACCAATGGCTGACATAAGGGCAGATCCTTCAAGACCCAAGAGATGGCAACCACTTTTCTGCTGGAGTGGCAGGTGCCTCTGGTTTGCTCAGCGAGGATGTTTTCTCCAGGAACTCGCCAGGTACAGTGGGTGTCTTCTCTGCGAACAAAGCCTGAAATTCTCTGTGGCGTCGAGTTTCTGAGATGATCTTGGGGGACCTCGGTGCACAGGAAGTGCTTGACCAGGTGTGAAACTGACTCTCGTTGCAGGTCTAACCCTGGCAGGGCCACTGCCTGGGCCCCTGAGGAGTCTCTCATTGTGGGTTCAGATTCCTCGTGGTGGGGCCTCTTTTTGACACCTAAGTCATTTCCCCCGAGTGGGGTACAGTCATTTCCAGCAACAGAAAATTGCAGACATCCCCAAAGTTGCTTCTGCAAACCACAGATGTCGCCCACAGTACCCATCCCCCGACTTCAAAGCATAGGTGTCATGGAGACAGCTGTGACCTGAGCAGAGGAAATATCCTCGAAGACCAAGGGAGCCCCCAAGGTGATTGTGGAAATCACTCTATTGCACCCCTTCCCCAAGAGCAGTGATGCAGGCTCAGCAGCTCAGAGACTCAAAGAAAGTTTCTGGGAGGAGATTATATGATTCTGAGACCTAGGAAGGAGGATGTGTTCAGAAGCTGCAGAAAACCGTCCTTACGTCCTCGGTCATTTTCCTTGTTGATTTTGCATCGTTTCAAAGCCCAGTTCAAACACCCCTTTCATGAAGTCTTCCTGCTTTTCTTTCACCCCAACTGACTCTGTTCTTGCCCACCCCCCACCATTCCCCAGCCCCCAGCCCACATGGAAGGCTTCTGTCTTCCATGGCATCCTCCCATCGGCTGAGTAACTGAGTGGCAGCAATCCTTAAAATCTTTTCTGACTCCAAAAGTAAGAAATCCTCATTAGGGAGTGCCCATAAATGCATGAGGAAGAAAATTAAAATCGTAAGTGATCTCCCTACCTTGAGTATTTTTCCATTCTTTGTCCTATGCATTTGTATATATTAAAAAGAAGAAGAAGAAGAAGAAGAAGAAGAAGAAGAAGAAGAAGAATGAACCACACTGAATGTGTTGCTTTGTTAGTCACTTTGTCCCTTTAATTTAGTATGTGCATTTTCCTGCATGCTTCTAGAACATCCTTTTGGTGCTTATGGACGCTGGTTTAGGCAGCAGAGTGCGGTGATCGGATGCGAGGGCTCTGGAGAAGGACCTGAGTCAAAATCCTGGCTCAGGGACCTTGAACTTCACTGAGCCTCAGTTTTCCCAATTTGCTTTTTTTTATAAAATGGGGATATTCCTCACTGGCTTGTTGTGAATGTAAATATATTTAAAGTATTTGAAACAGTGTCTGGCCCATGGAAGCACTAATAAACATCTGCTATTGTTCTTGATTCGTTCACAGGCCCCTAATGTCAAGCATTTAAGGGTCAAGGTTACTACTCTAAGCATCAGTGCAGTGACTCATCCATGATTTATTTCTTAGGATAACTGTAATTCTGGATTATAGTATTTGCACATCGTAAGATGTTTATATGTATGCTGATGGCTTTCTATCAACATGGAACCAGTTTAAAAATCACGTGTGTGTGTGCGCGCGCGCATGCACGTGCGTACGAGAGAGAACAGAGTGATGGATACAGAGTGATGGATCATCCTGAGGCAGAGGAAGACTCTCTAGGCCAACTTATCAGGTCACACCATAGTCAAGAGAAAGCTAGTTAGTGTCCTGTTCATCCATCAATTACTGCTCTAGGTAGTATTTAACTCTAAGTCTAACCAAGCCACCATTCAAGCTAATACATTTGTGTAAAGGGCTGTTACAAAGAAACAGAACCAAACGATGCCAAAACAAATAGGGGTTTTTTTTCCCCCATTGAAAGTGGGAAATCAATGGGAGTTATTATCGGTGATTTTCAATATTAATTATATGAGGTGGCGGGGAAAGACGTGGAAGTTGAAACAGATCTCATTTTCTCACACAGCCCACAAATCTAATGAACGCCAAAGTTTCAGTTTTTTTATATATAGGCAAAAATACTCCAGCACCTCTCAAACCAACAAAGGAACAAATGTCACAATATATGCTACTTGCAAAGTGCTGTCGAAAGCAGAACTAGAAGGTTCTAACACCATGACTTCCCCCAGAAGCAGTAGGATGGGAAGGGGGTGGGGGTATCTGGAAGCTGAGTGAGCAGATTCTGAAACGTGTGCCTTAAATCCCCAATTTTAAGAAAATAGATGGGGAAGGGCAGTTACTAGAGTAGAAACCTTTTCTACCAGCATACCAAGGATGAAGACAAACTCACCTCAAGCACAAAGAGTCGCTTGAATCAACATAAATATACGGTTTACATCATCAAAATCATGCGATTCACACAATTTTATACCCTTTTTTCACTGAGTCGCCATCATAAAAATTATTCCACATCATTAAAAATTGTCCACAAACGTCACTTTTAAGAACTATATAGTATCTGTAGATGAGAGCATAATTTACACATTTTCTTATTGCTAGATATTTTCCCCAGTTTTTTGGTATTATAAATAATACAGCAATAAACCACTGAGTATCCAGAGGCGATAACTGGCAGATTTTGAAAAAGAGTAAAGATGTTGTCATGCGAGTGGAGGGCTGGTAAAATGCAAAGATATATTGCGTTACATTATACTATATTATTATCAGAATATAATTTTACTCACACACTTAGAAAGCTTGAGGCTATTTGGATTATTTGATTACTTCCCAAATTATCAACAATGAATATAGATATATATCGCTTTGTAACCAAGAAACCACACTTCACTTAGAAAAAAATTTACTTGATTTGAAATAATAGTTAACTCACAGTTCAAGACGACAACCCACCACATTTATCAACCCTCTCTGTAATCATTTGCTGAAAGGACGATAAAGACACGGACGAATAAATCCATAAAAGCACTGTGTATTGAGAAGAGGGCAGCGCACAACAAGATGACGCTGCATTTTGTAAGGAGAGAAAGGGGCTGGAGTGCCGCCTGCCGAGTCGGAATCTTGAGGCCAAGGCTCAGAGCACTTTGGAGGCTGCAGGAGACGTGGAAGTTACTGGTTAGGGCAGCGTGGCAAAGACAAAGATCAGGATGGAACGAAAGGAGGTGACTGGGGGGATGTCTGTGTCTAAACTCCTATGGGAACTGGCCACCCCCCCTCAGTAATCCCAATCCTGGGGCTACGAAGTGGCAGCTTTTAACCCCAAAGGTAAATCTGGAAAAATAATTATCCAGGGCTTACAGCAAGAGGTTATCATTCCAGAGTAGGGTGGGGAGGTGAGGAGCCTGCTTGTAGTGAAAGGTCCCTTCCACAGAGAGCTTGCCCTCGGCCTTCTCACTCAGAGAAGAGGAAGCTCTTCCCAGTTACCTCAATTAGATCACCCAGCCTGGCATATATGGATGGAATGGACTGCCCCAAATCACCATTCACACGGGGAAATAAAAGAGAAGAACCAAGATAAATGCACAGAAAAAATGACCCTCGAGGAGGTAGAGCTAAGTAAAGAGAAGAGACTAAATAAAAACCCTAGGCTGTTTATACACTCATCAAAACAAAAATGTCGTGTATTAAAAAGAAGCAGTTGGAAGCTAAGAGTTTGTTTTTTAAATCACTTTTAAATGTATTTACTTCTTATTATAATAAATATGTACACAATAATAAAACAGAATTCAAACAATAAAAAGACTGCACTCTAAAGTTAAGAAGATCTTGAAGAATAGAGTAATATAACAAGAAATGGATAATTTGAGGAAAAAAAAGCGTCCATTTTGGTGGGCCAACACTTATGGAACAGGAGTTTCAGCAAAGGAGAAGAGTGAAGATGGAGAGCAGAAAACTATCAAAGAAATAATTGAAGAAAATTTCCCAGAGTTGAAGAAAGACAAAAGTTTTAGGTTTGAAAGATCCCAAGTACCCAGCACACTGAACAAAGAATGATCAGAAGCAAACTCACGGAAATTCAGAGTATTGATAATAAAAAGAGACCCTAACTACACTCAGAGACACAAGAAACAGATAACCATCAAGAGGAAGGAGTCTGATGTCATTCTCATCAGCAACAACCTGCGCAATCCGAAGGAGAAACTTTATACCTAGACCCTGATATCTTGCCAAACTATCCATCCAGGGTGGAGAGAAGTAAAGGCTTGTCCAGACATACAGGAACTCAGAGTCTCAAGCCTTTTCTGGAAATAAAATTACAAGAAAGAAGATATGAGAGCTAAAAACAATTAAACCAACCTAGAAATGCAATTAAAAGAATCTCCAGCATAGATGTGCAGTTGGCCCAGTCAAAAGTCTATATATTTTGGAGCACTCAATAAATGACATAATTAAAAAGTTGGAAGGTATTTGTAATATTGTAAAGAGAGCATGTGATTCTTTGTCAATCAATCAACTAAAGATTCCAGAAAACAATAAGTTATGGGAAAAAAATTGGATAGATGTACACACACACACACACACACACACACACACACACACACATACATCATGGCCCAAATATTAACACCAACTGAAAAGTATCATGATTTGGTGCAGCCGATGAAGTCTAAGAAAAGAAGACCCACTTGGCCTTGACATTGGAACATTCCCCTCTACATATCTCAATAAAATACCTGCTTCTGCAGAGAATAACACTTACAGCGTCTTTGCACTTTAAATACAGTTCGTTCGGTGGCTTACAATGATCAAAATTAACTTACTGGCAGACCAGGGTAGCAGAGAGAGAAGATGTGGAGGGAAGATGTGGAGGGAAGGGGCATTAATTTTCTATCTTACATAGAGGAGAATCAAGAATTACTACCTACAATTAATGGGTCAATAAACAGAGATTGAATATGACAGAAAATCATAAGGTTAACAACCATCAGAAAAAATAAAAATGCACAACTATCAATGATTTGGAGGTGAGAGAAGAAGGTCAATAAGTAAATAAGTTATCCACCTGCTACAGCTAAAAGTCTATCAATAATGCTTAAAGCTGATTAATGAAGACATAGGAAAATATAGCTGTTTAGCCAATGTCAGTCAAAGGTAAATACCAGAAGAAATAGAAACAGAAACAATCGAATGAAGATACCTATTAGGAGGAAAACTAAGAAAGGAGTAAAGAAGAAGACTTACTTTTTATGATTTTTCTGTATTATTTGAATTTTTATTTCTAGGCAACTATTTTAATAATTAAAGCAAAATCAAAAGCACCAAAGGATTTTAAAGTAATAGATAGGCATCAGGTCAAAAAGAGATAGAGTGGGTAATTTTTTCCCTCTGTTTTCTAATTATACTGTACATAAGGTGGAAAAATTTCATAAAGAAAAGAAGAAAATTGTTAATACATTATTTTTTATCACACCATGGTTAGAAGCTGTAGGAAATGGGAATGACTAGGCAAGCAAATTCATCTAAAATATTTGTGGGGTGATTTCTGGAATGATCATAAAGGCCAGGCTGGCTGTGTGACCTTAGGTAAGTCACTTAACCACTCTGGACTTCAGTTACCACTCCTAAAGAATAGAGGGTTGGCTTTAGAAATTCTCAGGCCTGTTCAGCTCTGAGAGCTTATGAATCACGGCATGCTGGCAATGGTGGGCATTGCACTGAGATCATGTGACCCAGGCCATCTCGACTACATAATGGCTGAGTTGCTCTTCTGTTATTGAGGAGCTGAGCAAGACTTCCCTGGAATCTGAAGCCATGCTGCAAACCTCATGTTCCCCCAACAGAATTACGATCATTCACCCCAACAGTGTTACCATAGAAAAAGGCCAAGGACCTCAAAGGTAGTACCCCAGGCTCTGCTCAAGCCCTCGAAAAAAAAAAAACTGTAATCATCTGGGCTGTGGTCGTTAAGAGAGGGGTGAGCTATCTCTGTTTTGCAAGAAAAGCAGGAAGTGTGTCGAAAAAAATAACCACAACAAAAACTGACAAAAACTGGAAGTTACTCTCTAAACATGGGGAAATCGTGCAACACCAGGAATCCAGATAGAACCAAATCCTGCTGCCGTGGGTTAAACATCTCCATATGTCCTGGCTGTGATATGGGCGTTTTATCCAAAATGAAGTTCTACGTCCAATACATTGTTAACAACAATAAAACCAGAACTGAAAACAGAAACCTTATAGAGAGATCATGTAACAAATAGCAATTCATTTGCTCTTTGTAGTATTGTGTCTAAAATTGTGGGGTCGAGTTTTGAACCTTGAGAGGCAGTGACTAAGGGATATCCACAAGTCATTAGTAGAGCATCTACAATCTGGCCAGAGGCAGTGTGGTCCCCAGAGCATTCCCCCAAAAGCTTTCGCAATCACAGAAGCTTAGGCTTCTAGCCAGACCTGCGGAATCAGGCCCCACCTTTTACCAACATCTCCAGGTGACATGTTTGGGCAATAAAGGTAACAAGCACTGATAAAAACCTGTGATATCCACACAGTTACCCACACTGAGGATTTAACTACGCACGAGGTCAAGGACTTGAGCCCATAACAACCCTCCAAGAAAGATGTTTTCTTGTTATTCTTCCTACGAATCCAGGTTAACTTCAGCAAAACCGGGCTTTATTAAAAAGGCCACTGGGCACTCGGAGAGAAGGCTGAGAAAGTGAAAAAGTTGTCCAGGGTCCAAAGGTAGTTAAGGAAAGAACTGGGGTCTGAAATAAGATCTCTTTGAATTCCTGACTCCCGTGCTTAACCATGACTTTCAGTGGCCTCACTAGAGTTGAAGGTTTTCAAATGATTCGTTTGAACCACTGAATCCAGTAGGCAGAGTGTCAAGAACCATTTTCTGAAATGTCATCCTTACAAGGCATCCCTAGGAGCTTCTTTCTCACCCCTCCCTCAACCATCTGGGTGGATAGAGATGTGCTGTGAGGGACCCTTCCTGGAGTATGATATCAGAGAGCATAACTCTTTTAGGAAATCAGGTATGAGTCACAGAGGCACTGAGCCCCAGAAACGAAGCTTAGAAACGCCTGTGTTTAAAAACAGAAGGCCAAGGCTTCCGGAAGGATGATCTATTTTATAATGCCTAAGGTTTCAAAATGACTGTGGGGGCCCCTCACCTACCTCCTCTGAGCTAAATGTCATCATCTACCCTCTGACACCCTTGGCTCTGGAGACAGAAGGGTGGGGGTAGAGTGGAGGCAGTTGTAGCTGACAGGAACTTTTTAAGAACCTCGGCCCCAAGACAACCCTGGTGCAGGCTTCCCAAACCCCTCATGATATGATTCGGGCAAACAAGGCTTTTCTAGAAAGACATGCATGCTTTTCCTGGATGCAGGGAAAGGAGAAATGGGAGGACCCAACAGTGAGCTTCTCGGCAGTCCGTTCTTCGCCCCACTTTCTTGATGACCTCACGTGGGCTTCATCTGCTCTGGCCACGAGAGTTAGATTCAGCTGCAAACAACATGAAAACAATGACGACAATAATAGTGGCTTAAACCAATGTGCCCGTGACTGGCCTGCGGGTCTCGTTAAGAGTGTGGATTCAGATTCGGAAGGTCTGGGGCGGGTTCTGAAGTTGAACATTTCTAACAAGCTCTCGGGGATGCCATCGTTGCTGGCCTGCGAAGCGCACTGAGTAGTGAGTGACGGCTTCAGCAAGACAGAAGGTCGCTCCTCGCTTAGGTACGGACACCTGGAGGCTGGCCCTCTGGGCTCCGTGGCATCCAGGGCAGCATCGGAGGCTCTGACTCGGACCTCTGCTCCTCCGTCTTCAGCACGTGGCTTCTATCCTTAAGATCACCTTGCGATCCGAGAAGGATTAGAGATCCAGCCCGCCCATTCATGCTCCCAGCCAGCAGCGAGAGGGAAAAATAGCCCTTCAACCAGCCCAGCCAGCTCCTCTGGAAGATTTCCTTGTAGGCCCCTACCTCTGCGTCATCACTGGGCTACCCTTACGCTGCAGAGAGGCTAAAACTTGGGTTTCTTTTCCTAAGAGAGAAGGTGAGAACGGGTGGCTGGTGGGCAATTAGGATGTCTGCTCATCTCCCCATCCGACTTATCTCCCCACCCTGCTTGTCACCATATTGAAACCTTAAGGTACGGGAGTGCAATGTTGTTAACCCCTCCCTTCCAGCAATTGCTCTGGGGAGGAAGGAGCAGAGCTCCACTGTGCATTGTCTCGGTGACCCAGTGAGCCATGGTGAGGAGCCAAAGTGAGAGTGAATGAAAACATGCTAACAGCAGGATGAGAGGGATGAGGAATCCAGCAAAGGGGTCTGGAATCTTCTGCGAGAACCAGGCACAAAAGTGGAAAGACTACAGGCTATGTGCCCCACTTTTGAAAAACTGAGATATATGATATACTTTGTACCTTGTACAGCAAGAGGTGGGCCTTTGCCTCTGGGCCTTACAGCCTCTTTTGGTCCCCCCAGAATAGAAGGTCTCTCTGCCATGCTCTAGCTGGACTCCGCCTATCCTCCCTTCATACTCAGAGATGGGGTACTGCCTTGCATGCTCTAGCAGAAGCCTGAGGCCTTGCTCCTGGCCCAGGCCACTGGCGCCTGGTCTCACCCACTCCCAGGTCCTTTCTCTTGCTTTGGATAGAACCTCCCCTGTGCTAACATCTGCCAGAATCACCAGAAGTGGCTACTGCCAATTCCTTGATACTTTTCTTTAATGCCCAATGTCCCCTTTGGCTGAAACTACCTGGCCTAGAGCCCCCAACCCACCTACCCACCTAGAGAAAGCAATGCTGTGATAACTTTTGGGCAGGTGTAACCACGGAGGGACCAGGAGTGGATATAAGCCAAACTGCTAATGGCTTATGACATGGTCTCATGCAAAAGGAACTGACAAAACCAAGGTGACAGCATTAACTAAGCCAATCAGAGTCCCTCACCATTAAGCCTGAAGTTACAGGACAGAAAGAGGCAGACGGGTGGCAGCCACTGAGTCAGATTAAGGATGCTACTAATTCCCCAGCTCCCAGCACCACTGGGCCTACATTTCCGAATATCCACCCTGGTGGATATCATTCTGCTTGTCGCTGAGGCGCTCCACAGATTTCCAGACAGGCACGGTTGTCACACTTTTCTATTCATCTTATGAAAAACGACTTGGGCTTGGTAACATGCTGTGCAAGTTTCCTGTTTCGAAGCCTGCCCGGTGTACCATCCACCCCTTCCTGGCTGCAACTGCGCTTCCCACATCCCTCCACCCAGGGAAGTGGTGACAAACTGTTTTCTGTGCAGAAGTGCTCGCTGACTGGGCCACAGCTGGGCATCGACCAAGGGAGCCCTACCATCGGCTTTCCAGCCGAGGCGTCTGGCTCGAAGGCAATGATTTTTCCCTAACGGTGGCTCAGCTGCCGTAATCAAACCCCAATGACATGCTTACGACAAGTATATGTTTACTTGTTTCTCTTGTGGAAGTCTAAGTTCGTACGGCAGCTCTATTCCACAAAGGTGCCAGGGGCCCCGTCTCTTTCAATCTTGTTGTTCTGCCAACTATTCAGTGCCATCTTCATCTGCACTGTCCAAGATGGCTCACTGCATAGCCACAGTCCAGTAGTGGGACAGGAGAAAGGCAGCCAGAGGATGTGCCCTTTCCCTTTAAAGCACAAACTGGAAGTTGCACTGATGACTTGCACTCGTATCCCATTGGCCAAAATGGGATCCGACGGCCACGCCCAGGTGCAAGGAAGGCTGGGAAATTCCATTGCAGCAAATGCCTAGCTCAAAATCCGAGTTCTATTATTCTGAGACAGGATGAACAGTAGGGGGCATCTCCAGTCTCTGCTGGGCATACCGGCTTCCCCTGGAAGCCTGGGGCTGGAGAAATCAGAAAGGATTGCCTTCCTGAAGAATCACAGCCTTGAGGACATAGGACAGAAGTCAAGAGCACGGGTAGGCCTCAGACTGCCTGCGACACCAAGTACCACTCCCGTTCCTGCTCTCACAGGGGGGTGTCCTCGAAGGAAGTCCCCATCTCCTCAGGGGACCGAGGCACTCAGAAGTCTTTGCCTCACAGCCAGGACATCCAGTCATGTTGGAGCTGAGGTTTCGAGCAATGTTTTAATAGTGGTCCCGTGCTACAGATGGGAAAACTAAACCCTACATGCTCATCACCTGTCCCCAGTCAAGAAGAAAAAAATGCATGATAATCTATTGGATTCAGCTCTCTTGATCAGGGATGTGGAAGTAAACCTCGATACGTGATGCTATCTGGCTTCCTCTGTGTGAAAAGTGCAGCTAGAGATTGAGAGGGTCCTGTTTGCCGAGGCCACAAGCTCAGGGTGAGTCAGCTGTATAAATACAACCATAGATGAGATGTGGGACTTGTATGTTTAAATGGGCACAGAGCACCGACACGCAGGCCTCACTGAGGCTCCATATGTAGGAGGCCCCTCTTGGACACCGCAGTCCAGTTAGCCACGGTGTATATAGTGGGGCCTGGGGACCGGTAGGGGAGGAGAGTGGGGTCAGCACCTGGGACCTGGCTAGCACTGAGGGGACAGGATCAGTCTCAGGTCCTCGAGGAAGAAGTCCTTCCCAAAAAGCAAAAATGAAGAGGATGGCCAGAGCGATACCCTGCCTGGGAATACGACTTTTGGAAATAAACACAAATCACTCGATGGGCCTTCATTAGCCTGTAATATGCATGAGCTGGTTGTGGGCAAGCCCAGAGGTGTGGACAGCCTGCAGCCCCAAGAGTGGGCATCGGCCAGACATGCTGGCCACAAGCCAAGTGCACTGCGATCCTGAGGTCTCCTTTTCAGTCTAGATGGTCCTCAGGTTATGATTCGGTCATGCCGGGCAGCATCAGGAAGACAGAGTGTGTGATCATGATGCATGGCAGCAAGACCCAGGGGCCCCAGCAGCACAGGGCTCCAGCAAGGAAGGGAAGTTTGGTCCTATAGAATAACTACTGGCTGTCAATGGTGGGTAAATTAACTAGAAAATTAATTTAAACCAGTTTGAGCAAAAAAAAAGGGGGGTGGTGGGGTAGTCTGTGGGCTGCACAGCCAAACAATGGTACAGCTGGACCCAGGGAGGACGAGATTTAGAGATTTGGCTATTACCAGGACTTCCTCCCCAGATGGGCTGCCATAACAAAATACCACAGACTGGATAGTCTAAACAGCAGGCATTGACTTCTGCCAGCTCCGGAGGCTGGGAAGTCCAAGACTGAGGCCCTGGCACAGTCGGTTCTTGCTGAAGGCCCACTCCCTGGTCTGCAGACGGCCACCCCCTTGCTGTGTCTTCACATGATCCCTTCTTTACAGGACTGCATACGGAGAGAGAGTGAGCTCTCCTTCCTCTTTCTACAGGTGCACTAACGCCTTCACGGGGCCTCACCCTCACGACCTCATCCCAGCCTAATTACCTTCCAAAGGCCCTCCCCCCTAATAGCATCACATTGGAGCTTAGGACTTCAACATGTGAATTTCGCAGGTGGGACACAAACATCCTTCCATAACAACCTGTGTCTCTGATTCTCTCTGCACATTGGATTCATCCTTGCAATTCAGCTTTCCCCACGAGGCCAAAGCCATACCTTCAGGCAGCTCAGGGATGAATATCAGTGAGGAAAGAGAGCGTCTTCACCAACTGTGGAGTGCAAAACATCTCCAGGAAGTCTCCTGATTGGCCTTGCAGGCCGCTTGCTCATTTCTGAACAATCGCTTTGGCCAAAAGGGTGAGGCTACTCTGATTGGCCCAGGAAGGTCACATGCTCATCTCCATGACCACACTGATGGTTGGAAGAAACAGCTTGCCCCCCAAATGGGGAGTGCTATTAAAGGCCTGCCAAACAACGAATGCCCATTGCAAAGGGATAGAGTGGGGGCTGTGCTGAGCTACAGGCAGTAGAACTGTTGGTGAATCTGCGTGAGTCACCTGAGGGTGTCCAGAAATAATTCAGGGAACTTACTATGCAAGAGGGTAAAAACATGGAATAACAACCTCTAAGCTAAAGAAATGACCACAACTCCAGGGGTGGTCATCAGAGCCTAAGCAGAAGGCCGTAGCCCAGAGGGGCTCCCACCCGAGTCAGCTACCTTTATCTCTGATCAGTATCGGTGTAGGGAGCCATTATGAGACACTGAAGAAGTCACGTAGCTGATAGCCATGAATCAGCTGCTGAGACTGCTTAAACAATGGTTCTAGGAAGCAGGGTGTTGAGTTAAACATTACTGACCCTGCAAGGGAGGTTTGCCTCCTAAAGAAATCCTTTTAAAATAGTGGAATGTTTTACAGCCCAGAAAGTAAGGATGGCTGTACCCTGAGGGAAGGCTGCATAGGAACTTATGTAAATGCCAGCATTCTGTATGCCCTCCCAAAAGTTCTTTCCTGTCTTCTTTTTTCTTAGGCTTCACCCCCCTCTTTCAGGTGCTGTTCGGCTAGGCTGGCTCTGGCATATCGGTATCTTTTAATTAGCATTATATAGGAAGAGGTGGGTTTCCATTGGTGAAGCATCAAGGAACTCCCCACAAACAGGGTCTAGAATCTAGTGAGGCTCTTAGGAACGCTGCCCACCTCCTGTGTGGCCAGCTGCTGATTCCAGAAGATGTGGACTAACCTGAGCCTGACTAGATGGTGCACCAGTCCCCAAACGCGACCTTTGTCACATTTGCCTCGAGTGAAACTTTCTTTCATGCACAGTCTCGTCAGAGTGTTCTAAGGAAGAGAGAGTTTGGACATTACCGAACTTACAGAAGGCGGTGTGGCTGATTTGTGTCTACTTGCTGACAAATGTCTGTTGGGGGGAAGAATTCAGTCTCAGACTTGCTTTTATGGTGACCTAGAGCGAAGCTGTAAGGGGGAGTTGGCCCTTGACTCCTGCAACTACTGGTGGCTGCTGACAGTAACCAAAGGGGGCCCCACTGTTGTATGTGACCAAATCGGGAAGTGACAAGTGCCTTGCAAGCCCAGAAGCTCCTCAGAAAGATCATCCGTCAGGTTTCGGGGTTCCAACTGGAGCAGGAATCCAACTCCCAAAGATAGGGGAAAGCGTGTTGGGTGCAAGGCAGGGCCCATTCAGAGTAAGACGGGGGAATGAGCAGGTGCCCATGAGGGACAGAGGAGGAGACCCACGAAAGGAGGTAAAGGCTTGGTAGCCAGCACTGACGTATGAGCTTGGAGCCAGAGCACACAGGGGGCCATCATGGTGGTGAGCCTCAGGGTCCGGCTGCAGCCTCCTTAGAGACCGGCCAGCAGGGAGCCCAAGGGTGATGGTGGTGGTTGGCTGCAGATAAAAGGAGGCTGCAGACACTCTACCCAGGCAGAGGCCCGCAGCCCTCCAGCCCTCCCAGAGGTACCACAGAACCACCACAAGGAAATGCAAAGACATCAGAACTCCTGACGCCTCGATCTGTCAATAACCCCAAGTCTTCACCCTTTCTTGTCACTGGCCAACATTTCAAGGTAATTATAAAAACCATGGAGACGCATCTTTGTCTTTGAGCAAAGAGTGTCTTTGAGAGGTTCACTTTTCAGAGGGTCGAAACGGAGTTTCCAGTCTACGGCCACACCGCCCTGAACACGCCCGATCCCGTCTGATCTCGGAAGCCAAGCAGGGTCGGGCCTGGTTAGGACTTGGATGGGAGACCATCTAGGAAGACCAGGTGCTGTAGGTGCAAAAAAATTTTAAAAAGAAGGGATTGTAAGCTGATAGGGTCCTTACAATCTGTGAGGTCAACCAAGGGTTGCCTCGCTTTAAAAAAAAAAAGAAAAAAAGAAAGAAAGAAAGGGAGTTTCCAGCCTGGACTCTGGCGGGTTCCTCCCATGTTTAATGCAGAAGGAAGAGGCTTTTCTAGAACACAAAGGAGGAAGGAGGAGAAGGAGAGATGGGTACTGAGGGCAAAAACCCAGGGAAGAAGATGCCACCACCGCCCAGAGGAAGGTTTCCGAGGAGCTCACTGGACACACACGTCCGGCTGAGGTTAACTTTCCCTGGCTCCTCTGCTGAAATCTTTAGCAAATCCTCCACTGCCCGTCGATGCACATGCTCCATGTACCCCAGTTTAGTCGTGTGGAACCATCAGCTCCTTTTGGTGCATACCAACAGCTGCCGTTAGAAAGTCACCTACTTCCCCTTACGCTCACTCTCCAGGTCACCATCAGAGCAAGTCTCAGAACGAATTCTGCCCTCACTGCTCACACTTGTTAGCGAGTCGTCGGTATTTTCAAGTGCAGCGGGGGTCGTTTGGGGCCACAAAGAGGCGGTGAGGATGAAAACACAGACCTTAAGCAAAGATGAACAATATCTTGGCGAGAACGGATATAAATGGATTGTCTGTATATTTCATTACACGCACCTCGTACTTAATTCAAAACGATTGGCCTCGCTCTCCAACCAGCGGGGGAGAAATAGGATAAAACGTGAACAACATCCAAATGAGCCTCGTGCAGTGTAAAAACAAAAACGTGGATGATTCTTTGTCCTGTGAAGGCGCAGACATTGCAGGTGTAAATACGGAATCTTTCACCTCCCACGCCGATCATTCCCCCCAAAGCATCCACTGGGAAGGTACGAGGAGACGCCCTTGCACAAAGGGAATCATGGACCAGGCGGGCTGCACCTGTCCAGCTGCAGGTGCAGGAAGGAAGTTGAGTCCAGCAGGCAGGACTGGTGTCTGGCGTGCGCACAGTCCAACGACAGACCAAAACCGGGTGAGCGTCCGGCGCTGGGGTCCAGGCGGCCGTGCTGCAGGAGGGGCAGAACTCCGAATGTGACCCAGAGGGCCCTGAGCGCAGGGAGCCTCACAAGTCCGGGAAGCAAGCGGAAGGGGGAAGAGCACCTGAGACAGCAGAGGGCTAGAGGGCTGTAGCCGCCCGACTGAAGTTTTAGAAGAGGAGAGGACTCCAACCCCGAGCAGGAGCTGAGGATGACAGGAGTCACGAGAGCGGGTTCTGGAAGGACCGAGCCCCTGTCAGGCAGAGATTGGGTGCAGAGTGAGAGAAATCCCAGTTATCAGACGCCACACCGAGGTCAGGGCACGCGGGCCAGCCCTGAAGCTTGAAGCCTGGAGTGTGGAGCCGGATCTCCTTAAACGCCCCTTCTTAAGGTCAAGGTTAATCCCAGAAATAGAAGAAGCATTCAGCTACAAGTAACCAGACACTGAACTGCAAATGGCTTAAACCATAAGGAGATCATCGCGTGGCGAAATGGGAGGGTCTGCCGAGGGAGCTGCGGCTGACCCAGTCCAACCCTCTGCCTCATGCAGGTCGGTGGCTTCGTCTGCGGACTGGGAGCAAAATGACTCCTGCCACGCTGGCCTTGGGTGTGGACAGAGCGGCACTTTGGGGGCAGATGAGCCACGTGGGCAGGGCAGACACCTGGACAGAATCACCCTTCTGTTAGGAAGAAGGAAGAGGGGTGATGCTAGCAAGGCCAGTGGATGGGTGCAGGCGGGCGACGGGCTGGGGTCCCCGGGGCCGCTGCACCTCTGACCAGCTGCGTGAGCTGGGGCAAAGCCGCTTCGGCTCTTGAAGCCTCATATTTTTTTCATCTTATGATAAAATGATTAAACTGGAGACTCTCTAAGGTTCTACATCGTCTTGGACTCTACAAAATGACATTTTCCTGGTACCTCAATGCAGGCCTTCAAGTAGGGGGCGCGATTCTAGTCCCTTGAAATGATACTTTCGAAGGTGGGTCAGACGCCCGGCAACAGTGCGACCTTGGCAGTCTGCTATCAGGGTCTAATTCTCATCCCCTTGAATCTTTGCTAGCCTGATGACTTGCTCGTACCCAGGGGGCCATCGTAGCTTATAACTAACTGATAAATTATGGGAGAAGTGACACTGATGGCCTTTCCAAAAGGTCATGCAGATTCTAACCGGTTCTCTCAGGACACTAGCTATGGCAGGGTCCAATGCCGCGTAAGAAACCCAACCACTCTGTGACTGCTGTGCCGGGGAGGCCATGTGTTCACAGCCAGCATCAGCTGTCCGCCGTGAGCATGCGCTGTCTTGGACATCCGGCCCCGGCTGACCTTCAGGTGACTGAAGCCTCAGCTGACAGCATCCTGCGACCCCATGAGAAATCCCACAGCCGAACAGTCCAGCCGCGCCTTTCCAGAATCCCTAACCCAGAAAATCATGAGCGAGGCAAAGGGGTTGCTGTTCCACACACCTGTGTTTCAGAGGGTTTGGGATGGAGCAGCAGGAACCAGCATCTCCTTAGAGAGGAGCGGGCGTAAATGAACCAGGAAAGAATTCAGTCAACTTTGAGACATTGTTTCTGATAGCTGCAAAACACTGAACACTATTTAAATTCCTTTTCGTGGCTACTTAAGGAATTAGGTGGAGAGGTTCCTTGAGGGATGACCTGGGCCAGTCTTGCCAGGAAGTGACAACAGTGGACCGTCATGCTTACACAGCCCTTTGGAGTTTGTGGAGGGCAAACTAACTCCCTTGAATGCCAGAACTAAGGAAGGCACCATGCAAACTCCATCTCTGATTGGCCCCGCTCCCAGAATACCTGAGCCTGTGACCCACCTGCTTTCCTCAGAGAGAACATTGACGGATGAGCCAAACCTCCCTCAGTGAGCACCCCTATGTAATGGGCACACCGCCAGCCAAGTTCCTAATTGTCTCCACATCGTACCTTCATAAGGGGACAGCAAAGGTGACTGGAGGTCGCTGAGCTACCAAGTTTCCCAGTGGGCCCTCCTTGTGCTTTTCATAAACTTTCCTCTGATAGGGTCAGGGGTCAACCCCATAGGCCTTTTTACGCTATTTTTAGCAGCTGCTGCCTTGATCTTCAGCAGATGCATCCTCTGGTTAGTGGTTTCCCTTGAAGAAGTTATCCAAACAAACCCTCGCTGTGGCTCTGTGAGGTGGGCAGGGCAGATATCACTCACGCTATTGTGATGGCCAGCCTTCGGGACGGCTCGTGACGGTTCGTACCTGCTGGTATTCACACCCGTAGCCGGGCTGACTTGTGTCACAAATAGGATAGTGGGGCGATGGCAGAGCTTGACCTCCGGAGGCTGCGTGATACAAGTTAATGAGGCTTCCGTCTTTCTCTCCTAGACTGCTCACTCCGGAAGAGGCCAGCTGCCATGTCTGGAGGACACTTAAGCAGCCCCATGGAGAGACTTGAGCGCAGGGGACGGAGGACTCCTGCCAGCAGCCACCTGAGTGAGCCGTCCTGAGAGCAGATCCTCCAGCCCCGGCTAAACCTGCAGATGGCTGCAGCCCCAGCGGACACCTTGACCTCATCCCATAAAAGACCATGAGCCACCGTGGAACACAGTGTGGAGGTTCCTCAGAAAACTGAGAATTGATCTACCATATGATCCAGCCATCCCTCTGCTGGGTATTTACCCCAAAGACTTGAAAACTCGTATCTGAAAAGATATTTGCACACCGATGTTTGTAGCAGCATAATTCACAGCAGCCAGGACATGGAAGCAACCGAAGTGTCCTATGATAGACGATTGGATAAAGAAGCTGTGGTACATGCATACAATGGAATATTACTCGGCCATAAGAAGAGATGACATACTGCCATTTGCGACAACATGGGTGGACCTCAGATAACCATGCTAAGTGAAATAAGCCAGACAAAGTTGAAAACCACAGTATATCACTTACATGTGGGATATAAACCTAAAAGCAACAAACAAGAGGACAAACAGAGACTCGTGGACGTGGACAATAGACTAGTGGTTACCGGTGGGTAGGGGGGAGGGAGGAGGCAGATTGAGTAAAGGGGGTCAAATATGTGGTGACAGAAAGAAATCTAACTACGGGAGGCGACCACACAGTGGAACTATGCCTTGCTGAAGCTTACTGGATTTCATTAACCAATGTCACCATGAAACATTTTTAATTAATTATTAATTTAAAAGAGAAAGACAGACCATGAGCCAAAACCACCCGGCTGAGTTGCCCGCAAATTCCTCAGCCATGGAAACTACAGGAGAAGATACGTGTTTCTCGTTTAGGCTTCTGACTTGAAGGAATTTTTTAAAATGATAGAGAATCGATCCATGCATTATACGAGTGAGAAACTGAGCCCCAGAGAGGTTCCGCCCCCCGGTGCGCTTTCGAGAGCCACATCCTGTGACTGGGACCCGCACCTCACGCTTCTCTCGCAGCACCACGTTTCAGCGGTTCTGTGATCCGGCCCCAGAAGAGGGAGAGATGAGGCTGCAGGCACGGGGGCAGGGGCTGCCAGACGAGACCGCAGCCGCACGGGGGCCCGGACCCCACACGGCGGCTCCTCCGCCAGGAAGCCGGGGAGGGAGGGGGGCCGAGACCCTGCGCTCCTGCTTGCACGGGGCCTCCCCATGAGGAGAACCGAGCCAGCATCAGGGCCTTCCTCTCAGCAGGGCCCACCGCCTGTGCGCGCACAGCTTCACGCGTGCTCTGACCTTGACCCCAGCACGCCGGCAGCCACCGCTGAGCCCCGCGCTGCGGCGAGGAGCGCCCATGACTGGCACTTGTGCTTACGGTCCATGGCCGCAACTCGGGGTCTGGCCTGGCCCCACCGCGTCCCCACTGCTGATTCATGCGTCAGCTTTGGAGAAGTCACCCCACTGAGGGGTGCTTTCAGTTCCTGTGTGAATCACTGGCCATGTGGTCGCCCATCACCCCGCCACAGGCAGGGCCCGCTGGCCACATGAACTCTGCCAAGGGGCAGCATGTGGCAAGGCCAGCTGTTGATCTCCTCATCCTTCCCTGCTGGACGGGAGGGATTTAATCCAGCAGGACACACGATGGCCCCCTGGGCAGGGCCGGGGTTGGGCACGTCAAGACGAAAGGGTGAAGAGGCCGAAGAAGTGCCCGCTGGTCCTCAGGGTCTGTCGTGGGGCTGACAGCGCAGCGGAGCGAGCCCCCGGCCGAGGCGGGACTCAGCAAGCGGAAGTAGAAAGATGCTCATGGGGGTGGGGAGAGGATGCAACAGAGAGCAGCCCTGGCCTTGCAGGCCTGCGGAAGGGAGCAAGGGAGAGACCTGAGATGGTGACATTTCTTGGTAAAAGACCTTCATAGCCCCCAAAAGGGTTCTGTGACTATGACCTCATGTGACATTCAAGGACTTCCATAATAAAGGGTTTGGGGGAGAATAGGGTTTAGGGACACTGGGTTCTCATCTAAACTCAAGATCCATCGCTTGGATGCCCTCGAAAAGTTGCTGGCCGATCTGGGCTTCAGTTTCTTCATGAGTAAAATCAAGTGGACAGTGTGCAAACTGGGTTCCCTGAAGCCCCAGGGTTCTGCAGGTCTGTCTTAGAGTCTGCCACTGGGCGGGGAGGGGCTCTAAGCCAGCGCTGTCCAGTAGAAATAGAAAATTAGTCACAATGCCATTTAAATTTTTTTAGCAGTCACATTTTTTGCAAATATAAAAGGAAATAGGTAAAATTAATTTGAATAGTCTTTTATTTAGTCTATCTAAAAATTATCATTTCGACAGGCTATCAATTTATTACATTTATTAATAAGATATTTTACATTCTAATTTTTGTACTAAATCTTCAAGATCTGCTGTGTAATTTCTACCAGAGCACACCTCACTGGGGACCAGCCACCTTCCAGCATTCTATAGAGTTTACCTCCCTGTAAAAAGGAGGAATCGAGGTTGAAGAGGAGAAGGCCTCCTCCTGGTGGACAAAACAGGAAAGTACATGTGAGACTGAACATCGAAATGAGCAAAACACTGGAAAGCACCCAGAAGCCCGATGCGTTTGAGGGTGCAGGTGGCTCAGCCCTCCAGAGCATCAAGGTAGGGGACAGGGCATGAGGGAAAAGGTCACGAATAACATCATATATATGTATGTGTGTGTGTGTGTATTATATACATACAGTGAGGGCATTTGGGGATGACACCCACAAATCAGAGAAGCAAGTCAAAGCCAGACTTCTCAGGGGTTTGGGAGTGAAAACTGATGGCAGAGTCCCTGCTGGGAAGAAAACGAATGAGGACTATTCTTTCAAGGCATAAGAGGGATGGGGCGCAGACTGGGGGGCATGTCAAGTAAGGAAAAACTATTTGGGCAACAATACAGGCCACAGACCAATCGTCACGATCAGATCAAGGGGGATTAGAGACATTCAAAAGGCAGAATAGCAGAGCTGGTTAGGAATAGTCTGGAGCCAGCTTCGCTGCTTCCTGGCCATGTGACTTTTTGGGGCAAGTTACTTCCTTCCTTGAGCCTCGGTTCCCACATCCATATGATGGAGATAATAGTGGAACTCGCCCCCTGTGTTTGCAGCGCCACGAGTTATGTTTGCACTGACGATGGAGTCTTTTTTCCCCTAATAACATGTGTCAAATGCTTCGAATAGCGACAAGAAAGTGCCATGAATTAGCTATGATAATTATAGAGATTTCTTCAGAGGGACAATATTTTCTGTGGGGCTCACACAGCCTTTCCCCGCGAGTTGAAATTCAAGTGCAATTATATGGCAAGTCTGACTATTCTCTACTCACAAATGACAGTATTATTTCAGCAGAGGGCAGTGGCTGACAGCATATTTCTCTAGCATCTTCAAACTGAAATTTCCAAGAAGGCCAGCTTCCCAACTGGGTGGGGACATTCAGGACCATGGAGGTTCAGCCCCTTGTTTTCCCAATATATAAGCTTCCCAGGGGAAAAAATGCGAACTTATCGGGATTCACAATTCTATCTTTTAACTTCAATGTTGTTTTGCATTCAACGATCTTTTTTTTCTCCCAAAAATCATGGCTGTGGTTTGTTGAGAGCCATTGCCTACAGTCAGTTTGCGTTCACTGACCAACATCCCATCATTCAATGCAGCAAGACGAGTGTCTTCCCCATTGTACAGCTAAAGAAGCTGAGGCTCAAGTGTCATCTAAATTCGCCTAAATTATAGAATTACCAGGAGCAATCCTATAGACAGAAAATCTGAGCCCCTGGGCAGTGGTCCAATCTTAGCTGGACCTCGATTCATTTGGGTGGGAAGAGAAGGGGATGGGGTGACAGTTTTTAAATCCTGACAGTCCAGGCTGGTATCCAGGTCAATCCCATGGACATTTCTTGGCTGTGAGACCCAGACTTCAGCGCTTTTGAACTCCGCAAATGTTGCCGTGTGTCGCCCAGACTGAAAACCACCCATTCCGCAGCCGTAAGTCTGGTCTCCTAACCCGGCGCATCCTCACGGTTGCTCCTGGAACATTCTCGCAAGCTGCATAGGTGCACAGAATTGAGTCCAGCGTTCTTGCCGTGGCATGCTGCGATCGTTGACCCACGCCAAGGCCTTGTTTCTCTTTATTTTACTTTCCTCCTTCATCACTCCTTCCCAGCCCATTCCCTTCCACACTCTTAGGCAATTCTCCCCGTGTTAATACATCTTCGGGTCTACTTTCCACATGGGGTATATATTTACATTCTTGAAGACTCCAGTGTGCATGTGTTTACATAAATGACACTGTGCCATAAGTATCATTTGGAATGCTTTTTTTTAAAAAATCATTAAACATAATGTTTTTGAGCTATAGCTGTGGAGCTGTAGTAAATGCATATCCGATTGCTGCTTTTTCTTACGACGTGTGCATGTGTGTATCCATTCCCTAGTGACAGATACCTAGGTTGTCTGCAGTCTTTGTCATCAAAAACAATGCTGCCACGAGCATCTTCTCACCTGCCTCCTTATGGCCTGTGCGCCAGGGGTGGAGATGCTGACCCAGAGGACAAGTGCACCCTTAGCATCCCCCCCATCAGCTGGTCCTCCAGATGCTACACCAGCTCGCACTCCTACAGCCTTGCCTCGCGGGGTCTCACTACACCCTGTCCTTGTCAGCCCTTGATCTGACCTGACTTTCTAATTCTTGCCAAACACTTGGGTAAAACATCTGGTAACTTTGCGTATAGCCGATGGCTACTGACATCTCCTCATGCTCAGAGCCATTCCAGATTTGAAGTCAAAGGGCCAAGCAAAGAAAAGTGTCCATCCAAGAACCAGCAAGGATCCCCGATGGACATATAGCTCTTTACCGCGTGATTTCACGTTTCACCATGTGATTTCACGAAGAGCTGACTTGTTGCTCCCCACAGCCCTGAGAAGTACTCACAGCTCAGGGGCCAGGGAGACAGCAAGAATTTGATGCCTGACTCTTAGGTTGTCTGGCCAGTTTTTACTGGAACCAGTGTCCCGACCCCTTGTCAAGCAAGGCCGGTCCTACTCGGTTGTGGTGTACCTCCAGAAGAGATGGCCTCTCCTCCTCTGCACAGGGTTCAGGTGTTCGTGAGAGAGCTGGGGATTCTTTTTGCTGTTGCGTTTCTTTAATCAGTTTTACCGAGCTAGAATGCACATACAATAAAATGGGTATTTCTCTGAGTATCCCTGATATAACCACTACCAATCAAGATATGAAACATTCTTGATACCTCAAAAGTTCCCTTGCCAGGTAGTCACCCACTCAGGCAACCACGGACTCGCTTTCCGTTAGTATAAATGAGATTGGCCTTTTCAGAGTTCCTATCTCTATAGATTCGATTTGTCTTTCTCGGGTGCTTTTAAGTGTTGTTCAGATTTGTATTCTTTTTGCATTGCTCAGCCAGCATGATGCCTGTGAGATTCTTCCACAGTTGTTGCAGGTATCAGTAGTTTCTTCCCTTCATTGCTGGTTTAGCATTCAAATACACCTTCCTTTGTTGACCCATTTACTAGCTGATGGACATTACAGTCGTTTCAGCCTGGGGGTATTACGAACAACTGCCCTCAGAGGTCTTTGTGTGACTATTGATCAGGTGCTAAATTTAAGGAGACACTCACTCACTCTCAGGTTCAGGAAAGTGTCGACTCTGCACTTTCACCAGCTGCTGGTGACTCCTCCTTAAAAAGCACTCCCTCCATCCCCCACCACCACCACCTGGCCCTCCACTTGCCTTCCCTCCTCTGGAACTGAGGGACAGCCATTTTTTGTGTGGTAGAACTGGCTATAACTGTAAATACAGAGGTTGAGAACAGAGGCAGTCTGAGTTTCTCAAAGTATCATCTGAAGGCCACCCCCTTGCAGCCTAATCACCTGCAGAACTCAGCCCCTTCCCCTACCTACTGCATCGGAATTTGGGGCGGGGGGGGCGTAGATCAGTTCATTTAATCCCACGCCAGCCATCCTCAGCCATCCTTCAATACACTGAAGTCGTAAAACCCATGCTTTGAGCGATGGAGACTCATCTAGGCTTTTTGAGCTGAACAATAGCAGGAGCAAAGCTTTCCGTTCGCCTGTTTGTTTAACTTTGAAATAATTGTAGATTCACAAGAAGTTGTAAAAATAGCATAGAGAAATCCCGCCTCACCGTTATCCATGTTCCTTTAACATTTGTGTCTTTTATTAACTATAGCACAATAGCGGAACCAGGGAATTTGACATGGATACAATGTGTGCGCAGGACGGTGTGTGCAGCTGTGTTATTTTATCAAGGGCGTCGATTCCTGTCACCGCCACCTCAATCGAGATACAGAACTATTCCGTGGCTTGCAAAGATCTTTCTCCCACTACCCCTGGAGAGTCAGTCGTACCTGCCCCCACTGTCCCTAACCCTATCAACCACCGATCTGCTTTCCATCTCTATGACTGTGTCATCTCGAGAATGTTTTGTAAATGGAATTGCACCGTATGTGACCTTTTGAAACTACATTTTTTACTAATCGTAAAACCCCTGATCCGTAGCCCACGCATGGAATTTAGCCCTTCACTCATGTAAGGGACATTTTGGTCATTTCCAGGTTGGAACTATTAAGATTAAATCTTCTGTAAACATCATGTGTAGATTTTTGTGAGGACATAAGCTTTCATTTCTTTGTCAAAAATGCCCAACGTGTAGTTGCTGGATCATACACGGTGGGTTCGGTTATTCAAGGACTGCCATTCGCTTTTCCAAAGCGGCTACACCATTTTATGAATGAGAGATCTCGTTTCTCCATGTCCTTCCCAGAACTTGGTGTTGCTGCTATTTTTAATTTAGCCATTATACTAGGTATGTGGTGGTATCTACTGTAGTCTTAAATTGCATTTCCCTCATGGCTAGTGATGTTGGGTATTTTGCCATGTGTGTATTTGCCATCCATATAGCCTCTTCAATGAAGTGTTCTTCCAGGCCTTTGCCCATTTTTAATTGACACGTGGTTTGCAAATATTCTCTCCTGGTCGGCAGCTTACCTTAACAGGGTCTTTCAAAGAAAAAATTTTCAGTTCGATGAAGTCTAATGTATCTATCTTTTATGTGCTGCACTGCCAGTGTTATGTCTAAGAACTCTTCACGAAGCTTTAGGTCCCAAAATGTTCTGTGTTTTCCTCTAAAAGTTTTACAGTTTTACATACACGTCTATATCTATGATGCATCTGGAGATAGTTTTTGTGTACGCCCAAGATTTATGTTAGAGGGTTTTTTTGTTGTTTGTTTTGATTTGCTTTGTTTTTTGCTAATGAGCATTCAATTGCTCCAGTAGCATTTGTTAAAAAGCCTGTTCTTCCATTGAATCATTTTGCACCTTTGTTAAAAATCAGTCGGCCATATATGCATAGGACTAATCAAAGTATTTATTCCCTATGGGGTAAGTTGTGATAGCCTGTAGTTTCTGAGGAATTCGTCTACTTTATCTAAGTTGTAGAGTTGTTTGTAGAATTTGATTATTTTCCTTTGATGGCTGCAGGTCTGTAGTGATATCTTTTATTTTGTTCCTGATGTTAGTAATTTGTATCTTTGTGTTTCTTCTTTTTGTCAGTCTTTCTAAATGTGTATCATTTTCATTGAGCGTTTCAAAGAATAAACTTTTTTGTTTCATTTCTCTGTTGCTTTTGTTTTCAATTTTGTTCATTCTGCTCTTACTTTATTATTTCCTTTTTTCTACTGACTTTGGGTTTATTTTGCTTTTCCTACGTTCTTAAGATAGGTGCTTAGATACTTATGTGAGACATTGTCTCTTTTCTAATGTAAGCATTTAGTGCTATAAATTTCTCTCAGCACTGCTTTAACTGCTTCCCACAAGCATGATGTCTTGTATTTTTATTTCCCTTGATATTTCTTTGATTCTTGGATATTAAAAGTATGCTATTTATTTTCCAATAGCTCACTTAGTGAAGATTGTCAGACACAGTAAGTTGGTTTACTACTTTATTATATAATTTCTTCTGTTGTTGATTTCATGGTGAGGATTGCTGGAAGGCGAACAAACATCTTTTGCTGTTGAAGGAGCCTGGAGCTTTGTGAGCTAACTTTGTTCACATGGAAACATATATGAAACCACAGACACATACACACTGCACACATGCATACATACATACATACACACACATGTATACATATACCCATACCTAGCCAGCAGAGCTCAAACTCTCATATTCGAAAACAAGGCTGATGACAGACACCATGGTAAACAAGAAACAGGAAAAGGAAGGAAAAGAATATCAGGTCAACATCGCATCTCTAAAATAATTAGGCCAAACCAGAAACCTCCAGCGGAAATATCAGAGACATTTCAGAGTCTGGGTTGACAGTATGTGAGCTGTATTTCTTGTATGTTGGCAACACCTGCCTCTAAGTCTGTGTTCTCCCTACACCCACTATCACTAACCCCATCATAGCAAGATCGAGCCAACTAATTCTGCTTTGAAAAAGTGGAAAGAATAAAACACACCTCATTTAATAATACCACAGTGGAAAGGAAATTCCAGGAACTAAAGATGTATCAGAAAGAAAGAAAGGTATGTCCTGCAAAGCAATTCGGTATCTGACAGATAATAACGCCCTTCTCAAACGGCATGTGCTGAGGATCACATACTGTCTTTATGTTTATATGCAAGATATACATATACCTAAGAGTATGTTGATAAAGTCTTTTCCTATCCATCTGACAGCTATTCCTGTCATCCAGGTGCTATGGTCTCATTTCTTCCATTTAAACCACATGGTCGTAGCTTTACAACACATTCACGCATCTGGTGGCATGTCAGGTCTGAGCCACGCTATGGGAACTCTGGGCTCCGAGCTCCATATGCAGAGTGACGAAGGCAATTTCACCTCCCCTGTCTAAGCTAAGGGCACCCGATCACTTTAGACCAGGGCTTCTCAATCTTGACACTGTTGCCATTTTGGTCATTTTCTCTCCTGGGAGTTTGTCCTATTTGGCCACCTCCTTGGCCACCTACTGGCTAGATGTTTTTAGTTCCCCCTCGTCCCACCCCCCACCCTCTGCTTGAAATAACTGCCCTCAGGAAGAGCCACTTCTTTAGACATCTGCCTCCTTCTTTCCTGCTCTGGATGCTGTAAAAGCCACAATGCTTGGAGCCATAACAGCCACTGTGCGATAGTGAGGAACCATACTACGGAGGTGCTGAGGCCGGTACAGGAGAGAGAAAGGGCCTTGGTCTTTATGACGTCACCGAGTGGCTGCACCTGCCGCAGCACTCCATCCTGAGGGAAATTAACAGCCTCCCGCTCCTTCAGCCATTTTGACCCTGTGCTCTGCACTTGTGGCCAAGAGATCCTAATGAATCCCCTGCTCCCTCTGTTCCTTAAAACCCTTCACTCGTTCTCCATTCGGGATGAATTCCAAACTCCTTAGCTTGGCACCCAAGGGCCTATGCTTCTCTCTCCTGCCTCATCTCTCACCGTTCCCATCCATAACTAGAGTCCTTCGAACCAGCCCTGATTTTTTTCATTTGCTGGTCTCCTCAATACCACATCCTTCTGCCTCTTCTCTTCCTGTTCACGCCTACTCAGCTTTCAAGACTCAGCATATGTCACCTTTCCCCTGGAAATTTTCCCTGACTCTCCACGCAGCGTTTTGAAACATGGACCCCACATTATTGAACACTCCTTCAATTGATAGGACTGGGTGTTTTTCAGGTGGTGATTTGGGCCTCTGTGGCTTTCCCACTCAGAGCACCCAAGGCACAGTGCTAACTGGCTAATCCGGGGAGGGTGGTGGTTATTCAATAGCACACAAGGTGACTTCCGTGGTAAGGACATGCAGTACGTGAGCTGAGCCAGCCAGAACTGGAGGCCTCGGGCAACCCAACTCACCCCAACCAGCTGATGCTGCTCATCTTTCCAGCCTCAGACCCTGACGGTACTGCCTCTTACGCTACGCACTGGCTCAAAATCACTGGATAGCTCAGAATGTGTGCTACGGCATAAGTAACCCCCCAACACCCAGCATTTGGCCCCCTTTCCCTGCATAACTCCTACTCATCCTCCAGAACTTTCTTGGTCATCACCTCCTCCAGGAAGCCTTCCTTGCCTCTCCAAAGCTTGTGTGCCCAGAGCCGGCTGCTCACATCGCTCTCACCACCACGTCCTCATTGCCCACTTCCCCGTCTGTGAGCCTCGAGCATCCTAAAGGGAGGGAATGTCACGTATTCCTTTTCGGAGCCCCCGGCACCTAGAATAAGCCAGGCCCATCATAAGATGGCCGCAGTTCATATTAGTGGAACTCAGGGGCCAAATTTACATGGGCACCGAGTCCTGGAGTCCAGATTTGAACCCTTGCAGCCTAATTCCAGAGCCCAGGATGTTAAACTGTACGCTGCCCGGCCTCCTTCTCCTGAGCCACAAATGCAGAAGCCCAGGCCTCACTGGAAGAGTGTATTTCCATAAGTCTGCATAGGGCCTGGCAAACCTTGTCATCGTGAACCCCACAGGTGCAGTGTCTGCACGAACTCCCTACGAAGAAATGACAGCTGCACCCCAAGAGCATAAGGAGCCCCCAGAGCTCTAAGAGATCCAGCCCTGACGCACCTGCTTCGCTGAATCATCCACATCCTGTACTTACTCTTCTCCCTGTCACCACCCCCCGACCCCCACCCACCCAAGTGTGCCTAACCAGCAGTGAAGGGAGTGCAACGATGTGCTGTCAAATGTTCCACGCCTTGGGATATCCCCATGAAACCCCTTCCAGAGGTCCTGGGGTTGGCCAAGAGGCCTCAAGCTTCTCAGATCTATCTCTTTAGTTGTTAGTGCTACAGAAATGTCCAAAAGGCTCCATCCAGAATTCTTCAGGCTGTCAAAGCTCACCTCACTGCAAACCAAAAAACGCCGTGCTCTGAAGCCCCTCACGGACGAGTCCCAGTGCTGTGCTTGGTCTGGGGCACGAGCGACCTGGGAGCAAGCTGGTGGTGGGATCAGGGGCAGCCGCTGGCCAGCCACCTGTGTTTCCCCAGCTCTTAGCGAGAAAACCCTCTCACCAGACGCATGTGAGAGACCCTGAGCTCGCTGCCACCCCAGGTTGAAGAGGTGCCACGTGAATATCTGGCAGACAGGCCAGCGCTTGGGGGACTTCCCAACGAAGGGAAGCTAAGGAGAGAAGGCACCCCTCTTAGCCCGAGCGTGCGGGATGGGCAAAGGCAGCATGGAAGGACCTGGGCACTGCCGATATCAGTCTCGGGCTCGTTAAGACCCCCAAAGCCACCTGGCCACTTCGGGGTTTCCCTCGTCTCTGAATCAACAGGCAGAGAAGGGAGTGATCATACTGGCTGTAGTGACTGACAGTGACTACCATAGGGAAATTGAGCTGCCACTACACAATAGACATGGGAAAGAATATGCCTGGAATGCAGGAGATTTCTTAAGGGTGTCTCTGAGCAGTACCTGCAGAAATGCTATTGGTCCAGGTTTTAGGGACGAAGGTTCGGATCGCCCATCAGTCAAGGAACCATGACCAGCTAAGGCACTGAGGGCAACAGGAATATGGAATGGGTAACAGAAGAAGGTAACTGTAAATACCAGCTATGCCCATGTGACCAGATGTAGAAGTGAAGAGTGTGACTATAACACGTATCTCTTCCTCATTTTGTTATGAATATGTCTATAATACACATGCATCAAGAAAACAGTTTTTCTTTCCTCTTTTATTTTTTAACATATGATGTATTCATGATAATCAACTTTACATTATGTATTCAAGTTACTGCGTATCCAGGTAAACAATGAATATCACTCACCCACCTGGAAAAAGGGTTAGCTCATTTTCAGTTGTAGGCAAGATAGTTGTATCACGTTAAGTAGATGGATAACTGTGTTATTGTAAATGTGTATATAAATGTTATTATAAATATATATGTAAATGTATATATTTATAATTCATATTAGATGCAAATATTTGATTTTATCTTATATATAAATACACAATTTATAAATGCATGTTTATAAATATATCTAAAGATTATATACATATGTGTATATATTTATATTATCTAAAGATTAGATACATATGTGTATATATTTACATATCTCTATCCTACTGGTTCTGTTTTTCCGATAGAACTCAGATACCTCGATAAAGTTGAACAACCACCACCACCAATCTTAGAGGCTACGGTGGTCACAGGTATTTGGACCTCGGGAAAGTAAAAGTGGAACGTGACCAGGCAGATAACCATGCTGTCGTGGCATTGGCGGTGCGGACGCCCCTCGGTGGTGGGGTGTGAGGGCCACGTGAGCCCAAAGCTTCAGCTCCGACCGGTCAGCAGATCTCGACTTTGGCGCGGGCTCAGTCCAGGAGGCCAGTGGGGCCTTCGGGAAAAGAGAGCAGGCCGGAGGAGAATGATACTTCTGAGCACAAACTCGAGAATGACTGGCAGCCTGGGAGAAACACCATGAAGAAGAGATCATCAGTCGTCACGTTAAGGAGGTGGAGCGGCTGCAGGAAGAAACGAACGGCACAAGCGGACATCAAGAAACTGAAAGAGCGTGGTGATGATTATGTACACACAGTTCCCCATCTAAGGCCTGCGTATCACTGCCCGTTTCTATGGAGACATAGTTCTGGTCTAATATCTATCTGCTGCCAACAGACTATAATAAATTATCATCGGTGGAAAAAAAAAAAAAAAGTGACCAGGCATCCTTTCCTCTTTTTTGCTAGAAATGGGAAATGTAAGGTGCACGGTACACAGAAGTAAAAGAGAGTCCTTTACCTCTCCGACCCTGAAACTGAGAATCAGGGAACTAGGATTTTCCTTCTGAGATCAACTAGCAAATTTGATGTGTACGGCCGAAACCTGCGAGACGGCACC
Source organism: Eonycteris spelaea (assembly GCA_003508835.1). NCBI lineage: Eukaryota > Metazoa > Chordata > Mammalia > Chiroptera > Pteropodidae > Eonycteris > Eonycteris spelaea. The sequence goes on along the minus strand of PUFA01000145.1, from coordinate 496,162 downwards.
CAGAGGCAGTCCAGAAAACACTCATCTGAGAACTGAGGGTCCCACTTCCCTTTCTGGGCCACATGACAACCAGGGGCAGTGCTCAGAGCTCTGCCCCTTGGGAGCATTCCCCTGTACTGCTGCCCATCGGATGTCCCAGAAAGAAGCTGCAGTGTTTCCAACAGCGACCACTTTGGGGTGGTGTCTGCCTGTCTTGCAAAATCATCTATAAACCAGACATGAGGTTTTTTCCTTCTTCATTCATCTGGCCATAAGGATTTCCTCATGAAACCATAAGTGTGTGGGCTGGGGGAGAGAAGGCAGTGCAGCCATGGGCATGCGGGCCCCTGCTCACTCATGGAACTCGCTTGTGCTTTTAGGGCCTGCTTGGTCCATCGTATGCCACCTCCGTTTGATGATGGCTTGGTGGGTCAGACAAAGGTGGAAAGGCTACTTCTATGGCAACGTAAGAGTTCTATATCCCCAGCTTCCTTGCGGTCATCCCATATGTCCCCATTCCAATGATCAGGATCCCATTTCGTCCCAGTCGGAGGCAGAACACAAGGTCGCGAGAGCGGATGGCAAGCCGACGAGGTCCTTGCGATCCGGAGGCCGGCCGAGGGTTGCCTCGCCTCAGCGAACCCTCCTAAGAATCAGGAGGCGCGAACTGTTCGGGAAACAACCCCGTGTTTCTCCGAGACAGGGAAGTCCATTTAGAGCCGCGAACGGAGAGCACGTCAAAGTTCACAGTCAAACGTGGGCTAGGCGATTGTGCCCAAGATGATCTGGTCCTAGCTCGCAACTGTGCGCTCTTGCGTAAAAGCAGCTTGCAAGACTAAAGCCGTGCCGCTGCTCCGCCGTCGGCGGACGGGGGGCCTCCTGCTCCCACCGTTGTCGCCCCCTTTCTTTGCGGCAGCGCCTACCGTTCTCACGCAGGCATCAAGCCGGCTCCACTGGACCTGACACATGAGCGCTCTATAAAAACCAGCTGTGTCTTTACACGATCTCAAGGAACACTCTAAAAATGGAAGTAAAGAAACAGTTTTGTTTTACAGTGGCATAGCATTAAAATCCTGAGGAATAAATTCAAGCAGGAGTGTGTGAAGTCTACATACCACAAAACGCCACCAACAAAATGAAAGAAGGCCTAAGCCCATGGAATCCGGGGTTCGCGGTTGCAAACGCAATATCGTTAAGAGGCCAATAATCCCCAAATTGATCTACAGGTCCAACACAAAGCCTATCAAAATTCCCTTTTCATTTCTCGACAGTGTCCTCTGACACGCAAGTTTCATGGCATTAGCTCTTACAGTTGGGACTTAATCCCTTTTAAGTTATTTTTGTATCTCACATGAGGTAGGAGTCCAAATGTATTCTTTTCTGTGTAGATATCTAGTTGTCCCAGAACCATTTGCTGAGAAGGCTGTTCTTTCTCCACTGAGTGGTCTTGGTATCCTTGTGGAAAGCATTCTCAATCGTATGCCACGTATCTATATTTACAACCTTAAATAGAAGAAAGAATAAAGTTGGAGGATGCATACTTCCTGATTTCAAAACTTATTGTGAAGTCACGGTAATCAAAATGGTGTGGTGCTGGCCTAAGAATAGACCTAGAGAATAATCAATATAATTTAGAGTTCAGAGCTAAACTTAAAAATCTCTAGGAAGGAAACATAGGTACATATCTTTGTGACCATGGGTTGGACAGTGGTTTCCTAAATAAGGCACCAAAATAAAAAATAAATAAAAATAATAAAAATTTTAATAAATTTATCTATATAAAAATTAAAAACTTTTGCATGCGAAGAACATTACCAAGAAATTCAAAAGGAACCCAGAGAATGGGAGAAGTTATTTGTAAATCACATGTCTGATAAGAGTCTAGTATTCAGAATATGTAAATAACTCTTACAATTTAATAATAAAAAGCCACATAATCCAAATATTAAGAAGGCAAAGGTTCTGAATAAGTTCTTCTCCAAAAAAATAATACCCAAATGACCAAAAGCACGTATAAAGATGTTCAATATTATGATTCATTAAAAAAGATGTAAATCTTGTCTATGGCCATGCCGCCCTGAACAAGCCCGATCCTATATGATCTCCGAAGCTAAGCAGGGTCGGGCCTGGTTGGTACTTGAATGGGAGATCACCTTGGAAGACCAGGTGCTGTAGGTGTAAAATAATAGTAATAATAAAAAGAAAGAAAGAAATCATGCTAGGTAAAAGTAAGCCCTTCACAAAAGGTCACATATGGTATGATTCCACTTACATAAAATGTCCAGAATAGATAAAACCATAGAGGCAGAAAGTAAATTAGTGATTGCCAGAGAGTGAGGGAAGTGGGCGTGGGACTGACTGCTGACGAGTATGGGATTTCTTTCAGGGGTGATGGAAATGTATGTTCTGAAACTATCCAGTTTCAGTAATAATGACCGCACCGCATTGTAAACATGCTAAAAACTTTTGAAGCCTATCATTTAAAATAGGACGTTTTTATGTTCCATGAATTTTATCTCAGTTTAAAATAATCACAAATACAACTTTTGATCAAATAAAAAAAAAACAGCTTAAAAAAACACATTATCTTTTAGATCCCTTCTGATTTTAAAGGTACCTGAATTGGCCCTTGGTAGAACCCAGGACTCGGAAGACCCCCAAGTTGTCAACCCACCTGCCTGTGGAGACAGGCTGGCTACCCAGCTCTTCTCCGTGTGAGCACTGTGAGCGCTGTGGCCAGGTTGTACCATGAGGTCGTGGGTGGGAGCAGGGGTTGGGGGCGCATCAAATCGAGGAGCCTGACCGTGGGAGGAGGAGGGGATAGCGAAGGCTCCCGCTGAGAATCCACGCACTGCTCTTCCCCTACCTTCCTCCAGCCTTCCGGAAAGGGCAGGTGTTTCACTTTCCCTGAGCAAAATATGGAACTGAGAAGCACCATTCCTGCCTCAAGACGCATGAAAACAGGTGTAGATATGGGTGAGTTCCTTTCAACTTATGTTTGCCTCTAATTGTGATAGCCTATACCAGGAGTTTTTAGAGTTTGGGAGGTGGGCATCAGAGCCACCTAAAGAGCCAGTAAATATGCAGATTCCTGAGGCTCTGGATTCCTTAAGTCTGGGGATTCCACACCCCACCCCCATCCGCATTTCTAAAAAGCTGATCAGTGGATGGTCTTTGAACGACAGTCATATGTAATAACACTGTTCCTTATGCCAAAGAAAACAGAAGGGTTTATCTGGTTCCAAGTCTTCCCCTAAGATGTTGTTCTTATTGGTAGTTGGATAATTTAAAGCTGTTTCTCAATCCACATTATATCGTGGACCAGAAAGATAAATGTACTTTCATAGGGTCCAGTGGGCCACAGAGATGGGGAGGGAGAGCGGGCAGGATGGGCTAAAGAAAAACAAACTAGAACGTGCATCTCAGAGTTAGTTTGGGGTTTGGCTACATTCTCCTTTGTATTCCCGAAGACTTCCAGGCCCAGACCTTGAGTCCCTCTGAAATTCCGAGTAAGTGAGCGAATAACCAACAGAGAAGTGGAATGGTTTTACTCAATATCCCCTTTACTTCTCATTTGTTGCAGTTTATGTCGTAAACGGGTATCGAGTTCTGTCAAGTGCTTTTCTGCATCTATCAAAAAGGATCTTGTAGGTCTGTCACTCTTCTGTTAATCAGATGGCTTAAACTGATCAATTTTTCAAACGTTAAATCAACCTCTTGTTTTTTTAAACACCACTTGGTTATGACGTATTATACTTTTTAAATAGAATGCATATATTTGATTTGATTTGCTAATATTTGGTTAAGGGTTTTTGTTTCTGTGTGCATGAGGGATTATTATGGTCCGTAGTTTTCTTCTGTTGTAATGTTTTTGTCTGTTTTGAGGATCGGAAAAAGTTGAAAACCACATGACATCACTTATAAGTGGGATATAAACCTAAAAGCAACAAACGAATAGGACAAACAAACAGAGACTCATGGACATGGAATAGACTAGTGGTTACCAGAGGGGAGGGGGGAGGTAGGTGGGGAAAGGGGTGAAATATGTGGTGACATTAAAGAATTGAGAATAAATAAGTGAATTAAAAAATGACTTGGGGAGCATTCCACTCTGTAGTTCAGGTAGTTTGTATACAATTAGCGTTCCTTCTTCTGTAAATGTTTGGCAGAGTGCACCAGCAGGGTCATCTAGTTCTAGAGTTTTCTTTGTGGGAAAGCTTTTTTAGAGTTAACTAAATTTCTGTCATTAATGCACTGCTTCCTTTATCAAGAAAATCTTGCTAGGAAGAAATGCTAGCCACGCTGGAGGGTATGCTTAACGGCTCCGTGTTCTGGTGAAAGATCTTCACCTCATCGTGAGTAATTCACCCACCGCTGGCTGGTCCAAGGACCACATGTTTCTGTAACATGGATTCAAACCATGTCGCTATCATTTCAGATGTTCTCGATGTCCAGATGGAGCCCTCAGGCATCCCAGAGTCCACCACCTCCTTTGATTATGATCCTCAGAGCATTCTGTGTGACAAGGAGACCTTCAACTTTGCCACCTTCAGCACCACCATCCTGTACTGCCTGGTGTTATTCCTCAGCCTGGTGGGCAACAGCCTGGTGCTGTGGGTCCTGGTGAAGTACGAGAGCCTGGAGTCGCTCACCAATGTCTTCATCCTCAACCTGTGCCTCTCGGACGTGGTGTTCACCTGCTTGTTGCCTCTGTGGGCCGTGGAATACCACTGGGGCTGGCTGCTGGGAGACTTCCCCTGCAAGCTCCTCAGCATGTTCTTCTCCATCAGCCTCTGCAGCAGCATCTTATTCCTGACCATCATGACCATCCACCGCTATGTGTCTGTGGTGAGCCCCCTCTCATCCCTGCGGGTCCACACCCTTTGGTGCCGAGTGCTGGTGACCGCAGCTGTGTGGGCGACCAGCGTCCTTGCCTCTATCCCCGACGCCATCTTCCACAAAGTATTTCAACGTTCGGAACGTTTACATTGTGATTATGCGGAACTCAAGTGGTTCTTAGCCTCGGTTTACCAGCACAATGTCATCTTCCTGTTCTCCATGGGGATAATCCTGTTCTGCTACGTAGAGATTCTCAAGACCCTGTTCCGCTCGCGGTCCAAACGGCACCACCGGACTGTCCGGCTCATCCTCACCATTGTGCTGGCATACTTCATCAGCTGGGCTCCCTACAACCTCGTGCTGTTTCTGCAGACACTGCAGAGATTGGAGGTCATCCAGAGCTGCAAGTTCAGCCAGCAGCTGGATTACGCCTTGCTCATCTGCCGCAATTTTGCCTTCTCCCACTGCTGCTTCAACCCGGTGCTCTACGTCTTTGTCGGGGTCAAGTTCCGCAGACACCTCAAAACTCTGCTCGGGCACTTCTGGCTCTGCCGGTCACAGGGGCCCATCTCTTCCCCGTTCCCTCACTCCCAAGGTGCCTTCCACTATGAGGGCGCCTCCTTTTACTGAAAAGGGAGTTTGGTGCTGCAGGTCGAGATGGACAGAGAATCCGCAGTGGGAGCCAAGAGAAGAGAGGCAGGAAAAGTGGATCCCCGCCTGGAATTTTCCATTGCCAGTGGGAAAAACATGTCTTGCATTCTGAGTTCATCCTTCATTCCTTCGTTTATTCATTCATTTAAACATGGATTCCTTACCATTGCTTAGTTCAGAAGTGTCTAGAGCATAAAAGGATTCCCAGAAGGGAGCACCCTTCAAGACCTGATTGTGTGTGATAATTACGCAGGCCGTCCCAGTCGGTTTTGGAGGGCGTTGGTTCTGTACCCCTTAGTGACAACTGGATGAGTCTCTGTGGGACAAAAACCCACCACATCCTCAAATATAGTCAGAGTGAAATCTGAATTCTCAAACCCACAACTGGATTGGAGATGTATTCTGTACCATAATTTCAGTTTCTAGCACGTGAACGGGGGCTCGTGATTTAGTTTGTACATCTTTCATTAGCAGAATGAGTACAATATGTGCTGCCTTCTGCAGGAAGCATTCGTTTGGAGGCTATAAATATGGACAAGCTACCCTCCAGGGGCCCACAATCCAGCTCTGGAGGCCCAGATAAGTAAACACCGACCTTGGCGACAGGTCTCAATCTGTGAACCTGATTCAGCTCTGGGATGGGGCCTTTGGAAGCTCCCCAGGTGATTCCGACATGAACTCTCGTTGGAAACATTCGAATGGGACTCCTTGAGAATGGGAATGCCAGAGCCTTGCCCAGCTCAGTATATGCTTTGTTGAATAAAGTAGCTACTAACACAGCTCTCAGCTGGAGCCTAGAGACCGTGTAAGGCATTTTCCCCTTCAGTGTCAGCTATAATTTCAATGATCTATTTGCCATTAGGTGGCCGGTCTTGAAGGAGTTTGACCTGGCTGGGGAAGAGTGGGTCTAATTTTAAGAATTAGGTCAGTAACACCTGCTGGGGAGGGCTGGGCGGTGGACCAGAGAAGGGATAAACTCTCTTGGACTAGCTAGCCAATAGGCGGGGCCATCAATCACCACCAATGGAAGAAACAGCAAAAGGAAGGAGGCTAATTGTTGGGCACCCCCTGAAACCGATAGTATTAAACCTTCATTCCACTTTTATTGAGACAGCACACTGAGCCCAGGGAGCAGAAGGGCAGAGGATTCCAGCTCACGCACCCACACGGTCAAACCAAAGTGCTGTGAGTTTTGAGCCCGGTCTTCTTAGAAGGCAGGTTTGGGGGTCTTGTATCACCACAGAGCATGTCCTTGGAGGGGCACATTTCATTGTCTCCTCACCCCCTCTCGCGCCTCACATCCCAAGATGCTTTCCCAAGTATGTCTCTCAACACACACAGCCACATCCCTAGGAACACATCAATGAGTACGATCATGTGTTTCTCTTTATGTTTCTAGTGATGCCTTCGCATTCCCAAAAGACCAGCTCCCAGGGTGATCGTTAACCAAGGGTCTTCTAATTCAGCTCCTTGGGAATCCAAGAGAAGAGGCACAGAGACAGGGGGGCAGTGGGGTACAAACCAGAAGATAGAGGGGCATCCCATCAGAGAAGGAGCATGGGCGAGACCCGTGACTGCATGCTACATCCTCTGGCCACACCCTTCCTTGGCCGCAAGCTCTGGCTTTCCCCTCCCTCCGGCCACTGAAACCACTGTTCAACCACAATTGGACTCTCCTAGGCCTGTCCCGTCCCCTCCAGGTGCAAAATGGTGCCCTGGACACAGGGCTGCAGCCCTGCCACATCTGGAACATAAAAAAATCTGCAGCAGTTCCCAGGGAAGATGCTCTTCACAGCATTTCCATCTCCACACTTCCTCAGACAAAATCAAGAAGAGAGGAACCTTGCTGACGCCTGAACAGAAATGTGCCTCCAAGCCCAGGGAAGCCTCAGACCTCAGACGAACTCAGCCAGCGTAGAACTTCCTTGAGAATACAACCCTTGTTGCATGTCTAGAACTTTCCTTGATGCCCAGAAATAGTGGCAGTTGGTTGAGTAACCAGATAGGAGACCATATTTTTGGTTTTTTTCTGCTTCTGTAGCCTCTTTTGACGCTTGCTTATATCACATATTCCAGTCACCTCCAGGCACCATCCATGGGCTCCCATGAATTGTTCCCTAGACTCCTCCAGCCCAGACATCACCTAGGTTGTTGAACTCCTTGTGGCTGTCATTTGTGACAGCTTCCTGCAATGGGACAGAGACTCACAAGTATGGAAAACCCGGTAGAACAGATTTCCACAGAAAACTGGCTGAGAAGGCTCTTGGGATTTGAGCCCTGGACACAAACCCAAACTCTAAGCTCTTTTACTTACCCACTGTGACCTTGGGCCTCTCAAAGCCTCCATGTCCTCACCTGTAAAATTGTATAAATGTCAGCAACACAAAGACAGGCTCTACCCACATGATGGAGGTGTGCCTGAAGTCCTGTGTGTAAAAGTACTTGCTTTGCAAATCATTCAGCCCTAGACTAATATGAAATATTATCGTAATCATCTCATAAAAACAGTAAGTATCTTTGTATTATATGCACAAATAAAAGATCGGCATGTATTGACTTACCTCTGACTAATTATGTCTCTCTCATTTCTACCCAAGATCATTACATAAGATTCCCGAAAGTTCTCTGCTTATGGGGGATAAAATATGGAGGTAAAGTATGGAACAACTTTGTGTGGACCAGGATAGGGGGAAATTGGCTCCATTTAGGCCTTAGGTCAAATTGTCCAAGGCCAGGTCTGTCTTGAGTGCTCTATTGCTCAGTTTTCTGTGTCTCTCTTGCCCTTGTCCTGTCACTCAAGTCTTCTGTCTCCAAGTCCAAGGCTTTTTTCTATCTTATGACCCACTTGTGTCTGAACAAGGACTTTCTAGAGAACAACCCTCCAATCAGAAGCAATGAGATGGCTTCTTGCTGGGAATCTCAGGCATCCTGAAAATTTGGTTGGAGATACTTTATAGCAGCGGTCCCCAACCTTTTTGGCACCAGGCACCAGTGCTCTTGTGAGAATCTAATGCCCGATGATATGAGCTAGAGATTAGACGGTGATGCTAGCGCTGGGGAGGGACTGCCAATACAGATGAAGCTGTGCTCGCTTGCCCACAGCTTACTTCCTGCTGTGTGATATGGTTCCTAACATGTCACATGTTAGGTGTTGGGGACTCCTGCTTTACAGGTTTGGGGGAAGTTTGAGAAGTGGAGGATGTGATCATCTTAACTCCTCACCAAGTTATTGAGTACAGGGCTCCCCTCTCTACCTTGGAGCAAGCTCAGATTATAGGTGTGAGGTTGTTGCCGTCCCCTCCCACACAACCTTTCCCCCGTCCCTTCCACAAAAGAAAGTGCGGTGAAACGGACCAAATGAGGACGAAGGCAGCCCAATGCCTTGACTTCGACCATTTCAGAAAATCAGCATTGAGCGTCACTTACAGTTAGGAGAAATGGGCCACAGATGGGCATGGAAAACAGGATGGTCGTAGGGATTAGAGGCAGGGGAAGAGGATGAGAGGGGGCCGTGTAGACATCCAGGAGGTCCCTGGCCTCATGTGCAGAGAGCCTGACCTGTGCGAAGGCAGTGTGAAGCCAGTGCAAAGGCCGTGTGGGGGAAAGTGAGACCGCCAAGGTGAATGAGGCCTGCGCTCGAGTTGGCCAGCCTCGAGTCATCCCCACTTGGGGAAAGGACTGATTACTCCAGTCCTAGGGAACTCCTCTGGATGAACCCTCTGGACTGAGAGAAAATGACTTCGCACAATTGTCTGTACGCCTGGGGATGCACACCTCGCACGTGTCATTGAAACGATTCTAAGGCGCTTTGCCATGGATTATGGGAGTTTGGAAAAGGAAGAACCCACCTGTACCTGCTCCTCCCAGTTTGGTTACAATTGGTGGAACAATCTGCTCCTGACCTTGTCCAATACTAAGGTAAATACGAATTAAAAAAAAAAAAAAGACGATAACACTGAAGATTGTTGATTCTTCAAAGTATCTTCAGTTTTTTGCAAAATTAGAGCTCCCACAAATATTGGCCTCATTAGGAAATCACACCCACTTTTCTGGCTGAGTCTTTAGCCACTACTTCTCCTTTGGAGTTTATTTTTTTCAACTTAACTATAGAGGTTTGAACTCAGTGATCTCTAAGATCCCTTTCCATGATTAAAACACGAAGTTTATAGGCCTATAATTTCATAGGTTGCATTTCTATGAGCTTCTTCAGGGAATACAAATCTACAGCCTAGGGCATGCTCCGGATTGAACTGTGTCCCCCGACCAAATTCGAATGTTCAAGTCCTAACCCCCAGTGCCTCTGAATGTGACCTCAGCTGGAAATAGGGTAGTTGCATGTGTAATTAGTTACGATGAGGTCATACTGGGCTAGGGCAGGCCTCAACCCAATGTGACTGGTTCGGACACAGCCGTGGACAAACGGAGAACTCCATGTGAAGATTGCATCGATACCATCACGAGCCAAGGAACACCAAAGATTGCCGGCAACCACTAGAAGCCGGGAGAGAGGCAGGGCGCTGATTCTCCCTCACAGTCTCAGAAGGCACCAACTCTGCCGACACCTTGATCGCAGACGTTTAGCCTGGAGACTGTGAGAAAACAGGTTTGTTTTGTTTAAGCCCCTCATCTGTGGGGCTTCGTTATGGCAGCCTGAGCGGACTAACACAGGCACAAATTTCAGTGGATGGGCGGGGAATTCCGGTCCCTCTCGGGACGCCCCCCCCCCCCCCGTGAGGTATCTCTGTCTGCCTTGCCCACACAGAAAATCACACCTAGCTAAGGACGCGTGTTGGAGATTGGAAACTGACTTTTCCTGAGCCCTACTCTGTGCGGGGCCACACATTTCCACACCCATGGCCACCCTGCAGGCTTCTGCTTCCTACCTTCGACCAAGGAGGACATCAGGGCTCAGGGAGGTCACATCCAATATCCAAGGTGTGGTTCTGAATCTGGGCAGCTTGAAAAAATACTGAAGCCTGGGTCCCACCCCCGAGATTCTCTTGCAATTGCTCTGGGTTGCGACCCGGCATCGAGATTTTTAAAAGCTTCCTGGGTGGTTCTGATGTAGAGGCAAGTTTGAGAAACACTGATCTAGTGTATTTATTCATTTGGTCACTCACGTGATAAATATTTATTGAGCACTTACTGTGTGCCAGACATTGTGCTATGTGCCACATTTTCACAACTTTGTAAGGTGGGTATTTACGTCTTTTACCCAGACGAGAAAAAAAGGCTTGGAGAGAGAAATGACTTGCTCAAGCTCATGGGGTCAGTGAGCCTGATTTTCAACTTAGGTCTGTCTTACCCCTAAATACCTACTTTCCACCACGTCATTTGGCTTCCCCAAACAAGGAATGTGTCCATCAGGACTCTTAGCTAAAATCAGCAGAAATCACCTCTGCGTGCCATGGCAGAAGAGAAATGTATGACAAAGATATTGGGCATGATTGATTGTGATTGTGGCAGAGAGATGTCATGGTATCTGCAATTACCTTGCAAATGATTCTACAAATATAAAAACGAAATCTATAATGATACGTTAAAATGGGGAGGGGAAGTAAAACACAGAAGAGTTTATTAGACTCAGAGGAAAAAAATAGATAGCTCACAAAACTGATGGGAAAGCAGAAGAAACAGGTAAGACAAAGGGAGGCGGTCCCTGCACAACCACTCCAGAAGCCAGAGGCTGCAGTAGCTTCTTCTTTCACCTGCAATGCACGTGGCAAACCAAGCCAAGGCCACATGCCCACACTCTGGCCCCATGGGAGCTGGGAAAGCAAGCGCGGGCTTCCTGGAGGAGAAGTGGGCTCTGTCTCCCCACAAGACTCAGGTGGTGGGGAATCCTCTCACACTAAGAAAAGAGTCCAGCCATCAGGGCCACAAATGACCACTGCCTGCGGGAAAGAGGTTGTGAGGCGTCACTACTGCCCAGCCTTACTGCAGTCTAAGTCAACGTTATGAGACACCAGAGGTGTGACATCACTGTGCTCATCCAAAACATCTCGGGAGGAAGGCTTTGACAAGCACTATGATCAGACCTTATCCCAAATAGCTCCTTCCAGTATTACTGCCCCTTGCTCAGGCCTCTGGATCTTTAAGTACCTCTCAGGAGATTCTGATGGCCCCAGGTGAGAACCAGTGAACCAATATACCCTCAGAAGGCTCTTCCATCTCCTCTGGTTCCATCTGCATGTGCCAGAGTGTGCTTCCTGGAACACTAAATCCTTAACATGCCTCATGACCAGAGGTTCCCAGGGTAAGTCAGTTGGGGAAATGCTGCTGCTCTATCTCCATCTCAGAGACTCCCAGTGCTGCCCTGGACTGCCTTGGCCCGAGGCTTCTTTGGTCTGGCAGGAGGCACAGACTCCTGCTTTTGGTACCCTGCACTTTGAACTCCTCACCTTCAGTGAAGAAGAAAATCTGGCAAAAACTAAACTCACTATTTGGCAGCTTTGCTTATTACATCCTGGTTTGAATTAATAGAATTATACTATAACAATCATTGTTATTGTTATCATCAAGTGCATACAACGTGCCAGGAATTTGAGGAGTGCTTCACACACATATTTCATTCAGTCCTGAGAAAACTCTTCTTCATTTTCTTGATGGGGAAGCAGACACCGAGAGGAAAAGTAACCTCGCCAGAGTTACACTGCTTGGGGGTGGCCAAGTTGGAACCCCCACTCTGTCTACCTGATGGCAAAGACGCGCTAACCACACACAAGTAGGCCGTACTGTGCTATGCAGCATACACCAGGACTCGAGTCTTTGCATCAAGAAAATGAAGCAATGATTTTGTCATTATCCTTCCTACATGTGCACTGTAGCAGATATTATTGCATATAGAAATTAATAATAAATGCATTTTGTTCTATTAAGTCCAGCCTCACAGTGCTTTGCACTGATAAAAAGAAAATATAATTTATAAACAGAAATTGGGCTGAGAGTGGGGCAGCAGTTAGGGTGGTAGTTCATGCATAACAGTTTTTGAGCACTCATTTTAAGTAGATCCCTGTTAAGACAAAAGGGAGATCAAAAGATGGGCCATTAAGCCCAGCAATATAAAACGTTTCTTATTTAGCCCAACATATCAAAAATATTATTTCAACATGTAATCAAAATAAAAATATTAATGAGCTATCTTATATTTTTTCTCGTACTAAGTCTTTGAAATTCAGGTGTATTTTGCACTTACAACACATGCACAATTCAACTAGCCATATTTCAAGTTCTCAAAATTAGACATGGACAGCGTGATTTTCAAGACCCGCAGACCCATTGTTTGCAAGCACACTTGCCGGCGGGATTGCAAGGGTTAACCTCCCTCCCCCCGCCGGAGAGGACCAGTAGGAGTTGCAAAACTCAGCTCTGCGGAGCATGCCGGGAGTTGTAGTCTGCGCCCATCCCCCACAGGTCTGACGGGTGTAGTGGGCTTCGGCCCCGGGGAGCATGCTGGGAGTTGTAGTCTGCGTCCATCCGCCCGCAGGTCTAATGGGCGTTGTGGGCCTCGGCATGCCGGGAGTTGTAGTCCGCGCCCGCCTGTGGCGGGGTCTGTGTATCATGGCCGTCCACTCCGTGCTCCCGCACTGTTCCGCTTTGCCCCAGAAAGTTTCAGTTCTGCCCAGCGGTGGACCCACAAGCGCGTAAGTGCCACCGGGAAACCGGCTGGACTCTGGGGGCGCACAGGCTGCTCTTGGCCCCGAGCGGAGAACTTCCCTCCGGACGCAGCTTATCACCTGTTGCCCTTTTCGTCCCCGCCCATCGCGGGTCTCCCACAGATCCCGGCCGAGCTTTCCCCTTCTCCTAGCGGGCGTGGGGAGCACCTCGGGCCGGTGAAACGGACTCTGGAACCCAAGCTGCCTCTGGTGATCAGTTAGACCCCCAAACACCAGTTTTAAGACCCCTGACTGCCGTGGGGCAGCAAAGGAACCCACCTGTGGGGGTCTCATAGCAAGGCTGGGATGTTTTAGGCACAAGAGGACAGGTCCCCAGTTTATGTTCGCATTGTCCAATAGGCCGCTGACCTAAGAAGCGTAGTTCCTGGCTCAGCTGTGCCAGGACAGCCAGACCTTCACTTTGCGAGACTCCATTGATGTCCTGGGCTCTCCGCACCTCCGGGAAAGGGACGGTTGGTTCGTCCTGGAACGTTGTCAGGTCACGGCCCATGCTCTTTACCCACTGCCTTTGTGCCCAGGTGCATGGTCTCGAGATCGCCCCCAAGTGATCTTTCCGGAAACCCCTGTGGGTTTTGGATGCTGTGGTGTGGCTGCTCCGGACTTGGGCTGGAGTCTGTGCTACCTTAGAACCTAGACTGGGGAATGTTCAGGGAGGGCTGAATTTGATTCTTTTCTTAAGAGCATGTTTGGTTGACACATTAACCACGTGGCTCCCTGTTAATGCGCACGTACCCTTTGATGTCCCTTATCACTCTTCACAGTTCCTATTGGCTGCCCCCTCCGGAAAAAAAAATAGAGCACTTAGTGAAACTGCTTAGGTTGGCCACAGCCTCTCTGCCCCTCTGCCTGTCTTACCACAGCAGTTTCCTTTGATGACAGAAATGGGTCAGGGGCTCAGAGTGCAGAGGATCAGTCCTTAATCAGCTCACTGCCCTCCTGCCATCTCCAGCCTGTGGTCTGTGTAGCAAGCTTAACTTCCCTTGCCATCTGCCTAATGCGCTGCTGGGTGTTGCAGGGGGAAGAGCTGTCTGCTCTCAGTGGCCCCCACCTTCTGAAGTGGGCCTGACCCCCCCGTTCTTTGATAAGCCCTGTTTCTAAATTATTGAGCGCTCTGTTCCAGTTGTGGGCCATTATCATCACCCCGGAAAGCAGAAGTAATTGTCTCAGTGACGGGGGCCCGTCACCTTTTTTGATTAAAAGGATCTGAAAAGGCTCTTGCTTTAGGAAATGGGTTTTCTGTTTCGTTTAGTTTTTAAGTTGTTTTGAGTATTTTATTAGGAAAATAGTTAAGCATACAGAATCATTGAAAGAATTGTATAGTGAACATACACCCACCTGTCAGATTCTACAATTAATACTTTACTCCGATGATTTTTGTAGTTGCCTTAGATTCGATCCTCTAGCCGCTCCTTGGATGAGCTGTGCTCCTTGTGGCTGATTCGGGGGCACCAGCATGGGTCAGGAACAACGCTTTTAGCCTGGTCCCTTTGGGGCAGGATGACTCCTGCAGATGTCTGTAGTGAGAGGAACCATTTAAAACATGTCAGGGAGGAAAAATTATCCTCCACTCTTCAAGGTTCTCCTGGCTGGACTGATAATAAAATTAACATGAGGCCGTTAGCAGGAGAAAAACAAAGTTTAATAGTATTTATGTATACCTCCTGTATACACAGGAGAGACCCGGGAATACTGAGTCACTCCCCAAAATGGAGGAAGCCATCACCTTACTACCGCCTTCAGCTAAAGAAAAAAGACGTTGGGGCAGACGGTGAGTCTTGGGAAGTGACCAGGAAAAGCACAGTAGACAAGAGCAAGGTTGTTATGCAGATTAAGGCCCAGCCTTCTCCATTGAATGTAAAGGCAGGCCTGGTTCCAAGAGGGAGGAACTCTCTTGCAAATGGAGATTTCCCTTACACATGGAAATGTCCCTTTACTGACAGCGACTTCTAGGTTTTCAAAACTTTTCCCACCTCTGCTGTTTTTAAAAATTAAGTAGCCTAAAGTAATCAGTATCCCTAAGAGGCATGTTTTGGAGTGAAAGCTCTGCTTCCTTTCAAGAGCAAGACCAGAGCAGCTAGTGATTTTGACCCATGTTGGTCACCAAGGCCGTGGGTCGATGCCTCCAGAGCACAGAGTCCTCCCTAAAGGGGACAGGTTTGGCTGATGGGTAAACTGTTTTCTAGTGAGTCCAAGGATAACTTTGGTGACTCAAGGCTCGAATGCCTTTACACTTGAGGCAGAGGAAGCGTGTTGTCTAGCCGTGGTCTCACAGTGAAAATCACTGGTAGGAACTGAGTTTGGAGCCACATTCACTGGAGCAGCCCCAGGCAGCAGAGCAGGTAAGGTTCATTAACTGGTGTCTTATAACTAGCCAGAAGCCACCCACGACAAGAGATGAGTGGAGTTTGGCCTTGTCAACACCCGCTCACTGAGTGACTGGATGTCATTGTCTTGCTCAAAAGATAAACTGCATTTTCTGCTTGTAATCTCAGTGCCAGTTTTGTGTTTTAAAGGTCTCGATTGGGTTCAGAGCCCTTGTTTAAACAACTAAGTAAACCTGTAGGGTGGGTATTGAAATGTTGCCATGGGTCTGTGTTTATCGCTGTTTTTAGATGTGTCACTGTACTGTCCCCCTATTAAGGGCTTCAGCTTCAGAGCACATGGGCTCCGCAGCTTTTAGAAGGTGCAGTTGGCAGAGCTGTGCTTAGTTGTGCAGGGTGGTTTTAGTGACCATCATTGGTCTTTTCAGTTCATGTAGGTCTCTGGCATTTGAAAGACATCAAGCGCCTGTTTCTAGTTGGGCCAGATCCTGTTTTCAGGATGAGGATGTGTACATCAGTGTGGTTCTCAGGACAGATTTAAGGAGAGCTTGTGGTCTGGTTATGATGCTGTGGCGCTGGCCCCGTGACTGATTCAGGGGCCCAGGGGTAGGTCTGGCCAACCACCTCAGGACCTCGGGGTACTTCACCCCCGGCCTGGGGCAGAAAACTATTAGGGAAACCCTTGCAATTTAGAAGAAAAGCCTGAAGCGGATAAAGATTCCAAGCCAGTCACTGGCATGCAGGGGGCTAGGCCCAGAGAATCCCTGTACGAGGTCCAGGATGGGCTCAGCTGAAGCGAAGGCAGTGGTGTAACGTGGAGCTGGGAGGGGACACTTTTCCCAGGACTTCTGCAGCTTTGGTCCGGAGCTGGGAGGGAGCACTTACAAGCCTCAGCCGAAGTTAGCCACTGAGTAGTCTCTTTCCCCACCTCCTCCATGAAGGGAGGTAAAGGGCAACCTCCCTACCTTGCA
The DNA here is from genome assembly GCA_003508835.1 of Eonycteris spelaea. Lineage (NCBI taxonomy): Eukaryota > Metazoa > Chordata > Mammalia > Chiroptera > Pteropodidae > Eonycteris > Eonycteris spelaea. Next base: position 479,725 of record PUFA01000145.1, on the reverse strand, counting down.
CCAGAAAAAAAACAAACAGCAGAAACCCACACGAGGTAGGAAGAGGTCAAACAACTTCCCCGCGACATGTGCTAACACTGCCTGAAAATAGTGTGGTGAGCTAAACACTCCAGGGGTCTCACCCAGCCCTGACGTGAGCTTTATTGCATCATTCATTGCATGGGTCACGCAGTAGGTAATGTAAGTCTCACGTGACTAGTCTGATTCCAAATCTGAATAGGGTCCAGGTCTGCAATACTCGACTACAGTTGACAAAAGAGAAGACCATTTTCTTGCCTCTTGCCACAATTCCTACTTCAGAGCCATCCTGGGTCTCGCTTGCCCCTCCTGAATGCCAACATAGCCCCACCCCCTGCCCCGTCATACCCCAGCTGCTGTTTTTGTCCCCCAAGGAGCACAGCAGAAATCAAATCCAGCGATGCCCCCCACCCCCAGCCTTTGCATTGTTCCTGTTTGATGGTTCTAGATCCAGACTCCCAGGAATGAAGGAAGGAAAGGGCCTTGGGGAGGCCCACGTGAGAGGGAGGTTGATGGCAGTGGCTGTGGTCATCCTTGTCCTGGGGTAAAGGAGGCTTCTGGGAAAGGCCGCCTTGGGGTCAGAGCTGTGGCACACACGCCTGTAGACACACTTAATGCTTCCAGTCCCTAAATTACACTATTCCATTCATTCTTGGAGTAATAGCTATAACATTTCTACACTAATGATGATATAATGTCTGCAATTACAACTTGATTTTTAAAATGCATTATTTTCGTTGACATAAAAGTAACTTATGCTCAATAAAGGAAAATTGAGAGATCAGAGAAATAGAACTTTTTGAACGTTTACACGTTTCCCATCATTGAAGGATAATTATTATTATTTACATGTTGGTACATTTCTAGTACATTTCTATGCCTAAAGTTTAATTTGATTTGTGGAGCAACAGTGTGTTTGGTTTTGTCTCGTTTGTTCATTCATTCATTCATTCATTCATTCATTCATTCATTCGATAAGTAACTCATTGAGAGTCCTCCGTATGTCAGAACTGTGCTAGGTGCCCGGAAATAATGAATAAATAACGAATAGCAGTGGAACTTAAAGACAAGTCCAAAGACAGATTAAACAAGAAATTACCACATGGGTGAATGGCCACAAAAGATAGGAGAGCCTCCTGCAGTGGGGGCTTAGAATCTTGAGCAGAGTACGGTTTGGCACCTCGAGTTTTCATCAAAGTGCTTGTCAGGCCTCAAGCGATCCCTTATTTCTCTAGAAGCTCATTGGGGGGTATGCTGCCTGCTTCTCCCCGCTGGCTGTGGGCTCCGCTGGCCTTGTCTGCGGCGGTAGCCCCAGCTCCTGGGTCGGGCCTGCCTCTTAACAGTGGTGCCCAACAAGTAAGTCCCTCTTGCTGGCGAGCGGTTTGCGAACACGTGCGGAGTGCACGTTCCTTCCCGAGGCCGCGTGTGGTGGTGCAGCACCGTCTGGCAGATTCCGTTCGTGATTCATCATTAGCTGGACGGAGCCCCGGAGCCGCGGGCTGTGAGCGCTGCGTGTCTCCCCACCTGCGTGGGGTCTGTTCTGTTTGGGGGCGGGAGTGACGGACGCGCCAGCTGAGAGCTCGCGTGTTTGCGCGGCTGCTGCGGAAGCTGCCGGGATTTTCACATGTGCCGTCGTCACCTCCTGGACGTGTTCTCAGGGCCTTGCGATGGCACCGCAGCCCCCAATGCAGGTGTGTGGCTCCTCCCAGAGTCAACTGCCCCCTTCCTTAACACAAACACAAAAACAAAAAACAGCTCCCCCAGGCCCAGAAGCAACACCGCACACTCACAGGGCCCTCTTGGCCCTGCTCTCCTGGCTCAGTGGCTTGGAGTGGAGCCGGTTTCATGTGTGTTCCAGGGCGAGTGACCGAGAAACCCCAAATTTTTGGTGAGAAAGAGGGGGCCAAGAAAAGACTCAAAGAAGTGATGTCAAAGGCTCAAGTCTTCATTGTCTTTAAGAAAGGCGATTGCAAGCAAGCAGAAGGGTTTGGGACAGATGACCCAAGCACGCATTCGGTCAACATTTTAATTACAGGTCTGAGGGGTTGGGTCACCTAACGAGCCTTTGTGCACACGTGCCGACACGTCTGCCTCTGAGCTGGCCTCTGACAGACTCCTGACCCTCTCCCGGGCACCTTCCTGAAGCTCTGCTGAGGGCAGCCCACCTGCCCACCACCCGTTCCGGCCCGAGCCAGCAGGACCGCAGGCTTTCAGAGATGCGGGACCAGCCTGGCGCCCCCTCCCCCAACCCCTTCTGTAGGTGGTAAGTGGATAGATGCTGTCTGGTGTGTTGAACCAGGCCAAGGCAGTGACCTCTTCTGCCTTTGACTGATCGGAACTGGCCTTAACATCCTTTCTTGGTCTGGGTGGAATTTACAGCTGGGATCCTCCATCTGCTTTGAGAGTGGGCGGGGCCCAGCTGTCTGCTGCTGTCTCTGGTCTGTTCTTAGCTGCTGTATCGGGAGCAGGTGTGACATTTTGTTGAAGGCGGGCAGGGTTGTTTTCCATACCCAAACCTCCTCCTCCCTTCTGATCTCTCCTTCCTTATGCAGCTTACTCAGAGGCTGTATTGCTCCTGCAGAGCCAGTTATATTAGTCATTTACACCATAGTGTAAATAAGCTTACATGAGTGGGTCTTTGCATCTCAATTTGGGACTAAACTGTTGTGTCTTATTTCAGGCATGTGGGGCTTCTGGGCAGGGATGGGAGGGATGTGGAGGTTGGGGGAGATCCTTTACCACTAATGTAGTACCTAGGCCGTTCCTGGATATTCAGGCAGTAGTCCCAGGAAATTAATAAGACTTTTTAAAAATGCATTTTGTTCCTTTTCCTCTTTCAGAAGATGGGATGTTTTCAGACATCCTGGATAAGTTTAAACATGATTTTGAGTTGTTGGCGAGAGAACCCAGTGTTCCCCAAATTTTATAAAATTTATTTCTGTGGTAATGGTAAGAGCTTGCCAGAGACCGTGATGATGGTTTTTACTCGTTATGCAACAGGGCCCCTGGGTTCATGGTGGTAACTTGTACTTCGGGGGCCTTGGGAGGTGCGGGTGACCTGCAGTCCTTCACCCCATGCTGCCGCCGCCGTGGCGGGGTGGACAGAAGCCTCCTCTGAGCGCCTCCCAAGTTGGGGGAGAGCTGTTGCCCGATGGGTTGCAGAGGTCAGCTTAGGGTGGTTCACGCTAGAAGTCGGTGATCCCTGTAAGACAGCAGGAAATACTGTTGGTCTTTGTCCCTGGTTGCTGGCACGGAGCTAAAACCCTTGGAATTTCCTGATAGGAGCGGCTTTTGTCATTCCTCACAACCCCCTTTGAACCAGACCAGAGTTTATGCTAATGAGTGACTCTTGGCAGAGGTCCCCAGAATGCCTTCAAGGTGGGGGTGGTTGCCAGAGGAACCAGCTGGAGATTAGAGAGTAGGAACTTTAAAAGGTGGGGAGGGCGGGGATGGGACAGAGGTACAGTTAATCTCCTTGGCCAGTGATGTCATCAGTCATGCCTGTGAACTGAGACCTCATGAAACCCTTAAACTAGGGGGGTCGGAGGAACTTCTGGTTTGGTGAACACCTCGGGGTGCTGGGAGGTGGGGAGCCCCGAGGGCTTGGCAGCTCTGTTCACCTCCCAACCGGCTTCTCACTCTGTCTCTTTCATTTGGCTATTCCTGAATGGTATCCTTTACAATAAACAATAATAAAAATATAAACAAAACTAAACCATTAATGGCATAGTATTTCCTAAGTTTTGTGAGGCATTCTAGCAAATTATCAGACGTGAGGAGGGGCTCATGGCAACCCGGCTTTATAGCCAGTTGGTCAGAAGTACAGGCAGCAGCCCGGGTCTTGCCAGTAGTGTCTGAAGCTCAGCAGTCTGTGGACTGAGCCCTTAACTGTGGCATCTGCATTAACCCCAGGAGGTGAGTGTCAGAATCGAATGGAACAGTAGGACACCCAGTTGGTGTCAGAACTAGTTACTGGTGTGGGAAAAAGCCACATATTTGGCTCAGAAGTGTTTATATATATATATATTTACCCCTCAACCAAAGGGCAAGGTCATTTGAAGACACAAGAAGTTGGCCATGGTGTGGCAAGAGACAGTGCCCCATCTGTGTCTTCATTTGGTTAGTAATGACTTTAGACGGAGGGAACGGGAAGGCAACGAGCAAGAAGAGCCAAAAGGGAGTTACCCTTTCCTAGTCCGTGAACACAGCATCCTGTGGTGACCATGCTCTTCCAAGGAAGCTGATTTGCTCCCTGAAACCCCGTGAAGCGGTGACCACAGCCGTGGGGGGAAGGCCAGTGTGACCGCCAGTCCCCGCGGCCGGCTTCCTGGGCTCGTTCCCTTGGTGGTGACGCAGGCTCTCTGGAAAAGCAGCTCGTGCAGTCAGCAGCTGGCACAGCTCACCCTGTGACCCGGGAACTTGGCGCGGGCTGCGCGCACTCCCGGGGTCCAGCGGAGGAGGCCTCCTGGGCCCAGGCCGACGCAGGGCAGCTTCACCGACGCGCCAGAAGGCTCGAGGGGCGAGCTTCTGCTTGTGCGCAGGCGGGTCAGGCCCAGGTTCTGGTTTGGTCTGCAAATGTTTCTCCCATGCCAGGCTCCAAAGAGGGCTGGTTTCTAGGAAATCCTGCTGGTTGTATATTTTCATGCATTGTCCTGGCCAGAGCCTGATAACTTAACTCAGAATCTGCTGTCATCACTTCCAAGCTCCGCCCCCTCCCATGTGTGCAAGTCTTACCTAGTGTGAGCAAACACGCAGACCCAGTAGGCCTCCTTGGAGGACTCATGGGGTATGAGTCTTCTTCCTCTAAGATTAGTGCTCTGAGAAGCTACAACCCTCAATAAACTCTGGTCTGGTTCGAAGGGGTTTGTTAGGAATGACAAAAGACGTTCCTGTCAGGAAATTCCAGGGGTTGACAATATTCAGAAAAGAGAAACACAAGAGACTGGCCTTGCCAGCCTGCGCCCACACCCTTCCTCCTTGGGTCTCGGAAGACCTCCTGTTCATATTTCAGGCCGTTGCCATCACGGAGTGTCTGCCACCCTCTCCCTTCCCCGGGCAGAATTAATTTGCCCTCCCCCAGCGCTCACTGCATCTTTCAGAGTTCATCACAGTGCCGCTGTTGTTGGGATATGATTTACAGCATGTGAGTTTTGACAAATATACGTTCATCGGATATATACAGTCATGTAACCACCATCACAATCAAGACAGAAAAGAATTCCGCCCCCCCCAAATTTCTGCATACTCTTTTGTATTCAAAGCCTCCCTTCACACACACACCCGTCCTCCCCCCCCCCCCCCGTCCCTGGCAAGCACTGATCTGATTTCTCCCCAGTGCTTTGCCTTTGCAAGAATATGAGATGGAATCATAAAGTATGTAGCCTTTTCAGTCTGGCTTCGTTCACGCAACACGAAGCACTTGGCGTATCTGTGGTTCATGCTTTTCATTGCTGAGTACCCATCACTTTTTATCCATATTTCTGCATGGGTCTCATCCACCGTCTCCTGGTATCTGGATACTTCTCTGTCTTTCTCCTTGGTGCACAGCTGAGCTCCTCCCGGCTTGGACTGTGCCTCTCAGGACTCTGCATGCCCAGTCCACACACAGTAGGCACTTGACAGAGTGTGGGGCCAGGGCAGCTGCGCACTGACGGTGCTCATCCGTGATCCTCTGCCTCTCCAGGAGGGGCGAGACGTCTCCGGGCAGCGGGACCCCTGCAGAGGTCTGGCTGCGCCTGGGCCCCAGCTCTCTAGGGCCCTGGTTGGTACCTGCCCAGGCCCTGTGTTCAGCAGGTGACCTGGAGACGTGCCCAAGGCTGGGCAGGCTGGCTTGTAAACCACTTCCGCCCTCAGTTTGGTGTCTGTGATGGGCAGGGTACCAGCCCTTGCTGGGGGGCTTTGGAAGGGTCTCTGTGGACCCCTGACTCTCTGGGGCTCTGTGCCATGAATTACTGAGAGCGGGTACAGGTATGCACCTGTCTCGTTCCTCCTAGGCCAGAGAAGCCCTCTTTGGGCCTTGTTTTCACTGAGTCACAGCTGCCCTGGCTTGTTAGTTAAAAATAGGCCTGGGCACACCCACCCTGCAGCGGGCCCTCCTCACGTGACTCAGGCTGACACTGGGAGGCTCATGCAAGTATTTGGAGGAGCGCGAGGTTGGGGACGGTTCTGGTCCACGGTCTTCTTGCCTTGACGCCTGGAGCAGTAGGGGAAGATGGGGGTGGGAGCCAACCGCGTTAGAAGCAGGGTGGCGGCCTGTTGCGCGGGAGACGCTGGAGTTCCGGGGCGCTTCCTCGAAGCCAGGGGAAGTGGGTGGTCACTAGCTGTGGTGACAGTGACTCAGTCGTAAATCCACAGTTTGAAATCAGGCTGACCAGGGTACAGTTCACGATTCTAGTCCTTGCTGGCCCGTGGCCTTAGACAAGTTCCATGACTTCTCTGAATGCCAGTTCCTCCTGTATGTTACCTGTCCCACTAGGGCTGTTGTGAAGTGTACACTCATGGCAAAGCTCCTAGCAGGGGCACACAGTAGGCCCTCCGTTAGTGGTGGCTGCTACCACGGCCTCCTCTCGACCTGCCACTCGCTTTGCCAGCAAACACTACACCAGTGGACATCTAAGGAAAGCATTAGAGCTTCTGAAAGAAGCACACAGCAGTGTCCAAACGTCTGTCCCGGCCTCTCTCCAGTGCTGCTCGTATCTCCCCATCTGTGTTGGTTTTCGGCCACTACTCTGTCCTTAAATCACTTTCAGCAGCCACCCAAGCGAGGCTGGTAACTCAGGACTCACCAGCCACAAGAGGACAGTAACCGAGCTTAAAATAGATGTGTCCCTTGACTGGTTCCGAGGGCTGTGCAGGCCCCTGATGGCGGGCCTGTCCCCCCCCCGCCACGCCCCTCCCCACACACCCAGGCAGAGCTGGCCTTGGGCAGCGGGAGCCGCAGACCTCGCCAGAGGGGAGCCAGGTCCCCACGAGGCAAGCCAGGCTTTCCTTGGTCCGGGAGCCCTGAGGGTACGTGTCTTTAGCCTCTCGCCCGCCCCTCCCGGCCAGAGGTCACTGACCAGCTGTCCAAGAAAGCAGGCCCACGGAGGCTGTGTGGCCGGTTGTGGGGTGATGGGGCTGGTGCTAGCGGGCACCTGAGGCCTAGCTTAGCAGGCCAGTGACGGGGGCTGGACCGGTTCTGGCCCCAGGGTGTGTGGAGTCCCCGGGAGGCGTTTTCAGCGGTGGAAAGTGAGGCACTGGTGTCTACGAGGGCGAGTAGGAGGGGACCCACGGAGACAGGCCATGCCATTTGGCTGGCCTCATTTATTTTAAGGCCCGAACCAAGTCGTCGTGTCTGACGAGAAGTGTGTCAGAAGCCAGCCAGGGAATGCCCACAGAGCAAGGCCCACACAGAAGGGTCAAACCCTGCCCGTCACAGGAAAAGGCCCAGACAGGGCGACTTTCTGCCCAGAGCAGCGTTCCCCTCCTGTCTTCACTTTACGTCTGTGACGGTGACTGCTCCCTCCATTGCTGCCTCCTCCCCCCGTGCAGGTGCCACCATGGACTCTGACTTCTGACCGGCCCAGGCAGGAGGTGCACAGCAGGACCGCAGCCCGCAGCCCGTCGCCATGGCTGCCAGCAGCGGGGAGGGCCAGCTCCAGAGGATCGTCCGCGATTTGCAAGGTACGGCCGGGCCGCGCAGCGGGCCGGGCTGGTGTCGAGGGAGCTGGGACTGTGCTCTTGCTGTTGCTGGTTGAATTGAGCCTGTTCATCCGTGTTCACCCCCAGAGTAATCAGAGCCGTCAGGACGCATCGTATTGAAATATTTGGGGCTCAGATATCCATCCTCAGAGCACTGTAAAGCCGCTTTGTAAACAGAATCAAATAGTCCTTTCCAAGTCTGCATCTGCTTTGTGTGCGTGCGCGCGTGCGTCTCTGAATCACGAGCCTCTGAGCCTCTGCTCTGATGGAGTCGGGACAGTCTGGGAGCACTGTTCGCTTTCCCTCTGACCCGGAGGACCCGATACTCGTCTTTCTCGTTTTGCTGTCTCACCCGGGGGCATGGGCATACGGCCCGCTGCCTCCAGGCCTTCCCAGAGCTCAGCCTTGCAGTGAGAGAGGCCGCCCTATAGTCCCCTCCCTGGAGAGAGGCAGGTGGGGACAGGGCATGGGAAGAGGGCAGAGACGGGGAAGGGAGGGATTTCTCTGGGGCTCAGAGGCCCAGGACCTGGAGTTCTGCTTTTAGGCGATGGCCCTAAGTCAGAACTTTGGCAGTTTTCCCGTCCCCTGCAGGCCCCCGGGCTGGCCTGGTGAGCCTGTTTGGAGCTTCAGCACCTTTGCAACAGCATGGTCTGAAGCTCACCACTTCCTCCATGTCTCAGAGACCACAGCGACACCGTCCTGACAGACTGAAGGCCCAGGTTCTGAAATGCTCAGACTCAGTGAGGACTGGCAGTTGTCTTTCCTACCCAGGGCCATCGGGCAAGTGGGGGCCGCAATACAGTCCTTTATTCTGAAGGTCACGGTCAATGCGCTAATCACTTTCTCAGGCTTATCTCCTATTTATAAAGCACTTCGGGCCTCTAATTGCTAATAGTTACATGGCATTTCATATGTGCCAGGCACTGTCCTACACGGCTTACGGATGGTAACACCAAGTCCTCACATTTGGTTCTGTGAGGTAGGCACCATCACTAGTCCCGTTTGGTAGATGCGGAAACAGGCACCGAGAAGTTCAGTGACTTGCCTATGGTCACACATCCTGTTGGGCAGAGCTGGTGCTGGAGTCTGTGTTCATAACCACACCAGTCTGTGTTCAGCTAAAATGTTAGATGCTTCACACGCACACGCACACGCACACGCACACACCCCGTAAACTGACAAGCCCTGCAAGTCTGAGCTCGCCTGGCCGGGAGCGGCATCTCCACGCTCAGGCAGTCTTCTCTGTGTCGCAGTCTCTGGTTCTCCAGTGTGGCTGTGGGACCCAAGGTCCTTACTGGCGGAAGAGGGGGGCCCTGGTAGAGCCCCGAACCGGGGAGGAGGACAGGCGTCAGCGTTTGTGCGGATGCCCTTTTCCACCCCATGCGCTGGCTGTACCAGGTCATCCCTGACATCCCAAGGCCACCGCAATGTCCTGTACGCATTTCACAGAGCACTTCAGTGGGAGTTCATAAAAGGCACCCCATTCTCAGTACCCTTTCTTTCCATCTGCTGGTCGACTACTTACTCCTCGTGCTTCCCGAAGTTTTTCTGCTTCTCTCTCCGAGGTCGGTGTCCATTTGGTTACGCTTCCCTGTTTGTTGTCTTAAAGATGCTGTGACAGAACTAAGCAAAGAATTTAAGGAAGCAGGGGAGCCCATCACAGATGACAGCACCAGCTTGCATAAGTTCTCTTACAAACTCGAGTATCTCCTTCAAGTAAGTGGCTCCTATAACATGTTGATTTCCACTCTGCTGTCTCGTTTCCCTTTGGAGTGACTCATCAGCATTCAGGATGTGGTCCCCGAAGCTTAGTAGAGCCATGAAGCTGTCCCAGTTAGACCGAAGATCAGAGCAGTCCCCAACAGAGCTCGGACCTCCAAGTGCCATCCTCTGGGAAATCAGGATGTTGCCCCTTAGGATGACTTGGGAATCCAGAACATTCTGTAGAGAGTCAGGTCATCTTGAGGCAGGTCATAAGGTCACTACATAGCAGGGATCTTAACTTTAGGGCAGTCAGTCACATTCCCCTTTGAGAGTCTGGTGAGCACTGTGGAGTCGCTCCTTAAACAAGCATGCATGTGTGTGTGTGCAACTAGGCACACACTTCCCAGGAGCATGTGGACTGCCCGAAGATCATCCGCAGGCCCCTGTTTTAGAGCCTTGCTGCTCAAAGTGTGGTCCACAGTCCAGCATCAGCGTCACCTGGGAGCATGCCAGGAACGTGTTGTTGGGTCCTTCCCCCCGCCCCCCGGACTCCCCGCTACCAGCTCAGGAAGTTTTATTTTAACCTGCCCCCAGCATCATGCTTGTGTCTGCGTGGTCCAAGAAGCACAGATCTAGAGAACTCTGCAGATGTGCAGAAACACAGGCAACATACTACCACAGGAAGGCAAGGGACCAAGTGGTTCACAGAAGTCATCTTAGGGTGGTCGTATTAGGTGTTAAAATTTTTTCTTTGTTTTATCCAGGTTGCCTAACAGTATATGTGTATCTTCTATAATCAGGAAAAAATGCTATAAAATGTTACAGCACGATATGCATTTTGAACACCAATAGTTTGCAACGCCACATCCCCCCATAGACTACAGGCTGGAGCCCACTGGAGGAGACACCCCCAGAATGCCGAAGGGCTCCCCCTTCGCCTGCCTTTTCAACTGGTTCTCTGTTTCACGTTGTGAAAATATTTATGGACCTTTTTTTTTTTTTCCTTTTAGCTTGTTCATTTTGGTTTTGGATTTGAAATGACTCATAGCTGACATTTGAATTAATTGTATGAATATTGAAACATTATTGGCACTTGAGTAACTGGTAGAAAATGCCACTAACTCATGTCCTTAAGTCGAGACATGGTTAACACTCTTCACACTGCCCTCAGGAACTTTTCACTGGTATTTCTTTGTCATAAGTCGGTTACATATCTATCAGAGTTGTCGATAGCAACTTTGGTGGTCTTCCGCTGAGCTCTGCACAGAGCTCCCTTTAAGGGGTAAATCTTTGCAGGGAGGGGGCTATTATTCCTGAGTCTTAGAGCTGTCTGACCTTGAGGTAGTTACTTAACCTCTCCTAGCCCCAGTCTCCTCATCTATAAATTGGGGATTGGAACACCTTCATTCGCTATTAAATAAAAATAATGCCAATAAAGAGCCTTGCCCAGTGCCAGGCAACTAAGAAGCTGTTGTTACTATTTATTGTTCAAATGGTGGGAAGAACAGCAGTGGGTTTTGACCTCTTCTCTCTGTCCTTTTCCCTGCTCAGTTCGATCAGAAAGAAAAGGCCACCCTCTTGGGCAACAAGAAGGACTACTGGGATTACTTCTGTGCCTGCTTGGCCAAGGTCAAAGGAGCCAATGATGGGATCCGATTCGTCAAGTCTATTTCGGAGGTGAGCAGAATGGCCAAGGGCCTCAAGTCCTCCTCTCGCCTGCTTTGAGCATCTCTTGCAGAGACCTTTGCCGTGGACAGCTGAGTGGGGTTCACAAGTGGTGAAGAAGTGACGTAATCCAGTGTGGGTATATTCAGTACCCAGGGTTAGCTCAGGGAAGCCACTCGCATGAGTGCTCACCAGGCCGAGGAAGGGCTTAGCCCTGGCTCTATCACTAGACCACAATGCGCACATTACCTGCAGGGTGGGCTGTTCACTCTGTGAACAGGAGGGGTGCAGCACTGGACACCTCCACCTTAGTAAATCAGGATAGGATTCTTAAAGTTTTTCAAGCTGTTTTCCTTACAGTTTGCCCAGAAAACTTGCATTTGAAATGAAAAGATTGATGTGGGATCTTGAGAGTCATTTCTTAAAATGCTGGTGTGCTAATGGGCAGCCTCCCACGTTAAGTTCTGAGCCCCTCGAGAGCAGAATGCCATGGCTTTGCTGTTGTAGAAAACTCCAGAACAAAACAAACACACATTCATGTATTCATCCTCTCTCCCCCTCTCCTCTCCTTTATCTCTTTCTCCCCTCTTTCCTATCCCCTTCCCCTTCCCTTCCCCTAGTCCATCTGAGAGTAAAGAACTTTGTACATTAGGGAGCAAGTCACCCCCTAGATTTAGGGCAGGAGGCCTAGAGCGTTCGTACATTTCACCTTTTTTTTAGTATCTCGTCAGTAAGATTGGGATCACTTTAAGTCAGTAGTCGTGCTCCCGGGCTGGCCTCCCACAAGGCCACAGAGTCAGGTGCTCTGGGAATAACTCCTTCCCGGCCACTCCTTCCGGGAGCCGGGTGGGCTGCTTCTCACAGAGAACGACAGCTAAACCGACAGCGAGGGCTGAGCGTTTCCCCCCGGCTGCACCCTCTGACATCTGAGGCAATGACGGATCCCGGCACGGAGACCGTTCGCGTCCATGTAGCACACGCAGGCCTCCTGCGACCTCGCCTCCTGGAACTGTCAGGGTCGTGACGTGCAGCAGCGCTTTAAGGTGTCGTCACTCCGGAGAGGGTTCTCGTGATCACGTCCCCTCCACAAACCGAGAAGGCGTTCTCGTCACTGCTTTTTTCCCTTCTTCAGAGCCGCTAAAGCCTTCGACTCTGTGATTTCAAACAGCTGAAGTCTGGAAGTAAATTTAGTTTACTCCTCATTGCCCAGGGTTGTAAAATGCTCACATCTACTTTTTAGCTAGTTTTCTCTTCTTTTCTCAAAACGTAGTCAGACCTTTAGACGCTCCAAGGCCAGGGAAGCTGACTTCTAGAAGCAAAAACACTTCCCGCTTGCACAAACGTCGTTGGGTTTTGGGTAGCCGGTGTAGGCTCTGCTTCCTGTGGGGTCCAGTTATCTCATCTCCGTTGAAGACCGCTCTGTGGGGCACCTTTGAGTGGAATGGCTTGGGATGTCACTAGGCAGGATGGGCTGATGGCTACTGGGGGTAACTTCAGTCAACAATCAAGTGCCATCCAGGCCAACAAGCCGGAAGGTAAAAGTTAACGAGAAAGAAGCATTGCTGGGCCCCTCCGGTCCCTTTAGGGTGAGGCAGCCACTTGGGCTGTACATCCAAGGATCTAGTCAGCCACTTCCAAAGGTTCAGAGTGGCCTCCCCCCGGACCGCGCACACTTCCGCACCGTGGGCGGCATCGGGGCCGGGGTGCAGCCTGGCGTCAGGCACCCGGCGCAGCGGCCAGGCTGGACGCAGAGTCTGGCTCTCGCGTCCCTGCGGATTTCCTGGCCTTCCCGGCATAGTGCACACGAGAGTTCTGATTAAATGCTAAACAATTTAAGGAACTAGGTAATGAAAGTGGAATCGTGATCTCAAAAAATAAACAATAGAGAGGTTGTGCAGTGCTTTCCTGGCAAGGCAAAGGAACTAGCGCTCTCTTCCACAAGAGAGGTTTAAAAAGACCTCTTAAATAGCTCCTTTTACGTATATATTAATGAATTCACTTAAAAATACAGACTCACATGTTTTCCATTAAAAAATGTCATGTTCTGAATGCTGTTACAATGGCCATTTCGCTAAGAAGGACTAGTCCTCCCTTGGGAGCTTAGGGGCAGGGCGGCCGCATGAGGTTCTTTTGCAGATCACGGGGCCTGTGCATGGGTGTGTGTGTGTGGCTGACACACTTCGCTTCAAGTGCCCGGCGCAGCTGTCCTCGGCCACCTGAGTTCCCTAGTTATCGCCACTGAACACTTCGTTCTCACCTCACCCATCAGTGGAGAAGGTATTTGGGCACGGGGATATCATCAAGATTGTCCCTTGGGCACTGTCACATCGACTGCAGACCCACCACAGTGAGTCTGATAAAGCCAGAGGCCAGGCTGCCACTCACCTTCATTTCCAGGCACCCCAGTTTCGCTCATACCCGCAAACCTCCCAACACCCCTGAAGTTCATGAGGTTTCACACCTTTATATTTTTTAAAACTTCTTCGTGTTGTGGTATCATTTCCTTGAGCCAGCCATCGCTCTGGGCTCGAGGCCCCGTGTGCCAGGATGTTTACACCACGGCTAAGGTGCAGTGTGCTTGAGGCTGCGCTGTGTCTTCCTGTCCCGTCCAGTGCCGCAAGTGGTTTGCCAGTGCTGTGGAGGGTTGCGATGCTCGCGGCCAGACCTGCTGTCCCCCACTTCCCTCCCCCAGCAGGTGGGACATCCGCCTCTGAAGGCTGAGGAGGGTGTGGGTCTTTTCTGGCCCCACTCAGGGCCAGGGCCTGACGAACGGGAGTGGTTAGTGGAGAGGTTTTGAATCCTGCCTGCTGATCCTGCGCTCCCGAGCCTGCAGGAGTGTGGTGTGAATCCTGCTTTGCGGACTGGTCTCAAGTGTCCTCTGTGGCTTTTTCCTTGACCCGTCCATCTTGGCAGCCGTGTGTCCATAGCTGGCAGAGTCTCTGACCAGCAGAGCCCACCCCCATCACAGCAAGCTCCCAGAAACCTCTTTAGAAGTCATGTTTTGGCATGCTGGGGAAAGGTTTTGAAGACAGCCCTGCACCTGGACCCTGTCCACCTCAGACTTCCTGAAATAGAACCATGCCCATTTTTTTGTCACCCCAGTGTGACCGGGCCACCTAGAGATTGCTGCCCTCACCCCCTGTGCACCTTCTGACTAAATGCCGTGAATTTGTATAGCTGAAAAGAATCCAGCCAGGAGAGTGTGGGTAGGTAACGTGGGCTTTATTGATCGTTTCATGAGGACACAGAGGAGGCAGTTAGTTCTACAGACATCGGAACTTCTTAGACGTTCCCCTTCCGCACCTCTGCTTTGCCCTCCTCCTCTTCCCCCTTCCACAAGCCCTGGAGGCCTCTTCCCCCCCTCGCACCTCTTCTCCCACACCTCAAAAACAAGCCCAGACGTCAGCCAAACAGCATCTCTTGCTCAGGTTCAGTTCTGGGGTGAGAAGCCCCTTATTTACCTCCAGGTTTTATTCCAGATATTCCAAATTCAGTCATACAGTTTTGACTCCAACCCCTGAGATTCTGATGGAGCAGAGGAGGGGAATGCCACTGCAGGGGGACCCACACGTGTTGGAGAGTCTCTTGTGAACAGACCGTTCTTGACCTGTTTGCTGGAGTTACAGGTTATTCGTGGGTGGTGGCCTGCAGGAAGTCCACCCACTGCAGGCCGCGCTCTCTGGGACAAACTGAACATTTTGTGTCCTTTGAGAGACATGAGTGAAGCCACTATGTAGGGTAGAATTGGGTGACATTTTCTGTCCTGTTCCTGTTGTCTTACGCAAGCCATCTTTGAGGCCAGGTCTCTAAGAGTTAGGCCAGCAGCCCTTCATTTCTGTGTAATTTACCTTTTCCAGCTCCGAACTTCTCTGGGGAAAGGAAGAGCATTTATTCGCTACTCCTTGGTGCACCAGAGGTTGGCCGACACCTTACAGCAGTGCTTCATGAATACTAAAGTGACCAGGTAAATACATGAAGTGCGGGTTGGCCCCCCCATTCCATTCAAAGAGGAAGCGAAGCCCCGACTTCAATAATAACTGCAGCTGCATCGCCTGTTTGTGTCACATCGTGGCACAAGCAAAGCCCCTCCATACCTGTCACCACCCCCCCCCCGCCTCTCCCTACCGCAGTCCTGGATGTGTGTGGGGCAGGGAGCGCGGAGTGATCACAGGTGAGGAAGATGAAGCTCAGAGCGGCTAAATGCCCTTCTCTGGGCCCCAGCGCTGCTGAGTCGTAAAGCAGGAGCTTGGGGCCGGGTTGTCATCTTAGTTTTCCCTGGTGGATGGCATGGCCTTCCTTGGTGCTGACGCTGATGGACACACCCCACTTGTCACTCTGGACCAGTGGGCTACAGTGTTAGTCTCAGCAGAGTCACCTGTGGGGTTTTTAACGCCATGGAACCTGGGGCCTCACCCCAGACACAGAGTCGGAACCTGCTGGGAGTGTCTGGGCTCCCTGGAGGTACTGGTGGGAGACCGTTTGGGGAGCCTTGGCACTGCTGGTGGTGAGGAGGGTGGGGCGGGGAGGGGGAGGTGGGATTGAGCGTGTGAAGCTGGGAGGGGACACCAGACTGGGGCTGCGGACTGGCACTGACCCGGTGGACCCCGGTCGCCCGGCGCCTTTTCCCAGCTCTGCCTCCCCCCTCTCCAGGGAGCATTTCCAGGGACTCAGATCACTTCTGAAGTTTTTTAAAAAACTATTGGGGGAAAATATTTCGTTTTGTTGGTCAGGTCAGCGTGGCGCTGCCTCCCCCACTTCTAACTCGGGTTACATAAGTTACGCAGACACAGGCACCCGCCTGGCCCCAGTTTGATTTTCACTGTAAGAACAAGTCACTCAAATAAGCGTGCTCTTCAGGGAAATTGCTAGAATGAACTAGATATTTATTCATTTATTATTTTTACCATATCTATTCCCCAAAAGGATGTGAGGAACCTTAAATCAATTACTTGCCAAGAGAAGGTAGCTATGGGGAAAGAACACCTCCTTTTCTGAAAGAAAACCTCTTGTGTTCATTCTGAAAACTCAGTGCAGGACATTGAACTCACTACTAGTTTCTGTGGTGACGTTAATGTTAAAGCCGGGGCACAGAAGCCCTGCATCGTGCGGGGGGTGCTGGCCGTTTCACTTCCCAGGAAGGAGCAGGAATTTGAAAGGACGACACCGACGAGTTTAAAGAGCTGTCTGGCTGTCGTCCATGAACCGGTACATTGGAAGACAGGCCGTTTGTGACGGTTTTCACCAAACATCTAGAACAAATAACCTTCGAATCAAATGTGTGGAGGTGCTCAACTCCCGTGAATCACAAAGCCTGTCTTGCCTCGCCTGCTTCAGTTCTGTGATCGATGCCTTGTGTCTCCCTGCAGTGACTGGTACTATGCAAGGAGCCCCTTTCTGAAGCCCAGACTGAGCTCTGACATTGTGGGCCAGCTCTACGAGCTGACTGACGTTCAGTTCGACCTGGCGTCGAGAGGCTATGACCTGGATGCTGCGTGGCCGACGTTTGCCAGGTATTTTGAAGAATTGCTTGGTGAAAAAGACAGGAAAGGGACGTTTGAAGTTTTGAAGGTTGCCTCCAGTCTGCTCAAAGCGTCTTTGTTTGCTCAGTAAATTACACAAAGTTTCGTGACTCTCGTGCCTGCTAAGTTTACAGACACAAGAACATTCAGGCTCTAGCCTTAAGCTGACCCGATTGGCCAGGTGGTATGAGTCATGGAGACGCTTATGCTGAACCCAAGGTTTTAATGTGTTAAACCAGTGGGGAGGAGCATCTTAGGAAGTTAGGTTGTAATGGAGGCCTTGCAGGCAGTAAGAGAGGGGCTGAAAGCTATCGCCCATCCATGTAGGGATGGCTGGTTTTCATTTGTTACACCTGTATGCCATTCACCACACCGTGCGATTGAATCCTCGCCACCACCCAGGAGGGCGGTGCTGAGGGAACAGGCCGGCGTGAAGGGACGAGCCCCAGGGCACAGCTGGGGCAGCAGGGCCAGGGCACCAGACTTAAGTTAAGCTCAAGTCCACATTCTTTGTTCGATTTTTGCATTTTGTTAATAAGGGTTTTAAAGTTTTAGTCTTCATTTTCTGTGTAGAGAATAGTATTGTATATAATGATATCCATGTGCCAACCACCAAGATTTAATGGCCAGCATTTGCCATATTCGTTTTTACTTCATATTGTCCTTTTAAAAACTTTAGTTTTGAAAGTATTTTAGAATGACTGAAAAGCTACAGAAATAGTACAGAGTACTTTTATCCTTCATCTCTATTCTCATTATTCATATACTACCACAAGTATTTTATCATTCTTTGCACATACGTGTTGGTTTATTTCCTAAGCCATCGGAGAGTGAGTCACAGACTTAATTCCCCTTTACTCCAATATGCTTCATTGTGTTTCCTAAAATCAAGGATGTCCTCTTCTAGAACCTCAGGACAATCATTAAAATCAAGAAGCTAATTTCAGTACAGTGCTACTATCTAATTCGCAGACCTTCTTAAGAATTAATATTAAGAATTATCCCAACGTCATGACTAAGAGCACATGTTGCAGTTAACTGTCGTGTGTCTGTTTGGGAACAGCCCTCCTTAATTTGGAACAGTTTCTCAGTCTTTGTTTTTCATGGCAGAGACATTTTTGAAAAGCATGGGTCAGTTATTTTGTAAAATATTCCTTCCTGGAGTTTGTCTAGTGTTTCCTCATTATTAGATTCAGGTTAAGCATTTGTGGCAGAAATACCTCGTTGATTTGTTTCATCCTGAGCTCGGTTAACCGTGATAGTTTGGCTAAAGTAGTGTTTGCCAGATTTCTACTAAAGTGACTAGTTTTCTCATTGTAACTAGTATGTATCTTAGAGTAAGGTCCTTCGAGATTAGGTTATTATCCTTTTTCTTTTAATAAACCTCTCACCTGTTAGTTCTGGCATCCATTGATAATTCGGGCAAGATTTTACTATGCGTGTATCCATAAATAGTTTACATGTATAGTTTTATTTTGCATACATTGAATCAGGAGATAGCTATCGTTTGCAGCTTGCTTTTTTCACTCCACATTGTTTTTGAGATTTTTGTCTGTATTTGCACATAGAGTTGTGGAGATGCAGAGTCGGGGTCGGCAGCCACGGCCCCCAGGACGGTTTGTGACACAGCTTTGCCCGTCGCCTGCATGTCCTCTGTGGCTGCTGCCGTGCTACGGTGGCGGGGTCGAGTTGTGACAGAGGTCATAAAGCTCGCAAGCCCAAGATACTGACATCTGGTCCTTTACGAGAGAAGATTGCCCACCCGTGGTGTGGGGCATTTCCTTGTGCGGAGAAACCGCGGTTTATGTTTCCCTAGCGATACAGAGTTAGGCGGGCTCCACTTTTTCTGTCACCGTGCCGCCAGGGCCGTGCCCCCGGGTCTCCGTGTGTGCACAGGTGACTGTCTTCAGCGTAGGCTCCGGCAAGCGGGAACGCTGGGTTGTGGAGACCAACAGGTCTTAAAATGGAGGCGGCTTCTGGTGAGATGAGAAATGTTTAGTTGGCACTGTTCCTCCTAAATGGGCATTATCAGTGCAGTTACTGGAGTCAGAAGCAGGTCTTCAGCCACGTCACGTGTGTGTCGTTCATTGCGCAGCGGTGACCACGAGCCCCTAACCCCGGTGTGACCTTTCCTTACCAGATTGACTGCCGCTCGTTCCCCGCTAGCACACAGACTATAACAGGCACCAAAGGTTCAGGAAAACTAAAACCCCGAGTGGGGAGGTGTCTTGCTCGCCTAGTTCTTTTTTGGCACTGGGAGGAAAGCCATCATGTTTAACTGTAGCGGAGGAGTCCCTCTGCTACAGACCAGCGTAAATGTCTCCTTTGGTGGGAACTGTGCGGGGTTTTCCTTCTCATCCTCTGTCCGGGAGGGCCTTGGCCCCACTACCACCCGGTTGCCTGGTGACAGCCAAGGCCTTGCTGTGTGCGCGTTTCCTGCTCTGATGCGGGTATCAGGCATGTCCGTTTTGTTGGCCCCACAGGAGGACGCTGGCCACCGGCTCTCCTGCTTACCTGTGGAAACCCCCCAGCCGGAGCTCCAGCATGAGCAGCTTGGTGAGCAGCTACCTGCAGGTAATGCCAGAAGGCTGGGCGTCTCCTCGCCACAGTGCCACCCAGGGCGCATCCCTGCCCCGCGCAGCTCAGGGTGATGTCCTCAGACACCTGTTGTTCCAGTCGGAGCAATACTAACCCTCAGTTACACCCACTATTTCCTAGAGTCCAGGTTTTTATGACCAAATAAAACTTAGGCCTTTTAAAAATGAAGTTATTTTATAAGCAGTTGAACAGTGTGTGTAAAAGCAGCAGTCAAATTCTGACTAGCTCGAGAAGCTCACCTGGGGTCACGTAATTGCTGTATTTTCGCTTCTCTTCTCATTAAACTGTAAGCTTTTCCAAATAGCCATGCAGCTTAATCCCAAAGCCACTTGTTTTTTGTCTTCCCTTCCCAGACTCAGGACATGGGCTCCAGCTTTGACCTGAGCAGCCCCTTGAACAACGAGGCGCTGGAGGGCTTCGATGAGATGCGGGTGGAGCTGGACCAGCTGGAGGTGCGGGAGAAGCAGCTGCAGGAGCGAATGCAGCAGCTGGACAGAGAGAACCAGGAGCTGAGGGCAGCCGTCAGCTCGCAGGGAGAGCAGCTGCAGATGGAGAAGGAGAGGGGCCGCGCTGCAGCCGAGGACAACGCCCGCCTCACGCGCATGGTGGCCGAGCTCCAGAAGCAGTGGGAGGTCACCCAGGCCACGCAGAACACCGTGAAGGAGCTGCAGAAGTGCCTGCAGGCCCTGGAGCTGGGCGCCGCGGAGAAGGAGGACGATAACTGCTCGGCTCTGCGGCAGCTGGAGGCCATGCTGCAGCCCCTGGCGCAGGAGCTCGAGGCCACACGGGACTCGCTGGTCAGGCAGAACCAGCTCATCGCTAACGTCCCAGGTGCACTGGGCACAGCTGAGCAGAAGGGAGATGCAGCGCCGAACAAGAAAGGGCAGCAAGAGCTCCTCCGCAGTGACTCGTCCCTGGACGTCCGGGAGCTCAACAGGCAGCAGAGCGCCCAGCTGGAGCAGCTGGCCAGGGAGCTGCAGCTGAAGGAGGAGGCGCGGGCCGGCCTGGAGCGCCTGCTGGGGGAGATAGTCCCGCTCCAGGAGCAGCTGCTCGGGAAGGGGCAGGAAGTAGCCCAGCTCCGGCGGCGGCTGCAGGAGTCGCTGGCCCACTTGAGCTAGAGGCTAGCGGAGTCCAGGCAGGGGGAGCGGCGGCAGCGCGAGGAGAAGTCGCTGCTAGAGCAGGAGGCCAGGTCCCTGGCGCGGCAGCTGCATCTCCTGGAGACCCAGCTGGTACAGGTGAGCCAGCACGTGAGTGACCTGGAGGAGGAGAAGAAGCAGCTCATCCAGGACAAAGACCACCTCAGCCAGAAGCTGGGGAGGCTGGAGCGGCTGGCGGGGCAGCCAGGCCCAGATCAGCCGGTGGCGGGTGAGAAGAGCGGGGGCCATGCCCCCGTGGACCCTGCCCTGCCGCGGGCCTCCGAGAAGCCAGAGGAGCAGAGAGGCCTGCAGGAGGGGCCGGGGGTGATACCACGGGCGAAGGAGCGCCCAGGAGGAGGAGCTGCAGCAGGCCAACAGGGAGCTGGAGGCAGAGCTGCAGAGCATGGCCGCGCGCAACCAGCTGCTGGAGAGCAAGCTGCAGGCCCTGCAGGCTGACTACCAGGCGTTGCAGCAGCGGGAGGCAGCCATCCAGGGCTCCCTGGCTTCCCTGGAGTCCCAGCAGGCCAGCATCCGGCACATGGGCGAGCAGATGGAGGCGAGCCTCCTGGCTGTGAAGAAGGCCAAGGAGACCATGAGGGCTCACGTGGCGGAGAAGGAGGCGCCGCTGCAGAGCAAGGAGGCCGAGTGCCAGCAGCTGCGGCAGCAGGCGGAGCAGGACCGGCAGCTGGCGGAGGCCCGGGAAGGGGAGCTCAGGGCTCTGGAGAGCCAGTGCCACCAGCAGGCGCAGCTGATCGAGACCCTCACAGCAGAAAAAGACCAGCAGGGGCTCTGCCCACCTCACGAGAATGAGTCCCATGAGCTCGCTGCCCAGCTGGCCTTGTCTCAGGCACAGCTGGAGGTCCATCACGGGGAGGCTCGGCGACTGCAGGATGAGGTGGTGGACCTCCGGGCCAAACTGCAGGCAGCCCTGGGTGACCAGGAGAAGGTGCAAAGCCAGCTGAACGTGGCCGAGGCAGCTCTTCAGGAGCACAAGGCCCTTGTGCAGCAGCTGAAGGAACAGAGCGAAGCCCTCAACAGGGCCCACGTCCAGGAGCTGCTGCAGTGCTCGGAGCGGGAAGGGGCGCTGCGAGAGGAGAGGGCTGATGAGGCCCATCTGAGGATGGAGGAGCTCCAGGCCCTGCGGGAGGAGCTGTCCCAGGCCAAATGCAGCTCCCAGGAAGCCCGGCTGGAACACGCCGAGCTGCAGGAGCAGCTGCACCGGGCCAACACGGACACGGCCGAGCTCGGCATCCAGGTCTGCGCGCTGACCGCGGAGAAGGAGCGGATGGAGGGAGCGCTGGCCCGCACCGTCCGGGAGCTCCAGGATGCGAAAGAGGCGGCCTCGAGGGAGCGAGAGGGCCTGGAAGGCCAAGTGACGGGGCTGCAGCGAGAGAAGGAGAGCTTGCAGGAGAAGCTGAAGGTGGCCGAGGAGGCAGCCAGCTCACTGCCTGGCTTGCAGGCCCAGCTGGTCCAGGCCGAGCAGCAGGCCCAGAGCCTCCAGGAGACGGCACACCAGGAGCTCGACACCCTCAAGTTCCAGCTGAGCGCCGAGATCATGGACTACCAGAGCAAACTTAAGGTAGTGCTGGCCTGGAACCACGGGGCTGCACCTGGCCCCTGCGGCAGGGCCTGATGGGTTCATGAGAAGACGGGATGCACCTTCACCCGTGTGGCACGTGGGGGCCCCGTCCCGTCCTGCTGTCACAGCTCACAGCATCCTCTCCCCTGTAGGAACACGTTAGGGATGCAACTTTGGCCCCCACAGAATTTTTTAAATTAGTAGCCAACATTTAAAGAGCAGGATGTTTACAAATTCAACGAGGGGGCTTCTTTTGAAGTCTTGGGGGATCCTCAAGCCTGTGCCCCATTCCCACATGGCAGGAGTCCGCAGGAGCTCGGTGGGAGCTGCCCGCTTTAAAGGAGGCGCGCATTCTCTGGCGTTTGCCTTGCTCTGTGTTCGTACTTGCCCAGCTCTGGAGTCTGAGACCCCTGCTGTAGCCTCTAGCGCCTACCGCAGACCGCCAGCAGTCCCTGGCGGCCTCGCGTCCTGTCCCTGGGTTCTCTGTCCCTTCAGGCACCAGCCTGGCAGCGAGTGCAGCTGTAGGGAACCGACTCGATGGGTCTTCACAAGGCCTTTGAGATGGACGAGCTTTTGAGAACAGCGGTTACCGCGTGTCTGATACTGCCCGAGGGGAGGGTTAGGAGCGAGGGCGCGGGCGGGACGGCTTCGGCTTCCAGTGCTGTCCCTTGCGTGTCCGTGTCCAGGTCTGCGCACTCTCAGGCCGCTCCTGGCCCTCAGCTCTTAGGCAGCCCCTGTGCTCGTTTCCACAGGTGTGCCCCCCGCCCCGTCGGCCCATCCCGTGCTGCTCCCCGTGCTCACGGGCCACTGTTCCCTTGCAGAAGTGAAATTCAGAGTTTGGCGACCAAGCTAAACTTCTTAGTAAGCTCGAAATGATTTTGTTAGCAACGAACCATGAAGTGCATTGGGTTTGGGGGATTCGGCTGTGGAGTCTCAGAACAGGGGCCTCGCTTCTATGATCCCTTTCTCGTCCTTTGCAGACAGCCAGTGAAGAGTGCCGGAGCCTGAGGGGCCAGCTTGAGGAGCGAGGCCAGCGGCTGCAGGCCGCCCAGGAGGCTGTGGGGAAGCTGGAGGTAGGCCCGGGCCAGGGGGTGTGCCGGGAGCCCTGATCAGCGGTTGGCCTGCCTGGTCATGTCCAGTCCCAGTGTGTGGGCCTGTCGGAGAGAGGGGGTCTGGTTTGGTTTTCACTGTGCCATTGAGGGGCTCCCTATAGGCCTTCCCGTTCCCAAGCTGAAGCTGCCATTGATTCACTTCTGTGGACACCCCGAGTTTGTGTCATGGTCCCATTCTGCTCCTTGGACACCGGGGCTGAAGCTGCCAAGTGTGTTTCCACCCAGTCCTGTGGAAAGGGAACAAGCTGTCCCTAGTCACCTCTGCAGGGGTCCGATCAGTGACTCGGGGCTGAGCGGGAGCAGGGGTGTCGCTGAAACCAGTCTTCACGGCAGTGACTGTTTTAAGTGAGCCCTGCTCCCTGCCACCCCAACTCTGCCCCCACCCTGGAGGTTCTGATACCTGCTACCCCCCCAGCCACCACAGCCAGTCACAATTAGTGCCTGAGGAACATAATTACAAATAGGACGGTCACACTCCGCAACGATAGAACAAAGGTTCTTGCCTCTTGCATTTAAAAACAAACGAAAGGCCCCCGGTTAGAAGCGACCCGGCCAGGTCAGGCGGAGAGCGTTCAGGTGACTGCGGCATCTGGCACACGCTTCTGCAGCCGGGTGTCTCCCCCCCCCCACCCCGTGTCCGCGTCAGGCTGCGCAGGCGGATGTGGGAGAGAAGCTGAGCCGCACCAGCAGCCGTCTCGCAGAGTGCCAGGCTGCCATGCTGAGGAAGGACGAGGAGAAGGCCGCCCTGCGCGAGCGCTTGGACAGGTGAGCCACACGGTCCCCGCCTGCGGCCCGCGTCCAGTGTTCACACGAGGTTTGAGAGGTCGTTTTGCAAGAAAAGCCGCAGACAAAGTGCTTGTGCCCGAAGCATGCCGGGAGGACCTGGCCCCGTCCCCGTCACAGCCCCGTGGACCGCAGGCCCTTCCTCTTCATTCCGCTTTCTTATCTCCGGCAGGCCACACTCCAGATCAGGAGCGTCGCGCTTTGGAGAAACTGACAGGAATTGAAAGCTGGGGCACAGTGTAATAATCACAGCAAGCAAATAACATCCCAAATGGAGCAGACGCCGTTTCTAAATGCTTTGCGTCTGTTTGCCCATTTAAGCCTCCTGACAGTCCGATGAGGATGATGTCATTGTTTGTCTCCATTTTATAGATGAGGAAAGTGAGGCTCAGAAGAGTTGAGTCGCCATCCAGGGTCAGACCGTGTGAGTGACGGCAGGAGGGTTAGGGACAAGACCGTTTGCTCTAGGGTGTGTTTTCTCAGCAGCTGCATAAAAATACAGAGATGGTTTTGTGCCGTTTTACTCTGGGTGCTAGGGTGTGTGTGTGCGTGTGTGCGCGTGTGTGTGCGTGTACACACGTGCCCATCTTCCCTGTGAAATGACAGGTGCAGGCTGGGCACAGGGCTCTCGCGGGCTCGCCCTGAGCGAGCGAGGGTCCGGGATCGCGCGTGTGCTGCAGCCCTCGTGGTTCTGTGCCCGAGAGCGCATCGTGCTCTCTCCCTTTCATCATCCGCCGAGCTGCCTCTCTTCAGGCTCGGGGACCCCCTGGAGTTGCGCGCTTGAGCCCATCGTCTAGCGAGGGGGCCAGGCTGGTCCTTCCGAAGCCCGATTAAACAGGTGAGGCAGGAGGAGGGCATGCCGGGGCTGAATTTCACGTGTGCCCCCCGCAAAGGCGGCACACCAAATTGTGCCACGGCTTTCACCTTTCTCCTCCCCCCACGCCCCCGCCTTTTCCCCCTCCCACCCTCCTTTGAGGCCTGGGCCCAGGCTCCATGGGAGATCCAGGACATGCTGGGTGTTCGGTGAACTGGATCTGCATTTCTTTTCATCTGACTCATCCAGAGTTCGAATCCTGTAGGGGCTCTGGGTGCGCTTAGCCAGATCACGCTTGACAGTTTAAACAGAACTTTCTAAGTGAGTGGGTTTTTTTTTTTAATGCTGTAACAGTGGTTATTTGTGAGATTTCAGAGCCTTTGTTTTAGCTGCTCAAAGTTGCATAATCCACCTGCCTAGGATTTGATTTTGTTAATTCGTTGTGTGACTGAGCTGTGTCTGTGTGTTTGTGTGTACATCCGCAAGATCGTTTTGGTGGACAGCGTCTAGCAAACAACCTCCTGACAGCATTATACTGGATGTGGAAAGGCTGCATTAAATACAAATTAATTCATCTTTTCAGAGCCCTCTGTTCCCTGGAGCTTTTATGAACACCTTGCTGGCCTTGGGAGTTTCTAGGGCACCCTTGGAGAACCCCTGCCTTGTAGGATAGCCAAGCCGAGAGTGGGGTGGGCGAGAGCGCGGGGCGGCCTGCCACCTGTGCTGTAGACCGAGACTCCGCGGCACCCCACACAACTCCTCAGGCCTCGGGGTGTCAGCTGGAACCCCTGGCAGTGCAGGGCGAGGGCCTGCTGTGTGCTCAGCTCCGTGCCCCATGTGTAGAGTCCCAGAGACCCGTGGAAGGCCGGTCGCCTCCAGGAAGCTGTGCTCCTCTTCTTTCTGTCCTGACTCCTTTTTATCCTCTTGCTAATTCCCTCACCTCCCCCCCCCCGCCAGTGGCTCACAGGCCTCGCCCATCCAGCTCTGCTCATAACCCCAGCCCTGGCCCAGGAACCAGTGGTACAGAGTTTAGCTCAGCCTGGTGCCCCTGGTGACCTGAGGTCAGCCTGCTGTCCCAGAATGCCCCTTGTACTCGGTGCATGTGGGGGTGGGGGTGAAGAGTTGGGCGTGTGAGGGAGTCTTCAGGGTTAGGGGAGCACACTGTGTGTGCGCAGGTACTGCCGAGGGCCTCCTTCCCTGTGAAGGGGGGCAGGCCGGAGGGCAGCGGGACCCCTTATTAGAGGCTTGGGTTAGCCTGGGGCACGGGGGAAGCTGGAGGTTGTGGATCAGCCCGAAAACGTACCACTCCTCCTCCAGGACCCAGAAAGAGCTTGAAAAAGCTACGACAAAAACCCAGGAGTATTACAGTAAACTCTGCCAGGAGGTGACAGACCGGGAGAAGAATGACCAGAAGATGCTTGCCGACCTGGATGACCTGAATAGAACCAAGAAGTACCTGGAGGAACGGCTGATAGAGCTGCTCAGGTGAATGTCGGGACACCCAGGTGCCTGGGGTTTCCCCCCAGGCTGGGTTTTTCTTTGAAGAAATGCGGCTGTTCTTAGAAGTGGGAGCGCTGCCTTCCCGGTCCTGTCGGGGTGCGGTCTGCCTGTGTTGAGGGCCTCCGCACCCCTGTGGAGCCCGCTCAGGCCCGTGGCAGCCTCGCGAGGCTGTCACCGACTGCCGGTGCTTATCTGGTTTGTCTTCACATCGCTTTGTGATTATTTTCAGTCTCTGTGCTTAGTCACAAGAGTGACCGTAAGTGGTGCTCGGGATCTTACAGAATGTCCCCTGCCCTTGCTTCTCTGTCGTGAGCCCCTTTCTCCTTCCCTTCCATGCCACTTGCCCCGGGACCAGGGTTCCCAGACTCCAGTGCAGGGAGCGACAGCCACTGTAAATGTGGGTGCTGGGCCCGGAGGGCACGGCACGCTTCCTCCTGCCAGGTGGTGCCACAAGGCCCTAAGCCCAGAGTTGCCAGGTCACCTTGTTTCTTAAGAGAAGGTGGAAATCTAAATTTTTATGTGAAATTGTCCTGACTTTTAAACCTTGGTAAGTCATTCAAAAATTTTTAAACTTTTTCTTATGGAAAAGGTCAGATACACAAAAACAAAATAACGATGCATCCCTGTGGCGTGTACCCAGTTTCCGCAGTACTCAGTTCAGGGGTGAGCTTGCTCCAGCCAGAGCCCCACCCACTTCCCCCGCCTCCCCACATTCCTCTGAAGCAAATGGCAGATAGCAGATCATCCCCGAATGTTTCCGTCTGTCTCTCTCCGGCACAAGCCCGCTCCATTTGAAACGACCACACATCATTACCACACGTAACAGCTAACTGTCTTCCTCACGCTCTCAAGAGTCTAGCTAGTTTCAAATTCATCCACTCGCCTTCTCGTTGCTTCTCATCAGGGTCTACGTTAGAGGGATGCTCTGCACAGAAGCACGTTTGCTTCTCATCAGGGTCTACGTTAGAGGGATGCTCTGCACAGAAGCACGTTTGCTTCTCATCAGGGTCTACGTTAGAGGGATGCTCTGCACAGAAGCACGTTTGCTTCTCATCAGGGTCTACGTTAGAGGGATGCTCTGCACAGAAGCACGCTTCTCAGATCTCCTTGAGTCTGGGTTTCCCCAGGGCCGCACTCGCCTGCCCCTTGCAGTCGCCGTGAAGAAGCCAGGTCATCCGCCTGGTGGTTCCCCCAGTTTGCTGGCGACGTGCCTGTGGTGTAATCTCCTGTGTTCTTTCAGTCGTCGTGTTTCCTATCAATCAGGGTAGAGACCAGAGCTGCGCGGTCAACCCTGACCGCACGTTGGAGTCACTGGGACTCAATTCAAAAACTTATTTCCAGGCCCCCCCTTCACCCCAGACAACCAAATTAGAATTTCGGGAGCAGGTCCAGACATCAGGGAGCCACTGAAGACCGACTAGCCACTGAAGACTCTCTTTGGATGTTGGCGGCCACGGATAAGCAGTGCCTAGAGCTGCTCATTTATTTGGGGTTGCAAAGTGGTGATATTAAATTATAACTTAATTGGAAGCTTAAAAACTTTGCCCATGTGTCAGCAGTTTGCAAACTTGTAACTCAGGGCCTTCGTGACCTCGAGTGCAGACATCGTCCCAGAGTGTATGATGAAAAGCCCCAGGTGCTGACAGTATCCCCACATTCCCAGGGTGTGGGCACCTGGCCTGCTGGGACAAAGAGGACAAGCTGGCCTGGCCGTGAGAAGTGCCGGTCTGGAGAATGAATCTTCGTGCTGCCTGACAAGTTCAGGTGTCCTTAAAAAGCCAGTCAGTTCCATGTCTGGCTTTTGGTTTTAGGGGAAGTCATCTGGGGTCGATGTGGAACCCTGGCTGGCGATGGAGTTGGTCTCTCTCAGGGCTTCGAGTGGCTCTGCTGTTGGTCATCGGGGCACAGGTGCTGCTGGGCCACATTAACCCTCAGGACAGTAGCCAGGGTTCCGTCCAGGAGAGAATCAGACCTCCCCACATCAGGAGGCATAAGCCCGGAAAATCACCGTGAGCAGCAGTAAGAAAGTCTCTGCACACGCCCGGGTGAGACGGCCGTGGTTGGCGTCGCCAGACTGGGAATGTGTGCACTTCCTGGAGCGACTGCCCCGTCTCTCGGGGGAGCGGGGAAGGTTGACGTCCCGTCGGAGTCCAGGCTGGGAAATCTTTCTGCGACGATTGGTCTTACTTGAACCATAAACAGTAAAACCGTAAAGGGCCCTGAGTCCATGTCAGACTCGGGCCCTGCGCACTGTCGTTTAGACGCCTGAGCACCGTGTGACCCTCCCTCGTCCCTTCACAGTCGCCAGAGCCTCTGCTGTACCTCCCGGACGGCCTTCTCCTCCACACATGGCGTCAGTTAAGGACCCGCGTTTTCGGAGGGTCCTGCTGAGTCTGGGACTGATGTGGGTGACAGAGGAGCCCGAGGGTGGGTGTGTTTCCAAGTTAAAGTGGATTTTCCCTCTGTGTCTTGGCAAGTTTGAAGTCAGTCCTTTGAAATGAATTGGGGATAATTCTACCATTTTCATGGATTCTTTCTTTTTGACTGTGGCTCTGTCGCAGGGACAAGGACGCCCTCTGGCAGAAGTCAGATGCCCTGGAGTTCCAGCAGAAGCTCAGTGAGGAGGAGCGGGGTCTCGGGGACTCGGAGGCGAACCACTGCTCCGACTGCCGGCGGGAGTTCAGCTGGATGGTGCGGCGGCACCATTGCAGGTCAGCGGCGGCCGCAGGCCTGGACGGCCGCTGTCCCGGGGCGGGGGGGGTCGTGCTGGGCAGGGTGATGCTGGGACACTCTGGGACCCCAGGAAGGGAAGAGAGTGACACGGAGGTGGGGGTGGGGTTGAGGGGGCCCACAGGGCTGTGGAGCACTCACAGACCAGCAGCCCTGGGCCCTCTGAGCCCGCAGGGACTGGAAGCGGTGTCACGGAAACCGGGGGGCGTGGGGGCCCAGGTGTCCGGAGGAACCCAGAGAGCGAGGACACTCCCTGGCCCAAAGGAGGGGAGGCAGCGTGAATCTCGGGACTGGGCCGGAGCAGAGGGAGCACCATTAGCATGGGCTGAGGCGTGGAGTGCACACCCGTGTGCTGTGTCAGGGAGGGGAGGCGGGCGTGTCGGGCTTGGCCACACGCCTTGTCCCTGGCCTAAAACGCCTTCCCGCTAAGCTTACCGCGATGGCTTTGTGGAGCCCTTCGGGCCACACTCTCAAGTGGGGGTGGGGCCAGGTTGGACGAGAGCCACGTGGTGTCCCGAACCCAACACAGAGCCCAGTCCCGGCGCCGGGCAGGTCCCGGCAGGGCCGGAGCGCGCCGTCCTCACAGCCTGTGCTCGTCCGGTCCCCAGGGTGTGCGGCCGCGTGTTCTGTTACTACTGCTGCAACAACCACGTCGTGGCGAAGCCCAGCGGCCGGAAGGAGCGCTGCTGCCGAGCCTGCTTCCAGAGGCTCGGCGAGGGCCCCGGCTCCCCCGACAGCGCAGCTCGGCCACCAGCCCGGGAGAGCCCAGCCCCGCACCGTCGCCCGCCCACGCTGGGCCCCCGGCCGCCGGAGGCCAAGGTCAGGGTCCTGCTGCTGCCCTCGGCGTTCTCGGGCGCCACCCCCGCCTCGCTCCCCCATCGAGGCTCGTGAGCCGTGACAAGAGTGACTCAGTGTTTTCCAAACCTGGGCTTTACAGAAGTGGTAAAAGTATCGTGCCGCCAATCTGAGACTTTCTTTTTGATGTGATTAGGCTTGAAAGAGAATTGAAAAGGGAATAACTCTCTCCCGATATGATTTAGTGGTGTTTAGCAGGAGCTCTCTGTACCTCTCCGCGCACACACTGCCCGTGGAGCGTCTCCCACAGCCCGGCCCAATATCCCGCCCTCTTTCCCAGTAGCCCAGGGGACAGCCGCATCCTTCCCTCTCCTCCCGTGGCTCACACTCCCCCTCAGTGCCCGGGGGGATGTGTTCGCCTTCGTGTCCTTCCACTTAGCTCAGTAAAGAGAAGTGGGATTTGGTTCCTGCTGCTTCTGCTCCAGGCTCAGCCTAGCGGACCAGTCCAGTGTGCCCGCTGGGCCTGGACTGTGGACGTTCTGGAGGGAGAGCTGGCGTGGCAGGGGCAGAGGCGCGTCCCATCTTCGCTCAGGTTCCCGGCCTCCTGCGGCTGGGCCCTGTGGACTCTTCCTCGGCCTCTGCCTGGACCCCGGGCAGCCGGCCTTCACAAGGGCTGTGCGCCCCCCTTTCCGCTCATCACGGTCGGCAGACCCCGCCGCTTACTCTGGCTACAGAGAGCGGCTCGGCTGGGGACGCGTACGTCACGCAGTCTCAGTACATCTTAAAACCTTCTCAGTAAAAACTTTTTTAATTACTGAATTTTGGGGGTCTTTATGTATTCTGGGTACAAGTTATTTACAAATACGCATTTTACAGATATTTTCCCCCAGTGTATAGCCCCTCTTTTCATTTTCTTTCAAAGAGCAGAAATGGTTTTCGTAGAGCAGATATTAATAATTTTGATGACGTCCAACCTATCCGTTTTTTTTCTCATGGATCAGATTTTTTTCTTTTTTTTAGTGTCATATATGTTCACCCCAAGGACTCAGAGATCTTCCTTTTTTCTACAAATTTTATAGGTTTAGGTTGCATGTTTAGGTCTCTGAACCATTTTGAATCACTTTTTGTATGTGGTGCAAGCTCTTTGTAGAGCTTCACCTTCGTTTTTTGCATGTGGTCGGCTAATTGTTTTAGTGCCTTTAGCTTACTTTCCGAGAGAACTGTCTTTGCATCTTTGTCAAATGTCAGTTGCGCTTACACACGTGGGTCTGTGTCTGGACTGTGTTCGTCCGTTCTGTTTACCCGTGGCCTGTTACCAGTAGCACCGCAGTTAGGTTATCAGAGTTTTAGAGTGAGTTTTAAAATCGGGTAGAGTTTTGTTCTTTATCAAGGCCCTTGGCTTTTAAACATAAATTTTAGAATCATTTTGTCAGTTCTACTCAGTATTCTGGTGAAATTTTGGTGGGGTTGCATTGCATCTCTAGATCAGTTTGAGGAGAACTGATAGCCTAACACAGCTGAGTCTTCCCGTCCGTGAACATAGTACAGCTCTCCATTTCTTTAGGTCTCTTCTGATGTCTGTCAGTGGACATCGTTTTGAGTCCCTCGTGCTCATCTTCCCTCCCCTCTTTCTCCTTCCTTCCCTCTGCCAGTCTCAGAAGGCAAGCTCAGGAGTGTGGCTGGGTCTAAGGAAAGAAACCAGTCCTGGTCCCCTTTTTCAGCCCATGCCTCGTGCAGAGCAGATAAGAGGAAGAACATTCCTTCCAAAGCATGGCCTGTGCCAACAGCCATGTGGCAGGACAGGGCCAGCTAGGAACCGGTGGCTCGTGTGACCTCGTCTCCTTGCCAAACAGCCCAGGGACCTGCCCCTTGTCCCGCTCGCTGAGGGGTGTTCCAGCAGTGGCGGACAGTGGCACCGTGCCAGAGTGCTGTGTTCACTTTTTTGATTTTTGACATTTCCTGTCTCTTTATCTGTTTGCCTTCCTCCCTCCCTCCCTCCCTCCCTTTCACCTGTCTTTTCCTCTTTCTTCCTTCCTTTCTTTCACCTCAGACCTGCAGTCACATGTGCCATGCCCCGTGCACGAGAGTGCTTTGGGGTGGGGGACCGGCACAGGGGCCTGCGTGCGGCGTTCTCCCTGCGAGGGGCCTGCAGAGTCGGACACCAGCCCCCCGGTTAGAGCACAGTGGTGGTTGTCACTCCTTGAGCAGAGCCAGGGTCTTTCCCCCCGCGCCTCGGCGGGGCAGGACGGCAGGGCAGGTCCGACAGGCTCCTGCTTTCTGAGGAGGTAGGGGGTGTCCGTGTCTTACGGCTCAGGGATTCAGCAGTGTAGAAGTGCGTTTCCTGTTCTGTCGGGTTCTATTCTGGTGAGGTTCTGGTAAAGTTATTTTCCTTCCAAATAAAGCTCCTCGGAGACTATGGAAGAACGCGGAACCTCTCTCAGCCCTGACTGAGGGGCTTAAGAAAGGTCTCTGAAGGTGTGCAGTCCGTTTCACCTGTAGTCCCTCCTTGGCTCTTCTGGAATGTCCCAGCGGATACTCCCCTCCCATCTGGACAGAAGGGCTGTCACGTGAGCGAGCCAAACCGAGCATAACCGTGCGTGTTTCTCTTCTCTCCCGCCCGCCTCCGCGGTCCAGGTGCAAACACAGACTGCAGGCCGCCGGATGACGTCGTGTTTGACATCATCACGGATGAGGAGTTGTGCCAGATACAGGAGGCCGGCTCCTCCTCGCCTGAAACACCCACCGAAACGGATTCTTTCGACCCAAACATGGCCGACCAGTGAGTAGATGTCACCTCCGTGCACTGAGTGCTCGTTAAATGCCTGGCCCCACGCTTTTGTATCAAAGGACCAGGGGCGTCGGAAGCAGGAGTGGCTGTCTTTGCTCAGGGAAGGTGCCTCAGAGCAGTGCTCGGCGTGGGCTCGGGGCTTGGTCAGCCTTGAGCCTTTTCACAGTTTGCGGGAATGTCCGTGATCCCCGATTTCAGCGTCCCCTTCAGGCCTTTCTTGGCTTGAGCAGCTGCATTAACCTGCCCAGACCACCGTAACAAAACGCCACCCGCCCAGTGGCTTACCCCGCTTTATTTTCTCACAGTTCCGGAGGCCGGAAGTCCCAGGTCAAGGTGGCGGTTCGGTGTCCTCCGCGGTCTCTCTCCTTGGCTTGTGGGCCGCCGCGCCCTCTTCACGTGGGCGCCCCTCAGTGTACGCGCACCCCCGGCGTCCCTGGTCCCCATCACCTCTTATAGGGACACCGCTCAGACTGGGTTAGGGCCCTCCCTCAAGGTCTCACTGTAACGCAGTTGCTTCTTTAGAGGTCTTATCTCCAAGCTCAGTCTGTCCGCTCTGAGCCCCGGGGGTTGGGACACAGTTCCGCTGTCAGAGCCCCCCCTGCGCCGCCCTGGGCCACAGTCAAGAACAGCGGCTGCTCTGGGGACCCCGTTCACCCTTGGGAAGCACTGGTCGGGCTCAGTGACGACGCCCTGGGAAGGGAAGCTTGGATTTTGTCTCACTTGTCTCGGGGAGACGTGGTCTCAGAAGTCCCTTTACCTCCCGAGAAGCCCCCCCGGGACCCCCAGTTGGAAAAGCGGTGAACGCACCGGCAGGTCTGTTACCACGCGCTCTGCAGCACTTGGGAACTGTCCACTCGCCCAGCCTGTGCCCTGCCTGTCGCCGGCGTCTTGTGCTGCTCTCAGTCAGGGACCCACCGAACCCCCCGGCGCTGCGTGCGGCAGCTGACGGTGGCACGGGGCGTCCTCCAGCGCTGCTGCGCCACGGCCCTCCGCTGTCTGGGCTGTTTTTCAGAAAGATTAGTGAGGAGAGTTTTCCTAGTTTCTGACTACATACAGCAACTGCACCAAGTGCCAACATAGTCGCTGTCACGTTTACGCCACGGGACTTGTAGGAAGAGGTCGGGCTCCCCTCCACGGCAGCCTTGCCGGCCATTGCTCCGCCCCCGGAGTCTGGCCGAAACCCAGTTTCTACAGCAGAGCACTGGCTGTTCAGAAGCTCCAGGAGGAATTGACATGGCTCCCGGTCCAGACGTTTCTTAACGCGCTTTTCATTCCGTTAGGGAGTCTCGTTTGCTCTTGCCGACCCATATCGAAATCTCTGTTCCGCTCTTCCTGCCCAGAATTGAGAGGAGGGCTGGGACCGGCCTGCGCGGGGGCATGCGTTTCCTCTCCTGGGGTCCTCAGCACAGACACTTGCGGCTTAAGTGTACCTGCGTATCCTACGTTCTCTTACCGTGTTGTGGTCTCGTGGGTAAAGCCAGCCTGATCACCCCACCCGAGAAAGGCCCTGCTCGCCGTCTGCACCTGTGACTTCGGGCCTTTTCTTTTCCTTCGGGAAACCCCCAGTCGGAAGCCTTCCCTGACCGCGCGAGCCTGCAGTGCGGCCCCCCGCCCCCATGGCCCACGGGTCTCCAGGGCATGCTCTGTTCCGTTAGCACTGAGTCCCTCTGCCGTCATCACCTGCCCACCCTTTACTGACTGCGCCCCGAATCCCAGCCAGGTGGGCAGGGGAGCAGGACCAAGCCTCGGGGTCTGGGAGGACAGCCTGTGGCGGCAGCCTGCGAGAGAAAGGGACCCCCCCACCCCCGCTGCCGCTCCCTCAGCTTCCGCTTTCCCAGCAGGAACAAGAACAGGTGTTCTG
The DNA here is from genome assembly GCA_003508835.1 of Eonycteris spelaea. Classification (NCBI taxonomy): domain Eukaryota; kingdom Metazoa; phylum Chordata; class Mammalia; order Chiroptera; family Pteropodidae; genus Eonycteris; species Eonycteris spelaea. Next base: position 445,443 of record PUFA01000145.1, on the reverse strand, counting down.
ACCGCTGACAGAGGGCCGTGGTTTTGCTCACGGGAAATCAGGAAGTGACAGACGCAGGGAGCCTCCTGCAGCCCCCGCACTCGGTCTGCCGGGGCGAGGCGCCGGCCCTGCCGTCAGTGAAGGCCTCGTCACACGCCTGTGCGTTCGCTTTTCCTCGTGTTCTTTTTCTGCGTAAGTAAGACCGGTCAAAAGCCCCAGGAGTGTGAGAGCGTGGGAGGTGTAGTCCTGGACGTGTGTGAGCATCCTGGACAGCAACTTGGAGAAGGAAGTCAGTCCAGAGTCAGAAGCGGTCCAGGAGAGAGTGAAGGCCGTGCGCGTCCAGACACACGGGGATGAAGGCCGCTCCGCCGAGCATCCTCCCTGTGCCAGCAGCTTTTGCACGGGCCTCACTGGGTCCCTGACCAGCCTTTCAAGGACTAGGGGTTATGGTCCGCATTGTACTTCAGGTAAAGGTGCCCGGCCTCAGGAGGCCACGTAATTTGCTCCAGGTCACATGGCTTTGAGCCCAGAGCTCGTCTCTCCAGCCTTCAGCTTGCCATTCGCTTCGAAGAGGACACTGTCTGTGCCAGGTCCCCGCTGCCCGCCCGCGTGGCAGAGACCCGCCTGCCTTCCCTGCCCGACGTCTGCTCCCCGGCACATGTGCGTGCTCAGGGCTGCCAGAGCCGTCTGCCCGGCCCTGGCAGTGGTGGGACAGGAAGAGCTTGCCAAGTCCAGGCTTTCAGAGAGACGCAGCAGGACGCCGCAGACGCCCTGCGTGCCTCCCAGCGGTCCCCGGGCCGCCTGCCCCCCTTTCTCGAACATGTCTCAGGGAGTTGGGGTGTGTGTGTGAAGCAGGAACACAGCCCCTCGCCTCAGGTGAAAGGTGGTACTCCTCAGACCTCTCCACACCCCTCCCACAGTCATCCAGACCCACCCTCAGCTGTCGCCACTGACCAGACGTCCGAAGGGTCTCAGGACTGAGGTGGCAGCCAGTGGCGGGGCCAGCCTCCTCCAGCCGTGCTCCTTCTCGTGACCAGGTGGACAGGCCATGTGGTGGTGAGAGCCAGGGCTCCCGAACCCGCCCCCGTGGTCCCATCCCGCTCTGCCACCTCCAGGGTCCATGGCTTTGGGCACCGTGGCCCCTGAACTCAGCCCCCTCCCCTGCATGGAAGAGGCGGGACAGCCCCCCTCATCTCGGGTTGGTTCTTGGGGTTCGGGGAGCGTGCCGTGCACAGAGCGTGCAGCCGCTGCCCGTCCGGGGAGCGGCTCTGGCTTCGTGGCGTGGTGCCTGCGGTGTGGTGTGCGGGGCTGAGCGGGGCGTGTCCGCGGCTGCGTGCCCAGTGCCTTGCACCTAGTGGCCCGCTTGTCTCCTCTGAGGGGCGTCGCTCCAGGTGCCGGGTGAGGCTGAGCTGAAGCTCGCCCCCGGACGCCGTGCGCGGCCCACAGAGCACCGTTGCCAGCGGTGCCTCAGAACGGGTGCTTCGCTGGCAGGACGCTTTGGGGCGCTGCCGTGGACTTGTCACCTGCTGGGGCATTGACGTTGCCATCGCAGAAACACGCAGGATATGGTCGCAGTGGTAAAGGTTAGAAGGTCACCTTGTGCTTAGGTTAACCCGGCATCTCCGCCTTCAGATGGGGCCGGAGCTGGCGGGCGCCGGGCCCATGTGGGCCCATCGGCTGCGTGAAGCCTCTCGCCCAGCCCTGGGGGCAGCGGGGAGGCTGTCCTCCGGGGTTCTAGCGCTCGCTCTGCTCTGTGAGTCTCTCAACCAGTTTCCTCATCTGAAAAATGGAGGCGATAGTGCCAGGTGTCCGGCACCATGGCGGGAGAGACCGGGGAGGACCGCGGAGGCCTGGGCACCCGGGAGGGGGTGCCGCCTGAGAGCCCCTTGGAGGGGAGGCCAGAGTGAGCGCCCCAACACGCCTGGGCCCCGCGCTCTTTGCTTTGCCTCCACGCTTCCAGTCGGGGCGCTTCAGGTGTCTCTCCCAGAATGCTAACAGGTCGCCTGGGCTTCTCCCAGGCAGCCCCGGGAACCAGGGTCACCTGTGTTCACGTCGGACTCTGCGGCTGCCCGTGATCTCTAACCAATCCCCCACCCCCCGCCCCAGGAGTTGGGAACACAGTCTGGGAGGAACAGGACTTCACCCCGAGACCCTGGGCCAGACCCTGGGCCGCACCCAGGGCAGACGGACTGCAGGGTCCACCCCCAGCCTGGCCCCTCCCCCAGACCTCCCTGCACCGCAGGCCTCTCCCGTCATGCACTGGTGTGTGTGAGCCGGAGTGGGGAGCAGGGCCAAGGTTGGGAACTTGTCCTTCAGGGGCTGCTATGGGGACAGAGTGAAGTCAAGAAGCAAAAGCCCTCTGTGGCCAACGGGCTGTGCCCGTGTCTGTGGCCAGTGATGGTGCATTCCCAGGGAGGGGCTGGCAAGTCACGTACTCCCAGGTGTCGCAGGTGCGGGCCGCGGGACTGAGGAGGCAGAGGCAGCGAGGGGAGGCGCAGCTGTGCAGGTGGGTTTCCCTAACCCGAAGGGCCAGTGCGGAGGCATTTTGCAGGGAACCTGGGGAGAGGCGTGGTGAACAGGCCGGGGCTGGGGCACAGCCTGGAGGGTGCTGGGTCAACTCAGCCAGGCCGGCACCTAGTCGGGGAGAAGTCAGCGGTCCCTGCGGCTGCCCCTCTGTTGCCACCGCCAGGCAGCCCCCAGCCTGGCCCTCGGGGCGCATGGTCCTTGCCTCCTGTGCACCCCTGGCGGGCTGTGTACTTAGCCCAAGGACACACAGGTGCAGCTGTCACCGAGCCGGTGTCTGAGTGGCCCAGAGCCCTGCTTTACACATCCCACATGCTGTTACCCTCCGTGGGACACGTGGAGACGCTACAGGGCCCTGGCTCCCCGACTCTTCACTTCGCTTTCCCAGTTAGGGCCTTTGCCTCTTGGGCTGGCACACTGTCAGGGCAGTCAGGGGCCTAGTGGCCCTTCTGTCAGACGTGCTCAACGTAAGGTAAATGCGCAGAGGGGGATGGCAGAAACTCCCCTTTGGAAGCCAGCTTAGAGAAGATGAAAACCATCCTTGTCACCAGGAGCAGGGCGGAGGTTTGTGGCCGCACTCAGTGGTCCTCGTGGCCTGGTGGTTGCATTGAGGCATGTTTATGAAACGGCAGGTAGGACCCTGCGGGCCCAGCAAGGCCCGGCCAGGGCCCAGCTGCCCCAGGGTGCGCGTGGCGTGCCAGGTGCTCTAGATGGCGCAAAGCAGACCCTCTCGCTTCCATCCCGTGTTGCCAGTTACTAGGAGAAGGAACGGTAACTCGCCAGTTTCGAGCCCCGGTGCCCATGAATGGAAACCGTGCTGAGTGTGGGTGTGCATTGCCTCGGGCCCGCCCCACACCAGCCCTGAGAGGTGGGCACCATCGCGTTCTTCCCCACGAGCGAGCGTCAGCTCTGGTCTCCCCGAACCCGGGGCGCACGCGCCGCCACCTCTGGCCCTCCCATGCGCTCCCTTTGGTTTTCGTCGGCCGGCTCTCCGCGTGTTGGTGAGTGGCTGGCGACATGTGAGCCAGGGAAGCAGCACGAGGCCCGCTGAGCAGGCCGCTGGGAGCTGACAGACACACAGGTGCCTGACGCTGACCGCGCCGCGTCTTCCTGTGGCCCGCCGTGGAGGTCGGACGGAGGCGGCGCACCGCGCAGGGGGCGCGGGGGGGGGGGGTTGGGGGGGTCCTCCCTGCTGGCATGCACCTCCTTGATAGAGCGGTGCCCCGGAAGTTTACGATTTTAACTTATTTCTTGGGTCCTGGACCCAGAGATCATCACTTTTGATACATTTCAGGCATACCACGTAAAGGATAAGGATAAACGCAGTGTAAAGACTTAAAAAGTTTTATTTTTTGGCCATGATAATCTTACGCTGTTTGATGTGTGTGAATTATAGATACACGTGTGGGTGTAGGATTTGTGTGTGTGTGAGAGGCACAGGTAATTCAGTTTTTAGATGAGCAAACCCACCAGAGACTCAAGTTCAGAAACACTCCTTAGATTCGTGATAGTCGTAAACGCTGCTGCGCACACTTCTCAAGCATTATGTGGGCCAGTGGGATTCTCAGGCGACTCTGTTTTGGCTCATCACTCTCCCTGGTGCTCAGTCCTTCCCGGATGAATCAGAGAGAACATTAGCATCTGCCTGTATAAAGGTCAAGGCCACAGTGAGGCAGAATCTGATGCCATTTGTCGAGTGCGGGGGGGTCAAGGTCTGAGCCGTATGGGCCAGCCCTCGTATTCATGGCTGTTCTCATCGCCGCTGCCTCCCAGTCGCCAGAAGAATCTTCTGAACCTGGGAGCCTGGAGTGTCACCTGCCATCGGCCGCTTTGTTGGCCGTTCGCCCCTCTTCAGCCTTCAGTCCCAGCCCGGCCTCAGGGGAGGAGAGCCCGCAGTCTGTAGAGTCGCGTGCCATTGCTTTGGTGGGTGGGGGCAGGGGGGCCCTTATGTTGTTAACTGGCACCAAGGCAGCGTGCAGGTCGCCGAGCCCCTCGGCCTCCGTGCTGTCCTGCCACTGCCCTCCCGCCTCTTCCCGAAGCACGTGGGCCGCCCTCGAAGCGCGCACCCCACCTGGCTGCATTCAGCGAAGCTGAAGTGCCCGGGTGCTTGGAAACGACCTGCATTCTGAACTTTGACTGGCCTCGCCGCGTGAGACGTCGTCGTGTATGGCGTTGTCTCGCTGTATTAAAATGCCCTTTTGAAACGGAAAGGAAAAAGCTGTAGGGTGTGGGGACCGATGTGTTCGTGCGGAGAAGCACGTTCCGCATCAGCCGCAGCATTTGGTTACTTCCGCGTGAGAGTGCACAAGCGATAAACAAAGCCTTCCTCGTCGCAGCCGGAGGACGCAGCCACAGTCCCGTGAATGCCCGAGCCGCGTCTCCGTTTGCCCAAGGCCTACAGCTGGGACATGTTGGTGGCCTCCACGTTGTGGGAGGCAGAACACGTCTTGGACGCGTCCTCGGAAGACTTCCACTGACTCGAGACCTTCAGGTAAGGGAGGCAGCCAATGTCTTTCACAAGTTTCCAGAAGTTTTTGCGGAACTTGAGGCCGACAAAGCCGTAGAGCACGGGGTTGAGGCAGGCCCGCAGGTAGGCGATGGCCTCGGTGACGGTGACGGCGTAGTGGAAGCTGGTCCTGGCGTGGTACTCCCAGTGTGTGCTGCGGATGAGCTTCACCAGGTTGAAGGGCGTCTGGGTCAGCAGGAACATGGCCACCACCAGGAAGATGATCTTGAGGGACTTGTGCTTCTGGAAGCCTCGGGCACGAAGCAGCGTCTTGATTATGATCGAGTAGCAGACAATCATGGTGGTCAGTGGCAGGAAGAACCCCAGGGTCATCTGGGTGGCAAGAACCACAGTGGAAATCTCCTCGTTGTGGTAGCCACAGATGGTCTTGTCGGCCTTGTGGACACTGCCGTAGATGATCTGCGGCAGAGAGACCAGCAGGGAGGCCGCCCAGGTGGACAGGCAGATGGCCTTCCCCCAGCTCTTGCGCTTGGCCTGCTGGTTGTAGGCCTTGGTGGCCCGAACCACGGCAGTGAAGCGGTCCACGGTGATGCAGGTGAGGATGAGCATGGACGTGTAGAAGTTCAGAGTGTAGATGCCCAGCAGGGTTTTGCACACGACCTCGCCGAAGACCCATTCGTGGACGCCCGCGTAGGCCCAGAAGGGCAGAGTGCAGACAAACACCAGGTCGGCCAAAGGCAGGTTTATCAGGAACACGTCTGTCAGGCTCTTCAGCTTCTGGTAGAATATGTATATGACCAGCACCAGGGAGTTCCCCAGCAGGCCGCAGACGAACACCGCCACGTACATGCAGGGCAGGAACAGCTTCTTGAACTGCAGGAAACGTTCGTGTGCCTGGTTCTCGTCGTCGTCGGTGTCGAAGAACCCAGGGTCAACGTACTCATCGGCGGCGTCCATGGCATCTGTCCTGATGGACACCTGCGAGTCAAAACACAGCATGTGTTTGGGGCTGAGGGTTCGCGCCTCCAACCTTCCCGCCGTCCCGTTGCCCACGTTCAGGGGGCAGCTAATCACCTCCTAGGCCCCGCCGCTGGTCTCCGTCCCAACACAGTCTGGTGTGCAGGTGACAGCCAGTTCTACGGGGAAGTCGCTCAGACAGGACAAGGACTCTCAGGGTCCCACCCACGTGGGAGACGGCACGTAACTGACCCCGCGCACAGTCTGTAAACTCCTGCGCTGGCCGAGCAGAGGGCGCCGTGGTGAGGCGGGAGAGTGGCACCTGCCCATGCCTCGCAGCAGCTTCCCGCCCACCCGGTGCCCCGTTTTCTGTTAAGCTGCACCCCCGCACCCCCTCCCCGGGGAAGCCGAGGCATGTGCTCCCCTTCTAGGACGTTCCTGGCGACCAGGTGTCCGGGGCACAGGCAGGACTCCTGCTCGTGCGGGATGTGCACCCTGCCTCTCCTTGCCCTCAGCTGCTTAGGGACAGCTGACGGGAAGCACGGCGTGGGAAAGCACGTGGCCGCCCGCAGCTGGGCTTAGCAGGCTTCCGGACAGGGAACTGGAGTTCGCACACCCTGGCCTCAGCTCTCCCCTTCATCACCTGCCACCATTAAGACATTGCACCGAGAGAGCCTCATTTCCTGAAGGCTTTTTGACCTTCGAGACTCTCTTAAGAGATAGATGTCTGCACCAGGGGACATTGTTTTAGTTTCTATGACGAGCAGTTGAGGGCCGAGTGGTCCCCTCTGCCGAATGGAAGAGCTGCTCAAAGCAGCACGCCCGCCGGACGGCTGCTGCAGCAAGGCCAGTGGCCGGCCTGGTGCCGAGGCAGAGCCCAAAGAGCTGCTGCCCTTGCTCAGGGCTCCCGGCCCCTCAAGGCCTCCGTTCCCTTTGACCCTTCTCCCTGCCCTGCGACCCTGCTGAGGACTACAGCCAGGACGTAAAGGTGCTACGACCCGTGGCGTGGGAGCAGAGGCAGCTGAGTGGCACCGATGGGCCTTGGAGGGGCAGCCACTGCCCTGCAGAGCCGCGGCACGCAGCGGCTCATGTCCAGTGACCCGGCGTCATGCCCTGCCAGTGCCTCAAGAAGATGCTTCAAGAGGAGCAGGCATTTGCTTCAGCAGATTGGGAAAGTCAGCTGGCCAGATGAGGGCACATGAAAGGAGACATCATCTTCCTAATCCACGCAGACTTAATTTCCTGACGAAACTGTCAGCCCTGATGCTGCCACCTCGGTCCTTCCTGGGGACAAAGTGCTCCTTATCTCCAAGGAAGGACCTTGCCTTTGGGATAAGACTACTTCAGAAAAGGTCCCTGCCCCTAGACCCCAAACCATTAGCTCTCTAAGAGTGACAGGCCAGCCAGTGGGCATTGGGCCTCTCCAGCTCTCCAGGCTGCTCGGTTAAGTAGGTCAGATGACGGTATGCATGCGTCATTGCTTCACACCAGGACAGAAACTTGTTTAGTCGTCATTTAGAATATGAAATAGACGTCTTTGCTTTCCTTAAGAGTAATGTCAGATCTCCATTATTGTTGACTAACTTTTGCCTATTTTTTAAAAAACCCTATTATGGCGGTTATTGGACCCTTCCACTGACATCATACGTTTCTTCCATGGCTCCGTGCAAATGCTTTTGTGGTATTTGGCGAACTTTAACAGTATGTTAACAGATTGGAACTACATAGTTCTGTGCAGATAGTATAAAAAATTACTTTTCCTTCTACAGATATTAAAACCATTTGTTTATCGTCTATAACCAAAGTTTCATGTAGATGTCTTAAATTTTTTAAAAAGTAACATCCTACTTTGAAATAGTATAAATGTCTGATAATACATAAATAAGCAAATTATAATTCAGACATAAGTAGAATACAACTAATGTCTAGAAAGTGCGTTTAATATTTGAAAAATGCAGTGTATTTAAATTGCTCAGAAGAATGTAAACACAAAGTAAATATGCAAAGTTAGTATAGGCTGTTACTATTACAATGAGTAAGTGACAAAAAGAATGTAAAATTAATCATGATTCTTATCCTTGATTGTAAACCTTTTTGAGAATTTTGTAAAAGCCACAGACCTTTCTCAGAAATACGTACGCACACACCTGCAATTCTGGGGGTTTGGGAACCCTTTTGACACCATCTGCCACATGTTCTAGGAACTCTTGTTTAAGAATCCATGATAAGCTATAGAATTTTGACTGTATTTTTTTTTAGGCGAGGCAACCCTTCCTTGGTTGACCTCACAGATAGCACGGACCTTGTCAGCTTACAATCCCTCATTTTTTACTTTTTATGCCTACAGCACCTGGTCTTCCCAGTGGTCTCCCATCTAAGTACTAACCAGGCCTGACCCTGCTTAGCTTCCAAGATCAGATGGAATTGGGCTTGTTCAGAGTGGCATGGCCGTAGACTGACTGTATTTTTTTAATGGAAAATGACCAGGTTTTATCAGCAGTTTACTTCTGGCTGGTGGAATCAAGGATGACTTATTTCCCTCCCTCCTTTATATGTTTTTATATTTTCCAAAATTTCTGTAGTAGTATATTTACTTTTTTTTTTAAGAAAGTAAACCGTAATATGAGACAGCAGCCCATCTTATAAAATGCAAAAGAAACAAAAACAGATATTCAGTGAAAAATATAGACAATGACCAGAGTCTCCTTGTCTCCCTGGGAGGGTCTGATTGTTCATTCCTACCAGTACCATTAGCTTTCAAGCACCGTGTGCCCAGGATCTTGTTCACAGTCCTCTAATCCTCAGCAAGCCAGCGGAGGCGGCTTAGAACCAAGAGCAGTTGAGCTGTAAAGCCTGGGCGTTTTACTCCAGACCGCTGCAGGCAGGCGTCGAGAGCTCCAGTCCCCTGGAGCTAGCCTCTTACCTATCGAGAGAAAGACGAGAGAAAGACGAATGACTCACCGGTGGAGATGCTTTGTCTTTCTGCTCCAGAGATTAGCCTTGGTGCCTCAGTGTGGTCTGCCTCTACTCTCTCTGTGATGTGGTCTGTATTTCCGCCGAATAGTTTTTAAGAGCTCCCAGTGCTCTTAACAGACCCAACCCATTTTGCAGATCAGCGCCCACATGACCAGCCTTCATCCAGGTACTTTGGGGGTCAACGGTAGGAAGCGCTGGCTCCGACAGCGCGTACCTCCTTGCAGCCTCTGGAGACTTAGTCTCCTGCCAGGACCTGAGAGGGTTTTTACTGGTGAGCCGAAGGAGAGCAGTAGGTAGGCCTGGCTCTGGCAGTCCACTCAAGGTGGCATCCGTGCCTTCACGTTATTTCATTCCCTAGTCATACGTCTCTTTGGAACAGTTGGGTCAGGACAGTGCAAAGTCCGCGCTGTGGCCCGGGGTCCGTGTGCGCACGCAGGCGCTGCTGCACAGCTGCGGCGTCGGCGTCCGCGTTGTACAGATGCGAGCCCTGAGGACCGTGGTCCAAATAACAGCCCCTTGTGCACACAGCTGGTAACCGGCGATTCCAGGACCCAAACCCAGGTCTCTGTCACTGCTGCTGGGCAGATGGGCTGGGTGGCTTCCAGGTGATGGGTCCGCCTGAGGGCCGACGCAGCCCCGCCTCCTAAACCCACACCACGGGCCCTCCGCAGGCTTATCCTGGCTGGAATCACGGTGCCTGAGGCTCCCCTCCCCATTGCTGGAACGCGCCAGATACCGAACATCTCGATCATAGTCCATTTCTAGTTGTTGTGGTTTCCATGATCCCAAAGTGCTGGCACTTCTGGGAGGTGACACTGGGAGGTAGGGTTGGAGGAGCGACTCCCCTCTGCCTCGCGCCCCGTTTCTGCTTTCCCCAAAGCAGCTACCCTCTTGCCGAGGCACCAGGCCTCCCCCGCCTGACTCGCCATCAGCCTGCTCCCCACAAGGCCAGCCCTCTGCCCCACCTGCTGGGCAGCCCCTCCCCTGTGGTCCTTCCTAAGGGCCAGGTGTCAGGCATTGGGGGCAGGGGCCAGAGGCAGCCCCAGGATCTGGAGACTAATAACAGTCCCGTTGGGATTCGGGCCCTGGCCTGGGCGTACATTTGTCCGATACTGGTCACTTTGAGACGAATAAGCAGATTAGAGACGATGGCTCACTTGCCAAGAGCACATGTGTCCCCAGGACGCACCCAGGACCTGACTGACTGGTCCTTATACTACTGTTTCTGAATATGGAGCTACCCCAGGGGGGCTGCTGAAATATCTGAAGACATCTACTGGATTTCAAGTCTTTTTTTGAATGAACTAGTTCAAACTATTTTTTCCACCAAATGGGTACAGACGAATGAGATGTCCCCCAAGGACTGGAATCGTGCGGCTGTGGAACATGGGAACCTTTAGGCTGATGAATGGATGGCCGAGTGGGTGGGTAGAAGGGGGATCGACGGACAAATGAACACATGAAGAGGCCAGACCAAATGCCGGAGGGATGATGAGGCAAAGCACCCATCCTTCTGAAAGAGACTTTTTGGGGAACAACATCCTTTTAGAGGGAGCCCGGCGGACATTCTAGGATCTTTGAGCTTTGAGAGATGAGCCTGTCCCAGGGACAAGGCCACCATGCCGTTCGGGACCAGTTTCTGAGGCAGAGTGAGAGCGGACAGCCCGGGCCTCATCGGACGTCCCCGGCCGTGCCCTCCTCTCTTAGCTGTCACTTGTGCCCCGCGGGGAAACCCAGGCCTTGGCCGGGTGCTCTGCACAGCGATGTGCCTGCCTGTGTGTGCAGGGGTGGGGGGGGGAGGGTGGCACGTATTTGAGGGAGCAAGATCGTGTGCATCGTAAGTGTTCTCCAATGGAAATTTCTCCAGGCAAATCTGTAGGAACAGATTGGAGAAGTGGGAGCCACTCACCATTTGTGGGCCAGAATTTTATTTCCGCTGCTTCACAAAGTGCCTTTTGTTATCTGCCAGTTTGTAGTGTTCGTTGTTCTAAGCATTACTTTTTGAACTCCGAATTTCTTTAAGGGCAAGGAAGTACCCAGTCCTGTGTCTTTCCCCTCAAATACTTAAACGTTTTCTCAATAGAATTGAGGAAAGAATGAAAGGAAAAGGCAGCCGTGCGTGCTGCAGGTTTATCTTGGAAGTCAGACTGTGTTGGCCTCACTTTTCCCCGAACACCTGACATGCTCGAGCCAAGACCCGAGTCGGGGTGTCAGGACCCGACTGAGGCAGCTACTGCTGCTGGCAGAAGAGGCCAACACTGCAAGGCGTTGGTGGCTGAGGAGCCGTGGAGGATGAGTTAATAGGTCCGAAAACACTAGCCTAGCAGAAGGCCCCGCGTTAGGTGTGACTTGCTCAGCGGTGTCCCCAGGCCTTGGTTGCAAAAATGAGCCTGCAGGATTTGCCTGTTTGTGTCACCGAGTGATCAGAAATCAGATTACCAGAAGTGTTCTTTACTTGGTTTTTAGGCAAAAAGGACGCCGGTGACTGAAAGAAGAACTGGGAATTTAATAGTAAACTAAAAGAGATGCCCCCGATCCCACAGTGAATGGTCCACAGCATGACTCAGCCCAGCCTTCCAAACCTCTGTGGATAGTGCTGTCCTAACGGCGGACGCTGGCCCGTGTGGCTCGTGCAGCCAAGGAGACAAGTTTTTCGTTGTTTTAAATTTTGATGTTTGAGTTTCAGTAGCCAAAAGAGGCCAGCAGGTGCTGTATCGGGCAGTGCAGTTGTAAACCAAAGACCTCTGCAGTTCAGACTGTCCACAGAGGCTGACTGGCGTCTCAAAAAACAGACCCCCCGTGGTCTGGCAGAGCTCCACTGTGGGGCTTGGGAGGCAGAGGAGCAGACGGAGCCCTCTGTGGAAGGCTGTCAGCAAGATGTGAGCCACAGGGTCGGACTTCTGGCCGCCTTCTCTGGCCAGTCTCAGTCTGCAGGATTGAAGAGGAAAAGGCGAACACGTTTTGATTTGCGAGAAGGAAGTACTATAGGTTCTAACTGCAGAACCCGAGCTGGAGGGGCCTGACCCGTGATCCCTCATCCAGGCAGGTGTGGACCCCTGCACGGCATTGCCGGGGACTCATTGTCTGCCTCGTCTGTGGTCACTTCTTTATTCTTACTTGTTTTGAAAGTGGAGCCTAGGTCATGTCCTTTGTTGGGGGCCTGAGACAGGTAACCACCTTAGCCTGAGGCATGTAGTCCAGGCATTACTGAGCACAGGCTGTGTGCAGGGCAGGTCACCGGGAGGCCAAGATGACCACCCCCCGGGGTGGAGCAAGTTGACACATGTGCATGCCTCAGGACAGGTTCGGCTGGACAGGCCACGGGCTTCGGGACAGAAACAGCAGTCAAAGGTGACGTGCCATCAGCCGTACGAGGCCACAAAGCTAGTAAGCTCCCATTGCAGGAGCACGGGAAGGAGAGAGGCCACTTGTAAACAGTGAGTTTGTCTCACGTCCTTTGTGAGAAACACACCCCGTGGCAACAAAAGGAAGTGGCTCTGGCAGGAGCTAGGCTGCCCCCTCGTGGCCTCTTTCCCCTTCCATTCCCAAACTCGTCCTTTGACCTCTGACATTTTCTGCACCCCACAGTAAGATACGTTTCGGTGTACGTGCGTAGACTACAAGTCAGAACACGAGCCACGTGAAATAGCGCTTCTCCTCACAACATGCAGGTGCTAGGGCATCGACAGTGTCTAGTCTATTTTTTTTAATGTCAGCCGTAAATTAATAAATTGATTCACCATCCACTAATGGGTCATGACCCACATTTTGAAAATCCACTGAAAAAAACTCTGCCCCTCCCTCCCTCATTGCCTTCAGACCGCGTCGCCCACCCATGCCCACTCAGCTCCCTCATGCAGGGCCTCAGCCGGGGCTGGCAGGGGTCTGGGGGGCCCACTCTGGGCATCACCTGCCTGCAAGTAACTGGGCTGTCAAGATGGTTGGAGGGGGAGGAGATGCGAGTATAGATTAGGACATCTTTTAGCCTAAACGTAGGAGGGTCGAGAGAACCAGCTGTAGTTTTCAGAGTTTGTTTTAGCGTATGTATTCATTTTTCTCGTTTATGGTGTTTTCACTTTGGACGAGGATAAAAGCAAATGAAATAAGGTGGGCCTGAGTGGCCTCGGGCCCGTGTCCTTCCCCTGGACCGCGCCTCCCTGGCTTGTCACGGGGAGGTCAGGACTAGTTGGTCTCTTGAGCTGCTTCTCGCATTGACATTCTGGGATGCTCTTTGTCCCAGGGTGAGGGGTCAGGGATCTGGAAGCCAGTGATTGGAAGAGCAACAGGAGGAGGTCAGAGGTTGAGGCTGGGCCGGGGAGGGAAAGGAAGGACAAGTGACAAGGCTTACCCTTGGCGGCGGGCCCCTTCAGGACATGTTCTTGCTGCGCGTTCCCTGGGAAGATGGGAGGCGGCCAGCGGCAGGGAGCTGGCAACCGAGCGAGCCCACCTCTCGCCCTACCAGTGGGCTCCCTAAGATGCCTCTCCAAGCCAGCCCTTTGAAAATGGGAGCCTTCTCAAGCCCGCAGAACCGGCGCTCTATCTGCTTCTTTATCCTCCAATGCGGAGAAAAACAAGCCTCACAGGAGAAAAGGGCTTATCCAGAGTCGTCACACAATTAGTCATAAAGCCAAGCCTGGAACCCCCTTGCTGCAAGTCACTCGCATCCCCAAGAGCTGTACTGCCTTTCTGCCCTCTGGCCACAGTGAGCTAGCAGGAGCCTCACTGCTCAGGGCTTGGGCTGCTCAGCCCCCAAAGGGGCAGGGTGTGAAGACAGGCTGCCTCACATGTCACGGGCTGTTACACAGACAGCCCCAGCTAGGCATCTGGCTGGTGCAAGTGGGCGTCTGATTATCTAGGCAGCCCTGGAGGCTCCTGGTGCCAGCCCCCGCCACCACTACCCCGCAGCAGCGCCCCAAGAGCATGCTCCCACACCCAGGCCTCCGTCCTCCAGCAGGAGACAGGAGCGAGGCTGAGAAGCGGGAGCTGTGTGGTGGAGAGGGCAGCCGCCAGGCCTGGTGGGCAGCAGGTGTGACGTCCAGGCCGTTTGAATGAAGCCACATCTCGAGTGTGGCGATTTCTCAAGTGGGCAGAGGCCTCTGTCCGTGCATGGCTGTCCTCCAACACAGGGCGCCTTGGCAGCTGGCCGCAGATAGTCTGCGTTTGTGTCTGTGAAAAGCCTGTTTGAGGCGAAGGAGGCTGCAGCCTGTCTTTGGGTGTGGACCTGCTAACCCCACATCTGCCACTTCATGTGTGACTCAGGGTCTTCCTCTTTCAAGGATCTGCCCTTGATTCTTTTCTTGAGTTCGTCAACATTTCCTCCGCCCTTTTCTCCTGAATTGACACTAACGATTTATACTCCCATGTACGTTTCTTAGCCAGTAGCCCCAAATCTCTGTGGTTCCTGCAGATGGCAGTGGCCGATGGCCGTGCGCCCTCCACTATGGCAGGGCAAGTGCATCTGCCGCTTTCTTTCCAGGGGGAGGGAGCACCCAGCAGCAGATAAGCAAGGCCCCACGTGACTCACGCTGTGCCAGGATGGCTGATGGGAGAAGTGCGGGGTGGAGGAGCATAGAGAGAGGGAGCAGGCTGCCAATGCCACCTGTCATCTCCCCCAGACGCCTGTCGGCAAGTGCTTTTGAGACCGCTGTGCTACACAGGTCTCACAGTGTTCCCGCCCCCACGGTTGAGTGACAGCCAGAATAGGCTTATGCAAGACTCACTGAATTTTGCCAACTCTGAGCCACCCCTTTCTGCATCCACATGGACAGGGCCTGGGCACCTCAGGTGGGCCCTCCCAGGCCTTGGACACAGGAGGTAGACTGCAACAGACCGTCCACTGCCTCTCCCTGCGGGCGGTTACGGTGCCAGCGCCCCTTCCTGTGCAGGGGTGAGCACGTGCCCCCACCGCAGCCGGCTTGGCGGCCACACTCCTGGCGGGAACGTGAGCAGCAGTGCGGGGAGGTGATGAGCGCCACCTGCAGGCAGAAGCCCTGCAGCGCTAGGCTGGGTGGCTGTGCCTCGTCCTGTTTCCGTGGGGTACGGACCCTTCACCCCTCAGGGAGGAGCTTCGGGCTGTGAGTACCCACCCAGTCGTGGGTCCCCACGCCAAGGTGGGGTTATGCTGGGACGTTGTTCCTTGGACAGCTGTAGATTCGGCGTGTGTGGGGGGGCAGGTGAGTTCCGTCGCCATCTGGAAGCAGAACCCCCTCTTTTGTATTTCTGCTACCCCAGAGGTTATAGTAGGACCTGGCTTTCTTGAGCCCCGGGGTTCGGGGTCTCGTTAGTTGGCGGGGGGCCTCGGAGCCCTTCCCCGGCACACCGTGGGGTCTCGTTAGTTGGCAGGGCACCTCGGAGCCCTTCCCCGCACACCGGGGCGGCACGCCGGGCCGCAGCCTGGAAGGCGCCCTCAGCCGAGCCGCCAGTTTTCCAGCACAGTCGCGGCTGCGCCCCGGGTGGGCCCGGGGCCGGCGCCCGCGTGGGCGTGGGCGTGGCGAGATTGCAGGGTCTGGGCGCTCGCTGTCAGCGGGCCGGCCTTGCGTGTGCCACTGTGTCTGCTGAGACCACCTTCCGGTGTGAAAATAAAAATAAAGGGCACTTCCTTCCTTTTTGCCCTTGGGGCCCTCACCCAGAAACGTGGGGACCGTTATAGCCGGCTAGACTCAGTGGCACAAGGGTACCTCCTGGGCCTCAGCCGTTCCTGTCACTGCCCTTTTGGTTAAGGCCCCTGGAGAAGCAGCCACGGAATCCCCTCTAGCCATCTTTGTACCCCAAGCAGCGGGAGCCCTCCGAAACTCCTGTCACTTACCACCTTTGGGCCAGTCATCCCCTCCTCTCGTTTATGAAACCCGTTACCTGCTCCTCACATCCCTCTTTCTCACTGTGAGAACCGCAGCCAGCCACGCTTCTCCCCACTCCACGGACGATCCTCCTTACCTCGTGACGGACAGATCACCTCCTGACCCGCCGTGGTGACTGAGAAACTCCTGGGGAAAGGCTGACATCCCATAGTGCTCTGAGGGTTCTCACGTGAAGGGCAGAGTGGTAAACATGGTGCTGGCTGTGTGGCGGAAGCCCCTGCAGAAGTCGTGGGCAGCCCCTCGGCCTTGGGCCACCTCGGCCTGCCCGACTGGCAGAGCCACACATTCTCTCTCAGGCCTGCATTTTAGCCAAGGACAAGACCAAATATTTACACTGCTGGTCGTTACGCCCTAGGAGTCACACTGACTGGAATGCTGTAGAAACAGCGAGGCTGCCTCAGCTCCAATGAGGATAAATTAATAGTTGCTCTTCTGTCCAGAAGTTCTTAGGTGCCACGTGCTCGCCTTCCAAACTCACTCCCTAGAGGCTCACAGAAACCCCCTCCCTGATACTTCTGCCAAGAACACTGTTCGCAAAGGAGCCAATAACCAAACCTTATCTTGGTCCAAAGGGATGTTTTCTAAATCATGATCTAGAAAAACTGTGTAGAGATGTCCAACAATTGGCCCCATGAAAGGAAAGATAAAATTGGAACTCTGCTAACTGTTGCTTTGATAAAAAGAGAACTCTGGTTTGGGCCAAATAACAATCCAGTCCAGCCAAAGAATCTAATACTCCCATTACTGTGGTACATGTGTTGAATCATTGGTCTGCTGATAAAACGATAACCTTTATGGATTAGTAAGGCCACGCAAAGTGCCTGCTTTCCTTGCACACCTGCTCAAAAACAGTGCAAGGAAACCTGTTCACACCGCCCACATACGCTTTAAATTATCCAACAGACCAGGATTTGGAGGAATGCATTTCGTACAGCAACACCCAACTCGTGGAGGGAAATGTGTTTTAGTCGTGATTTCTGTCTTCTCACAGGGTCGAAGCTTTCCCCTGTAGGCAGACTACTGCCTCTTCTGTGGCTAAATTCTGGGGACCCCCACCCGTGAACTTCATAGTGATCAGAGAACTCACCTCACCTATCAGGTGGTTCAACAGGTCAGTGCTGCTTGGAGGGTTAAACAACACCGACTGTTGACCAGACCTAACCTCAGCCGAACACACAGACGGACTTATTAATTGGCAAAATGTGTAGAATCCCTTCAAATACCCTGCATCACCATTCATCCTCTTAAATCTCGGGCCTGCCCCTTTTGGAACTCGTAAGCGCTCACCCTTTGGAATGGTCACAGGTTGCCCGCTGCTCCTGGCTCCTGCCTCTTGCTCCACGCCTTTAGCAGGGAGCTAGTGTTAATGTTCTTTCTGTTGAAAGTGACCACGCTTCAGCAGAACGGTGTTTCCACAGCACGCTCCCAGGAGCTGGAGGCCTCAGGCATCGCTCCCTATGACCCAGAGAGTCTGGCTATTGGAAAAGATGTCCCCCAAAAGGCTGTCTTCAGCCTCGTTGGAAAGGCACCTGTGAGGTTCTGCCAGGTGACCTCCGTGCTGCCCAGCTCCTAGGAGCAGACTCTTTCTTGGATCCCGTGTCATGTCTCAGGAAAGCACCAAACCCTCACTGGCCCACACACCAGCCAATGGCCTGAAAATAAAGATTTGCAGGGGTTGAAGCGGATGACAGCCGTGGAGACAGCTTCCCAGAGATGACCAGGCCAGGCCCGCGCACCGCCTCTCCCTTACTCCCTCTCACTTTTCCTTTGTTCTCTCTTTCGTGGAAAGACAGTGCCCTTATCTGCCTTTCTCAGGCCCTTAAAATAGGGGGGCACCTTTCGACTGTCACCCGAAGATTTTATCTGTTCACAATGTTGGAGACTCCTTGGTCTTCCCTGTAACCGGTTTCTCTCTGGGCCCAGATGCCATTGTTGACTGTGCCCGCAAGCCTAGGGGCGCCACCTCCCGGGTTAGGCTAGGTGGGGGTCTCCGGGACCAGGTGTTCCCATTCCTGTTCCCATCCCAGGTCCAGCCTCTCCCAGGGGAGCCGCGCGAGCTCAGCTAAACCCTCCGTCTTCTCCCGTTGGACAGTCTCTGCCCGCCCGTGGCTCTTCCTTGTCTAAGTGTGATGTGTCCCCCTGAGAGCTCACCCAAGGGAGCTTGCATCGCCCAAGGATTTGGGAACAGGTTCACACCTTTTTGCAAGGTTTTTGAAAAAGACCCCTTTAGGAAAGGGATGGCCTGTCCAAGAATGTCCTGTTAACCCCTCTAACCCACGGCTCGAAAGGGCCGATCAGGAAATTCCAGCTGATGACTCTGGCGATAACCCAGCCTCAGCTGGAGTCCTCGGCGCTCCCCCCCGTTTCATTTTCATTTGCCGTGGACGGCATTTCCCATGGGCACTGAGTGCTGTAGGGAGCTGGCAGTGTGGAGGTCCGTGTTTATTGGGACATTTGCCTGTTCCTGTTAACGTTCGTCAAAAATCAGAGGCCGCCATTGGTCCTCTCCCTCCCTTAGCCTCGGTAGCCGTCTGAAACGCGAACTTCCAGGGGCCATACGTGACTCCTGGTTCTCTCCAGTGAGTCAGAGTAAGGGCCAGGGAACACATGATCAGTGAACTTCCTGACCCTGGGAAAACTGGCCGAGTCCACAGCCAGAGCGATAGCATCTCCCCGGCGATCACTTGATTCTGACTCGGGTAGGTTCAGGCAGTCACACGGCCCCTGACTTAGCTGCTTGCTGGGCGAGGAGGCGTTTGTGCTGGCAGGCGCCACCTGTTGCACACGGGCGTTAGTCAAGATCAGCCCCGAGCACACTGGTTACGACGCATTCCCCTGGACGCGCTGTGGTCTTTTGATCCATTGAGCTGGCCGCCCTCAGGTTCGGGCTCCTGATTTAGAACCATTATCCAAACCAGACTTGTCATAACACTTCTTTTTTTTTAACTCTGCGTCGCATAATTATTTTTTAAGTTCTAGCTCTGCCTGTTGCCTGTCGAACCTTTGTAGAAACAATATACCACATAGGGTGGTGACCAGCGCTTCAAGACGATCTCCAATGCTCACGACTTTGACAGCCGGGCATTGCCTAAGAGCGCTCCCACCTCCCCCACCTTGCGACTCAGATGAGAGACCCCTCACTGTGCTTCCCCTCAGAGGTGGGACATGACGGCCTGGAAAGCCGCCTCCTGGCGTCGAGGGACGAAACCACTGGGTGCAGGAAAACCTGACTCCTGATCGGTGATGCTTTCGAGGCACGATCTTGCTCAAAAGGGAGAAATGTGAAAACAAAGGGAACCTCATTTTAAATGGAGTCAGGCAGCCCCCACTGCAGCTCACGTAACCAGAAGGAAGAAGGGAGATAAGAATTATTTTGAGACGGGAGGACATTTTTCACATAGGCGTTTCATCCGCTTTTAAAAGAGAAAGGACGGTCGCTCCCTGCCCCACGACTGCAGCCAGTGAGAAATCACCGTAACTCTGTGCCCCAGTGAACTTTTGTTCCAAGCAGCCCTCCGCCGTTTCCTCCTAAAACCTGGTAAAAACTAACCTTCCTTTTGTCTCCTCGGACTCTCCTCTGGTTCACCATAGCTTCCATGTTTCAAGTTGTGATTCTCTGCTGTTCTCAAATAAGTGCATTTCGCTGGCTAGAAAATAACTGGCTGTTTTACCTTCGAGGTGGGTACCAGCGAGGCCCCAGCCATACGCTGTGTTCTCGGACGGCGGGCGGGCGTGCGTGGGGCGAGGTCCCTGCCCGCCTCGTGTGCCCTGTGCAGTGTCTAAGCAGCGTGGGCCTGGGCTGGCTCCTTGGGACACAGTCAGGTGTAGGTGGGGCAGGGGTAGGGCAGAACTGAGTTCCCGCAAGGTCAGGCAGGGCGTGGGGGCCAGGCCGGCGAGAGAAGGGGGGCCTGCGGGGGCAGTTTGGGTCTTAGTGACCTCACTGCCCCAGAGACATTTAGGGAGAGCTCGCCAGGGCTGCTGAGAAGGGGGTTATGGCCACCTTTCAGGAAGAATCCCTCCGGGTGGGAGAGCATTTTCATTGATGCCTTCCCACCGGGGAGAATCATTTTTCTGTTCTGGACCTAGTTTCCTCTTTGTCAGAATTGGGGAGCAGAGCTGGTTGGGCTTGAGGTCCCCGAGATCACATAAGCCGTTGGCCGAGCTGGCTGTGGGGCCCTGCAGGATGAGCACCGAGCTGGAATCAGGGTGTCCAGTTCTGGCCCTGCCTCTCAGGAAACTGCCTGGGCCTCTGCGTCCCTGCCAGTTGAAGTGGGGGACTTCAGTCCACAGTACGTTCCGAGGATCAGCATTTCAGTCGGGGTTAAGACTGTCCCGTGGTCCAGTGAATCTACGAATGCTGGACTTAAAGCTGAATAGATAGCTTCACTGCGGGGCTTCTCAGAGCCGTGAGTTTACTGCTGAAGTTCACCGTGACTTTCTGGGAGAGCATGTGGTGCCCCCTCCCCTGGCACCGGTGCCCCCACGGGGCACTCTGGGGCCCGCGGCGTGCCCGTGCCGCCGGGCAGCGCTCACTGCGATTCCCTGCGCGGCCGGCAGTGAGCGGTGAGGGAAACGGGAGGCGGAGCTGCGGACTGCCCCCTTTGCCCACGACTGTCCCCACGGCCTCCCTCTTGGCTCACACCCATTCCTGTTCCGTCTGCTCCAGGGGCCTGTTGTTCCACAGCGATGGGCCGGGGTGGGTGCCTGGTCGTGGGTGGATGCTGAGAAGGTGGGGTCCGTGGTGCTGCCACTTGCCCTGTGGCTGTAGCTCTGCCGGTGCGGATGGGTCGGGGTGTCTGTTTGCCTTATGGCCCCCGGCCCCATTCCCGGGGAAGACGTCAGGGAAGTCGCTGCAGCCCGCAGTCTTCTCCCTGCCCCTCAGCCCTCTATGCACGGCCTCCCGGGCCTCTGTCCTAGTCCCTCTGGGGGCGAAGGGTCCCCCTGTGTCCCAAGATTAGCCGCAAGACTCCAAGACAGAGCCTCGGGATATGGGACCTTCTGTGCTGGTGACTAAGTGCTGTGTTCTCCTTCGTGACCTTTCAGGGACACCACGTCGAGCTCGCTGACCCCCGAGGACACCGAAGACATGCCCCTGGGGCAGGACGCCGAGATCTGCTTGCTGAAGTCCGGAGAGCTGATGTGAGTGCCAGGTCCCTGTGCGGGACTTCCGGGGCGTCGCGTCCGGGGCAGCGGAGCACCGCGGAGCCGGGCCTGCCCAGCCCAGGCTGGGCAGCACCCCGAGCCTCCGATTTGCCACTGCTGGTGGCTTTCAGTTGGTGCTTTTTTATTCTTTCTCTGAGGTATAACTTACGTGCAGTAAAATTCCCCCTTCTTAGTGCACCATGCTTGGACTTTAACAGATAGTGCAGTGTAATCACCAGTCACCCTGCCGGGCCCCACGCCCAGCTCCGCCTACAGCTTCTGTGATCTCAGGGGCCTCGAGGCACAGCCAGCTCTGCTCCCCATTCTGCCACGAAAGAAATCAGTGTCCAGAAAGGAAAAGTGATTCGCCCCCTTGGGACGACTCTCGATGAGGATACAGACCAGTTCCATCCCCCAAAGTTCCCCACACCTCTTTCCAGCCCTCCCTGTTCCACCCCATGCCCTGTATTCCTTTGTGAAAATAACTTTTTTTGTTGTTTCTTACCATAAAAAAAAATACATTTTCATTGTAGAAAATTAGGAAAGTAGAAATAAGCCAAACACGTTGATACATAGCTTCCGGTCTTTATATACACACATACTTGATTTTTTTTAACGTAAACATCTTATTTTGCAGTCTTTTTAAACTTAATTTTGCACGAGTACTGTTCCATAGCACCCTTTCCCTTCAGTGTTGTGTCCGGGGGCCGCATAACTGCACGACAGTCACTGAGTAGATTCAGTCACTCAGCACCTCTGACGTGCCAGGTACTGTTCTGAGTCCTTTGAGCACGTCAGTGAACAAAGCAGAAAACCATCCCTGTCCTCGCGTTCAGTTTATCGTCCAGCGGGGGTTGACAGACAATAAACATGAGTAAATAAGTAAATCATACAGTAGATTGAAAGGCTATGAGAAAGAAGCAGAGTAGGATAAGGGGAGGGGAGGTCGCAGTGTTACACGTGACACTGAGAAGGTAAGACTCACAGGAGATTTCACGCAGGTATGTGAGGGCAGCGTCTGTGCAAAGGCCCTGGGGCAGGTGCCTGGCATGTTCCAGGGCCAGGGCGGCTGAAGCAGAGAGCGCGAGGGAGACCTAGTCAGGGAGGGACGGGCGTCCACATCACATCAGACCTTGCTGGCCATTGTGAGGACTTTGGTTTTCAACCTGAGGGAAATGGGAGCCCCAAAATGAGCTTCGGGGCAGAAGAGTGACTTAACCTAATTTACATCTGGAAAAGGATTACTCCGGTTGCCACGTGGAGAATGACTTTGGAGGGACAAGGGCAAAAGTAGGGACACCAGTAGCATTTACAGTTATGTTGTGAGTCCTGTAGACCGGGGGTCCCCAACCTCTGGGCCGTGGACCGGTACGGTCTATGGCCTGTTAGGAACCGGGTCGCACAGCAGGAGGTGATCAGCGGGCAAGCAAGCGAAGCTTCGTCTGTGTTTGCAGCCGCTCCCCAGCGCTAGCATCACCACCTCAGCTCCACCTCAGATCCTCAGGCATTGGTTCTCACGGGAGCCCGGTCTCTGGTGCCAAAAAGGTTGGGGACGCCTGCTGTAGACAGCAGGCTTCTTTGATTTAAGATTATAGTTGAGCAGAGATGGCAGTCCCTTGATTTGTTTTTATTTGCATTTCCTTTGGGGACACTGAGTATTGTCCTTTCACTGACAAGGTGGTGTCTAGAAAGGTTAATGAGACTAAAGGCACAAGTCAAGTAACGATGCGAGGGGAGGATTCTGGAACACGAAATTTGAAATGACCCAGCATGGCGGGGCTTTCTGCCGCAGGAAGTGACACACGTGTGGTCGTGCAGTGACGTTTCATGTGACATCAAAGGCCTCTTTTCCTCAGTGAACCCCTTTTCCTACTCTTTGATTCTTGAAAACGAAATATTGGACAAAGCCTGTATTACCATATTAGAAAGGAAGCGTAACACAGAAAAGTGTTACATGGAATGAAATCCTCACGAAGCCGAGAGACTTAGATCAGAGCTGTTCTTCAGAGCGTTGGGGTTTTTTAATCATTGTTCAGTCTCATTAGCATGGCTTTGGGGTATTTCAGTCCATCCCCAGACAGAACGCTCGGCACCCCCGCTTACCTGCTGCGCGGTCCTGGGCAGGTTACCCTAACCTCTCTGAGCTTTAGTTACCCCCCTGGTGTGGGAGGGGACAGTCACGTTTTCTCCATGAAAGGCCATTCGGTGTAGTAGAAAGGTGATGGCTTTGGATCCGACCTGTGCAGAATGGCAGTGTGATGCTTCCTCACGTAGCCAGCAAGCAGACCTGGCACAGAGTGGCCAGCACCGTCCCGTTGCACAGTTGAGGGGACGAGACCGGCCCAAGGCCACACCCATTCTGAGTGGTAGCCCCGACTGACGTGCTGCCTCTGGAGTGGCCCGCGCAGGAAGGGGCGCCATTCGGCCTCCAGGGGCAGCACGAGGGAGACTTCCTGTTCGTGTCAAGTTCATGCTCGTGTAATGTTCACAGCAGTCGGGAGGCAGGCGGGGCCGTCCCGTTTGCAGATGAAGAGAGGGTCAGCCTGCGCCGACGAGTGGGCGGGTGCCAGACCCAGGCCCCTCTGGCGCCACACCCCCTTCCTCACATCATGTTAGGGTCCTGCAGAGGGACTCACCAAACCCCTTAGACTTTTAGAAAAGGCTCTTATCCACTAGTGAGGGTTAAAGCCTGGGACACAGTCCAAGCAGCCTTTCTCTTCAAGGTCATCCATCACACCAGCTCTGCATGAAAGAGTCTGGGGTCTCGCATTTAAGAAAAGTCAGGGTATGCGCATGGACCTTGCAGTTTCTCTGATGGGCATGCTTCCGCTGGTGCTAATTAGGTAACAGGGGAGACAGCACTGGGAAGGGGAATGGGGACAGTTGAGCAACAGGACAGGGAGAGCCACGGGAAGCTGCCTCCGTACTCACTTCCTGTCTCCGAGGGCCTCGTGGCACCGCGGCAGCTCTGTCCAGGCGAGCATTGTCATCTGTATTTTTCACCCGTGTCCCCAGTGCCGAGAACTATGCCAGGCACATAGGAAGTGCTCAGGAAACGTCTGGCCTGAGCCGCGCACCCAGTGTTCTCCCGTAATTAAGCATGTTGGTCGAGGTCACCCAGGGCTCATCCTTCCAAGGGCCCCCAGGGTGTCTGGCCACCTCTGAGCCCCAGACGACCTGACCGGCAGACCCAGGCACTGGGCCCACTTTGATCAGATCCTTCTCTGCATCCGTTCTGTAGGATAAGATTGCCCCTCACAGTGGAGGAGATCACCAACTTCGGGGAAGGCAACAGGGAGCTGTTCGTGCGGTCCAGTACCTACAGCCTCATCCCCATCACTGTGGCCGAGGCGGGCCTTACCATCAGCTGGGTCTTCTCTTCTGACCCCAAGAGCATCTCCTTCAGCGTGGTCTTCCGCGAGGCAGAGGACACACCACTGGATCAGTGCAAGGTAAGGCCGGCTCCCCGCCAGTGGGCCCTTGCTCACACATCAGGATGCCTGGGCAGGCCTTCCCTGGAATGTTCTGGGCCCTTGCTGTGAGAGAAACCAGGGTGGGAGAGCCTTCTGGGACGCGTCGTGCAGAGCAGGCCGAGCACCTGGGCTTGTCCAGCTTGGGGAAGGAAAGGCCTGGACGCTCAGGAGAGCTGTCTTCAAATGTCCGAAGGTCACTCCTTAGACAGCTCCATTCTGACCTTGGGGAAGATCAGTAGGTGAAACTGAGAGGAATACAGGAGTGTGGCTCAGTTTAAGGATAATTTTTTAACAGAGCCATGCAGAGCGAGAATGGGTCACCGGGGGTGCGGGGGTGCGGGGGCGTGGCTGAGGTCTCTGCCTCTGGTCATTAGGGTGCTCAGAACCTCTCCTTGAAAACCTCAGTAGAGACACAGCCATGTGTCACTTGGCGGTTGGGCTTAAGGTCTTGGTGGCAGCTACCAGTTCATAAACCAAGACGTTCTAAGCTTGGAAAGTTGATGGTGGCCTAGACCGTGGTTCTCAGCCCGGACCCAGGCTGCGTAGTACAAACACACGGGAGCTTTTTAAACCTGCTCTGAGGCCACACCCCAGACCACTAAATCAGAATCCGGGGTGTGGGACTCAGGCATCCCTGGGCAGTGCCAGTGAGCGGCCAGGGTCGAGACCCACTGGGCCAGATGGAGGGGAGGAAGTCGGAGTGGAGAAGGCAGGGTGCAGTCCAGAGCACAGGAGGGTGAACAGGACCATGGTGGCTGATGGGGACTGTGGTGGCTGATGGGGATCATGGTGGCTGATCGGGACCGTGGTGGCTGATCAGGCTTATGGTGGCTGATCGCGTGTGGGGTGAGGAAGTGGGGGCATGTGGGAGCTGCGTGCTGGGAGAGAGTGCAGGGGGAGGGAGGGGGAGCTGGCTTGGAGTGGTGAGGACAGACATGCCGGAGGGAGCTCAGGGCTGTTGATACGGTCACCAAAGTCTCCATTTTCCAGGAATGACAAGAATCACGGTAGTGACCAATAGTTTGGAGTCATGTTAAGCAACACTTGCGTGATGTCTTTGTGATAATGTCCACTTGTTTCTCACGCATGTGGCCCCCGGGGTGGGCGCCCTGGGCTCTGTGCGGGCCGGGAAGGCCCGGGGCTGGAGAGGGCCAGCTGCTACGCGGTGGCGTCCGCGTGGAGGAGCGGCTGCCCACGTGGGCTTGCTCTCCTGCCGCCCTGCCCGGTCGGGACCTGCTCGCCGTGGGCCCCTGAGCTGGCCTGACGCGTCGGAGTCTCATGTTCGTTTCTGTTTGAACACTGCTCTGCCTTCCCCTGCTTTCGGGGGGCTGACAGCATGACACCCCCCAGCTTGGAACCCTCCCTCCCTGAGAGGTTGTGACCCTCCAGCCAGGAAGGAGGTCCTGGGCGTGCGGTCTGAGAGTGGACTCAGGCTCACCGAGGCAGGTCTTCGTCCCCGTTTGCAGAGTGGCACTGACGAAGCCTCCCTGCGGAACTCACACCAGCAGCTGCGCCCCTCTCTCACGTTCCTGCTCCCAGGGCCCACCAGGCACCGAGCACTGTGTCTGTCCAGAGTTGGCCCTGCTGGGTGCTCATGGCAGGGAGGGAGGGAGGCGACTGAATCAGGTGTCCAGGCCTTTGCTGTTCCACTGCCCACACGTGGCTGAGCCCTGGGCCTCCCCCATCTCAGTCACCCCCCTGCCAAGTCCTCGTGTGGTTCCCACCAGGAGCTCAGGAGCTCAGGGACCCGGGCCACGGTCCTCATCTCTGGCTTCCAGGTGGCCTTCCGGGGGGTGATACTCCCAGTGTCTTTCCCACAGCGGACGCCAGGGGGCAGAGGCTGCCCGTCTTCGGGGTGAGTGAGCCGGGCGCTCAGATGCGCCTCCACCTTCACAGGCCGGTTGTCACCAGGCAGCTGCGGGTGGCAGCTGTTATTTCGGCCGGAGGTCCCCCCAAAAGACGACAGCCTGGCGAACCTGTGTCCAGGCATGCATCCCCAGCATCTGTCCTGGGGGCTCCCATGTGACCCCCTGACCGGCCGGGGCCTCATGAGCAACAGGGGATGCCGTGCCAGTGACAGCGCTTCAGGGTCGCGAGCGAGGAGCCTCAGACCCAAGGGGCCATGCCGCGCGCTTGCGATCCGGTCCCGCGCGTTTGCCGAGCTGCTGCCGCGTGCTCGGTTCCGGAGGGCCCCCTGGGGACAGAGAGGAGGGACGGTGGTCTGCTCTGCCAAGCCCCAGTGTGATCAGACAGCCGCGATTCCAGGTGGCGTCCTGATCGGGGTGGGTGGGCTCTGCGGGGGTGCCTAAGAAGGGCGCTAACCCAGCCCGGGGACCAGCGATCAGGGCAGGCGACCCCGGGGCCGAGCCGGGAGAGGCACGTGGGGGCACGGGTTAGAGAAGCATCGAGCCGGGAGCAGCACAGCGGAAGGCCGGCCCCTTCTCCAGTGGCACCTGTTAGACACTCCGTGCCCTGAGCCACCCTCTCTCCAGAGTGACTTCATCAGGGGCATGGCTTGGCACCAGATGGGGAATGTGGGGAAGGCACTTGATTGATAAAAGAAACAAGACATCAAAGACTTGAGGCGACCCGTGTGCAGACCAGTGGCCTGACGCCTGGGGACATGGACCCTGCCCTGCCTCTGGGCAGAGGACCCACATTTGGCTGAGAAGCTTGACGTCCTGCCCGGGGCCGCAGAGGGGGTCAGGGGAGGAGCCAGGCCTCGGAGCAAGGACCTTTGGCTTTTTATTTTTTAAGTAGCTTTTTTGAGATATAATCCACATACCATATAAATCCTCTTTAAAACGTACAGTTCATTGGGTTTTTGTTTAGTTGTGCAACTATCACCACTATCTACTTTTGGATTACTTTCATCATCCCAAAAAAGACCTCTGGACCCATTAGCAGTCAACGGCCCAGCCTCCACCCTGGCAACCTCCAGCCTGCTTTCTGTCTGTAGACTCACCTGTTCTGGACATTGTGCATCGGTGGAATCACCCAACATGCGGACTTTGTGACCGGCTTTTTCCATTTAACCTAGAACCCCTGCTTTGTACCAGGTCCCAAGCCATGGTAGCCCCCCAGGGAGGTCAGTAGAGCAGACTTGGGACTGTTTTGCATGGCCACTCCTGCCCCAGAGGCCGATGGGAGATGTCCCCAGAGCTCACACAGTGGAGACTTGTCTCTCAGAGGCCCCTGGCCACGTGAGCTTTGACACCAGAGCCTTTTTAAATCTCCCTTAGACTGTGTGTGTGTGTGTGTGTGTGTGTGTGTGTGTGTGTGTGTGTGTGTACGTATGTAGGTATGAAAAAGTAGCAACGAGAAAATTTTACAAATTTTGACCATGATTAAAAAAAAAAAAAACCCAGCTAGAATGAACAAAAAAGTCTATAGAATAGGATGTTTTCAAGAAATGAAGAGTAACATTTCAAACCTCGCCTCTTCAGAGGCCCTGCCTTAACAGGCCCTTGGTTGTGGCTTTGTAATCAGGCCGTGACCGTGAAGGTGGGGGGCGTGGGGTGCACGCAGCAGCCTTCCCCTCCGGCAGCTCCCTCCTGCATGTGTGCTCGCTGGAGCTTCTCGGGCCAGGCTCTCAAGTTTTAGTAAGAGACCCACCCGCTGTGCCTCCCAGGATTCCCAGTCCCCAGGGGAATTAGAATACTGCGGACCAGACCATTAACGGATCTCAATGACATAAGGTACAGAAGTGGCTGTCACAGCCCACACGTAGTAGGTCCTCGTAGTAGGTCCTCATGCAATAGTAGGTCCTCGTGCGTCTCTGTCCCCTCCAAACTTGTCTTAGGGCCCATCCCGCTCCCAGCACCACCACCTTGCAGCCAGAGCGAGCATGCCATGGGGGCTCCCTTTCATTTCTCTGACCCACGTGCGATTTCATTTCCAAATATTTTGGGATTTTCCAGAGATCTGCTGTCTATTCCTAATTTTGCTCTGTTGTTAGAAAACACGCTGTGTATAACTTGAATGCTTCTAAATGTGAGTGTTTTTTAACAGCCCAGGGCGTGACCGCCTGCCGGATGCTCCGAGTGCACTTGGGAAGAGTGTGCGTTGTGCTGTTGGGTCAGAGCGCTCCGTGATGTCAGTCAGACTCAGTCAGTCGATAGCGTTGCCCACGTCTTCCCTTTCCTTGAGTTCCTGTCTGCTGCTTCCCTCAGTTATTGAGGGAGACTGAAATAGCCAACAGTAATTGTGAATTTGTTCTATTTCTCCTTATAATTCTCCCCTTTTTGTTTCATGTGTTTTGAAGCTCCATTAATCAGGAGCATAAATGTATAAGATTGTTATTTCTTCTTGATGTATCGACATCTTTATCATTATGAAATTATCCCTGATCATATTCTTGGTAGAAAATCATATAGTCAATCCAGCTTCCTTTTGATTAGTGCAAGCATGGTGGGAATTTTAACATCCTTATACTGTAACCTTACACTGTATCTTAATATTTAAATTAACATTTTTTGTAGGCGTGATCGGGTTGGGTCTTGCTTTTATCCAACCTGATAATCTCTGCCTTCAAATGGGGATGCTGAGCCTTTGCATTTAGTGGGGTTGTCGATAAGGTTACGTCTGAGTATATCATCTTCCTCTTTGTTTTCTGTTAGTCCCATCTGGTGCCAATTCCCTCTTCCTGTCAAAGCAGTAGACAAGGACAGTCTCAGGCTCACCTCGTTCTCCCTGGGATCAACTGTCCTTTGTTGCCTGATGGCCAGTGTCTTGAAAACCATTGTTTTGTGTAAATCCAGGGTCTACAGGGGACAGCCAGACAGGTGGATTTCACCTGCGCTATCCCCGGCTTCTCCACATGGCGGGGCGCTCTGGCCGTGGCCGTGGTCAGAGTCAGAGGTGGCTGGGGACCACTCCTTCGGGTGTGTTGACCAGTTCATGACTCTGGATGAAACTCGTACGTGCAGCCTGCCCCACAACACACAAGTTATCAGCAAACCCACGGCATGTGGCAGGTGCCCCCCCACTCCTGGGGGCCGATCCCAGCCCGGCTCAGCTTTGACCTCAGACAGGGCCTCCCTCCCCCCAGCAAAGGGTATGTCCCGATGACTCGGGCCTTTCAGCCTTGGTGATGCCTTCTCTCTTCTGCTCTTCCTCCCAGGTCCTCATCCCCACGACCCGATGCAATTCCCACAGGGAGAACATCCAGGGCCAGCTCAAGGCCCGCACGCCAGGCATCTACATGCTCATCTTTGACAACACCTTTTCCAGGTAGGGGCCACCTCGTTCATCAGCGGCCAGGTCAGCCACCTGCCGCCTGGTCTCAAGAACAGAGATGGACATTGCAAAGATTATTTCATGATCGTTTAATTTATCAGTAAACAGTCCTCTGATTTTAGACCGCTGTGCCATGTGTGTTGTGACGCACAGGCTGATGCAGAGGCTTAGCGTGTGCTGGGTGTCCCCGGCCCTCTGCTCTTAGTGACTCACTGAAGGCCCACAGCATCCTCATGCAACAGGGACCATCTTTCTCCTCATGTTACCGCTAAGGTACTGAGGACCAGAGGGATAAAAGAGTGACACTCCCAAGTCACACAGCTCGTGATGGAGCTGGATTTGAACCTGGGTGGCCTAGCTCCAGACTCTAGACCCAACTGGCATGCTCTTCAGCCTATCTGTGATGCAGGTTCTCACTGCTCAGCCCACAGAGGGCCTCAGCAAGTTCAGCGGGAAGGTGGGATCGGGGTGGGGCGGGGGTGGTGGGTGGGTGGATGAATGGATAGATGGATGGATGGCAGGTGGAGAACGGGTGGGTGAATAGGTGGGTGAATGAGACAGAAATAATAGAAGGAAGGCTAAAGCTGGAGCTGAACATGATGAGGACTGTAAGGCAAGCCCCTGGGCCTTCTTGTCACAGGCTTGGGAACGCCGTGTGTTATGTCTGGGGAGCACTGTATCAAAGCACCAGGTCCAGCCCCAGGAGTGTGGGGCTTGGGGCAGGAGGAAGGCAACGTAGGGAGAGGAGGCCGGAGGGGTGGCCAAGGAAGGAAGTGGGAGAGGGGACCAGTGTTCGTAGAGCATCTGCCATGAGCCAGGACTCACGGAGACATGAGACAGTGGAGCTTAAGGATGCTGGCACCCGGCCCTCTGACGTCTTCTGGCTTGAGCACAAGCCCTTAAATGGGGCTGCCTCTTCTACGAGACCCGCCTGGCTAGCACCCAGCCACGTCCTCTCTGAGTGTGGCCCCAAACTGATGGCCACATCCCCCCAGGCGGGCAGCCTTCCCGATTCACTTGGCTTTGAGCAGAATAAGTTAACACACTAGCGAAAAGCTCTGCCATCCGCTTACCACGTTCAGGCCTTGAACTTTGAGGGCTGTAGCCAGGGGCATCCGCCAAAGAAGAGGTTAAGAGGATGAGCTCCCCACCGTGCCCTCTGCCCTCTCCCACACGTTCACCTGAACGTGAACTCTCCTTGAGTTAGCAGGACTCATGGGCTCAGGCCCAGTGCGTCCAGGGAGCTGCCTTCAGAGACGGCTCAGCCCCTGAGTGGGTGGGGGTCAGCCGGGCACAGGCGCCGCCCTTCCCTCTTGGGCCCTGGTTGAGCCCCAGTTCCCTATGCAGCAGCAGTGAGCATTGTCACTACCTCCCTGAGCCCCACTGCAGGTTGACAGGCTGCGGAGAGATGCTGAGGGTAGAGCGTGGTCCCAAGCCGGCTCCCAGTTATCGCTACAGGTGCTGTGGTGCTGTGACAGACTCTGGCCGTGGCCCACTGAGGCCGTCTCAGGGGCCTGTCGAGCTTCCCAAAGGTGGATGCAACACAGTGCGAGATGCTGGGCCAGGAGGAGGGCTGTACTCGCCACCACCGGGGTCCTCACTGCCCGCCGCGTCCACGCACCCTGCGGTGCCGCCCGCCCAGGCGCCCGAGGCCCCGAGGCCCCCAGGGCTTTGCAGAGCAGCAGGGAAAGGGCGGGGTGGCTCACAGCGTCAGACGAACAGCCACTCCTGCACCCAAGCCGCAGGAAACACCACGGTGATGTCCCAAGAGCCCCCGGTTCTCTGCAGGGAGAGGACGCTACTGGACAGACCGGAAATGGGGCTCAGGGCCTGGGAGCGTCCACGTCCCCCGCGAGGAGCCCAGACCTCCGAGCAGCGCGTTCCCCACCAGGCCCCCCAGCCAGCCACCGCGGAGGCCCGAGCAGCCGCCATTGCGCTCCGCCTGCGGGCTCTCGGGGTGACCCCTCGTGACCCCTCCTCTCCCCTTTCTGTCTCCTCAGGTTCGTCTCCAAGAAGGTGTTTTATCACTTGACAGTTGACCGGCCTGTGATCTACGATGGGAGTGATTTCCCGTAGCCCCGGGCACCCTCCCGAGTGTTAGAAGCTCCACTTTATCCACAGGAAACACTACCCCACCCCCACCCCTTACCCACATCACATCAAACACTAAAAAAAAAACCCCAAAAAACAAGAAAAAGCAGCCACTCCAAAGCGGATCGACTGTGACACTGGGCGACAGGCCCTCGGCTGCTCCGAGTGCTGTCACCTCGCACGGTGCACTGGGGGCTCCAGCAGCGTTCCCATCGGTTGGGCCCGGCTGCCCTCACACCCACGGGCGCCCGCCGAGGGGCTGAGCGCTGACGAGGCCACCGGCCTCTCCTGCGGGCACAGTTGGTTCTAAGCCCCCTGTGCAGCATGTCCAGCAAGGCCGGCAACGGCAGCACCTTCCGCTCCGCTCAGCCCAGGCCTGGGCACCCTGAGTGACCGCGAGCAGGGTGCCCCGGCCAGACCTTGGCGAGGCCTCCAGGTCCTCCCAGGGAAAGGAGCAGGGCCAGCGTGAGGGTCAGGGCGCCCGGGCCCTCCTGGGGTCTCGGCCAGCCGCCTCCCGTCGTTCCTGTCCCTCCTGCCCCAGTCTGCGGCTGCTCCAGCCTCAGCCATTTCACAGGGGCCTCAGGGTGCACCTTCCCCCGGCCCTTCTCTCTGGGGGAGGTTCTGTCCTCAGCCAGGCCTCTCCGCTGCTCAGACGTCGCCCTAAGAATCAGCACGGAGCATCATCCAGGAGGCAGGAGCCCCCGTGCTGGGTCCAGGAGCTGACGCCAAGAGGCTGGCTCACAGCGAGGCCACGCCTTGGGGCGCCGTTCCCCAGCTGGGGGCCTGTCTTTGCTCACGTGAGAGCTGCTGCCTCACCTGCAGACACCTTTACTCATGGTCAGAATGAGGGTGAGAACCACTTTCAAAAACGAGCCTTTCAACAAAAATCTTTGGTACCTCAAGTGTAAACGGGCGCCATTCATGAACCTGCTCCCCGCTCACCTTTTGGTCCCCTCCCCGCCTGCCAGGCTCCCCAGCACCCTGTCGCCCACTGCGTGCTGCTCCACCCGCACCCGGTGCCATCTCCCTTGGGGGCAGACAAGGCCTGTTTCTGGACAAGGAGATAATCTTGTTCTCCGTGGCCCCTTCCCCCGCCACAGAGCTCACCTTTGACAGCCTCTTTGTCCCTTGTTCACAGAGGCCAGCCGCATACAGCCAGGGTTCTGGTCCTTCCACAGGTGAGCATGTGATGAAGTGGCCCGCTTTGGCCGGGAGCGAGGGAGAGCACGGGGCAGGGGTCTGCGGGTCTGGTGCTTGGCTTGGGTGGTCCTGCAGCCAGCCTGGTGACCCAGTCAGGTCCCACCACCTCAGGCTTCATGTTGTCATTGCAAACCTGTTCTGACTGGTTTGGAGAGCTGGACACTGGGTCAGGGACCCCGGCTAAATCCAGCACAGCCCCCCCCCACCCACCGTGCTCCAGCAGAGGACTCTCGAGGGGCAGGCAGAGGTGACGTCTGCAGTAGACTCAGCTCTTGTGTAAGCCAGAGGCTTGGGTACTTCCAGGCACCGGGATTGGTGAACAGAACCTTCCAAAGAGAAGCTGGATCTCGTGCTCTCTTTCCTCGGAATGGCAGCCTCTGGCAGACCCCGTCAGGGTCTCTAGCATCTCCCACCGGCCAAGGCCCTGGTGGTGCTCAGTACCAGAACTGAAAACAGCCAAGCCCCCAGAGACTCCCTAGCCACTGCTTGTCCCCACAGGCATGCCACACAGCCTGAGGGTGGTCCCAGAGCAAATTATCCTGTCTTTGAATCCACCCGCCCCCTAGGAAAGAATAATCAAGTAGCTGCTTCACCACATGAAAGAAACTTAACAGAAGAGAACCCGGAGCATCGGGGAATCTCGTTTGGAGTGCTTAGCTTTCCCAGGTGCTGTGGAGGCTGGCGCAGCTGGTGGCCTGCCGGTGGCATCCCGGCCACCTGCAGCCAGAGCCCTCTAGTGAGTGGCTGGTATGTTTCATCCAAGACCCGAGCTGGACCTCTGTCACTTGGCCCAGCAGGGGACCTGCGGCAGCTTTAAAAGCCACTTGGCTCACGGGCCCAGCGCCACTGCTCCGGGAGAGCAGGGGACACTGGTGCGCGCCCCTTGGTGCTGGCTGCTGTCGTGCAGACAGGCCTTCGCCATGCTCAGAGGACTGCCCCGTGCCCGCAGTGCCGTCCCGCCTCTGGCGTGTCTAGTTTTTGTCCTGGATGAACTCCTGTCCCTCCTTACTTTGCTGTGCGAGCTCGAGTTTGCGGTGCTTTGCAGGTAGGGGGCGTCTCAGCCTGCTGAAGTGTGGCTTGTCTAAGTAGCTTATTTAAAGAGGCTCCCAGCTTTACTGAGATTTGGAGGTCGGGGTACTTTAAAAACAATGCACATGACAATGAGGAACAGCTCAATGGCAGTCGCCCGGCCAGCAGATAGAATCACAGTAGGAATCAACAAGAAGGAAACACCCTTGGGATCCCAGATCACTATTTAAAAAGCAAAAATCCAAAGAAAATAAAAACAAAAAAACAGCAGCGCCTTGATGGCCCAGCTCTCTGAATAACAGCCGCTCAGTGCCGAGTCTGGCCGCCTCGCTCAGCCCAGCCACCAATCAGGTGGTCTCTGTCAGGCAGGCTTGTCCCCAACAAGGACGGGTGTTCTAAGGCAAAGTGTGGCCTCTGCAGAGCCACGGCCGGAGCCCACTGGACTCCAGGAAGAGGCCAAGAACTTCTTGAGCAGGAATCAAATCGAAAAACCCCACAGGGTGCAGAGAGTAGAATTGATAAGCCCTGTGTTATAACTCAAAGATCGGGGGAGGTGGGGGGTCCTTCTGAACTATAGTCGTCACCCACCTGAAGTGATGGAGCCATTCCAGATCACGTGAAAGGAAATCCCTGTCTGGGGATGAAATCTTAGAGTCTGTGTCTTTTGACTCTTCTGCTTAGAAGTCCGAGAGAGTTTTGTAAGAGTTTCGTTTGTAAAAGTCCACGTTGGCGATTGCATGTGAGGCCATTTGTGGTCCTTGGAGCCAGGAGACTGCGGAGTCAGCCATTCGTGTTGACAGAGCACCCAAAAGATACTTTCTAGTGAACCTTGGGTGACTTTTTCTCATTTTATCGTGATTCTTCCAAGGAACCAGGAAAGACAGAATAATTGCCTTTTTTCTCTTAAGTACTTTTTCAAAATAATGAAGTAGGCCTTTCCACTTCCGGCGTTTCTGATAAAAGGGCTGCTGGACCCCTGGGCTGGTGTTATCCAGAGACGCTGCTGCCCCCGGTGGCTGCGGAGCACACCCAGGCCCCGCCGGGTGGCTTCCCATTGGGACTGCACTTTAATCGACTAACCCTCAATTCTCGCGGCCTTACGGGATAGTGGATCTGGGAACCCACCTCATTCTTATCTGCCAAAGAATTACCAGAAGCACATCAGATGCCAACACCCGCTCACACGGCAGGGGTGGGAAACTCTGTATCCCAAAACGTATTTCTTTATGGCATCTGCTGCACCCTTTGGAAATGTTTTATTTCTAACCTCAGGATTTAAATAAACACTATGACATTGAGAGTGGTGTCATCTTTCGTTTCCTTGGGACGGAAGGCACTGATGAGGTCGTCCAGACCGGGTTCCGAGCTGAGCTGCCCTACTGGGAGACAGTCTGTATCGAGGCTTTTTGGAAGGGCCGGAGCCGGGTGCGTCCTGGGGGTCGCCACACAGCTGACGTCTGGGGACATCCGATCGACTCCGAGGCCACCGTGCAGACCTGCCTAAGCCAAGGCTTCCTGCAGCCCACCACCCTCACCGGATGAGTCGTGGGGCGAGGCGAAGGTCACGGGTGGCTCAACCCGGATCAGTCCATCTGCGGCACGAAGCTGGGCGAGGCGGCCGGCGGAGGGAGGAGGCCACGCCCCATCGCACCTGGCACGGCTCCTGCCGGGTCAGCGCTGCAGTGGCATGTCCCCATCACTCCCGGACCGGTCAGGCCGAGCTCCTGCTGGGGACTCACACCCCAGCCCCCTGCGTCTGACACCCTCCCAGGCCCTCCCTCCACCTCCCTCCCTCCAGCCCTCGCGCCCCCATGGTCATCTGCAGCCACGTTCTCCCTCACGCGCATGGACTGGGCTTCTTCATCCTCGGCCACTCCTTTCCCTCCCCTACGGCATCAGTGCCGCCAGACAAAGAGTGACCAACAGTTACTGAGCCCGTAGGGACACTGGTCAGTCCCAATGCCCGGTCACCTATACGCCATCGACAATTCCACTGGCCAACTTGACAAGGGACAAAAGCTCCTGGAAATCCCATGGCAGAGAAGGGCCAAGGACAAGCCTAGGATGAGGTTGGGGAGGGTGGGGGTGAGCTAAGTGACCCCCCATCCTCCCCTCTGCACCCCCTCTTTATTAATGATGTCCTGAAACCAGTCCTCATACTGTCCAGTGACCAGCTTGAAGCAACGAAAGACTGATCCATCCAAGTATCCAAAACAGCACAGCGGAAGGATTTCTCTGCAGAGGCTTGGTGGCCTCTTGGACTGGGGTGGGAACGGGAACGTACTAAGACACGTAGACGTGCCTGCTGCGTCCGGGGATGGGACTCGGGGGGATCTCCATGTCAGGACCCCCGTCGCCCTTCCCCCCACATGCTAACACTGAGCAGCCTCCCCTCCCCCGGAGGCCAGTCAACTTCCTGTTTTCCAAGCCGCAGACCCAGAGTCCTGGCTGGACTCGGTGCTGCAGGCCCCACCCTCCCACTCCCCCACCTCCCCCACCCCCCCACCCCCTCCCACTCCCCCACCCCCCCCACCCCGCCAACGCATGGAGGGACCGCGCTTCTTCCGGCCACGGCCCCGTGGTGCTGGAGGATGCCATCCCCCAGGTGACTCAGAGGGATACTCGGCAGGGTCACCCCTTTCGGTTTGAAGATGCGTGGGAAAAATCTGGTGAGAGCAGCTCACCGCCCACACACACCTGAAAAGCAAATAGATGGGGAAAACTCGCCGAGATGAGAAAACGGACTTTTTGTTTGAGGGAGCAGTTGAGGCCGAAGCCATTCAGAACGGGGGCGGGGGGGGCGGGGAGAGCATAGCTGTTACGAAAGCCCTTCGAAGTGGGTTGGGGTGAAGTAAAGGTCAGCCTTGCACTTTTCCCACACCCGCTGGTTCTGAAGAAAGATGGTCGGGCTGAGCAGCTGTGTGACGGCCCACCTCGGGCCTCTGATGCGCGTCCTCGCCCTCCCCCGTCTCCGAGCTCTGTGGGAGACCAGAGACCCGTGCGGTTTCCTCACACTGTCTGGCCCGCAGGCCCTGAGGTGATCTCAGAGTTTGCAGCCCCATCTGAAGCCTGGAACGAACTAAGTCATCTTAGCTAAAAAAGGGAGCCCAGCGAGACAGGCCTCAGACAGGCCTCACCCCCTAAGATGCGCGGGTGGGTGTCCCTGTCCGAAAGAAAGCCTCACTTCCTGACTGGGTTTGGCTTCGGACCTGTGGCCTCATGGAATTGTCAAAGAGAAAGGGATCTCAGGAGAGTCCTCCCCCGCCCCCCGCCCCCGGCTCTCTGCTCCCCAGGAAGCTGACTGAGCAGGGAAGGGAAGGCCAGCACTCCTGCACGGCCCACACTTGTCTGCCGGGTTGGTGGGGCAGGCGCTGTCCTCTCCCTGGTTGGAAGGGAAAGTGGGTGGGGGGGGGTCGTGAGGACAGGAGAGCAAAGCAGGGGTGAGAAAGGAGGGTGAGTGGGAAGGGCCTTTCTGGAGGCTTCGAGGAGGGCTGGGCCGGAGGCGAGGTGAGCTGAGGTCTCCTTTCTCACTGGAAGAGGCAGCAGGGGAGAAGTGGCCGTGCTGGTGTGCAGGCACCTGGACCGTTTACCAAACACACCACGGGCAGCGACCGCAGACGGAGAGGATAACCCAGTTTGTTCCTCTGACTCCGAAGCTGGCAGAAGGCCTTGGATGCTCTCACAGAAGGGGACGGGGAGTGGCAGCACCATCAGTCCCCCCCAGAGGCCAAAGATGCTGGAGGGTTAACGCGATGGCAGGTGTGGCCTCCTTCTCCCTGTGTCCCTTTCTATGCCGCAGAATCAGTTTTGTTACCTGGCAGTTTAACTTTTACATTTCGCACTCATTTCTACAAAGAACAAATTCACATCAGTTTATGGCTATCTCAATTTCCCATAAACAGCCAAATGCCCCGTTCTTAGAAGCCCGAGTCATACGTTGTTAATCGGTCCCTACGTTCGCCAGAGAGGTCAGCCACTCGACAGGAAGCATGAGAGCATGAGGCCGGGAAGGGAGGGCCCGGGGCAAGCCACAGTCTGGTCACGGCTCCCGCTCCCCTGGTCAGGGGCCACCCACCCTCCGGACCCAGGGTCTACGCAAGAAGCGAGCCACGCCTAGAGTCCACGGTGCGACTTGACCACTGAAACAAGAGTGCTTGAACCCCAACTGGAGAGAAAAGGATGGAACGGAGCACCCGGGAGCTCTGATTATGGTCTCAGAAAGACGTGAAGTCAACTGCTGGTGCCACTACCTACGAGCTATGGCTTAGGGCAAGTGATCGAGCCACTCTCTGCCTCAGTTTCTCCATCTGTTCATTGGGAGACATAACAATGGAACCAAATATTTGAGGTTGGGGGTGTTGATTCATTTAGCACACATTTATTCAATGTCTGTCATCGCGAGGCACATTATAGGTCCTGGCAGAGGGGCACCACGTTCAACGGGGTGCAGGGGGCCAGGGGGCAGGGAAGATCTGGAGGAGAAGGTGGTGTTCGAGCAAAGACCGAAGGAGCTGAGGAGGAAGCGCGTGGCTGCCGGAGATCCGGACAGAGAGCTGCCTGGAGCATCGCAGCAAGAACTGTCTGTCACCTCGTCTAGCCCTTTCGGGACAAGGGTGAGGGAAGACGGAAAGCCACCACCCGAGGGGTTCCCAGGCTTGGACACAGTGTCCTTGGACCTGCGCACGCACACACCTGCCTGTGTTTGGGGAGGAACCTGGGAGAGGACGCAGGTAGGAACCTCTCGACGTGGTGAGGATGATCACATTATCCCATGCTGGTACACCCTTGTGGCCCGCTTTTGAGGAGGGGTCAACGGGGCCTCAGCTGTCACATGTCATCACTTCGTTTCCACGCAGTGGCATCTGAAGGAGTGCTGGCTGTCCCGTCCATCTTTGCATTGCCTGGTACTCGGCCTGGTGCTTGGCAAATTGTTGCTGGACCCTCCAAAGCGATGGCTGGTTTGTCCGACCATGTCGGGCAAGGCAGGATGGCACCGTGGGCAAACGCCAAGGCTCGAGGGCCAAACACACCCCAGTTCATGTCTTTGCCTTTCCAATTACCAACTGCATGACCTTGGGTGAGTTACTTAATGTCCCAAAGGCTCCGTTCCTTCACCTGTAAAATGGGGTTTTAATCACAGTATCTGCCTGGCACAGAGTCAACAGGCCAGGGAGAGTGGCTGCAGGGTCCTAAGGCAGACCGCATGCACCGCACACCACGGGCCCTGGCCTGCAGCTGCTGCTCACGGAGACCTCTGCTGGTCGCATGAAGGCCAGACAGGGCCTGTGTCCCCGGCCCCCTGAGATGAGTTCTGTCACTGATGTTCACCACGCTACATAGCTCCTGGACGCCCTGTGCTCTTTACCCGTCGGGCTCTTGGAATTGGCAGCCCTGGCAAAAAGACGGTTGCAGGCTGACTCTCTCTAGGAGCAGATGCTGAGCTGGGGTTTGGGGCGTGAGGCATTCATTAGGAATAAACACCCATGAAGGGAAGCGAGAGGAAGCAGGGTTGGGCAGCGGGGGGAATCGGACTGCGTTGGAAACCCCACAGACCCCGGCCCGCCGGGCAGGAAGCTCTGGAGCAGACGCTGCCCTTCAGAGACCCGCCCCCCTCCAGCCGGCATTCTCTATCTTTGTCAGGCACTGGGTGCAGGTGGCCTTGGGGGACACGACTCTGGCCAAGCCGGCTCTCTGCAGCAGAGGCAGACCTTGAAGGGACTAGCAGCTGGAGATGTGCACGACAGCATTCCCTACAGGTTATTTCTTAAAGGGAGATGTGGTGGTGCATCTCCAACGGACCACGGACAGTTTTTACTCAGCCTGTGGAACCAAAATCGAGCGTAACGAATAAGTATGTCAAGAGGGGAGAGGGACTCATAGGGAGTCCCATGTTGGAGGGAGACATTTGCATTGTCTTTCACCGGTTTTTACACTATAAAAATCAAAGAAATTCATTGAAAGGGAAAATGATGGCGCTCCTGACATCTTTTTTCCAACTGACGTGCATTAGCCAAAGTCGTATTTACCTCTAAACTCCCACCGCAGTGTGACATCACAGTGTGGTTGGAGTAACTCTAGGCTGAGAGTAGATTCAACAGCACAATCACGGCTCGCCCTCCTCGTTCCATTCCCCCCCCCGCATCTTCACCTCCACCGGGACCCCCACGACAAGCAGCACCAGGACCACAGCATGGGCACAGAATGGAAAAGCCAGACTCAGCTGTTTCTTCCCACCCAGCTGCACGATGTTACTGTGGTTTGGCACATGCTTGCTTGTTGCTTATCCTTCGAAGCTCCTCAAACGATGTCTGGGTTTTCTGCTGGAACTAGTGGCCATACAGATGGCTCTGTCCATAGCCTGGCCTCGGAGAGGCCACCCTTCCCTTGACCGTAAGCGGTGCTTGTCATCCGGGGCCCACGTTCATGTGCTGGCTCCAGGCCAGTGCCGATTTGCCGCCAACCGCCCACCCATGGGACGGGTTAGCGAGGCCTTTGGATCACCCCCTTGCTTTCCTCGTTGCTCGCCATTTCCTGCTCACTGTCTCCCTGGCACGTAGTTTAGAAGTGGGCAAGAGAAGGAGAAGAATGTGGCAGAGTCCAGTGCTTTTCTGTCACCTTCAGAAGGGATGGCCGGGGACCTGAGCCCGCGGTGATTCTCAGCACTCTGGGGAACGCGGGACGGCCCCTGGAACACGTGAAAAAGCGGGGTTCCTGGTGTTGCCCCCAATCATTCTCCTTGCGAAGTCCATTGGGCTAACTGGGAAAACCCTGGGGAGTAAGCTTGACCAGAGGAGAGAGGTATTTTGGAGATTTTATTTCCTTATTTAAATCTCTTACCCTTCATACGTTGAATATGGCTATTTGATCTGTAAGTACATATTTAAAATACAGAGAGAGGGCGAAGAAGAAAGTAACCAGTAATGGACATTTTAAATATACATGAAAAAGCACCTTTCCAATAAGAAATGTTTTCAAATGTGATAAATTTGCCAAACAGTGAAAAGAAAGACACAAAGCAAAAAACAAAAAAAAAACAAAAACAAAAAAAAGAAAAACAAAACTGCATTGCCCTTTTTATTTCAGCCTAATCTCTAAGTTGAAAGCGTGTGAACGTGTTGGTCCCGCATACAGTAAGAAAGGAGGAGCGTGGAGACCGAAACCCTTCCAGCAGCCTCGAAAACAGGAAAGGCCGCCAGGAGCACCCCATTGCGCAGGGAGGAAAGTGGACCATCCAACAAGCCACGCGGCGGCGCGAGCCCACAGCCCAGCCGCGGCGGGTCCCGCCAACTCAGGCTCCTCGTCACCCTGCACAGGCCAAGAGGGCCGCTCCCATGACACCAGCGGCCACGCTGAATCCTCACCCCAGTCGACCCTGCGGCCAGGTGTGGGGTCACGGAAGTTCCCGCAAGACACAGGAATGAATGAGCTGGAAGCCAACAGAGTCTGGTACGGTCAGCAGCCCGGGGACTCACTGACCAGCCCTGCAGAGTTTCAAAATGGGAACAAGGACCCACCCGGGCTTAGAACAGATCAAGGAGACCTGAGGGGAATTAGATCTGTGGTTGTTTGGAAAGATTCTAGATCAAGAAACTCTAAGATCTGGTCTATGGCCATGCCACCCTAAACGTGCCTGATCTCGTCCGATCTCGGAAGCTAAGCAGGGTCGGGCCTGGTTAGTACTTGGATGGGAGACCACCTAGGAAGACCAGGTGCCGTAGGCGTAAAAAGTAAAAAGTAAAAAAGGAATCCATAAGACCTGGCATGGGTATCTGCCCCAAAACCAGGGCAGAGATTCCCCAAAGATGGACGTTTTCACGCGACCTTGTGATCTTGTGCTTTTGTGGATGACAGCAATGGCCAGTGCATCTGTGTTTCCTTTCGGAAGACGTGGCGTCAGAACTGAAGCCACAGCAACCCACAGCACACTGAGAAGCTCAGATGCCGCCTCCAGTGGTCAGCTGCATCAGTGCCGGGGCCGGCGGCACTGGGTAGTCCTCCATGCTGTTCGTTAGTCCTTTGAAAACTCCAGGCATTGCAGCCAGGAGCCGGTCCACAGTCTCCTGAGATGTCCAGTCAAATCTGAAAACTCCGACATGGCAAATTCTGACTCGAAATACTAATGTTCGAATCCATCCCTTTCTGAGTATTCCTTTCTCTTTCTCACTTCCTTTTATTTGGGTTTCCCTACTCCGACATGGCAAATTCTGACTTGAAATACTAATGTTCGAATCCATCCCTTTCTGAGTATTCCTTTCTCTTTCTCACTTCCTTTTATTTGGGTTTCCCTCTGGCTCCATCAGTATCTGCATTTCTTATCACTTTCAGAAGGACCACCCACCTCGGAGGGAGGAGCTCTCAAAGGGACAGAGCTCCTGAGGTGGTGTCCAGGAGCATAGATGACAGCTTCAAGCTACCCTCTCTCCTCGTGAAGGAGACCCACTGAGCCTGGCTGATGCAACCCAAGTTCTTCAGGGTTTTCACCAGATCCCGGCGGAATCTCTCCCCGACAAAAACGTAGAGAACGGGGTTCAGGCAACTGTGGAAAAAGGCAATGGTTTGAGTGACCTGGAAACAGATGTCGATGTTGGTGGAAATGGCGCAGTTCGAGATGAACGTGGTGTAGGCGTCGATGGTCTGCACCAACAGAATGCAGTTGTAGGGAAATTGAGATAAGACGAAGACAGTAAGGACGGTGACGGTCACCCTTAGGGCCTTGTGCTTGGGCGACTTCTTGGCTTGGATCAGAGTGTGGATGATGATGGTGTAGCAGCAAGCCATGACCACGAAGGGAAGGAAGAACCCCAGTATCACCTTCAGGGTCAAGACAGTC
Organism: Eonycteris spelaea; assembly: GCA_003508835.1. Lineage (NCBI taxonomy): Eukaryota > Metazoa > Chordata > Mammalia > Chiroptera > Pteropodidae > Eonycteris > Eonycteris spelaea. The sequence goes on along the minus strand of PUFA01000145.1, from coordinate 402,681 downwards.
GACTTCAGCTTGGTACTCTCGTCATGGGGATAAACCATGGTGCAGACGGTGATGTTGGATTCCCTCTTGACTTGGCTGTATAGGATTTCTGGGATGCAGAGCATGGCCGCCATCACCCAGACCGTAAAGCAAACCATTTTGCTGTACAGAAGCCTTTTCTGCCTCCAGGTCTGCGCTTTCGTGGCCTGAGCGATGGCGATGTACCTGTCCACGCTGATGCACATGATGAGCAGCACGCAGCTGTAGAAGTTCATCTTGTACGTGCTGTTGACCACTTTGCACATGAAGGTTTGGAATTTCCACTGGTCGGCAGCGGCGATGGCCCAGAAGGGAAGGGTGACGAGAAAGAGGAGGTCAGCGATCGCCAGATTCAGAAGGAACATGTCGGTCATGGTCTTCACTCGCGTGCAGTACCAGTAGACAAGGATGACCAGGCTGTTGCCCAAGGTGCCCACGATGAACACGAGCCAGTACAGCGGCGGGAGGAAGTAGCTCGCAAACTGCCTGACATTGTTTTTCTTACAGAAGAAGTCTATGAAGTTGAAGTTCATGTAGTCATCCACGGAAGATGTGGAGTCAAAGCCGTAGTCCTCAGACAGGTTAGGGGCAAGGCTCTGCAAGGAGACACGAGGTGGCGTTAGGTCAAAGAGGCATGGACCACTTGGTGCTTCTGGTCCCAAAAGTCTACAATGACAAAGAAATATCTGTAGAAAGTAGGACTTGGATCCATCTGCCTGGATCGTAACAGATTCATTTATCCAACAAATGTTTACTGAGCATCTACAACCTGGCAGGTACTACATACCTGCGAAGATACAGTGGCAAATAAGTCAGACACGGTTCCTGATGTCACGGAAGGAACATACAGGGCGTGAACAATTATATAACGCATGGCAGGTGGGGTGGGACCCCTTCAGGACCACCAATGGGCACAAACTTCTATCAGACTCTGTCAATGATTTTGATTGTCCTGTCTCTCTCCTCTACCCTCTGCAAAAGGTCCTCAGAGGCTTTAAACTCTTCTGGGTACAATCTTGTGGTGTTTTCTGAAAGCTGTGGTTCCCCTGCTTCAGAAGCACCAACACACACACACACACACACACGAACAGGTGCGTGTGCACACACATATACATGTATGTGCACACATGCATACACGCTCACGTACGGGCACATGCCCAACACCAGGACAGGCTACGTAACTTTCAGAATCCCTTGTTCAAAATTTGTTAAGAATTTCAAGACGGCGGAGCATTAAATCATGCAAGTGGCACTTCTAAGTACAGGGGTGCAACTGTGCACGTCGAACAGACACCCAGAAAGCTGGCCCTCACAAGCACACACACACAAATAAGAGCACATACAATTCATGCATAGATTTGCATGCACACATATGTACAAACATGCCTACCCTCACGCTCACAATTACGTACACACATATTCACTCATACACATACCTGCACACTATGCAGACACATGCACACACGCTCTCACGATGCACATTCGCAGGCACACACACCACACACACACACACACACACACACACACCTCTCATTACAGTTTCTGTGGCTTCCTGGCCCAGAAGCCATTCTAGAACTCCTGCAAGAGGAAGGGGAAATAATAAGGGCCGAAGGTCAGAACCCTGAGACATGAGCCCTGGAGTCAAACCTGCGCCAGGACGGAGGGAGGAGAGAGCCGCCGGCATGGAAGGGAAGGGCAGTCCCACATCAAGCCCCCGCTCAGGCACGCACGTCCTCAGACGTTCTCAGTTCCCATCGGCCCCGCCCCTCAGCCGGGCTCCCAAATCCCACCAGGGACCAGAGCCCCACTCCCTGGCCCTGCCCGAGGCTCGGTCCTCCCCGAGGCTCATCATCGCTGCCTTGATTTCTCCTCAGGCAAATGCAGCAGTTGTTCAATTCATCTGCATGCGTTTGGCCTAGACGTAACCTCAAGTCCATGATAGGTTTTTATTTTGTTTTAAATATTAAATATTTAAGTCTAAATGTTTATTTTACATATTTAATTAGTCATAGCGAACTAATAAAAAGTCCTCTACCAGACTTCTGTTCGCTGGGTTCTCCTGTCTATACACATTGTAATTTCCAGCGACTTCTAATGGCGTTGACCAACATTTCCCAAACCACATTCGGGTGGAGCACTCGTGGTTATTAGACTATATTGCCCTCTTTGAAATTCACAATACTCATGAGCATGTTAAAGGCTCTAAAAAGTCCTGCAGAACTTTTTTTTTTATTTTAACCACACATTAGAACAGTGAAGGTTGTGCAAAGTCCTTCAAATCTGTTGAATTTTGTTCAACAATGCTTCCTGAACTTATCTGAGCATGGAACCCGTTGTATGTGTTTGCTGAGCGCTTATTGAGACATCAGGACGCACCGAGCTGACTGATTGGGCAGGAAGTCGTCGTCTGCTGAATTCTGAAGTTTACACGGGAGCTAAGATTTGGGCCCTGGCTGGCAGAAAGTGCCAGGAGGACCTCAGAGAGAACACCCAAGGTAACTTGAACGAGAACCAGGAAAATCGGGAATCTATTCCTGACTCTACCCTAGTGTGTGACCAAGAGAGAGTCCTATTGCAAAGAGAGAGACTCCGGGGGAAGGGATCCGGGAGACGGCTGCTCAGGACACGGCACTAGAAAGACTCGTTGCTGGGAAGAGCCGAGGAAAACTCGCTATTCTTCATGTGCTTCGTCTCCAGGCCTGGCTGATTCATCCTCAGTTGACATTTATTGGTTTCTGTTCTAGCTTTGGCTGTTGTCTGTCTGGGGAGGACAGGTCTCATGGGTGACACATACTTTAGCGACTGAGGGAAAGATGACATTTTGGAGGAAAGTGGGTAAAGACATGCAGACAAGCAGATATCGAGTGTGAATCCACACGATGAGCAAGCGTGAAACTGCTTTGCTGGAGGTTTTGTTATTTTACACTGTGGGGCCGAAGAGCTTTGACAGACTCTCGCATGAGCCTGAGCCCAATGCTGTGAGGTAAGGAGGCAAACACCATCCCCGCTCACAGATGCAGCCCAGAGGGCATTGTAGAAGAGACCTCGAGCAGTCTCAGTGTCCCAAGAGACCAGCTTCCTCCACTGTCCTGTGAGCGGGCCCAAGAGGAGCCCTGGAACGAACGAGGACTCTGTCCGGCTTGAAGCACAAGGAGCGTGTTTTCTCGGGTGGGGTTTGGAGGGCCCAGTGCCTCAGCATAGAATGATATTTAGTTATGGCACCTCCCCCCCTCCCCGGGCGCATTTAAAAAGTGACTTGATTCACACATAAAAATTTATATAAATTTTGTCCTGAAGACCAAGGTAAGCCTATACGATCCTTACAAGCTCCCAGCTTTGGCCATCTCCATGAGCATAGCAGAGCAAGAGTTGACATCCCAGGCTGGGGAACCCTGGACAGAGGTGTCCTGCCTGTGTCGGGACTATACGCATAGCTGTGTGCGTGCCTGATGGGTAAATATCCTTTGGATTGCAGACACAGGAGCCTTTGAAAATCTCCCAGCAAATGTCAACATCAATACTTATTTATTCCCTACTGTTGGAGCACCGAGTGTGTGTTGGACCCAGCGCGGAGCACGTTACGTGCGTATACGTAATGCTTGAGCTTTCGGGCAGGGATAGGTCCCTCTTTCAGGCTTCCGTGAGGAATTCTGAGGTTGCAAAGCCGTTATTGCATCCTCCCTGTCCCAAGTTGTGTCCTAGAGACACCGCTCTTGCTGAAGACGCTACCTACAGAGACTCGAAACCTGGGTCACTCAGAGGAGGATCTTGAGAGAGGCTGAGTGGAAGGGTCTGAATCCACACACTGTTTACACCGCGTTCCATCCGAGGGCACACAACAGAGCCTTCTGGCTTGAGCACGCTGGATTTACTTCCCAGCAGCTACCCTGGCTTCATCGCCCGGGGTCTGCGTGGAGGCGGAATTGAAGGACTTCCCGTACAGCCCCCCCTCCACTGAGAGGAGTCCTCAAGGGGTTCGCCCGTAGAGCTGTGTCCTTCTCATTGAAATCTACCCTAGACGTTTATGTGACACTTAAATACAAAGGAGACCGGAAGGGAGGCTTCCTATCTCCTGAAGAACACACGAGGGTTTTCGTTCTCATGGAACACGTGAATATTACGACTGATCGGGATTCCCGCTTTAATTGGGAATCTCGGCCAGACTTGTAGCAGCCCAATTATAAGAAACAAACAGGATCCTTTAGACGAGGACCGTCCGAGAGACACATAAGCGAACCACGGGTGAAGTTCGCATTTTCTAGCAGCCGCATCAAAGAAGTAAAAACAGACAGGTGGAATTCCTTTAATAACGTATCTTATTTAAACCTGATATATCAAACATGTTTTTATTTTATTCTGCAAGCAATATAAAATTTATTGAGATAATGTGCGTCCTGTGTTGGGGTACTGTTTATACTCACCGGACATCTCGGACGGGGCACAAGGGCTCGATAGCCCTACATGGCTAGTGGCTGCCTCACCTTGAGGGCATCGCTTTAGGCTAAAAACCCAAGTTCTAACTCTTCTTGGTCTTTTCTACTTACTCTATCAACTTCCTCTGACCTTGTTTTAATTTATGTGGGGTTTTTTTTTCTTTCCTATTCTGTTGTACACATCCTTATAAAGTGCCTCAAATCTGGCATGGAAATAAGGTGGGTGGGGATAGAGTTGGAAAAGCCACCGTTGTCGATCGAAAATATGCTGGCCCTGCTGACCAGTTCTCTTTCCTACCTAATTAGCCTGTCTAGACATACCCTCACTGAAGGTTTCTCTTCCTATATTTCTTAGCAAATTATGTTGTTATCAGATCCCCTTGAAAAAAAACATGAGGTATTTACCAACCTGTTGTCCCCATTAGCTGAAATTTGAGCTTGTTCTAGATTCTTCTTCTGCTATGGGGAGTGGTGATTCATGAGGGCGGGGAGAGGCCCAGACCTGGTCCCGTTTTTGTGAAAACGGAACCATCTCGTACCCTGCCCGGTTTGAGGAAGTGCCAGACGCCTTCCAGGCTTGACAAACATTAGCTCTTTGGGTCTCTCTCATAAGCGATAAATAATGTCATTTGTTCCCTCATTCAACAAATATTTCCTGAGCACAGTCTACATGCCAGGCAAGGGAACAGCTTCCAAAGCTGATGATGGGAACAGAAATGGAGTGAGACGTGAGAAAGGTCCACAGCGCCTCATTCAGGCCCGCGGACGGCACGGGGTGAGGCGGGTGAGGATGTGGTTTGCCTGTCTGTGTTCAAGGCCCTAATTATAGCATCACAGCTCAGAGAGGTCCTTGCCCAGGGACATTATGGGATAGCTGTGTCACTTCCAAGGGACTACTTAGTTTGGAGACTTATATCATTTATTGGGGATAATTTTTAGCATTTGGATCCAGGAAAAAAAAAAAAAAGCACCTTACGGTCATCCACCTGAGTAAACGAGAGAATGTGTGTGGCCGCACGTCCAGTGGCCGGCCCGGAGCTCAGCAGGGTGGGCTTCCTTTTCACACAGGTTTTTGTTTCTACGCCGGCAAATTTTTTTTTTTTTTTTTTTTTTTTTTGGAAATGCAATGGATTTGAGAATGATTTTAAGATCTTAGAGACCACTGGGTCCGACCCTTCGTCTTAGAGAGGAGGAGACAGATCTCAGGATTGGAATGTTCCACCCGAAGCCCTCAGCCACTGGGCCGGAGACAGCCCCCACCCGCCTCACTCCCAAGATGGGGTACTACTCATCCCTTCGGACCCAAAGCCCTGCTCTCCACGTGCTGATATTGTCAAGCCGGCCACCGCAAATCCGAGTCACAGAGTCGGAGAGCCCAGCCAGGGGGGGCCGTCAGGTGGCCAGCCCACTTCTACCTCCTCCATGGAGTGGTGAGAACCAGAGGTCACCTTGCGGCTTCCTCGGCCCGGAGAAGCTCATCCTGGTTAAAGATCATAGAAATCCTCACCTAGTAATAAAACCCAAACTAGAATTTCCCTCTGTCATCACAACGTGCCCCAAGGTGCTTCATGTTTGCCAAGCCCTCTGCTGGGCACGGGCCACCATGTGGAGTGCTGCTCAGTCAGCAGAGATCTCACCCTGGGGAACCTCACAGAGAAAGCCTCCCCTTGCAATGGGTTCCTTCCCACACCCCGCAGGAGGCAAGACGAGGGCGCATGCGCCGTGAGGAGCCCCGGGAGCGTGGCGGTACTCACTACGACTTCTGTGGGTGTCATGGTGGGTCCGATGCGCGCTCGCTTCTGGAAAGAGACAGCAAGAGTCAAAATGAGGACTTGTACGTGAACAGCCGTAAGCACGTTAAAGATGGACATTACACGTTCAATCTGTTTGTTCTCGCGGCGGGGTGGGGGTGGGGGGAGCATCCCAGGCAGGAGCCGGAGTCCGCGTGATGCTGACGTCGAGCCCCATAGCTCCCCGCGATTCCCAAACTGCCCCGATCGATCAGTCACACCGGAGTGAGAGCGGCCTCTCCTCTGAGGACGCTTTGGGGCTTCAACATTTCCCAGCACATCCTTTTCCCATTAGCTCGTTTTCTCTGAACTCCACGTCTCTGTCTGGGTCTGTTTTGCTGCCTAATCCCCTCCTCCCCACCCCCACCCCCACCCCCACCCCTACCCTTTTTTATCAGCCAAGGGGCTCTTAAGAGTGACAAGGCAGCAGGCGACTTGGGAATGCTCTGGTCCCGACGCCGCAGAGGAGGGGCCTCTGGGTAACCAGGGGGCAGGAACACGGGGTGCGTGGCCCCTGCCAGCATCAGGGTCCCTGTCCTGGACACGCCCAGCGCCCCGGCACCTATCTGCGTGCTCCGTTAACAAGCTCAGGGAAGGGTCATAACCGGCCCTACTTTCTCTGACCCGTGACTCCAGCAGGAAAAGGAAGTCCCAGGTGAGTTTACCAAAGAAAAGGAAGTTCCAGGGCCTCGGGGCTGGCTGACCTCAATCTTGGCTATCGTTTTCATGTGTTCTGAATCTCTGTGAACCCCCAACCCCAGAGGACCAAGGGGACAACAGCTCGACCCGCTTCAAGGAAGAGGTCTGCACCCGAGCCGGGCTTGCCTTTTCCACCTCTAGTGAGTGTGTATCGAAGAAGCGGGTCCAGGGCCACACCCCAGGGTTCTAGAAGGAAACATTCTCCTTGATAAACCCACACCTGACCTGTTGGTTTCCTTTCCATAGCACGACATCCTGACACACCCGGCTTTTCTGGAAGTCCAGTGGTTTTCAAACGTCTGGTGTGGTACGACCACTTCGGGAAAACCAGTTTCTCAAAAAGTGAAGCGTTACCCTCACCCCGTGATCTCACCATCCCGCTCCTAAGACTTTACCTAAGAAACATGCAAGCACGTGTCCACACAAAGACTGGTCTACGAATGCTCGCAGCAGCTCTACTTGTAACAGCTGACTACTGGAAACAGGCCGACCGCCCACCGAGGATAATGAAAGGAGAAGTAAAACGCAAACTACCCATACGATGGAAGAGCAATGGACGACTGAGACGCACCGCCACGTGGCAAAACAATTATGCCAAGTGAAGAAGCCACGTCAGAAGTTGATACTGTGTGATTCCACTCACATAAACTTCTAGAAAATGCAAACTAATCTATAGTGACAGAAAGCAGATGAGTGATTTCTTGGTGAGAGACGGAAGCAGGGGATCGGGCAGGGCAAAGGGCAGGGAGGGTGCCGCGGTGTCTGAGGACGTCCCGCGGGTGATAAATTTGGTCGCACCGTTGATCGTGTGATGCTTTCACAGGCGTACACGTGTCAAAACGTATATTCGGCACTTTACATACTGGCAGTTGATTATAGTTGGACCACGATAAAGTGGTTGAAGCGAAGAAAAGAAAAAAAAAAGCAAAAGCAAGATCTGGTGAAAATTGGGGGGTTTTCTTCATTCCTCAGAGTCATATCTGGCCATTAACGGGCAAGGCGAAAAGCAGCCTTCACTTCCTCCTTGCAGCCTCCCTGCCGGCAGCTTCTCAAAAGTGCCTGGTGTCGTTCTAAGGGGACTGACGGCTCGGTACCAACCCATGTTTCTTTGAGATTAGACGAGACGTTAGATCACGTGTGTGTCTAGGTATCTGAGTTTCACGTACATATTTCCTGGCTCTGTCTGCTGAGATGGACCTAAAAGCAAGGACACACAGCAGAACGAGCATCTAGTGCCCAGATCTTGGTTTCTAATAGTTTTTCTGCACCAAAAAAAGAACCAGGACTCCTTGGAGAAATGCGTGATTCCAGAGCCTGGGCAGGGAAGTTACAAGTTGGAGCTGGAACTGCTCTTTGTAGCAAAAAAGCAAGGAAGTGTCCAAAGGACCAGGAGGATTTGTCAGAAGGACATAGGAGCCAACTTGGTGAGGCTCCCAGAGCCAAATCTGACGCCATTAGAGCATCTAATTAAATAACGATAGAAACCACTATAGCACATTCAATTACACGAAGATCCACAAATCCAGACTAATGAGAATAAATGAATAAATAAATTAATGAGGAGAAGAGAAAGGTAATCTTATGGTGCCAACTAATAAATCCAGAAGGAATAATGGAATTAGGAAAGCACCAACGGGTGTCAAAACTAATGGGTGAATGTTTCATGAGGAATAAGTTATTTACCTCATCTCAAAGGATCTTGCCCCAAATTACATATTGCTCATTGAGTTTATTATTCTCTCTATGCATTTTTTTCTGACTCATGCTCTAAAACAATAAAATCTTTTTAAAAAACTGCCCAGTTAAGTTTGGAAGAGTCCCAACTCAGCCCATTTAATTTTGTTACAACTTGAGGAACAGGGGGATCGGTTTTGAGATATTCGTTAGGAAACACTTCATAAATTTCTAGCACCCGTGGCTGACGTCACCCCTTTTCCATGAAGAGACTGAATATTAATCAGAAAACAAGTTCCCAAAGAAAGGAGCCACATAAAGAAGGAATGACTTTGAATATGGTTAGTTGGAGCTAGTTTTAGGTTAAGAATAGGAATTGATGATGATGATATTGGTAAGAGTTTGGGGAAAAGGCCTCCACACTGCTGTGGGGAGTGTAAATCTGTGTGATGATCTTTTGGGAGGGTAAAGCCATATCAGTCAAAATTTACAAAGCACAACAGCTCTGACTCAGCAGGTCGTCTGCTGGGAACATACCTTACTCATATTCTCACAAAAGAACATAATAAAGATACAGCTGCAGAGATATATAGTGCAGCTTTTTTTTTTTTTTTTGGCAGAACAAAAAACTAAAAACAACCTAAATACTCAAGGATTGGTAATATTCTGACATCTGTTCAATGAACCACCTGTAGTCAATGAACAGAATAAAATAGACCTCACACTGACACAAGGATGTCACCGAGATTATTGGGTAAAAATGCAAGGTGTAAGAAGTCTGTGTTGCGTGATCTTTTCAAAAAAAAAAAAAAAAACACATAAAAGGTTGTGCACTTCACTGCCGGTTAGTACTGAAACATTTTCTGGAAGGCGATTGAACAATGAGGGCCAGTGGAAAGTGAGACTTTCATTTTTTGCTAGGTTTTGTAAGCTATTTAAATGCTTAACTTTGTGCACAACATTTTATTTTAAGAGCTATCATAAAAATAACTTATCAGCTTAAAAAAAAAAAAAGAAAAGAAGAAGAAGAAGAAGAAGCCCAGTGTTCTTCCGTTTCATACACCTGTTTGCAAAAACTCGTTCAGAGGAGGAACCCAGAGCCCACTCCGGCTTGGAGAGCAACTAGCAAAAAAGAGCAAGGCTTGTAATTAAATAATCCGAGGCTACTCTGTGACTTAGAAATCCTGCACTGGCTTTTGTAAAGATTTCATCTTCCTTCCATGGTCAAGGTGTTTGCAGCTCATAGAAAACATCAAAAGAGCCAAAGAATAAGAGCCAACTATTTCCTTGTCAGAATACTTTGTGAAGACGTTATTCCACAAACCACCAAGTCTCTGGGCTTGCTTTCATTTTCTTCTTGCCTCTGAGAAGGAGAGAAAAACTGAGGGGAAAAAGCCTCCTATGACAAAACTTACTGAAAGCGAGGAACCCCACAAGGGCCTGTTGGGCGGTCACCGGCATCTGCCTCAGCGCTGCCTCAAATCACTCCCTCGCCCGCCCAGCGTGGCCTCGTTATGGACGCTGTGGCAGCACGATGGGGTCAGAAGCCAAGGCCCCCATCTGCCCCTTGGTCCGTCCCTTTCTGCCCGTGGGACCTTGGCAAGGCGCCCAGGTGCCCTTGTCTGTAAAATGGAGGTGACAGCCCCGCCTGCCCTGAGGGCTGGTTGGGAGGGTCAGGAGCAACGCCGTGCTCTGCGAGCGGCAGGCGCTCTGTGAGAAGGTCACGGGACCATCCTTCAGCCCACGGCTCTGTTATTTAACGTGCCTTGACACCTGACACATTCGCTCAGCTTAAACAGGGTGCGAGACACGATCTGTGGCTCAGAAGCTCACGTTCAAGTCCAGTAGAGATGCTGCGGCTGCAAATCCCAGCAGTGGTAAATGTCGTGACATGCTTTGGGAATTGGCACAAGGGAACTCACGTTCCCCAGCGGTGGGGAAAACCTGGGAGGACTGCACTGAGGAAGGGACATGCTTACAGGCCCTTGAAGGCTGGAGAGCCCGGGAACGTGTAATGAGAGAAATCGCAACAGCCAGAAAGCGTGAGGTGCGCTCAGGGGCCCTGGAGGCAGAGGAAAGGCAGAGAGCTGCTAATTCTCCAAAAGCGTAAAATGTACATTAGAAAAGTTGGCTTGGGATCTGTTACTCTCCAACCATTATTTTTCTATCCTCTGCTGTTCTTAAGTAGCCAACGTGAAAATTAGCCGGGAGTCGCCTTGGCATAGCAACTGCCCACGTCCACAGCCTCTGCGGCCCACAGTGGCCCAGGGAATTGTGGGTCCTCACTTTGATCTTTGTCAGGTTTGCCACGAAGTCAGGTGCCCGCCCAGCCCCCAGGCCCATGGGCACGGCCCTGGGCCCCGGGGGCTCCCCGTGGGAGCCTGCAAGAGGGGTGCATGCGCGGGGGCTTCGGAGCAGATAGACAGACATTGGAACAAAGAATCCGTCAGACTCTGAAATTGTCAGATCAGCTTCAGTTTGTTCAGCAAGGGGTGGCGGGGAGACGGGCTCCCAGGCTGCACCACATCCCAGCCCAGCCCAGCACCCGACAGGCAAGCCTGACCCCCGACGCGCCAGCCGGCTGTGGGTCAACCACCGCTAAGAACTCAAGAGCATGGTGTGTTTGAAAGGACAAAACAGCTTCGCTGATGAGCCATTTAAAAATAGAATAGCACGGCTTTTTTTTTTCTGTTTGATTATAAAGGAGTATTTTCACAATGTACAGACTATAGAATGAAGAAAATAGAAACCCATCAAACACCTCTTCCCTCATTTAGCCATTGTTAACCTTCTGAGAGGCTTCCTGTTAGATTTTTCTCTGTAACACAATCACATACACACACAGACACCTTTAACAGTAAGGAAATCAGACTACACAACTTCCATCTTGCTTTCTAATTACCAGTCTCTCCTGGACCACTTTTCACGTTAATTCCACGAGGAGCTACGTCATCTGATTGGATGGCTACCGATTATCCCATTGTCTGGATAAGTTACAATTCATTTAACCCATCACCTCCTGGTGCAAAGCTTGTTTCCAAATTTCACTGCTACAAAGAGTGCTGCCCGCCCCCCCATCCACGGGGCAATCTCTCAGACCCAAGCACCTCCTGGAGGCTTCGCTTTCCCAGCCCTGGCCAACTTCTTGTCACCTGTCCCCAGCACCTGCTTCTCCCTCCGTTAAGGTACAAATCACAGGACAGACTGCCCTGCGTGGCTGGGAGGGCCCCTCATCACTCACCCCAGCAGCCTGAGCAAGGCGCCGCCTGCTTCACCTCCGTGTTAGCTTCTAGAAAAGCGCCCGGTGCTCACGACCACTGAGCAAACGAGTGAAAGCACAGCTGAAGGACACAGGTGACACTGGGACAGCGAGGAGGAAGAGGGTGGTACTCACAGTGGAGGGCAGCGTGAGAGGCTCCAGGGGAAGGCGAGCCCACCAGCTCTGTGTCCGGGTGGAGGGGCAAGGCTTCTATGAGTTCTGTGCAAGCAGCAACCTGGTTAAAAAAACACACACACACACCAGAAGGGAAGCGAGGCCACCCCTGTGTGTCTGTGCTGTCACTGGTGGGGCGGCTCAGGAGGGTGGGGAGTAGGGAGTCACCAGCTGCAGCTCCCAGCAATCAGCAGAGTCAATGACTTGCAACCAGAAATGAAAACCCCAGAACTGCTGGGCTAAGGGAAAACCATCTTCTTTGAAGATGCTCGTGCAGACGGATCACCTTTTCCTAGACAGCACCGCTCCTCACAGGGAATGGGGGCGTGGGGAGTCCCGGCGAGACAGGGCGGCCTCGTCAGGGCCGCTTCGCGTGGCGCTGTCCCAACGGGGCCGCGTGGGCATTCACCCCAGCACTGTTCATCGCCACGGAACCCTTTTGGGCCTTGACAGATGTACCTAACCCCGTAGAGCTGTGTCGTCCAGGACGGCAGCTGCTGGTTACGTGTGCCTATTAAAACTGAAATTGGTTCAGATGCAAGCACACGCTCTGTGCGTCAGAGACAGTCACCCGTAGCTGGTGGCTACCGCAGAGGTAGACCCTGCCTCCCATCCCTGGACTTCCTACCGAACGACGCTGCTTCCGAAAGGCAACATCCAAGGCCTGCGTAGGAGCAGGGCGTGCAGGAGGCCCGCGCACGCCTTAAAATTGGGGCCGGCTACAGTGAGGTTTTGTTTTGACGTGACCACGCTACATCGGATACGTTAACACTGACAATGCGTTTCATTTTCTTAATGGTAGGTGTTTCGATGGAATTCTGCAAATATACAAAATGTTATGTTTTTTAATGACGCTCACAGACGACATCTTCCCGGCCAAGGCTCTGTGGGGTGCCTCGGGTCACAGCAATACGGGACCCGCTTTGGGCGCAGGAAATGACCCAAGCTGATTTCTTGTGGTGATTACGGCAGACCACTGCCCCCCCACCCCCCCACTTTTTAAAATATTTGTTCTGGGGAAAACTCACAGCCACAGCTCAGCTCAGCGGAGACCGAGTTCCTCTTTCCAGATCTTTCGCGTCCCGTGGGCTCAGGGTTGCTCTGGGCAGAGCGAGCCTCCCCAGCATGTGGCCCATCAATCACCATTCACCCAGGCCGAGCAGGGCAGAGCAAAGGGTGTGTAAGATGCAGCTGGATTTATTACCTAATGGGAAGGCCAGTGATTCGCCCATAAGAAAGGTACAGCCCGTGAGCACTAATGAAAAGCGATGGTTGATTCAGCAGCGGGCAGGAGCTGAGTTCCCTTCCCTCGTCCACATGCGCTGAGCATCCTGTCTAAAACGGTCCTGGCTGAGAACCAGTCAGATGCTCTGGCCTGTCTCTTCTCCCTCTGATTAGTGACAGAAGGGAAGGGGCGATGGAGGGAGGAGGATGCCCCCTTCACTCATTTTCTGGCTGGCCTCGCTCAGGAGGGCGGTGGATTTGCTTCTCCCCTGTGCGCGGCCGGGAGCTGGGATACACAGGCTTCCAGGAGGCTGCGACGTGCACCCACTGTAGATGCAGGAAGATGCCATGCTTTCTGCCTTCTCTTGGCTCAGGCCCCCAGGTAAGGGCACAATGAGCAAACGCTGCTGGCCTGCGGTGGTTGGGCCAGGCAGTGGGAGGAAGGGAAGTGGGGGAGGCGGTCGGGAGAGAAGAGAAGGTGAGGCAGGGACACTCAGGTAGCACCCAGCCCTGGAAGAGCTTCTTTAGGACCCCCGGGTCCCCTCCTCTGGAATGCAGAGAGGAAGCGTGAGGCTGGGAGGCAGGAAGATGCCAGGAAGTCGTAGAGAGAACTCATTCTCAAAGGAGCCTGGGACACAGGTGGTTTTTTTGCTGCTGTTCGGTGGAGGCTCATTCCTTGGAGGGAAATCTCCATGCCTTTCTTTTCCTTGCTGCATTTCCCCCTTGGTAGGCAGAACCCAGAGCTGGGTGACTGGGAGAGGTGGCGGGCTCCCTTTTGCAGGGGGCATTTCTCTTTGCATTCTCAACCTGCCGAAAGCGAGCCCCAGAGAGCAGGGCGGCGTGCATTTCCCCTCTGGGTCCCAGGGCCAGGTGCTGTGCCTGAGGCCGAAGGGCGTGCAGGGAGATAACTGCGGGAGGGAGCTGCCGTCCACCGCCTCCATGTCCATCAGCCGTGCCGCCCGGAGTGTCAGGCCCAGGTGCCCTCTCGCCCATGCCCACATTCCGAGTGTCTAACACGGGTTTTGCGTCAATCCTCTCCTTCCCAGGTTTTCCATCTTTACACTAGATTTCGGATCACGTTTGTTCTCCTCCTTCCCGAGGCTTCCCTACATGTTCCAGAAGCACGGGGCGGGGCGGGGTCTTGGGAAGGGGACCGTGCTAGATTTCTGTTCTTCGGTGATTAAAGCCTCATCTTAACCTGGGGGCGCAAAGTGTCTGGAGGGGTGAGCGTGGTCGTCGGTGGTGAGGGTCAGGTCGCTGCAGGAATGAGGGGTCCCGGGGCCAACGCCCAGGGAGTAAAATACGAGAAGACTCTCCTTCGCCCACCAGCTCCACAAGGATGGGGACCGAGGGGTCTTGGCCATGGACTCCGCTCAGCCGCACATTGCCGGAGCTTTCCATCACCCTTCGCTTGTGTCACTGATTAACATGAAACCCCTCTAAGTCCCGGGAATCCAGCGTGGAGCTTTCTACGACAGTGGGAACGGTCCGCGTCGGCCTGACTCGGTGCGCAGCCGCCAACCACACACGTAGCCCAATGAACACTTCGACTGTGATTGGGTGGCTGAAAAGCCGATTTCCAACATTTTCCGTTTCATTGCAATGGGTTTGAATTTAAAGGTAAATCACGACCTATATAGAGCTTGTGGCCATCATAGGAGACAGTGCTGGTCTAGAGGGACCCACCTGTCAGCAGCTATAGCATCTCCATCGCCGCCTGAGGATGGCTCTGCCCGTGATGCAACCCAAGGGCCACTGGGCCATGGCCAAACCGCTCTCCTCTGCTCCAGGGCAGAGTTACCGTGAATAACCACGGAGAGCTGGGAGGCTGGTTAGGAGGCAGCTGTCGGAGACAGAGAGAGAATATAAATGAATGATGAATGAATGAATGAGTGAGTAGGGCCCACAGGAGCTGGCAAAAGATGGGGAGTTGCAGGGGGGGGGAGCAAGGTCCCTTGCGGGCTCTGGAAAGACTGGGGCGCCTTTCACAGGGAGGGGACATGAGAGGAAACGTTGGTTTCAGCAGACGGTGCTGCAGTTCGCATTGGACGTGACATGGTTGCGGTGCTCAAGAGAAGGTCCCCGGAGCTCAGGGTGCGGGGTCAAGAGTTCATCGCGGCGCCAAGCTCTTGCAAAACATCAGCTATTTAGAAGAGAAATTCACCTTCTGAGGTTTTGTGCTGGTAGCACGTGAATCATGAGACAAGCTGCAGGATTTGCGATTTTATCTGATAAAAAACCCATCCCTTCTGCCCTGACACGCTTCATCTCTTTGGAAGGTCCCATGTGAGTCCCTCACTCAACATATATGTGTCAAATTCCTACTGTGTGCCAGCCCTGATCTAAGAGGCAGGAAGACAGCAGTAAATGCGACAGATGAGATTAAATTAAATGGCAGAGAATTAAAGCAGAGGGATGAGGGGGTGACTGAGGGGCTTAAGAAAGGCTCACTGAAGAGGTAACATGTAGGACAAGAAACTCTCATAATGATGAAGACTGGGGTGACCTTTCCCAGAAGAGGGGAACAGGTGGCAGGAAGAGCTGGACATGTCCAAGGATGAGGAGGGAGACCAACATGCTGGGGACAGACAGGTGTGAGGGGCAGCCAGAGAAACAGGGCGGCCCCATCGAGTGAGGACCTGAGGCCAGGGTCTGTCGCTTTGCTCTGACGCCAAGTGTGAGGGAAAGCCACCGACAGCATTTATGTAGGGAACGGCATGACCCGCCTTCCACGTGTAACAGCCCACGGGCTGCTGCCGTGTGGGAAACTTCAGGGCAAACAGCGGAACCTCACGGTGTCTCCGCAGGCTCTCTCAGCGTGAGGCCCACCCGCCAGGACCAGCCGACTGGGTGACAGCTTCCCCTTAGCTGGGCTGCCTCAGGGGCCAGAACCCTGTGCTCTGCCTGCCACTGTCCCTTCTCCCGCTTCTGCCTCTAAGGAGAAGATCCCTGCCGCTCCGTGATCCCCGTGGTCCAAGTGAGGCAGGGACGCTCAGGTAGCTCCCAGTCCCGGAAGAGCTGCTTCAGGACTCCCAGGTCCCCTCCCCTGAGATGCAGAGTGGAGGCACAAGGCTGGGAGGCAGGAAGATGCCAGGAAGTCGTAGAGGGAACTTCTCATTTCCCAGCGGAGCCTGGGACAGGTGTGACTTCAGAGCACTCATAACCTCCCCGCCTGCCGACAGCCCAGACCGAGGAGGGGGGAACCGCGCTAACTGCGCTTCACCGCTGCAGTGACGATGTGCTGACAGATATGCTGACAGGCTGGAGGAAAAAAATGGACGTCATTGTTTTAGAGCAGTCAGGTTCACAGCAAATTGGAGCAGAAGGTACAACGAGCTCCCACATATCCCCCCGTGTGCCCCACACGTGCCACGTCGCCCCACTGTCCACATCCCCCACCCGAGTGGCACATGTGTCCCAATCGATGCGCCTACGCTGACACGTCGTAATCACCCCAAGTCCGCAGTTCACATGAGGGGCCACTCTCGGTGTTGCCCTCCAAGGGTTTGCAAACGTAGCATGACGTGAATCCACGATGACAGCATCGCCCGGATAGCTTCAGGGCCCTAAAAATTCCCTACCCTGATTCAACCCTCCCTCCCCACTGTCCTGGACGGCCGCTGATCTCTTACTGTCTCCATAGCTTGGCCTTTTCCAGAATGCTCTACCGTGGGAACCATACAGTCCGTAGCCTTTTCAGATGGGCTTCTCCCACTTAGTAATAGGCATTTCAGGTTCCTCCATGTCTTTCCATGGCTTGATAACTCGTTTCTTTTCAGCACTGAACAATATTCCATTGTCTGGGTGGACCACAGTTTATTTATCCATTTACCTACTGAAGGACATCTTGGTTCTTTCAAGGTTTGGCAGTTATGAATAAAGCTGCTGTCGACATTCACGTGCAAGTCTTTGTGTGGACATACGTTTTGCCCTCCTTCGGCAAGATCCCAAGGAGCATGACTGCTGACTCGAACGGTACGAGTACATGTAGTTTTGTAGGAAGCTGCCCGAAGTCTTCCGGAGTGGCTGTGTCATTTTGCATGCCCACCAGCAATGGCTGAGAGTTCCTGTTGCTCCACATCCTCACGAGCATTTTGTGTTGTCCGTGTTTTGGATTTTGGCCATTTTAATAAGTATAGTGCGATCTCGTTTTATTTTGCATTTCCCTGAGGAAGTGATGATGTGGAGCATATTTTCATAGTACTATTTGTCCTTTGTTTACCTTCCTTGGTGAGATGTCTGTTAAGACCTTTGGCCCACTTTTTAATCAGGTTGTTTGTTTTCTTACTGGTGAGAGAGTTCTTTCTAGATTTTGCAGAACAGCCCTTTATCAGATGCGTCTTCTGCAAGTATTGTCTCCCGGTCTGGCTTAGTATCTTCCCATTCTCTTGGCATTTCTTTTTTAAGAGCAGAGGTTTCCAATTTTAAGATGGTCCAGCTTCTCGACCCTTTCCTTCAAGGACCGTGCCTTTGGTGCTCTATCTAGAATGTCATCGCCACACCTGAGGCCATCGAGGGTTTCTCCTGGGTTATCTTCTGGACGTTTTAGAGTTTCGCATTTTACTTGGAGCTCTGTGATCCATCTTGAGTTCATCTTTGCGAAAGGCGTGAGGTCCGTGTCCAGACGATTTCGCTGCGTGTGGCTGTCCAGTTGCTCCAGCACCACTGGCTGCAGAGACGGTCCGAACTCTGCTGTGTTGCCTCTGCTCCTCTGTTAAAGCTCAGTTGCCTGGACTGATGGGCACCTATTTCCCAGCTATCTATTCTGTCATATTGACCTGTTGACCTGTTTTTCCCCAATACCATGCTATCTTGATTACCGACAGGCTTTTTTTTTAAACTCGGGGAGTTTTCGTATCCCTAACAACCATTAAACATTTAACGTCTCTTCCTATGAGAATGTGTATTGAAAATGGACCCTCCTCCCAGAGCCCCCTTCCGGCCCCCCGTTTTTTTCCATGATGTTGACCTTCATCCTGTCCCTGACCTTGTCCACTGATACTTGGTAACTTTCTCAGAAACTGAAAGTTCAATGGCTGGTGTTTTTTAAAAAGCAGAAATTTTCCATGGCATTAAAATAGCTGTGTGAAATGTCCTCAGGCTCAAAATGGCCACAACAGAACGACCACATCCAAAGGCCAGGTCCCTACAGTGGAAGCTCAGAGAAGAGCATGGTGGGGGGCAGCGGACCCCAGGCCTCCAGCTCCTGTGTCCTCCTTACGGCCACATGCCTGCCACGCACACAGGCGCTTCGTGAGCTGTTACCCGTGGAACGAATTCAGACCCCACCACAGGCTTCAGATTACTCCTGGGGTTCCATCTGAGAAATAGATGCTCGGTTTTCACTATTAACCATTTGGGGGGGGGGAAGAGGCCCAAAATAAAGTATAGCAGCTGTCCCGAACCAAGTCCTGTGGCCCAGAAGTACTCGATATATCTCAGGCTGTAGGACCTGCGACGCCCACATGTTCCCTTTCTCTGACACGTATTCATGACCCCTTTCCCCCACCATATTCAAGGTCACATGAGGGGAGGCGGCCCGTCTTGGCTTCTGTCCCAGCTGCCTTGTCTCCGGGGGCTCTGAGCGGCGGCTGGGGGAGAGTTCCCCTTCCTCCCCTCCATCCTGCCTCCTCTGAGGGGACCCGTCCTTCCTTTCTGTTGGCCTCAAAGATGTAGCTCATTTCTCTTTTTTGTTCGGCCCCAAGTTTCTTGAACTTTCCCCCACCCGCTGCACCCAAGGAAGAGAGCTGGAAGGTCCACACTCCGAGGAACAGTGCTGGGATGACTGCCACGTATCGTGTGACCCCGAAGGAGAGCCCTCCTTACCTGTAACATGTGTCCCCCGAAAAGGCTGCAGGGAGGGCCAGAAGGTCATGCAGGGCAGAGCCAAGCCACGGCCTGGGTCTCAGCACATGCTCAGTGAGTGGTACTTTCTACCGAAGGGTGTCGCCGTGGGGTAAGGGTTATAGCCGGGGTCTGTCCAATTCCGCACTGACTTGCAGGGCGGCCTTTGTCCCAGGACTTCGGTTTCCTCTGCGGTAAAACAGGGCATCCGTACCTGTTCCCTGGGACTGCTGTCACGTCTGGCTGTCGGGGAGTGTGGCGATCGGGAGGTGCCAAAGCAACGATGCGGGGTCTTCTTTTTGTATTAGATCTTATTTCTAAATATTACAGAGAAATTCGACAAATGGACCAGTGCAGGCGTGTCATGCGTTTCAACCGAATTATCAGGCGTGTCCCGACAGCGCACCCTGGCTTCCCCTCCCAGAAGCCTCTCCTCTGAATGACTCCGAAGCCTCTTGGGGGCTTTCCCAGGGCTCGCTCTCCTGTACCTTGGGGAGAACAGTGTGGGCTTCCTCTTGAGGGTGATCCCCACTCTTCTTCAGGGAAAGAGAAAATAAATAAATGTTCCGCGCACCTAGTCTGCACCAGGAGCTTTACAAACAGTACCTCAATTAAGCCCCGTAATAACTATGAGACAGAGAATGTGTCCTTTTTAAAAATAAGGAAGCCGAGTCTGGGCGGCTAACCGAATTTCCTGGGAAGCGCTCCAACTGAAACAAGCAAGGTGTATCAGTTGGCTACCGCTGCATAACAAACCAATCCACAATTTAGTGTCTTAAAACAATGATTAGCGTTTAGCTCGTGAGTCTATAAATTGCCATTTAAGCTGGATTCCTCTGGGCAGTTTGTCTAATCTCAAGTTTTTAATGGTTAAAAAAATAAGTACCTGGGTAGAATGTGTTTGTTTTTTTTTCTCACTAATATTTATTCTTCAGCACAGTCTAATCTCACCCTAGTCCTGCCCCTCCGCTGTGAGGAGGGCGATGTTTCTGAGACCTCCCAGCCCTACAGCTGGTACCACCCAGGACTTCCGCGTCACTTGCCTTTAGAAGCCCCTCGGCGCACCTGAGCATTGCTGAGTTTTCTTTGGCTTTCCCATCCCCCAGCAGCCTGAGAAGAGACCACAAACCATCCACAAGCCTCCCAGCATCTGTTTTCTCCCCAGTTAAAGGTTCTCTGACAACTTCTCTGCAGCCCAGTGGTTCTCAGTGCGCTCCCCCGACCAGCAGCAGCCTCAGCCCCCCTGAGCTGGGAACTCTGGGGACGGGACGGGCAATCCGTGCTTCAGGAAGCCCCCCATGGGTCCAGACCGTCCCCTGTTCTCTTGCCAGGTGTTTGTCACACATCTCTCCTGGACTCCTCTTCCTCAGTGACAGCTTCAGCTTCCTGGCCGCTCTCGGAAAGGATGGAAACACAACCTCCTTGGGCCCGTTTTCTTAAAATGTCTGGAGCCTCTCCCTACCCAATCTGTATCAACGATATTTGAAAACAGAGGGTTAAGGGGATTGTGTCATACATATCCAGCTCCTTCGTCCACATCACATCCATCTTTGGAGTTTCTTTGCTCCGAGGCCTCACCCACACCCATTGGAAGCAACTACAGAGAGGATGGGTCTCCCGCCCCCTTCCTCCTCAGCCCCCCTGTACCCCACAAGTGCCCCGTTCTCTCAAGCCCCAAGCCTTCAGCTGTCACCCAGGAAGATGCCCTATGCAGATATGTTCTCCTGTGGCTGAGGGTGAGTCAATGAGCCTGGGCCTGCCCTTCCTTGCTGCCACCTGCTTGCTCTCTGTCTCTGTCACTACTGTGAGCGATGAGCCCCTCAGATAACCTCACACGAAGCCCACAGACTGACATCACTTCCTTAGATAGGCAACTGACAAGCATAAGCCCAAATCCTAAGCTCCCACAACAGAAAAGATTTCTATGGGGAAGAGCTGGCCCCAGGATTGTAAACCAGGCCTTCTGCAGAAGTGAAAGCCAAATTCAGCCATCGGCTGGAAATGGCCCTCCTTGCTATCAGGCGTCTGGTAGAAGCACCTGACTTCTCTTTGTCTTTCATCTTGGTCTTTGCAATCTTAGGGGCTTCATTCTGTTCTCTAAGGGTGTGTGGGTGTTAAAGTCACGCTATGGAAAAAACTTGCATGCGCACGTGCACACACACACACACACACACACACACACACACACACCAAAGTCTTTGTTTCTTCATTTCTGTGCAAGCAGATGCTTTCATGACTTTCTGAAGAAAAAAAAAAGTGTTCCTACTTGCTTTTTGCAATTTCTCTTAGAAAAGAGTTCTGCTCCTACAGACTCCAAAGAAAAAGACAAATCACCCCCACCTTAAAATGGACAAGCGTGTGAAGAGGCAGTTCCCAGATGAGGGAAGGAAAGCATCCAAAAAGACTCTCCAGCTAAGTAGCAAGCAGGGTGAGGCTCGTTACACAGCAGCAATACTGCGTTCGCCCTGCAAACAGGTACATCTTCGTGAGTTTAATATTGAGCGCTGGGGTGGGGCACGCCTGAGTGTTCTCCCACTCCTGAGAGTGTGTGAACTGGTTCAGCCACATCGGAGAGGGACGATGGCAGGATCCGCTGGCCTGTGATGGCTGCATCCCTATGCCACAGCGATTGCACGATGGCGTCCCCTTGAGAGACGCATCCATGCATGCCCTCAAGGAGGTCCCTTGCGTTTGGTGAATATAGAGAACCACCTCCACGTCCGTCAAGAAGACAGTGATTTCATAAAGGGGGGTCTATCCATTCTGGGAATTCTACGCAGTAGTTGAAAAAGAAGGCGGTGGGTCTATCTGTGCCGACCCCGAGAGATCTCCAGGTTCGTCGCCGAACCAACAAAGCAAATTAATTGCAGGTGGCATGTCCGATGCAGTGGCATTTCTGACGGAAACAAAACAAAACACCAAGATGACATGATCTATATGTCTGGGGACACATGTATGTTTACAGTTGCAGAGAAAAGGCTTTGGAAGGCGTCAAACCTAAATGGCCACAGTGCTTTCCTCCAGGAAGAAGTCAGGGGTGGTGGGAGATGGTCAAGGGGAGTTTAGCTTTATAATCGCTGAATATTTTACTATAAGATTGTGTTCAGGAATAAACTGCATCATTAGATGATTAAGATTAAACATCTCAGTATTCTAACCAGTGTTTCTCTCTGTTGAGTAGCGCAAAAAAATTCTGTAGCTTATTTTGAATGTTAAGTAGACTTTGCGCAAATATGTGATTACTTCTCTTCAGAAAGTTGTAAAATCATCCCGTTTGCCAAAATTTCTCCTTGTTAATTAGAGAGTTAAGAGCAGATAGGTTCTCTGTTTGCAAACACACACACACACACACACACACACACACACCCCATCACTCATCCTGGGCATAGCAATTTCCACCCTATGCCACATTGTGCTAACTTTCAGGATGTCTAAACCACATCCAAGCAGCCCTTTCTGATTAGCTGATAACTTTGTTTCCAGGCTTCCGTGCCACCTGATTGTCAACTCATAATTTCAGAGCTGCCAAAACCAAGAGACACCTGACTTGGTGGTGGTGCCTGGGTCTGTGGGTGTCGCCTGACAGCTAGGCACCTGGTTTCCGGACCCCAAACCACACGGCTCCCTCTCGAGCATCCATGTAACATGCTGCCCCATCCCTCCCACCCGTCTGAGCTTCAGAGCAGGCACCGGCGAGACGGCGAGGGGCCTCCAGGGCTGCTGGTCTGGCAGGCGTCGTCTCAGAGACGTCTTGGTTCCAACTTTCTAAGCAAGCCATACCCCATTTAAAGAGGCAGAGTGGCATAATGGAAACGCGTGGAGAGTTGGAGGAAAATATAAAACCAGATGTTATGAGACGTCTTTTCTTTTTTGGGTTTCCCTCTCTCCCCCATGGGCCAACCCAGTGAAGAAGCCAGATTGCAAGCCCAGAGTAACTGGTTTTTAGACAAGAGGTTAGAAGATGATGTAGCCATTGTCTTGGATTCTCCAGGACTTTGGAGCGACTTCTCCCTTCCTGGATCAGACACACCTGAATTTTTTTATTTTTATTTTAGTGAGATGGGGATTTTAGGACACCAAAACTGAAACTTTCTTCAGATCTTCATTTTCTACCAGTGCACAGCCAAGCCCAGCCACCTTCCACGATGGGTGGGCTCCTCAACAGTGCAAGCTACGACAGGCTCAGAGTTGGCCACATTTCCTTAAAAATTAGGAAGGTATGCTACTTCCAGGAAGGTCCTCATGAATCCTGACCAATAAAAATGGGTTAATCTGCTTATCCTATTACCCCAAGGGTCTCCCATGACAAACATGCAGTATTGGGAGGCTTATCGCCTAATGCTTCCCTTGCACAACAGGACTGACCTTGCCAATGGCCTTGAGCCCACACCCTCCAGCCATGAGCAATGATGACTTGCCTGTCGGTGGATGCCTCTGTGACTCTCTTTCCTCTATTCCTGCCTGCCTGAACAGCCTGTTTCCATGCACACATGCTTTCTTTAGCTCTTTAATTGGTGTCACACAAGACCTGCTGACCTGGGGGACACCCTCTCTCTTCTCGATGACTCTGCATATCTCTGCTCTGGCCATGACGTGTACAGTTGATGGGAGTACTTTGCAAACTTTAATGTGCCTACACGCCACCTCGGGATCTTGTTAAAATACAGGTTCTGAGTCAGCAGGGGTCTGGGTGGAGCCTTGGCATCTGTACTTCTAACAGTGCTCCTGTGCCTGATCCACACTCTAGCAGCACGATGTCAGGTCTGGGCGCCGTGGGGAGAAGCCCCGCCTGAGCAGAGAAGGATGGTCAGGGCCCAAAGAGACAAAGTACCTGAAGGACTTTGCAAACTGAGGGGTGCAGGGAAAATGCTAGCTCTTATGATTACTTTACAGCATGTAAATTGTATGCTTACTTTGGAGTCGAGGAGAGCTGGATTTATCCATCTCACCCCTTCCTAAGTGGAGTTTTGAGCAAGTCACTCAATCTCATTTCTTGAGCTATAAAATGAAGAGGTTATCATTTAAATAAAGGTAAATTTGCAGACACTGAGTCAATCCATATTTACAGATTCATCTTCTCTTTGTTGATCTAAATGAACAGAAGCTTTATTTATATCTATTTATTTATTTATTTATTGTGTGTGTGTGTGTGTGTGTGTGTGCGCGCGTGTGCATGTGTTATCTCACTAAACCTTTCTGCTAAATGCTGAGACTCAAGAACCAGAAACTTGGCTAAAAATCCATTCCAAGACTGTCCAAACAGCTCGATTAAGCATCATCTGGTTTTCTACAGTTTACAGAGCTTCCTAAGGAGCCCAGAATGATTTATGGTTTGCTACCACACCGCTACAAAGCTAGTCATTTCAACCAAGTTTCACTTACTCAACCCTGAAATTCAGCTAAAAGCTGGGGGAAATCCACTCAAAAAAGAAAATTGCTCTCCCGAATCCCTCTGATCCCCGGAGCCATTGAGATCATGGATTCTGCTCCACTGGGGCCAACGTTTATCTTGGCTAAGATGAGTGTTCCGAAGAGGCGCTAAGTAGTAACGATGAGATCTGCAGATCTTATTATTTAATTCTGACCCATCCGAAAGATTCTTCGAGCCAGGCTGACAGATGCGTTCAGACTGGCAGATCCCAAGAAAAAAATTTGAATTGAGGGAAATCACCTGGGCAATCCTGGCACAAGAATGACCCATAAGTGCCCATTATCACAATTTTCTCTCTGCCCAGTGTTGTCATAAGCACTGTTTTCACACCACCTGTTTTAATGCTCACAACCACCTTGAGAGCTGGAGACTATTATTACTTCCATTTTACAAAAGAAGAAATGTTAGGAAGAGAAGTTAATTAACAAGTGAATTTTAAAGATGGAAAATGTAACTGTCTTATTCTTTTCTGCCCAATGTAAAATTAAGTTGTTAACCTACTTTATAGAGTCCCTGAATTGTCTTGGAATCGCCCCAGGATAGACGCGAGTCTTCCGTGATGCACCCAAAGGTTTATACGCAAAGCTGAATATCACGGCACTATTGATTATACTGAACAATTGTTAACGACCCAAGTCTAAAATCAATGACTGCACATCCGGATAGTGGACGGATATGCAGCCACGAAGATATTTTCAAAGGATTTTTAGTGACATGAAAAAGTTCTAATGACAATAAGAAATGGAGAGAATAGGGTAGTTCCACATTCATTTGTTTATTCAAAATAGTTATCCAACGCTTGCTTTTCTGGCTTAATGCTGGGAACACAGCTGGTGTACCAGGCGAGACGTGCCCTTCTGGAGGACAGCCTGGTGGGTCTGACAATTTCTGGGAAGAACGAGGCCCGGGAGTGTCGGCAGTTGTCTTCTCGAGGGAGTGCGGGTGCTGCGTGCGATCCTAGCTGCCCTTCACAGCTGTCAAGCAGGATTCGGCTGTGCGGCCCCGCCGCAGTTTGTTACCCCTTCGGCAGTCCGTGGACGTTTTGGTTGCTTTCAGTCTGGGGCCGTGACGAATAACGCCTCCACAAGCACTGACGTCGCCACGCGCACACACATTTCTCTTGGCAGACACCTCAGAGTGGGATGGCTGGGCCGCATGCTAACTCTGTTTAATTTCTGCACAACTGTCAACCTGTTTTCAAGTGACGGTGCCATTGTCCCCTTTTACCAAGAGTGTGTGAGTGCCTCTGCCTTTTTTTGTTTTAATTACGTAAGAAATAAATGAATATCCGTGGCTATAAAAAGAAGATGTTTTTAATTCAGAAACAGAGTAAAAAAAAAGTTAAAGTTCCTTTTTATTCCATTCTTTTCCTCATTCCTCATTCGTATTTATTATTAAAAGTTTGGGTGTGTGTTCATCGGAGGCCTGTCTGTGCACGTGCACACATGTGCGTGGTACGTGCACATATTTGCACGTGCGTGCGTGCATGCATGTGTGTGCCTGTCCCCTCGTGCACGCCTCTGTAAGTGCGGTTCTACGACGCCTGTTGTGACGGTGAAGCCTGGAGACCTTGCCTCGTCCATGCGTTTGCCTCCGCGTCAGTCCTTTGAATCGTTGCTGAGTATTTTACTTCAAAACTCCGGGGGATGCGCGTTTGTTTAACATGCTCAGAATTTCATTGACCTGTGCCGTGAAAGAGGAAGTTCTCTTCCCACTTTTAATTTAACGCGACACTTGGCGAGGTTCCTTTTCTCCTCGTAGCTGAGGAGAGGCCTGTGTTTCTCCTCGAGGTCGATCCCGGTCCCCTGCGTGGCCACCACGGGCTCGGTCCCCATCCCGGAGAGGGAGGGAACGTTAAGCACGACGGTGAGGAGGTTCACACCGCTCCGCCGTCAGGTTCGTGGACGCTTCCCTCGTGTCTCTCACGGCAATGCCTTTCCTGGTCCCCCGCCTGGTGCTGTGCGTGGATGAGGCGGCTCGCTGAGGTTGAGTCATTCTGAGAAGGACAAAAGGGTTTCAACTTTTCAACTCTCAGTTTGGGAGCTGAGTAAATTTAGGCGTTTCTTTTTATCATGCCAGAAAATTTACCACATCTGCCCAATGTGGTGAGAAACTACTCTCTTGTTTAAAATAGGCCATAATGTAATTCATGCCTGGTGAGCTCTATCATTTTTTACTGTCGCCTCTGTTTCTTTAATGGTACCTCTTTATCCCATCCTCAGTAATCATCTGAGGCTAAATCATTTTTACTTATATAAAATTAGGACTATATTGTAATACAGTTGTATACTCTGCGCTCATTATGTCATAAAGATGTTTTTATGTCATGTGATATTATTCCAAAAGTTAAATTAAACCCAATTTTAACTGTTAATGATTTTACAGTATTTCAGATATGGACATACCATAATTTATCTAACATTCCCTATGGTTGATCAAATTTTATTAGGAGATAAAGATTTCTGAGTAGCACTGAGTGAAGAAAAATTGTAAAAATCATGGCAACAGCAGAGATTGGGTTCTGGTGGCAATACTAAAATTCAATTAATTATCAGGTCTTGACTTTTTTTTTTTAACTAATCCTCTTGTGATAATGCCTTCTTCATTTTTTCAAACTAAATAATTTATGCCACCCTTTTTCACCTTACCTTAACGACTTCAATCTTTAGAAAGTGTACAAAATCTTTACTCATTATTTGTTAGCAACTTACAATTATACATTACCTGCTGTGTGGTTGTCTCAGATAAGTTTGGTGGGTTAAAAGTCTACATAGGCTTAGCTATTCCTTAGGGGCTATGAACGTCACAATCTACTTCACACGGAATATCCCACGATGTGTCACCTGTGAAGATTAAATTAGAGACATCATGGCATTACCCCTTAAATACAACAAAGTGCATGGCTAAAAAAAAAAATAAGAACATTTTCCTGGAGAGCAAAAAGTAACACTGTTACAGCTAAAATTCATAATGATTTTTTAAACATCATCTAAATATATTTACATACCCTCAAGTAGTCCTCAAAACGTTCTGTAGAGCTTATTCGTCCGAGCCAGGAACCAGTCCCGGACCACGCGTTGCACTTGGTAGCTGATGTCCCTTCAGTGACTGTTAATCTAGCCGCTAGTCTCTTTCTTCGTGGAGTCTTCTTACGGCAGCCACTGGGCCTGGAGAGGCCTCCCTCGTTTGCCTCTAGTATCAGTCACCTTGCTCTCTCTGTGTTTTTCTTGGAAGTCACATCTACGGGGCGATTAGACCCCAGGTAAATATCTTCGGCTAGACTGCATCCCAGGCGATGCTGTGGTATGAGAATGCACGACCTCAGGAGCTATGCAGCATCTGGTTGTCCCGCCATTTGTGATTAGACCGGGGTGATGGCCATTCATCTATCCGTTGTACAATCACGTTTTTCTCCTGATGACCAGAGCCATGCTGTTGTGGTGTTACTTTGGTTCTATATGAATGTCCAGGTCCCATCGACCTTTCACCTAAGGTCTTTAACATGAGTTGGTAGCCCTTGCTTCATCTTCATTCTCGTTGGAATTGCAAGATCATGAATTGCAAGATTTCTAAGTCTGTCATTCTACATCTGGCTGGTATTCTGCTGTAAAATAGAGTTTTATCTCATCAAGTGCAGCTATTTGGTTGCCCTGAAATATTTTTCCTATTGGAAAGACATGAAATGTACTTTCCCTTGAATTACATACTTTCCTAATAAGGAGTTGGCATTAGCTGCCTCCAATGAGTTTCTTGTAGATTTCTCCTTTTTAGTATCATCATAAACTCATGATTTTTCATATACTCAATGGGTGTGTTTTATTGAATCAGTCTTGACTCCCATGATACTACTAGTCTCATCAGAAACCAAGCAGCCAAACTGAGTTTAATTTAAAAGAAAGTTTCAAAACATGAGTGGTTCCAAAGATAACCTTCACACATTCTTAAAGGAGGAAGCGCTGCTTTCTAAGAGAACAATGGCAAGATGAGCCAATAAATTATTGCTGTTATTATTGTCCACATTCGTGCTCTCGCCTCATCTTCAAGATACGGGAGAATGCCAGGCGTGTTCGTGAAGGAAGGCTGCAGGCTTGTGCTGGTGATTCTCTCTGTCAGGCGTGTGTGGTCACTAAAGCCACATTCGAAGCCAAGAGCTAGTTGACTGACGCATGCTTTAAGATGCTTCCAAGCCACAAAGCCATTACAAGTGTTTTCTCACCTGCAGCGAGAACCCAGGCTAAGCTCTCTTTCTTCATCGCATGAGACTTGTAGAAACAAAAATATAGAACTCGTCCTCAGGTGATTCCCTCAGGAAGTCATGGCTTCCCCCACCATGGTTTTCAGAAGAAATGATGAGGAGACCGAGCATTGTCACTGTCGTTATCATTGTTAAAACAACTGTCGAGGAGGGTGTATGTGTGGAATCCCCTCTCCTCAGCATCCTCCATGGTCCCGTGGGCCTGCTTTTGGATTTTGCCCCCACGTCACTCCTGGCTCCTGCCCCGGGGGGACAGTCCATGTGAAAAGCAGCCACCACACCCCAGCTCCGCACCTTTTGTGCGACACACTTCGCTGTCCTTTGGCGGAGGCCAAGGCATTCCTCCGGGCTGCTCCACGCGTCCCTAGTGGTTCCAAATGGAGGATGCAGAGGACGAAACTCATCTGCAAGTTTCTCCAGAGGAAGTTTCTCCAGAGGAAGTTTCTCCAGAGGAAGTTTCTCCAGAGGAAGTTTCTCCAGAGGAAGAGCACCAACTCACACCGCTTCGCGACTCACTTTACCTCACGAGAGCACAGACCATGTCTGTTCTCCTCACCGTTGTCACCCCAGAGCCTAAGACAGTGCCTGACACATATATCAGATCTCAATGTACATATGAGGAACAATAAATACACTTTGATTACCAAAAGTCCATAGCCAGCCGTATATAATGTTTATTTTCTTAGGAAAAATGAACTCCATAACAACGATAATAACAACTGCTGAGTAAGAAATAAAATGCTTTGACGGTGGCTTGGTGCCTCAGGCAAAACCAGATGGCTGGTTTGGACCTCAGTTGTCCCCAGGTCAGGTTCGTAATAAATGATATGAATGTCCCTCGAGGCTTTCGGCTTCAATAAATAGATTTCTTTTTTAGGTGAGTCATCTCTTCCAGTTAGTTACACCGAGAAATGGAACTGGCGAAGCCTAAGAAGGTGATAGACCTCAAATCAGTTGTGTGCTTGAGCTTATGATACAGCGCCAATAGTCTAGGTTATGGGCCCATCTAAGGACTCATCTGTGGCTCTGCCCCTCGTGCCTGCAGACAAGCAAGCACGACAACACGCACACACGTTTGCAAATCCAGTTCACTCACAGACAGGGTCAAGCCATTTGTAGGACTTTCTTTGAAACATCCTGCCCACCCACCCTCCTCTGCACACGTTGAAGCCGTAGTTAAAAGAATTTCTCTGAGACCAGGAGCCAGTCAGAAAAGGCTTTGAAGAATAAAGCAGATGAGTTTTGACTGCTGCTGGCTGAGAAAAAACAAACACGCAGCCAACCAAACAACGCTTCTGGCCGAGCTGAGCTCTCGCATTTTAATCAGTGTTCTCGATTTTACTCACAATCCATCTTCGCTTTTTAACATCAAAAAAAAAAAAATCCTTCCTTGAACTTTTGCCCTCTGAAGTTTTGATCTTTGGACGATGATTTTTTTTTTTTCCTTCTTGCTTTTCTGCATTTCTTCAAAATAACTAGAATGCTCACAGGGGTACCTGTACTGAGACTATAAATAAACACCACTCGTAGGCCATCTCCAGTTTCCTTGAAATGACGCCTCTCAGCCTAAGCTCATTTCAGCAAGGCCAGTGTACTTGGACCCTTGATAGAGCTATATATTTTTTTTTTCCTAAAAATAATCCCAAATAAAAGACCCAGAAGAAATGTATCCAAATGAGAGTCAAGCAGAAAATTATTGGCCATAAACGGAATCAGAAATCTGTTGGGAGACTTAAGCTGAAAATCTCTCCTAGTAGCAGTTTTTTGTTTTTTAAAGTGATTTTTAAAAATTAAAAGAGGAAAGATGAAACTGGCTTACATATTGTAACTAGCTCCACTACTCCATACTTATTACATAAACCCCTTGAGCTGAGTTTCCTTGTCGTGCCAGTGTTTGTGCGACCAGATGAGAGAACAACCTTCCCCTCCACTCCAAAGCTTCGCCCGGAGTCTCCCTGGCCTTTGTGACCCATTTTCACAATGAACTTGTATGTTCCACGTGCTCTGAAAGTCACATGGTAGCCTTTTACTGAACCGTATGAGCCTGTCCTAAGTATTTAGACAAAATCTAAACTAAGAGTCAATCAAAGAAAACCTTTGCCTGCCAAAGAGAACCTCACAAATCTATTATTTGAGAAGTCGGTTATTCATCTACAAAAAAAAAAAGCATTTAATATTCTGCATCGGCCACCGAGCAGATCAGACACCACTTGCTCACGTGCCTCGCTCGGCTTCCTCTGCAACCATGTCTTGGCAAACCCCATAGGGCTGAGATTGAGAAATTCGATAAGTCAAAATTGAAGAAGACAGAAACGCAAGAGGAAAATCCACTGCCATCAAAAGAGACGGTGGAACGGGAGGAGCGAGCCGGTGAGCTGTGATGAGGCACGCACGGCAATGTGCACCGTACCTTCCACCAGCGCTGCCTTCTCATTGGACTTCGCTTAGCTGTTCAACTTCGTAAGAGGCAAAGAGGTCGGATCACGTTCAAACGACTGTGCTGCTCCGTTTCCCATCCGAGGACTGCTGCCATCGACGGCCGCACCTGCGTCTCCCACCTGCCTCTCCGGCCCGCGGGGAGGGACAGAACCCGCGCGTTGGTGAGGGCAGATGCTGGGTGGGAGGACGAGGAAGCTGGAGACCGAGATGATCCACGGCGTCCTGCAGGCCGCTGAGTGCGGCGCGGTCAGAGCGCCATCTCGTGTGTTGCCCAAGTGATTTTCGTTAGTGGAATGCACGGGTTTTAAAATATGCAAGTCAGAAGTTTTAAAACCTGAAAAAAAACAACATGTATTAAGATAGTCTCGCGATAAATGCCCATTTTCCATCTGAATTCTCTTAGGATTCTGAAGTCCCTACCTTTCCACTTCCGCTCTTCCCCCACTTCACACACACACACACACACACACACACACACACACACACACTCATGCACATGCATACACACACTCTTGCACACGTACGCACACTCATATACAACACATACACGCATGTATATGCATGCACATACCCTCCTGGACACACACTCCTCTTTCATTCTCTTGGCATGATTTCTTGAATAAGTTATTACTTCCAGTGCAAATTTTAAAATCTACATGAAATCTTTATTTATTTATTTTTTCTCTCATTGGCCGTTCATCATACTATCATCTTTAGGGACTATTAGAGCCATATTCTATGATTAGCATGTAATGAATATGTCATTCCATTTCAAGTTTCCCAAATTCTTACTTTTCAAAAAGGAAGTGAATTTGATTTCAATTCCTTACACTACTTATAAGTGTTCCACGTCATGTTCTCTGTGAAAGATCTGCCTTCATTCGTTTATTGCCCTTTGCCACTGGAAAATGAGAACCAGTCCATTGGTGCTTTTTGTTGGTGAAAGATAAAAGTATCGCCATAAATTAGAGGTCTGTGGAGGGCCAGGCATCTTTCTGATAGATGTGAATGGAGCAGAAAATTTAGACCAGGCTTTTAGGTTCATCATGAGATGAAGTTAGTGCTGCATAGCAAATATTTTAAAATGCACAAAGACGTTAGTTCCCATTTCCACCCATGTGTTCTATAATCAACTCTCGCCGTTCACAGAAGAAAGTTCCTGCATTTTGTTTTCGAGTTCCACTGTTAGAGTCATTTTTATTTTCTCCTGTAAATAACTTTTACAAGGAGCAATATCTCCCACTGCCTATTTCTCAGAGAGCGTCCTAGAGGCTCATGAGTTCAGTCAGTGGGTTCATGACAAGGATGATGAAGTAAATTAACCACCTCTGACAACCACAATTTACAATTTTGAGGGCACAAATACCAATTTCTATAGTAAACCTCCCATAATAAACAGTTGCAACCTCAAGATTCAAATCAACAATTCTTAGAATTATTTTTTTAATGATGATGTTACAGAAAAACTCTCTGCTCTGTGAATACAGACAGACTCAACTCTGTCCATAGAGGAGTCCAGTTATAACACAGTTCACTATCCTTTCTGTTCAGGTCTAAACAAAGACACTTTCAAAGCAGTCATGTCTGTAGCTTCTCGTTCTCCAAAGATCTCTTTTATAAAAAGCAAAGTTGCTTTTTCTGTTTTAGTTTTAGTTTTTATAGTATATACGATGTATAGGTATAGTCTGTAAAATAAAGCCTGTGATTTTAACTTTAACAAAAGGTAGAAATATATTAGTTATATTAATAAATAATCTACAACGCTAGGGAAACATGTAAGCAGGTGCATTATGTAGTTCACCTGTCACTTTGAATGCTTCTCTGTCATCATGTCTATCCCAGTGGTCCTGTGACCCAGAGTTGCCCTTGACCTTGAAGGTAATGTTGAAGGGCTAATTCACATTTCGGCTAACGTACTTATCAATACAAACCCCATGGAATCTTCGGAGTAAAGAAGAGCAACACAAAATGATTTTGTTATGAAACAGTAGAGCTAAATACAGGAGCATTTATTTTTAATCTACTATTTATTCATATCTTTAATCACTGTAACTGGAAACAATTGCAAATTAGCCAGTCTTTTCTCCCTGAAAATTGAGTGTTTACTGTAAAAGGACTTTAAAAAAATATATGGCCCATTGATTTAATCTATTTCACAAGAAAAATGAAAAATTAGAAGGCATTAAAACTAGCACTTCCTTGATAAAACGAACTTATAATTAACTGATTTGAAAAACCACAAAACACTGTTTTCACACATCAGAAATGAAAACTAAAAACAAACGGTCTTTCAGTCTATTTGCCAAATAAAATCTCTAGCAGATTTTTTTAAAAATTTACTTTAAATGCTTAAATATAAATTTTAGCCCACTGGGCAATTTTGTCAATGTGATTAACTTTGAGGTTGGTATACTTGATACACCAGCCTCTCAGTTCACAAAGTCAGGTGTGCAAGAATCATCACTTGATTTTCCAGCATACAATTAAACTTTTATTTTGAACTCTCATTTCATGGAGAAGGAGGAGAATATCCATCAATCTATATCCCACTCACCCCACTTCCCCAACTTTTCCATGAAGCTGATCTAAATTCTAGTAGCAGAAAACTCATCAGTAAATTGATGAATGCTTTAGACATATTATAATTGTTTTGGTCATTGTTGCTATTGCTTTTTTGTTGTTATTTCAGTTAAGAGAAATGGGACCAAGGGAGTAGCTCTCAGAATGAAGAGGGGAATGGTTTTCAAAATAATTTTAGGAGGTTTAATCCCAGGATATGCTGCAAGCAGCAAGAGAGATAAGAGAACTCCAAGGTGGCTCTGGATCATCTCATCAGTGAATGGTGATAAAACAATTGGTGATGGAATTAGGACAAGACAGACTAGCAGGTCCTGAGTTCTCTTTGGATGTGTTGAATTTAAGTAGCTTGTGGGACACCCCGTTGGAGAAGACCTGTAAGCTCCTGGAAATATAATTGGGTATGCAAGTGAGAAGTATGGCTTGAAGGTGCAGATTTGATGGTCATCCTCATGGGTAACGGATGAAACCCTGGGAATAAATGGAATGACACAGACAAGAGAAGTTCAGTGTTAAGACAGAGAAGTTGAGGACACCAGTTTTCAGAGGTGAGCAGAGGAGGAGCCAGCCATAGAGAGCGGGAAGGAACAGACAGGAGAGCGCAGAGCAGCAAAGCCAAGGAACGTGTGAAGAAGGAAATGGTCCAAACTGTGAAATGCTGCAAAGCTGACTCGGACGAGGCATTTGATTTGGCAACCAGTGGATCATCTGATGGATGGGAGTAGTCTGTTTCAGGAGAGAGAAGAAGCAAGCCAGACTGCAGGATAAATGACAGGTGAAGTGTGAGCGATCCAGGGGAAAATACTCTCTCAGGGAGTTTAGCAAAAAGAGAAGGGAAAAGATTGGGCAGCCAATTATGGAAAAAGTTTGGGCAAAGAAAGGGTCAGTTTAGGATTAATGTTTATCACTTTTGTTTTCATTTTTAACCTGGAGGAGACTTGAGCATGATTTTAAACTGAGGAAGGATAAAAGAGAAAGGAAGAGAATAAAGATAGAGGAGCTAAATAAAATAGTCTTGAGGGATACTTGATGGCGTTGAGTCCCATTGGAGGTAGAAGGGGTTGGACGGGACCATGAGAACTGCATTATGGTCAGCCTTGGACAAGAGTGCCTTCTCGGAATCAGTAGGGCAAGGAGCAGAAGGTACATAGGTGGGTGTTCTGAAGATGAGATGAGAGCTCAGATTTTCTGTGTGGCCACCGTGATACTTACCCTACATTTAATAATTAAACCGTTTTTGATAGTCATGTTCTTAAAGTAAGTCACACTAAAATTGATATACACCTTCCTCATTAAGGATATTCCCCATGACACAGTAAAGAAAATGAGCCTAATGCTCGTAATGTTCCCGTATGGTGTATCTTTGTATCCAAAGACATATGCCAGCTTCCTGTTTAATTTTGCTGTAAAATATCAGAATGGGACCTTCCCAATGAGCCTAATTCAAATCGGGCAGAGATTTCGACAGGGCCTCACCAAGGCCAGGCATTCCTGCTCAGAGAGATCATGAAACGGGTCAGGAAACAATCAACCAACTGCCAGTTGAGGCCTCCGTTGGCTCCACCCACCTCACCTCCCACATGGCAGGCCTGGGTCTGCTCAGCCATCTGGGGAAAAAGGAAGAAAATGAACAACAGGCGGTTGCAACCAAAGTGAAAATATCCGGATGGTAGCAGTAGCGTTTGGAGTGAAGAATAAAGAAAGGGCCTGTTCCTTTGGGTGGTCTCTACTCAGCTATCTCGGCGACCTGAAATTTCTGCCCCAGTTCTTATTTAAAGAGAAGTTTCTGGAAAAGAGGCCTGGCCCTTAGAAGAAAGAGGCCTTGATCGTGGCAAGTGCATAAAACAATAGCAAATGTAAGAAAGGGTGTTTTTGTATTGGCTTTTATTTTTTCTTTATATCATTAAATTTCCAAAGTAATGTCCGCTTATGAACAAAATTCAAATTACAGATACACATAGAGATCAACCACCCACCATGCCTGTCACCATCCTATCACCCCTGCCCAGATTTGGGGCTAAGGAGTTTACCGCTCTGTCTTTCTGAATGCATCTGTATGTGCGTGTATAACTAAGTAAGTGGCGTCTTACTGTGACTGCTACGCTCCAACCTGAGTTTTCCATTTTGTGATATGTCTTTCCATGCCAGTGCACATGGATTCTTCTTTGTTCTTTCTGACAACTGCAGAAAATTCCACTTTATTGCAGCATAATTTATTTAGTCACCCCCCCAAAAAAAAAAAAAAAACAAAAAAAAACATTTCAACGATCTCAAGATTTTCACCACAGCAAAACCACAGTAAACATCTCTGTACACACATCTTTGTGCCCGTTTTTCTTAAATAAATTCTCAGAAGTGGAGAAAAGGCAAATCACTGAGTAAAAGGGTGTGCACATTTTCAGTTTTGATTGTAATTTCTAGTTTGTTCTACAAAAAGGTCATACTGCTTTATCGTCCCGCCAAAGTCGTTAAGAATGTCTTTTCCTCGTGTCCTATGCGAAACCAAGTGGTAATAATCTTTCAGTAAGTCCTCACTCATTGATGACTCACTTTGAGCAGAAGTGCAGGGACAGCAAAGGAGCTTACACTTTCAGAAAAGCAGACGGGGGCTCGTCTGTGGGATTTGGAGGGGGGAGAGAGATGAATACTTGAGGACCAGGAAACTCAAGCAGACAGCCGCTGGGTGAGGTGGGACAGGAGCTGACCCAGAACGTCTAAGCAGCTGGAAAGCCCAGAGGAAACTGAAGGAAAGAAATAGTCGAAAGTTTTGATGAAGCCGATATAGTTAGTTATGTGACTTTTCTGGTTCTGAAGCAAGAACCAAAAAAAAAATAAATAAATAAAATAGGATGGTTGAATGGACTTAAGGTTGGAATTGATTGAGCTGATGTTGTAACCGAGGGTTATCTGGAGAGAAACAGAAACTTCTCATGGTCAAACGGTGATGTGGAGTTCTGGACTTGGGACCAAGAGAGGTGAGTCGAGGAGAAGAGATGATAGGGCAGAAGGACATAGAAGGTTCAAAAGATCACAGTCAGGTCAGAGGCGAGGCCTAAGAAAGTGGAGGAGTTGGTGCAGTGCTCAGACAGTTGGTGATCATCAGAGGGGGTCATTTCTGAGTTCAAGATTTCAGCACTGCCACGGGGCAGCTGTGGGCTATGATGAGGTGCGGGGAACAGGCAGGTGCTACAGTGACATAGAGCTTAAGGTGGCCAGAGACCGGCAGGCAGACCCAGGATAAAGCCGTGCTGGACGGGTCATTATCAGGCACGGCAAGACAGGCTGGAGCCAGATGTCACCGGCCTTGAGTGTGCTAGAATGAGAGAATGATCCGGAAGTTGATAGAAGACGGCTAATAGAAGACAGGTAGAGGTGGATAACTCGAAACACAAGCTGGTTGAGGGAAGGGTTACTAAGTGACTGTGAAGGAGACACAGACCACCAGTGCCACTATGGGTTATATGTGCTGAGGGAAGGAATGGTGGGAAGGAGGAAGAGTGTTCAAGGAAAAATGCTGAGGATCTTATGACATCTAGAAATAGAAAGTGTGTTCTATAAGATGCAGAGGAAGGTGGAGGGGGCAAGTGTTGAGTAGGGTTGCTAACAAGCAATTTGGGGATCCGGAAGTGAGCACACGAGGATTTGGGGGGAGGGGTGGGAATCAGGGCATCAGAAAATGGCTAGGATGGAGCTTCCAGGTGGTATCCTGGTACTCACTGCGGCTGTGCAGCGGGAGGATGAGAGCCAGATGATTGTGCCTGTCCACTCTGTAGGGGCTGGGAGACGATGCGCCTGGCTGCCAGCCTCTGCATTCATCCATATCCAGCCCCTCTACCAAACAGCCACGTCACCTTGTAAACATTGCCTACACTAAGCCTTGACTTTACCCCTTCAGAAATAAGAGTAGTAATCATAGTACTTATCTCACAGAGTTGTCTTGAGGATTAAATTAAATATTACACTTTAAACATGAAGTTTTTGTTCCTAAAACACAGTAAGTATGCAATAAGCAATAACTATAATGAGATGCTATAGGTGTAGAAATATGTATTCATTTTAAAGAAATCTTCACAATATTGTAAATTATAAGTAAAAACACATTGGACAATCTCTGAACACATTGACAACAGAAACTTCTTATGTGAATACAAGCAGAGATCTCAGTAAAAAAACAAATAATAATAACTCTATGGTTTCAATGGTTTCTCTCACACAAAATCAAGTATAAAAATTCATAGTTTACTTTAAATCTCTTAAAATGCAAAATTATTTGTCCTATACATGTAGATATTAAGATTTTGCATTCTCTTCTCATTTTTAAATAAGACCCACTTTTATGAGATAAGAACCATGAAAGACCATTTATCTCCCATTCTCATCACTGAAGGTTTGGATTCTGAGTGTTAGATGTCCAGAGCGATTCTCCTCAGGTGTGTCCGTGACAGTTTAATAAAGCTGTCCCCGCCACACTTCTCCTCTTTGCAGGCTGACTGTGTAAACGTCAGAAACAGTTGCCCCAATAAGGCGACCACATGAAGTGGGCAGGTCTACCTTTCACACTACATAGCTAGGAGCCTAGAGAGCAGGGACTTTGTTTCTTTGGGCTTATTATGGCCCAGCCCTTGCTGAGGGGGCTCCAGTTGACCCTATAATAAAGATGTCTTCCTTCAAGGAGCCTGAAATGTAGTGGTGGGAAAGATGAACACGTCTCAACTAAGAATGACATTTCCTTTTGCTTTCATTCTATTAACCCATCCCACTGAGAAAACCTCCATTTGTGAATCCAGCTTGCACTGGCCCATTCAGACCTTCCCAAGCAGACCTTGTAGGCAAAACTTCCCGAGCAAATTTAAGTCTGTTTTCCACTCTCTAAGATGGGATGCAATGGGTGAACACCTTTACACTGACAGCAGTCCAGGTAAGCATATAGCGAAGATTACAGATCGGACGGGCCTACATTCCTGAATAGGACACTAGTACAGGTACTCCGAAATAATAACGGATCTACATGTACACTTCGGGATGCTTCTACTGCCTCACCTGATGAACATTCTGGTTCCTTGCTCAGGACAACCTTCTCTCTCTCATAACTATCACGCCCACCTACAGCTCTTCCACGTGCCTTCCAAAGCCTGGGCCAATTTCCTCTGTCTTCCGAACCCTTCCTGAACGTCTCCTCTCCACTTTCCATTCTCCGAGCTCCCACACCACTCACTGTCTGCTTTTGAGATTGTTCTGCAAGCTCGAATTTTCCCCTTGACTTGATTACAAGGCTGCAGGCGAAAGGGACAAATCCCACCTCGCTCATCGTCCCCTTCCCCACAGTGTCTTTCATGTATCCAGTCCTCCACGAGCAATCGCTGAATACCAAGCCTGAGCTTGCTGGTCTAGCTCAAACAAAGATGTGCACATGAGGGTATGGTTAAGGATTTGGTACATTGCACCATCCTCATGGAAACTTTTTCTTGCAAGGAGGTTTCCTTGCAAACAATTTCTGACTTGTTTTCAGATAGGCTTAACTTTTTGATGGCATTGGTGTTTGTTTCTCTTGGGGTTTTTAATGTGTGAAGATTTATCAGTGAAACTAATCTATCATTTGAGCAAAGAAATTAGCACCATCCACATAATCTTAAAGGGAGTTGTAGTATTTTACGGTGAACCACTTCCTTGCCTGACCTCCTTTAATGCATATGATAGTGATTTTACTAATCTAATTTGTCAGCACCCTCCAATACTCTGCTGGTCACTAGAGCATTTTGAAACCAACTGACTGAGAGAGCAAACAGAATCGAAAATAGCATCTTGCCGCTAGAGCCCCACTCAAATGCTGTAGCTCCTGTAAAGACTCTTTCGATTCTGGATTCTTCCCTTCTTTAAAGTCTTGGCTGCTTCTCAGGTGTATCTGGGCAGGGTGGAGGAAGATGGAGAGGACCCTGTAGTATTACATGCAAGATGCCATGCTCCAAAGGCTCTGCCTTCTTCAAGATGATCCCCCCAAAATGATTTTCTGCTAACCCTTTCCCACCTACCAGTTCAGTATTTCTCATACTTTCCTCTTTCCCATATAACCACTTCAAGATTTTTACCTTTTCTGAGTACCACCTGTCTGTTTTTCTTAAACATTTAAAAAAATCTTTTATTCTTACTTAAGTAAAGC
The DNA here is from genome assembly GCA_003508835.1 of Eonycteris spelaea. NCBI lineage: Eukaryota > Metazoa > Chordata > Mammalia > Chiroptera > Pteropodidae > Eonycteris > Eonycteris spelaea. The sequence continues at coordinate 362,707 of PUFA01000145.1, read as the reverse complement.
CTCACCCACCTCACCTGCTTCCCTCCACCGCTTCCCTCCGATTCTCGCTAGCATGCCCACAGAAGCTTGCACACAAAAAGGGCTCTGTAAATAGCCCTTTGAGTGAATCTGTCAACACTGCTAAGACCATGATCATCTTCACATCCTTCTAATCTAGCTTATAAATACCCCAAAATTGGTGGTGCCAACATTGTGACAGATAACTTATAAACTCCTAAGAGCCTCATCTTGTAATAATCTAAAAAGACAGAGTTGGTCTTCATTTTACTTATGTTGAACTATGCTATTTAATGGCCTTGTCTGAATGCCTCCTGTCCAGTCCTTCCAAACTGACACACATGTGCACAACACACACACATACACACACACACATACACATTTTTAAAATTGTCACAGCAATTAAAAAAATAGAGTGAGACTAAAAAGCTCACTATTAAAGTGGGGTTGAGCTGTTCTCCCTCGCAGCTCGAACTGTTTGCTTTGGTGATCAACCCAAGCTAGTAAACAACTCAAAGCACAAGTTCAGCCTTTTCATGAGCCAAATTCATCAATTTAAGACCGTATTTGCTGACACTATTTAAACAGCTTATGTAACAACATTCAACTCAGTTGGGTAGCCTGGCTAAAAGTGATATCATAACATCCTTGAAACAGAAGATTTAAATTAAAATAGGATTTTAAATTAAAATAACTAGCTGATGCAGCTTTGCAGAAAAACTTAAAAAATCCCCAAGCCACAAACCTACTACTCACAAATGAAATGTTTGCATTATCCACCCACTGCTTTGGCCCTTCTACTTTAATAGCACTTAGCAAGCACAGGAGGCTGCCTGTAAGAAGATACACACACGTTTCCTTAGAAATGCAAATGCAAACTGATGAACGACTGTGCTTACTTAAATGTCATAAAAGTGTTTATGAAATTCCTTGTTGATCTTGAATCCACAACACCTGAGAAAATGACCTTCTCTCCCTGTGAATTCAATGAATGTCTATGCAGTAAAGGAACTGAGGATTGTGGAGATTAACTATGGTCGTGGAGTGCCTAGCCCAGAGCAGGCAACTATTATTATCAAATTCAACAAACACCCACTGAACAGAAATGTGAGATGACACAGTAAAGTAGAAATTCAACTGAACTTCGAGGTGGTTATAATTTGTGGTGTGGGGGGGTACAGTTTGAGAAGCAGCCCTTACAGATTTCGAAGGGAGACAGATCCTGCCCAGATGCCACTGGGAGGCCAAAGCGAAGCTGGGCATAGCCACGCCAAGGCCCCCAGGCCATCCTTTGTGCCTGGGAGTGCTCCAGGTTTCACGTGAGGGAGACCTGTCAACTGTTCTTGTCACTGAGACTTCAGATCCTTCCACGGGCAACGGCCCACAAATCATCCTAGATTGCCACAGCGGACTCCTGACTGTGCACAAATTGCTCCTTCTCCCCCTGCGTTTCCAGTCACGAGACACACATAACCTCCTGCAGACAGAGAGTGAGGGGCCTTACATCCAGATGGGTGGGGATAAATTTGGAAGAGCCCTGTAACTTGTATTTGAGCGCAACTAAATGTTCAAGAAACTCTTGCCAGCAAACATGACATTTGGGTTCCAGACCTGGCTCTGCTGCCTCTGTTGCTGGACAAGATCCTTTACTTTTCTGAGCTGACTTTCCTCATCTGAAAATACTATTTCCTTCTAGCTCTTACTTGCCTGAATTGAAATTTGTCCATTTTAATGCCTTCCATTTCATCGTATTGATCATTTAATAAACGTGTTTTCATCACCTCTTTATCTAAAGACATTATCCCTTTGTAAATTAGCTTTATTCTATAGAATTTATCTGCTGCCACTTTGTTCTAGCAATGAAATTTTCAAGCATAAAAACTATTGAGCTCAGTTCTTGGGACAACTAAGGTATGTACATAATTTGGTATGTCATTTAAATAAAATGAATGTGGCAAGAAATGAAAAAAGAAAAATGAAATTCTTGAAACCAGAATATGATTTAACACCCACTGGACGAGAATAGCTCACATCTGCTTTCTGGTTTTGCTCTTGAAAACATATTTACATTCGTTTCATCACAGGCTCAAGCTTCAGATGCCCCCACCCAGCTCTCTGAGGTCTTGAACATGTGACCTTGGCTCTCAGCCTCTACAGCCATAAATTAATCAGGTGGAACCAGGTCTCTCAAATTCTTTCCAGACTTTTAGGTCCCAGTTGTGATCCATTTTAAGTTGCACCACATAGTGGCCAAAATCGACATAAACCCAAAAGGCGTTATCTAAGTTACCACATCTATTCATGAGTCAGGGCTAATGCCAACCATCTCTCTTCAGTTTGAAGTCTCCCAGACTCAGGGAGCTCACTTGCTCTGTGCTTATTTCAGTGTCTATCTAGTGTCGATCCTGCTGACCTCACTTCTTACCTTACTTATTGCCTCCCCACTGACTGCATCTGGCTCATGTTTCTGCCTCAGCATGCTGAAATGCCTCCTCAATGGCCTATGCCCACTCAATGGCTCTCACCCACCCGAGCGCCAAACTCCTGGTATTTGCAATAATCATCTCTCTCCTCCTACATCTTAGCCTCTTCTAGGGCAGTGTTTCTTAGAGTGGTCCGTGGTCACTCCTGGAGCGTCGGTAAAGATGGCAGACGCTAAGGACCCAAGTTAGACTTCATGATTCGATTTTCCGAGCCACAGCATCATTATGTAAAACAAGTTTCCCTGATTTTAGGCATAATAGTTAGAAATTCCCTGCTCTTTCAACGACTTCGTTAGCTATTTTTAATGAAAAAGGTGTTACATTGTTCTTTTGTTTTCGTTTTTGTTTTTAACCAGGAATATGGGGGGGGATGGGCGAGGTGAGATGAGGATCATCCCAACCTCTATCCGAGAACCTGGCAGCGCTGGTACTGTCGGCCTTATCTCTGCCGAGTAGGAACTCCTGAGAGAGAAGTCTAGGGCGCGCGCGCCCGACGCCCCAAGAGACCGTCGAGAAGTCGGGAGTCAGACGCCGAGGCGACGGTCCGCGGAACCGCCAGGCCGCGGCAAGTGAAGGAAAAGCCCTTCGCGGTAGTCCAGACTACGAGGTTCCGCCACGCGCCGCGCTAGAGCCTGGCATCCTTGAGCGGCCTCTCCCCTCCTGTTGCCATTGGCAACGGCAACCGGCCCCCAAAGTCAGCGTGGCGCGAGAAGGCGGACTTCCGGGTTCTGGGAGCTAATGCGCATGCGGTGGTCGGTCAGTCATACCTCACTTCCTGTCTCGTGATCTTGAGGGCCAATAAAAATGCCTAACTCCAGAGTCACGTGCCTCCGTTCCCATTAGCAACCGGAGGCTTCTAAACAACCCGCTCTCCCTCCCCATCCTCTGTGGTCCAACTACCCTCGGAGATCCCGGATTTAACGAGCCTCCGCCTGACCTCTGCGCTCCTCGGGGCTGCGGACTCCTGCCCGCCGCCATGGTGAGTAGCCGGTCCGCTGGCGCCCACCGAGTAGTGGGCAGTGGCCGGAGCTGGAGACTCGGAGCTGGGGCTCCGGAGTGATGGCGTGGCCTGCAGTGGGTTGAGTCGGCCCCTGAAACTCCCTGAGGAGGGTGGGAGTGCTCAAAGCCCTTCCAGGATAGTGCTAGGTGAAGCCCTCACCTAGCCGCTTCGCTCCGCCATATCGTTTTATGTCTATTCCTCGCCCCTGGCCGGGGTGCCGGGACCAAGTCACACCTCGCAGGCGGATGGTGAAGAGAGCTGGCGGGGACCGGCTGCAAGTCGAAGCGCAAGGCGGGATCTTCATTTGGTTCCAAAAATTCTCAAGTTTTTGCGCGCGCACACCCACCCATTAGTAGCATAAACAAGATGTGTTAACAAGCCGAAGTGGGAGAATGTGTTTGAATCCAGCTTTCTGATGTGAGAACGACTTTAAGAGTCCAAGCCCCCCCCCTCCCATTTTGCAGCTGAGGAAATGTAGGTGATATTTCATTTGTTCTTACCTGTTCAAAAGAGGCCCCATTTTCTTGTATGCTCAAACATATCCCATTAACCTCTCCAGCGGATATACCATGCCAACTTAACTAGCAACCATACCTAGAACATTACACAGTACTGGAGTGTTCAGAAAAGGGGATGAAACCAGAGTTGGAGCACCACTGTAATGGAGCAGAAAAGATTTGGTGGAGCTGTTCATGGTATACAGTTGGGGACACATGTCTGTGGGTCAGCCTGTTGGACTTGAGAGTCATAGGCGTATAGGTCTCAACCGAAACCTTGAGATAGATTATGTCATCAAGGAGAGGATAGAGACAAGACAGGGCCCTGGGAAATACAGATTATTTCAGAGACAGCCCCAAGAAGAGGAGCCTGCAAATGAGATCAAGAAGGAAAGGTGGAGTTAGCTGCCAAAGAATGGAGCAGGTCAGCTAAGAACAAGGCATCGGCCATGTAGTTGGATTAGTAATTAAGTCGCTGGTGAGCTTTACAAAAGCATGTGGATTTAAGGACTAGATGATAGAAGGGAAGTAGGGAAAATGCAGTGGTAGCTAGAGGGAATCTCAGGGGTTTGGGTTTTGTTGTCGTTTTAAAGAGTGAATGAGGTTTATATACATAGTCTTCTCTATAGTCTCAAGGGAAGAAGAAACCCATAGAATGTTGAGAGGGGGAACAATTATTTAAGTAAAATTCTCCAGGAGTTTGAAAGAGAACCAATTAGGCCTCATGCAGGAGTGGCTTTCAAAAGGAGGAATACTCTAAGTTTAATTGTCAGGCACATATCTCTCATGTGCTGAGCACTTTGAGAGGTACTGGTATATCTCAGGGAGTCGGATGGGCAAGGTCCTGCCCCTTGTAGACTTATGTCCTAAGGAAAATGGAACTGCCAAGAGAAGATGAGGATGTATGTGGGTACAGAAACGCCATGTAAAGGACTCAGGGGGTGAAGGAGATCATGCTAAATGACCTTAGTGTTAGCTGCCACAATGTTGGAGGCCATGCTGCATGCTGAGAGTGAGGGGTAAGCCTGGAGAGAGGTTTGGCAGTTAGACCTTTATCTCCCATAAGAAGGCTATGATAGTTCAACTTATTCTTAAAATAAAGATAATTCTGACTCATTAGTCTCCTACATTAGATGTTCAGTTTTGTAATTTCCTTTTTAAATTATCATTATAACTGTAAGATGGAAAAGAATTTCATTAATCTCTAGCACATAGTTGTCAAGCTCTCATCCGGTTTAAAAATCAGGACCAATATTAATAGCAATTTCAAAACCAAATATATTTTTTAAAGTTGTATTAGATGGGGTAAGGTTAAGCAGCTGTAATAAAGATCCAAAAAACAATGGCTTAAAGAATACAGAAGTTTATTTTTCTCTCACTCAATAGCTACCTCACTGCTCACCTCAGGTGAGTAGGTCACCGCTCCTCCACAAGATCACTTAGGGATACGGTCCCTTTCATTTTGCTCCACCAGCCCCTAGGCCATGGTTGCAGTCTGCGTGGTTCAGCTGAGCCACCACCACCTCCAGGTTTTAGAGAAATAGGGTGCGGCAAAGATGCGCCCCATGTCTCAAGGCCCAGGCTTTGGAAATAGCCCTCATCTCTTCCGCTCACATCCAGTGCTGAGAAGTAGTCACATGGCCACGTCTGCCCACAGGAGGGCTGGGAAGTGTCCCCTAGTTGGGTAGCCATGTCCCTGGAAGAAGGGAGGAACAGAATTTAGTGACATCTAGCAATCTCCACCACAGGATATCTTGTGCGTTTCCATTGTTGGTTCCTTTATTACATCTTCAGGACTGACAATTACTTCTCTCTCTTTCAGGCAGAACTGGGCCTAAATGAGCACCATCAAAATGAAGTTATTAATTATATGCGTTTTGCTCGTTCAAAAAGAGGCCTGAGACTCAAAACTGTAGACTCCTGCTTCCAAGACCTCAAGGACAGCAGGTATCAGGGGACTGTCAGGGAACCCAGTGGGAGCGCGGATCCTTTCTGGCAGCCGGGGTGGGGATGCTGTTGCAGAGACCACACAAACCATGGCCGGCATTACTAATCCACTGAGAGCAGCTACACTAAGCCTCGTAGATATGTGAAACTCAGAAGATTGGATTGCGATGGGAGCAGTCAGTTACCAAAGATCATGTGTGATGCACGTGTGACTATTAAGGGGTTGCAGCGTTTCAGGAGGGCAGTCAGGAAAGTGCTTGCGGGATGAATGATTGGCTTGTTGTATTAAAGGTTCCAGAATGTTAATTACCGAGTCATTAATTAAGATTAGAGCCATAAGATATGGCAATTAGCAAGAAAACACCTGCGAAGTTCACATTGACTTAAGGGTGTGAAAATATAAAGTACAAAAGATTTTTAATCTGAAAAATTAAAGAAAAAAGGAAATAGTTTGGGGGAATGTCTCTGAGCATGTGCTTATTAAAGGATATCCACATTTGAATAGTGAGCCACAATTTAATTGTCCAAGAGACTTTAAAATTTAACCGAGTTTCGATTATTTTCAGCCTGCTTTATTAATAAAGAAGACAGTTCCCAGAGAGGTTTTCACAATAACCCTTCATTCCCTAGCTCAGGGGTTCTCTCTTTCAGGCAGGCTGTGGACCAGTACTGGTCCATGGCCTGTTAGGAACGGGCCACACAGCAGGAGGTAAGTGGCTGGTAGGCGAGCAAAGCTTCGTCTGTTTGCAGCCGCTCCTCAGCGCAAGTATCACTACTTCAGCTCCATGGGGTAATCAGGCTTTAGATTCTCATAGGAGCACCGGTCCCTGGCCTGATGCCACAAAGGTTGGAGACCGCTGGCCTAGATGACATGAATGTGGGTTTCTTTGTTTTGTTTTGTTTTATAAACGGTTTTTGTTGTTTATGCAGAAGTTTTGGATGGGGTTGTTTTTCAGGCTGGTGGAGGAGACCTTCACCATAGACGAAGTCTCTGAGGTGCTGAGTGGGCTGCAGGCTGTGGTCCACAGCGAGGTGGAGTCCGAGCTCATCAACACGGCCTACACCAACGTGCTACTTCTGCGGCAGCTTTTCTCTCAGGCCGAGAAGTGGTACCTCAAGCTACAAACAGATATCTCTGAGCTTGAAAACAGGTAATGAAATTTGTACCTGCAGTTATGACAATGGAGGCCCAAGCATAGTCTTAAAAGTTAGCAAATGTCTTTACTGCCGCTTTTCTTGGGGCAAGCGCCTGAGAAAATTTGGGTAGGGCCACAGCAGAGCATCCAGTTACTGAGTGCTCTCTTAAGCGCCACTCAGCATCCCCTCCAAAGCTCTCTGTTTCTACTGTTTCTGGTGTTATAAAGGCTTTCGAGATTTATGAAATCGCTTTTCAGGTTATTAATAATTAATCATTACGATATTGTTGTTAGCCTGATTGGCATTATAATAAATCTTTAGAGATAGGTCAACTAGAAAATAGAGATGAAACATTTGAAAAAATATTCAGATATCATCATTTCAGACTAGTAGTATTGGAAGTTTTTTCCTAAATAATTACATTTTAAATTACACACTTATCTTTAAAATAGAAAATGTAAAAAGATAGTTTTACAGTCTGAATACCATCAAAGAATTCAGTAAGTTTAAAAAGCACGGTAAAATCGGTGAAATTGAAACTCATCTAAGAAAAGTCATGCCAGAAATCAGGAAAGACTGGCCGCTGCACCCTGCGAGCTGTTCTCCAAACACAGTTGCAGCGTGCGGCCCATGGGGCGGTGTTGACGCTGGGCAGGTCCCCGGTAGCGAAGGGAAACCATTCAGCTTCACCAACTGGCAGGAGGGTGCTGGCGGGCACACCCCCTGTTACGAGGCTTGAAAGAGTCGTCACTGCGTTCACTCTGTGCGCTTTCGTGTGGTCAACTCTCATTTACCTTTGCAAACAAAAGAAAATAACCGTGTGGGTCACGCCAGACCACCTTTCTGGAGACTGTGTCATACTCTTCCTCAGTATATATGATACTCTCGTTTTCAGTAAATATCACAAAGCGCTGTAATTCCATTTGGGGGAGGCTACTCTATTAAAGTCAGTTTATCTCCCTTGAACATCTACTAGCTAACAGTGTGTATTATAAACAAAGCTGTCTCACCATAGCAGCTCAAAAATAAAGAGTTGACTACAGATTTCAGACATACCTGTATTAGCATTGTAGTTCAGTTCTAGATATATTGTACACTCAGTAGGTGCAAAATAACTGAGCGCTGTAGGAGATTCAAGTGCATCCACACGGTTTGGATTCTCAACCATTAGTGTCGAGTTTTGTTCATCTCTGTTCTCTCCAGCTTGTACTAATTGGTGCAAGTGGTTTTATTCTTATGTGTGTGATACAATTCTATTTTAAATAAATTTTTTTTTCATATTTGCTTTTATCTTCAAGAGACTTATTAGAACAAGTTGCAGAATTTGAAAAAGCAGAATTTACATCTTCAAATAAAAAGGTAACTTTTGGCCATTTTAAGTCCATTATCTTAATAGCCAGTATTTAAAATCCTCAGGTTGCTCAGAGCATTCAGGGCTACGGTGAGAACTCTCAAGGAAAAGCATTTAAGAGCAGAATTCAAAAGCTGTTCTTGTTCTCTCTCTGACTCACCTGTTTTCCTCATCTGTCAAGTGGAGACCGCGCTGATGGTTACCTGCCTCTCCGTTAACCATTCTCGGGATCTGCAGTGACCCCCCAGCACTGTGTCGTGTAGACACACCATAAGCCTCCCCGGTGTTGGGTGGTGACTGCTGCCACGATGAACCCGTGAACATGCACATCAGAACGATTCTCCAGTTATTCCTTTAGAATATATTTCTGCCATTTCTGGGTTAGCGGGCATGGATTCTTTTGTTTTTAATACACATCGCTAAACTGCGGGAACATTTGTGCCAAGGTATTCTTCATCTGCAGCGTGGTTCCCTAAATCCTCATCGGTATTATAGGTTTCCCCAGAGTCTGGGTCTGTGCAGAGACCTGTGTTTCAGCTCCCACAGGCTAAAGCCCAGTCCTAGAGGCTAGGATTTATGTCCGCTCTGGCTCTGAGCGCCTAGCCCCCTTTCCCTTCCATCTGTATTGTTTTAGTAGACAAGATACGGAGCTGACGGGTTTCATGTTTATCTCTAATTCGTATTGGGCACCATGGGCCAGATGTCGTCCTGGGCATCGGGACGTAACAGAGAATGGGACCAGTGAGGACCCCCCACCCTCTTGGAGCTGACATCCGGGGCGTATGTTTACACAGTGTCTCTACCAGAAAGTGCCAGTGTTCGGAGATCACACGCGATTTATCCTGCGATGGTTTCAGTTCGGTTTCTGTATTTGTTTCAGCCCATCATAGATATCATAAAGCCGAAACTTGCTCCGCTTAACGAGGGTGGGACGACAGAACTCCTGAACAAGGTAACGCTGCCAGCATTTTGAGAAACGGCAAACCCTCTATTGTGCCCTCCGGTCGCCTGCACAGCTTGAGAGTGGAGGCCGATTCAGGCTTTGGTCTGCGGAGGGCAATTAGTCCGTTGCAGTTGTTTGATGTAATGGTAGCCGGTGGGCCAGAAGAGGGCACACTTACCTTCCAGAAGGTCTGAAGCAGCTCCAGGTCACGTCTTTTCGTGGTGAAGTGAAGAGGATGGAATTTTTGACAGTGTTTATTGACGCACATTAGAAGTTTATGGGCTGTGATAACAAGGCAATTTTATTGAGAGATTTGTGAAAATTAATTACCAATATACAAATAAATATTCTTCGTGACTCTGGTATTAACATCATGCAGATCTGTTGTTAGATAAAAAGCAATATAATACCTGACCTTTTGCCCTCAAAAACCTTAGAGTTTTATTGGGAAAGGAGAACTGATCTTCAGGAAACAGGAGGATGCTAATGTGTGTGTCACAAGTGCCACAGGTGCCACAGGGTGACAGAGAAGACAGTTCATGTGCATAAGAGCAGTTGAAGACAGACTTATGGGTAAGGCAGGGCCTGAGCCGGGCTGAAGAGTAAAGATGGGTTAAGTTGTCAGAGGCAGGAGGGGGCCGGCGGGCAGGGGAACAGAATAGGCAGCTGTCAGAAGCAGAGGGCAGGCTGGCCTGATTGGAACAGAGCAGCACTCTGACGGGCTGGTGTGTGTGTTGGAGCGTAGTAACAAATAGGACTGGACCAACAGGTAACTAGTGATTAAGCTGCTTACAAGCAAAGGTATTTGGCCTCCGCTCTGTTAGAAACATTTAGAGGCTCGGACACAGGGTAGTGGAATGCAGAAGCTTGTGTTTGAGGAAAAGTGACAGCGGTGTGCAGTGTAGGCTGAGAACAGACCCAAAGTTGCAGGATCAGCAAGGTGAGAGGTGGCATAGGATGGGGACTTTGGGAAGGGCTGAAAGCAGAGGGCCGAAGAGAGTCTGAGGCTGTGAGAGAAGGAACCAGAAGTCTTAGAGCCAAAGATGACCCCATGGGGCTGAGGCAGGCGGGCCGTGTAGAATTGGAATATCACCAATAACCGGGGCATGCAGATTTTTGATCTATTATGTCATTTAAATCTGATTTTAAAATAAATTTTTAAGTGAAACAAGTAATTTCAAGTAGTAAAAATAGTTGGCTGAAGTAGTAAAACTTGAATTTACCCTCAAAGGAAATTTCAAGACTTCAAGAAGAGAATGAGAAATTGAAGTCAAGGCTGAAGACCATTGAAACGCAGGTGAGCCGAGAAGCGCTTTAGCAAGCTCGGTGGGAGAGTCGCTCACGGAACACGCACTGATTATGTTTTGCTCACACTTGGTCATAGGCTACGAATGCGCTGGACGAGAAGTCAAAACTAGAGAGAGCTCTGCGAGATTTACAGCTTGACCAAGGAAATCAAAAGGTGAAATCAGTTTTAGCTGTCTTTTTCAGATTTGCTAAGTAGAATAAAGGTATAAACTTAATATTAAGTTTTAGTTACTGTTCATCATCCCCCGCCCCCTGCCGCTCCCCTGCCACTGTTGTCCTGCACTGGGACACCTTGTCCGGGAGAGGCCAGGTGAGGCCAGCGCCCTCCCCTCACCATCCTCCAGTGCAGAGGGGCAGATGCCCAGCTCACGTGCCTCCCGTGTCCCGAGAGCCCGTTGGCATACAGGCTTGAATTTGTTTTTTAAAAGTGTTCTCCCTTTCCCTTTGATATCCCAATTACAGTGGGGAAAAAACAGAAACAAAGACAAGTTTTTAGTTATAATTGTATTTGTGTTTGAGTTTTATTATGCAAAACTTATAACTTAGTTTGCCTTTCTTGAGTCTGATAAAATAGAGTGAATTTACCTGTCATGAACCTTCAGATCTATACCTAGAAGTACTTGTGTAATGCAGCGAAATCCAGTGTTGATGGTCTCCCGGCTTGTCTGAGTGTGATGGCTGAGTGTCGCTCCGCCTGCCGGGAGTCATCTGCGCACAGCTCTGCCTCGTGGGGCCATCCGTGAGGCTGGAAGCTGTAATAGGATCTCATTTGAGTGAATTGTCCTTGCCGTGTTGGCTTTTCTAGTGGTTTTATCGTCATTGTAAATGTCTACTAAACAGTCCCAAAACCTGCCCCACTAGGTTTGTGTTATACTTTTTCTATGGAAAATTACAAATACTACAAAAATAGAGAGAATAGTATAATGCACCCCAGGCACGCAACACTCAGCTTTACCAGTCATTAGGCAAGGCCAGTCTGGTTTCATATTTACCTCTACTTTCCTCTCCCCAACCCCACCCCTGTTTTTGTTTTTCAGGCGAAATCTCAGATATTACATCATGTCATTTGTAGCTAGATATCATTTAAATAAGAGGAGGTTTCTTATATGGCTAAAAAAACAAAGGAAAATACATGTAATTTTCAATCATTATATACTAAGGACCACGAATGTATAAAACAGAGAGCTAAATATCTCCAGAACAGCTTTATAATTCCCCCAAAGGAAAACAATTGCAAACAGTTTGGATGATGAATTTGTTTTAAAAGCCATTTTGGACTTTGCTCCAATTTTACTTTTAAGATTTTGGCAAAAGCAAGATGCATACATGCCTTCACTAGTTGCAGAAATAACATCTTTTGAAAGGTCCTATTTCAAAAATGAGTAAAGAATTTTTCTTTTGTTGATAGTACTGCTTCATCTTCATACTTAGCAATTATAGACCATTTTCCTGTCTTATGAACGCAACTTTTTCTTTCTATTATAAATTTTATCCAGTCAAAAACAAGATCTAGGTAAAGGATCCAGGTGCTTGTATTAAGCTGACAAAGTGTGCAAATGTGCATAACGCATTAATGTAAAAAAATTAAAATATGGTAAAGTTAGCAAACTATAAATTAATAAGCATTTGGCTCATAAATAATAAGTAAAACATTATGATAATGCATTAATTTTATTATCCTTCCATCTGTATATTTCATAATTCTTCACTGGGATTTTTTGAACTCGACTTTTCAACATGACACCTGTTTGGCCTCTAACTCTGGGACATGCAGCCTTGTCACATTTAGGGTCTCACCTCACTCGTTCCTCTTTGGAATCATAGCAGTTCATAAATCACGTAAACATGTTCGGAAATCAGTGACCGAATGTCTGCCATGTGCAGGACACCATGCACTGAAGGCTGAGGGTGCGCTTGGGGGGCGTGCTGGCAACCCCCCAAGGAGCTGGAGCACACCCAGGCTGCTGGCCCAGATTGCCGACGTGCACACGCAACACACCTCACTCGCCTGTATCTCCCTTGATGGTGAATCACCATCTAAACAGTCACTAAATTAAGATGGCAATGTAAAGTTATGATGATGCGTGTATTTTTATAGGATTTTATAAAGGCTGAAGATTTGAGTGACTTGGAAAACACAGTTGCCACTTTAAAGAGTGAGTTTCAGAAAACACTTAACGACAAGACAGAAAATCAGAAGTCCCTGGAGGAGAGTCTAGCGACAGCCAACATGACCTGCTCAGGGTTCAGGAGCAGCTGAGCATGGCCGAAAAGGTCAGATTTGTCTCTAAATGTCCAGTAAATGACGAACAAAGTACAGAAGAACGGGCGGAGGGGGGGGGGGGAGGGGAACTAAGGGAGGAATTCATTGGACAACTGCAGATTCATGTTATTTTTGCTCAAGGTTTTAACCAGTACGTGTTCTAAAGATTTGTCATTTCTGGGCGCTGAGATTCTCCCATCTTTGGCACTAAAGTCTCTGTGATGATAAAAATCTCCACGCCTCCCTGTGGCGTGGCGGCCTGCTTCTCCACAGGGGCTTCCCTGCACGGCCCTGCCCTGCTCCCCATCGCCCTTCCCGTCCTTCCCTCCTACAGCCTGACAGAGGGATGGGTGACTTTTTTTAAAAAGGATTCTGTGCCTTTTTCTTAATTTATATGAAATATGTTGAGGACTGGGTCCTTGAAGGATTAGACTCTTCAGAATTTGGGAGCAAAAATTTAGCTAATTTAAAAATCCTCCTCCTATAATAGTGACACTACTTTGGGATTTGGAAAAAGATCATGCTTATTTTACCTGAAAATCACTTTACTCTTTCCAATAGATTTCCTTTCTAGGGCTTGGTATTTCTGAGTTATTTGCTAACATTATATTTGGGAAAATGTTACTATCTTCATTGGCTTCTCATTTGAAAGAATGTCTTTTTAAAGTTTGGAGAGTCTTAATTTTATATGAGTATATTTTTTAAAGAAAGTAGAAAACAATGTAAGCAGAAGACTAGTAAAATTAGAGTAAAAAATATACATTTTCTTCAGATTTGTTCATTCTTTCCTTAACTGTTCTTTGGTAACGGGCTGACGTTTTTCACTGCAAGGAATTAGAGAAGAAATTCCAGCAGACGGCAGCTTATCGCAACATGAAAGAGATTCTCACCAAGAAGAACGACCAAATCAAAGACCTGAGGAGAAGACTGGCGAAGTAAGCCCTGCGCCTGCACCTGGACTCGTTGTGCCCCTGCTGGGTCTGTCCTTCCTTAAAGCCGAGCTGTGTCCCCAGGGCGGGCTGGGGGGCAGCTGCTCCACTGTTTGGTCAGAGCCTGCATGGGGGTTGGGCAAGGGTCGCCGGCCTGGCCTCGTCCGTAGCGCCCACGGGGCGGCTGTTAGGTGCGGCTGGACCGGAGGCTCGTGCGCGGCTGCGGTCGGCTGCTCTCGGCAGTGGATTCGCGTAGCAGGGCATCGGACAGGACACACAGCAAGCTCAGGCCAGCGCTGGGCATTTCTCCTCCATGCTGGCCTTGTTGCCTCCAAGGCCTGGGCATACTGTGCCCTCAGGTGGCAATTTAGGTGCGAGGGAATGAGGTCCACACAGGTGGGTGCCATAGCCGCCATGGCTGAGAGGTCCACGCTCCACATAAGACTTATCTGGCCACCTGATGCCCAGGTGGGACATGAGGTTACAGGAATTCCCCGCACAGAGGGAGGCCTAAAGCCGAGGCTCTCACCGCGCCCTTACGGTCCATTCACAGACCTCCTGGTCTGGACGGAGTCTGTTATCAGGGTCGTTTTTGTCGTTAGCGGTTTTGCGTGGAAACTCAGCTGACATTTTACCTTTATCAGGGTTCTAGGAACAGAGTTAGGAAGTGAGTCCAAGATCACATTTGTCCTTGGAGATGGGGGCTCGTTAACAAATTGTCCGCCTGACAATTTGGATAATTACTGGATTTCTAGTGTACTGAGCTGTCATGTATCTAAATGCCAGATATAGAGACTTGAGTCTGATGGTATCTTAGCAGTTAACGGGCCCATTCTGCCCGCTTTAGGAGTCCCCTCTAGGTCACCGTCACAGTGCTTTGCGTGTATCTGACTTCCATGTTAGCAGTGATCCAAAGTGAAAAATGCAGCGTTACTGGTTCAGTCACCGGAAGTGTTCCAGTAGACCTTCTTGGTAACAATAACAATAACAAAAGGTATTCTGACATTATGCTCTTAATTTAGTTTATATCTCTTTCCAGATATGAACCCGAAGATTAAAAGCGGAAGAAAATTTCATGGAAGCTGCCACCACATGAAAGCATAAGCTGTTTCTCACCTCAGGCATGTATTTTGAAGCAGTTTGTTATATTCCCTCTCTTTATTTTTCTAATATTTAGACTTTGCTTCTAATATTTAGAACTAGAGTTCCAATTTGCAGTTGCTTAACTGAGACGAGAGAGACCGACAGATTCCAGTCAGTCACCCCAGACTCCCCTCTGCCGAGCACTCCAGAGTCTTGGTTCAAATGCACTGAGAATTCTTTTCAGTAAAGAAGAGACTTTGGGGTAGGAAGATGAGGCTTATCCTTTTGCATTAGTATAAAGAGTATACCTTTTTAATAATGTTAAAGCTAGTGATATCTATACTTGTGCATCCCCCCAGGGTAAATATGAAATGGAGTTATTAAAGATAGTTATTACAAATAAACCTTATTTTTTAAATGAAATCTAATTCCTTTTCTCTATTTGATCATCAGAAAAATACACGTATTTATTGAAAATGTGAATACTACCTTTTACAGGCAGCATTGTTGCCAGTGACAAGGAAAATTAATAGTGAATGTGAGAATTCGATTAACTACTTTGGTCTGTCTAAATGCTGTGTTTATCGGCGGAGATTCAGACATGTTTTGCAGCGCAGCTTATCATGAGGATACTGATGGAGAAGTCGGGTACCTCCTGTACTTCTGCGGTTGAGGAAGTATCTGGAGTCAGAATACAGGTGCGGTAATCTCCTTATCCGCGGTTTCGCTTTCCACCGTTTCAGTTACCTGCAGTCAACCTCAGTTATTTCATTAAAAATATTCAATGGAAAATTCCAGAAATAAGTGGTTCATAAGTTTTAAATTACACACCGTTCTGAGTAGTGCGATGAAATCTTCGTGCCATCCCACTCCATCCCGGCCAGGACAGGAGTCATCCCTTTGTCCGCATATCCACGCTGTGTACACCACCTGCCTGTTAGTCACTCGGCAGCCATCCTGGTTATCAGATGGACTGTCACGGTATCGCAGTGCTTGTGTTCAAGTGACCCTTATTTCACTTAATGATGGCCCAAGGCATTGGAGTAGAGATGCTGGCCACTCGGACATGCCAAGGAGAATTGGAAAGTGCTTCCTTTAAGTTAAAAGGTCTGTACGTGTAGAAAAAACAGTATCTGCAGCGTTTGCTGGTCTTTATGGCTTCAGGCACCCACTCAGGAGTCTGGGAATGTATCCCTGGCGAATAAAGGGGGGCTGCTATGATCTTTACACTTCAGTTTCCAGAATATTTTTTAAATTACGCAGTAGATAAGAACACTTCTATATGCCTCATAAAATCAATTATCAGACCTCAGATTCAGCTTTTGCTTATAGTTTACTATGTGCATCACCAATAACTGCATTTTCAAGAGGTTTCGATTATACCATCACATTGGTCCTGCTTTTTCTTAAGTGATTTGGATAAATCATTAGAAATTAGGCATCGTATCTGCAGTTGTGTAATGTGGCACTATGCCATAAGATAGTAAAATGAAGTGCTTGAGCAGTAATGCCTCAGAAGGAAAGCACTTTGCACACATTATTTAGAAAGTAGTTACTCCCACTTCCAAAGCTGAATGTCACAAAACACTAAGAGAGGTACTTCCACAGCCCCAAATGATGATTTGATTCACCGTAAGAGTTTAATGACCAGAGGGTAAGGCTTGCTATTTTTGTTTAAGCTTTTAATATTAGTCTTGAATTTGTTATTTTTCTTGTAGTCTTTATGTTAAAATATTGAAGGAACAAATGAGAAAGGCTACGATGAAAGGACACAGGAGGCAGTCTTAAATGATGAATCAATCAGAGGAGGGGGACGAACCCCCAACAAGCATGCGTTGGCTGCATGCTCCTTCCCTGCCTCTCTCACTGTTTATTTAGGTCACTCGTCAGTTTCTGTGTCCTTTTAGGGCTTCACTGAGCATTCCAGTTTCTCCCCATATTTCTTTAGCCCAAAATTGATACTTTCCCTAAAAATCTGTTCCATTATTTATGGACCAGGATGCTCTATATAATTCAGAAACAGCGTTCTTGATTAAATGGCTTAAGTGTCTCCTTCAGAAGCCACTTCGTTATTTTCCCCCTTCCTCTTTCTTAGTTTGATGATGCCTGTAGGGAAGGAAGGTGTGTTGAGAAACTGTAATTGCTGGGGAGCATTTCGGCTTGTCTTTTGGTAGCAACTTTGAAATATTCTGTGTGGTGTGTTCCGGTTCAATAAGGAATTCAAAAGTATTTTTGCAACCTTAAACCCTTAAAATTGCGCCTGCACTGAGATAAACAAGTATGACATTCTTTGACATAAATCCACATGATGATTCTTTCACATATAAATGCTCTGGTTTGGTCACACATGTGTGTGTGTGTGTGTGTGTGTGTGTGTGTGTGTGTGTGTGTGTCTTGTCTGTCTGTCTGTCAGTGTATGTCTTAACTCATGCCCTTAAAAAATGCAGTTTTAAATTTTGAGTTTTTAAATACTTACCTAGTTTAGGATTTATCTCATTTAACCAAAAAAGAAAGCCTTTTCCGTCTCCGGGTTTTGGTTTTCAGGGAGGAGTGTCCCAAGCCTCGATTGCTGACCTGTCAGTGCAGTCAGCTGTGTAGACTGCATTGGTGCCTTTGGTTGAACTTAAAAAGTCTAGGCTCCTGCTAAATTATGACCCAGACCTTTGGTCGACAAAAATAAATGTAAAGGGTTTTAAAATTAATTTTCTTCTATTTAACTCTTAAGTGTTTATTTCTTCTCACTATATGTTACATTTTGAGTCTATGCCAAATATATGTTGAATGATCATTTGCTTATGTCTTATGTAATTAAGGAAAATATTGCTCTACATTGAATTTGTAATCCTATTTGATAAAGCCTTTGCTATTTGTTATTTCCATTCTGGTGAACTGAAAAGGATATATAGAGATGTTTACTTTTCTAAATGCTTGTTACATTTAGACATATTGGATTGCAAAAAAATCGGAATTAATGATTTCCTTCTACTTATGTGTAAATGCTTATATTCTAAAGCTTTGCTATTAGAAATTCAAGATATGATTTCTCTCATACCTTTCAGAAATAAAAGTCACTCAGCAAAATATTATTTAATATTTAGACAAAATAATAGTATTTAGGCAACGATATTTGAACAAAACAATATGTAATTGCATGGAAGAAAAGGATTCAGTATTTTACAGATAAAAAAGTACCAATGTTAGACAAAGCAAAATTGAGACTTGGAAATCCTTCATAATTTAAAAAAAATAACAGTGGGCCCGCTATCTTATTAACAGCTTATTAGATGGGTTTTCATGATCACTTCGAAAAGAAGCTTAGTGCCACCCAGAGCCAGCATGGGTCTCCCTAGAAAGACACCGTAGCAGACCAAACGCATTTGTCTTCTAGCAGAAAGAGATGTAGCATGTCAGGAGTTCAGCAGGGTGCCCAGCAAGACCTCCTTGTTGAAAAGGGTCTCACTCGGGTTCTCCCAAACGCAGGCCTGAGGGTGAGGAAACAGATGCGGGTAGTTTACTGGGGAGGTGGTTCCGCCGAGGAACTGAGACACGTTGAGAGAGTAACCGTGTGGGCAGCTGGGGCTCAGGCCTGCCGAGGCCCTCCTGAGACGCTGTGTAAAAACATCTCCACATTCTTCCACTGCCTGCTCTAGCCCTCCCCTCGCCCGCAACGAGCCTTTCTGCTGGTCAGCGTTGCTCGCCTAGCGAGCGCGCTTCCTCTCTCACGGGTCTGAGCCCCCGCTTATTTACCTTTGTCACACTGTCAGTTTCACGCTGTAAAACTTCCCATCTGTTGCTATTCCCCAATATCACCAAGAAGCCCGCTATGAATCCCGGACATCCAAACGCAACAAAAGGACTCTAGACACAGACTTTATACCTTTTACAAAAATTAACTCAAAATGGATCACAGGTCAAAATGTAAAACACGACACTGCAAAGCTCCTAGAAGATTTTAATGCAGGAGAAAACCTAGATGACCTCGGGCATGGCGATGACTTCTTAGATACAACACAAAGGCACATTCCATGAAAGAAAGAACTGAGAAGCTGGGTTTCATTAAAATTAAAACCTCCTGCTCTGCAAAAGATAATGTCAAGAGGCTGAGAAGACAAGCCACAGACTGGGAGAAAATATTTACAGAAGGCACAGCTGATGAAGGACTTTGTATATTATCCAAAACATACAGGGAACTCTTAAAACTCACCGGTAAGAAAATAAACAACCTGATTAAAAAATGGGCCAAAGATCTTAACAGACACTTCATCAAAAAAGAGGTACAGCTGGCAAATAAGTGTATGAAAACATGCTCTATCGACATGTCATCAAGGAAATGCAAATTAAAACAGTGAGTTACCAGTACACATCTGTTAGAGTGGCCAAGATCCAGAACACAGACACCCCCAAATGCTGGCGAGCACATGACACAGCAAGGACCCTCACTCATTGCCGGGGGGCATGCAAAATGGCACAGCCACTTCGGAAGACAGTTGCAATTTCCCACAAAGCTGCATGTACTCGTACCATTCAATTCAGCAGTCATGCTCCTTGGGGTTTTCCCAAAGGAGTTCGAAACATATGTCCACACAGAAACCCACACATGAATGTCTATAGCAACTTTCTGTATCATTGTCAAAACTTGGAAGCATCCAAGATGTCCTACAGTAAGTGACTGGATACATAGACCGGTCCATCCAGACAATGGAATATTATTCAGTGCTAAAAGGAAATGAGTTATCAAGCTATGGAAAGACATGGAGGAGCCTTAAATGCCTATTACTAAGTGGGAGAAGCCAATCTGAAAAGGCTACCGACTGTATGGTTCCAACCACATGACATTCTGGAAAAGAAAGCGGACGATAAACAGATGAGTTGTTCCAGGGGTTGGGGCAGGAGGGGGGATGAGCAGTGAGCACAGGCTTTTCAGGGCACTGAAATCCTCGGTAGGGTACTGCGATGGTGGATACACGTCGTCATGCTCTTATCAAAACCCACAACATGCACGCCACCACGAGTGACCCCGAAGATAAGTGTGGACTCGGGGGGATGATGCTGCGTCAGTGTGGGTCATCAGTTGTCACAAACGTTCCATTCTGGGGTGGTTGTCATCTGACGAGGGAGACTGCATTTGTGGGGACAGGGACGGGGAGGGTATGGGAACCGTATCTTCACTCAATTTTGCTGTGAGCCTAAACTACTCTTAAAAAAAAAAAAGAAAAGCCTTCACAAGTCCACCCGCACACTCAGCGCTCTTCCCACGAGTCTGTGCTCACGCTTTCTCTCCAGACCCCCTCGTTTTCAGCATCCCACATCCGATCCCTCCAGGACCCCGGCCCTCTAGCCGAACCAGTAGTCACTGCCAGAGGTCCGCGTACAGCCTCACCTCTGACCTCTCCCTGCGCACCAAGTGGACCAGGTGGGCCGCTCGGAGTTCTGCTCGCTGGGGCAGAGTCCACCCCGCTCGGCCCTGTCGGCCACCGAGGGGGCTGGTGGGGCAGCAGCAAGCGTGGGCCCGGATGTGGAGCTGACCCATTCGTTGGCCAAACCTGGATTTTCTTCCCGCCTCTGTTGCCATAGGTGGTGTGAGCCGAGGGCAAGGTCTTAGTGCAATGACACGGGAGTCTAGACCACTGTTTGTGCCATTTGTTCGTGCCCTATGGACCTTGCTGGCCCAATCCTGAGTGCGCCATGTTTACTTTACTACGGATTTGATGGCGTGCCACCTGACCTTAATGGCTTAGGGGTTCTGGCAAGACTCAGTCCACGATGGAGGACCCAGTAGCAAGCCAGGAGCTACTTTTCAGAGGGGAAAGTTCTCTGCTGCCTTCCTCCGGAAGCCCAGGAGTTTCCGCACACTCTCCAGCTGGGGCCTGTGAGCATCCGTGCACTGCTGCACTGGGGGTCCTCTGGGCCCTGTGGCCCAGGCGACAGCATGGCTTGCACTACAGTCCGAGGCACAGAGGGCTCCTGAGCCCTGTCTGACTCTGTGTGCTCGAAACGCAACCTTCTGAACGACCCAGTCAGTGGTCAGAGCGGTGCTGCCGACCGGTGTGCGACATGCCGGCTCCAGAATCCAGACTGTCGGGTGTCGTGCTTTTCTTAGTTGTAGAAAGTTCAAGATACAGTAACCGGCTGTTGACCGGGCAGGAGGTCCCAGCAGTCCCGAGATCGCTGGGCCTCCAAAAGCTTTACCACTGGGTTCAGCCTCTAATCTTTGCAGGATTCGCCCCCTCCTCTCTGATGCGCGTGCCGACCGGGCATCCACATTGTTTGCCATGTCCTGTTCTCGGCAGGGTAGCGGGCAGCCAGCCCATTGCCTGCAGAACGTCACGGAGTCGGGGCTCCTGCAGCCTGCGTGAGATCATGGGGAGTCTTTATTATGTATGGCTGCTACAGTGCTATAGGGTTCCTCCTCCGGGGACCCAGCCTCTCTTCCAGGTGACGGGCATTGGAACCGAGCTGGCTCAGGTCTGGGACCTGTGTGAGATATGGTTTTCCACAGCAGCAGCTGACCCCATGTTTACTCAGCAGCTGTTTGTTTGGTCACTTCGCTGGTTGCCCATTCGGCTCATCTCTGGGACACCATGTTCTAGTAGCCGCTGGTCCACGGCCCCCGGTTGCTCTTCTGGCTGGCAGCCCATTCGCCTTTCTTTCTGATGGCTAAGTGCGCCGTCAGATCCTCGCCCTGGAATCCTGTCTGTTACGCTGGGGAGTCCAGTTGTGTACGAGCATCTCCTCTCGTCAGCTCCGGCCGGCAGGAGCCGCCCTGAGCGTCTGGGTGTCCATGTTGGGTCCCTTGCTGTTCCAGTGGCGGGAGTGTCCTCGCCCACGGGCGGGCTCCCCAGCATGTCGTCCCGCTGACCCCTCCCAGGACTCTGCGGTCGTGGGATCCCCACCTCACTTCCGGTACACTGTCACCGTCGTGGCCCAGGGAGCCACTGCAGCAGCGTGCTGGGACTGGCTTCATGTGTCCTTGTCAGGGGGCTGAGTCCTGAGGCACAGACTAGACCCCCCATGTCAGTAAAATCTTCCTTATCCAGCTTCTGTTCTACCTGCCGCCGAACCAGCATCCTCAGACGGCGCCCGCACATGCCCATCCGGTTCCTGCCGGTCCAGGTTAGCCAGGTTCTTCAGCTCTTTGGGAGAAGAACTCACTTCCCCCGTAAGCAGGGTGGTGTTTCTCTACACAGGCCATGCTGATGCTCGACCCTGTTTGTCCGTTGAGGAGTAATGAGGGCAATGGGGGCAGGCCTTAGGGAGGACGGAGCTCATCTGCCAGACTCCTCTCTCCAGAGAGGCCTGTGAATGATCTCCAGGTGAGGAGGACCGCCCTTCTCCAGCACGAAGCATGAGCCACTCGCTGGACCCAAGGGTTCAGGAGGACCTGGGGTGTCAGGGCTTTGGGGGGCATCTGCCCCAAGGGGCCCATCTCATGAATCAGAGTCCCATTCCTCCCTAATCAGAGCCCTGACTTAAACAAAGGAGACTTTGGGGGGTGAGTTTTGTCCTTTTGTAACTGCACCACCCTTAACGGTCCAGTCTCGAACCGATTCTCAGCACGTTCTGTCCTCTGCACGTAGGAGCCGAAGGTTTTTATAAATGCTGCCACGGGGCGTTCTAGTTTTCACAGCAACTCCATTGGCCAGTTGGAGCCTGTCATTCTCTTCCCTCATCCCAATCCATCCCAGGTGACAGTGTGGAAAACCGATCCAGTAGCACGTGGAGTTGATCACCACCGCGCTTACCGTCAGCTGTGGGACCCTGTTGTCATCTGACTAGCATCCAGTGTCCCATCCCGAGGGACTGCTTTCTAGGGACACTGCTGGCATCAGTCAACTCCTTCAGCTGGGCTCCCCTGAAAATAGGCCCTGAGACAAGGGTTTGGGGATAATGGTGACCCCAGGAAGCGTGGTCGGGCATAGGGGCATGAGGCGGGAAAGGGAAGAACACGGATCGAGGGCGCGTTAATGAGCAGGTCGCCACGGCGACCACCATGCTCAAGCCCACCCAGGAGTGAGGGGGCCGAGGCCTGACCTGCCAACCCCTCACTCATCGGCCGGAGCTTTGCTCCTGGGCCGTTGGCTCCAGGCACTTACTGTGCCTGAGCGGAGCACGCGCCGGTGGCCACGAGAGGCGCTCAGGGGCAGAGACGCAGAGAACCACCTTCTGGCCACCTCCAGGGTGAGACAGGCGGGTCCAGCTGGGACGTCAGTAGCACGTGGCCCCACGATGGACAGAAGATGGAAGGGGAAGCGCAGTGGGCATTCTGCACGTGCTGTCAGAGTCACCTCAAAGGAGAGGAAAGCACAAGCCCTGCTCGGCTTCCCCAGCCCCGTGTGCTCGCTTGGCCAGGCCACAGTGGCGCAGACTTGGGGCGTCTCGGCAGCTCTGTGCAGATTGCTTTAGGAGAGCAAGTGAGGCTATCGGTGTTGTTTCAGATAGCCGCAGTTTCCGGGTGAATAACTTCGGACAGATGGGATATTCTGCCTTTTATTTTTTCTCTTGCCTTAGTACACTGGCTAGGACCTCTAGTCCCGTGTGGAAAACAAGTGCTAAAGAGAGCATCCTTGCCTCACTCCCGGTCTCTGGGGACCACTTTGAATCTTTTACCAGTAAGGGCAGTATTCACGATATCCTGTATTATATGAAGGAACTTTTTGTGATTCCCAGTTCGCTAAGAGCATTTATAAAACTTATAAATAGGTGTTGAATTTTGCCAAATACCTCTTCTGCATCTACTGAGATGACATAATGTTTCTTTTTTTCTCTTTATGTTGTGAATTGCAACACTTAATTGTCTAATGTTAAACTATCCTTGGAGTCCTGAACCATAGCATACTCGGGTCATTGTCATGGGTGCACGTAGGCCCTGCAGGCAAGGGTCGAAGCATAGCCATACTGAGTCTCGGCCTCGTGATTCTCCCAGAAGATGCGAGGGCCTGCTCCAAGGGCATCGCCCACTTGCCTGCTTACTTCCCCTGGGGTTCTGACGAGGTTCTCATGAGCTCGGGATAGACCTGCAGAGTATTCAGCTGCTTGTGTGCGGTCTAGACCGGGCTCCCCAGCAACGCACTATCTCAGCTCGTGTTGAGTCATCGACCCCTTTGATTCTGTGTTGCCCTTTTTGGTATGCGGGAGAAGGACCCAAGGAGCTGGCACCTTTGCTTGTGTAGTAAACTGCCTGAATTTAAAAGTGGTCATTAGTACGGGGCTGGCGGCGCAATGGATAAATGTGGTTCATTGTCCTGTGACCATCTGTCCCAGCGGCCTGGGCTTCGCCTTGGCAGCCGCTGTGCTCTTGGTAATGTCCTTGAGAAATAAAGGACGCTAGCCCCGGCTGCCGGCCCTCAGCTGGTCCTCTGCAGACCACCCAGCTGTAGAGAACCCCCTAGTCAAGTTCACATCCCCTTCAGGGTGGCCGCATCCAGCAGCAGTCAGTGAGGAGCGTGAAGGCCAGGCACACTCGCCCCAGCGTGGGACCTAAAGTGTGTCCCATCTTTGGAGCTGCCCGGAGGGTCTAGGACCATTCCACCCGACCTGCCCAGTCCTGCCTCCTTCCCTTCCCAAGGGCGCTCGCTAACTGATGTTCTGCACACCAATCTCTGTCTCAGAGCTTGCTTCCCAGGGGCCTGACCTGTGGTACTCGTGATATACTTGTCTTTTTATATCTTGCTGGTTCCTATTAGCTGATGTATTATTTAGGATTTTTTGCATCGATATTCATGTGAGAGATTGGTCTGGAATTTTCCTTTCTTATAAAACAGCTGAGAGCCACCAGCAGTGTTTTCGAATCAATAACTGATTAATATTCAACTAAACCTTCGCATGCTTTATCTGGTGTTGACTCTGCAAGTGAACACAATGATCTGTGACCAGACTGAAGCCCATGCAGAGGAGAGAACAGATAGATGGCAAGAAGCACGAGTGAGGCAGCTGTGGGGTTAACCCCGTCGAGGCTCTGGCCTGAGGGAGGAGGCCATTCCGGGAAGGGGGGGTGGGGTCGATGCAGCAGGGAGCCAGGATTCTGTCAACACCCCCTTCTCCTGCAGTCAAGCTCCCAGTCCTCAGAGCTGTTTGTTTTCTGTCACTTCGATTTTATAGTTTCTGCTCCCTTGTACTGTACATTCTTGCCACATGTTTTTGGACTTAAAAATAACATCTTTAGACCTGCTCCAGGGTCCACAGTGGGTGCTTAGTTTAGATGATTATGACATTTCTCTAAACAAATAAACCACCTTCTTTTATCACCTTTTCGAGGTCTAATTTCCACCCAATAACATGCTCCCATTTTAAGGGGACAGTTTGGGTGAATTTGGGCAAATCTAGATAGATTTATAACAACCACCACCACAATCAAGACACAGGACATCTTTTCATCACCCCCAGAAGTTCCTTCCTACCCCTTCGCAGTCAGTCTCCTCCCCCGTGAGCCCGGGGCAACCGCTGATCTGCTTTCTCTCTTGATAGCTTCGATTCACCTTTTCTAGAACCTCACGTGATGATTCACACAGAAAGTTCTCTCATGTCCAGCTTCTTTCCCTCCGCTAAGTGTGTTTCAGACTTTCATGTCGGTGTGTGCATCAGTAGTCCGTTCCATTTTTTGGACACAAATTGCATAGCACGAGTTCTCTCTTCAACTATATTGTAGCATGCTTTAACCCGTGGTTCCTGTACTTCAAAAATAAAACCAACTCTTTTTCAGCCCGAGTGCCTATAATGTGCCGGGCACTGGTGTTTGAAATACCGTGTGCCCCAGGGAGCTAACAGTAATAGAATGGAAAGTAAACAATAAATAGGAGTAAATAAATTATGCAGTCTGTGCATTAGCTTCCTAGGGCTGTTGTAACAAACGACCTTAAACTTGGCGGGTCAAAACAACAGAGATTCACCTTTGCACAGTTCCGGAGGCCAGAATTCCTAAGTCAGGGCGGGCTAGTGGTAGACGTGGATCCCCTGGACGCTGCGAGGGAGACA
Source organism: Eonycteris spelaea (assembly GCA_003508835.1). Lineage (NCBI taxonomy): Eukaryota > Metazoa > Chordata > Mammalia > Chiroptera > Pteropodidae > Eonycteris > Eonycteris spelaea. The sequence goes on along the minus strand of PUFA01000145.1, from coordinate 336,798 downwards.
CTCCACACCGCTCTCCTGGCTTTCTGGCCGCCAGCATCCCTCGGCTCACAGACGCATCATCCCCACCTCCGCCTCTGTCTTCACGTCACCTTCTCCGTGTGCCTCCTCCGCTTCTCCTCTCCCGAGGACGGCTGGCACTGGATTTAGTGCCCGCCCTACTCCAGGACGACCTCCTCTCGAGATCCGTAACTTCATGGCATCTGCACAGGCCCTTTTCTCAATAATTCACATTCGTAGGTTCTGGGCGGACATATCTTTTTCGGGGGGAAGGAGGGACGACCACTGACACCACTACAGTATGTGGAGAAGAAAGTGCTACGCCGAGATAATGTTCACAGAGTGGAATGAGGAGGGTCGGGGTGCCGGAGGGATGCTGGACGCGAGATCGGCAGGCCGGGCAGGGGAGGGCTCGCTGAGGAGACACTGAGCAAAAAGGCTGTGAAGATGGGCCCTGGGGGATGAGCTCCCCAAACGGAGGGAACAGCCGGGCAAAGGCCTTGATGGGAGCGGCCCCAGCTTACGGAAAGGCAGTCGTAGTACGGAACTGTGCCAGCCAGCGAGGGCCGCAGGGCTGGACCGTGGTGGCCTCGGGGCTACCGGAAAGACGGGATTTTACTCGGAAGGAAACTGCAGGAAACGATAAACTCTGATGACGTTTAAAAGGACCACTCTATGGGCAAGACGAACAGGGCGACTTCGACTGAGGTAGGCAGGCACGGTGGTGGCGGTAAGGCTTACTGAGTCTGGGTTTTTGTGGGTTTTTTTCAATCAAAGTAGAATCTGCATGCAGCAAAGTGCATACATCCGAAGTGTACAGGTCTAAGAATTTTCACAAAATAAACACTTCAGTACCCAGATGAAGGATCTCCGTTATCTGCTCCCTAGAGGCCTCTGCTCTCTCCAATGCCATCTCCCTCCAGAGGGAGTCGCATGGGGGTCATCGGCGACCCTGACGGACAGTTTCAGCAGCCTGGCGGTGGTAGGCCTGGTGCAGGTGGCCGAGGAGCGATGGGAGGAGAGAGACATGGAGACAGCGAGTGGAGACATCTCTTGATGGGTTTTGCTATAAAATAGAGAAGAAGAAAAAAACTGGGCAAAAGCCAGAGGCGAAAGTGGGGTCGAGTGAAAGGATTTTTTCTTTCTTAAGGTGAGCGGAGCAACAGCATGTCACCTTGTCTTCCTCCAGCTGGAATGTCTGCCCTGAGGCCCGGATCTGGGTCGTCCTGTTTACCACTGCCAGCCCAGGACCCAGAACAGGGCACACAGGGGCACGCGGCGATTCTCAAATAAATGAACGCATCAGACCTGATAAATAAGAAACTCGTATCCTAAATAGTGATGTGTCAAGGACACAGAACAAAGCAGGAAGGACGTAGTGGCCATCACTAAGGCTTCAGGGGAAGGAGACTTGCCAGCAGAGGTCTAGAGGAAGTGAGGAAACCTGGCCTTTGGGTTGTCTGAGAGAAGAGCATCCTGGGCAGTGGAAACAGCCCGTGCAAGGGCCCCTGCGGCAGGACCAAGAAACAGCAGAGAGGGTGCTGTGTCTGGAGTCGTCTGAACGAGAGAGTAGCAGGAGAGGAGGCCGTGGCCACAGTGGGGTTCAGGTCACGCAGAGGCTGGCAGGTCACTGCAGGGACTCGGGCTTTTGTGCTGAGCTCCGTGTGAACACCACTGGTGGGTCTGAGCATAAGGGCGACCTGATTTGATTTACATTTGATCAAGTTCAACATCCATACTTAGTGGCGGCGGGTGGAACACTTACCCTTCGATCTCGGAAACACGGTGAGGTCCCCTGCCTTCCCCACGTCTACCCGACATCGTGCCGGAGGTCCGAAGCAAAGCACGAGGCCAGAAAACAAAACTGCCACTACCCGCAAATGACAGGACTGTGGATGCAGAAAACTATGCAAGAAGCTGCAGGCAAATTATTCAAATGAAAAGGAAATTTACCACCACTAAAGATGGACTCACTCCGTAAGACAAAAGTCTTAATCCTCCAGGAAGATACAACAATTTGATGGCCCCTGACAGCTTCAAATTTTATAAAGTAAAAATCGACTCAATTAAAAGGAGGACTAGACAAATCCACAATCATCGTGGACACTAGAAACACACTTCTCAGTGACCGACAGAACAAGCAAACAAGAAAATCAGTGAGGACACAGACGGTAGAAGCCATGCAATACCACGTTTGGCCTGCTGGACAAATACAGAGCCACTCTCAAACTGAGCATCCTTTTTTTTTTTTTAAGCACATACAGAATATTTATGAAAATTGGCCACACACTATCCTCTAAGGCAAGACTCAACAACGTTCAACAGGCATCACCCAAAGTATGTCCTACCGAAGGTTCCCACAGGCTCTGTTCAGCAAATCAACTGTCGATGGCAGTGAAAATGCACTAGCTACAGCCACAACAACATGGATGTGTCCCGCGGAACAGAAACAAAAGTAAAATGCAAAAAGACAGACATCACGATTCCATTTGTATCAAGTTCAAAACCAGGCAACACCCGGCTACATCGTTTAGATAGTGAACTCAAAGAAAGGGGTGGCCAGCGGGGGCGGAAAGGGTGACAGCCGGCAGGGACCTCGGTGGCCAAGGAGTTGGTTTGAAAATTCTGATACTTCCTTTTCCGGGAAGGAGCGGACTGTGAAACCTTGAAGAAATGAGGTTCAGAGGAAAGAAGTGGGGGGGGGGGACTGGGGAGAGGGACGTGGAACCACACTAAAAAGGACGATCTTTGAACTCAAAAAAAAAAATTGTAAAGAAAAGCTAAGCAATAGCTATCATGAAAGAGTGGAGGTGCTCTCTGGGTGGGGGTGAAGAACTGGGCCCTTAAGTGCTGAACACTCGGCTCTTCACGGGACTCGGGCGGTGGCCCCATGGCCACGCGCATTGTGGTGGTCGTCGTTCCGTGTGTGTGTATTTTTCTACAGGTGCGCTGCATGTCATAACTTATAAAGCACTGAATACATGAAAACAAAGCCTGGCGGACCATGTCATTCGGGGCAGGTTGCATGGGGGGCAGTGGGAACCAGGACGCCAGGCGGCAGCGCGTCGCGTCCTGTGACACCGTCGACATCGACTTTCGCGGAACGGCTCCCGAGAAACTCTCGCGCTTATTTCCAGGCAACGTGGCGCCTTGGAGAGCAGGGGACAGATTTCGGGCTCAAGTTCACGAGAAGAAGTTTGTATGCATATACAACAAAATGATCTTTAAGACTTCTTCCTGTTAACGCTGAACACATTTTAGAGAGGAAATTTAAGAGGCGTGAAAGCCTGCATCTCTCCCGGTGATCCCCCGTGAGGCCCACGCTCGTCCATAGGGCCCGTGCCCAGTATGGAGAGGCCGGAGACGCCCAATAAAATCTGAACTATTGCGCCTGTGAAACGAAGCCTGCGTGTCTTCTGGCAGGTGGGATTCACAGGGCTTCTCCTGCCGTGAAAGGAAAGAACAAGCAGAAAACAGCACAGCCGGACTCAGCGAAGTGCCTCAGGGGGTCCCTAATGGAAACGGTGTGGTCCCAGGTGTGCGCTGACCCTTGAAAATATTTTCGCAGTGCCCCGTCTGTTTTGTTTCCGCCAGATTACGCCTCCTCGTTGGTCTCGATGGCTTGTTCCCAGCAAAAATATTTGAGGTGAAGAAATAAATTCAGCCAACACCAACAGAGAGCACGGAAGGGGTCATCGCTGCCTTCGGCCCGGGGTTTTCATAGCACTGGCCGTTTCTTCCTTAGGCGGTGATCAGCTGAGTGGTCGTGGGGAGAAGCTCACAGTGTTTCCAAACAAGCTCGTTTCTGCATCTGTCCTCTCTAACCTGAAAAATGCCTGTTCCGTCGGGGTCTTTCTGAGTGAGGTCTTCTTTGGGTGTTGTTTACCCAAATTAGTTACTTCAGACAACATGAGCATCAGTTTACAGTGAATCCTTCAGGTTGCTCTGTTGAAACAGTTGTCTTTTGGAAATACACAAGAGCAAAAGGACAGAGTATGTTAAACGTACGTTTCTCTTTGACCTTGCTCGACTCTGACTGAGCCCTGAGTTTTGACCAGTATCTACTGGTAAATTATATAAATGCAAATGTGCATATTAGCGTTTCCCTGCATTATTTTCGGTGACGCCTTCTTCGCTTTCAAGCCTCAGGCTTCTTTGCATTTTCTTTTCTCTCATTCTTAAAGCTGCTGTTAAAGTCTTCCGTGCCCCATTAGTTTCCTCATATCTCACAGCAGAAACCGAGCCAGAGCCGGCAGCTGCCACCCCAGACCCAGTTCCGTGCAGCGTCCCAGCCTTTGGGTCTGGCCAGCAGTTCCTCGCCATCCTGGGGCCCTCTCTGCCTCTCGTTCGATTTTCCAGATTATCTAAACTGCTTGGAAGTGTTCAGTGAAGAAGATCGGCACATCTCTCAACTTGCAAATGTAAATCGAGGAAAGTTACACACTCATTTCCCCCATGAAGTTCATCCACAGTGAACACCATTAATTGCCTAAGTGCACGGGAAAGGCCATAATATTTCCGATGTATATACACACACTCCATATAAAGTTGAGCACATTCTCTGCAAGTTACAGGGGGGAAGAGGCAGTGTTAAATGACCCCCCCCCCCCCCCCAAGGAAACAATCAGGCAAATCCCGAAGCTAGAGCATTCTGCAATTTAAACAATGAGACTGGGCTCTTCAGAGAGTTAATGTCACAAAAATAAAAGGTGGCAAAACTGTCCTAAAGCATCTCTACTGACTCCAGCCAGATGCAGCGTGGGGACCCTGCTTGGATCTTGGAGGGCTACAAAGAGGTTAGAGGACACGTCCTTGAAATTTTCACTTTGCATATTTTCCCGAAGTCTAAAGCTATTCACCTCCTTAGAACGTTTTAACTCTTATCACTCCTCTAAGTTACCTGCTATTCTACCCGTTCAAGATTTAAGTTCTACCTTCTTATTTTCTCAAAATCCCACAAATTAAACGCTCCTCTGCAGTGCGATGTTTGGCGTGGATTAAGGGTGTGCTTGCCACAATGTTCTGGAGCGTGATGATGATGATGTAAATTCCTTTTTTTTTTTTTCCTTAATCCTACATGGGATTCATTGGGATGCATGAATCCATGGTGGAAAATGCTGGCTTCTTCTTAGTATTTTGAATATTGTCCTGTTCCAGTTTCTCTCTCTTCTTCTTCTAGAATTTTAGGTAAGCATAAACTAGACTTTATCACCCTATATATCATATTTCTATATCTCAACTTTTTTTTCGTATTTTTGTGCAACTTCTAGAAAATTTCTTCTGACATATCTTTCAGTTCATTGAATCTCTCCTCAGTGGTGTCTAATCCACTTTTTAAACCACCTATTGTTTTAAATTTCAGTTGTTAACATTTTTCGTCTCTAGAAGGTCCATTTGGTTCTTATTATAATAATCTACATAATTTTTCATTCCACTTCCTTTTTATTTTATACTTTATTGATCAGTAATGGCTAGAAGATGATGGCAAATACGTCTGTTTTTTCTTGTAGCCCTGTCAATTTTTGTTTCCTATCTTTTGAAGCTAACTGATTAGTTGTATTCAACTTTGAGAATATGCTCTTTCTAGTGATTGATGTCCTTCCTGTCACTAACAACACATCTTGGTTTACAGTCTGTTTTGTCTGGTGTAATACAGCTCTCTTTGGCTTTACTTTGGATAACAGTTTCCTGGTATACCCTTTTCATCATGTTATTGTAAATTCTTCAGTGATCTCATGTTCAGTATGTCTCTTGTAAATGGCATTAACTGTGTGAATTTTTTACTCCACTCTTAGAGTCTCTGCCTTTCACCTGGTCCATTTAATCCATTCATATTTACGATGCTTACCGATAGATTGGACTTATTTCCCCTATCTTACTTTTTGCTTTTTTAATTTGTTCTGAATTTTTAGTAATTCTTCCCCCCCCCTTTTTTTTCGCTGTCACCTGTCTATGCAACACAGAGCAAGTAGAAGTCTCAGGCTGCAGTGGGAGTATTGATACACACACATGAATTGATGCACCCACCTTAGGGATCGCCTGGCCAAGTTGGAAATCCACACATACCATGTTTCAGCACTTCCAACCCTGGAAATGCTTGCACTTGTGTACCAGGATGCATGTACCAGGATGTCCCTAGCGGCTTTCTTCGTGATGGCCAGAACCCATAAGTAAGCGTGCTCACGGTCCACTGAACAGAATGCATTCATTGTGATTCAGGTCTCGGTGCCTCATCACTCCCTTAGGAGAGGTAAGGGGGTGACCGGTGTGATGAGGGACAGAGGCAGAATACGGAGCGCGCATGCGGCGCACGTACAGTCAGTAACGACAGGGAGCGCAGGCATGGTGGCGGAGGGACGCCAAAGCCCCAGGAGGGAGTGGGCCCCGCCCAGGGAGGCTGGCAGGGAGCGCGAACTGCAGGGGTGCCCCGCCCGGAGGGGGTGCCCCTCAGTTGTCCGGCTGTCCGTGGCTCTCAGGACCTTTGTTAAGCCAGCAGTGGGATGAGAGGGATGGAAAGAGAGGTCCGAGGCACACGGAGAAGAGCTGGAGCCCTGTTCCAGGGCCACAGACCTCACCCAGACATGGATCGCCAAGGCACGAGCCCGGCGGGGCCCCGCTGAGGTCTCCCGACCTGTGTTTGCTGCAGACCCAACCGCAGCTGTGTGAGGTTTTCCCAGAAGCCCTCACAGCAGTGCGGGGAGCCCAGACTCCTCAAGGTTGGGCGGCACAAGGCTGAGCGACAGAGAGAGGACTGGGGGGCAAAGTGGGTAGGAGAGAAATACGTGGAACTGGCTGACCGTGAGATCCAGGCCAAAGAGAGGTGCCGAGGGATTGGGGAGGGTCAGCGACGGGGCCCAGGGGGCAGGGTAGAAAGGGACTAGGAGGGGCTTCAAGAAGCCCGGATGGCGCTCCTGACCGCCCTGCGGGAGGCGAGGTGCCGCGCTCGGCATCGCGGAGGCGGAGGCGCAGGCGCAGAGAGAAGGTAGCCCCCTTCTTGCGTCATCTGGGGACATCGCTCTGTCTCCAGCAGCTGCCCGCAGCCCCCGCCCAGAGGAGGTGGATCCCGGCGGCAGGACTGTCCAGCGCAGCCTCCTGCAGCGACGGGAACCCTCTGTCTCTGCGCCATCCGGCCCGGCGGCCTCTCACCCTGCGTGGCTCCCGGGTTCCTGAAATGTGGCTCTGCGACCCACAGACGGGGCGTTTCATTTTATCTCCGAGTAATTAATTTAAAGTTAAGTGACCACTGTGGCCAGCGGCCACCGTACTGGACAGCACACGTCCAGGTCCTCCTCTCGAAAACAAGGGTATGGGCTTGGCAGCGGGCTTCGGGGCTTTTTGGGACCTTAACTCTTTTGTCCGGAGAAATTCCACACAAACGCTATATGTAAAGAAAGGATAGTGGGCTGCTCTGCTCGGGCCAGCACTGCCTTCCAAGCCCTGGGCACGCCTGGGGAACAGTTTGTGGGCAAGGTCCGTGGTGCCCGACGTGGTACGCACATCACTGGGAGGCACAAGGTCATCCGAGGTGGCACCTAGACAGACGCTTTCAAATTAATATCTATCAATTTATCCTAAAGTGCGTTAGAAAAACACCACTGGCTTTACGTATATGGCAGTGATATCAAGGTTCATTTTCCAATGTATTGAAGTGGAAAAAAAAAGGGATTCATTTGAAGGAAAATAATAAATAATAGTCGACGTGGTTCGCACGAATGACAAAAATAGCGGATTGAAACCCGGCGGACGTGGCTGGAGTACGGGAAGCAGCAGGCGGCTCGGTTCGGTGAGGTAGGCCTTGGACCAGCAGCAGCAGCAGCAGCATTTCCTGGCAAGCACGTGGGAAATGCAGAATCCAAGGCCCCATCCTGGCCTACTGGAGCCAGACCTGCATGTTAAAAAGCCCGCAGGATCTGTGGGCGCACCGATGCTTGAGGAGCCGAGCTCGAAGGGGACCTGTGGCTCGGAGATTCCAGGGTTGGGAGGCCAGACAGCTCCCCTTGCCGCCCAGAGAGTCTCAGGTCTCAGGAAAGGTGGTGGGGTGCTCCTGCTTCCTCAGCACCACACACACACGCATGCACACAAATATATGCATGTGCATATACATAAGCATGCGTGCACGCCCACACGCCATACACACACTAAGCTCTGAGGTGGAGCTCCCCGCCAGGCTCTCAGGGGACCCTCCTCTTCACCACCCCAGTCTCCCCAGCAGCCCCAGCATCTCTTCTGCAGAATCTCCTCCAGGCGGTTCACGTTCCTATTTGCACCACGTGCGTTTCCATGCTCCCTGGGGGAGAGCAAGCAGGTACCTGGGGCAGCAGGGAGGGAAGACGGTCTTGTCCAGAGGTTTGGCCTAGAGCCCAAGCCTCGCAGGCTCCTGGCGCATGTAGGTGGGCAGCAAAAACTGGAATGTCTGAGGAAACATTCTGAAGCGCGACATCTCAGGGCCGTCAACGAATTTATACCCAAGTGCTCGGATTCCGCAGCAGGATTTTCACTTCTCAGCCACCTTCTGAGACTCAGCCATGAGACTGGAACTGAGGAGAAGTGGATGACTGAGGCATGCTGCCGGCCACGGACCAGAGGGGACGCCCATCTCACACTCTTTCGGGAAAAGTCAGCACTCAAAGCGTTAGAAACCAAATGTGCACCGCGGGCTTGGGGACAGGAAAGTAGGGGCAATATGTTCCGGCTGAGGACAGGGTGCCGGGGCTTTTTAAAAGGGATTCTATTTCATCTGGGTCAAGAAGAACGAACAGGCTTTTGCTGGGTCGAGAAGGGAGAAGGTGTTCCTGGTTGAGGGAATCACTCGGAAATATAAAAATTGCACATGGAAAGTCTAGCTCCTCCTGGAACATAGGTGAGCAAGGGTCGAATTCCTGAGGGCCTAATTAAAGAAGAAAAAAATTCCTTAGGGCTTTACAGACCAGGCTGAGGAGCTTGGACTTTATCTTGTGGGGAACAGGGAGCCACTGATGGGGGTCAAGTCACAGAGGGCTCACAAAAGGGGGCACATTATTGAAAGCCCAGGGGTGGCGGTAATTGGTGGGGTAAGAATCTGGAATCCTGTCACCAGGCCGTGAGCACACCCATACGACCGAGTGGAGGCCACCCTCTTACTCCGCCCTCTTCCAGAAATCAGGTAAGTCCTGCATCCTTCAGGGAGTCGTGTCCTGACTGATGTGTGGCACAGCGAGACTGGGCAGGTGGGCCACAGGAAGATGCCCTTACTGGCAGAGGAGGCCCCCAGGGAGCACGCAGGTGGGGCGGAACGCCCTGCTGCCCGTGGGCACCGGATGGCTGAGAGCTGAGCTTGTTCCCTTTGTCCCTGCCACACAGAGGCGATGGCCAGCCCTGAGCCCCCGGGAGTGTGGGGTCAGCCGGCGAGTGCCAACCGGTACATTTTCAGGAACTTTGGGAGCTGCTCATTAAACATGGCCACGATTTAAAAATTAAATGATACAAACTAACCAATGATTTAAAACAGAGGTAATAGATACTCGCGACCACCACTCCCTAATTACTTACCACACTATCATTATCTGTGCTCTCGAGGGTGTCTACGCCCATCGCGCCTCTGTGGTGGAAATTCGGTACAACGATGAGCCACCGTAGGTGTCTCCCCAGCTTCACGTCGGGGACCTCACATCGGCGGCTTGGAATCGGCCGCAATGGCAATTGGTAAATGCTGCACGTCCGAGCTTCTGCTGCAGAGAGCCAGCTGCTAAATCCTCGCCAGCCACCACCACTAATCTCCGCCCGCTGCCTTGCCGGCTCCCTGTGGACACGCACCCGCCCCCCTCGGCCTCTGCTTCCCACTTCTGCAGCAGCACGACTGGCCTTGTCAGATCCCAGCTGCCAGGTGGGGTTTAGGAAGGTGCGGAGATCTCACCAGGAGCCCTGAGCACCTGCCCCGGAGGACGTAGCCCTGTTATGGGGCTACCGAGGAGGTCTCCCTGGGCTGCCCGCAGCCCCCATCAGGGGCCACACGCTTGACAGGCTCCAAGGAGTCTGGCCAGATGAATGGAGGGAGGTACCAGCCTGATCCCTGCTGAGGTAGGAAATAGAAGAGGGGTCTTGCCTAAGTCCAAGCAGCCTCCCGCACCAGGGTGTCTCCAAGGTGCAGGGCGTCTCCAAGGTGCCCAGTTCCTGAACGGCACCGCAGAGCCAGGGCCCCCCCCCCCCAGGGAAAACTCACCGGTGAGGAGAAGGTGCCAAGCCACTAGCTGGCGGCAGCGACGTGCCGTCTAAACTCCTCCTCGGCGTTCCAAAGGCGGCTCTCTGCCGGTCGCAGAGACCACGAGAGACCGCAATCTAAATTCTCAGGTAGAGCGTCATGTCCGTGAAGTTGATGAGGGGGGAATTTCTTAAGCAGGGCATTTAAAAAAAAAAAAAACTACAAGAGAACGCTAAAGGGAAAGATGGGTAAATTGAACTTTGTTAAATTTAAGAATGTCTGTTCATCAGAAGACACTCCCGACAGAATAAAAAGGCAACTCGCAGAGGGAGAGAAGAATCGCGTAATACGTGAAGGGCTCGCACCCAGGATACAGAAGGAACTACAAGTCAGAAAAAGACGGACGGGCCGGTTCAAAACTGGGGAAAAGCTTGAACGGGCACTTTAGGAAAAAGGACAGCCAAAGGACCCAAGTAGCCTACAGAGAGGTATGCAGCCTTATTGGTGTTAGGGAAGTCACAATTAAAAGCCCCAGTGAGCTATCACTACGGACCCACAAGACGGGGTACAACTTTGAAAGCAGAACGACAGGTGTCGGTGAGGATGCAGAGCAACCGAAACTCGTGGGAGGGCGAACTGGTCCATCCTCTCTAGAGACGGTTGGGCAAGAGCCTCGAAACTGCGCGAACACACGCCCTATCCGACCCAGAAGTTCCCAGCGGTCAGTGTGTGTGCACATCCACCCAACGACACGTGCTAAAACGTTCCTTACTGCTTCATTCGTAAGTGCCCGGCACAAACGTCCATTTTCTTAGCTCCTCACTACGCATCGGGCACTGTTCAAAGTGTGTCATCGATATTAACTTATTTAGTGCATGCCCCATACCTTTACTCAGCCTACTGGGAACTTTTATCAACGGCCTCTTTGTTCAGCACTAAGTGCCAGGTAGTAAGTTGTCAGTTAATCCTCACATGAGCCCTTGGGACGAGAGGAAATGTTTGCTCCGTTACAGATGAGGAAACAGAGGCTCAGCGAGGTTAAGCGACTCATCCAAGGTCACACAGCTAAGTCAGTGATGGAGCTGAGCTTCAAAGCCGGATCCTGCCTTACTCCAAAGCACCAGGCTCAGACTGTCTAGCGACCACCTTGAACCACATCACCTTGCAAGACTGATAGAAATATGAGGTTTCTCTGGCCCCAGCCCCAGCCTAATCAATCAGAATCTCTGGCCGTTAGAGGGGTCCGAGTAGTAAAGTCAAGCACAGTGCTGGTCCAAAACCCTGGTGCTGGGGCCACCACGGGGCCCTACAGAGCCAGACTCCCACCCGCACACAGTAGGCACGCAGGGCCCGCCTGCCGAGTGGATGGACTGAACCTGAGCGGCCTGATTCGCTCTCCCTCTGCCTGGGGGCGGGGGTCCCTCCCTTCCTTCCCGCCTCTGAGCGATGCGAGCCTTCCCTCTGGGAAGCCCTCCCTGGCCACAGCACCCTGGAACCACGAACCCCTCTGCTTCGCCCTAGTCGCCTTCCTGCGTCCCTCCGTCCTCTGCTGACTACGATGAACCATGTCATTGTCAATTCCGTGGGTCAAAATAGTTGGAAATAAGACATTTTATCCAGCCCAATTTTTAAGTGTGTCCCTCCTGCCGGTGTGGGCTCAGGGAAGGTTAGGGGCGCTTGTGCGGGTCACGGCCCTGTCTCCAGGCCAAGCCTGGCACACGGAAGGCACTGCGTACGATGGGGAACCTGGCCCCCCACCCCCGAGGAGCTCCACAGCTCACCGCCGCCCAGGCCCCGACGTGGGGCCGCCGGAGGGAGCGGGGCTCCGCCCTGCACCCCGCAATCTCCGCCCTGCACCCCGCAATCGCGGGCGCCTCCCGGGCCGCGGCGGCCAGGCGGGGTGGGGCTGGCTGTCATCCATTTACCAGCCTCGCCCCTCCGACGGGCGCGGCGCCGTTAATGAGATTAGCAATTAAAAAGCGGGCGCGCGGCGGCGGCGGCGGCGGCGGCGGCGGAGGCGCGGGGCCACCCCCAGGCCGAGCCGGGGCGGGACGGCGCGCCTGGCGGCCGGGCACCGACACAGCCCCGCGGGCGCCCGAGCGGCAGCGAGCGCGCGAGCTCCGGGGCCATGGAGAAGGCGCGGCCGCTGTGGGCCAACCCGCTGCAGTTCGTGTTCGCCTGCATCTCGTACGCCGTGGGCCTGGGCAACGTGTGGCGCTTCCCCTACCTGTGCCAGATGTACGGCGGAGGTGAGTGCGGGTCTGCGCCCCGCCCCGGCGGCCCGTCGCGGGCCGGTCCCCACGCGCCCGGGGCTGCGCGCTCCGATGGGTCCCATGCTCCCGACCAGGAAACTGAGGCTCTGAGAGGTGCAGCGCCGCCTCGGACCCACAGCGTCTCCGGCCACGGCTGGAGCTCGATCCAAGGCCGCCGTCCGAGCCCCCTGCAGTCCGCCAAGCCCACCTCCGGGCCGACCCCACCCCACCCTTGGGGGCCAGGCCGCCGCTCTGGGAGGCGCAAGGGGACACGAGTTCCTCCCTCGGGAGAAGAGGTGACAATGGTCTGACTCCTAGTGAATAAGCCCTGCGCTTAAGTGTCAATTGGCTTGTTCAGCAGAAAGAAACTCTTTATATGCTACTTTCGGTTCAGAAACTTATATTCCTGGCAACACCATTTGAAACTCAGGCTAGAAGGATGGTAGAAGGATCTGAGCTATTGCTTTAGATTTTTAATTAAAAAAAAAAAAAAAAAAGATTGGTTTGAGTTTGACAGTACAGAGGGCAGGAAGGCAAGACACTATTTCTTTCTTTCTTTTTTTTTTAGTCTTTCCTCTGAGGTAGCACAGCACGCTCACTAGACAGAGACAGCAAACACACCACATTCCCTTAATATTCAGAGAGCTGGGGGACACTTTCCGTGGCATGCCAAATAACCTCCCTGAAGGCCCACGGGCCTTTTCGGAAGGCGGTGTGGCAATCGGGACAAGTCTCGGCGTGAACAGAAGTCTCTCTGAGGCGGTCCCTGCCTAGAATTCTAAAGGAAATCATGGGAGCTTGGACAGGAGGTAGACAGTGGCAGAACGGCCCCCATCTTTTAATGAGAGCAAGACGCTGGACACTTCCTGAGCCCTCGACTACAGGGAACTGGTTCAAAAACTACGGCGCATCCATGCAACGCTGTGTTTTGCAGCCCTTACGAGGCTGTTTTCAAAAAAATTCATGTGTGTTTTCATTTCATACATTACATGGAGGGAGGGGAAGTCAGAGTCGACACAGTGTATTAAATGGTGATCTCCATTATGTTTTAAAATATACAGAGAAAAGAGAATGAAAAAAATATATACCAAAGCGTTAGCAATACTTATCTCTGGGTGATTTTCGCTAGCCTTGTAGTGTGGGTGCGTGCACGTGTGTGTGTGTGTGTGTGTGTGTGTGTGTGTGTGTGTGTGGTATCATTTGCAATCTGCATGTTGTTTTTTTAAATTTCACCAAATGGACAATGAAAGATGTTAGACTGAAGTATTTGCAAAATTTAACTCATTTAAGAAGACTAAGATCGAAAGCCCTACTCTCCCCTCGCCCACACCCCACCAGCTCAAAAAAAAAAAATTTGACTAAAAGATTAATCCATAGTTTTTTTAAAACAGTGCATTCTTAATTCTGTCTTTTTTTAATGTTAAGGACATAAATACATTCTAATTCTGTGAAGGGCACGTGTTGCCATGTTTCATAACTGCCTTTTGAAATAATTATTGTCAGGATGGGATTTGCTTGTCGTTATGTGTGTTCAGCACACCTACCCATGATACCTTTATTCTTTCCCAAACATCGGGCCAGGTGACCCTTGCTATCACGTGACCGTTTATCCTTTGTGTCTAACAACACCGTCACCTGAATAGTCTCCAGGTGGACACGGGGCGGAGGTTCTGAAGTAGATAGATAGAAGGAGTTGCTGAGGAAACCACGAGGCCTTCAGGACCCAGGAAAAGAAAGGAAAAGTCTTGTCCACAGTTTTCTTAGTCTGGCAGGTGGCTAGGTAGATGGATAGATGGTGGTGGACAAGCGAGCAGACACAGAGGAGAAGATAGCTGGATAGGATGGATGGACGGACGGATGGATGGATGGATGATGGACAGGTTGGAGGTGGACAGATGTCGATTGGGGATGCCACCCTCTCAGGCATGAGTGTCTGCAGAATAATAACCAAGTCGTTCATCCTGGCACAGTGAGGACCTGACCACCTAGCACCTGCCTCTATTTCTACTTCACGTCCCACCATCGTCTCCCAGCCCAGCCCTCCCCTCAACAATTCTGAACAGCTCTCGGCTGGTGAATGCCTCCTCTCTGCCTCCACACCTTCGCACAGGATACGTCCTCCCCCGAGAAGCTGTTGTTAGCCTGGCACACCCGCACTCTTCCCTCCAGGCCAGGCCAAACGTTACCCTCTCCGGTCACTCTCCCCGACTGTCCCCACTGCCTACCAGGCCAAGAGAGCACCTGGTCAGAAGGACTGCACATTGTTCCAGGGTTCTCTGTCTCCCACCAGCCCCATCTCTGTGAAGCGGTGGGGTCAGAGGAGGCGCCAGTAAATATTTGCTGGATGAATGAGCCAGGTCTGTTATGAAAAGCCACAGGGTATGTGAGGTGGGGTGCCCGTGGCTTACCAAGCCTTTCGCTGCCAGTAATGTCACCTATTAATGAGTGATTTATGTTCCCCCAAACCCAGGCGATTTACAGATCCATTCTTTACCTAAAGCTAAAGGGTAAACCGACCACATCATAAAAGGCTCCAGAGGGGTGTACTACTTCCTTCTCGACAGAGCAGTGACCCTCCCACCCACAGCCAACAAAGAGCTTGTTGATAAACCACAGGGCCAAGCTGTGCCAAAATACTTTCCAGAATAAAACGGATTAGGGGTTCACGCTCCTTCCCGCGGGGCCCTGCCTGGAACCAGGGAGGCCTGTTTTCCAGGCCCAGCACAAGGAATGTTAATTCTGCAGATTACATTCCAGGTACCAGCCACCTCTACACAGCACTCAGCCCTGGACGAGAAGAGGGGTGGGCGGCTGAAGCAACCACAGACTCTCTTCTCAAAAAAAATCAGCAGATCTTGGCAAATCATGTCAGAGCCTAAGTTATTCAGACAGAAATTGAGGTGCAAATGTGCTGTATAGACTAACACGTAGAAAATAGATTCGAGTTTTATAGAAGCACGTCCTCAAATCGTGGAGGAACTGGGGAGAAGTGAGAACAGTTGTGTGGCTAGTGGAAATACGGGTTTTTTTCTTTCCTACATTTTTTTCTCTGTGATATTTGAACCATAAAGAGGGGGAAATTGTAGGACATCTGACCATATATGCAGTGGACAATGACACTCAAACCTAGATGTCCACTTCCTCTCAAAGCCCCTTCTGCTCCTCTCTGGTGCTTAGGATCTTGGTAAACTGCTGGACCCCACCCCTGAGATTCTGACTCTGATATTGGTGGGAGGGCAGGGATTCTGCATTTTTGACAAGCTCCTAAGTGATGCCCATCAAAGCTGCTGGTCCGTGGACCGCACTTAAGAGAAAGCCCCCTTCCAAGCCACCAGCTGCTAGGGACCAGGCAGTGGGGTCCTGGTGAGTGTTGAACAACTAGCTTTTGACGGAGGCACAGGACCTAATTTGCAGCATTTGCAGATTCCCGTGGTGTAAATTTTCCCGCCATGGCAGATTTCAGAATAGCAACGTTGTGTCCCGGGATGCGGGCTGGGAAGAGATGTGCACAGCTAGCACCTGGGAGCTGGTGTCAGCCAGCCCCGTGACGCCGCCGGAGCCACAGCCCTTCAGATCAGCACCCAGCCTGGGACCAAGGGCGCCAGGTGGGTTTCGTAGAGGACAGAGGTGCGTAAGCGGAGGGAGAGTTCGGAAGCCTGAATAAACTTTCCCTGGAAAGTTGACTCCAAAATTGACTCCAAAATTGACTCCAATTTTTCTCTTTGTGGGACTCAAAAAAACAGAGCAAGACGTGAATGAGGGCTCGCAGAGATCAGTTTTATATAGAAGGAATTTCTCTTCTAGTGAGATTCTTGGGTTTAGCGAACAGATAAGGTTCTAGCTACAGTAATTAGGGCAATAAGCAGCATCAGCTGTAGAATTGTGTGTGTGTGATGTGCTTATGAATATAACACGCCTTCATGGGAGAAAGTAGAGTAACATAAACAAATAAAATACAACAAAGAGATAGAATACAAAAATCACCCCAAATTCCGATCCTAGAGGTCACAACCATTAACACATTTTTTGCTTTCAAAGGTTAGAGCCATCTTTTATTTGTAATTTAGTGCCTTCCTTTTTTTTTTTACTTAACCTGTTATCCGTTCCAAGATCATTTAATATTATCATTTAATATTATAAAATATGAACTTAGCTCTATAATATTCCCTTTGCAGGTGTAACATAATTATTTACTCATTCTCCAATGTGGGACTTTAAGTCATTTACGGTTTCACACTATTATAACCAAAATGATATTCCCTTTCGGTGAAAGAATTTGCTCCGTTTATATTACTGTCACGACGTAATTTGCCTCTTTATTTTTCGTCACGTTGTCCCGCTTTGCCTTTTTCTCTCTGCCGTCGTCGAGTTTTATTTTTGCTCTTTTGCAACACGAAGTGTGTCGCGTGTTGCTGTGTTCCTCAAGCGATTTTGAAGGTGTAATCCTATGAGTAGTCTGCTGGTGCTTCCTTGAATTTTTCAAATGAGGCCATTCGAGCGAGGCCTGCTTCTCTGGCTCAGGCCCACTTCCATGTCCGGAAGGGTACTTTCCCGTCTAGTAAAACCTTTCTTTAAAAAAGAAAAAAAAAATTAAGTAAAAAGGGTACCCATCTGCTCGACTCATCCGTATGGAGAAGGAAATGTCGCGGGTATCGCCGTGCGCGTGAAAACGGCAGCACACTTTCACCTCGTGTTTTTCGCTCAACCCCATCCCACCTGTCACTATTTCAACACGTGACAGTGCCGTTTTACTTCTAACGTGACCGTCTGCTCACTCAAGAACGGACGATTTTCGTTTGGGTTATTTTATGAGCTATACCAATACTATTTTCAGACTTAATCCTATTAGTTTTTTTATCACTAATTAGTTTTTTTTTTATAACAGAACTCCATGTTAGTAAGTGTCTTACCGTGATCCGGTACTAATTGGCTATAGTTGACCTGTAAGTAATTTTTTCAGGAATAATAAATAGCTGGTTCATGGTCTAAGCATACCTGAAAATATGTTCCTCTTTATATCCACGTGAATGAGAATACAATCATTTTACCTCAAAACTTTAGAATGGTCTTCCATTCTGTGAAGATTTTTAGGTTTTTAGTTCTACAAAGGAGAAACTCTGCAGCCAGATTTATTTTTTTAGTAGTTGTACCCTCTACAATTAGATATATAGAACTTTTATGATAGCATATGAAATTTTACCTCAAGATTTTGTGAACGTTTTGTCCAGGTATGAACTATTCATCACTTTCACTGGTACTAATGAGCCCTCTCAGTGACGTGCCCCAGGAGTGTCTCGTAGGGTCGTTTACTGTGCATGTGTGTAGTGTTCTCTTCTCCTTATTATTATTACAGATGGAAATTCTTAGGCTTGCTGACCGTGCTTCATTTCTTCTTTATGATTTCCACTTCTTCACCCTTTTCCTCTAGGCTGCAGGATAATTTCTCAAGGTGTTTTTTGGTTGTTTTTTTTTTTTTTTCCACTTATTGCCTCCATTGGTTTTAAATTAACCATGGTACTTTTTTCATCTTCATTTAATCTTTTTTCTTCTTAAATTGCCCTTTCTCATCATCGCCTGGTACTGTTCTGTAAACACAGTGTCCTATTGACTCTCAGAGGTCATGTACCAGACATTTTATACAAATTCCCTCTGTTTCTCACAGTAGAGTTCAGAGGAACACATTTGCTCTCAGACCTGAGGGCGCTGCTTTTATTTTTATCTACAGCTCATTAAAAGTCCAAAGCCTTCTTTCTGATTGTTTTGTCCTTTCTGAGGAAGGTACAGGCCAATATAGACTTACCCAGTGGACATCTTCCCCAGTACAGACACAAAGTAAAGTCAGAGTTCAAAGTCATGTTGTATGAAGTTTTTAAATACATGCTGTTTTTAACATAATGAACTTTACCAGACCTCTCTGTCATCTCTTCCTGGTAGTAGCCTCATGACCCACCTACACAAGTAAAACCACTCCTGTCGAACTATTTCCCATCAGGTAGTCATTCAACAAACAGTCTGTGCCAGGCTCTGTGTTCGGAGCTAGAGATTCAAGTGCGAGCCAGGCAGACCCCACCCCTGCCCTCAGGACCTCTACAGAGAAGTGGGGGTGGGCTGAGCAGTAGACACTCAGTGATCAAGGGCTAGCTATGAGACCGAAGACCAGAGAAGGGGACCCCAACTTAGTTTTGGGTGATCTGGAAAGGCTCCTGGAGAAAGTGATATTTAAATATGGAAGGTCTAGTGAGACCTGAATGATTCCTTCCTGCATTCAACAAATACTCACTGCTCCGAGCAGATCAGGGAGCAAGAGCGTCCGTGCTGGGCGGAGATAGACAGCAACAGCATGATTTCGCGTGGGTAACTGCCGTGAGGAGAGTCCAGCTGGGGAAGCAGTGGGAGGGGCGCCCTGGCTCGGTGTCTTCGCTAAGGCAGACCAGGCTGGCCACTCCAAGGAAGCCGCGTTTGGCAGAGAACAGACAGGAGGAAGAAAGCGGTCCAGGCAGAGGGGGCAGCAGGGACAAGCCTGCCGGGGCCGGAGCAGCAAGACGGGCCACGTGACTAGGACAGCGTGAGGGAGGCCAGCAGCTCGGAGAGGAAGACGGCAGCCAGGTTCCCAGAGGCCACGGAGGGCGTGTGGGCATCATTCCAGGTGTAAGGAGAAGCCGAAGAGGGCTTGGGCCAGGTGGAAAGGGCCAAGGGGAGGGAGGCAGGGGGTGACGTGGTCTGAGACAAGCTGTAGGGAGGACGCAAGAAACCGGCATGGCGGAGGCTGCGGTTGAGCGCTCATGGGGAGGTGGGGAAGAGTAAGGGTGAACCAGACGAAGAGCCGGCCTTACGTCCTCCCAATAAATCCGTGGCTATAACGCCCCACTCACCCAGGCCAGTGCGGACCTCCGCGCACGGCTGGATGGGTGCCTCCGTGTCTCTATTACTACTGTACGACAGAGAACCCTGAAACCTAAGGACTCAGAGAGATTGATGGAGTTCGACCATCAGTTGGCACCCAACACGGTATATATTTTCGGGCAAGAATCATCGCCGGATGATTGTGGGCAAACTCTGAGGAGAGCTAGCAGCGTCACCTCACCTCAAACTATTTCCCTGCAGGATTCTTAATGATTTCAAAAGGGGAAATAGTAACTTTTAGTGGAGAAAGCTGGTAGACGCCGCCTTCACCAAGCAAGCAGACTTCACATCGCCAGGAACGGGGGCAGATCAAATCACGTGCCTCTGACCTCTTTCATGTCCCTGCCAAAACCCAAAGTGAGGGACACTTCGCAAAATAACTGGCTGGTCACCACGTCAAAGTCACAAAAGACGAGACGAGGCTGAGACACTGTCCCAGATTCAAGGAGACTGACGAGACGTGCCGATTGCAGTAGAATTATGTAAAAGAATGTCCTTGTGTTTAGGAAATACACACGAAAGCACTGGGAAGCCAAAAAAAAAAAAAAATGGCTAACCCAACCATTAGTTCTCTCTCCCAGTTCTGTGAGTGGGCCGCACATTTCTCGACTGGTCTGGTCCGGCCTGGTTCGCGTGGCTACATTCACTGTCGGGTCGTCGGGACAGGAAGGCCGTGCGCACACTGGCATTTGGTGCTGAGTTGGAGGGCCCTTGGGCTCCTCCACAGGGCCTCTTGTCCTCAAGTCTGGACCAGCTTCTGTGCAAAGTGGTCTCAGGGCCGCATTCCAGGAGAAGGAAGGCAAAGCTGCAAGGCGTCCCGGGAAAACACTATGGCACATCCTTTTCCCCACATCCTGAGACAAAGCACGTCCAAGGCCGGCCCAGAGTCACGGGTGGGGGAATGGACGCCCCCTCCACGGGCACAGCGGTGAAAAGTGTGGCTGTATTTCATCTCCCACACTATGCCCCATCAAGGTGCGTGGGAGCAAAGGCGTCCTTCTTCAGGCCTCTGTCTGTCTGCCTCTCCTCGAGGCCAGGTCCTCACGCACAGCCAGCGTCAGAACGTTCACATCGAAGGAGCGTGGGGCACAGTCTTGTTGGAAGAGGGTTGGTCACTGGACTCGTGTCCAAACTGATTACAAAACAAAATGTTCTTTTCTTGAGATATAGGTGCATGCAGAAAAATTCGCCCTTTTTGGTGTCCGGTTCTGTGCGTGCTGAGAAACGTGTGCCCGTGTGTTAACATCACACGGTCACGCCCTTCTGGTCGGTCCTGCCCCGTTCCCAGCCCCCGTTCCTCCCCCGCCACACACACCCCACTCCCACCACCTCACTCGCCCGGCAACCCCTGATCTGTTTTCTGTCCCTGTAGAGTCTGTCACCTTTTCCAGAATGTCACATAAATGGAATCCTACAGCATGAGGCATTTTGATCTGGGCATCTCTCACTTAAGAGTCGTGCTTTCGACAGTCTGCCATGTTGGGGCGAGAGTCACTAGTCTGTTTCTTTTGATTGCCGATCACACTGCCAGCATTCATCATCCATTCACCCTCTGAAGGACAGTCAGGTTGTTTCCAGTTTTTGACGGCTTTGAACAGAGCTGCTATCAACAGCCAGAGACAGGTTTTTTGTGTGAATATAAGTTTTCATCGCTGTAAAGAAAATCCCTTCGAGTACAATTGCTGGGCCACATAGTAAGTGTATGCTTTAACTTGATAAGAAGCCGTCAAAACTGCATCTCATGGTGGTTTGAATTTGCATTTTCCTAATGAAGGCTGATGGTGAGTATCTTTTCATGTGCTAATTTGCCATTCATGTATTTTCTTTGGTAAACCGTCTGCTCAAATTTTTTTGTACAACTTTCAGTGGGTTCTTTGTTTTCATGTAATTATTAAGTTTTGAGAGTTCTGTATATATTCCGGATACAAAGTTTTTGTCAGATATGTGTTTAGCAAATTTTTTCTCCCAGTCCGTAGCTTGTCTTTTTATTTTCCTAACAGTGTCTTTCACAGAGCAGAATTTTAAAAGGCAGTCCAATTGGTCAATATTTTCTTTCACAGATAATGCTTTTGATGTTGTCTTTAAGAAATCTTTGCCTAACCTAAGGTCCAAAAGATTTTCGTGTGTTTTTTTCTTCTAGAAGTTTTATAGTTTTGAGTTGTAATTATAGGTCTCTGATCCATTTTGAGGTGGGTGTTGGTTTTTTTTTTTTTTTTGGTATAAAATGTGAGATATGAGTTGAGGTTCATTTTTCTGCATATGAATGTTCAGTCATTCTAGTTGTTGAAAAATGATGCAGAGCAAATTCACGGGAATTGTGTGTGTGTGAGAGAGAGAGAGAGAGAGAGAGTGTGTGTGTGTGTGTGTGAGAGAGAGAGAGAGAGTGTGTGTGTGTGTGTGTGGTTGGGGGGCAGGAATGGTCATAGAAATGACCCACAGGCAGGGCTACAGAGCTCCATACTCCCACCTGGGCACCAAGCCTGGGACATCTAGCCTCCCGCGGGCAGTGGGCCACCAGGCAGGCCCCATCAAAGAGACAAGCCTTTTGTGGACCTTGCCAGGCCTCACTCAAGTGGTTACTGTTTAACGCCTTAGGTGAAAATGAGCTTTTCTTATAACCACGGAGAGTTCGAATGTTGCTCTGTGCAGGTTGGGTCACCAGGACCTTTACTGTCAGGGATGTCCTGTGTGGGACCCCCTGATGGCCTCTCAGACGCCCTGCTATTGACAGGAACCTGGTGAGGTGCTGAAACACCTTTCTGCAGGGCAGAAGGGGAGCTTGGCCTGGGAGCATCTTCAGGGACTGGAAACGGAGGGCAGGGTTTGTCCGAGGCCCCCACCTGAGCAGGGACTGTCACGGCCTGCTGGTGGGAGCCCCACTCTCTCCTCTCTCCTTTCTCTGTGGTGGGAGAGCCCACGGGGCTCGGCCTCGTCATGTTTCCCCGCCCCCCACATTCTACTCCTGGGATTTCCATCCTGAGGAAATAACCAAACACGTGGACCAAGCTGTGTCCCACAGCTTGCTTCAGGATGGCAGAAACCTGGCACCAGCCTGAGTGTCCACGGCTGATGAAATGAATTCCGGGCTCGTTTCCTAGTGGAATGTTGGTGCAGCTCCTTAAGGGGTGATGCCAAGGTTCACGGCGTGCTGGAGAGGCTTTGGGGGAGCCTGTTGGTTACAGGACCCCACTGACGCACACCACGGAGGCATTTTTGTAAATCCCAGATGTTTACGGAAGCACTTACGTATATTTCGTTGTTTACCGGAACACGTCCGGAGCCAGTTCCTTCTGTACCTTTCCTGACTCCCTGCAGCTGTAGCATCAGGGTTTTTACCTTCTTCGGAAGTCCTGCCTTCTTGTCCCGCTGGGCACCTTTTCAGGTTCACAGCCAAGGAGTCAGGAGCTGGAGCAGGAATGGCTGAGGGGCTGCAGGAAACGAGGGGGCAGGACCAGAAAGAGAGGCAGCGTCCCCCACCCCTGCCCTGCAGCAGGCCGCCTGCCTCTGGCCATGCGTTGGGCAGTGGGGAGGGCGTCCATAGCTCCAGTCACACGCTCTGGCTTCCCACTGTCACGAGGGCACTTGTCTGCAGATGGCTCCTTGGCAACCAAGGGATTTAAAATTAATATTAGTCAATTTCATGAAAAGGAAATGTTAGGCCGAAGGCCACTGTATAAAACAGATACACATGGAGGTGCTCCCTCTAAG
The DNA here is from genome assembly GCA_003508835.1 of Eonycteris spelaea. Classification (NCBI taxonomy): domain Eukaryota; kingdom Metazoa; phylum Chordata; class Mammalia; order Chiroptera; family Pteropodidae; genus Eonycteris; species Eonycteris spelaea. The sequence goes on along the minus strand of PUFA01000145.1, from coordinate 313,761 downwards.
GAGGTGGTAGCCTGGGCTCTGCCTATTGGGGACCCCCTTGTCTCCCCACACCTAACCACCCCCTTGTGGGACAGCATCAGGGTCGCAAAAGCCCAGAGCAAGTGTGCAGAGGTGGCAGCTGGTCGGATGGATTCTGGGTGATGTTCAAAATATTTAACAACTCCGTGGTCCTGGCTCTGATTAACCACTGGTTGCTGCAGTAGAGGGGGCGTGGGGATTTCTGGCCAAGGGCCAGGGCAGCAGAGGCAGTGAGTGAGGAGGGGGCACAAGGAGTTTGGGACAGGGCCAATTTACTGCCCAGGATGGAAGTATTTAAAGATTTTTTAACTGACATGGCTACATGTCACTCATGGATGGATGGACAAAGAGACAGATGGATGAGTAGAAAGATAAAAGGATGGATGGATGATGGATGGATGATGGATGGATGGATGGATGATGGATGGATGGATGGATGGATGGATGGATGATGGATGGATGGATGATGGATGATGGATGGATGGATGGATGGATGATGGATGATGGATGGATGATGGATGATGGATGGATGATGGATGGATGATGGATGGATGATGGATGGATGGATGGATGGATGGATGATGGATGGATGATGGATGGATGATGGATGGATGATGGATGGATGATGGATGGATGGATGGATGATGGATGATGGATGGATGATGGATGGATGGATGGATGATGGATGGATTAGAGGAATGACAGAAAGGTGGACGTGTGGAAAGATGGAGGAGTGTGAGGCAGCAGGAAGGAGGATGGTGGAAAGCTGGGAGGATGGACGAACAGTGGAAAGGCCGAGGGGAGAAGGCGGGATGCATGGAAGGACGTTTGCACAGAGGTTGGTGGGTTACGAGTACAGCCACTGGTGACGGCCTGCTCTTCGCTCTGGACCCCCGAGGGAGCTTCCTGGTGCCCTACGTCATCATGCTCTTCGTGGAGGGAATGCCTCCTGCACCTGGAACTGGCGGTCGGACAGCGCATGCGCCAGGGCAGCATCGGCGCCTGGAGGACCATCAGCCCTACCTGGGCGGTGTCGGTACGTGGGCGCTCTCCAGTCTTCCCTCACCCGGAGACCCCCATACTGTACCCCGGGTGCGGTTGGGACCAAAGAGCAAGCGCGAGGCCCAAGAGAAAGCCTTGAATGGCCTGGACAGATGGCCAGGAAGGGGCTGCCACAGACTTTGGGCTGAGAGGGGCTGGTTTCCTGCCCCCAGGGCAGCAGCAAGGGAGGGAGGAGGCACACCCCGGGGTCCTGAGACCACACTGCTCTTCTGTGAAAGGGAAACAGCTGTGACGCTGTCCTAGCTAGCCACCGTTCTGGGAACTGCCTCCTACTAACTATTAATAATGCCGCCTCTCCGTGAGCATCTACTGTGCAGCAGGCACTACCCTGCAATATCTGTGCATATGCTCGATTACTCTTCTTCACACCACTGAGAGGTTGTGGGGCTGGCATTAATGTCACCAGTGCATGGAAGCGGGGCACACGTGGACAGCAGGGGGACACTGGCTGAGTCGGTCCTGGCCACCTCCGAGAGATGGTTAACCTGCCTTCACAACCCTCACGCTCCCGGCAGCCACCTCTGCCAGCAAGGAGGAACTGACCAGCAACAGGGCCGGCCACACTCTTGTTTTGCTCACCTCTCCTGCCCCAGACAGGAAGGCAGAGTGATGTTTCAGAAGCAAGGAAGGTGTAAACTCGCACATGACTTAATCTCAGATGCAGACGAAGTGTGTCCATTGGCCTCACAAATCATCTGAAATGGCTATTAATTTTTAACACGGAGGTGCGTGGTTTTACCATCTGCCAGACTACGCAGTCACAGAGGGCTTCTCCGAGCAGCATCTGCTGTGAGATCCCAGATGTCTGCCAGTGAGCGGGGGTGGGGAGGTGGCAGTGAATGTTTAACAACCAGCTCTCGAGGGATGTGGGTCGAGGAAGGCCCGGCTCCTAGCATTTCCGATACCGTGGTGGGAAAACGCCCACCGTGGTCAATTTCAAACGACTAAGGAGGCGTCCCAGAGCGTGGGGTTGGGCAGAGGCGCACACGATGGCCCCAGAGCACCTGGTTCCCTGCAGGCCTAACCTGGTGGGAGGCAGCCTCCGTCCTCTGTTCCCTGCACTCCTGACACACCTCCTACTCCTTGCCCCCTGCCACCCCAGGGCAGGGATCGGCCCAAGTGACCAGACTTCAGGTGAGCCAAGGACAGCACCACCGTCATGTCTGGCAGGGACAAGTGGGTCTCACGAGGTTTAAATCCCAGTTCTGCCTCTTCCCAGCCAGGGGTCTCAGGCAAGCCCTGTGCCTCAGCCCTTCCCTCTGGGCAGGGGGCGTGACAGCACCCGCTTCGCAACGTCTCGCTGGAGGACCCGAGGCTCACAGAGCGCTTCGCACGGCAGCTGGCACTTGGATCTCACAAAAAATGCCATCGGCCAGCCTCCTGTCCCAGAAACCGGGAGAGACGTGAGGGGAGAGACTCCCCTCTGCCAAGTGCTCGCAGGGGCCTGGGCACTTACCCTCCTCACGAGCCTGCGGAAGGAGGCTCCGCTGCCCTGGGCCGCCCACGCGGCAGGGCCGCCCCAGGGCTCACGGGCGGGGCCGGCCTCCGCTTGGTCCCTGCGCCCTCAGAGCCCTCTGCCCCGCACAGGCATCGCCAGCGTGGTCGTGTCCTTCTTCCTGTCCATGTACTACAACGTCATCAACGCCTGGGCCTTCTGGTACCTCTTCCACTCTTTCCAGGTGAGCTGGCCATGCCAGACGGGGGGAGCGTGGGGGGGGGGGGAAGGGGAGCAAGGTGTTGGGGGCAGAGCAGGGCCTCGTGGGGAATAGGTGTGTGTGGTGGGGGGGAGGCTGAGGGCTACAGCCTGGGGGGAGTGGGGGCGGGGAGCCAGGAAGTGGTGTGAAGGGCTGCAGGGAGGCGGGGCACTCCAAGCCAAGCAGAGAGCTCCGGCACCTGGGGTCCGTGGACCCTGCGATGGTGAGCCAGATTGTGCCCACGCGTGTGTGCACGCGCATGTGTACACGTTTCCGGGGAGCCGGTCCACGGCTCTTCTCAGGTTCTCTCTGAAGGGTGTGACCTCAAGATAGTGAGAACCTCTGCACGCTGGGCCAGGGCGCGGGGGGGGATGGGGGAGAGAGCCGGTGGGGCGGGACTCCACCCACCCAGCAAGACAGTGCCCGCCCCCCTCCCCTCTCCCCGCACCTGCCCGCCTCCATCACTGGTCCCTCCAGGTTTCTGACTCCAGGCCGAGCCCCAACTTTTCCCTGCGGACCAAAAGCTCTTCCGGAAGGACGGTTGTCACCCCTGTAACACAAGAGGGGCTATTCCCCAAACTAAGCATTGAAACATGCATAGCACAGCTGAGGCTCGTTGTAGACAGTGTGGAAGGGGCCGCAAACGGCAGCAGAGAGCAGGAAGCCTAGTGCTCGCTGGGCGGTCGGCTTCCCTTCCCAGCAGAGAGGCCTGTCCCCTCCACTGCGCATGTCCGTTTCTCCTCCTGGATGCCTGCCTCCCGCCCTTAGGGACCCCACTGCCCTGACCACCGCCCCCTTCCATCTCAGCCTAGTCCCAGACGTGAAGAGAGGGGAGGAGACGGGGGCTAACTGGGCGGATGCCTCACTGTGTGCCACTGAGCCAGGCCTTCATGCGACAGACCCTGTCCCCAAGGTCCTAAAGCAAGGCAGAACTGGCCGTGGACTGTGGACTCACTCCAGCCAGTCTGGAGCGCTGGAGCACAGTCTTGAATCTTGGGGGCCCCCGAGGAGTGCTCGGTGAATGACTTCGATAATCAGGCCTTGGCATCTGCACTCGGAAGGTGCTGCACCCACACCCCGCTCTGGCCACCCCGCTCAGCCTGCCCCGGGTCGCCCCACTGGAAAATGCCCTGTGTACATACCAGACAGGAAGGACTCTGCCCGAGCTTCGCTGCGACCCCTGGTCCGCTCTCTGGCTCAGTCCGGAGTTCCGCGAAGACCAGGCACGACCCTGCATCGCTCCGCCTCCTGGGCAGAAACAGGGCGGCTCCCCTTCCCTTCCCGCCTGGTGACCAGTTCCCCGCTGGGTGCAGGACCGGCATGCCGGCGACGCCGATGAGAGTTGCCACGCGCGTGCAGGCATTATAGATCTGTATACTTGTTAGGACCATATCCCAAGGGTGAGAGCGACGACTCCTGTTCTAAACAAAATCGGAATAATTTGTTGATCTTCAACAAACCCCCAGAGGACGGCTCGGCATAGGGAGCCCCATCTGTGCCCCTCACACATCCGCCTTCATTCCAGCCAGCTGCCTTTTTGGGGACCAGTGCTTTCCTCTTCAAGGGCCCCGCATTGAGACCACCTCCCGTCCTCCCCACCCCGACCTTTGGCCTCAGCCTTCGCCTCTCCACATAATGCTTGTGTCATCCCAAAGGACCCCCTGCCGTGGTCCGTCTGCCCGCTGAATGACAACCGCACGGGCTTCGAGGAGGAGTGTGAGAAGGCTTCCTCCACGCAGTACTTCTGGTACAGGAAAACCCTCAACATCTCACCGTCCATCCAGGACAACGGGATGTGCAGTGGGAGCCGGCCTGTGCCTCATCCTGGCTGGCTCGTGGTGTACCTGTGCACCTCTGCGGGGCAACCGAGTCCACGGCAAGGTGGGACGGGGGGGCTGGTGCTCTGGGTGGGCAGGGGCAGGCAGCAGCAGCCGCGGCCTCCGCCCGGGCCCTGGGCCAGCCGAGAGGCTGCCGTCTGCAGTCAAGGTGGAAGCTGTGCTGGGGGAGGGGGGGCGGCGTGGATGGTGAGCTGGCGCAAACCGCCTGCTGGACGACTATAAAAATGGCCAAAGGAGTGTGAAGGTGCACCCCCAAACCTCGAAACTTCACATTCCCTAAAAAGACAGCTTTTCTGTTCTAGTGAGTCCCAAACCCGTAGCACACAGGTGGCACCGAGCAACTAGAAGTGAGGTTTCCCTCCTTTCAAAACCTTAAACAATTGAAGGCATCCCCAGGACAGCCCAGCCGCGGGCTGTCACGCTTAGCTGCCCGTTGGTCCCACTGGAGTGTGTTGGCAGCTCTGCTGTCTCAGTCCTGCCCCAGAGGCTCCGGGGAAGCCGATGGGGGTGCAGCCTGAGCACGGGGACTGGAAAAGCCCCCCCCAGGTGCTTCTGATGTGCAGCCCAGTTTGAGAACCGTTGCTCTCAGCTGCTGTCCGTGGCCCTAGGAGCTCTCAGGCCTCGTTTGTAAACCTGTCCTCGGTGCATCCGCAGGCTGAGATGCTCCTTCATCTCTAACCTGCTCCACGGAGAAGTTTTCTCTGAGTGTTTCCTTCACCTCCATCTTTCTCAAGCGTCAGCAGTTGCCCGGGACCCCCACGGTCCCCTCCTCATCCTCGGTCACTCCTCATAGCAGGCCCACCAGGAGCTGGGCAGGACCAGCGTCTCAAGCTCACGACAGCCCTTCAGGGTAGATTTCATATCCCACTCGCCTGAGGCTTAGAGAGGTACAGTGACCTGCCCAAGGGCACCGACCACACCCAGCTCTGCCCCAAGGACTCCCATCATCCTGGTTTGGTGAGCTACCTCCTGTGTGCTCTCTCCACATTTTTGTGACTTAATCGATCCCAACTTTTCCCTTCTGAAGGTCCTAAGAGTCCACCCGTGCTCACCCTCTTGACCACCTGAATCACCTCCTCCAGCCCCACTATGTTTTTTATTTTTCTGAGGCATTGAGACCAGAACTACCCCAGTATTTTAGGAACCCTGTGACGACCCCAGTACTGTGCTCAGTAAGACATTTTCTTTTGAGTTCCAAGACGCCGTGATGGCCAATATCATAGATGCAAAAGCACCCACCCCATCCCAGGACGGAGCTGAGGGACCAGTGGGTGGTGCTCTCTGGCAGAGCTGAGAGCCTAAAACTCACTCTGTCCCATCTTGAAGCTTGGCTGATATTTATGCTCATAAAAAGTGTTTTTGCCATTTGTCGTTGCCAGATTATTCTGAACATGACCAAAAGATCTGAGAGCAACATCTGCAAACTGAGAGATTGAATGAAGCCATCTCTTTTTTCTAGATCATTTTATAAATGTGTTCAATGAGGCCATGGCATGCCATAAAACTTATTTGTTCTGTCTCTTTCCACTGGTTAAGCCACACCCTCTCCATGACAGAAGTGCCCCATCAGCGTTATTTATGGGGGTTGATTTTGCCAGTGGCGGTGTTCCATTTCCTGGCCTCCTCTGTGGGAATCATCTGTTTTCCTCCAAGCGTTTTTGCAGATCTGTCAAAAATAGTCTTTCCCAGTAGTGAAGGCTGGATGGATCTCATGCCAGCTTCCCCTGCCCCCGGTCATGACTCTAGAGAACCTTCCAGGAAACGGATTCACCTGAGAGGAAGGGGAGAAATTCCAAGGGCTTGCCCTAAGTGTCCTCTGAGCGTCTATTAGTTATGGACATTGGTCACCCCTCCCCTGTTGTCCCTGGATCTCATCTAGCTCACTTTCCACTGATTCCTCTTTATCTCTCACCCGATGTGTTTCCTTGTAATCTCCGGTGGATTTACGACTCTTCCCAAGGTGCAGTGACCTCAGTTGAGAATCAATGATGAAAACGCACAGGGTAGGGGGCACAGCCCCTCTGGTGGCCTTGGAAATTCATGGGAAGATGACCACACCTCGGTGGGAGCGTGTGCAAGTCAAGCCCATCTGGACATGGATCACAGCTATAGTTCTCACAGGGGGACCTAAACTTTAAGGAAACTTCTTTTACACACACAGACACACGCACATACACACTTGCAAAATGTTTCTTTGCTTTACCTAAGACGCTTTGGTGCACACACGAGGTGATATGTAGGAGAAGTCCCAGTCTTGAGGAACACACGTGTACCCGAAGGTCTCTGTGTGCAGGCTTTCTAAAAGTTAGAATTACCCAGAGTAGGAGAGGCCCTGCCAGAACCACCATGAAAACCGAAGGCAGAACGTCATTGAACTTGAGATGCGTGTCCACGGGAAAAGATTTGGTTGACCCAAAATTCCTTAATGTGCAATCATAAAGCCAGTGAAGTGAGACCTTCCATGAAAATGACAGCACTGATTTCTACTGTATTTACTAGAGGGGCACTGTCCCTGCACCAAACATCGCTACTTGTCCTCTCTCAGGCCCTGGTCCTGAGAAATCTGTCCTTCCTCGAAACCACCACCGCCTTTTTTTTCTAAGAGAAAATATAAATCTTGTAAGCGATTGTTCTTTGCTTAGGCCACTAGGAAGCTCAGAATGAATCCAGCTCAGAAACTGGGCAGGCCTCACGCACAATTCCCGGGGTGCCTTTTCCTTGGGGACCCAGTTTCTTTTTACACTGATTTCTCTCCAGCAACTTTTAAATGTTACTGTGATGGACGTATGTTTGTGAGCTGCCCAGGTCCTTTCTGGAATATGATCAGGTTGAAAGGAGGGTGGCGGGCAGAGGCCTCGGTACCTGCTTTCTCTTCTCTACTGAACCCGGAGATTTCCGGGCAGTTACAGACGCAGGCAGCGGCGTCCCCCGCACCCCATTTCCCAGCCCAAACTCAGAACCTATGATGACTTTCCAGCTACCGGCAGCCTGAATACCCAAGACAGCGTGGAGCTTCGAGGGGCTGGCGGGCCTGTCCTGGGCAAAAGGGGGCCTGTGGTCACCACGTCTCCAGGAGGCTGACTGTGCCCTCTGGTGCCCACAGGTGGTGTATTTCACTGCGTTGCTACCCTACTGTGTGCTCATCATCTACCTGGTCAGGGGCCTCACACTCCACGGAGCCACCAATGGCCTGATGTACATGTTCACTCCCAAGGTACGAGCTGGAGGGAAGGGTGCTCCCCTTCCCCTGCCATCTCCCAGGATGGGTGAAGGTAGGGAAGACGGAGGGTGGGTAAAAGCTGCCGTGTACCCATGAGGTTGGTGTGACCCCTTCAGGCTGTGGGAGGGGTGTGGATTACCTGTGGGCTCTGGGTCACGTCCTCAGCCGGGCAGTCCCCAAGCCCTGTGAATTCTGGGGCGTGGAGTCTTTGTCCACTCCTTCTCGTCATCCTTACTGCCCCTCGACCAACTGCTGCCCAGCCCCACGTCTGGCCTCCTGGCTGCCAGTCTCATCCGAAGCCCTCCTCCCAGCCTGTAGACTCAGCTGTCCACCATGAGTGTCATCTGATCATCTCATTCTCCAGCTGGCCACTTCCAGGCACCCCTTTTGCTACAGGGGTGAATCCACACTCAGGAGGCTATTCCAGGATCCCTCCTGAGCCCATTCACTCCGCAGGCACCCCACAGCCAGTTCTCATCAATGCAGGGGACACTATTGCCTTGGGGGCAGGACAAGTTCTTCAGCAAATCTGGCCCTGGAAACAAAATGACTGTGGCAACACCCCCCCCATCACCGCCATCGCATTCCAGATGGCCCCTCGTGTCCCTGCTGGGATTCAGCCCAGACACAGCCAGCACCAGGCCGCACCACTTCTGCCTCCCGAGGCCCGGTGCCTGGAGCATGGATCAGGGGCTTGAGTCCTTTTGAAAGGATTGGACCCGACCCTTTTCAGTTGCACACCTCCCTGGGGAACGAGCTGAGGAGGATGGGACAGGAGGGGTGTGTTTCATCTGCAGGGAATGGACAGGACCCCGAGGGCCCAGGAGCACCAGGCTCCAGCCCCGGCCTGCCTCTGGCTGACTGTGTGCCAGGGGCAAGTTCCGCCCCGTCTCTGGGCCGTCCCTCCCTCGGCCGGTCCATCAGCCCTGTCCCTGTCTGCCGGCTTTCCAGATGGAGCAGCTGGCCAACCCCAAGGCCTGGATCAACGCGGCCACCCAGATCTTCTTCTCGCTCGGCCTGGGCTTCGGCAGCCTGATCGCCTTCGCCAGCTACAGCGAACCCTCCAACGACTGCCAGAAGCACGCCATCATCGTGTCCCTCATCAACAGCTCCACCTCCATCTTCGCCAGCATCGTGACCTTCTCCATCTACGGCTTCAAGGCCACCTTCAACTACGAAAGCTGCGTGAACAAGTAAGGCCAGGCCGCTCCAGGACCCCAGCCCTCGAGGGGCGAGGCTCATCTTCAAAGCCCTGAGTAGAGGGGCACCTGGAAGAGGTGGACACTGAGAGGTCAAGGGGTGTCGGGCCAAGGGCCCTGGCTCTGCGGTCCTCAGTGCGGTAGCCGGGGGGGCCTGTGGCAGGTCAGTGTGGGCTGGTTCCTCTTGTCATCACTGTTTTGATTTGAGGCTTCTTCGCGGCCATTCTAAATACCCTGCCCTTTAAATGGTCACCAAATCAACAGATCGCCTTTGTTCAAGGCCTCACCTTATCAGGGAAGAAAAGGCAGGGGGAGGACAGGCCCCAGTGCCTAACCTCCCAGGAGGGTGTGGCGCCAACAGCCTTTCCAGTCGGTTGAAGGTCAGCCATGATGCTCTGCCCTGCAGGGTGATCCTGCTGCTGACCAATTCTTTCGACCTCGAAGATGGCTTTTTGACAGCCAGCAACCTGGAGCAAGTGAAGGGGTACCTAGCCTCCACCTACCCCAGCCGATACAGCGAGGTGTTCCCACGGATTAAAAACTGCAGCTTGGAGGCGGAGCTGGACACGGTAAGGCGCTGGCGAGGGCGCGGAAGAAGGGCTTTTCCCCGGCACTCCTTGCTGGAGAAGGACGACTTGACCGCCAATGTTCTCCAAGCACTGCCCGGGAAGCCCAGTTATATAAAGTCCTTGGGGTTCCCCGGCCCTTTCTTCCTTCCCTCTTCTCTTTTTAAATTTTAAAAAGACGAAAGTACAAAGAATAATATAGCAAGCACCCATCTATCTACCACGCTGAATGTAAACATTTGTCAACATTTTGTCATTTGGGGCTCAGGGTTTTATACATACACATATACATATACATGTATATATACATATGCGTATATGTGTGTACACACACACACACACACACACATGAAAAATACATTACAGGAACAAAGTTAAAAACCTATGGTTACTGGCCCCCAACTTTCTCTGCTCGCCAGAGACAAGAACCTTCATTTTGACATTTTTATTACCCATGCATCTTCTTAAATAATATTGTTTTGCTAGCAGTTTTTATATGGAAATAAATGGTCTTTCTCATTCAACATTCCATTTTTGAGATCTGTCCATAACGGTACATGTGGAATCTAGTTTATTCTGTTTAAGTGCTGAATTTTATTGCAGCACACAAATAAGCATACCGTAATTTATTTATCTATTCCCTCGCTAATAGACATTTAGCTTTAAAAAAAAATTTGTTGTTAAAATTACCCTTAGTTATATTTTACAGAATTCTCTTTATGACCCTGGGATCTTTATTTTTTCACATTAATTTTAGGTTGAATTTGACAAGTTCCACTGAGGGAAAGTAGCCCTTTAGGAATTTTTATTAGAATTGCATTGATTTTATAATGTAGATTGGGGAGATTTAATATTTTTGATTTGGTATTTTTTGTGACATTTGATTCAAGCACATGCTTTATCTCATCATTCACTCAGATCTTTTTTATTCTTCAATTTTCTCCATGAATATCTTGGCACATCTTTCATTAGCTTTTTTATCCAGGTACCTTATATTTTTGTCGCTATTCTGAATGGTGTCTTTATTTCCTGTTTCTATCATCATTTTTGTTGCATAAGAAAGGTAAAGGTTTTTGTATGTTGATCTTGTATCTAGCAACCTTGATGAATTCTCTAATTGATTCTCCTATTTGTCTATATATGTGCTTCAGTTTTCTATGTAAACTCATATAACCTGCAGGTCAAATTTTGCGTTTTTCTTTTTGATCCCTATATCTCATTTCTCTGTGTGAGTGACTGCGTGTGTGAGTGTGTGTGTGTGTGTGTGTGTGTGTGTGTGTGTGTGTGTGTGTGTGTTGCTAGGACTTCTAGCTTAACAGAAGTGGAAATGAGAGTGGGCATGTTTGTCTCATTCTTGTATTTACTACTTCTAGAGGCGATTTCTAGAGAGTGTCTCTGGAGAATATTTCACAAGTGTAGGGAGTAGTGAAGGCCCACGGTGTTGGCTGCCAGCAAGGTCCCTGGAGGGCCCTGTGGCACTTTGCTTCACGGGTGGAGCCCTGCGAGGCCACTTCATGGATAAGACCACACTTTGTTCCTTTTGGCTTAGCTTCCGTTCAGGGCTCTTGTTTCAAATGTCCTCTTTGTTCTCGGCACCTGGGAGTCTTCCTCACTTGCTTTTGAGCTTGGCTCAGTGTCCAAGAATTACATGGTTATTGGTTTCTTTAGACTTTTTCCTACTGTGGTTCCCCCACCCCCCCATTCCACTTTATTCTCTAGTGTTTGGAATCTGTGTACTCCATTTCTCGTCTTGAAATTTTCCCATGTGTATTAATTTAACCGAGTCTACAGTCAAAGAAAATCTTGACTTCCCTGCCAGCCAGTACGAGGACTTTCGAACACTTTCGACTCGTCCCTCCTTGTTTTTATACCTTTTCATCCAGTTCTCTTTCTCAAACCCATGGATTGGATGTTATTGTAATCTTATGCAGGGCGTATTTACCTTCGTATGTACCATTTTATTTATTCACCTTTCTGTCTTGCATCCTAGCTGTCTTGTGGGGTTTGGTTTGTTTGGTTTTCTTCCTTAAAATACATTCTTTTACAACAGGTTTTTTTTATGACAAATGTTCTCAGGTTTGTTTGCATGTAAACGTCTATTTTTGGCTCCATTTTTAAAAGGCAGTTTCCCACCTGAAGAGACAATTTCAAATTAAGTTATTTTCTCCCAACACTTTGAAGATGTGGCCTCGTGATTTTAGCTTCCATTCTTGCTGTGCAGACATTCTTTCATCCTTTGCAAAAACTCAGCCCCCAGTTCTTTCTCTTTGATTTCTCTTGTCGTCTTCCCTTTGTCTTTGGCCTCTGCAATCTAAGCATGGAGGTATTTTTATTTATCTAGTCTAGGCTTTGGGTGACGTTGGGCTTCCTGGATCTGTGGATCTATGTAGCTTGTCAGTTTCGGAAGACTCATGCCTCGTCTCTCTTAATCATTGCCTCTCTCTGTTTTCTCCTTTGAGAATTTCATTTAGACCTATGTGGGCCTTCTTGTCAACCTTACACGTCTATTGATCTCTTTTTATTTGTTTCCCACCTTCTTATCCTCTTGTTTGCTTCATTATAGTATATTCCTTGGACACATCTTCCAGTTCATTAATTCTCTCTTCAGCCATAAGTAGCATTTCACTGTCAATTGAGCTTTTTAATTCAATTTTTTTTAGACACTACTTTGTTAAACTGCTTGTCATTCCAATAGTTTCTTGTTATATGTTAATCTCTGCAATTTTATCTCTTATTTTTTTAAGCACATCTTGAGTAGTTGTCCTGGTGGTATCCTCAGGTAGGAGTGAGGATAGTTAGCCCTCGAGGGAAGAAGTGTTTTATTACACTGTTGAGAACTGTCTACTCACAATAGTAATACAAAGCAGATCCATTTTAGTAGATTTTGTTATCTTTAAATTCTCTACAAGCAGTCACTCCTTTATTGTCACACTCAGGATGAGCAATCCCACCATGCCATCGAGCCTACTTATAGTCTGAATCTGACCCACCATCCAGCATCTGCCACCCTTGGGTGTTCTAAATCTTATTTCTTACCCTGCCAACTCTACACTCACAGTGGCTTGTCTTCTCTTGGGTTTATAAATCTGCAGGCTCGCTCTTGCTCATCTCTGGTGGTCCTGTGGGTCTACATCGGGAAAGCAATCTTCCAGAGAGAGAGTTTGCTGCTGGGGGACACCCCACCATGACCCCTTCCACCCTCCTCAGGGGGTTGTCTCTAAGCAGGAGTCCCAGGCTCAGTTTCCCCACTATGGTGTTACTGCCACAGGGACATGGCCACTGAGCGACCCTGTGCCTGCTGGCTGACCGCTGGGCGGGCCGGCTCCCCACCATCTGCTGCTCCGGCCCCACCCTCCCACCTCAGCACCCAGCCACTGAGGCTGCAGACACCTAGCCAGTCATGATAGCAGAAGCAGAATTACCCAAACAGTGCTTTACTGTGCTCCCCAGAATTCACTTGAGTTGGGGCAGACTGGGGGACTCAGTTCCCAGCTTGACTGAAATGTCTGCTCACACGTCAGAGACATCACCCTGACAGCTCACATGTCTGTCCAGCCCCGGGGGGCCCGAGGGGCTGGTCTGCAGATGGGAGCTCCAGCACGTTGCTTAGCAGGCGGCGTGCTTAAGGAATCAGAAGCCCCTCCTCGGGTGTGTAATCGGTGTCTTCTCGCTGTGGGCAGGCCGTCCAGGGCACTGGCCTGGCTTTCATCGTCTACACGGAGGCCATTAAGAACATGGAGGTGTCCCAGCTGTGGTCGGCGCTGTACTTCTTCATGCTGCTGATGCTTGGCATTGGGAGCATGCTGGGCAACACGGCCGCCATCCTCACCCCTCTGACCGACAGCAAGGTCATCTCCAGCCACCTGCCCAAGGAGGCCATCTCAGGTGAGCGGGCCGACCCAGAGAGAGCCTGGGGTTCGGGGAGGGCGGGGTGTCGGGGCACATGGGTGGGCGGGTTGCCTCAGGGGCCCTGTGCTCACAGAGGTGCCCACGGGGGCTGGTGCCACCTCACAGTGGTCCCGCCCTCACCTTCTCCTTGCTTCGGGCAGTCGGGGGCCAGCGCAGGTGAGTCCGGTTCTCCACACCATGGGGAGTGACGTGACCACCCCAGCCGTCGGAAAAAAGGCCAAAGTCCCCGGCCTGGCCCCCAGAGCGCTCCAGGCTCAGAGAGAGCTGCTTTTGTGCATTTTAACTGAGGTTTAATCACTGTAGTACGTACACTTCTTCCGCACAAAGTCAGAGTTTTACATATGCATCCACCCAAGGGACCACCACCAAGGTCAAGACACAGCATTTCCCACACCCTGGACGTCCCTCCTCCCAGCCCCAATCCAAGCCAGCTGCCACCCCATCGCCTTAGAGTCCTGCCCACCCTTCACCAGAGCCCTCTCGCACTTAGCAGCCCCCTGGCACCCGTAGCCATGCTGTGTGCCTTCGACTCCCGGCCGCGCTAACCCTGTCTCCTTGTGTGTCCCCGCCCAGGATGGGAGTGGCGGCTGGCGGTATCTGGCGTGGAAGTGGAGAGGGCAGGTGGGACCTTTCGTGGGGTGCCCAAGGAGACTGGGACAAGAACCCAGGTTCTGGGAGCAGAAGGGCCTCTGTCTCAATCCTGACTCCTCCATTTACATGCTGTGGGACGTTGGGAAAGTTACTCAGCTACTCTGAGCTTTGGCTTCCCCGTCTGCGAAGGGGACCTCCTGAGACCTGCCTCAGAGGCTGAAGGACCCAGGGCATGGCACGTGCCCGGGGCATGGTGGGAACTGGGTCAGCGCTGTTTTCTTCCCTTCCCCCTTGTAGTTGGACACGAGACTTCGCTAGGAGGTCCTGAGAGGGAGTCCTGCAGCTCAGCTCTCCTGCCCCGACTCACCTCCTATGAGCTCAGGGGCTGAGCTGTTGGGATAAACAGCCATCACCAGACTCACAGCCTGGGCGAGATCCGCCAGCCAGTGATGCCTACTACTTCCTCTTTTCCACTGAGCTGCTGCCCCCTGCAGGACAGTTCTGTGAATGACACCCTTGGGACACCTTTCCCCACAACACACGCGCACAGAGCACACACACGCAGCACACATCCAGGACACACACACACACACACACTTTCAGAGTGGCCAGACCATGACAGCACTTCCAAACCCACGTGGAGGGACCCATCGGCCAGAGTCCCCTTGGAGTCCATGGCTCTGCCGCCCCACAGAAGACTGGGTGCCCAGGCGCGGGTCTCAGGCTGGTCAGCAGGTGGTCTTGTGGTCGCAGGTCTGGTGTGCCTCATTAACTGTGTCATCGGCATGGTGTTCACCATGGAGGCCGGCAACTACTGGTTCGACATATTCAACGACTACGCGGCCACCCTGCCCCTGCTGCTCATTGTCCTGGTGGAGACAGTGGCCGTGTGCTTCCTCTACGGCCTGAGGAGGTGAGCCGCCCCGCCCCGCCCTCTCTCCACGCGCTTCTTTAAGCTTGGCATGGTTCCGCAGCGTTTCCGATGGGCCCCCAGATCTCAGCTCATTCTCTGCCTGCCTTCCTCCCTCAGTTTGCCTTCGACTACCATCCCCCCAATTTCCTGTACCCCTCAGTCAGGGGTATTGAAGAACCCCACCAACTCCCGGGGCAGAGACTCCTGCCTCCGGACACTGGGCGCTCTGACCCGTCGGCCAAAACCAGTACTTTTGAAGCACACTGCCCAAAGTCCAGTTGATAACTCACACCTGGCAAATTCAGGTTATCAGATGCCCAGCCCCACTGCACAGTGCAGCCCTGGCGGTTTAAGTCTCTCAGGTGATGGACGGTGGGCGGGGCCGAGACCCAGGGGTCCAGATGATTATGTAGCTGGGCGGGGGGGGGGGGGCCAAGAACTCAGGTGGCTAACAAGCTGCAGGTGAGTCTGGGGCCGACGCCCTGAGGGCCACTTCGAGTGTGGCCCCAGAGGAGCAGCGTCCAGCGCTCGTTAGAAATGCAGAGTCTCAGGCCTCCCGTATGTCATCACGTCCGGGGGTCCAAGGCACATCACGCCTTGGGAAGCGCCGCTCAGATGTGAGCCCCTTTAGAAGGGCTGTGCCAAGTTGTCCCCATACCCAGTCTTTTCTGATCCTCAGACCGTTTGGAGGCAAGTGGGGGACCAGCTGTGACACTGGGACCCAGGCCCCTTGTGCAGAGTTTCCCACTGTGTCCCTAGAAGCCGGGCTGAGGGATTTCCACGGTCAAATGATTTCGGGTCGTAATTAAACACAGCTGGATTTCTCTCCCGTGGGACTTCTCAAAGCCTTGGAGACAACTGTGAATCTCAAACAGGGGGCTGTAATTTGCAGTTTCTAGAACCATGTTGGTGGTCAAGGAAGGCCTTTCATCCTCCCCCACCGATACTAACGTTGCGAGGACATTGGTGTCTGAGTGACCAACTCTCCCCATTCGCCTGGGACCCAGGGATTTCCTGATACATAACACTGGGAACGTCCCGGGTAAACTGGGACAAACTGGTCACCTAAGAGGGTTTCAGGGTAAGGAGAGAAGGTCGGGGAGAGAGGGACAGAGCCGAGGGCCCACTGGAGGCGCTGGGGAGGGGCACGGGTCCATCCAGACAGAGGATGGTGGTAGGGGGCCGGGGGGGGGTTCCATGAGCAGCCAGATCTGGGAAGGACCAGGAGAGGGGAGGCTTTCCGCTTGCTTGGGGGAGAGCACCATCTAGTGGCCACCTGGCAACAGTGCCACGCCGCCTTTTCCTGCAGCCAGCAGCTCTGCCCACCTTTCTCTGCCCAGGAAAGTGGAGGGCGGGGAGGTAATGGGACAACAACACCCAACTCGATCTGCCTCGTGTGGCCTCGGAAACCCCAGGCGTTCACCTTAGGCACGTGAGGCTTCGTGGCCAAGAGCCCAGGGTCCCACGAGGCCAGCGTAGCATGGGGGCAGGTAGAGGTCTCTCTCTACAGGCACGTGTGGGCCTTGGCCCCCAACGCTGTGAAAATGGGGAGGTGGCTGGGTCAGCCTTTCCCAAAGCGCTGAAGATACTTCCCATACTTATTTGTGCGTACGTTAAAAAACACACGATTAGCCTATCGAACCCACGGTGAAATGGATACCGTTGTGCCGGAGCTAAATTTAGGCAGATGTAAAGGAAAGAGAGTCTGCAGACATGCCTGGAAACGCAGCGGCGGGCTGTGGGCAGCTACGCGGCCTCCCCCGACGCCAGCTCCAACGGACCATGGCGCTCTGGGGTCCAGGTCTGCTGTGGTTGCAGGGGACAGAAGAGGTTCCCCTCGGGGGACATGTATAATGGGCAGTAGCACCGCTGACAGACAGCAGGGGGGAGGGGTGGGGCAGAGCTGCCCCTGGGGTCCCCTGGCATTGAGGAGGGCTTGACAGGTGTCCCGCCATGCTGTCTGTCCCACCATTGCTGGGGGTACCGTGCCTCTGGTCTCCACCAGCAGCCTCCAGCCGAAGGCTGGTACCAGACAGGTGTCTCCTGACATCTCTGTGGGGATTTGCTTTGCCCCGCTTTGTGACGACCTCGGCCCTCCCCCAACACCCCTCTCCCCAGAAGGAATCACAGGGGGCCCGGTGGTTGCGTTCAGACCTGAGTGGTGCCAGAACACGCTCCTCCTAGGCAAACGGGAGGTGCGGGCTGGAGCCCCCCTCCCCCGCCTCCATCACCCCGACAGCATGGATAATCCAGACTTTCTCTTCCTGTTTTCCAAGTAGATTTGAAAGTGACCTTAAGGCCATGACTGGCCGCCCTCTGAACTGGTACTGGAAGGCCATGTGGGCCGGCGTCAGCCCACTGCTCATCGTCAGCCTCTTGGTCTTCTACCTGAGCGACTACATCCTCACGGGGACCCTGCGGTACCAAGCGTGGGACGCCTCCCAGGTACCTGCCGGCTCGGGAGCATGGGCCTTCAGTGTTTGAAACCAAGGACTCGTTCCATGGCGTGGGCAGGTTATTGGTCACGACATGGAAACCTCCCCCGGGTGTTTTAAAGCTCTCAACCCGAGACAGCAGAGCTGGGCTTCGAGCTTTTCACCATACGCAGCAGTAAGCAGAGTTGAGGTCCCCTCCCTCCGGGACCTCCCAGGAGGGTACTGGGTTCCTGCTTCCCCACCGTGCGCTTCTCCTCGACCAGCAGGCCCTCCGGCCTCTGTCCACTTGGGCCTCCTTAGGAAAGGCCAAGCAAGACTGGACAGCGTGGCCACACTGACCCTGGCCCCTGGCCCCAGCTGGAGCAGGCTCCTGAGCCCTGCGGGGACTCGTGGTAACACCTGAGTGGCTGGACCCTGGGAGGGCCTGGCTCCGGGTGCGGCTGAGACAGAACAGGCTCACTCCGGGTGCTGGGTGACAGCCGTCGCCAGGCAGGAGGGCAGTACGTCAGTCACTGTATGAATAGCCAGTGCAGCCACCTCAGCGCATTCGCCTGAGGGTCGGCCTCACGTGGACACATTCTCATTCTCCTAGAACAAATTTGGGCAATTTGGTTTTTTTCCTGTGGGTAGAAGACGCTGCCCTTCAGCATACAGTGTGTGTGGTATGCGCAGGGGGGGGGCGGGTGGCGTGTGAAGGGCCCAGCGAGCTGGCTCACGCCGCTCCACGTGACCGGTCCAGGCTGGAAGGCGGCCCTCCGTCTGGGCCCAGCACTGGTGCCCGCCCCGCTTCTCAAACTGCTGGAGGGCTGTGCTGCCCTCTGCGTCCACAGCAGCCCGATTCTTCAATCAGATGCAATAGCGACGCAGGACTTGAAAAGTGAAATGGAAAAAAGAGATAAGGTGCACGCGTCGAGTATTTATTAGATTCGACAGGCACACGCGTATGCCGTGAAATTGCTGAAACAGTCTCTCCACGTTTCCTCCCAGTTTCTGTCCTTGTCCCTGCAGAGTAGTTTAGACGAACAGACGCAGGACTAATGAAAAGCTCATGGGCCGGTCCCCGCGGCATTTTGGTTTGTGAAGCGGACTTCCTGGACAGGGAGCCCCTGTCCCCCTGGGCATGGCTGCCCTGTGCTTCCTTTGTGGAAAGACGGCATGTCTTGCCTTTTGGGCTTCATTTCTCCTCAGTTGCAACGTATTTGCGTGGAGGGAGACATCCCGTCACCCTACCAACTAGATCCAGGGGCCCCCGAGAGACGGCTCCTGAGACCGCAGCTGTGCTGCTCAACGGGGTGGCCGCCGGCCGCATGTCGTCATTTAGATTCAAGTTTGTTAACATTAAATACCATGTTAACTTCAGTTCCTTAGTCTGAGTGGCCTCGGGCACCACAGCCACCTGCGTCTGGTGGCTGCCGTACTGGACAGCCCCGATATGGAACATTTCGATCATCCCAGAAAGTCCTATCGGACCTCGCTGGGCTAAGGGCAGCCCCCAATGTAGGCGCTCTGCACGGTGCCTCCAATGCAAGGCCCTGGCTCTCCTTCTGCTTACTCTTGGCGGGTAGCTCCCAACGATGGCTCTGTGCACCCTGGCGAAGTATGTGGAAGGGAAAGATGACAAGGGGAGTCAGTGTGCCCTTGCTGGTGAGCCGGGGGGGGGGGGTGCGGTGCTCTGGGGTTCCACCCGGAGAGGTTCCTCCCGCTGACGCTCAGCTTCTCCCCCCAGGGCCAGCTCGTGACCAAGGATTACCCCGCGTACGCGCTGGCCGTCATTGGGCTGCTCGTGGCCTCCTCCACCATGTGCGTCCCGCTGGTGGCCCTGGGGACTTTCGTCAAGCGCTGCCTCCGCAGGGGAGGGGACACAGCCCACGTGGCCTGAGAACTGGGTCCCCAGAGGCCGCTGTCCGCTGCTCACTGTCGTCTCACAGCTACTACTTACAGGTGGAGCCTCCGGCTGCTTCTTCCAGTATTTCCTCCAGGAGTGCTCAGCCTGCCACCTTCCTGAGTCTAGAAAGAAGGATTGGGAGGGTGTGGAGGAAGGAGACCCCCTCGGGGGAACCCACGCCCCGCTCAGGAGCGGCCTCTCCCCTGCTCTGCCTCCCTCCACGGTCCATCGTGCCGCCTCCTGGTCACCCAAGGGGCAGGTTTTGCAAGGCCAGCCTTGGAGACCGTTGCTTTCTTGATTCGAGGACAGTCCTATGACTTGGGCACAGCGTGAGCTGAAATCTGACTATACTTTTTATGGAATAAAATATATGCAATTTTTTTTTCCCCTAAAGAGATTCCAAAATGTTAGAGGGCAGTCGTTTTCTAGAGCAGTTTGAAAAGTTTCTTAAGTGCCCAAGACAACAAATCTGAATGTCATTGGTGCAGAATTAGTTCTCTTGTCTTAGTCATGGCGAATACGCAATTTCTGTGCTCTCTCTCTCACTGGTAGGATAGGTGGGGCCGTAAAGAAAGAGGGGCTCTGTCGGGGACCTACGAAGGGGCTCACTTTCCCCTAATCCGCGGTCTCTCAAGGCAGGTCCAGGACCAGTCTTCTCTACAAAAATTGTCCAATTACAGTTGGCAACCGCAGCCCAGCTGCCTGTGGCATGGTCACGTGAGGCTTTAAAGCAGACAGCCCCTGCCCCTGGAGGCTTCGTTTATTGGATGAAGATGAAAGTGCATCTAACTTCCCATAGACTACACCTTGTACTTGGGCGTGATGGCCAACTCTTTACAGGAAAGACCAAGAATTTTAAATTATTTATCTGTACATAAGTTTTCTAAAATGTATATAACTCAGACAGAGCATCTTATATCTGAAGACACGCCATATTTATGATAGAGCGTTCGCCCACCGTGCAACTGTCTCCTGTCTTTTTTCTTTCTTTTTTTTTTTTTAACTGCAGTAAGTAGGTCAAGGTTAAATCTAAAGTGAAAGGGGCCCTTCCTGCTCTAACATTCTGTGCTTCACTGAGATCATGGATTCAGGGAAGTTCCTTTGGGTAGATGTGTGCAGACATCTTTGAAGACACTTTAAATACTCAGCTGGAGACGTCTTTTTATTTTAAATTCTTTTCATGCCGTGAACTTTCTGTAGCTTAGGAAGGGCTCCCGCTGTCTTGAAAACCACCATCTTATCAGGGCTTTGAGCTCCACCTGACGGCCAGTTATAAAAAGATCACTTGCCCTTAAAGTGAGTGAACGGGCATTTATTTACCCCAAATAGGCAGTCCCCTGATTTCTCATCAGAGGTTACCTTAGTGTCGGAAAACCTCGGATACCAAGGCTCACTCAATAGCAAATACATAGGACAGGGTCTGGTTCCTGAGGCCTTAGAGATCAGCCCCGAGCCGTGGTCACGGTCCTACAACACGGGCCACCCCTCCTGGGGTCAGTCGCCAAATGCCAGGTATCCCCAGGAGCGTAGAGACAGATGTCCTAAATCATTATGCACAGTTACTGCATTTCAGTGATCTCCACCTCGTGGCCAATCTGAACCACCTAGAAGCATCTAAAACCTGGATGCCCAGGTCATGCCCCGCTTCAGAAAGAAGAAAATAATGCCGTACATTTAGGCACATTTACATCAAAATGACCTTTAAAAGTCTAAAAGCATTTTTGAGCCTTTCCTAGGGGGTGGAAAAGTCACTTCCACAGAGTAACCTTGGCTCACCAAAGTCAGATGGAAGAAATCTCACTATTTGCGGAATAATGTGCTCCAGACGAAGCTGTCCCAAGTCTCAGTTCAGTTTTCCCCTGGTTTCTGTGAAATTCATGAAGAGCAGAATGTTCTCGATAAATCTCTTAAGTCAGTAATAAGTCTTGTCTCAAAAAAATTCTTTGTTGACTATGTTTTAGGTGCTTCACAAAAGTGGTCATCTTGACATTTGTCTACCCCTCTCCAGTAAGCTGGAGAGGAAAAGGGACATTCCATCCCTGTACGCTTAACAGTAACCATGACGATAAGGCCAAATCACCAACTCTAGAAAGCTTTCTATTTATACTGGAAACGTAAGGACCCTTGGTTTAGCTCCAAGAAATCAGGTGGGGAAATATTTGACTTTGAAGCAATTGCCGTCATAAATAAAACCCTAAACGAGTATATCTATAGGTTGGTTTGTTTGCTTGCTTGTTTGGTCATTTACTGGCTGCTGTTATAAAAGCTCTCTCAACGCGAGACTTCCCCTCCTTTATGCCAACACACAGACTAATTTGGGGGAAAATATGGAAATAAAGAAGAGGAGGAGACCCATCCAGTCTTTTTTCCTGGCGCCTTTTCCATTTTTACCTCCTCGTGTAACCAGTGACCGTGCACCCATGCAGGGCGTGAAGACCGCCACGTGCGGAGTTAGGAAAAAATGGGAAAGAAAAAATAGTCCTAATTTTCTGGATTTAAAACAGAAAACGCGCTCTTCCGAACTCCTGCAGACTCTCTCCAGCCCTTCTGAGAGGCGTCCTGGGCGGTCTGCCCATCTCAAGATCTCTCTCTGGGTGAGGCCATAAGAGAGTACAACAGGTCTGAGTGTAAGTTTACAACTGTGCCCGGGGCGGGGGCAGAGTGTGCGTAAACCGCGGTATTTGATTTTTGCATGAGTTACTGCACATGGAAAAATAAATTTGTGGCATTTCTACCTGACAGAGGGAAAAGCTGGGGCAAAGAATGAACTCACTCATCGTTTTCTATTTAACATCAGTCAGTGGAAGAAAAAAAAAAACAGAAAATATCTCTTTGCAAGGCAAAAAGTACATCTACAAATATGAGATCCTGAACCAGAATTCTGTGACCAGGTTCTTACATGTGAATCTTTTCTTTCCGACTATTGCCCACCTGCCTAGGATCGATCGGCTTTTGTCGAGGTCACCAAGAGGTATATTACGAACCAGTCCGTGGGCAGGTGCTGGGGGACAGTGCTGAACAGGACAGACATGGTCCCTGGCCTTTACGTCACTTACCTTCTGGGAGAGAAGAGAGACAGTGATAGATAATGAATGAGATGATCACAGACTGTGACAGTGTCTAAGAAGGAAACAAATAGGCCCAGGGATGATGCAAGAGGGTTGGTCTGGCAACCGGTGGTCAAGGAAGCGCTTTTGTGAGCCGAGTTTCGAAGGAGAAGAGTGAATTAGTTATCCGAATCGCTGGAAGGGCCATCCAGGCAGAGGCAGCAGCAAGTGCACAGGCGCTGAGGTGAGAATGGAGAAGGGAGGTTGGGGGTGAGGCCGGAGGAGCAGGCAGGGGCCAGGTCACATGCGCCTTGGAGGCCGTGGTGAAGAGCTGGGATTTTCTTTAAAGAGCAACAGAGCCCACTGCGGTGCAGGGTGGGGCCCTGCGTGATCTCGTTTGCACGCGGAAGATCACCAGTAGCTGTGGAGAAGGGATGGGAGAGGCGTGTAGACGGGGAAGCTGAAGAATCGGGAGCTCCCTCAGAAAGCCCAGGGGAGAGACGACGGTGGCGTGGACTTGCAGATGGGTCGTTCCCACGTTTCCTAAGCTCCGAGTCTACGTTTAAACCCATCCCTAACAGGAGCTTAACATGAGGACAGAGAATGTAACACTTTCAGGGATGGTACTTCAGCTTTGCACAGCTCGAATAATACACAGGCAACAGCCACGCATCACTGCAAATGGTGAATGGAGAAAGGTGAACGCTTGGACCTTTGGCGAAAACATTAAAGCAAAGAAATTCACGCTCAGAATACCCTGTAAAAGGAAGTGTGGAGAACGACTAGGCCATCTACCCAGCTCACCCGGGACCCGGCCATTCATTAGAATAATTACACACGTCACGACTCCTTCACAACTGCCCACCCGACCGCACGGAACTCACGTTCTCGCGAGCCCTGCAGCACGTCCAGCTGGACGTCAAGGAAGCCCGCCGCTGGTCCACCTGCGCGTCTCAGCAGGTGTGTGCGTGCATGTGTGCAGGCGTGTGCAGTCAGCAGGTGTGTGCGTGCATGTGTGCAGGCGTGTGCAGAGCGTTTCCATAGGGATGAGAATCAAAGAACCTATGGTTAAACCATCATGCTCAAACTTAGTGAGGGTCAGAGAAAGCCCGGGTTTTTCAACTGACGCCGGAGTGCTCCCCCCATGCTAGCCGGACCCAGACTGAATGCCGCAGAAGGCTAGCTCTATGAGACGCTCCACGGATAAAAGGGTCCACACGTCATGACGTCTGGGTGCCGCTGCATTGTGTATACGCCTCCCCACCCCCACCCCAGGCGTCGCCTCAAACCTCCGACAAGTCCAAAGGTTAGACAACTCTTTAACTTTGTTTAATGTTTTCCAACAGTTCTCACCAAAGACGCGTTTTCAAAAAACACAACTAGGAGGAGCATACAGGAGCATTCACATTCCCCAAAACACGTGTAGAAAAAAAATACTTGGCCTAAGACCAGGGAGCTGAGGGGCCCAGGGCTCAGGGCAGAGGCAGGGCCAACCTGCAGGACGCGGCCACGGTTCTCAGCAGTGAGAACACCCAGGCGAAGGGCAGAACAGAAAGCTCAGACCAGGCAAGCACAGGGGACCCCGAGGTGGGACGGTGGTGGCACTGCTCGTCAGGGGCGAGGGCTTCAGGAAGGCTCGCGGCAAGCTGCTGCCCAAACTAAAAAGGGAGCCTGGGGCTGTCAGAGGACACCTCGCACCGTTCTCCCTCCCTCCCCGGCCACCGCGCGTCGGCCACGTCCCTTGCTCCAACCAGTGAAACGCGGCTGTCACTTTCAAGCAGAACCGTCTCCCCTGTTCTGCCAGGACACTGGCAATGCTCCGGAGAGGCGCGGTTCTGTCACTCTGGGTCCCCGGAGGCAGGAGTCACGGAGCAGAGCTGCGGCCAAGCCTTCAAGGAGACGTGGAAGGCGTGAAGAAAGAAGCCCTGGTTTTCTCAAGCCACGGAGATTTGAGGGCCATTTGTTACCACCGCACCACGATGTATCTGGATTGACGCAGACCCTTTCCTTGCTCCACGGGGTGGGAAGAAGGCCTCAAAGGGAAAAAGCAAAACTAGGTGCGGAGGCGCCAACTTGGAGTTGAGTGACATGGTCTGACTCAGGCACAAAAGGTGCTGGGAGATTGGGGGTAAACTCAGCACCATTGAAATGATACATTCCTCTCATCGACAGTCACCACGAGGCAAGGAAAAGACAAGCCACCAGCTGGGAGAAGATACACGTAGTCCATGTCATCACACAGAATTACTCTCCAGAATACGAAGAATTCCGGCAAAGCCGTAAAGACAATCGAATAGAAACACGCAAAAGACCTCAACAGGCACAGAACAGGAAACACCGAAGACTAAAAAAAAAAAAAAATTTTAATGAAAATAGGCTCGATCTCATTCGTGACCAGAGCAATGCCAGAATCAGATGACCACTTCGTACCCACTGGATCAAAAAACTAGGACGCCTGCTGTCACTAGCGTGGTGACAACGTGAAACGGCTAGGGATACAAACAGAACGAGGGACTTAGGAAACAACGTCATGTTACCCTGCAGGCTCATAGTTCTAGCGCTGGGCACACGCGTGAGGCGGAGACGTGGGGAAGGCCCTGAGTGCCACCGCTGGCAACCGGAAGCCACCACCACCACGGCCTCAGCGTTAGGCCCGATAAAGAGCGAGCTGTGAGACAGTCATCAATAAACCCAAGCGAATGCAGCGACGGTGACCTACTGTTCGTGCAACGTGAACGCGTTAACAGAAATCGAGGACAGCTCTCACCGTCGGCGTGGATGAACCTCACCAATGCGATGGGTAGAAAGGCAGGCTGCCGGGGCGCAGAACGATGCCGCTGCGATGGCACGCCAAGGTAACAGGGCACTCGTTTCGGGAGATACACACACACACACACACACACACACACACACACACACACATAATGTCTGAAACTAGGAAGAAATGCAAGGAACGTGAAGAAAAAGTAAGGCTCGCGGAGTCTTCCTGCTAAGACATCGGGATGGCGTCGGGACGGAGAACGTGGGGCGTCAAGGTGCGGGTTCTGTCTCCCCGATTCTGCTGCAGGCCTCACAGGTGAGATGGAAGCCGCGACGCCTTAGATGGAGCTGGGGCGCTGAACCCCTACAGCGAGGCGCCTCGCCCCCACCCCTCCCCCACCCCGCACGCTTCTGTCGAAGAGGGCAGTGGCCCAGGCTCGGGAACTCGGGGTGGGGGCTGCCCTGGAGGGGGCGGCCCTGCACACTAGCTGTCCCTCTCCGCCCTCTCGCCCCTCCGCCGCCCCCTGCTCCTGCTTCCTCTTCCTCTCTCCTCCCTCCTCTCTCCCACCTGAGCGAGCTTCTGATGGTCCTGGAGCCAGCCTTTGAGCCGCACACCTGATGTCGTGGAACGAGGTGAGCAGGGCCCGCTAGGCCCTGCCCGCACTGCAGGGTTTTGTAAGCAAAACACAAGCCGTCACCGCTCTGTACCACCGGGGAGGGGGGTTGGGGGAGGGGGCTTGCCTGCTCCGCAGCATCAGGCAACCGAGCCACCGAGCCACTGTGGTCCCAGCCTACGTCTGGCCGCCCGCCCCGTGGCCACCGGTCCCTCCCAGGCCTAGTTCCGAGCACGCTTTGCACTTTCCTCTCCTTATTGGCTGTGGTAGCAGGTGGCTGGGATGATCCCCGAGATCCCCACCTCCTGGTATTCATGCCCCTGTGTAGTCCCCTCTCCCTGTGAGGGAGCTGGATCTGGTGACTTGTTTCTAATGCATACAATATGGCAGAAATGAAGGGACGTCACTTCTGGGACAGGATTGTAAGACGGTGACTTCCACCTAGCTGGCTTTGATGACCTAAGGCGCCATGTCGGAGTGCCTATGTGGCAGGAAACATATTTTAAAGATTTATCGTAATTTACCTATTAGGATAATTTCTTCTGACGTCAGGACTCTCAGGCAAGCTGAAGGAACCCAAAACCCCTCATTGGTTTGTCACTCCCCCCCCACACACCCCACATTTCTCTCCCCCCCCCCCGTATGTGGGCTTCGTCCCATTCAGCCATCTCAATCCTCACTGCCACAAAGAGTAAATCCTGTTCCATCAGGACTGACGATTCTGCATCAGATGACTCTGGGGATAACTCCCGCCACTGACCCTCTCCCTACCCCCGCCCCGGTCACTGGAACCTGAATGGGACAAAGCTTTCCATTTTGTAGCTACAAATAAGACTTAGAACAATAAATAAATGACTTAGGTAATACACTGAATCTCATTCACACTTAAGCGTCATCGGGCAACCGAAAGTGCAGTTTCTATTCTCCCCGCTGTGGCCGAGGGGGTTCCAGGTCGCCAGGTGCACAGCACCTGTGAGTGTCAGGGGGCCGGACAAGGGTGTGAACTGCTGACCAGCGCTTTGCTGGAGCGGGGGCCAGTGTGTGCGGGGAAGGAAGTGGGGTGGGTGGTCCCGCAGAGAGCTGAGGCAGGGACGGTGGGCCGCGGGGCAGGGCGGTGTCGCACGGGTCCTGACAGGGAGCGCGTCTCCATCCCAGAGGCGTCTCCTGGGCCCCGCCTCCCGTGTCCATGTCAGCGGCTCCTTCATGCTCAGACCTCCCCGTGGCCAAGACCGTTTTACAGTTTGGAGCTGGGGAAAGCTGCCATCTTTCCACAGACATTATACTTTACTGAAGTTTCTCCCTGGTTTTCTAACTAAAAGATAACTCTAAGGATAAACACAATTTCTTAAGTGATCATAACTGCAAAGTAGCATTTGAGAAGCTATTCTGTTTCCTTATGTTGCCTATTTTTCTATAATGACCACACATTATTTTGCATGATTTTTAAATTCTAAAATAAAAGAGAACACTCCTTTCGAGACAAAGTACAGGAACGACACGAACAGTGGTTAGAAAAGAATACATTTTATTCTCACTTCTGGATGTACAGGACATGAATTTAGAAATAAAATCACTGAAGGAGGACACCTGCCGGTCTGACACACTATCAGCCCCTTCCCGGCAAAGCGGCCACATCGGCCGTGCGGATTTGGTCATTGTTACAGTTGCTGAAGTAAGTTCTTAAAGTGAAACGTCCAGCAGCATTTGAGTGATATGGTACAGCAGACCTGAACTAAGTTTCAATATCTCATCTTTGGAAAAATTATGCTTATTTACATGTTAAGAATAGGTAGTTATAATTACTTACCCTATTGTGAGTTTTTAATGACTGATTTTAAGCTAGAGGGTTTTCCAGCTATTATTTCCTTTAGTTTCTAAAAGCAACAATTCTTATTGTTTATAAAAGATAATGCTGAAAGAAAAAGGTAATGTTGAAAAAAAAGTAATGTTGAAATAAAGGCGCTTTTAGAGATTTTCAGGAAAACAAGGTACTACTATTGAACAAAAACTGTACATATTTTCAAGCATAACACAAATATCTTAGCAGTCTTTAACGGAACTGCTTTAAGATAGCGGCAATTATACTACCTTACATACTTTTCTAATATTTAAACCTCGTAATTACAATTTGAATATACAGTCTGACTTAGACCTATGCATAGCTTCTAAAGCATATTTTCCAGGTTTGTTTTTACACATAAATTAAAGTTACATTGGTCCTTGATTTGGAGAACTGTAACTATCCGGAAGCACTAAACTTTAGACACACTTATTGATTGAGAGCTAACGAAAAACTTTACAGAGTGAAGAGCATCTCAACAGTACCATGAGTGGGGAAGCAGCGCCCGCCTCCGAGTGCACCCAGCACGAGGCCCCCCAGAGGCCGGCCTGCCTCGGTGAATGTCCCCAGGGAAGCCGAGATGGCGGGGGGGGGGGGGGGGGGGGGGGGAGGGGGAGCAGTTGCCCCACCACGGCGCTCTGCACACTGAGCTGATCCTCACAGCAGAGGCGGCTTTGGACCCTTAGCATAGGACACACTTTACATTCTTTGATTTCATTTACACCTTTTACACTTCACCTGCTGGCCAGACTGCAACAGTCTGAGCTGGTGACCTCGGGGTGCAGCCCAGCCCAAACGTCAGAGGATCACGGGACCTGTTCTCTTCCCCGCCCTGAAGTCACAGGCTGTTCTGTCAAATTTGATGTGTGTAAAGTACATTTCATAAACAGAGCAGAGTTAGCTTATTATTAAACTTAAGAAAAGCCCAAAAGGCGTGTGAAAAGGATGCCTGCTAACAGTGCCTGCTTCCACAATGACAAGACTGAGCTAGAAAAATAATTTTACTGTTTTAAATAATGAAAGAAGCTAGATTTTTAAAAATATATTACTTATTCTGCAACAGATGATTACACTGACAATGGATAGATTCCTTCCATTTTGTGAGCTGAATTCAGATTACGCTTTAATTATAGAATTGCTTCAAATGATAAATACGACTGTCCCGACAGTAAAGAGATCATCAAGGCAGCAACACCAGACCGATTCTAAGTTATCACCCCCACGTGGAGCACAGGATGTGCTTCTGGATAGAGGCTTTAAAAAACCCCAGGCCGCCGTGGAAAGCGGGTCAGTAAAGACTCCAGTTCTGCATAACGGAATCTTCCAAGCCGAGCCGCTTTCCACAGACACAGATTCAGTCTATCTTTTCTTTCTGGACTAATCTGGGCGCATCGACAAAATCTTTGCCATTGTAAAGAATGATAAAAAATGTTCCGATGCTTGCAACAGCCCAGAAGAGTACATAGGCCAGTGTTTCCGTCCACGTGTCACCTGTTGATAAAAAAAAAAAACGAAGAGCTGAAGCAAATGGTTTCACCGTTCCTGTTTCGCACATCTTGACACCATCAAGAGGTTTACTGACACGTCGGCAAGACCCTGCGCTCCAGTTTGAACCAGGAGTTCCCAGACCCTTGCTAGCACCAGAACCCTCTGGACGGCTTGCTAAAGAGGCCACGAGTTTCGGTTTGGCGGTTTGGGGTGGGCCAGGGAATCTGCATTTCTAACAAGTGCCCAGATAACGCTGATGCTGCTGGTCCAGGCGCCGCACTTTGAGAATCACCTGACGAAACTATTTCATGTTATATCACACAAATAATAATTATTACTTTTAGATTATATGCTTGAATATTACAAGAAACCATTACTAATCATTTAATTCACAGTCCTAGCTATGACGGATATTAGCTACTATCAAAATACCTACACAAAAAATAACTACAAAACATGTGTGCTTCAGAAGTTATGTATTAAAGTGCACAAAACAAAACTCAGTAACATATTTTAATAACACATGTAACACAACTCCCCCATGTGCATATGTAACAGGTAACTATAACAGGTACCTAACATGAGATGTTACCATCCACAGCATCAACCTTTTACTCAAAAACACATCCAAATTTGCATAACTGCTAATTTTCAGAGCTCTAGAGTCTTAAAATTCTTGGGCAAAGGAGAAAGGCAGTTCCTCCCCAGCCCACCCTGGGACACTTCCAAAGGAATCGTCCGTCTGTCCAGGCTGAGCACTTGGTCTTGACTTTCCTGCCTCTCCAGAGGTTTCAAAGGGAAATGTGGGTATATAGTCCAGAAAACACAAAACAGATCAGAATGACAAAACTACCTCACTCAGCAGTGGAGTGGCTCCCGGAAACCAGCGCCAGTGGGTGGTGGTTCACAGTTGGAGGCTTTAGGGTGTGAGCTGACCGGCAGGGGCCTCTGAAGGATCATGGGAAGCACTTGCTGGCTGGCCCCGTCCCCCTCCCTCCTGCCCCCAAAGCTGACACAGGACGCACAGTAATGCCACACGGCGATCCCTGCGCCCTTGAGCCCTGAGCCTGTTTTGTACTGAGAACTAAGAATGGTTTTTCCATTCTTAAAGAGTTGTAAGAATAAACGACGTGCAACAGAGCCCGTATGTCGTTTGCAGAATCTAAGACACTTATCTGACTCTTTTCAGAAGTCTGCTAAGTCCTGCTCCAGGGCACCAACAGGGAGCTCCTGACCCTCTGCTTTGACTGACTGACCCCTGCAGAGGAGCGGGCCAGGTGGGGGTGGGAGTGGGGGCTGGGGCAGAAATAAGAGTACTGAATTCAGCAAATTCTCTGAGGACTTACTACATCCCAGACCCAGGAGACAAAAAGGAATTCACACTGCCCTCAGAAAGCTGCTGATCCAGTGTGAAAGACAAAGGAGGAGGCAAATCATTACCACACCAGGAGAAATACAACAAAGAGGTACCTCTACCTCTACAAAAGAAATCCCGAGATGCTTGAGATGCTTGCGAGTGAACGAGGTGAACGAGGTAAGTGCTTGTAACAGAGCTGCAGAGCGCGCCATGGAGACCAGAAAGGGGGTGGCGCCCTCAGTGTGTGAGGACAAAGGAGCACTGTGTGCGTGTGTGTGTGCGCGCGCATGTTGTGTGGGGGCGGGGTCCGCAGGGTTTCCTGAGGGGTCTGGCTCAGGGGGCTGAGAATCCTTAGCCCAAGAACAAGTCCGCTAAGGGGGAGAATGAAGACCGGAGGGTGTGTCTTCCAGAGTGCCTAAGGCTGCACCTCGAAAGTGTAATACAACCAAGCCACAGACTCCAACTCCCAGGCCTGAGCACTACCTAATGGGGACACTTGACTCTTAAATGCTTATTAACTTAGTAACAGAGGAGGATACTGAGAAAAAAGAGAAAACCAGTAAAGTCCTTGTAAGAGCTCAGTTCTTTGGCAATTTTGCTTTCAATCTATTAAAATTTAATAAGTAACATATACCTATTATTTGTCCAACAATAGGTGGTAGGGTAAATAAATTATACATCCATAAATGGAATACTTTGCAGTTCTTAAAAAGAACAACAGAAAAATTAAGGACATGGAGAAATGTTTATATTGCTCAGTGAAAAAGAAAAAAACATTACAAAAAAATGTGTGTCTCACTTTTGAAAAGAAATCACATACTTATAAAGACTAAAACATCAATATGTTAACAAGGTAAGCTTACCTCTGGGAGGCAGAATGATAATATTCTTTTTTGTCTGGCTGTTATTTTCTATAATTACTATATATTAATTTGGTAATAAGAAAAAATATTTTTAAAATCTTAAATTAAAAAAATACAAAAAATGCTTATTGAGCTACTGAGTATATATTTTTCCTCCAGTTAGATGTAAGGACTAATTGCATCTGCCACTTTACCCATTAAGTTTAACTGGGAAACATCAAGTGTCGAGTAGACTCAGAAACTCGAGACGCTGTACAAGAAAATTCTAAAACATGAATATGAGAACGTGAAATAAGAGCAGACTTACCGGCCATAAGCAAACAGATAATGCACATTGAAAAGGCAACGACCATGATAATAGGCAACTGGAAGAGAAGGGAAAGAGAAAGCATCACTTACGAGCGCGGTCAGCGGAGCCGTGGACTGAAAACGCTACGCCCGAAAATGAACAAAGCTCTTCTGCGACCCAATGTACAAAATGTGTTTTTTTGACACAACATCATTATTTCGGGGTTCTACCACAACTGTCCAAATCTGCAGACTGGCTGAGTGATCATATCTGAGGCAGCAAGGCTTGCTCCAGACCGAGGGGTGCTGGGTGGAAGGCAGGCGCCCAGGTGAGGACCCGGGGCTCAAGGCCACCCCGCCCACGGGAACGGGCCCCAGAGAGGCTCTTGCAAAGTCTGGTGAAGAGAGGAGGTGAAAAAGAAGAGACGTGCCAAACACATGCAGGCATACCTCAGGTCCTGTGTGTCACCTTACCACGCTTTGCAGATACTGCTATTTTAAGGAATTGAAGGTTTGTGGCAACCCTGCGTTAAGCAAGTCTATCAATGCCATTTTTCTAACAGGCTCAGATGATGGTGAGCATTTTTTAGTAATATTTTTTAATTAAGGTGTGTACCTCGTATTTGACATAATGGTATTGCACACTTAAAAGACTACAGCATAAACTCTACATGCGCTGGAAAACCAGAATATTTATGGGACTCACTCTGTGAACCTCGCTTTACTGCGGTGGCCTGGGACCACACTGCCAAACCTCTGAGCTGTGCTGCACCCTGCCCCCATGTCACGAGTCTGCCCCCAACAGTCCCTGAGCACAGGGGAGCGGGGCCTCCCGCACCGAGAAGCCTTCCGCACGCCCTTTGCTAATGTGTCCTCGCGGGAAGAGGATGTGCGCGAGAGAGTCCAACGTGAAAGAAAAGAAACGCTCCGCTCCCAGATTTCCTCCTTGGGGGACACGTCGGTTTCTACATTCCGTTTGGAACAACACGTAAGGTTTTCAATCAAGGGGAGCTGGCACCATCTACACCTTCTAACAACACTTTTTGAACAACTTGAAAAACATTAAGGTTTCTTACGGCCAGGAATTTCAAATCCCTTGGAACGCTTAAAGGACTGTGAGAGTCTAATTCATCCACTGAATAGTTCCCAAGAAACAAGTCTATGGAATCCTAGAACAGAAAGAGGAAAGTTATTAACGCTCACGTTAGATGTCATATTACTGAGGAATAGCAAGAACACAGCCACCTAATAACCAAAAATAACATCGAATACACACTTACTTGTCTAAATCCATCAGAAAAGTTGTTCTTGTAATAGCGTATCAGTGAGTTCCAGCCATCCTTTATAAGTCCCAACTGAGTTCTCTTTCCAGTTCTGGTTAAAAGAGGTTAAGCTTGAGTTACAAATTAGCATATTCAAATTCTTAACACTGTTTTACAGTGTGAGCATAAGTGGCCATTAAGTATGTGGTATGGAGATGCGGGAGTCACAAAGATTTTAAAAAATCAACCCTGAAAATATAAAGGAAACACCTTATAAAATAAACCACAATCTCTTTCTAAAATACTACCAAAGTAGGCACAAAGCGGAAAAAACTCCACTTCCAGCTGCAACAAGTATGGGAAACACACAGTCTGGGTAAAGCGGTATGAAACAGCAAAAAGACTAAGAAATCTCATTTTGCTCTTAGGGAATCCAGACGACAGGAAAAGACCCAGCCTCATCTGTGACAAACTCAAACGTTCTGGCTCCGCTGCTCAGCGTCACCCTGGGAAGCAGCGTCAGAAGCATCTAGGTGCCCGTTGGAGGCGCAGCATCCCAGGCCCGCCCAGCCCTGCCGACCCTGACCGGTGCACAGGAAGTCCTGAGGGGAACTGAGAAGTGTGGTTCTCAATCCTCACCGGGCATGAGAACCCCCCAGGGAGGCTGAGGGCCTCCCTCCCACACGCCCCCCCCCCCCCAGCCATCCTGACGTGACTGGTGGGAAACGAGGTCCCAGCCCTCTGAGGCCCCAGGACTGCGGGCCAGGCCCAGAACGCTGCTGCTATCTTGAGGGCGTGGCCTGCCTGGTGAAGTCGGTCTTCAAGGCGCCAGTTCCGCGTACTGTTTGGCACAAGCATTTGCGTTGTCAGCCCAGGCTGTGAAGAAAAGTAAAAACCGGCTGATAATGATTAGAATGACAACCAGAGTGCTAAATGCAAAATATTAACTTATTTCAAAATTTGAGTAACTTTGCCTCTATTAAAGAAATTACCTACCATTCTTGTAAATCTTCTCAAAATCATCTTGTTCTTCGAGCTTCTGTCCCACATGCAAAACTCCTAGTCTCTGAAATAAGAAGCACACCCACGTTTACGTGTGGTGCATAACGGCACACACGACTTACAAGAAAAAGCAGAGTCGCCAAGGCGCCATGTGGCTCCTGGCTGCAGGTGGAGACGCGGTCCTCGGTCCTCACACACAGCAGGCCCCAGCTGACCGCAGGCCTGTCCTGCCCCTGCGAGGCTGCAAAGCCCCCCGGAGGACGCCCTTCCCCCTGCGCCCCCCACTCTCCCTTGAGGCCCAGCTCCCCGGGAACAGCAGCAGGACTCCCTGTACTCAGGGAGACGAGCGTCGGGAAAAGAAAAGCTCCTGCAGGATTCGGCCTCTGCTTCCTCCTCCTCTGCCATCCCCCAACCTTCTCCTGCCTTCGCCCCTCTCCCCCGCTCACAGTTCACTGACTGCGGGCTTCCCCGCCCCCAAATGTACCCCTAATCCAGGCAGGGACCCTTTGAGCATGGGATGAACGCTACACACTCACCCCACTAACTGCACGTCCACGCAGCCCTCTGAGGTTTCCCGGGCACCCTGAACCCCCCCCCCCACGGCCTCTCCTTTGGGTTCACCAACACGGATTAGGAACCCACTGCGGCGTCTGTCACCCACCCGCAACCCTCTCAGACCACCATCTCCAGTGCTCACCTCAGACACCGTGCCCCCTCCCCCTCAGAATGGGGTGCTCCCCCCCACCCCAGCACAGGAGCCACCCTCGACCGTCACTGGGGACCAACCCCGCCTCACTGGAAGGGGACGGCACAACTGGAGCCCCCACAGCGTCAGGCACTGACGCGAGCCAGGTCCCTGCCGAGGACCCTCGGAGACCGGCTGGGGTTTTAACACCACAGTCGGCACGTGAAATAGTGACATAAAGCCTGTAGAAGCTACTTAAATAAGTTTTTGTTACTCGGTCTTGGAACCACCATTCCTAATATTGTGGCTGCTGAAAACCATCCTCTGACGTGGCCCTGGCAGACTGACGGGGACGCAGTGCGGCAGGAGCGCTCCGACAGGGAGTCCGCCCCCTGGGCATGTGCTCCCGGAGGGTCCCAGGGCGAGGCTCCCCGAGGGAGAGGTCCCACCTCCACACGCCCCACGCCCCACGGAGCTGTCAAACACGGAGCGGGATGCTTACTGCTCAAGGACCTCTCACCACAAACGCCAACGCGATCTGGAAAGTTGGGCTCTCCATACTTTTAATTCCCAATATAAGGAGAAGAAAATATTTATCTCTATTTTTATCAACAGCACAATCTTAACAGTAAAGCAAAACTGTGTCAGAAGCTTTTTATCTGGCAGTTAATACCTGTTGCCAGTAATAAAAGAGATGCAAATAAAAACAACCCTGAGGTACTATTTTGTACTATTGAAATAGAAAAAAGTTTTAAATAAAAATATCTAATACTGGCAAGAGCTCAATGAAATGGATTCACTTATCACTGCTGGGTGGTGCCAGTGTGAACGTCGTGACCCCCTCGCAAAGTAGGGGACATACTCTCTTCACCCCACTAACTGAACTTCTAAGAATTAACCAGAAGGAAATAATTCAAGTGTATAACGATATATACAGATATATTCTCTACAGTGTTATTTATAGGCCAAAAATGTAGCAGCCTCTTAAATGGCTTAATAAATAGAGTACAACTCTTAAAAGCTGCAATTCTGCATCATGCTGGAGGAAAATGGCAAGATTAAAAATTGTGCATGAATATACTGGCCACGCTCATAGGAAACGTGCACACCCACGGCTGGCAAGCCACAAACAGAGGGAGCTGGGTTTCGGTGGGGGCCACGTGAATGTGTCTTGTCACTGGTTTTGAAAGCCGACGTTCCCTTCATTTTTGCCACCGTGCTGAATGAAGGCGAAGCGCGCGCACCTGCAGCTGGGCCTGGAGCGAGCGCCGTGCCAGCAGGCTCTGGATCACGTTGGTCCTGTCCAGGCAGTCCATGCAGTTGCTGCGGAACACGCCCTCCTGGGTTGCCACCACCTGGCCGGCGGAGTCCACTAGAAAATAGCTAAAGCATATTTGTATGAACACTCTCATACCGAAGCCAGTTAAATCTGCTAAGGACACGCTTCTTACAACACAGGTCTCTGACCGGCAACGTTATTAAAACCGGTGCGTTCAGAGGTCAGACGGGAAATGCATGGCCCAGGTGGCGGAGGCGAGAGAGCCCCCGATCCGACAACCGACCACCCGAGATGCGGAGAAGCAGCGTTGGGAACGTTATAAAGGTCACTACGGACACCGACCATGTTCCCCTATGGCCAAGAAAAGGGCTTCCTGTGGCATCAGGATTCCACCTCCGTCCTGCATAGCAGGGTTTCTCGAGGCACGGTCCCTGTTCTAACTGTATCAGAGTTCCCTGAGTTTGTTAAAAACGAAGATGCATGGCCTTGAGATAAACTGAGTGAGAATCTCTGAAGCAAGGGTCAGAGAGTGTGCATTAAAAACACGTTTAAATCCTTTGTTCAAATGGGTAACAGACACAAATAACACAAAATTTACATGATACAACAGAGTATCACTTGAAAAATCTGTCTCCCTTTCTCCTTTTAACCACCCAGATGTCCACCCTGGTGTCAACCACAGTTACCAGTTCTTGTGTCTCCTTCCTTTTTAACCATCTCCTCAGATAATTCCACGCACTGAAAACAGGACACTCCACAGTGTGGAGGCGAAGAGAATGAACCTGGCAGCACACGGTCCGGTTTGCCGGCCTCAGCTCCTTGGGCAACTTGCTCGCTGTGTAACTTTGAGTGACTAACCTCACCTCCGAGCCTAAGTTTCTCATCTGCGAACCGGAGGCAGCGGCACCAGCCACCGGCTGCGCTCGGCTTGAACGAGATCACGATGCGCGTCGAGTGCTCACAGAGCGTACGGAGCAGCGCACACAATGAATACTGGGTAATAGCGATTAGTCAAGGCGGAGCAAAATGACAGAATGGTTTACAGATCCCCTTTCCTGGCTTCAAATGAGGAGAGTCTGACACACGCACAGAGGACGGTAAACCGCGGCCGGCACAGCACCCAACACGGTAAACACACACGGCAAGTGAATATATCCGGACCCTCTGAGCCACTACTCCTACTCAAGAATTTATGTTAGGAAATAACTTAACAGAAGTAAAAACATGTGCACGGGGCTGATTCACGGCAGCACGAGCGTTCACGGGAGGAAGGGAAGAGGAAGCCAGAGGCTGGGTGTGGAGGAGAGCCCGGGAAGGGGGCAGAACACCCAGTGGCCACACAGAGGCCGTGACGCACGAGCGCTGTGAGGACTGGGCGGCCGGCGACCAAACGTCCGTAACGGAACGTGCAGTGAAAACACCTGAATATAAAACAGCAGTAAACTAACTTCAATTACGCAAAAACCTGTACGTGTGTGAAAGATGATTCATAAAAATGTGAAAATACCTGGTCATGGGTATTTAAGAATTTTAAAATATTTAAAATATAAAGGCTCATCTTTCCAATTAAAAAAAAAAACTTAAAAATAATAGCATAGACAAGTGCTGTCAATTTAGAGAATTCTAAGTCTGTTAGATAATGCATAATAAATATGTCCTTGTCCTTGACCTCCGTAGGGAAATGATATAGCTTACCTTAATTCATCTTGCATTTCTGCTACCTGATCCAATAAAATACTCAGTCGATCCCATCTCATATTCTGACATTCCTTATGGAAGTCAAAGGCAACGTATCTACCAAAAAAAAAAGATATTCAAAACTGATCAAAGAGTATTCATTTTCCTTTTATTAGTAATAGCCTCACAGCTGACTTCCTCTCCGTATACCATGGCATACAGATTTCCTGGGCAGCAGAGCCTCCTTCACTCTGGGTTCACCCCGTACACACACACGCCCACCTTCCTGTGCTCGTCATTGTTCCAATTTTAGTACACGTGCTGCCGAAGTGAGCACTGTGCTCATTAGCCACTGAAGAAAAAACAAAAACAAAAACAAAAATGCACACACACCCTCGTCTACTTTCATGTGCTCTTCTAGAGACCCTCAGATAGGAATACAGAAGCAGCCCAGGTAAACGCTAGGGAAGAGCGCTCAGGTACAGCAAGCCATCAGATCTGTAATGCGAAAAGCCTTCTCCAATTGGGTATCTAGCTTATATTCACTCTCTACCCCCATATGCACAGAATAAGGTCCCATTTTATTGTTCAAAATGGTCAAACTTAATTCAGCCCAAGGAGAGTTAGACTGTCTGCTGCATCCTGGGGGCCGTGAGAAAGAGCAAAAGCAGGATGGTCCACACTGTGGCTAGGTACTGTCCACACTAGCAAAAACTTCCACTTCCCCAAATCTGCACATTGCATATATACGCGGTAGAGAGGATTTTCTTGTTTGTCAATCTGCAATGGGTTGTTTCCAGTTATCTAATATTTAAGAGGTGCAAATCTCAACGTTAGTATACATCTAACAATAAAGGGGTCCTACTATGAGCTGAAAAACATTGCCCCTTGAGAGGGAAAAAAATCATTAACCAATTCCTGAAAGTCAGAGCAGGAAGATCGCAGAGCACCTGAGCACCAGGGCACATGAAAACCCTCACACGCTCCACTTCTGCCCAGCGTCCCACTCAGGGATCACGCTGAGTCACAGAGCAGGACTGGAAGGGCATCACGTTCGTCCACAGAGCGCGGTTCAGAGGCAGTGTCTGCTCTCGTGGCTCCAAGAGACGGGGCATCAACAGTGTGGGCTTCTAAGCCGGTCCAGACAGGGGCTCTTACGACCTCGACGGTCATCTCAGGTGAGATATTAGAAACAAAATTAGAAATTGGTACAAAAATACAAAAATAGAGGTCAGCCACTGAGAGGTTAGATGCAGGAAAGACTGGGGTGGGGCAGCATTTTCAAAGACAGCTCCAACAAAAGTGACAGTGTGACAGTCACTTTGGAGTGCTCTGACCAGGAGTAATAGCGCTAGACTTCTCCAAAGAAGTTAAGAAGCTCACTAGTACCTAAATGCACCTGGATTCTTAAGCTTAGATCCTTCTAAAATCAAATTTATACCTTCTAAGAATGAGCTACATAGTTATATTTCGATAATAAATGATTTTAAATATATTAATTTACTGCTGAACCCAATAGTCAAGCAGTTCTACTTCTTTCAAAGGTCTAATAAGAAACCTGTGGAGACATGTCACCTTGCACATTTCTTCTTTTCAAACAATTTCCAAAAGAATAACTTTCCATTCCTTAGAAGTGCAACCGCATGACTTTTCTCTGTCTGGTCATCCACTAATCCATCAACTTAATCTATTTAATTTACTCAAAGTAATAACAGTAAAAAAACTAAAAATGAATATCCATTAGATACCCAAAAGATGAAAATAAATCTACCATTTAATTTCACTTTAACCAACAGACTGATCTTCACCCCTGCCAGCATATACAGGGAAGTGGGAAAAAAGACTAAATATACTTTTGAACATGCTCCTCAATCTGGGGGTCTTCAGAGCTTCGGGTGTTCACTTTTAGCCGTAGGTGTCCTCCAAGTTCCCCGGAACACCAAGGGTGTAACCTTAGCCTCTGACCTATGCCTCAGGTTCTCACGGTCAGCTGCCGCTGCAAACTCCAGACAGCCTGGAGGTGAGCACACACCTACGGGCACCTGGTGGGGCAGAGGGTGTGCGGAGGCGCCAGCAGGCAAACCTCTTCCGGAGTACATGTGCTGGACCCCACGCCCAGAGGCCCTCATTTGTCAAGTCTGAGGAATATGCTGAGTAAGCTCCTCTGAGGACTCTAGAGCACGTCCTGGTCAGGAATCCCTTCTCCGAGTCCGCCTCCCACCTCCAAGTCCTCCTCCCACGTGTCCCTGACAGGTTCCACTGAGAACGCAGAAAATGTGCATGGGTGAGGGCCTGATGCATTTGCTAGAGAGCTTTAGAATTAGACAAAACAGACAAATTCTTCCCCAAAGATTCTA
The DNA here is from genome assembly GCA_003508835.1 of Eonycteris spelaea. Classification (NCBI taxonomy): domain Eukaryota; kingdom Metazoa; phylum Chordata; class Mammalia; order Chiroptera; family Pteropodidae; genus Eonycteris; species Eonycteris spelaea. Next base: position 273,912 of record PUFA01000145.1, on the reverse strand, counting down.
TTTTTGTATATGTTTAAAATTTTATGTTAAAAAAAATGTCTCCCTAAACAACCCAGTACTGTTTCTTTGGAAAGGTCCCCCCTGCCCCCAATGCCTGTGACCACTTCCTGCCAGAATAGAGCCCATTCTTCCTGCTCACATTTCCTGCAGCAGGAGCTCCAAATGGCCTGACTCATCACCCTGCACCTTCCCACAGGGCAACCGCTGATATTTTAGGATCCTCATCCTCTGACAAGGCTGCACAGTTTATTATAACTGGTGACTTACAGGAAAGGCACAGCTGCTACTCCAGACAAGGCAAGCTGGCTCCAGCTCATGGTGGTTAGAACCACAGAGACAACACTAGCCATTGTGAGGAACTGCAAGTCTTGGCCCAGTGGTCACAGTGACACAAAGCCTCAAAGAGGGGATTTTAATCGGGGACTAAATGTTTACAAAATTAAAATTAAAATTCAATGGTTAAAAAATTATCCTACAATAAAAATTATGCCAGAGAAAATTTCAGGCCAACAAAATCATGCTTTGATCTAGTATTTGAAAAAAGAGCTGAGATATACGTATGTTGTGAGACCTAAGTACTTGTGTATAAATGCAAGTTGACATCCAATGTGAAAAGATCTGCAACGGGCTTTTAGTAAGGTACCTGATCATTCCACTTGCCAAGGAAGACACCATGGTTGCAAATGCCTGTTCGAGCGGCTTCTCTGAGCCCTTCTGGTTAACCTGCAAAAAATTAAAAATAACATGGCTTTCTTTTAAGTTTATTTAAAAGGAGAGAGTGACATCAGCAAAATGCCAGACTGAAAAATCCAGAAGCTGTCTGGCTCAGACCAACTTTGTATGAGCTCTGAAAAACAATCAAAGGTATTAAGCAACCAAACAAATGCCCAATCAAGACAAAGCCATCTTCAAAATCGTCGGAGTTTTATGGAATTCTTACTTGCCCTTACCCCACCTCCCTTCCCAGTGCAAAGGATGGTCTTAGTCTTAATCGGTGGCAACCTAGTTCTTGGTTCCTTTCTCCAAACTGGAGGGAGGAAACCAGACCTTATCTGCAAATTATTGTGTATGTTTTGTTCTGACCTGAAGGACTAATTCATTTATATCTGCCTTGTATAACTCTGAACACGGGCAGGAAATGGACTCTGCCCGTAAAAGCAACAAGATAACTATAAACCAACAGATGCCTAGGACAAGAGGTTTCAGGTGAAGACGCAAATTAGACCATAAAAAACCTGAAGAAGCAGCCGGGGTGGTACTCCTTGGAAAGCCAGGACATTCAAAATAATCACCTATGAGGAGGATTTTAGAAAGCCACATGCATACCTAGGCAAGATGCATGCTCAGAAAAGTCCTAAGAAGACCTTAAGGCTTCATGACCCCTAGGCTCAGAGCAATTTTAGCTAATCAGTGAAGGACTGCTCTAGCAGAGAACCAATCTGCAGAGCCTGGGAGTGATGGTGTTCTGTTTTTTCTTTGCTTTAACTCCTGGCATTCAAAAACATCTCTGTCAAAACATTAGCTGAACATGATCTAAAAGAATAGCCAAGGAACAGTCTCTGCAAAAATAGTTTGGCAAAGTCTCAAAACAAATGGATTACTAGAATCTTCAACAATCAAAACAAAAACAAAACTAAAGAACAGCAAACCCATGGAAAAGAAGAATCTAACTTTCAGGGTTATCACATTAGAACCACCCAATGCCCAAATTTCAACAACAACAACAATTACAGGGCATACAAAGAAAACAAGGCTTATTCAGTGAAAAAGGATAAACTGACAGAAACCATCCCTGCAGAAACCTTATTAGAAAAAGGTTTTAAAACAACTGTCTTAAGTATGCTCAGAGCTAAAATACAAGACAAAGAAATAAAGGAAATCAGGAAAACAAAATAAAAATACCAACAAATAAACAGAAATTATGCAAAAGTATCATACACTAAGTCTGAAGCTAAAAAGTACAAAATGGAAATTAAAACTTCACTAGAGAAGTACAAAATCACATTTGAGCAGGAAGAAAAAAAGAAACAGCAAACTTGAAGATATAAGACAAATGAAATAATCAAGTCTAAGGAACAGAAAAATGAAGAAAAGTAAACAGAGCATAGGGAACTTCTGGTAAACCATCAAATGGACAATATACTCATTATGGAAGTCCCAGAAAGAAAAGAGGAAGGGGCAGAGAGATTATTTAAAGAAAAAATGGCCAAAAGCTTCCAAAATTGGATGAAAGACATAAATCTTCAAATCCAAGACATGTAACAAACTCCAAGATAAACCCAAAGATACTCACACCAAACATGTTATAATTAAACTACTGAAATACAGAGAGGATACTGAAGGCAGCAAGAAAAAAGAGATTCATTATATACAGGAAATGATCAATAATCCAATTTCTCTTCAGAAACTTTGGCAGTGGGATGATATATATAAAGTGCTGAAAGAAAAAAACTGTCAACCAAGAATTCTGTATCTGGCAAAAACCATCCTTTAAAAACTGAGAATTTGAGACATTCTTAGACAAAAAAAAAAAAAAAAAGCTGAGGGAGTTCATTATCACTAGACCTGCCCTATGAAAGATGCTAAAGGAGTATTTCAGGTTGAAATGAAAGGATGCTATAAGCAACTCAAAGTCACATGAAGATATTAAGATCTCCAGTAAACCCAAATACATGGCCGGCTATAAAAGGTAGCATTATTATAATCTTGGTCTGTAACTCCATTTTTTATTTTCTAAAGAACTTATATACATAGAAAATAATTATAAATGTTATTAGAAATAAAATATAATTTGTGACATCAATAACATAAAGGGAAAGTCTTTATGGGAGTGGACTTTTTGTACATGATCAAAGTTAAGTTAGTATTAATGCAAATTAGGTATTATAACTTTAGGATGCTACGTGTAATCCTCATAGTAACCACAAAGAAAATATCCAGAATATATATAAAAATAAATAAAAAGGTAATCAAAATGTGTGTCACTATAAAAAAAAATCATCTAAACACAAAAGAAGACAGTCATGGAGGAAATGAAGTACCAAAAGCTGTAAGACATACAGAAAACAAATAGCGAAATGGCAGAAATAAGGTTTTATAAATCTGTAATTACTTTAAATATAAATGAATTAACTCTCCAATCAAAGGCATAGGTTGGCAGAATGGATTAGAAATTACATGATCCAACTACACATCGTATACGTCACTAACTCTAGATGTAAAGACACAAGCAGGTTGAAACTGAAAGGATGCAAAAGGTATTTCAAACGTCAATCGAAAGACAGCTAGGGTGTCTACGTTGAGATCAGACAAAACAGACTTTACGTAAAAACTGTTAGAAGGACAAAGCACATTATACATTGGTAAGACTCAATTCATCAAGAGGGTATACCAAGATATCAAGGCACCAAACATCGGGCCCAAAAATATATGAAGAAACACTGAAAGAATTGAAGGGAGAAATAGACAATTCTACAATAATATTTGGAGACTTCAATAACTTACTTTCACAATGGATGAGTAGAACCAGACAGAAGATCAGCAAGAAAACAAAATCTGAAGACCGACATCCAATTATATCTATAAGCCCTAACAGACATAAACAGAACACGCCACCCAACAAAAACAGAATATACATTTTTCTCAATATGCATAGGACGGTCTCCAGGATAGATGCTATGTTAGACCACAAAACAAGTCTTAAAAAATTTTAAGTAACTTAAGTCATACAAGGTATCTTTTCTGATCACAATAGAATAAAAGTGATAATCAATAACAAAGAAAACTAGAAATTTCATAACTATGTGAAAATTAAACAACATTGTGTTAAGAAAGAAATCACAAGAGAAATTAGAAAATACCTTGAGACAAATATAAAACAAAAATACAAAACATCAAAATTCATGAAGCAAAAGCAGTGTTAAAGGAAATCTGTAATTGTAAACACACAAATTAAAAAATAAAACCTTAAATCAATGCTTTCACTTTATACTTTAAGGAACCAAAAAAAGAAGAGCAAACCACCAAACTCAAAGCTAGCAAAGGGAAGAAAATAATAAAGACTGAAGCAGAGATAGAATAAGAAATAGAAAAACAATAGAGAACTACTCAATGAAACCAAAGTTGGTTCTTTGGAAAAAAGTCAACAAAACTGACAAATGTTTAGCTATAATGACCAAGGAAGAAAAAAGAGAAAATTCATTACGAAAATCAGGAATGAGAGTGGGAACATTATTACTAATTTTAGAAAAATAAAAAGGATTATAAGAGAATAAACCATAAACATTTATATGTCAACAAATTGGACAACCCAGATGAAATGAACAAATTCCTAGAAACACACTGTACCAAAACTGAGTCGTAGCATCTATCCTGAATTGACCTATATATAATAAAGAGGTTGAATCGGTAACAAAGTAAAGCCCGAAACATGATGGCTTCACTGTGATGATGGTTCACAAATTTTCTACCAAAATGTAAAGAATACCGATCCTCCTCAAACTCTTCCAAAAAATTTAAAAAGAGGGAAGGCTTCCTAATTCATTCACTGAGGTCAGATTACTGATACCAAAACCAGACAAAAACACCACCCCCCCCAAAAAAAAGAAAAAGTAAAGATCAATGTTGCTCATGAATATTGATGCAAAAAATTCCTAAATAGCAAACCAAATTTAGCAGCATGTTAAAAAGGTTATACACCAAGACCAAAAAGCATTTAGTCCCACAATGCAAGAATGGTTCAACCCACAAAAGTTAATAAATGTAATACATGACATTAATAGAATGACAGGTAAAAAACCACATGCTCATTTCGAATAATGCAGAAAAAGCATCTGACAAAATTCAACACCCTTTCTTGATAAAAATACTCAATTCGATGATCCAGGAATAGAAGGAAACTCCCACAACATGATAAAGGTCATATGTGAGAAACCTATAACCAACACACTTAATGGTGAAAGGCTGAAAGCTTTTCCCTTAGGATCAGGAACAAGACAAGATGCCGCTTTTGCCGCTTCATTTCAACATAGTACTGAAAGTCCTAGGCACAAGCAATTAGACAAGAAAAATAAACAAAGAAATCCAAATTGGAAAGGAACCAGTAAAATCATGTTTTCGTGTGACATGATCTTATATGTAGAAAATCCTAAAGATGCCATGGAAAGCTTAGAGATAAGTGAATTCAGCAAAGTTGCAGCATACAAAATCAACATTCAATAATCAACTGCATGTCTATACACTAACAATGAACAATCCAAAATGGCATTTAAAAAACTCCATGTATAAAAGGCTCAAAAATAGCAAAATACTCAGAAATACATTTAACAAAGGCTGTGAAAAAGTTGTATACTGAAAACTACAAAATATTACTGAAAGAAACTAAAGATGACATACATAAATGATAAGGCATCGGTGATCATAAACTCAAAGGCTTAATATTGTTAAGATAATGCTACCCAAAGCAATCTATAGTTTCAATCCAATCCCTATTAAAATCGCAATAGTATTTTTTTTGGAGAAACAGAAAACCCCATCCTGTAATTCACATGGAAGCTCAAGCGACACCAAAAAGCCAAAGCAATCTTGAAAAAGAACAATGTGGAGGTTTCATGCTTCATAATTTCAAAACTTGCAACACAAAGCCATCGTAATCAAATCAACTGCCATGCTGGCATGAGAACAAAGACCAATGGAATGAAAAGCCCCAAATAATCCCCTGCATATGCATGCAACTGATTTTTGACGAGAATGTCAAGATCATCCCATGGGGAAAGGATAGTCTTTTCAACAAATGGTAATGGAGAAACTGGATATCCATATGTGAAAGAATGAGGCTGAACTATATATATAAAGATGACTCGAAATGGATCAAAGAGCTAAACATAGGGTATAAAACTCTAATAGTCTTTGAAGAAAACAACAGAAACTCTTCATGACACTGGTTTGGCAATGACTTCTTGAATATGACACCAAGAGTACACGCAACAAGAGAAAACAAATCGGTTTCATCAAAATAAAAAACTTTTATGTATCAGAAACAATCAAAAGAATAAAAAGACAACCCAAAGAATGAGAGAAAGAATTTGCGAAGCATATATCTGATAAAAGATTAATTTCGGAATACGTAAATAGCTATTATAACTCGTCAACAAAACACCAACCAACCTGATTAAAAATGGGCAAAATACTTGAGTAGACATTTCTCCAAAGATGATATACGAATAGCAATAAGCACATGAACAGATGCTCAACATCGCTAGTCATTAGAGAAATGCAAATCAAAAACACAGTAAGACACCACCTTACACCCATAAGGATAACTATGATCAAAAAAACAAAACAAAATCAGAAAATAACAAGTTTTTTGGCAAGGATGAAGAGAAATTAGAACCCTGGTGCATTGTTGGTAGGAATGCAAAATGTCATAGCTACTATGAAGGACAATACGGTGGTTCCTTAATGAGGTAAACACAGAATTACCATAAGATCCAGCAATTCCATTCCTGGGTATATACCTAACAGAACTGACAGTAGGGACTCAACAGATACTTGCACACCCATGTTCACAGCAGCATTATCCACAAGAGCTAAAATGTGGAAACAATCCAATGTCCATTGATGGATAAACAAAATGTGGTTTACACATTGTCTTCAAAAGGAAAAAAGTTTTGATACATGCTGTAACATGAATGAACCTTAACAACATTATCCTAGGTGAAATAAGCAAGACACAAAGGAACACATATATTGTACGATCTCATTTTTATGTGGTACCTAGAATAGGCAAACTTATTCAGAAAGTAAAAGAGAGTTACCAGGGGCTGAGGGGCGAGGAATAACAGGAAGTTATTGTTTAATGGATACCGTTTATTTGGTAGCAGAAAGGTTCTAGAAATGGTCAGTAGTGATGTTTGCACAACACTGGGAAATGCTTAATGCCACTAAATTGCACTTAAAAATGGTTAAAAATGGTATTTTATGTTATGTAAAAAAAGACAATTTTTTTTTGCTTGGTTTGTACCCCCAAACAAGTAAGAAACATACCAGATTGACTATGACTTGTTTTCCATAAATAATTACTTGTGAATCAAAATGCCTTTGAAAACCATCCATCTAGAGAGGAAAAAAGAGTTATACATTTCACTGGATTACGTTATATGAATATATATAAGTTTTTTAAAGTATCTCCTTAAATGTTCTATTTCTATATTCAAGAAAATGACAGTAGGATGCGAACCACGTCTTCTAGATATTCTAAATACTATGCAGTAAATAGTAATTACAAGTCATTCTAGTCTGAGCTGCAAAACTACCAATTCTGAGAAAATCTCAAATAGAATACACTAAATACTATAAACATTATAAAGTTAATTTTGAGATGCCATTCAGCCCAGCTCATTTTTCCACATTTCTAACACGCCATCTATATAACTTTTTGGTTCAGAGATTCGCTATGTGCCAGAAACAAGAAAGAAGGCCTCAAAAATGTTGGATTCTGACTTATGGAGAATAAATACATGCTCTACATGTAAACTTGAATGCCATTATGCTTCTATTTTTAGCCAATAAGAAAAATGTGGAAGATACACACGTGATTTGCTACTTTGTTGATCTGTGGCTGTGGTTTGTATTTGAGATTTGGTCTTTGAGACCAGAAAACTGGTATTGATCCTCGAGTCTAAAAGAAAAGAGAGAAATGTGAAAAGAAACATACACACACACAAAATTGTTTTTCTCAGCTTACTGTCAGTGGTATATACGTATCAATGACTACAAAGGAAAAGCTATAAATACAACCTACAGACTATGAAAGAAGTCCATGGGTACCTGCTCCTGCAGTTTGTATTTCGTGGGAATACGTTTAGAAAGGCCTTTTTCTCCTTCTGATTTTATATACACTGCACTGGTGTAGCACACATTTCATTGTTTCCCCTAAATTCTAAAATAAATCAATTATCTAAGAGTAAAAATTAACAAGTTATGTCTGTTACATAATTTGGCACTATAATAGAGCTGGAAAAATGATCCATTCTCAAATGGACGTGTTTATGAACTCATAAATTTAGCCACCAGTGCGCTAGAGCAGCAAGTGATCCACAACTCTGTAAGGGGGCAGTGAGGGAGGGAGAGGGGGAGGGAGGGGAGAGGGAGAGAGGGAGGGAGAGGGAGAGGGAGAGGGAGAGGGAGAGAGGGAGGGAGAGGGAGAGGGAGAGGGAGAGGGAGAGAGGGAGGAGAGGGAGAGGGAGGGGGAGGGAGAGGGAGAGGGAGAGGGAGAGGGAGGGAGAGAGAGAGAGAGAGGGAGAGGGAGAGGGAGAGGAGAGAGAGAGAGAGAGAGAGAGAGAGAGGGAGAGAGAGCGCGAGCCTCACAGTGAAGTGCAAGGCAGGGAGAGAGTCAGCTGCCTGTCCTATCGTCACTGCCCTGAAGGAACCTAAAGGGTTAAGCTGACAGGTGGCTCCACTTCCATAACCCTGGCACCTCCTGCCCTACCCTCTCCTTTAGGTATTTAATTCACCAGGAAGAAATGTCAGCAACTGAGTGCCGGATTAATGTTTTGGGGGAACTTTTTCTGCATTGTAGACAATGACATTACTTTACAAAGGAGGGAAGAGAGATTTCAGTAAGGACAGAAAATAACCACCAAGTGGAGAAGGCCGACAGGCGGGCTGCCTGCCGGACTGGGGCTTGCCTGTACGAACGAAGCCCTGCTCCCATTGTAGTGCACGATCTGTTCGGTTTCTACGAAGTTAGCTGCATGGCCTTCAGAATCAATTCCTAATTTGAAAAAAACTAGAATTAACTATAATTTAGTACATAAGAAAAACATCAGAAACTCACTGATTCAGTTTATTTTGGAGAGAACTAAGTCAGTTCAAATCAGTGGAAAAGTACTTACCAAAAATAAATTTTGAACAAATGTGCAATACATGATCAGAAATCTGATAGAACACATTTTTTAAACAGGCTTACAGGGATGTATTAAGGACCCATTACTAAACAAATGAACTTGATTGCTATTTAATATATCAGTTGTTTATACATACGCAATCCTGTAATTCCTCTAAAACAGCGTTTCTCAAACTTGAGATATACTTTAAAGAAAAAACAATTTCTCAAGGACCCCTGAGAGTATATCCATAAATCCCAGTTTGAAAAAAATACTAGTGTGAAAGTTAAAAACCACTGAACATAATAGTTAATGTGAATGTAGCCATTATGTTAATACCATTTTGTTAGAATAATGGAAATGTCCAGCAACGCTTATAATGATTTTAATTATTAAAACGAAAGCACAAAAATTGTATATGATCCTAGAATTTCTATGACTCCATGAATATACCCACAAAGCCTCGTGTGAAAAGCACTGCTCTAGTGTTTAGTCTTAAGTCTGGTTAGTCCTTTCAAATATTTAAAGCGTCCTTTACAGTCGTGTTCACAAGATCTATTTTTACTAAGAAAAGCTTGCTAAGCAAAGGCAACTTTCAAGCTAGTCCCTGACTCAAACTTCCAAATTATCAGAAAGAAATCAACAGATATTTAACTGTTTCAAATATTTCTTAACATTCTTCCTACTTGACATCTTTCTCAAACATGACATTTGAGGTGTCAGGTATCAGTCTTTTTGTTAATATATTACCAGAAGGGGACATAAGTTTTGAGTCAAATCAGTAACAGAGTGCCTCCTCAATATCTTCTACAAGTACTCGTCAGAGGCATGGGCTATACTTGGTTCTTTCCACAATTCCCATTGAGTAAAGGAAGACTGTGTAGTTATTTTTAAAAGTGAGAGAGAGAGAGATGGAGAGATGAAGTGGTGGGGGTGTGGAGGGAAAAGGGAGGAGAGGGGGAGGAGGGAGAAGGGGAGAGAAGGGGAAAGAGACCTTCGTGAAAAGATTTCCATGGTACATTAAGTTTAAAAGAAAAAAATAAACCAAGGAGCAAGAAAATGTGCACAGTATACAACCACTGCATACAAAAGGAGAACACACCTGTAATAGCATAAAAATCATCTGGAAGGATAAACAGAAAGTAACAACTGATCCGCTGGTGGGGGGTTAATGCAGCAGATGGGGTCAGAAATGAGAAATATGTCTGATTGCTGAACTATGTGAATGTATGACCTATTGCAAAAAATTAAATTAAAAAATGTCTCCCATCCAAGAAACTCTAGTTCCAAGGGAACCGCTCACTCTAACTCGGGTTCCGTGACCTTAGCCAGCTCACTCATGTCTGTCTTCCCCTGATATATCACCTGTAATGCGGGAGATTAACAAAATAATCTTTACAACTTCCTGCCCCCAAACTGCTACCATTTATCTAATGGCCCAAAGGCTTTTATTCTGATAGTCTGGCCAAAAAAAAAAGCTGCTCCTTTTCATGTCGGTAACTTTTTATACAGATGTTAAAAGTTTGGTTTCAGCAAATTAGCATTTGCTAGTCCAAAGCCTAGAAAACAATTGCTCAAAGTGAAAATCTTTAAAGTTGACGGCATAAAGTAAATGTCCACCCAACTCCATGCATGCAAAGAAACCCAGGACAATGAAGGAAAATACTTTCTGATACAGGCTGAGGTTACTGAAAACTACACTGAGCTCGGCTGCACTTTCAGGCATCCAACTCACATGGCCAGTTCCTCTTCACGCGGTCAGCAGCTGTCCCCTGCGCCTCTTAACATTCGCACTATCGCATAACTATGGTGGCTGGCGTAAAGCGCAGGAGACCCACCGAATTATTCCAAAGAAGCAGGCGATAAACATTTAGTAAGGCTATAAAATGATCATAAAAAACCAGAATATAAAACATTATGGTTGTGTCACTGTAAAACAAAACGTTAAGTAGTGATATAACCCGGGAGTAAATCACGCCGACTGAATCAATCTCACCTCTTACATAATAGCGCACGCCGGCTCTGAAACAACTCCTCCTCGAGATGAGAATCCAATCAAAGTACTTTCCATTAATAGAACACGAGTGCATAGTAATAACTGAACTACATTAAGAAAAATATAACGTACACAGGAATCACATACATTATTTCCAGATTAAACAATTCTGACAAATTGTACGTGGGGTCTGAACCTAAATCTACTTGGGTATCTACAGACATCTCAAGCTTCACAGTTAAAGCAAGACACGGCCTGTTCAGCCCTGTACCATCTGGGCCCGGCTCCTTCTTGGACCACCTCTCGCTGTCCACTCTCTCTGCTCCAGTCATGCTGTGAGCTTGCGGCCTTTGTTCTTGCTGACCTGTCTGCATGTATGTGAAACATGTAACTATTCATCTAGCCAAGAAAGCACATTAAACGAAGCTAATTTGAAAGTTTAGATTCAGCTAACTGGACAAACTGCCTAGAAAAAGGGATCCGTTATTGATGCCCTTGATATTATCTGTCCATTTATAATCTCGTTTGGGGGGGAACCCCACAATTTACCCAAACCCATTAAAGTGCTTCCTAAAGACGTTTATTCTTGTTTTATCCTTAGGAGGGTCTGGGAAGCTCCGGAAGGGAGGAAAGCAAAACAAAACGAAAACAGAGTAAGCAGGAGCACTCATCCTGAGATTTCCTCATTTTCATTCCTCTGCGACTGTGAAAAATGTGCCCTCCATTACTTTCTGCTTTCTTTACGTTTCACAAGCACAGTAATTGAAGGAAATCATATTACCACAGGCTGCTGTGTGAGCAAGCTTCCTGGGGGACCTGGCAAAGGCCCCCTTGGTTTCTGCAGCAGCACACAGTCCGGGGACAGGCACACATCAGCGCCCTGCGCTCACCCTGTCACAGCCGGCTCCTTTGCTTCCCTATTTTCATTCTGATGTTTATGATAAAGACAAGTTTTTTAAATGAACTTACAATTAAATAATCATGACCCACTCTGCACTTACACTGACTGCCCCGACCCCAGCATCATCCGCCTTGATCCTTCCTGCGGCTACTTCAACAGCCAGGTTCCAACCACTCTTGCTCACTGATACGAAGTCTAACGAAGGAAAGACACAGTGTACCTGTTCCTTCTTTACACCACCGGCCCCAGCACTCTTGAACAGAGAAAATAATTCACTCTGAAGAGTACATTCTTTTAAAAAAACATAGTCATTTACAACCACTATTCTAAGACTTTATGTTAATGGTTTGATTAAAAGCAATTTCTACTAATTCTAAAATACTCTCCTCATAAAACATTTGAGACTGTCTCTAACCCTGCCTTATAATAATATTCGAATAAAGACACTAGAAAACCAGGGAGTATGACATGTAAGGATACAGCCATGTAACACTGGAAGAGCAAACCGATGGACCTGAAAGGAAGACATGCATTACGTTCAGAAATGAATCCCCTTTGAAAGCAAACAGAGAGCACTCTGCAGAACACACTTACACTTGAGGGACTGACACACAATTATTGCCAGGTGGTACGCTACGGGCAGCTGTGAATCTGAAACGAGTGTCTCCTGTGTCGCAGCGCCCACAGTCACGCGGGCCTGCGCATTTGGGCCGCACCCGAACGGAACCGCTCGCTAGCGCAGACACAGCCCCTCCCTCCTTTCCAGTCTCCGCCTGCAACAACTCCACCCTCCAGGGGAAGATGCTCATGCTAACTGCCTGCAGCTCCAATTCCCGTTCCCCAAAAATAGCACAAGGGACAAGACATAATGCCTTTAGGCAAATCTATTTACCTGGATTCAATACATATGCTTCCTAGCTGGGCCTCCTTGTTTGTACCTCACTTCAATAAGCTAAGGACAGAGGAAGGTGACATCCGTGCATCTCACCTGGGTGACTGAACGGAATGCCACCCCCACGGGAGGACAAACACAGAGCAGGGCTCCACTCGCCTAGGGACTTAGCTCTGGCCCTTGTTTCTCCACGATTCATCCACCCAATCTCTCTCTCTTATAGAGAACAATATATTTTTACTTAAGGCTTCTACAGGAGATCAGAGCTAAATAATTAGTCTTCTTCAACCTAGAACAATGTGAGAGGGTAGGCCTGATCAAAGCTTGTAAGTTATAAACAGAGTTAAATTAGAATTATTTACCCAAATCTCTGATTATGTGGCCATTTTACAACATGTATTCAATTAAAACTTGGACTATGACGAAGAAGCAGGTTTTATTTAGTGTAAATTACCTCTGGCTGAGCAGAAAGTTCTCGTAAAAGATGACAATTCCATACAAACCGCTGATCCGCCTAAGAGAGAAGTTTTAAAATTAATAAAAAATCTCCTGCCAAGGTGTTTCCACCTTCAGAGCTAGACACAGGTCCCTCTGACAGGCTCCAAATGGAACTGCTCTTCCCCGCAAGCCCGCGCCCCCGTTTCTGCCTTGAGCCAGGGCTGCCGCCGAGACGGAGACCTGGAGTCCTCTCAGGGTCTTTCCCTCTCACATGTCCAGTCAATCCTCCAGTCCAGAATCGCCATCCAAACTCCTCCTCTCTACACATCTACTGCCACCACCCTTGGTCAGCACTCGATTCCAGCCTAACCACAAAACAGCTTCCCTGCCTCGAGTCTTGGCCTTGTGCTTCCCACCCACTCCCCCACACGCTGCCAGCAGTTCTCCAACAAGACAGGCCTCCGGTCTGCTAGAAATTTTTCACTGACTCCATCATCTAAAGAACCAGATCTCCGCGTGGCCTGACCACGCCTGGGATCTGGCAGCTCTCACTCATCTGATCTCATCTCTGGAGCTTCTGACTTTCAAACTATAAACACAGAAGAAGCTCCCTCAGCACCTCAGTAGATTAACCAATTCTCTCCATTCTCTTCCTAAAACACATAAACTGCCATCCCCCACACCCCCACCAGCCGAAAGTCACAGGAAGTGGCTCCTGCGCTCAGACATTACCAGGCGAAGGGTAATGCAGGCCTGTTCCCAGTCGGTTTGTGCCCTGTCCTTGTTACATCATTCCACGATGTAACTAAGTATCTTGTGTATTGACTACATGTGACCTGAAAACACACTGCTGTTTCCATAAAGCCCAATGATTTGGGATTTAACTGATAAAAGGCAAGTTGCTAAAATAAAACTGCTGTTGAATTAAAAGTGGGAGTGGCAACTCTAAAAGATTAGAGAAACAGTAAAAATCTATAGGATTCTGCGAACAGATTGCTCTTAAGTGTCAAAATCTTTAGAGACTCAAACTGGAAAGTGTTATGGACGTAATTCATCCAGGAAAGACAATCAGGAATCAAGGAACCAGAAACAAAGAAAAGCCTAAGGTTCTACATCAAAATATTGACCAATGTAAAATTTTAAGTTAAAATAAAATATTTAAGGTGTATGTGGTGTAATTATACTTTTATGGTTCCCGGTGTTAACTCTGACCCTTGAATAGCTGCCCAAAATTTCCTTTCCCTTCCCTACAGATGTGATGGCTTCTTTTTCAGTTTTACCTAATATCATCACTGTCTCTGCCTGGAACCCTCCCCCTCCCATTGTCACCTGACCAGTAAGGCCTATTCATCATTCTCAGCTCAAAAGTTAGCTTTGTAAAGTTGTCCCTGACCCCCCCAGACAGAGTGAGGCCCATGTTACTTCAGGATCCCACTACGCTTTGGCACATATCATTTGATAAACCAATAGAGAATATAGCAACTGCTTAAAGTAATAGTCTATTTGTAGTTAAAAGCCAAATTTCTTTTTTTTTTTTTCTTTTTTTTTTACTTTCGTTGTATAGTTTTATAATCAAGTTTCCTGTTTTCCAGGAGTGCCAAAAACATGTTAAAGGATGAAGTGGACATTTACTAGCTGGTGAAAGTTACAATTTATATTTTGTAGAACTGCACAATGAAAAATGAATGACAATGCAGAAAAGTGGGTGGTTTCGGAAAATGATTAGAATTAGAATAAAACGATTGCAACATCGTGTCAGAGGCATGAGGTTACTGGTTTTTTAAATCATTTACTCTTTTTTTCTTTTTCGATTATAGTTGATATTCAATATTATTTTATATTAGTTTCGCGTGCATAACAAAAAGCCATAACAAAAAGCGTTTCTTACATTGGAACCTACACTAGGCTGACGTAAATTTTACTAGATTACACTATGAAATTTTTAAAAAGCCAGTCGACTAAAATATTGATTTAGGTTGAACTGTATGAAATTATCATTTTTATTGCTTAAAACTGGTCAATTACTGGCACTTTCGTATGGTCCAACCTAACAGGTAACTGAGAGCAACCTTATAAATTTTGTCTGCCCTCAAACATATCTAATATCTGTTAGTAAAATATCAAGATAGCAATTATCCAGGTTCCCGACTAGCAGAAATTTTAAGTTGTAATCATTTGAGGCCTAGTCTTAAAGATACACTCATCTTAAAAAATAAAAAAAGAAAAGTAACACCCCCCAACATAAATACTTTCCAATTTTTAATTCAGCAAGTTTTTACTTTTTTAGCTGCAAAAACTATAATACCACTGAAGGAAGTGGCATCACTTGTCAAAACATTAATTTTATAAGCATAATTATATTGCTAGTGCCAATAGCTGTCCACTACAGAGCAGGGAGAGCTGGGCGGTCAGCAACATGTGTGTCCAGTTGGATTTCTGACACCTATGCCCGCGGTTCTCAATCCTGTCTGTGTAACATGCGCAATTCTGGGGCCCTGAATTTGGGATTGTGATGTGTATTTGAAACACGGTATGTTTTCAAAGCCGCAAACATGATCCCGATATAACCAAGACTGAGAGAAATTAATATATGTTTTTACAGATAAGGTAGATATGGCCCTTAAAAAAACCCAAATATGTAAAAATAAGTGACGATGAAGCTTACCCTTTCCAAGAGACTCATTTCCTGAAATTCTGGACTAGTGTTGGACAGCCGCTGCAAAGTATGGGTCAAATCATATGTGGTTGAAAAGTAAAATCCATCCACACTCAAAACATGGTTGATCATTGCTAGGAAAGTTTTATTATCTTGCAACTGTAAACAAAGGGGAGGAGAGAATTAATCCATCTCAGACTTGAAAAGGAGTCTCAGCGCGAGAAAAGAATGAAAACCACCTGCCAGGCGGCCGTCAACCACCACGGCACAGGGGGGCCGGGGCGGGGATGCGCGCCATTTCCCCAGGACCTTGGACGGCTCCTGGACGGCTCCTGATACAGCCGGCGCTCGATCAACAGCGCACGGCATCACTGTATCGACTGAGACAGTAATTTTACTCCAACGGGCGGGCGGAAGAGTCATCTTAACAAAACACCGCCCCCTTAGGGTGGTGTGTGCCAGACACGGCTCACAGATTCTCTTTCATGTTCAAAGACAGCCCGACTAGGTTAGCGTAATTATCCTCGCAGGTGAAAAACACAAACTCACGAGGGGCCTAGTAGCACAGAGAGCAAGTAACAGGAGAGCAGCACCCTCGTTCTTAAGGCGAGGGTGGGCGGTAAGTAAAACAGCGTTCTTTTTTGTAAAAAAACAAAGATTAAAAGAACGTACTTCAAAAGTGATATTTATCTTGATTTTCTGATAATCATTTTAGCTGGCTTTCCCAATGAATACCAAGGTTTGACGTTTGTTTTTACTCTTGTTTTAAAAAATAACCGTGAATGTTTGTGACTCGCGAAACACAGCCACTCCGTCATCAAGGCTGACGACCCCGCCTCACGAGGACCTCCGGCCGCGAGCTCCTCTCCCCAACAGCACCAGCACCAGCGCCCCCCCCCGCCACTCCCGTTCAATCCGAATGTCACGTCGAGAGCTGCCACTTTGTTTCTCTGCACTTTCATCTTTGGTGGGCTGATTCGTTAGTTACTCTAATACGATCGATGAAATATAAAAATGTGTTGCTGGGGGCCTGGGGTTAACTAAGCCATGGTAACCGCAATCTGTGCATACAGGAATTGTGCCAAAGGAGGGCTGTTTGAACATGCACGTACACACACGCGCACACATATTCACATGCGGTAAAAGTGAAGACAACTTTCCCTCTAGGGAAAGACAGGCTGAGTGAAACTTCAAAGGTATCTAATATTTTATTTCTTTGCAAAAAGGATATGAAGTTGAATCTGGTTATTGAAAACATGCATTTTCTGCCTGTCCTTTTCTTTCCAAATGAAATTTCATATTTAAGAACTGAGTCAGTTTTAAAAAAAACCAAGATAAACTATATGAAGAACTTTTTACATCATGTTTTATGGCTAGTACAAAGGTATGCAGAGTGACCCTGCTCTGCAGGATGCTTGAATAATCAGGCATAAAAACCCACTCTTCGTAGTCCCTCGCCCTCTCCCCACCTCGGGACTACTTTCTTTGGGTTTTGCAATTATTAAGTAAGTGCTTCCATTTCTTACCTGAATATCAGTTAAGTGCAACATTGTCTTCTTATAAGAAAGGACATCAAAATCTGTTGCTTTCCATATTACATGATTAAAAAATTCACCTATTTTTGTCTTTTTGGTAATGACAATTAGATAATTTCCTGTAAAAAGCAAAGCCAAATTCATATAAATATAAATAAGGAACTCTAAAGCCGAAAGTAGCAGTCCTTACTGCTTCAACTCTAAAAACGAACAGAATGAGATTGCATTGTGCTATACAGATAAAAGGCTCATATTCTTTAAAGCAATCTTATAATTTATGAATAGAAAGACCAGCATATTATTTAGAAAAATCCTACGAAAGGTCAATTTTTTTTTTCTCAAAACGATACAAGCAAAAGCTTTTGGTAGCCAAAGCAGTGATCTCAGAAGATGAAGAGGAGGGACAAAAGACCCTTCCCTCTTTCCTGTCATCCCCAAGGCAGGAGAGCTTCTGCTGATACATTCCCAGAGTGTACCGTAAGGCGCCCAGTGCATGAGATCTGACCACTGCAGGACAATGCCCCATCTATCACTCCTGTATCCTCAGGTCACTCTAAATGGTGGGGGAATGTGCTGGGGCGTAAACTGACTGGTTACTATGACAGTACAGAAGGCCCCCAAACGCACGACAGTTTGACTCGTGATTTTCTGACTTTATAATAATGGCGTAAGAGCAATCTGCATTCAGTAGCAACTGTACTTCAAATTATGAATGCTGATCTCTTCCCGAGCTAGCGATATACTGTACGATACCCTCTTGTGATGCTGGGCAGCGAGCCACAGCGCCCAGTCACGCACGCGATCGCGAGGGTAAACAACCGATACTGCACAGTGTCAGGTGCTTCTGCCCACTGCAGGCTACTGCAGCGTTCCGAGCACGTTCAAGGTAGGCGAGGCTAAGCTACGATGGTCAGGTGTATTAAATGCATTTTCAACTTGTGATATTTTCAGCTTACGATGGGTTTACTGGGACATAACTACATCGTAAGTCGAGGAGCATTTGTACAAAGATGAGTAGTCAGGAATCAAGGAGCCATCACAGCACCATACCCAACACACCAACCCTGATCCTGGCCACCTCCTCCCACAAATAAAACAGGATAAGCCTTTCCCACTGACTAATTCCTCAGCCCTGTTCAAGGTTCTCCCTACAAGTGTCCTCCCTGGAAATTTTCCTACATGTGCCTCTCTCCTAGGACCTGTCACACTGTACTGCAGTAATTTACTATTTAAATGCCTCTCTCACTAGACGGTAGGGTACAGAACAGAAAAGACTTGCATTTTTATAATTTAGCATCTAGCACAGTGGCTGATACAACAGGAAATTTTAAAAAGTTCAACGAAATTTAAATAAATACAATCACTTTCCAAATAATGCCGAACCATGTGGCATTCTCTAACACGCACTATGTCACGTTCGACTCGGTATAGGGTTGAAGGTAGAATACTCTGGTCCATCAATACATTAAAATTTTTATTTAAATAGTCTCAGATTTATGAAAAATATCTAGCTGACTAGGGATTTCAATTCTCATTGAAATAAAAACAAAACTTTTTTAATAGAGCCTTGGGCCTATACATTTAACCATTTATAATTTGGGGTATATTACTTGTACAAATATCTAATTTGTAAATACCTAATTAACAGACTTATTGTCTTAAGCGTGCTATGAAGCATGTCTTCATCTTATCTAATGGCGTCAATTTATTACCAAATTCTTTGCCTGTCTTAGCTTATTTTTTCCTTACCTGCCACCAGATGGATTGTGCCCAGTATACCAAATATTGGTCTTGTGACAGCTGAAGGAGGAATATCTTTCTTGACTTTAAAAGAAAAAAAAAATCACATAGAAAATGCTCACCAACAAAAAGGGAAATTTAGTTACTTCAACTAAATCAACATATATGATTTCTTCTTAGAAAGCAATATTCCTTCATTAGTGTTACACCCCCATTTTGGTAGAATTTAGAATAAAGGTGGCCACATGACATAAAAGGTTTCTGCCTGTCTAGCACAAGCTGTCAGAGGCACCACGCTTCAGCATTCTCCTCAGGTACAATATGGGTTATTTTCTAATGTCAGCTTTCAGTGAAATTTAACCAACCTCTTGCCAGAAAGTAAGTCCTTATCCCTTTAAGAGAATTAGAAAGCAAATGAAAAGGAGGGTTGAGAAAGATTTTCATCTCAATGTACAACCAGTGGAATGCAAAAAAAGACTTGCCTATCCATGTCTAAGAATGCGGGAAATGAAGGTGTAGATCTCACGGAGGTGAGGGAGGAAAAGCCTCCCTCTCCTGCCTAACAGTCACTTACACATGGATGCAGGGAGGCGTTGTCACTGATTTTCTCAATAATGTCCTTATTAACCTTAGATTATAGGGTTAATTTCATAATTGTTAAACTTTCAGCCAATGTGTTTCACAAAGCATTTTGTAGAACTCTATTTTAGGGAATAATGCCCCAAAGGCGGGGAGGGAAGGTCTCCCCATCAAACATTTATTTTGCTACAGCCATATTACCTCTATTCCCTCTCCCAGAAACAGTAAGAATGCCCAATAAGAGAATATAGGCACCAAGAAGGCCCACAGTAAAACAAAGTGGTTATGCTGTTTAATTCATGGTTTTCCAAACTTATGTGGCCATAAAAATTTTCTTTCTGTCACAGCTGAATTATCACCTTAGAATCCATTTTGAAACACTGCTATAAACCCAAGTTATTTTTCTTAAAGGCAGTCCTGTAATTCTGAAAAAGGTCTAAATTTCACTTTTGTTTCACTCAGTAATTCAATTTACTTATCAATGCTATGCTACAATTAACTAACATGAAAAATGGAAATACCAGGACAGTGAAAAGCTCAAAGAAAATCTCTAATATACTGAGATCATTTGATAAACTTAAAGAGAACTGCAAGCTATATTAAATGAAGTGTAATACCAATAAAACTATAACAATTCCTAAGAACATGTTTTAGTTTTTCATGGAAGAAAAAAAAATTCCTTTCCATGGCAGTGGTCTGCATTTCCAACGGTAAAAAGAAACTGGCAGAGAAATGCGAGTGAGTCAGCCCCCTATCTGACGACTTTTCGAGTCAAAGTATCTCCTCGTGTGTCTACTGATAAATGCCTGGTATTTATCTTTACATCCAAAGGATTCATGACCTTTAGCTTTGTCCACTCAAATGAGTCTACGATCTCTACCTACAAAGTAAATGTCACTAAAAAGTAAAAAGTGATTGAAAACGCATCCATATTAAAGCTTTTATAAGACACGAGGTTGTGCCGATGTGGTATGAGGAAGTAGCATGATTTAACTGTAGGGGAGGAGCACTTACACTGGCTAAAACCAGTCAGCTACCCTGAGAGAGCAGCCACCAAGCGACAGACAGAGCGAACGCTAAATTAGCAAACTAAAAAGGGCTCTAACTCCACTTGAGGAAAACTGTATACATGGTACTTACCAGAATAACCAAACAACCAAGGAAACAGAAATGTATAGTCATATCTTTCTTATATTTTACTACCCTATGCAAAATATTTTCATATTTCATTTAATCCATTCAAAGAATATTTACTATTTACTCAATCCCTACTCTATGGTTACTCAAATACGATACTTAAGAAAGAAAAAATATACAACTCTGTCTAGAGGTGAATTTTTCAACAAATGAAATATAAAAGTCTAAATGTGACACACATGGTAAATTAATTTGTCACTAAAATTATTTCACATTAATCTAGTTAGAAATAAGTGTTCCACACAACTGAAATAAAAAATTTTTTATACCCAAAGAAGCAAAATCAAAATATAACTGGATAGACAAATAAGTCAGACAGATAAAGCTTAGAAAGATCATTTGCCTAAAACGCAAGTTTTAATCAGTGATGTTTATACTATCTTTCATTTATTAAATTATCCTTGCAGTCATAAATATTTTTAAAAAACAAGCAGCTATTAAAATTCCACACACTTAATGCTAAAACAACCTTCCCACACTCAACATACTTTAAATCTTACAGCTAAAAGGAACTCAGAGCAAAGTACAGATAAGAGAACAAAGAAGTCACTGTTTTTAAAGCATTAGATAGTAAAATCTTCAAGTTCATTTCTCCATTTCATAAAAAGGAGAAAAGCATAAAAATCAATGTCTAAAAATCAAATGAGGTAGCAAGAATTAAATTTTATAAGAAGATACTCAGGGATCCACACACTGACAACCTCTGATTAATTTATCTTACTGCAGCTCAGGTATAAAATCTTTCTCAGAAACGTCTAAACCTGGTTATAACATACCTGAGAGGGTAACCTCTGTGGACACGCGGTCGATGATAAGGACGTCATCTGCTCCATCGTCGCAGGCTTCCACATAAAATTTTTCAGGTGTGATGTGCCTAAGAGAAATTTAAAACCATAAATAACTAAACCAAATGAAATCAAGACTTCTAAAATCTTACTTATTATAACAATTTCAGCAGTGTTTAAATTTGACATCATTTTCCCAGCTTCTGAATAGATGAAGCTGTTATGCCGTCCTTATGTGTGCACGGCCACTCTTTCACTTGTATATTTAATGCTGACAAAATTTTAATTTGTTGTCAAACCATCAATTTGACTTATCAAGAAAATCATAATAAACTCTAACTTATTATATTCAACATGGTGCAGAAGGCAAATAACACAATAGGAGCACAACCTGCAGAACCAAACTACCTGCGCTGTGTGACCTAGGGCAAGTTACTCACCCTCGCTGTTCTTCAGCTCTGCTATCCATAAAATAAGGATAATACCAGACTCATCAAGTTGTTGTGAGGACAAAACGAGCTAATCTTTGGTAAAAACTTAAAACAACATTGACACATAGTAAGCCATATGTAAGTACCAGCTAACAATATTAAGAAACAATTTCAATGCATTTCCGGGAAATTGCTTAAAATAAACTACTTTAACATTCAGATATTTTGTTGTTGTTGTCGTGGTCATTAGAATGCCACGTTAAAAAAATGAGAAGAAAAAAACTTCTTATTCTGCAAAATAAAAAATTATAAAATAAAGAGGGTAACATTAGGGTTGGGACAGACAACTCAAGATGTATGCAACTTTGTAACCAGAGTCCAACAAAAATAACAGTTGCTTTCTCAGGAGATAATTGGACAACTCAGGCAAGCAATTTAACTATTGTAAGGGACGGTCTCAGGAAACAATAACAATGAACAGAAACAATAAAGTGAAAATGCAGATTAGCAGGGGCTGAAGCGATGCAGGCTGAGTCCACTGTTGAGACGGGCCCCAGGGAAGGTACGGTCCTTCAGGGAAGGCTGGCAAGGAGACCAGTCCCCGTCACACCATTTCATATCTGCTGTTCCTAAGTCACACCTGAAAAAGTTCCCTCTGTGCCGCAGCCTATCCGAGGGCTCTTCCCTGTCCCTTGCTGATTCTCCTTCCTCTATTCCACGCACCTCGCCCGTGAAAATCTAACCCAAACCCACACGATCACTGCGGACATCACTCCTCATTTACCGTCTGGAGCAAGGTATCTGGTGTCACAGAAACTATACTGACCATTCTTGCCTAAGTTCTCAGAGGAACAATCAACCCTTAATTATCCAAATATAACTCGTATCCTTTTATGGTTCACCTATAATTAACTTCGCAAAATTAGGCTACTTTCTTCCAACTGGGGGATGTGCCGAGGGAATGAAAACCAATTTTAATACAAATCAAGCAAAATGCAACAAAGATGACAGGTCTACAGTCTTCAGTTAAAATTAAATATAACAGTTCATTCCTTTTTGCCACAGAATACTAGTCCACTGTGCGGATCTATCACGATTGTTTCTCCCTTCACTTGCTGATGGACCTGCGGGTGTTTCCAGTTGGGATGATATGAAGTTTCCATGAAAACTCTCCGCGGTCTCATGGCAGACACGTGCGCCCGCCTCTCTGGGTGACGACCTAGCAGCAGAATGGCTGGATCATATGTAGTTGTTTAATTTGTGAAAAGAGGAAAAAAGAGAGGGATTACAGTCACAGAGAAACTTTTTGGGGTGATGGATGTGTTCATTACCTTGATACTAGTGATGGTTTCATGGGTGTAAAAATATGTTAAAATGTATCAAACTGTACATTTTAAATATGTGCAGTTTTTTCTATGTCAACTATACTTCAATAAAGCCATATATATATACATATATATATTTATATATTTATATATTTACATATATATATATATGTATATATATAAAGTGAAAGGCCCTGAAACAAAAGAAAAGAAATATAACAAATTTCACACAATCTACTCATACCCCTACTGTAAGAATTTTAAAAAATGATTTAATAGTAGCCCATATGTGCAGAACATTCTATACAAGTCGCATTCTAAGAGTAAGTCAATACATTGAAAAGCTACCATGTGCCAAGCATTACAGAAACATTAGGAGGTAGATGATACATAAAAACCAAATAAGGAAAAAAAAAATCATTTACTAAAAAGCAGACCTGAAAAATAGGACTTGTTTTTATAAGCTTTGACAACACTGCTGTCTCTCCATCAGACGGCATTCTGACGAGGCTCGTTCTTCAGAGCCCCTCGCGCCCCACACCCCAGTCCCCTCTGCGCCCCACACCCCAGTCCCCTCTGCGCCCCACACCCAGTCCCCTCTGCGCCCCACACCCCAGTCCCCTCTGCGCCCCACACCCCAGTCCCTCTGCGCCCCACACCCCAGTCCCCTCTGCGCCCCACACCCAGTCCCCTCTGCGCCCCACACCCCAGTCCCCTCTGCGCCCCACACCCCAGTCTTTCCAACGCCGTGGAGGTGCCTGGGCAGATGCCCACTGCATTCTCTAGGGCTTAGAGGCTTGGGACCTGACGGGCGTGAGCAATGCTTTTGTACAATGGCTGGTGCTATCACGGAACATCCTGTCCCAACTCTAACGTCCTTTATGAGTTCTTTTCATGAGGTTCAAATGAGTAACAAAAAATCTCTCCGCTGTCATCTTACTGTTAAAACGATTATGACACGGTAAGAAACGGTCTGTTCCCAATGTGGCTTGGTGCTAAGTCACCTACCAATGATTTGTTCTAGTCCCAGTACTGCCGACGCCATCACCCATCCAGATCACAGGCAACACACGTAAGCCCGAAACCCAGCTCTCGCATAACTGGTCATAAGCTTCTAACCAAAACATCACCTCGACAAATTTCCAAGGGCGCTGCATTTGGAGTAGCGACACTGAAACGGCCTCAAGATTTGCAGACAACACAGAGGTTCTAATCCTGACCTTCCTATTACTAGCAATGTAATGCTGGCCAAGTTATGAGTGTCTACCCCAGGCCAGGCCTTTTTTAGGCATCAGTGGTACAAAGCTTGCATTCTATTAGGGAAGACAATCAATATGCAAGAAAGTAATTCAGTGATTTCACACAGTGGTAAATGCTATGAAGAAAATAAGGTATGTAGGGGATGCCGGGTGGGGAAAGGAGATCAATCCCCTTGAGGATTAAATGAAACAACATGTAAAACATAACTGTGATCAAAGAAATTTCTGCCCTTAATTAAGCCTGAGGATGAAAATGCTCACCCTAAATACCTCACAGAAGTGAGAATTAAATGAACATTTACGAAAGACTCACAGGTATAACGTTTTATTATTAACGAAAACATCCTTCAACAGAGAAGGGAGAAAAGTAGTCAATTTTCATGAGAGGTTACTCAATTCACACTTTAAAGAAGTAATACAATAAAGGTCTCGCTATCTTTGTCACATGGACAGTATCAGAGCAATTTCATTTTGATAGGAAGATACTGGAATCAAGATCTATTCCAGTTTATTTTGTTTAAACATATAACTGGGATACATGAATGGTAATATATTACCCATATAGTTATGCTTTAATTCATATGTATCCTCAGTTGTATTAAACTGATAATTAATTAGGTATAATTATTCTAATAACGCTATTCTAAAAGTAAAAATACCTAGGTTTCACATTTTGGCCCCAAAATTAGAGTGAAAAATACACCTTTCTCATAATAATCTCAAGTTTCTTAATATTTCAAGATCTAAAATATCTTCCTACATATCTGGATAGAACTCACACCAACGTAACTCTTCATGTTTACAAGAAATATATTCTTCAAGTCAGAATATGACAAAAACAAATCCGCAAAAAGTTCCATTCCAAGATAACAAACCAGAGTTGCCTATTAGGAGTTCATCCTCACCCAAAGTATTAAGACTATATAAAACAGAGGTCTGATTTATCAACGACAAATACTCTGGAATAATAAAAAATTATCCATGAATGTCCTTCTTGATTTATTTGTAAAGATGTGAGTCTATAAAAAGAAAAAAGCTTTAATACAAAAACAATGTTAGCGTAAAACAGACAGCAGATGTTACACCCTGCTACTTTTTCCAGCCATTGTTTTTACTTTGCATAGTTAAAATTTTGAACAATTAAACTGCAGGCAGAATGTGCCAAAAATTAAGAGTTTTATTGTAAAACGGACTGTGGTAGGTAGAATTCTAAAGATGTCCGCCCCCCCAAGATTATTCATTCAATCTAGGTACTGCCCTGCAGATAGAATTAAGGTTACTATTCAATTGGCCTTAAAACAGGGGGATCATTGGGTTGCTGGGGTGGGCCCCATGTCATCACATTGGCCCTTAAAAGCAAACCACAGAGATGCAGCAGATAGGGAGGAGAGATTTTAATCATGAGAAAGATGTGACAAACTGCTGATGGCTCTTAAGATGTTGAGGTCACATGCAAGGACAGGAGAGAGGCCTGTGAAAGCTAAGGGTGGCCCCATGCTGATAGCCAGCAAGGAAGCAGAGACGTCAGGCCCACAACCACAAGGAACTGGATTTGGCCAACACCCTGAGTAAGTCCGTAAGTGGATTCTTCCCCCAGCATCTCGGTATGAAATGCAGGCCTGCTGACACCTTGATTTTAGCCCAGTGAGACTCATGGTGGACTTCTGACCTACAGGAACTATGAGGTAATATATTTGTATTATTTTAGTTTTTACATTTACAGTAATTAGGCACAGCAGCAACAGAAAACTAATACAGTATTCAAATCCCCTCTAGAATGAAATAACCTTCCCATCAACCCCTGGCCAAAACACACCCAGAAACAGAAACACTATCTTCCAGGCACTAAAGAATGAGAGGCATTGACGATACCTGGTGTTTGAGTTTCTAAGTGACACAACTTTTCAAACCATTTTTAATGGAAAGTCTTTAAATTTTACTAAACAAAGGTTTCCCCTTATTTCTTATTAGTAACAATGTTTTCTTGGTGACTGGGGTCTATTTTGAACATGTCAATTTCCGTGCCGTCCTACTGAAAGAGGATGCCTTTGAATCCTAACATAGTTTGGTAAAAAAAAATTACAGGTTTTAAACTCTTACACACCTAGTTTTAATTCCAGCTCCATGCTTACTACATAGGACCCTGAACAAACCACTAAACTTGCCAGCCCAGCTTTCTCTCCATTAAAAAGATGTAAGTGACAGGTGAGGGTAAATGACAGAATGCACAAGACATGCCCAGCACTAAGAAGACACTGCACAAAATGGTGGCAACATTATTTTACTACATGGCCTCAGACCACTGGGTTTTGTTTTTTAACTCTTCTGCTGTGTTTAGTCTCCTGACAAAGCCACCGCCTATGCTCCTACTCAGCTGCTTTGGTCTTACATTAGACAACAGGCTTCCGGCAAGATCTGAGGAAGGCCACACAGTTGTGACCAGTGTGAAGTCCATGGGTTTTATTACACTGTTTTCTTCACACTGCTCAGGGGCCTATGTTCTTCTAAGTTCATAGCTGCCTTTGCGGAGACAGGACGATTCATTTCTCCACATGCATGCCGCGTTACTTCTTTAATAACTGTTATTCTTAATATTAAAAGACGAATCAACATACAGCCTCATTCCCCCACTTAACACAATGCACAAAGCTTGCATGTAAATAAACAGCCAACAGAGAAACGCTATTGCTCTCCCTCAGTAACTTACATTTCGACCACCTTTATTTTTATGAATGCATTTACGCTTCTCACCTGTAAAACTTCTGAGAGGAACAAAAAAAGTATCCCAATTAAAAAGTCTTCCCTAACTTGGCATTTAAATTTAAAACTGATCTGTATGGGTATGAGAACACTGACAAAATACATACATATTAGATTAAGACTTTAAATTATACACAAAAAAATATACAGCCATAGAACTAGGCCTTTACTGTTACATTCCTAATAATCACAAAGTTAATGACTTCACTATGTTCTGAGACTCCTTAAAATTACAAAGTTAGAAACTGAAATTTTTCATACGAAAATGAAACAATATATGCCACTTCCAGTCTGGACAGACACACCTGAAATGAGATCAACAAAACTAAAATTTTAATAGAAGTAGAATAAAACGGAAGTCCTCCGCAGAAAACGCTTCGGCACCCTTTCAGCATGGGACCTGGGGAGCACAACGCGCAGGTGGGCGCAGACTGATCATTCAAGCACAGGTTTAAGGGGACAAGTGCTTGGGCACGGGCTACTGAACTAAGTCACCACGCCATCTAACTGCCTACGGGGTGAGAAGCAACACAGCAAGCTCCAGAGACTGCAGCAGTAGCACCGCGAAAAGGCTCAAGAACGAGAGGGGAAAGGTCTGCGGACGTGAGGGGGGACGGGCGGGGAGGTGAGGCGGGGAGGCTGAGCTGAGGCACATGAGGCAGTGAGAAGTGTAAGGAGCAGTGAGATCCCCGCCAGACCTCAGGTCCTGCCCTCCCTGACCTCGGGACTTAATTCTTAGAGCAGTTCAACGAAACCAGCTCTGGACTCTAGACCTCGAGCGATGAGCGACGCTGGGAACCAGGTGAGAGGCCAAGTGAAGTCAGGAGACACGGAGAAGGTGTGCGTAAGACTGGACAAATCACCCAACTTTCCTCTTCTGCCAGATCCCCAGAACAGATCCCCGGAACGCTGGTGGCCAAGTCTCTCCCTCGGAAAAACCCCCACCGGAGCTCTGAGTACTGTCTCTGAAGAAACTTCCCGACCCCCCACCCTTAAAGAGTTGAGTTCCTGCCCAATGGCTCTACAGTTCAGGCCACTACTTGACAAGTCCTGACCCACTAACACACCTTCCAATCAGATATTTTGTGCTTCATTCTTAAACATGAAATGACGACCAAGGATCACCAGATATTTAAGAAAAGCTTCCATCACAGAAGACAGAGACCAAAACAAACAGAAAAACAGCTTTGGGTAAATGAACTGCAGAGAACACAATAAAACTTCAAAAAATTATAATTGATAGCCTCAGAGAAAAGGTCAGCATTTATGAAACATGAACAGGGTGCTACAAAAAAAGACTCAGAAAGCAAGAATATGTTCTTGGCTCACAGCAGAAAAATTTAAATATTTAACAAGAAGATTGAAAGATAAAATGGAAGATAAAATGGAAGAAACTCTCCTTGAGAACAGAATAAAACAATAAGAGCTGAAAAACAGGAAAGTATTGGGGAGGGGAAAAGGAGGAGGAAAGAGAGAAAAAGAGGGGAGAAAGAGGAAAAGATCCAGGATGTTCAGCATCCATTTAACAGAAATTCCAGAAGAGCACAGAAGGAAACGGGAGAGAAATCATCAAAGAAACAGTGCAAACAAAACAAAACAGAAAATCCCTCAAACCAAAGGACAAGTTGCCAGATGGAAAAGACCCACCAAATTGGCACATGCACACGCACACACACGCACACACACACACAGCAAAACATAAAACTTCAAAACACCAAACAGAGACAATCCTAAAAGTTTCCAGAAAAAAAAAAAATCAAGAGACAGAAGCACTGAAATATTCAACAGTCACACTACTGGATTCATCAATAGTTACACAATGGGCTGTTGGACAGCAAGATCTTTAAAATTCGGAACGATAATTTCTAACTGAAAATTCTGTATGTAGCCACACTATCAAACAAGTGCAAGGATAGAATGAAAACATTTTCAGGTGTGTCATCTATGAAAAGATACCGCTCTTTCACTCTTCCTTAAAAGAAGGAAAAATCTGTTTCACAAATATGGAGTAAAGCTAGCGTTAGACTGGGAATACAGAACAGGAGAGGGGAGAATTCTCACGACGATGGTGAAAGCAGGTTCCAGGACGACAGTTACACGAAAGGCCTGAGGAGCGGCTGGAGCAAGCGAACGCAGGAGGCAGAAGTTCCCGGAGGCGAGGCCCCGAGAAGGAAACGAACTGACAGCGACTTGACATGTCTGAAAGCAGTTTTTTCTGCTGCCGTAAATACCGAAGATTCATCGGCGATAGGTATGTTAAAAAAAAAAAAAAAAAGGCCAAGCAAATTAAAAGAAAACGGGCACTTTTTAATTCCAGGAAAAAAGGTTTTATGAGGAAATGTAATTATAATGTACTACTGACTTCACCTGAACAATGTGCGCATAACCATAACGATATGAACACTGACTATCTAACTATAGTGAGACGAGAGGAGAGGAAAAAATGTATAAAAGCTGATTTCTCATCTTCTGACGTAGGAAGTCATCAGAAGACGAAAACTAAAAAAATCAGGAAACAGCAGCATGAACACATTGTTTAGGAACGTGGTAAACAGAAGACATCGCAGAAGAGGTGCGAAGCGGTGTCCCCGGGGCGGTGTGACTGAGTGTGCAGAAGGGTGCTAGGATGCGCTCTTTCATTATTAGCTTTGTGCACTATTTACTTTTAAACTATATACATGTATTAGATTAAAATAAAAATTAAGTTTAAAAAATGTTAAAATATGAAAAACAAAAATATGAGTAATCGTGGGTTGACGCAGAGTTCCAGCCCAGAGCAATGAAAAGTGATGACTCAGAATGCCACTACCTCTAACACGGGGTCTCACCCTGACTCAGTCACCTACGTGTATCCCTCTGCTGTCCTCCTCCTCTCCTTTCCCTGCCTCCATTTCCCACCACTCTTTAGCTGGCCTTCACATTGATCTGAAGTACACCTGTCTTACTTAGCAAACTTTATTCGGTCAGTTTTATGCTCCCCAGGTTTCATTTCAAAAGCTAGACAAATTTACTTTAACTCCCTGGCACTTACCCTCAGAAACACTTGAGTAAATGGCCAGGGGTATGATTTTTGCTGGTGCTTATTGTTTCATTGTTAGGTTTGTTTTTACTCTTCCCCAAACAGGCTACCAAGCAGTGAGGACTCTGAGCTTATCCATTACCCTTGGCATTTCTCACGCAAGACAGCAGAAGCTCAATTTTCTTAAAGAATATAACATAATTAGTCAGCAAACACATTAAGTTGATTTTTATATATGTCTCTTCTTTGGCTCAGTGACAGAGTAAACAGAACTTTAAAAATTGTTTTCCTTTCTCCTAAGATCTTGACAGGTCAAACTTTAACTGGATTTGATGTTATCATGTAACTAATAAGAAAAAAAGAGGAAGTATTCTCTGATTAGAAAGTCTAAGAACTGTCACTGAAGCCAAGTTCTGCCAGAGTTTTTGGAAATTAACTGGTCAACAGGTTCTATTGAGTTCTCAACGTAATAAATACATGGAAACCAAGACTAAAGACTCAATAATCCAAAACCTAGGAGAAAATCCTTTCCCTGCTGCAAAAAGAATGGCCCTCGATCGCTGTGATGTCTCTCATTTCCATAAAACTCTCTCACATTACTTATTTTATGAAATAGATTTTAGAAGATGAGGAGAACCCTCCAAGAAGATGAGTTGGTCATTATCCTGCTGTTGACACTGAATCTATAAGTTCACGGTGACACTGTGTAGCAAAAGGAACTCTTGTTCTATACAAACTGTCTGGCGAGGTTATCGGAATCCAGTAGGCATTAATGCTAACTACACAAGAATACTAGCTGGTTTCTTTCAAGACAGAGGATTCAATGTGAACCCAGAGTTCGCGTTTCCGTTAAGATGACACATATTTTGGAAGATATTTCAAAATAACGTAATGCTTAGATAACAATTACTTCCTATTGACAATTTTTGTTCAGTTGACTATTATGCTTTTACGGATTACTGTCCAAGTATGAGAAAAAAGAAAAAAGAGATCACAGGAAACTGAAAGTTAAATTCAATAAAGGCAATTCTCATCATTTAATATAAATGCTCTTAATCTTACAGCCATTCAATAAAATTTAAGTGCTTTTAAAAAATTACCCTTGTTAAATTTTAAGAAAGGCAATATATTTAATTATAATATAAACATCGGATTTTTTTCTTTCATTGTTTGCAATGTGATTTTCTAGCGTCTGAAAACATAGCTTTTTTTCCCCAATGTAATATTTATATATTTCAGGCAACAATTAACCTCTTCGAAATCTGTCAAATCACAATGAGTAAAACAACCTACTTCAAAAATATTACTGTTTGCTGACCTCATACCCATCAGAACACCTTTTATCAAAAAGAAAACAGCATAACAAATGTTGACAAGGATGTGGAGAAACCGGAACTCTTGTGCACTCACTCTGGTGAAACGATAAAGTGATGGAGCTGCTACAGTATTAGTGAAAACCAGAATCACCACGTGACCCAGCGATTCTACTTCTGTGTCCAAAGTCAAAACAATCGAAAGCAAAGTCTCAGAGATATTTATACACCCATGTTCACAGCAGTGTCAGTCACAACGGCGAAAAAGACAGAAGCAACCTAAGTGCCCACTGACAGAACGGATAAACAAAACGTAGTGTCATATAAAGCGTTAGTCAGCCTTAAAAGGAAGTCCTGACACATGCTATCACACAGATGAGCTCCGAGTACACTGAGCTAAGTGAAATAAGCCAGTCGCAAAAGGACAATGCTGTACGATTCCACGTATGTGACATACTTAAAGAGTAATCAAATTAAAGAGTAAATGGTGGTTACCAGGGGCTGGTGGTAGGGGGGATGGGGAGTTGCTTGACGGGGACAGAATTCTGGTTTTGCAAGATGAAGAGTTCTGGAGATGGATGGTGGTGACGGTCGCACAACAGTGTGCATGTGCTTCACGCCACTGAGCTGTACACTTAAAAACGGTTAAAAGGGTAAATTTTATGTTTTGTGTATTTTACAATTTACCAACAATAATAAAATTACTATTTGCATAGAAGAATGGTGACTGTCATGTCACAAAACTGTAGCAAGAACGTATTTCTTTGAAAATCTTACGTAAAGAATTTAATCAATGTCTTAATGATCATATATACCTGAAAATATACAGGCAAAACATTTTACTAGACTGACTAGCAAAAAGGAAAAACTCAAATAGTAAAGGGTCCTCGGGGCTACTACAGCCATTCTCAGAAGGTGCTCCCAGCACCCCTCATTTGCCTCCCTTTGGGTCCCAGCGGTCTCTCCCTCACTCAGTGACTGACTGCTTGGGCACCTCTCCTATGGCCCAGGTTCCTCGCGACAGCCGAGGAGCCCAATCCAATCCCAAACTCCAGCTGACAGTTCCAGAAAGCCAATTCATTCTAATTCCATCTTCTCCCTCAAAACCCTGAGGTCCCACCCACTTCCTCTTCTCGGGACATCCTAAAACCCATGTCTCCAAAACGCAGTCTCCAAAGGACCAGGTCTAAATGCCATCTACTACAAAGCTTTAACCCACAGCAAGGTCTTCCAGAGCCCGGGTCCCGCAGGGCGCTCTCCTACCGCGTGCTCTGGTCCTCACCCAGCTCACCCGGCCCTAAAGGGCCCACCAGCGTGCACAGAACTACCGGGGTGGCCGGCAGACCGCGCAGGTCCTGCAGTCAGCCTCCTGCAGGGTCTGGAACAGGCATTTAATACAAGCGCAGCAGTGGCCTGAGGCACACCACCACCAACTGAGACTTCTAGCCTGAACTGCCACCCATCCAATGCCCTGGACACGAACTGTGTCATCTGCACCTGAATCTATGAGGAAAATCTTAGCTTGTCTCCATTCCTCCTTGCAGAGATGTGTGAATAATCTGAGAATTCGTTGCACAAGACAGACCACGTATGTCTCCATCCGTTCTCAGTTCTCAGCATTGCACCACATCTGCCCTGACTGACCTCACAGGACGACAGTCTTTTAAGGTGACTTCCTAACTGAAGAGGCAAGCTGCAGCCTGGTTCGCTTTCTAAAGGGTTTCCTGCCTTATACCGATTTCAGGTGACCCTTAAAAAAAAAAACCTGTGCTTTAAATGTTTCCAATAAAGAATTTCTACTGTAATTTCAAATTTATCACTGTCTGATATTCACCCTCTACAAATGATTTAAAAAGAAAAAAGA
Organism: Eonycteris spelaea; assembly: GCA_003508835.1. NCBI lineage: Eukaryota > Metazoa > Chordata > Mammalia > Chiroptera > Pteropodidae > Eonycteris > Eonycteris spelaea. The sequence continues at coordinate 240,337 of PUFA01000145.1, read as the reverse complement.
GTTGCAAAATAGGATATTTAGAATTGTGGATGTTTAAAAGTATGAATTTAACATTCTGAACAAATCAACATTTTCTTTTACATTAAAAATCCATATGGGCATGACAACTATTTTCAATTATAAGTGACTCATTCTACATGAAACACGTCTGAGCACTAAGGCGAGAGCAATCTGATCAGAGAAAAAAAGGTAGTCTGAATAATGCAGTGTAATGGAAAGATCGCCGGACTCCAGGCCTGCTGTGTTCCAAGGCCAGTTCTCGCCGGCTGGGCTGTGTGACCTGACTGTGGGGCCAAGGGCAATTATTCCCTGTCTTCAGCAATGACAGGGTATATATCAACCAGTGACCTCCCAGAGGCACTGGAAATACATTAATATACACGAAATGACGTAAGCTGCTGCTACTTCAAAAGAACACATTCCAAATTACTTCAGATTGTGTTCGACTTCTAAAGTGCTGATAGCATGCTCTACGCTGGAAGGTCCTTTCATTTACTCAGTGATTCAGTAAGGACCACTCTGTCGAGGTTTTACGCTAGGCACTGAGGACTAGAGAAGGAACCAGTGTTAAGGTGTTTCTAATGTGTCCCACGTATCTGCAGCTCGCTGGAGAAAACAAAGTATACATACGATTTCATCATTTCTAAACAGCAAAGTGAGTGGTTCAAACTGTGCTACGGATTGATCATTCTATTCTCTCAGTGCTCTTGTCCACGTGACAGCAAATATACTGTTAATCAACCCGAGAAAGAATGTGCAAACCGATGGACGTTTGGCATGTAGTCCCTGTGACAGTAGACTGGTTATAGCAGCTCAGTGAAGTTTGGAAAGATGTGGGGAAAAAAGGCTTCTCAGAGAAAGTGAGTATCTGTTAAATACACTGGATATTTCATCTACACTCTTTTAATCCTTATGATAGTGAAATGGTAATGTTCTCATTTTACAGACGAAAAACCAATTCGCAAAGATTAAGTAACATGCTATGCAATGCAAGTAGCAAGGTGTGGATCTGAAGCTAAGTCTGTTCTGACTAAAAAAGCCTGAGATCTCTCAGCTCTACCATGATGTGATCAGTGGGTAAAGAGGGGAGAGAGGAAGAAGGCATTCTGGGTAGAAGGATCAAAATAAGCCCAAGCCTTAAGCTAAGAGAGTCTCCAAGTCTGGAGGAAAGAAGGAGTGGGGAGCACTGGGCAGTTATGGAAAATAAAGTTAGGGGACATATTGTGAAGAGGCTAAAATTCAGAGATGGCTAGAAAATGTGGACTTAATCATGCAGATCCATAAAGTGGAACAGGAGATTGTAAGCAGTGGAATAAGGATGAAACCAGGGCAATTAGGAAGGCGAACTTCATAGCGGGAGATGGACTAGAGAATGTACCGCATAATATAGAAAAAATTATTATTTAAAATCTCAAGCACTTTAACATTTAAATAGACCCAGTGACAATATTTTTGCAATAAAATATTATCAAATGGTCTCTTGAATGGATCTTAAAACGTACCTCGAGACACATTTTTCTAAAATGGCTATTTCGTCCTACTAATTCTTAAATGGTCAGAAACCACTTCCACCTCCAAATGCACCTAAAAAGAATATTCCTAAGGTCAGGGCCATATTTAAAAACCTTGAACAGCATGCCCCACCGCAAAAAGAGCCAAAAAGAAGGAATAAGAGCAGTGACTCCAAATCAGGAACGCCTTGGTAAAGAAAAACAAAGTTGCAAAAAGTTATATCTTCACATTTACAGAAGCACTCAAAAAAAGTTAAGGACTAACGACTTAGAGGATGACTTTCACATAACCCCCGAATTCCTTTTTGTACAAATTTATAGTTTCCACTACTCACAAAAATCAATATAAAAGCATCAGCCTCACCACTTAAGGGCCAAATTTCCTTACTCTTATGGATGTAGAGCTTTTTCTTTCTTGCTTTTTTTTTTTTTTTTTTTTTTAAGGTCTGGACTGGTGAATTGAGTGCATCCTTGGCAGCTCATAAACTCATAATTCTCAAGTTCTCCATCCCATTCCGTCTTTACCACAGGAAAATTCAGTTGCATTCTGTAACTTAACACTCAGCTGTATCAAGCCAAGGCTCCGTATTGCTTAAACACATTTGAGAGCTGGTGTAGGTCATATTAAACCCTATAGTAACTATCAGATAGACAGCAATAACCCAATTAGCCAGCAGCACACGTGGCACTGGCCTAGCCAGTCCCCTGGTCAAAAAAACTTTGCTGGATTCATTCACCAACAAGGTCATCGCCTTGCAAAGGGGACTTGGAAGAGAATAAGGAAACTTGGCCAGGAAAATCTGGAGGGAAGTGTGCGGCTGGGGTTTTCAAAGAGAATTACAGCAGTACAGTAAACAGAATGGCAAAGGGAGTGGGCTGAGATAAAAGTAATCTTCATCTTTTCTGCAAAATATCTGATGTTGAGTAGATGACTTTACTCCTACCTTCTTGTCCTTAACTTAAAATTGAACCTTCCAGAAAGTTAAGTGAGCTTGAGGTTCTGGGGAACATAGGAAGTGCCCAAACCACATTCTGATGCCTTCATATCCGTGCAAAGCAAATACCTATAGCTAAGTACCAAGATATTTTAACTTATTAAGGATGGATGAGCTTCTCAAAGATTATATTTGCTTGTGCAGCCAAAGACGTTCTCTCAGACTGAGGCCACTGAATTTTCAAAGTCTAGAGGTAAAGCATTACCTACAAAGTGAGTAGAACAAAGTTATTCACAAATGGAAAAAGTGTAGGGGCGAGATGGTAATTAATGCTAAGGAAAATACACATATTTTTATTTATCCAGGACGAGCCAAAAACCTTACAAATACCTAATTTACAACTTTAACAAACCAGAGCGTATTTCTCAAAGTCTCAAGAACTGGCTTTACAGAAAAGTCAAAATTCTCGAGATTAGCCTCTGTCTGTCAATCTGGATTTAAGAACCTCCTTTACGCTTCAGCTGTATAATATTTAAAGCCAAGTAAATCTTTCAGGACCGTAAGAGTACTGACTGTACTTTACGTTTTTTCTGCATCCTAAAGACTGGTCAAGCAGGTTTCGATGCCTAGATACAGGTTTGTTGATTTTTCTTATTTCATGCACCCATAGCAGCACGTGTGGACTCCACGTGCTATGGGTGCATGAAATAAGACAAATCTCTTTTCTCTGCTAAACAATAAGGACAAACGTGGCCGCCACCTCTCCAAAAACAGAAGTGGGGAGGACCGTGAAGGGCTGCATCAAAACGCCCGGCTTGCCGGAGGCCAGTCTGCAGCTTCGCTCTTCCCCATGGGCGCTGACGCCGAGAGGGACGGAAAAAGGCTGGCGAGAAGGTCGCCCTCGGGCCTGCGGCGACGCGGGCAGGGCCTTGGGGAGGCCGCGCCCGGCGAGGAAAGCGAGGAACGAGGGGCTTCTACACCCGGCCCGCCGCCCAGGGACTCAGAAAACCCTCCCCGGGGCCAGTGCCCCGCACCTGCCGCCCCGCCCGCCGCCCCTTAGGCCCTTTCGCTCAACAGGCTCCAGCCCGCGGGACTCACAGCTTCAGGCGCTCGTAGGTCGTCGCCGCCATCCTGCACCACCACCTCCTTCCTCCTCTTTCGGTCTGCTCCGCCCCGCGCCGCCACCTCGGCTACGGCTCTACCGGTCACCCTGGCACGGCGGCCGCAGCAGCGTCCAGCCTGGTCCCACCCCTCTCCCGCGCCCCGCCAGGCCTGCGAGCGAACGGGAGGCGGCCGCGGACAAACTTAGTGCGCGCGCCGCAGCACGCAAGAGACGCTCGGCGACGTGGGGGGCCGGAGCGCCGTGACGTCGCCGCCGCGGGTCGGCCGAGCGCGCTTGCCGGGGAAAGGAGGAGCACGCAGGGCTGTGCGGCGGGGCCGCGGCGGAAATGCAGCGGTGGTGTTGAAGACCTGGTGAAGCTGCGGAAAGGGTAATCTGCAGTGCAGGAAGAACCCTGACAGTACGGGGCCAGTGGCGCAATGGATAACGCGTCTGACTACGGATCAGAAGATTCTAGGTTCGACTCCTGGCTGGCTCGGCACGTACATTTTGCCAGGTCTGGGTTTGATGCTTCAGGGCCTCCTCGGAAAGGATTATAAAACGTAAACGGTACATATCTTGAACTTCAACACTGTTTTGCCCGATGCCATCTTTTAAACTGTGTTTGGAACCCAGGGTTTGTGTAACGTGGTTTGTAAATTGCAAGCTCCCGGTTAATGACGCACACGAGGAATCGCTGTAAATGGGGTACATTTAGGTAAACATTTGGGAAGGTGGCCGTCGAGGGGGGGGGGCGTGCTGAGGCCGGAGGTTAGCTACCGGGTGACACAAAAGCGCAACGAAGGCAGCAGGCAGCCTGTCCTTTTCCGCCGTGGATCGAAGCCCCCCGCGCTGATAAGAGCGCCGCTGCCCCACTTTACCGGGATGGGGGCGCGCGGGCTCGAACCCGCCTCGGAGCGGGAACCGCGGACTGCGGCTGCGCGCGCCCGGGACTCTGCGGCCTGGTCCTTGGCAGCGACCTGGCCCTCCCCGATGTCACCCTGCAGATGGGGGTGTTTTTGCAGTAAGAAGACCCAAGATGACCTAGTGAGTTATTTTATTTTGTAGGTGCCTGGCTGGAAGACCTGAGAAGGCCCAGAATGCCTGCGGCGGGGCGGGGACTCGGCTCCGGGGACTCGCCGCCACATCTAACGCTGTGGATAACCATCACTCACTCAGTCGATCAATTGATCTCTCCAGTGCAACTTGTTTTCCTATCGAAGAAATGATAGAAAATTGGAAAAATACAGAACATTACTAGGAATAAAAATGCGAATTCTTATCCCGAGAGCATCACTAACATCGTAATTTCTTTTTTCCTTACATTTTTTTTTTCTTTCACACTTTTTTTCCTTTCCTTCCACACTTTTTAATGTGGATCTACCTTCAAAAGTATTTTTCCAAATTTGGAATTGTTGAACCAGAAATGTCTTTGTGTTCTCACTTTGTCCCCTTAGCTTTTTGCCTGAGATTCAAGGTCATTAAATATTCTTTGAAGGTATCTCATTAGAGAACTAGATATTTTAACTACTACTCTTTTGTTGGGAATTTGGGTTGTCGGTTTGATGCTTTTGAAAAATAACTCTGCGTTGAATTATTTCGGGTATGTCTTATTAATTTCTAGATGGAGAATGATCTGGTGGACTTTTTTTTGTCTTTTTTTTTTTTCCTTGCTGATTATTGTAACATACATTTATCTATCTATTTATTTATTAAGGTGGACATTTTTAAGATCCATTTCGCTGACATTTTTAAGACGTGGTACCTATTTTCAAATTGCCCTCCAAAAAAATTAAACCAATACACATATCAACATGTTACCTTGCATGCTAACTAACCAACACTGAGTATTATAAATTTCATTATGATTTCTTTGCAATTTTCATAACTGAAAAAACAACTTCCTTTATATTTATTACTTGATGTATATATTTTCTCTTGATGTATGTATTCAATGTTTTCTTACAGACTTGTTAGACTTTTTAATATATAAAAGGATATGAATTCTTTGTCTATCAAATACATTACAGTCTTTTTCCAATTTATTGTTTACCTTTTCCTTTATAATATTTTTACACCTAAAGTAATTTCCACTTTCAATATATTTCGGTCTACCAATATTTTACTTCATGTTTTCTTCTATTGCATAAGTGCTCTTTTCAAATTGTTTTTTTTCCTATTTACTTTTAGACCATTTGTAATTTAGTTTGTTCATCATTCCAATGGAAAACTCAATTAAGACTTAAAGCCTATCACTCTTACTGAGCAACTAAAAGCTCTAAGCTCTTTACTGGGATTAATTTGATCAATCCTACCACAATCCTCTTAAGTAAATGCTGTTGTTATTTTAAATATGAGGAAACTAAATTTGCTTAAGGTCATTGAGCAATTAAGTGGTGGAGCCTGAGTTAGAACTTGAGTCTGGGCTCTTGACCATTCCCTCTCACTTAATAAAATGGGGATTTAAGTTTTAGGGCTTTGAGAAAAGAACGCTTCCAGCTGAACAGCCACTGCTGGGCAGAGAGTTTCCGCTGTCACCACAAAACTAAGAGACACAAAGGTGGATTTTCCTTGCCAACGGTGTAATGCAAGCCGAGGCCTTTTTGTGAACATTCAGTGAGATGGAAACTAATCTGGACAGAAACAGGCATCCCTCTCGGGCATTTTTTAAAGCCCAACAAGCACAAACTGAATTCTTAGGAAAACAATGTTTAGCATAAGAAATCAGCCAAGGATGGGTAATAGAAATGGACATTTTTAGCCAAGTATTTCCTTTAGTGAATATGTTACCTAGGTAAATTTTTTTTTTAAAACAAAATCTGCCAAGGGGCTTTCCATGACAACAATCCAAGCTTCAGGTGAAGCTCGTTGGCATCATGCAAATGATCTCTGCAGCCCACTTTGAAGGCTGTCCGTCTTACAGGAGAGAGTGGCTGCCAAACATCCCCCAGGTATCAACTTTTGACCCATTCTGTTATGGGGTCTGCTTCCTGAAAAGTCTCCAACTGGGAACATTCCCTCATTTGCCCTCCATCACAGGCCTGCTGTGGACCAGGTTGCATGGGCAATGCAGGGCCCACCAGTCAGTCTGTCCTTGAGGTCTTGGATCGGTTGGAGGGATGTGTGTGTACTCAGGTGGTGGGAGCACCCTAGGCTGCCTTACACACCTGGGGGCATCCGCATAACCGGCGCTTCAAGCGTTGCACACCTGGAGCTGTCGCATACCTAGACTTTGTTACATACCCGCGACCTTGTCCTGGATCAGTCCTCTGGCTTTTCTCCCTCAGAGTCTGTCTGACCTACTCGGATTTTTTTTACACCTGGACTCCAAGGTCCAAATCACTTTTATATATGAAGCACCTCTGTTCTCAATCCAGGGAAAATGCAAACCCCATTTTTAGCAAGGCTTGAAGAAAATGCACCTGATGTCCTTAGCATATTCTTTCATTTCCACCCAAAATGTTTGTTGGACACTTGAGTAGGCTGAATAGTGTCCCCACCCCCAAAATGTCCATGTCCTAATCCCCAGAATCTGTGAATAGCTTATCCTACAGGGTAAAAGAGGCTTTGCAGGTATGATTAAGGGTCATGAAATGGGGATTATCCAAATTACGTAAGAGTGCTCAATGTGTAATCATGGGCCCTTATTGGAAAGAAGCAGGAGGGTTAGAGAGGAGGTTTGGTGACAGAAGTCAAGTGTTGGAACCACAGGCCAACAAATGTGGGAGGCTGAAAAGGGAAAAGAATGACTGGATTCTCTGCTAGGGCTTCCAGAAGGAACACCGCTCTGCGACCCCTTGATTTTAGCCTCGCTTAAGGCCACTTTCTCCAGAATTCTAGGATAAGTCTGTGTTGTTTTAAGCCACTAAGTTTGATTGTTACAGAAGGAAACCAATACAGACGCCAACGGAGACAGCGATAAGCCACTCCAGACACTCAGCACGAGTGGAGGCTAAGTAGCCTTAATGAGCAAATACCCTGAATGACAAGGTATGGTCCCCGGAGTGGCCAAACAGCTCCCTTGGGCGAGACTGCCTGGGATGGACTCTTGGCCCGGTTCACCGGGTACTTACATTTGGAGAGCTAATTCACCCTTCGGTGTCTTGGTTGTCTTATCCAGAAAAGGAGGGATCATAAAGAATACGGTCCTCGTGACCTGCTGGCTTCTGTGGACACAGACAAAACCAACTGACCACCCATTGGGATATGAGGTGGCAGTCACAAACTAAAGACTGCAGCTTGTCTGGGTGCGACGCCAACCCCCAGAGTTGCACTGAGTCTTACTGTTTTTAAGCCAGAACTTTTTCAGACTTCCGTACGCATTTGATGTAACAAAATGCTATTGATCTAAATATTTGTAAATAAAGTACTGCATCTAGATTAAAAACAAAAAAAGATTAGTCTTTAGAACAGTATCTCCCACATAGTGAGCACACAATCAGTGCCTGCCGTTACTGAGGGCGCTGCTTTAATCACGGAACTTCAAACCAGAGTTCCCTACTGCTTCAGTCCCGAATGGCCCAAAGGCCTGAGCCAGCCAGTATTGTTCATGACTGTGCTGTCTCCACCCACCTCCAGGTTCAGGGGTTTCATATGGATAGCCTGAAATTGGCCATCATGAGAGTATTGACATCACAGAAACCAGCAAACACCACAGATCAGGGCATGATTCCTACTCCCCTCCCCCAAAGCTGGTTCACCAACACACCTGGGCCCAGAAAATCTTTTTCAGACTCTTATGCCTCTCTGTGGCATTATGGTCATAGGAAAACAGCAGCCTGTGTCTATAAAATAGTAACCGCTCTCTCATCACGCACAAAGATGTTTTTGTTGTCAGGGAAGACAGCATGACAACCAGCACCCTCATCTGAGCTTTCCCACGTCCTAAATGTCCGAGCTCATGCAACAGTGGAAGACAAGTCCATGGGCCATCTCCCCGCGCCCCAAGCACCCTAACCGCACCCCAGCCCCATCCCCCGCCCCGCTCCCCAAGCATCCTAACCACACCCCAGCCCCTCCTCCCTGCCAGTCCCGCCTTCTTGGGCACATTTGCCTCAAATCTAGAGGGCCATTTACCTCTGGGATTCCTTGGTCATGACCTCATTGGAGAAAAGCAACGTACACAAAAGGGAAAGAGACGAAACGACCACCAGAGCAGCATGACCTTAAAAATCTCGATATTAAGGATTCGGTGGAAGAACCTGTCGGCTCTTAGATGATTCTCCAAAGATCTCTCACCTTCCTACACATCTTGCGAGCTAGGTGCCGACTGCCTTAGTGCAGTCCTTTCAAGGATGCTGGTGTCGTGACCTGTCTTGAATGAAATGGCTCCGTCTGGAGCAACCTCAGGCAGGCTTACCACCCATCATAAAAAACAAAAGACCGTGGTTCCCTGGGCTTGAGCTCCTTGTCATACAGCCCATTGCATGCGCGGCTATCACATGGCCTCGCCCATGGGTCCCGCTGGAGCTAGGGCGCAGGGAACCAGTGCAAACGCCAATGAAGTGAAATCCGACTGCTGTTGCTGTGAGTATTACACTGTCCTTTGTCTGTGACCTAGGAGTCTCCTAACTTCTGCTGGGATCCGTGAAACCACGGCACGCTAACTTATTAGCTGGTCAGCACAGTCCTGGGCTGCTTGATGACGAGGGTCTGTTCTGAGAAGTGCCATTAGGCGGTGTCGTCACTGTATGAACATCACGGAGCGCACTCAGACCGACCCAGATGGTACTGCTGGCTCCGCGCTGAGGCTCTGTGGCAGAGCCCACTGCTCCTGGGCTACAAACCTGTGTAGCACGTTGTGGTACAAAACGACACGAGGTTAAATGCAATCGAGAGACACAGTGAACACGAGATGCGGGAGGCTGCTGCCAGGGTAGCACGACATCCTGTTTGATGCAAACTTGTTCACACCAGCATCACCACAAACACGTAACGATGCATCGTGACCTTATGATGACTGTGTCGCTCGCGATACGAATTTTTCAGCTCCATGACAATTTTATGGGACCGCCCTCATACACGTGGTCTGTCATTGACCAAAACGTGGTTATAAGGCACATACCTACAGGGTAAAATCTCAGACCTTTCACAGTTTGGACACCCAAGTGTTCCTTTAAGAACTGAGGGCTCTAAGAGAAGACCAAACCCACTTGGCAAAAAGCCGTCTTCTTACCCAAAAGAACACTCCGCAAATATCACGGTGTTGGAGAAATTGATGCAGTTTTATTGTCATGAGAGTTTGAATCATTTTCTAACAGTAAAATTTCAAATAATTTTATAGTAACGATATTTCGCATGATTTTAGAGTAACAATAAATTTTTGAAGAATTTTATAGCAGAAGAGACACAGAGGAAAATAACTTCCACCTCCCCACACAGCTGACATTTTCATACACGCCACGGGAATTTCCCACCTCTGTCCAGCTCTGGCTCAGAATGATAGCGAGCTAATATATGTCACTCGTGTTTTACTTTTGTTCTTATTACTTCAAAAAAGTTACTTGAAATAGTAATGGGAAATCAGGGCTGTTTCTGGCACGAAGGAGAGTACAAAGAATTTGGTTTGCTGGTAGACGGGTTTTTTATTAACAAGCGCATCACGCATCACCGACGTGAAGTCGTCTGGCACACGTTCTTTGCGAGAGCACCAGCAGCCGTCACAGCTCACACGTGCGCGCACACACGGGAAGGGGCACACAGAGACAGCCGGCAAAGGACGGTGAATGCCAAATCTCTCAGGTCCCAACGGCTCTGTCTTCCCTTAGTAAGTGCGACTCGAGCCCATGGAGGCGAGGTGAGCAGCGCTTGACGGTGATCAGAACTCTGCGACAGGTCCATCGGCCACCCGGGACTCAATGGCATGACCTCAGGACTCAGCTGAAAGAGTTTCGTTCCAGCACTGACCATGGAGCAATGAAAGTCTTGCATGGGCGACAGGCCACGACACGGGCAGGATGCCATTCCGTGGTGAGAGATGAACACCTCACTCTTTAGTCAGTGACAGATGCGGGAATGACCTCAGAGAGACAAAGAGAATCCTGGTAGGCAGGGCCACACTGGGTTATTGGCTCCCCTCAGACCACCCAGGCAGTTTCTGACCTGAGGCGGGGTCAGGGCGGGAGGCAGGGTGAGTCATGAAAAAACGAAAGGGGCAAAATGAGCCAAGGGAGAAAGAAGGCCGGCGGCTGGCTTTGGGTCTGGAACCAGGCCATCATTCTCGTTTATCTGAAGTCCAAGAGGTGTCTAGCGGACTCAGGAAGGGCTGTTGGCTCCGACGTTCACAACAAACTTATTCACCCTGGCCTCCCAGGCGCTTGTGCTTTCTTTCTCGGTGCCTATGACTACAAGCCCATTATAGTTCTATTTGGCTCATAACTTACAGAATGTTTAAATACCAGGTAGGTGAATGTCTCTCCATGGCAAGGGCCTGAGCAGGAGGGAAACAAAAACACAGCAAGAGTCCTGCCCGGCGCCCTCTCCGGGCATGCTGATAACACGAGGAACTGCCGCCCAGATTTTTAGGACGTCTGGAAATTCTCTTCTTCTTCGACAACATAAAATGCCACATTGACAGTGAGACCTGAATCACCTCAATCAAGGCCATTTTAAAATTCTTATTTAAAAACATGAATCACAGATTTAACTATTAGTTACCCGATATGCAAACCACTCATTGCTGCTTCTGACAGTGGCTCCCGGGCAACTTTCTTCACTCTGCTGGCTTTGACAGTGGAGCGAAGGTGAGTTAGCAAATGTCAACATGTGCCCGGGCCGGCAAAGACAGGGTGTGACACATCAGCTGGCTTCATCTGCCCAGCCACCTTGCCGAAGCTGAACTGGAAGGACTTGATGGGAAGAGAGTAATGTGACCCCAGGGATCACGTCCCCAGCCCTGCGCAACCACAGGTTTTCAGAAGGCTCAGATCGTTGAAAGCATGTGGCCTGGGCCAAAGTGACATCTGGCCTGAGGATCCCAGCAGAATGACATGAATGAAAATGGGAAACAATCCACAGTGCCAATCCTGGGCCTCGTACAGGCAGCTGCTCCCGAATGCGTCAAAACTGGGCCTAGAAGTGGAACCGGGCCCCCGAAGTCTGCGAGTCCCAGGTGCCTTCGGGCTCCGCCGACCGCCCTCCACGGCCCAGCACCCCCGGCCTCCTGCTCTAGGTGTGAGGTAAGGAAATGGGGAGCAGAACTGAAATACCAAGGGGCACTGACGTCCTGTGACGTGCGGGGCAAACCCTGCCTCTTCGGTGCAGAGGTGGCCTTGAAATCTTGCCAGTGCGTGGCCCTCCTCCACCCTTGCAACCTCAGGGAGCCAGCGTGATGCATTGTGTAAGGCTGTGGCACCCAATTCCAATCGACTCTATTCCCAGCAACCCAATTTGGTAAGGGTGGCAGTGCCCTGACCTGCTGGAGTAGGGCAGGGCCCGAATGAAGCCAGAGGTCCCTAACGCACCAAGAAGGTGTCCGAGTCCACTGCGAGGGCTGAATTCCTTGTTTCTCTGAGATTTGGTGAAGCTCTTATCTGTGAGGTATTTTTTGTGTGTGGAAGACGAAAAGTGGAGGGAAACAATTAAAAAAGAAAAAAAAAAACAGACAAAAGCAGTGTACCTTATACCGGTTTCTTCAGATGTCTTGCCTATGCCAAGAATTGGGCAAGAGAGAAACCTGTGAAACGAATATAATAACTTATCCTCAGGCACGCCCTCCATGCTGGCTTAGGGGTCTCACACACACCCAAACACCTCTCGTTTATGAGGGGCTGGCTCTCAGGACGCAGGCAGGCCTTCCAAAAGCCCATTATTAGAGAAGCTAAACGGGCACAAGGAGATGACCGTGCGTGGGATCCTGAGACCTGCCTTCACCGGAGCGACTCCCAGGTCACAGACTCTCAAGGGCTATGGAGGGAAAAGGGGCAAACAGGGGTCAAGGGGGCCTGGCGCCTGCACCAAGCTCCTGCCCCAAAGCACACCCTGCTAGAACAGGACGAATCCCCGTCAGGCCCCCAGCTGCCTGCAAGGGAGTGGGGATTTGTGTGTGTGTGTGTGGGGTGGGGGGACACAGAATGCTGTTGGTGGGACACCTTGTCTCACTTATTCCAACACTTGGCTCTGCTTTACCAAGAAAACTCTCCCTAAGATACAAAGCACAAGTTAAGAGCTTTTCTCCTGCCATAAGGCAATTAAAATGTGCAGCCATTCTAAGAACTGAAGCTCTGGAGAGGAAGAAAGCTTTAAATCATGGTGTGTGTGTGCACGTGTGTGCACATGTGTGTGCACGTGTGTGCACGTGTGTGTGTGTGTGGATGTCGAGTGCAGGTAATTTCCTGGAGGGAAAGGGCCAAACACATCGTCAGCTGAAATCGCTCTTCAGAGGCCATTGTGAAATGCGTTCAGTGCAAACCTTTCCCTCTGAAGTGGGCTGTCCCCAGAGGGGACAGGCCAGGTCACTGAGTGGCGCTGATGTGATCTGTTACATGCCACCCGCTTGCGGGAGCGTCTTCCTGAGTAACGTGATGAGGGCACGGCGGTGGAGAAAGGCACTCGGAAAATGCACAAACCTGCAGGGCACTCGGAAAATGCGCCAGCAGGGTTCACCTCGGCGGTGAAAGGAAAGGCGCCCCCACACCGGCGCAGGCACTCCCCCACCCCAGGGCCCACTGGGACTGCGGGCGGATTTCTCACTGTGCCCCCCCTGGCCTCTCGTGCCCCCCGCGAGTCGGTCAGAGGCTCCGGCTAGAAGTGCTGGTGAAGCGCCGGGGCTGAGGGGCCTCTGTCCAGCCTCTGGACGTGGCAGGAGTGGCAGAACAGGTGGTCCTCCAGCGGGTAGCAGCGGCGGCCGTCCTCGTCATTCAGCTCCAGACCACAGTCCTGGGTGCGGCAAGAATGTCCGGTGGTCACGAAACCAAGCAGAAGGGCAGTAAGACCGACGCAGGATGCTGGTGCAGAGCGCCCCGCGCTCCCCGGGGGAGGTCTGGACCGCACGGTCCAACCCCCGGGCCGCTGGCCACATGTCACCACCGAGCACTCGAAACGGGGCTGCCCAGAAACGAGCCCGGGTGTCAGCGGAAACACACACCAGATCCAAGACTTAGGACATAACAAAAGATATGAAATATCTCAGGGAAATGTTTTACAGTCACCTCAGGCTGAAACAATACATTTTGGATCGATTAGGTGGGATACAACATGGTCACGAAAATCAATCCTGCCTATTTCTCTGACTTTTTCAACGCGGCTACTAGAAAGCACACTGCTCTCGCGACTGGACTCCGCGGCTCTCGCGTTCCGACTGGACAGCACTGGTCTGGGACACGCGGCGGGGACTGTCCACTCAGGGTCCTCTCCGTTCTCGCCAGCACCTGGGGCACCACCGACAACGATGCCCAGCTATGTCTTCAGTGCTGGTGGTGGGGTCAAGCCACCTGCCACCCACACCCCCGCACCACAGCGCAAAACACATCCCGTCTCCTGTCATGGGTGAGTCTACTTTCTGGGTGGACGTCCACGGCACTGACCTTATTCGCACCGTAAACAAGGGCTGCTGAGCGGCGCCCCCTGGCGGGCCTAACCGTCACGGGGCACGGGTGGCTCCTTCAGCCTGAGGCGTGAGGTGTGTGTGACAGGAGGACAGAGAAGAAGTGGACGGCCACCACCCACCTTCGCAGCAGCCAGAGCCATCCCTGCTTCCCAGTGGGGGTGTCTTTATGACTTCCAGGGCTCAGCAAAGGGAGGGGCTCATAGAACAGCCTACGAGCTGGAGGGGAGGGAGTCCATCCCCCAAATCACACATCTGCCAGATGATGTGGCCCCTAACGGGACCTAAAATCCACACTCCCCGTGACCGTCTTGCTCTGCAGCCCCGGGAAGGGAAGTTGTGACGGCTTTGGGACTCGGCAGGTATGATGGCGGAGAAAATGGTCTGGACCTTCACGGCCTAAATGCCTGCATCCTCTCCAACCTCAGCCCACCCCACGAATCAGGCCCCGCCCTGTTTCCTCCAGCAGCCCAAAGGGCGGCCCCCTGTCTGAACCTCGTGGGCCCTCACTGCCCTGGTCCCCGGACGCTTTCCTCTTGGACCGTCAATCAGGCTTTGGGGCCTGGGCAGGGAGGGACCCACCTCGCAGTGGTAGCACTCCACGTGGTAGTCTCTGTCCATGGACACGACGCGGACGGTCTCATCCGAGCCCTGGACCAAGGGAAAGCAAGAACGAGAGGTGGGTGAGGGGCTCCGCGTGTCGCAGGGGGAGCGGGGACGATTCTGAGGACCACGTGGGCGGCCTCAGGAGAAGAGCAGAAACCAGGAGAGGATACCAACGCGGGGAGGAAAAGCAGCAGGAGGGACAGCAGCCCCACCCTCTCGAAAGCTGGCACGACCCTGAGAAACCCCCCGGGTGGCTCTGCTCGGCCGCGCAGCTTCTCATCTGGGAGTGCGCGTCAAGTCGGAGTCCGACTTGATCACAGGGCAGGAGGCAGGCACTGGGCGGGGAAGGCAGCTAGTGAGAGAGGGGCTTCTCGGCGAGCACGCCGTTTACCTCCGAGTCGAGATTCTAGAAGGACTTTCTCTAAAGGTAAAAGGACAGGACGCACATCTTGCAAATGACCCCAGGGAGAACGCCAAGCCAAGGAAGACCCCAGGAGCAGGTCTGGAGAAGCCTCTTACCTCAGGTGGAAGGATGGGAAGCCCACAGGCTGCACACTTGGGGGCCAACACCCTGGGAGGAGAAGCAAAGCAGCAGTAAAATGCACATTGGGGTGTTCCTGGGCGACTCACCCCCGGGACCCGCACGGGGCCCCACTTCCTGGCTTTGCTCTTAAAGCGAACCCCCAGCCCTTGAGCAGACAGAGCCGACTCACTTTTGGGGACTTGCTTATGTAGCTCTGGGACTGTTCCCAAGTGGTAACGGGCACATTCAGGTCCCTCTCACTAGGGAAAGAGACTGTTTACTATCCACATGGTGCCTGGTTCAGGCCCAGGCACCCAAGGGTGGCGACGGCCACCTGAATCGGGGCCTTGTGAAGTCGGGTAAAGCTGGAGGCATGGGACTTGCGGATTTGATGTTTTTTTCTTCCGTAAACATGATTCGTTAATCAGCTCCAGTCTGCTCCAGCATCAGCTGAGCTCCTGAGGCCCCTCCTACCCCCTCGCACCGTTAAGCCTTTGCTGAACTGTGGGGAACGGCACAAGCTGCCTACGGATGGGCCTCGGCTGGCTGCCACCTGTCGCTCTGCTGAGTTCCGATCCGTGTGGCTCATGCATGCGGCTCCCCGCCCTCCTTACTTGTGGTAATCTCGGACACAGTAAATCCTGTTCTCCGAGTCCACGGTGAAGGGCACCCCGTCCAAGCACTCGTTGCAGATGACGCAGCGGAAACATCCGGGGTGGTAGGACTTCCCCAGGGCCTGCAGGATCTGGGGGCAAAAAGAATGAGGCCAGGACTCAGTGGGATGCTGGGGAGGGAGGGGACAATGGGAGGCGGAGGGACCGTGTGAGCAGTCACACCACACGGGGCACGCTCGTTCCAGAGTTTCCCTTGGACTAAGGTCAGGAGAGATGACACAGGGCAGGAAAGGCTAATCCAGTTACACGTACGAACAGGAGGAGACCAAACAGGATCCTTCTCCTGCACTCAGAAACCTTCGGGAAGGAATTTAAAGGGCTCTCTATCAAAAAAAACGTTTACGGTTCTTTGCAGGAAATGACGCAAAGCAGGGCCACAAAAGGATCCATCCCAGACCTGGGAAGTCGCGAACACGCGGAAAGATGAAAGACGATTCCCCAGGAAAATGCGGAGCGCTGGAAAACACCTCTTAACTCCGGCCTCCTGGGGCCCCTTCTAAGCAGCTTTGACTCTGCCACATGATAATCCAGAAGCCGTGACTCAGCCCCCGATTATCTCAAATCCAAGTACAAGTGAAGCCTCTTTGTTGTTGTTGTTTTTGAACACACGGAAGAGAAAGCCCCATAAACCTTTGTTCCTCTCTCAGCGTCGTCTGATCTGCATGTGATGCCTAGAGCTGAAAGAGGCCATCCTGAAACCAGGACAGAGCCAGGACGGAGGAGACGGGGGAGGAGAGATGGAAAGAGACTCCTCGGTGACATCAGTGAGTCACCAAATTCAGCCGGCACAGAACTGCCCGCCCCCCACCCCCAAACCGAACCTCTTGCTGCGTAAGGTAAAACGTGTTCCCTCTTAAGTCAGTGGTTCTTAAAGTACGAGCCCTCGATCTGCAGCATCGACATCACCTGGAAACTTGTGAGAAATGCACGTTCTCGGGCCCCGCCCCAGAGCTCCCAAATCGCGGACTCTGACTCTGGGGTACGGCCCCGCAGCTGGTGTTTTAATCCAGTGATTCTGATGCATGTGAAAGTTTGAGTTAACCTGAGTCTCGGTTTTTTCTACAATGTGCAGTCGAAAAAATCTTCAGTGACTCAGTAGGAGATTCATCTCTGCAATTACCTGGGCCGTGAAACTGGGCACAAACGACTGAGCTCTGGAACCAGCACCAGCAAGCCGGCACCGACACACGCATCGGACAGAACAGTCGTCGGCATTCGGGGGTGGGGGCCACACAGAGCGCCCCCGGGGAGGCAGGAGGAAGGGAGCCTGAAACGGCGGGAAGCCTTGTCAGTGCCCTGGGAGACCTGTGGCAAAGACGGGCCCGTGCCCGCTCCTTCCTGCCTCCAGGGGCCACTGCCACGCCTCGCACACTCCCGCCCGGTGCCCACCTCACGGGACGGCCGCGGGGGTGCGGGGAGGACTCCCCGCTTCCCCAGCCTTCGTCTGAAAGCTCAGCTTCCCGGCTTCCTCATTCCCTCGAGGGTTTCGCTGACTTTCAAGGCCCCTCTCCAGCTACCGAAATAAAAACAACCACGCTGGGCTGCCAAAGTCCACTTGGCCATTCAGACCCCGGGACGCATTTCACCCTCGGGCTAGAGCTGTCTTGGCGGAAAGAAACCCATTAATTTGACCCACACTGTACCAGGAGCACGGCAGGATAAAGATGCCATTTGTTTTGCACTCTGACTAGCTGGAATTATTATTATTTTTTTAATGTGGGAAAATGCCCAGTTCCAAGTTGCAAGCCCAGAGTATTTAATTCGTCTAGAACAAAGGGGGGCACAGATAGACAATCAAACAAAGAGTTGAACAGCTGGGGTTCTGCCAGAGAACCGAGAATGGTATCTGAAGGAATCTTCCTCTGCACCATTATAATTTTCGGCAGCAGGTAAGGGTTCTGTTTTTAAAAAAAGTGTCACTACCAGACAGACATTCACTAAGAGTTTGCACGTCCTAGAGAAGGCCTGCCAGAATCCAGGTTCAAGGCCACATCATCCAATGTGCTAGAGATTGTCTCCCGAACTCAATTCCTTCCCTTCCCGTACGCACAGGCTGCTCCTCTCTGGTAGAAGGGAGACCGTCTTCCCTCCCCTTGAGTCAGGACTGGCCTTGTGATGTTCTTTGATCAACAGAATGAGGGAGAAATGACATTCTGGAACTTCTGAGTTAAGGATATAAGAAGGCTGGCAGCTTCTGCTTCCTCTCTCTTGCTGTAAGGAAGTCCGAGCAAGATACTAGATGAGATTAGCAGCCCCAGGGAGAGAGGCCTGGAACGTGAGATGTCATCTTGGACGTTCAACTCTCCCAACCAGCTGAATGAACACAGCTGAGAAAGAGACCCAGCCAATGCCACATGGAGCAGAAGAATCGCCCTGCTGAGCCCTGACTTAACTCGTGATCCATGGAATCATGATAAATAATAAGTCACTGTTGTTTTAAACCACTAAGTTTTGGGGTGGTGTGTCATAAAGCAATAAATGAGATACCTAGAGAAGGCTTAGGGTACCCAGAAGACTAGGGTATAATCACGTTTATAACTTTGGACGCTGTTGACCTCATACGTGGTGGGTATGTCAGAGGGACTCCAAAATCAAGGAAAAATTCTGCTAAAGAGCAGTGGCACCCTGAGGAGGCTGGCAGGCTCTTGGGGAAGGCGGGGGTGAGGGGGTGTGGCTCCTGCCTGCTCCCGCCTCCCCAGAGGGGCTGGGTAGAGGGCCATGTTCCCACGGGTGCAGCTCACAGGGCTAAGCTCTGCTGTGGTGTGACAAAGTCTGACTGACAGCAGGTTCTCTTCATAAACGGGACAGCTCTGGGTCACTGTTTTATATGTGCCAACATAGAACCAGCAGAAATGAGTGTTTACGTCCCTTAAAGACATGCCTAAGAGCGTTCACAGCAGCTTTATTCATAAATAGCCCCAAACTGGAAACCACCCAAAACCCCATCAGTGGGGAATAGATAAACTGCTATATCCGTACAATGGAATTCTACTTAGCAATGAAAATAAACTACCAACACAGGCAACAACATGAATGAATCTCGAAAACATTTTTCTCACTGAGAAAAGGCAGATCCAAAGGAGTCTACACTCTATGATTTTTATATGAAGTTCCAGGACCAACAAAATAAATCTGGGGCAAGAGAAGTCAGAAAAGTGGGTACCTTTGTGAGAAGGGGGTCTTGACTAGCAGGAGGCCAAGAGGGAACTCTCTAGGGTGTGGGATGATCCGCATCTTGATCTGGGTAGTACTTACATGGGTATATGCAAAAGTAAATATTCATTCAGCAGTACACTTAAGATATGTACCCTTTAAAAACAGCAATAATTAGTAATTCTCTTCCCCAGAATGAATGAATAGGTCAGCTTAAAAAGAGATTTCAGTTCACTCGGTTAAACGAATATTCTATAACCATTTTTCTCTATCCGGTACATTAAAGAAATTCTACATGGTTGATCTCCAAAGGTGGACAGGACAATTGGATCCTTGAGACAGAATCAGAACGCTGTATTCTTTTAAGCCCACAACCTCACCCTATAAAACGACGAGGAAGGAAAAACTGTCCCTACCGAAGAGATAAAGATTCTGAGGCCCAAGACAGGTCAGAGAGCCAGTGGCTGAGCAAGAAACAGAACGTATAAAACTCTTCCTTGTTCCACTGTTCCTGAACTAATGATAGTTCCCAAAAACTCATTTTAGGAACGGATCGAGCAGAGCTAAACACAGTGGATAACGCCACATTTATCTGACTTTCTGCACTGACTCCGAGGTAGCTGAGAATTCTACAGTGACAACAGGCTCCGTTTGGCATTTCCCCTGGGAGGCTGCCAGGCTCATGGGTGATCAGAGGGAGGCCCGTGTGATCTGAACAGCCCGGAGGTCAGAGCTTCATCAGAAGCACACATCACGTGCACTGCATGGATGAGGGTGCTGGTACCAATCATCGCCAACAATGTGGGTTCTACTGGAGCAAACAGGCTGCATTGCATGGGGTCCACTTTTAGCAAAACCAGCTGTAACCACAAGTCAAGATAACTGTTCTCAACCGTTCATTTTTTTTTTCTCTGAAAGCGTCCCCTCCCACCACGTCATGATCTCGTTGGTCTGACCCTACTCACCATGTCCATGATCAGGTGGCCACAGAGGAAACACCTGTCAGCAGACTGCTGGAAGCCGGAGTACTGCAGGGGAAGCAGAGGAGAGAGGTGAGTGCGGGCAGGGCAGAGGGCCCAGCCACGTCCCTGACAGGCACGGGGACTACGAGGAGTTTCTTAGAAAGATCTGCCACTCTATTCGGGAACCCGGCATTTCCGCGAGGACGACACAGCTGTGTGATGAATCACGGAATACCGTCTGCCGCAAAAGCCACCACAAATACTAATACCGGCTGCCCTAACGGTAGCTGTGTCCGGCACCCACGACATGCCAGGCTCTCCGTAAGAGGCTGCACACAGAGAGGCTTTCATCTCCAACCCGGGGGTTCTCGAAGGGGCGTTCCCTGGCATCACCCAGAACTTTAAGAAATGCACATTCTTGGGCTCCGCCCCAGACCTACTGAATTGAAAAATGAGGGGGGGGGGGGCCGGGGAAGTTGTGTTTTCACAAGCCCTTCAGAAGAGTCTAATACATGTTCAAGTCTGAGACCACCACTCCAATTACTCCTTAAAACTCTGCAATGTCTATAAGACACTGTTTCGCAAATGGAAGCTCAGAGAGGTTAAGTGACCTTCTGAAAGCCACACAGCCTATAAAGAGTAAGAACAAGACTCGAATTCAAGTCTGTTTCTGGTTGTAAAGCCAATACTTTTTCTGGTTAGCTTCAAAAAAATTTGATAAATATTACCTATCTTACCTTACCAACACACCCACACGCGCACACACACACACACACACACACACACACACAGCTGGAGTCTTGAAAGAAACGAGGAACCCCCTTCAGAAAACAAACTAGACACTGCGCACCGGAAGGTACTCTGAGTTTCGATATGGCACACACAACTTAATGGGGGGAAATGTAACAGAAAAGACAGTGCGGAAAAGGGAAAGTTGGGAACTTTCCGTGACTCTTCACTAAGTAGCGGTTCCGGCTGCCAGGCACCTGCTCCATTCTGGGGGTAAGGGCAATTCTGTATTTTCACCTGGACCCCAGCCCCACGCCCACCTCACAGTCCCCACGACTGCCCTCGGGCTGACCCGCTCAGATCTAGCCTATCAGAGCCTCGCATTCCTCCAGCACCAATGATTTTGCCCCGGGATGGCGTGAGACCCAACGAGAGCCTCACAGAGGCTTCTCAAAGCAGGACTGACGCTCTGGAGGGCCGCCACCACGAGACCATCTTACAGTGCCCGAGACAGATGCTAACGGTGCGAGGCAGGGCCAAAAACGGAGGAGAGAATGACGGACTCCTAAGGGCGTTGCTGGAGTGAATTTCCTTTTTGCTTAAGCCGGTCTGGGTTTGCTAGTCTGTGCCTGGCAAATGCGAGTCGTGATGACCGGTCCACACATCCACAAAGAAGCTGGTCCCAGGCCAGCTCTGGGTCTCACATTCCTCACCCCTGAAACGCAGGCTCAGTTCAACTACCACTCTCCGTGCTCGGCATAGTGTTCAGACCCGATGATGTAAAGGTGGAGAAGCACAGTTTTCCCTCCCCAGGAGCCTACAATCCCGTCGGGGAGAAAGACTCCTCACCCAACAAGATGCTGTGCGCCAAGTGCTCTGCCAAGGCAGGCCCCGGAGGCGGGGGCTGCACGGAGGAGGCGCATCCCACTGTGGGGGATGCGGGGGGGGGGGCAAGGAAGGCTGTGCACAGGGTGAAGACCGTCCAAGCAGGAGGACGGCACAAGCTAGGGCGCGAAGGTGTGGCGTGCAGGCACGCAGAGAGTGAAGCAGCAGGGTGAGCAAGACCAGGTGGGGAGGGAGGCAGAGAGCTTTTCTGCTCATGCTCTGAACCCTGGCGATGTGCCCCTCCCCCCATCCCCGTGGGCACGCACATGTGGAGAAGACCCTAAGGCCAGGCTGGCAGAGCCACGCTGACCTTGTGAGCTAAGCAGGCCCAGGGAGGGCGTGGTGGCCCAAGGCTCAGGGCTTGGCCGCATCTGGGAGAGACTAGAAATCGGGGGTCGAGGATGAACCTAGGACATGGTTCTCAGAGACTGGACCCAAGGCAAGGTGATGTTTCTGCTTCAGACGAGTGGGGTTAAGGGGCTAGGGGACAGTCCAGAGACTGTCTAGTGGTCACTGAGATGTCAACAGCTGGCCTCAGAGGTGCTGACAGGGCTGGAGCCTAGATTTGGGGGTCAATGGCCCACAGATGGACTGTCGAGGCATTGAGAGGCTGGGTCCCCACAGAGAGCAGGTGGGGTGAGAGGTAAAGAAGGCAGGCCTGGGTCCCAGGTTTCAGGGATGGGTGGAGCAGGCAGAAATGGGCAAAGCAACAAGAGGACAGGCCGACTGACCCTGAAGTCCCTTCAAAGCCTGAAGCCCTGCGGTCTGTCGTTTGCCTCGGAGTGGGGCATCTGCGGAAGGAAGGCCGGGACCCCCTCCTGGGGCAGCACAGCGGGGAGCCACCCTCTGGTCCTGGCCGGGGCCCCTCCATGTCTCTATACCTGGTTCTGCTCAGGACTGCGGGGAGGGGCGCCTCAGTAACAAACTCACCAGGAAGTCTTCCTCACAAAACACTTTGCCGTTGACAAAATAAAAGGCTTTTCCTCTCAGCTTCCGGCCTAGGAAGAAACACACAAAGGCAGGGTCAAAAGAAAACGTTACTATGCAGCAAACACAGAGAAAAGAAGGCAAAATCTCTTTGAGCAGAAATAAAGGGCAAACAATGCCAACTGTCAATAAGTTTCCGGTTACTACAAGCAGCTGGTGGCCGTGGCTGAGGCCAGGAGACAGGGCCCCCTGGGGTGCTGCCTGGAGGGGAGGACCATGGGCTGACTTGGGAATCGCCCTACACCCACTGCTCAAACCTCCCCGGTGCTGAAAAAGAAGCCGGCAAGGCATCCAGTGATAGGACAGCAGGGGCGCATCATGTGGGGGACCAGGCAACAGTCCCTTTTGAAGCTGCCGTTTCCCACAGGCATTTGGGACCATCACCTGTAACTTGTTCTCCAAGGGACGCTGGTGACGACCTATCAGGCCTGTCCTGTAAGTCTTACTTTCTTACTTTTCAGGTATTTTTTCATCTGAACTATAGAAAATATGGATTGCGGGAAGGAAAAGGATTTTTCTTGTTTTCTCTTTTTCTAAGTGGGGGCGAGCGAGAGTGGGGAAAATCTGAAGCGCCCCAACTTCTTAGAATAACTTTAGTGTCCATAAGGCTAGGACGCTGACGAGAACAACTTACGCTATCAGTTCCTTTGAACACATGGGCCACGTGTGCAGGGTGAGCGGAAGCGTTTTTCTGGCTGACTCTGGGTCCCTTATAGACCATTTCCTGTGCCAGGCACAAAACATACCTGACAGACTCCAAGGGAGTTACTAAAACTGAAGGAATTCGAAACACGAGTGGAATCAAGCCTCTGGAGCCAGGGTCCACAGCATGAAACCAAAACCTCCAATGTCACAAACACAAACAGTGCTCCAGACACAGAGAAATCCCCTTAGCGAACCCTGAGTGTCCCCAGAGCAGGCGGAGCACAAGGGGACGGAGGAGACACTGCCAATGTGGCCTTGGAGCTGGGACAGGACTCAAAGTATCCACGTAGAGGGGAAGCCACAGAACAGGAGGTGAATTTAACTACAAAAGATGGATTGAAGAGCTTGGTGTGAGAAACAAAAGCCGTTCTAAGAAAATCTAGGCAGCTGTGTCCTTGACTTTGGCGCGGAACAGGATTTCTTGGGTAAGCCATAAAAAGCACAAATGGTCGTACGAAGGTAGAGACTGATAAACAGGACATCAAAAGTCGAAACTTCTGTTCGGCATAAAACAACAAGCGCAAAGTCTGAAAGACAAAACTGTGGAAAAGCCAAACTGCTCCTCTTGGCAGGGAGGTGGAAAGAGAGGGCGGGGGCCAGGGACTTGAGGCTGCGTGGGGAGAAGCAGGAGAGGGAGGAGGCAGGAGGGTGCACCGCCGGCCGGGTGCGCGTGGCTGCAGACGAGGCTGGCCACGTGCCTTTCTGCCCCTGCACCCCACTCCTCAGGAAGGCCCCGCCAGACCCATGCTGTCTCAGTGTCCCCCAATCCTCTGAGTGGTTCCCACAGAACTTTTTAATTCTCTGAATACCTGCCACATCGCTTAAATCTATAATGTAATTTCAAATCAGCTACATACTGGGAGAGACTTGGCAGTGGTCTGAGGACAATAAATCTGAGTTGAAGAAATAAAACACCAACCCATCTGACAAAGTACTAGTATCTAAAACATATTTTAAAAATCAACAATTAATAAGACAAAGACAATCCAGTGGTAAAAAAAAAAAAAAGAAAAGAAAAGAAAAGAAAAGAAATGGGCAAAGAATAGGAAGGACAAACCTGTTCAACTCTAGGCAACCACCATTTAAAAAGACGTTCAATGCCACCAGCAATCAGGATGTGCACAACGAGAGGCTATCTCATTTCCAGATGGGCAAAGACCATTGAGCCTGACAACGTCTTGGTGATGGGGGGGACAAGAGGGGAGTGTCGACAGGCAACCGCTTAGGGAAGAATGTGACAAGAGGCCAGAGAGCTGGGAACCCACATTACCTACGCACAGGCCGAGGGACGCCCCTCAAGAAGGCCTCCCGGTGTGCAGAAGGAGGTGCGTGTACGGATGCTCACTGCAGCCCTGAGAGAAAAACCTGGACACCCAGAACGCCGTCAGTGTTCACCGGTATAGAGAAATTGACGCAAATACTGAGGAAGAATTTGGAGTTATATTCACGGGTGAGATACTACACAGCAGTCAAAATGAACTGGATTTGTACATGTCATGATGGATTGAACTGAACAGGAAGATGGCTTAGTGATGATTAGTATCATAAGTACTATACATGTAAGTGAAAGCACGCACACATGCGCACACACAAACCAGTACTGTGTGTTGTTTATTGATACTTGTATATGTCCTAACAGTAGAAAAACTGGGCCTGAAGGATCCATACACTCAATTCATGACAGCAGCTGCCCGAGGAAGGGGAAAATGGGATGGAAAGGGGAACAATCTATCCATAATAGCTACTTCCTTTATAAAAAATAAGTCGATAAGCCGAAACGACAGCACACAAACGTTTGTGCATTCTGAGTGGTAGGAAAATAAAGGTTATTTGCTATAGTACTTTCCCATAGTTTTTAAACTGTGAACACACTCACACACACAATACTTCTTCTGGTGAAATACTATGAACCAAAAGCAAATGACAAGTAAGAGAACACAGCTGTACTATATGGCAAAAAAGAACCCATGTATGCAAATAACTCAATTAACAGTCCAATATAAAAATAAAATTAGGGAAAGACAAATGACAAGAAGTGTAAATGACCGACCAATAAATGTAAAAGAAAAATCTTCACCTGTCTCACGATTTAAAAAAATTGCAAATTAAAATAATATCCCACATTTTATCTATCACTGGCAGAGGTTAAAAAGAATAACAATCATGATGACATTGACATTCTCCACTCTGCAGGGATAGCAGAAACAACCAGCTTTTAAAAGAAAATTTGGTATTAACTATCAACAGAATTAGAAATTCAGATTATTTTGACCCAAAAATTCTACTACCAGAATTTATCCTAAGGAAACAATCAAGTTTGATTGTTTAAAGGATCTTCATCTCAGCATCATTACAATAGCCTACAAAAATGAGTGTCAAATGTCTGATTCCTATAAAATCATGGTGTTTATACTATTATGCACACATAAAAAATATTGCATTTTCAAAAAAAAGATTTAATGACACAGATACTTGAAATATTTTAAAACAGGATAAAAGCACGTATGTGTGTGTGTGTGTGTGTGTGTGTGTGTGGTGTGCGCGCGACGGTGTGTACAGACATGGATACATACTTCACATGCCTATATGATTCCAAAATGACGTGTATGCTCGTACACATCAGGTGTACGCCAAATGTGAATGGTCAATCGCTTTGAGTAGAGGATATGGATGATTTTTTTTTAGGTGAGGCAACCCTTGCCTAAGGTTGCAAGGACTTTGGCAGCTTACAATCCCTTATTTTTTTTACTTTTTACGCCTACAGCACCTGGTCTTCCTAGGTGGTTCCCGTCCAAGTACTAACCAGGCCCGACCCTGCTTAGCTTCCGAGATCAGACGGGATCGGGCTTGTTCAGGTGGCATGGCCGTAGACAAGATATGGGGGGTTTTTAGTAAGTTTTTTCTGCAGTGACTGTATTATTTTATAGCCTGAGCAGAATGTAAGGACTGAGGAGTGTGAAAAGGGCCGTGGGGCATATGTTAGAAAGTGACACGTCTTTAGGTCTCTAAAACTTATCTCCTGCCTTTCTTTAAAGTTAGTCACCCTCACTTCTAGAAAGTTCTAGAAACTTCTTCACAACTGTTCCTGACTTTTGTTAAAAACTAGGGTGTAACAAGAATGACTGCTTACCGCTAGGAGATTTTGAGGTTTCTCTAACAGGAACCCCTCACAGCCATGGAAGTTAATTTTAATGACGTTATTTCTTATAACTTCCCATCTCTATAAAGAAGAAGCCAGAGAACTCAGAGTTTTAGGGGGGCGAGGGAGGAATGAGAACTGTCGTATCTTCTCCACTTTCCTGTCTCATCGGGCACCTGCGTGGAACTGACCTGCAGCCTCCCGCCTCCCAAAGAGCCAAGGCGACAAGGGTACAAACGGCCGACCTAAGAGGAGCTGCCCAGCCATGAAGGAGAGTAACCCCACGTCGTCAGACAGCAACAGGCCCCCAGGCCAGCCCTGCCTGTGGGGGTTCCCTTTTGCGGTTCCCTCTGGGATTACTTACAGGGGGGTGAACCCGATTCTGATGGCAGGAAAGGGGCAAGGCTGAGTTGCCGATGAAGCCACTTTGGGGCGCAAGAAGGCCCACCTAAAACCACTAGGGACTTCCTAGAGCAGTGGCCCAACCTTGTGGCACCAGGGACCGTGTTTCCTATGAAACTCTCACACCTGAGGATCTGAGGTGGAGCTGAGGCGGTGATGCTAGCGCTGGGGAGCGGCTGCAAATATAAGTGAAGCTTCACTCGCTCGCCACTCACCTTCTGCTGTGTGGCCTGGTCCAAACGGGCCATGGACTGATCAGTACCCGTCTGTGGTGGCCGGGTGGTTGGGGACCCCTGCCCTAGAGGGGAGGACAGGCTCTGACTTAATGCGTGTGGACACCAAAGTCTGGTTCCAGGATTGGGTCTAGGAAGTTCTAAGGAATCCGAGTTGGGAATTAGTTTTTTTGTTTAATTAAGAGGGCAGATTATCTCTGTTCCAGAAATCACAAAGGAAGATGATCAAACACGCCAAGCACTGAACTCTCCAGAAGTCCTAGAAATGCAAATGAAACAAGAGCTTTTTCACTTAGGATATCAACAAGATTTCTTAAATGATCACAGTCGTATGCGATTCCTGTCCCTGCATATTTCTGGTAAGCTACGATAGAGTGTATGTAAATGATGAAACTCTCCAAAGAGGAAACTTTAAAATGTTTATCTTTGACTCAGTGAGGCTATCTGGGACTTAGCTTAGGGAAGAAATCTGAGATGTCAATAAATGTTTACTTAGATCCAAATTGGCAGCCTTAGAGAAATGATTACATAAAACAAGTACACTTAAATAATAAAATATTATGTAGCCATTTAAAAATATCATTCGAATAAATGTTTCAGGGATACTGGAAAACGCTTTATACTATAGAGAGACACTCAAAATACACTAGTAGTGAAAAGGCAAGCTGGACAACTGTGCAGTACAATTCAGTAGTATAAATATGTTGTGGTTAGCGAGGTAGTACATTACAGGGAAATTTCACTTTCATTTTATAAATTTCTTTTTTTTAAAAAAAAACGTGTCTAGTTTATGGAGCACTGGTAGAGTGTGTTAAAGGGAAACTTCACTTACTACTTTACACATTTTAATATTTAAAAAGTTTTTTTTCTAGTATTAGGTACACTGGTGGATGATAAAAGAGAAATTTCACTTTTCACTTCATTCCATTTCTCTGTTCAATTTTCTAGAATTATTGTACTTAAGATCTGAAAAATAATCTTTTTATTTAAAAAAACATAATAATATGAAAGGCAAAAAAAAAAAGACCTAAAAATTGTATATTTCAACTACAATAAAAAAAGAAATTCAAAGAAAAGACAGAAAGACTTCTGCCGGAGAGTGACAGTGCCTCTGAGCGGCCACATTATACAGTCTCTGCATGATGCGGGTGGGGATGCGGATGGTTCGCTGTTGTTGCCCCTTTACACTTCCTATGCTTCCCAAACTTTTAAAAGAGCAGTTATTATCTTATCATCACTTAAAAAACTGGCCAGGTGGCCAGACAGACCTCTTGTTCAGACCCCAGAGGCTGAGGAAGGGTTCAAGGGGTGTGTCTGCATTTCTCCTATTCAAAAAAAAAAAAAAGAGGACTCTCCGCAGACCTCAGAGGGTGGGGCCCTAGTCTGCTCTGAAGGACTCAAGCTCCAGAGTTTACTTCAGTTTTAAGAGACCACCTAAGTTTAGAAACCAAATCCCACGTCCAGTTATCAGTTGTATTTTGTCAGGGAGAAAAGCTAACATCTGTTGGAATGCCGTCTGTGTTCAAGTACTGTGTTTAGAACTTTCCTTTTTAAAGTTTCTTAAATGTTTAAAAATGCTGCCCCACACATTGTTGCATCAATAGCCCTTCTTTCTGTCCCTGTCCCGCCACACACTATTTTATAGAGAAGTCACACCTCACTCCTGGGTTTCAGCGAGTGTCGAAAGGGCTCCCCCCTAAACGAGGGGGAATAAAACCATGCCATGTAGTATCAGGCGCAGGACAAGGTGGCGGGAACCGGTTGCTCTGGGGATCACTGGAAATGACACCCCAGGATTGTTGGCAACTGGCAGGGCTTCTTTTCTCTTCATAAAAAACACAGTACTCCTAAGAACATTCCCGGTCTCCGTTCCGTAAATTTTGAGGCTCAGAGAGGCTCTCCAGGAAGTGAGGGGGCAGGACGGGAACCCAGGTGTGTGTGACTCAGAGTGCATGCTTGTCACGGTGCCACCAGCCACCCGCACTGCTTAATGCTCGTCGGGTGCAACCTACATGTGGAATCCCATTTCCGCTTACCAGGGAGCGGAGAGGGAATTTTTCATTGTTTTAAAAGCGTGTTTTACGTACGAGGCACCTATCCATACATGTCGTCTCTCATTACTTGACAATTCTGTAAAAATCCCTTGTGATGGCCCCGTTGTGATGTAGACTTGACTGCTGACTGGGACCCATCTCCCCTCTGTAGGCAGTGGAGGGGAGGGTGAAGGTCTGGCAAGAAGAAGCCAGCAACCTCAATCTCGAGAAGCCGGGAGGCCAGAGGGAAAGTAATCCACCCCAGCTCTGGCCTGTGGAACAGGCAGCAGCTAACCTGGAAACCCTGAAATCACCACCACTGTTTTCTCATTCACCGCAGGCCTAGAGCCGTCCTCACGGACATACAAGCTTGGAGCGGCCAGCCACACTAGGTGGCGCCAGCGCACAGCCAGGACCAGGCGGCCGGGGCAGCACCGCCTCCGAGAACTCTAGGCGGCCGGGGAGGGGGCGGGCTGCGGTGGTCGCATAAATCCTGCCAGCGCTGTGCCCTGCGCTGCAGGCAGTCCCCGTCACCACCCGCACTAGGCAACAGCTCAATCGGCCAGGCCAACTTCGCCCGTGTGGCTAAACCTAGCGGAAGACGGGGAATGGAGCCCAGGTCTCTCGGATGCAATGTCGCCACTCTTCCCGCACCACAGTATCTCCCTGTGCCAGAGGCGCCTCTGTCAGACTTGGGGGAAAGCAGGCGGATTTCTTGGCCTTCCCAAGCAAACCTTGAGGGAGCAGAGTGGGGACACGGTTCATCGTCCCACTCCCTGCGGTGGACGCACTCGGAGGCATGGCACCAGGAAGCCAGCGATGGCTGTGCGGCGCTCACGCGGACACGGGCCGGGCGGGGCAGCGGAAGGGGAGAGCAGCACACGCGGCCAGTGGCCTGACCGTCGGCTTGCTCCGGGGCCACCTGGCCGGTTTTTCCAGCACGGGCCGGCCCCCGCGCCAGGTTTCCGATTCCGTGGGTCTGGGAGGGGCCTGAGAACCGGCGCCTTTCCCGGGGGATGCTGCCGAGTGTGGCTGGTCCGGGGACCTCGCCCCGGGAGTCACGGGGCTCGTCTCACCTTTCCACCTGATGGCATTTCACCTTCGGTCAGACCCCAGCGCTAAGACCTAGGCCACCCCTGAATAATCAGCATCACACACTGAGCTGCTGGCGGAAGGGAGCAGGCACGGCCGTGCGACACCTTTATCTTTCCGTTTCGGGGTCGTCCTGCTTTCGGGGAGGGACTCTGGGCGCCAGGAAACACCCCCTGAGAGGCACACCCAACACGTACCAAACAAGTCGTTTTTCCAGAGCTTTAACATACAGCAGCCGGAGCTGCTCTTTATTTAAGAGTTTATAAACTAGGGACGAATAAGTGTACAGACTCATCAGGAACGCACTCTGAAAGCCACTTCCCAGAGGAGCAGTGAATGAATATTTTATGTTTGCCTTGGAGGCATCTTCGGTTGAAAGCAGGAAAATGGGGGTGGGCGCAGTGCGGCTTGATGGAACCCCAGCGGGGAATGCCACAAAGAGGGGTTGGCCATCTAATCTGCAAACGAGCCTGAACCTGCACTACCCCACTCTTCCCTCTAGAAATAGCAGCGACTCGTCTACTCCGGACAAGTAATTGGCCCTTAGCTGTAAGACCTCACCACAAAGTTCGGTTTCCAAAACACCTCTGAAAAGGAAAACTGTGAGGGGTTCCCGACAAGGAGAGGAGTTTCTGAGAAAAGGAAGTAGAGCTAATAATAGTTTGGACTGTGTTTTTTACTGTATTGTTCCAACTGGTCATTTCAACCTGTGCTCTCGCAAGGCTACCGGTCATAGCTGGCCATTCGTATGTCAATCTAAATCAATTAAAATTAAAAAACAAACATGTTAAAAATTCAGCTCAAGAGCTTAAAGAAACATTTCGAGGACCGATGGCCACTCGTGTCTAGGGAAGCTGTACAACAGTCGCATCATCGCACGGAGTTCTACCCGATCCGCTTCTTCGAACGACTTTTTCCAAAATAGGTTAACTCTTACAAAGAAACGGAAAAGAAACCAAGTTGGTTCTGCGCAAATGAACGAGACCCACCTGGAATTTCACAGGCTTCCTCCAGCCTCGGCAGGCCCAGGACCAACGCAGAACGGGGGAGAGAGGGGAAAAGCGCTCAGCGTGGGGTCCTCGGCTTTGCCACGTCCCAGAAATGAGCGGCCGGCCAGTCACCCACCTCCCTGGGTGCTGTGGTGGAGCGGACCTCGCTGGGGATGAGCGCGCGGAGCCCAGCACGGTGCTGGCTCGTGCTCAGTGTCTGGCACAATCACTGTTGCCAGGCTCCCTGCAAAGACCTTCGGTTTCCTCGGCTGCCACCTACCTGAGCTAAAAAACCACATCCACCACCATCTCCCTGCCCAGCTCCTCCAGGTCTTCCTTCTCAGTTTACCTGTGGCAAAGGGCCAGGTTTTTGTTGCCTTTTTAATTTCCACCTGTCAGTCTAATTTGCATAATAATGTGGAAAAATGAAACATAAAATCCAAGCCCTAATTTACTCTGTCAAATTGTGATATAAAAGTTTCACAACGGTGTCAATTCCTGAGCATCCCCCCTTACTGACGACCGCCGGCACTGGTCCCTGCTCCTCACTGGCCACTCCCCAGTGCTTTGTTCTCTCCCGGTTTTACAAAGCCATGGTTTTTTTTCCCATTCCCACTACTCCAGACCACTATCGTCCGGATCGGAGGAAGAAAACTGCACAGAGAAAACAATCCAGGAGGTCTGCCCAGGGTACCCTTTGAGTTTCCGCAAACAGGATCAGCACAGGAGCGTGAAGAGTCTGACCACGGCTGCGGGTAAGAACATCGAAGGATGAGCGAGAACAGTGCCTGGTTGTCCGCGGGGGTCAGAAGCGGTGCCTGTCCCCACCAGCCAGACTGGGAACCTCGTAATCATCCACGGAGTGCTGAGTGAAACGCGAGTCCTTCGCCCTGGGAGCGGGCAACAATCAGTCTGGCTTCCGTTCCAAACTCACCTAACGAGTCACAGGAGCCGGACTAGAAAGGAGCACCGTTTCCAGACCACTTATTTGCGCCCTAAAAAGGAAGCTCGAGAAAATGTAAAGGAATATAAAACTATCCAGGGCACATCAAGGTAAAATTTACAACGTCTGTCATCCGATCAGGACTACCAGGCATGCAAAGAGGCAGGAAAACACGACCCGTAATGAAGAGAACGGTCCGTCTATGGAAATCAACCCACGTCTGACACAGGTGTTTGAATCAGTAGACAGGAACATCACAAATGATTACTTACTCTGTACACCCAAGGAGGTAAGCAGTGGCATGGAAGATGTCGTTTTATAAAAGTGGCCCAAAGTCAACTGCTACAGATGAAAACTAAATCTAAGCTGAAAATATACTGGATGGGATTAGAGCAGATTACATATTGCAGGAGGAAAGACCAGTGAGTTAAAAAGGCATAATAGAACTGTCCAAAGGAAACAGAGAGGAAAAGAATTTAAAAACTTGGAAGAGTGTGAGTTGTGAGACAACAGAGAAACAAAGATAAAGATGACACTGAATTTCTGATTGAAAACAACGTAAGCAGAAAGCAGTGGAACACCTTTAAAGAACTGAAAAAAAAAATACTATCAACTAGAATTCTAAAACCCAGCAAAAAGTATCTTTTAAAACCAAAAGTGACAAAGATGAATTCAGACATTCAAAATCTGAAAGAATTCATCACTGGCAGATCTACACTGCAAAAAAGTTAAGGTATTCCTTTTGTTTTGGTATGAAGCTAAATATATATATGTTTATATGCCCACATATAAACATATTATATGTTTATATATTTATATTTATATATTATATACATAAATACACAGTCACAGACGCACACATTTAAAGAAAAAAATATATTTTTCAATGTGACTATACTGCCTTTGTGATGTGTAAAGTACTAAAAATAATAAACTTCACTGATCATTTCTTGTGAGTAAGTGATCTCTGGTTTAGGAACTAGAAACTTTACCAGCACTGTCCAATACAGTAGCCACTAGCCACATGCGGCTGTTGAAATTTAAACTTTAATCAAAATGAAATATAATTAAAATTTCAACTCCTCAGTCACACTAGCCACAGTTCAAGTGCTCAACAGCCACAGGTGGCCACTGGCTGCCCCATGGGACCATGCGAGGCTAGAGTTCAGGACCGCAGCCAGGGAGCCGGAGGCTAAACAAAGGTAAGACAGGTGGGCAGTGAGGCCAGCTGCGGGGCCACAGGCAGCTTCCGCGTGTCCCCTGGCGCATGTACCTGGGCCTGAGGTCCACAGGCTTCGGGAATCAGGTGGAGCCGGGGGCTACATTGTAACAGGCTCCGTGGGACTGTGACCGATGAGCGTTAACAGGTGAGACCCGCAGATGCGGTGGCAGGAACTCACACTGTGGGGCCGCCTGCACCTGAGTTGGGACCTCGTCTCCCACGCACAGAGTGTGACCACTCTGGGACCCCACGTTGCTCTTGTGTAAATGAGGTTGTGGGGGTGGGGAACAGATGCGGGTTCCACAAATGGCTGTCGTGTTACAACCAGCGACAGAGGCACAGGACTGCGCATGGAGACTGGCATTGGTGAGGAAACATGAGAGACAGGAAGTGAGGAAGGAAGGGAAAGTCGAGGGAAGGAAGATTAAAGGGTCCATGTTAGTCAGTGTTCTCCAGAGGAACAGAACCAATGGTGTGTGTGTGTGTGTGTGTGTGTGTGTGTGTGTGTGGTGTGTGGACAGATTTATTATAAGGAATGGCTCATACAATTATGGGGCCGACAGGTTCCCAAGATCTGTAGTCAGCAAGCTGGAGGCTCAGAAGAGCTGATGTGTGGTCCCAGTACACAGGCAAGAAAAACTGATGTCCCAGCTCAAATTCCCTTACTCTTGGGAAGTCAGCCTTTGTGTGCTAAATTTAGGCCTTCAACTGATTGGGCGCGGCCCACCCGTGTTAGGGAGGGCAATCTGCCTTACTCAGCCTATCAATTATTAATCTCATGGAAACACCCTTGCAGACAGACACACCCAAAATAACGTCTGACCCACCGTTTGAACACCCCATGGCCCAGCCACGTTGACACACAAAAGTATCCATCATGGAGCCGGCACTGGGACAGACGTTTCAGAGAACATTAGAGAGACAGTACATCTAAAAGAGAAAAGAAGAGACGCTCGTAAAAGATGAGAGAGCCAAGGGGACCTAATAGTGTATATGAATGCCAAAAATAAAGTTCAGACCCCCAGAAAAGGTCTTCCTCCCCCCAAATCCGGATTCCGGCTCTGAGATGAGACGCCCAGAACAACATCTTCATGCTGATTCGGTGTCGTGCCCCTGGCCTGTCAGCACCCTCTGCATCCTCCTCTTAGAGGTAAGGAGACAGGTGACACAGGGGGTACCACCAGGTCTCACCCTTGGGATTAGTGAAAGAAAGAAATGCAGATTTCCATCCAAAACCATGCAGGTGCTTGGAACGTGGGCATGGCAGCCAATGGTGTAAGTTACACTGCAGTCACCGCTGCGATATGGTTCGAAATCCCAACTCTGTGAACGTCTCCGGCACCAAGAATCAGATTTTCTCCTGCATCAGGGACTTCGTGGCCTCTGGCTGAATCAACAAAGTCTGATCTGGGAAACCAGGCCTGGCCCGACTCCAGTGCACCCAGCAGACAGGGTTTGCTGGAGATGGACATAGAGAAGCTTTGATAACACGCCAAGTCAAAGTCGGCCCTCTCCCTCACTCTCGACCCCCACGGCCCTTCGCCCAACCGTCTATTTTAGTTGTTTCCTGATTTCTCCCTCACCCACCCACTGACTTCCTACAGGCTCTGCCCACTCTTCCTTCTCACATTCTTGGTCTTCGACTTCTTCCTTAGACCCAGCTGACTGACTCATTCGGCTCACACAGAAAAGCTGAACGTGAGGAGAAGCACTGGATGACTCGACGGCTCAGAAACTGAGGGATCAGAGGCCTTAAGGAGGAAGACACTTCTCACCAAAGCCCTGAGTCCACTTCTGTGCCATGGGTGCAGCCGCTCTAGAGTCCCATCGCCCCCCTTCCAGGTCCCCAGCCGTGAGAGCGTGCACAACTCAAGGTCATCTGAAAACCCAACCTGTGTTGTCACACAGCCCCAAGACAGCAGCGGGACCTGAGAAGAGTGGCAAGACCCAGGTCCAGAGCCAGCATCCTTTCTTTAGCACACAGTCCTTCTAAGCAAAGGTGACTTAATACAGGGGCTGACAGCAAGGGCTACGGGTCCACAAGGTCCTGGGCTCAAGTTCAGTCACGCTACTTAACGGCGATGTAACCAGCCACAAGCAAACTAAACTCTCCAGCCATCGTCTGTAAAATGAAGGTAATCATGCCGAACTTGCTGGATTGCTACAGGATTTGGTGAGTTGCTGTGGTGCAGGGCTCGGGGAAGGGGTCAGGCTGACACTTGGCTGGAAGCTTACCTAGAACTCATTTCATTATCACATGAATGAGATGCCTTAGGAGCTTAACTCTTGTTTATATCCATTAGCCTGTGGTACAACTGGTTTCATTACTTACCGTCTCACATGAAGTCGCAGAACCTAATGGCCACGGTAAGTGAAGACTTACTGTGCTTATAAATACTGTGACGACTATTTTCAGGAAAGAGGCCTCCCGTGGATTAAAGGAGGTGCTTCCTAGTTCTCGCTCCACTATTTTAGAATCTCTGACGTTTGCAAAGCCTGGGCTGGCAAGGTAGTTTATAAAGTCAGTGACCGATTTGTTCACTAAGACCCTCTGTTCTGCAACGCTGGGCTGAATTCTAGTTGTTTTACTTACCTGAAGGCATGAAATGGCCCTTTTTTAGTGTTCTAGATGTGGGCTTTCCACTGACTCAGAGACTTTTCCCTGATTGGGTCCAAGGGTGCTAGATTTCACTATAAAACCATTCACAATCCTTAACAGGCATGGATGTCTGGTCTTTGGAAGGCTGGATGGACAATGGCAAATATTTCTGTTTTGTTGTTTTTTCCCTAAGGTACAGCTGGCAGGGCACAGTGCATGCCCCGCCCGGGAACGTACGCACTAGGGGACAGCACTGAAGTCACCTGTTCTGACCTCGACTTGCACCTCCCAGCACTGAGTGGACCCCGTCTGGCCCCTGGTGGCCTTCCCCTGAGCTCAGGCTGGCACTGGGCACAATTCCCATAGGCCTCGCACTACTATGTTGCGATCCCCACCCCCAGGACCCAGGCACCCGTGTTCTATGGGCTTTGGGGAGGAGAATACGTGGACTCGCTTATCTAGCCCATCATTTTCCAACTCATCCAGGCACGAACAAGCCATGACGTGGCGGACAGGTTTCACCTTGACTCCAGGATGGAATCTGCTTAGTCTTTATAAAATGAACAAAATCTTACTTTTTGGACCTGACCCTGCCTGGAGTGAAGACACAGAGCCTCGCCGTCTCTCTCCCTCACAGTCTATTCCGGAAGGTGCCGACGAGAATGCCACTTGTCCCCACAAGCCCTGCACACTTTTTCTTCCTTCTCATTCCGCCTCTCTCAAGCCACAGATGGGCGCCAGCTTCTCCTCAGACGGCACACTTGACGCACAGTTTGTGGCCGCCAGCCAAGGCCCGCCCGCCCTCTCTACTGACCCTCCCTCCCACCCCCCACCGTGCGCCAACAGCTTCCTGAGAGCATCCAGGCGGGGACACAGCCACTTCGGGGAGGAAGAGCCTGCAAGGGGAGAAGGGAGACCCACAGCATACATCTCCATGGCAACCAAACACACTCTCCTCCCCAGGAGCACGTTAAGAAAGAAGAACTTTAACAAACCACAGAGCCGCCCACACATCGCACCCTGAAGCTTACTTCTGAAAACCAACCAAGGAAACAATTCAGCAGAGGGGAAAACAAAGACGCATGCACAAAGGCACTCGCCAGGGCTGTGTGCGATTAACCAACAGACCGGAAACGAGCTCGCTGCCCCGCGTCCCAGGGTTTTATACAACGCGGCCAGTGACCGTGGGGCTGATTATTATGAAGACCACAGAGCTGTGGATGGATTTATGACAAAATATTAAATAAGAAAGGATACGACACTGTTTCTACGTTATGATTACAATTCTAATAACTTTGGAGAAATTTTTATAATTTATCAATTTGGTCAAAACCCAGAAGGGAAAATACCCACGTTAGAATAACTAACAGGTTCCTGCCTTTAAATTTTTCTTTGTGGTTGTCATGCTATTCTCACGACTCAAAATGAATTAAACGTTGCTGCTTCTTTCAGAGGTGGGGAACCACACGTGTCTGTATGGGGAACCACGCTGTGCCCTCCACAGAGGCAAGGGTCTGGGTGGGACACCTTGTGATCCTCCCAAGACCCAAGAGGACAGGCGGCTGGCTATAAGGCAGGGGTCCCCAACCCCCACGCATGGACCACTACAGGTCCATGGCCTGTTAGGAATCAGGCCACACAGCAGGAGGTGAGCGGCGGGCGAGCCAGCAAACCTGCATCTTATTTGCGGCCGCTCCCCAGCGCTAGCATCACTGCCTCAGATCCCCACGCATTGGATGCTGACGGAGCGCTGGTCCCCGGTGCCACAGAGGTTGGGGACCGCCGCGGTAAGGAGCTCCTATAAGAGCATCTCCCTCCGGCCTCTCTCGCTTCCCTGGGAGCCTGTCACAGGGTGAGACAGCCTTCATCCCTGATAAAGTGTGGGCTCCGCCCCCCCCAGAACACAGCTGCGTCTAGGACTGGCTGCTCCGCAGCCCACAGCCCGCACGGTGGTCACCTGGCCCCTCTTGTCGTCCTTTTCGGTGTGGGGACAAGGACCCAGGAAGCTGGCAACTTGGGCACGTCCCTTCTTCTGTTGCCCAGGAAGGTAATAAACTGTCTGAACTTAAAAGTGGCTCGTTTCATCTGTATCGAAGGAGTCAGGCTTCGGCCTCCCCTTGCAAGCACGTGTGAGCTTGACAAGATCCCACATTGTTTTCACAGATTATCAAGAAAATCCAAGACGTGAGTGGGTGCATGTGTGTGTGTGCACACCTACAGAAATATATCTCTGTGGCCATATTATTTCATAAATCAAACGAGAAACAGAAACACACACACACACACACACACATATACACACAAACCAACCAGAAAGATGGGGATGTTTAGCTGCCAGGCACATCTGGATTCTGGCGCCAGCTCCCCTGCTAGGTTTTTAACCTTGAACATGTCGCGTTCCCACTCTGGGCCTCATTCCCTCTTCCACCAACGAAGGAGGGGAGAGGCTGGATGAGCCCGGCCCCAGCTGTGCCATCCCGATGACAATGACGTTCATAGAGACACACTTGAGGACCTACAGGGCCAGGCTATGAAGCAACCTGTAACCTGAAAGCAGTTACAGGGCAGTAAGTCATCTGAACAAAGGAAACTACTTCCAGTGTCCAAGAGAAGCCGCTCAGGCACACGCCTGGGTCTCTAACTGCGCCCTGGGAGGGGGCGGTGGCTGGGTGTTTACACACACACAAGCGTGTGCAGGCCCCTTGGCAAACAGAAACACTGCAGCGCCATCTGAGGCAGTCCCCATCCTCATTCCTTGAGCAACTCGCTCTAGGGCCTAGTTTGCTGGCACCAGAGTCCCAGGGAATGTGGTTCGCGCCTGCATGAGCGCACAACAAGAAAGCAGGGCGTGCCAACTTCAGGAGAGAAGGCTACTTCATGCTGCAGGGACAAGGAAGGCTTCCTGGAAGAGGCAGCCTTTAATCAGGGCCCTCAAGGCTGGCCAGAATTTAAGTGGATGGAGTGAGTGGGGAGAGGAGATTCTAGGGAGCAGTGTGATCAGAGACACGAACATGGAACAGAGAAGTTCCGTTCGACCGTGCTGTTAGTAGAAAGTAATAATAGAGACTAGACCACAAGGGCCTTAAAGGTAGAACAAGCAAAAACCCAAAGCATCTGTCTTCCTTAAGCCTTTGTGCTTGTCATAACGTGAAGCAAGACAAACTCAACCCATTAGGGAATTGACAGCTGGTCACACAGCCACAGGAGGAACCAAACTGACTCATCAATGCTTTTTCCCCCAACAACTTTCTTAGTTCAAATGATAATTGCTTGAGAAGAAAAACAACTTAATGTTGTGTGTGTGTGTGTGTGTGTGTGTGTGTGTGTGTGTGTGTGTTTCCTGGAAAACAGAGCAAATATTGAGAAGTAGTTGCAGAAGCCAAAAGTCAAAGATAATTTTTAAAAGAAGGTATGATCATGTGTCAAAGACTTTATTTAGCTCATCAGTTAAAGAGGGAACCAGGAAGATGTTACAGCTGGGAGACTATAAAGAACCATACATGAGAGATGCTAAAATCCGACATGCAGACCGCAGTGGTCAGTCTCCACAGGGGGACAGTCGACTGCACCGCCACCAGACACGACCTGCGTGTCACGGATGAACACCACATGCGCTGCCATCAGGACAGCGCGCAGAGTGCAACGTGGCACAAAGAAAAAGCCAAACCAGGAGCCCAGACGACCCGGGAACCAGACACCTGCGTTTCCACGGAGGACGCCCAGAAGACTTTCCGACTTTCTGATCCGTTTCAAAGTCTCCTCCGGTTTTTCCCTATGAAGGTGAATACTGATCAACGCCCAAACCGTAAACTCTCGGGCGTGTGTTTTATGGAAAACGGCAGTGGGGACTGAAGCGTAAGGTTCAGAAGCCAGGCGTACGGTGAAGGCCTGGCAGGTGAGGGGGCCGGTCCACGCTCACCTGGCTGACTTTAGACCGGGAATCAGGAGGACCGTGAGGGCTGTGTCTCGGGCCAGCTGAGAGCAAGTTCCTTTCTTTCCCTTCTCCAGAGCTTCTACGATGAGGAGCCTGGCACTAATCCAGGGTGCTTAGCCCTGGCCAATCCCTAGAGTCACTGAGGGGCTCTGCATAGTACACCTGCCCCACTCCGGAAACTCCACCACTAGGGCTTCCGATTCCGCTGGTTGGGCTGGGCGTCACTGGTTTTTAAGATGTCCCCCAGTGAGTCTCATGGCAGCCAGGATGGAGGAACCACTGGATGCGATGATAAGGCCCCTCTGTCCCTGACACTCCGGATGTCTTGCAATGTCTCCTTTTATTTGACAGCTGCTAGCCTTGGAACAGAAGTAGAGAGCATCGGTGGGACGGTTTTCAAAAACGCTGCTCAAAACTGATCTTGGGTAAAGACCATAAAACAGGCACAATGCATGACCTGGTCAGACTAGGCAAACGTCCAGCAAGTGTTAGAACCTTCGCTGCGGGTGCCATGGATTCAGCAAGCAGTTTGCTGCGCCGGGCACAGGCCTGGCCTCCTGATGGCTGTTTTCATCATAAGGCATGTACCAGAGTACAAAGATGCCCACAGGTGTGTGTGCTGCTAGGCACCAACACTTGTGCAGTGTGCACACACAGGCACTCATGCACACACCCACACTTCCCACTCATGCAGCAGCCTCCAAATCAAAGATTGGAGTAAAGAGTTAAAAGGCGCCCTGCCTCGCGCTGGGGGTAACTGACTGATTCAATCACCTTGTGGTTGGCTAGTCCCCACAGTGGGAGAGATAAGTGACAACAGGCAGACGCTGGTGAATCCCCGAGCTTCCCCCACCCAGCTCTTCTGAGACCTCT
The DNA here is from genome assembly GCA_003508835.1 of Eonycteris spelaea. Lineage (NCBI taxonomy): Eukaryota > Metazoa > Chordata > Mammalia > Chiroptera > Pteropodidae > Eonycteris > Eonycteris spelaea. Next base: position 199,566 of record PUFA01000145.1, on the reverse strand, counting down.
GATAGGCATCACAAACCTGATGTTTTTAGGGATTGCTTCGAATCCATTCACAAACCAAACCAGAACCCCGGTCCTCGGTGATCAGTTCCTCACCTTACCGTGGTGGGCTATGCTGCTGCTCTAGAGGACACTGTCCTGCCTTTCCGTGGGACCATGGAGGGCTGAGGGCCAAGTGTCTCCTGGGTGGATGCTCTTCCCTCCCCTCCCTTTCTCGGTCCCGATCCTTCCCCCTTTCCCCCTCGCCCCCACACACTTACTGCAGGCCGCGCAGGTAAGCAGGCGTCGTGGTAGAGGTTCCCATGGCCTGGCAGGCCTGGCCGGCCCCAAACACCCCTTTGCTGCACTTCACACAGGCTCCTGCAAGGGCAAGAACACAGCAATGAATCAGGAGGGAACGTGGAAACCGAGTCATAAAAAGCCAATGAACGAAGCCAGAATATCCATCCCTCCCCATGGCCAGCCCTTCACCGAACCCCGTGGGTTACTCCTTTGAAATGTCTTTCTCTCACACTCTCTCCCTCCACCAGCTTTCAACGATCGGTCCTTCCAACTTGCAGGAGACGGCCACTAGGCTGGACTCCAGGCCCCCACTGCCTGCCCCACGCTGACCCCACGCTGACCCCCGCGGCACGCCTCCACTTTGTTGACCCGCTCCCTTGCCCAAAGCTCTCAAAGGCTCCCGCCAGCGTCCAAAACACCTCACCATGATTATAATGTGCCAGGCATGCAGGTTGGGAAACGTCAACTAAATGACATCCTTTACTTCCCAGTGGGGACCACCAACCAGGATTTCCCTCCTCACGTTTTCCAAAAGGATCAGGCCCCAAGCCCAGGTCTGTCGGACTGCGGGGCCGGTGCTCTTCCCAGCCTCCATCACCGGCCTCTCACCTCCTTCTCAGCTCTTAGCTTTGCTCCCGGGCTCCCTTGCCTGGCACCCTTCAAGTCCTTCAGGTCTGTCCCCATGCCTCCGGCTCACCAGCTCTGAGCCAACATACTGAACCAAAGGTTAACGAACCAGTTTCTGACCTGGAGCCTCCTGCCTACTCGCTTCCCACGTGGCTTGAGTTCACCTGGTAAGTTCTCTGAGCATCGGTTCTTAATGAGGAAGAAAGGTTAGTTCCACCCGCCCTGCACGTTCCCAAGAACAGCCGTAAAGGCCGCTTTGCAAACCAAGAAGTTCTAGAGAGCTCATCTGCCTCAACGACAATGCTGAGGAAGACTGGTCTTGGACTGTCACGCCACGAGCTGCTGGTTTCATCTGCACCATGGGGGAACGGGAGCCCCTTTCGGAGTTACTGAGAGGACACACGAAGAGTGCTTGGCGCAGGGCCCTTCATTTGGTAAATGCCCCATGAACGGACACGTAAATAAGAAGGACGACCATGACGTTACTGCACTCAGCAAGAAGTTTTTGCAACATAACGTGGGCTCTCCGGGAGGGTCCGGGCCGCCCCGGATCTCGCCCTGGGAATAAGCTGGAAGTTCTCTGTCTGCACCGACCCAGAACCCCTGCTGCAGCAGCCTAAGCTCTGGGCCAGCCCAAAGGAGGCCTTGGAGTCTTCCAAAGAACTCCCCCATTGTGGTCAAATGAAAACATCACGATCACGTAAATAATGCATGAGATTAAAAAAAAAAAAAAAGATTCTAGGAGGAAATATACCAAAATGTAAACAGTAATTTCGTTAGGAGGTAAAATTGTGGCCGGTTTTATTTCTTGGCAGTTTCTGTATTTTAAGAGCAGGCATTACTTTATAGCTAAAAAAAAAAAAAAAAAAAAAAAAAAAAAAAAAAAAAAAAAAAGCCTAGTCTCAAAAAAGTTTATGTTTTAAATACATGGTACAATGTTAAATTTTTGACAAATCAATTACATTTATACACACACATATATAAAAAGAGCTCCCCAATATCTGTCCAGCAGGATAACCAGCTCCCATCCTCAGTCAGCAGGGCTCAGGCGTCCTTTCCTGATTCTAGCTGCAACCTGTCAGGGCTTTCTCAGGCTGCAAATCCTCAGCTTTTTGCTTACGGGGTAGAAGGCCTGTGTTTCAGAGTTCCTGTCAGCCCAAGGTGATAAAGCAGACCACCTTCAGAGGAAGTCCGCGCGAACACAACCTTTACGAAACGCACCCAAACCAGCCACACCTACCAGAACAGGTCCAAAGAGAACCAGCCACACTGAACAGGTCCAGAGAGGACCCAGGAAGCCAAGGGCCCTCAAGCTGCTGCACTAAACTGCCTGAGGACGCAGGTGAGGCCGTCTGCAGGCATGGTGGCCGCCAAAAAACTGGCTGTTGGGGAATTCGTTTATGGAACGCTCTAGGGAACACACAATTTGCAATTCTTCGGTTTCAACATTTTATTATGAAAATTTTCAAACATGCAGAAAGTTGACAGAATCATACAGCGAACACCCACTTGCCCACATCCCAATCCTACAATTGTTAACATTTCACTACCCGGTCTCCAATCAATCCAACATCTTATTTTTGATGCATTTCAAAGTTGGCTGCAGATGACCGTCCACTTCTGCTGGCAAATTACTAATTGGAGGTCACTGTTTGCTCATCTTTTTTTTGTTCCCCCAAGATAAAATTCAAAAGCATGAAACACACAGATTATAAATCTACCATCCAATGAGTTTTGGCAAATGATTTATGCACCACAAACTCAAGTCCAGATATAGACTATTCCCAACACCCCAGAAAGTTCCCCAGTGCCCTGCCCTTCCATCTTCTCTCTCATCACTATGACCTGCCTGTGCGCGTGTATGCGCATGCATATGTGTGTGTACACATGTGTGTGGGACGCGTGTGCAAGGACGAGGCTACCGGGTATTTCTGCACCGAGCAAGCAGGGAAGTTACTAAAGAGCCTCCACGACTGTGAAACGGAAAACGTCAAGGAATTCAGAAGCACCAGCATTTCTTTTTGTCAGATAATGTCACGCGCAGCGTAGGCTGCTCTTAAAAGTCAGGAAATACATCAGTTCTGGGCAAACTGCACCCCATAGCTGGCACGCTCGGAGCTGTGCCGGTTAGCAGGGGAGCGGACGGGCTGCAGACGGCAGGGCTCTGTCACGACAGCTCTGTACGGCTCACGCCAGCAGGCTCGTCACTACAGACTCCGGTGGTGCTGACGGCTGCAGCTGGGAGCCCCAGGACTGGTCACTGAAGCAGGCCAGGCCAGGTGGGCCCCAGGACTGGTCACTGAAGCAGGCCAGGCCAGGGGGGGCCTCCAGGGTGTGCAGCACGTGGAGTGTGAGAACAAGAAAGTGAAGGTGCTGGCGTGTTCGCCCCTGGACACAGCTTACTGGTCCCCTGGGCATTTGTCTGCCTCACCCAGTGAACTGGAAGTGCCTGCGGGATAGGGGCCACATCTTAACGGTGGCTCTGTGCGTGTTTAGCAAAGACCTGCTCAGCCGAATCACTTCCTGTGTAGCTCCACAAGCAGCCCTGTCCTCCCCTCTTCCTCTTCACCTCTTGTACCTGGGGTACACCTGTCCATCCCCCTAGTAAATGCCTTTTACAAAGATTCAGAGCCATTTACCTCTGAACACCCCCAGCCCCTGACAAAGTGCACTTAGTATGCCCTCAACAAACACGCGAAAACACAGAAACAGATTTCCCAGACACCTGCTGAGCACCGACTGTGGCACAATTCAAACGCAATGATGGGGAGAATGCACCTGGAAAGCGTCAAATCAAGCAGCGGCAAGGTATTAGTTATACCATTTGGAGATCCCGAGGTCTACGCCCAGACCACCCGCCCCAAGCCCCCTGGCTGAGCTGGCTCTAACCCTTTACACCAAGATCTGGTTCGTCAGACCGCAAGCGAAGCTCACGCACAGCAGACTGGATGGGGCGTCAAAGCCGCGGGCGGTAACTGCTCTCAGCGTGGCACGAGACCACCCCGAAGGCAACATCACTGCTGCGGGTCCCTGCGGCCTCTCCGCTCACCCCGCTGTAGATTCGGGGCGAGGAGCAGAGGGGCGCTGAGTGTCGACAGCGTGGCCGGCCCTTCCACCCGACACCGGGGAACGCGGGACGGGGACCGGCCTTCAAGACAGCTCGCCGCGGCGCAGAGCCAGAAGGAGCCCCGTGAGTCGGTGGGATGCTGCCGCCTCACAGTGACGACGTGACCTCACCTCGCGTGGGTTTGGGGAGTGACATCAGACCAGCCCCCCACCCCCACTCCTGCGCGTCAAGCACGTGGCAGGACGGACAGCGTCTTCGAGGGGACACGGACAACCGCCCGCCCGGGCCTCCCGGTCTTCCTGCGACTTTATCTCCCAAGGGCAGGCCTTCCTCTGCTCCCGGCAGCCGCCGGAGCGACACTCTCCTCTGGCTTCCTCTTAATCTGGGGGCTGTGACCTACTGACTGCAGCCTCCCCCCGCCCCCCGTGCACTCTTAGTCCTTCGGGCTGCTGACGGCCTCTCCCACCGAGCTGCCCGTCTAGCACAGACACAAAGCAAGGAAGGAAGCCACGAGTGCTCCAGACTGTCAGTCACGGCGCGAGGGAGATCCCGTAAGACGCCACGCAGGTAGGAAAACACTTCGTCCTTGTGGCCTGTGGTAAACGGATACAAAAGTACCATGTGGGCAGGAAATAGATTTATTCTTCCGTTGGCAGGAAAAAAAAAAAACTGATCAAAGTAAATTTCATGTTGTAGCAAATAACGTCCCTACCAGACCCTGGGCTGGGAGTTTCCTTCCAGCCAAGGAGCTGCTGCCAGCCCGTTTCCAAAACCCCAGTTCTAGAAGCAAAGGGGCTGTAACCGGCTGAAGGTCACACGGCTGGTGGGTTCCAGAGACAGAATCTGAGCCCGGCTCTAACTCAGAGGTCCTGTTACCCTGTCTGGCGGGCAGCTGTGGCTACTCCAGCTACACACACGGAGCCCCCCGGAAAAAAACGGGGGGGGGTCCTTCCTCACTCCCCAACACACTACCCGCGCAGGGACTCAGACCCAGGACCAGCCCTGCCCAGATCTCCTACTGACCATCCAGCCCCTCCTGTTCTGGCCTGAGACTTCGCCACAAGTCGCTGCACCCTCCCCCTCCCCCCGCCCCTGCCAGCCCCTCACTCCGTCCTGCCCTCCTGCAGGGCCACTGCAGCTGAAGCATCCACCCCACAAACACTCTCTATCACTCACTGGGAGCCAGGCCTGCCCCCGACACTGGCAGCACATGGTGAGCAGAGTGACGACACTCTGGCCCTCATGGAAAGTCCACTTAAAGAGCCAGGAAACTAGAATCTGCCGCTGCTGAGCAGCGAGCTGACCAACCTCGCCTGGAGGCTCCAGCTGGCGAAACAGCAGGAAATGCATACGCTGGCCTCTGCTACTCTCTGGTCTTGGACCCCAGTCCCTGACACAGGGCTCCTAAAATCGTCTGGAATTTCCTAGATGACAGGAGTGTCTTATGTTCTAATGCGGTGACTCTGGGTGGGCTCCTGGACAGGGCTGGCCACTAGAAAGACCAAGCCGTGATCGCAGCTTGGAACTTTTAGCCCCACCCATCCTCCGGAGAGAGAAAAGGGACTGGAAGATGAGTTAATGAGTTAATAACTGATCATGCCCACGTGATGAAGCTTCTGTAAAAATCCTCCAAGCACGGGGTTTGGAGAGAGCTTCCAGGCTGATGAACACATCCAGGGGCCAGGAGAGAGGTGTGCCTTGACCCCACGGGGCAGAAGCTCCCATGCTCCGGACCCTTCTGGACCTCACTCTGTCTTTGGCTGGTCATCGGTATCCTTTAACACATTCTTTAGCATCGGCTGGAACAAATAAGTGTTTCCCTGCATTCTATGAGTCATCACAAATGATCCAACCCGGGGAGGGAGTTATGAGAACCCATGTACGGCTTGGTCAGTCAGAAGCACAGGGGACAACCTGGACTCACGAGGGGCACCGGAAGTGGGGGCGGGGGCGGGGCAGGCTGTGGGCTCTGGGCGAACTCCAGTTAGCATCAGGACTGAACTGAATCTTAGAGGACACCCAGCTGGTGTCGGAGAGTTGGTGGTGTGGAAAAAAAAAAAAACCCCACACAGACCGGTGTCTGAAGAGCTGAGTGTGGGCGGCAGGCGTACAGAGAAACAGACGTGAGTTCTCCTGAGGCTGGCTGAAGGAGGAGAAAGGGCTACTCGACACCCTCCGCCTCCACGCGGCCCCTCAGCGACAGGGTTTTAAGAAATGACCCACAGAGGAAGGTAAAGCCATCACATATCACTATAGTAATCGAAGCCTAAAAACCAGGCGGAAAGTGAGAAAAAGAAAAGGAATTAAAGTTTTTGAAGGGAGGAAGGGATATGCATTTCTCCCCCCGCACTTAGACTTACTGCCCACCAAGCCTCGCGCCGAACCCTGGTCAGAGACGTCTCTTCGCAAACAGGTTTAAGGAAGTATGAGTGACGAACGCAAACCACACACTTAAAGTGTGCAAGCCGATGAGCTTCAACATTTGCATACGCCTGGGAAGTCATCGTAACTGAGAAAGTGAGCGCGCCCGCGGGCCCCCGGGCCCCTTTTGTATCTCCTCCCTTCCCCGGGCGACTACTGCCCTGCTTTCTGTCATCGTGGGTGAGTTGGCATTTTCCAAGGTTAGATAAATGGACTCCCGAGTAGGGACTCCTTCTTTTCACTCAGAGTAATTATGTCAAGAGTCGTCCATGTCGATGCACGTGCCGAGTCCATCCCTTTTCAGTGCTGAGTAATATTCCATCGCAGGGCGGGACCTCAGCTGGTCAACCCACCCACCTGTTGATGGACGTCTGGGTTTTTCCAGTTTGGGGCTGGTACCAATAAAGCTGCTTGTGTACAAATGTGTGTGTAGACATATATTTCTCTTTCTCTTAGAAAAAGACCCAGGAGTGGAAAGGCTGGGTCTTATGGGAGGTGGATGTTTAACTTCTTAAGACATCGCCAAATGTTCTGTCACCTTACAGTTCCCCAGCAGTCTACTAGAGTTCCAACGTCTTCACAGCCTCGCCAGCACTTGGAACGACGGTCTTCTAAATGTCATCCTTTCTAACAGGTACGCAGGAGTATCTCATTGTGGTTTTAACCTGCATTTTCCTAGTGACTAACGGTTTGGCTAATGATGTGAACAACTTTTCATATGCTTGTTTGCCCTCCCATCTCGTCTGTGGTGAAGTGACCCGTTCAAATCTGTTGCCTATTTTTTGCTTTCTGCTGAGTCCTGAGAATTTCTCATACATTTGGGACACAAGCCCTTGATCAAACAGGCGCTGCGAAAAGAGCTCGCCGAAGTCCTGCGAACGCCAGAGGCCTTCGTCTCCCCGGACTCTCAGCTACGTTTCGACTCAAGGCGTCTCCTGGGCTCTGCCGCAGTGACCACAGGGCTCGCCTTCTTTCCTTCCCGCCTTCCAAAAATCACTGTCCCTCATCATCCCCTGATGACCAGGTTCTCGAAACCCTTTGGTTCATACATTGTTTGCTTTTTGCTTTTTGTGTGTGTGATTTTGCGGGGGGGGTCATTTCAGGCAGGAGGACGATCCAGTCCCTGTTATTCCGGGGGGCGCTCATAGGCATCGGATGTGCCCAGCAAACACGCTACGAGATGTACATGTGTTTCTTCACTTAGTCAAAGTCCTACAAAACGGCTGTCATCATCACTTTATAGATGACGACACACAGTTCGAAGGCTGAGGAGAAGGTGTGAAGTGGGGCTGACGCCACGTGTCCTTTGCGGTGCACCCCACCGTGTTCACACGAGGTGGTGAGAGAGCAAGGGGGAAGCAGAGGTCCAAGGGGCTCCACATGTGACATTGTCACACTTGGGGCACCAGTGAATCCATAAACACCAGCTCCCTGGCGGAAGCACAGTTCCTTTCTTGGCTGCAGCTCTGTGGTAGAGGCCAAGCCCATCTCTCCCCCTGCCAGAGATGGTGGCCTGGGGGTCCCAGGCACGAGGGACCCCAGCAGGACGTGTGTGTGCACCCAGGGCCTCTGTCTCATAGGATTACCTGGAGAGCTTGGGGAACTGGGGGGCCTTTTGAAAGAACATTAATAGTCAATTGACTGGGGCGGGGACTTGGGGGGGGTAATTTACTCCCTTCTGGCACTTTTTAAAGTAGAACTTGCTTTAAAGCGGTTTCGGGTCCACAGCAAATTCGCATGGACGGTGCAGAGATTTCCCGCATTATCAGCTCCCTCCACCCCCTGAGTGGCACGCGTCTTAGAAATGATGACCCTACACTGACACATCGTTATCGCCCGAAGTCCACAGTCTACATGAGGGTTCGCGCTGGGGGTGTGCGTGCTGGGGTCTGGACAAATGCATAGTGACGTGCATCCACCACTGCCATGTCATCCAGAGCAGGTTCACTGCCCCCAGAACCCTCTGCGCTCCGCCTCCGCCTGTCCATCCCTGCTCTCCAACATCTGGCACCTGCCGACCCCTCTGCCACCTCGCCTGTTCCAGAGTGTCATACGGTTGGAATCCCACAGTGCACGGCCCTCCGGATTGGCTTCTCTCACTTAGTAATAGGCATTTAAGGTTCCTCCACGTCTTTCTGTGGCTTGATAGCTCATTTCTTTTTAGCGCTGAATGATACTCCATCGTCCGGATGGACCACGATCTAGTTACCCATTCCCCTACTGACGGGCATCTCGGGTGCGTCCAGGTTTTAGCCATTATGAATAAAGCTGCTATAAACAGCCGTGTGCAGGTTTCTGTGTGGACGTAAGTTTTCGGATCACTACGGTAAATATCAAGGAGCAAGACTGCTGGCTTATATGGTGAGCACATGTTTAGTTTTGTAAGACGCCGTCAAACTGTCTTCCAAAGTGGCTGAATGGGAATCTTTTGAAAATCATAATATTCCCACAGGAAAGGGCTAGGACAAGGGACAGCTTCCTGTTTTAAAAGATGTACAATGGAGGCCAAGAGCCACCAGGGATGATCCGAGCACATCACCCACCTCCATTTGCAGCTTGTGGTTTTCTGCTAGGTGGGGCTAGTCATATACACCTCCTCTCGTCTATCAGGAAAAAAAGCTGGCTGAGAGCAGGGCCTGGCTGTACATTTGAGTATCCCCACAGACAGAAGGAAGGCAGAGTGCCCCACACACAGTAGGTGCCAAACAAGCACTGAATGTGTCCAACAGCCAGAGCCGGGGCTGGGGAGGGTGTTCTTGGTTCAGGAAAAGGTAGGAGAAGGCGCAGAGGCAGGAAGGCCAGAGGCATGTGCACAGCTGGGGATGATTCATGCGACAGCAATGAGCCAGCTGGGCTGGAGGAGGAAGGACTGGAGGCAAGGAAACTCCAGAGGGGACCCCTGGGACACAGGCGGGGGTGGTGAGGGACGGTGTGAACCAGGGAGCTGGCAGTGGCGAGGAGGACAGGAGCAGAAAGACGCCACACATCTAGGCCAGCGGGCAGGGCTTAAAGGGGGCTGCAGTTTCCAAGAGGGCCAAGGCTTCCTGCTGAGGGGCCCCGAGACTGTCACCAACCAATGTGGCCCAGACCGGCGGGGCCACTCCCACACACAACCTCCCGAGAGATGAAGATCCTATGTCACCTTCAAGTTGTCCCTCCCAGGCTGAGACTGGCTCTCACCCAGGAGGCTGGAGTTGTGCAGGCCAGGCACTGGGGCAGTTGTCCACAGCTTTACACACAGTCTTCTGTGTGACACAGAAGAAAAACTGGGTGCCAATGACCGACGCTCCTAACACTGTGATTTACTGTAATGTCATGTCCTTTAGGAGGCGCAGGAAATATCACAGGCCTTCCGAAAAGCGTTTCCATCCACCAGAACTAAACAGAAAGTTTTCCTCCTAAGGGAATCTGACATTTTATTACTAGTGTTGTCACTGTCACTGTCATTGTTGTTTCAATCCCATACCAGGGCACTGGTGAAATGTCATCAGGCCGGCCCAACCCTGTGCACCACAAGGTGTTCAAACTGCTTAATGGAGAGAAACTTTTCTCAAAAAAAGTATCAGAAGAACCTCAAATATATGTAGCAGACAAAAGGGAAACCGCTTAGTTTTGTGACTGAGCTGGACAGAGACCACTCTGCCTTCTGGACTGTCCCGACCCCCTACACCAGTTCTAGAAAGACTTTGAGAATCAGTGACACAGAGTAACTGATCAAATACAGACACCTCCCCACTGTCCCCTGGCCAGGCCTGAGCAGCACTCCCTGTGAAATAAGTTACCCCAAATTGGTGTTCAATCATCTTCGCACACCCAAAGCCAAAAAAACAAATTTGGCTCAGGGCCAGGACACTGCCCCCCCCCCCACTGCCTTCCAAAGGCCAGATCACAAACAAGGGGGCCCGCAAAGCAGCCTCCTCGGAGGCAACGCTACCCCGTGCTGCCTCTGCTCCTGCCTGAGAAACCTCCAGGCCAAGGACCCTAGAGGCCTCCTTCAACCGCCAACCTGGGTGACAACCGAGCCACCTCTTTTATTGTCGTGAATAAGGTCTGCAACTATACAGGTTGGCCAATGAGTGTGGCCCTGCGCCCCCAGCTCACATGTGGGACTGGCCTGGGCGACTGCTCCTCTCAGTTTGGAAGGGAGCCCTCCGGAAGCTGCCCCAACCCCCACTGGACATCGGGGGCACCTCTTCTGCTCTGCCGTTGCTGCACGTCACGTCTGGGTCACGCAGCCACGAACCAGCTACTGTGCCGAAAGCGGGCTGAGGCAAGGGTCAGGGCATCCAGGCAAGGTCGGGGGGCAGGTCCGAATGGATTACCATCTGAATAAATTATTCTGGACACAAGTTGAACAAGGCTTTTTCTCAGCTGACGGTTGTAGCCTATGGACCTGGGCAGCTCTGGGAGTCAACAAATTCTGGAAAAGGGGCCAAGTGTTTGGGGCAGAGCTGGACCAAGGACCCCAGCAGCTGTCTTCCTCCTAGTCACACTCTCAGATCAAACACACACACACACACACACACACACACACACACACACACCCAGGAGGCAGTGGGTGCCGGGCTCCCCACAGGTGCAGATGGCCACTTCTCAAGCCTGGTGGTAGGAATCGGTGTAGATGGCCACCATGATGTCCAGGGACGGGTTCTAATTTGGGGTGGGGCCAAAGCTCCTCAGGCGATGCCAGGGTGCGGCCAAGGCTGAGAACCATGGATGCAGAAACGCACACACACACATCCTACCTGGCGTCCTGCGCCTCCGGGCCTCTGCCTCCTCGCCACGCACCCTGACGTTCCCAGTCACGGGGTGAGCTCCCACCAAGCCACAGAGGAAGTATTTCAGGCCATTCTGGGTGACAGGGTCATTGCGCCAGTCTACTTTCTTCACTCTGAAAGCTGCTCAAAGCCAAGCACGGCCTCAACACTTCACGGCAGTGGGAAGTTCCCAGAGTAATTCCCAGGGCTTGTGAGCTGCAGCGAGCCTCGCCCGACTGCCTGCAGCTGCACGGACGTGCCCAGTGACCCCCTTGACTTTCTGGCCTCAATCATTCCCCGCCCTCCACTCTCCAAAGGGAGAGAGAGTTCAAGGTATCCCCCAGGCAAGGCCTGCACCCTCCCCCGAGCCTCGAGGGCATCTGGGCTCACCCTCCGTTCTTCCCCTCGCTTCTGGTCTCTCCACTCAGAGCCCAGGTGGCTTTCTCAGCTCTCACCTGAAACAGAAATGGCCGATCTGCATATGAAAAAGCGGGACGCCCCCTGCCACTGACCCAGGGGCAAAGGTGGCACCGAGGGTGCAGAGCAAGGAGCACTCCAGGGCCGCGTGGGCGCAGCGGGCGCACCGCACCGCGGAACAGAGGCCTGGAGCCCCCGCCACGTGGTTCCGCGCCTTCCACGGCCACCGCTGTGCGACTTCAGGGGATTCTCCGCACGCTCGTCGTTACCTCCTGCGAAGTCACCGCCAATACCGAGTTAGCGAGCACTGACTGCACCACTGCTCCCCGAGGAAACACGGGGCGCGGGCCCGTGAGCCTCGGGTCACGTGTTCACCCGCCGGTCAACACGCAGCCACGTGGGTCTGTGCGTCCGTGTAAAGACCCCGTGCTCGGTGCCTGTGGCTGCTGCGTCCTGTTTGAACGAAGCTTATCTAACACGTGCTTTCTCCACGGGACGGCACGGCCTTCTCATCCGGCAGGACTCCAGCAACTGTGCTTGGGGGCCACTTAAAACTGAGAAATCACCAACAAAGAGTGCAAAAATGCAAAACAAAACCAAACCAAAACCAAAAACCCGTGGCACTAAGCAGACCATGGGAAGGACACTTGCACAAACAAGCAGAGCGGCGCCCCACGGGACCCCAGCTGGGAACGTGTGTGGGTGACTCAGATTTCACAGGGCTCGGCACCTGTCCTCACGGGATCGCTCAGGCGCTGCGAGCACTGATTTGGGGATCACGAACAAACGTTAGCGAGTAGGCAGGTGCGCACATAAGGGATGCGCGGGTACCGCGGCTGGCGTGTGCGTGGATTCGGTATGAATCCCTTACGTCACCCTGCAGGGCGGGCAAACTGCGATCCGAACAGGGGCTGCCTGGGGGCGGGCACTGACCGGGAAGAGGCACGAGGGGACATTCTGGGGTTGGAACTGCTCTGTGTCTTGATGGGGTTCCTGGGCGCATGCGTCTGTCAGAACTCACCGAGCTACACGTTGCACTGCAGGTAAACGCAACTTTAGGAAAACACAAATTCCTGGACACTCCTCCCGCGGAGAGGTGGGGTCCGCGGCCCCTCCCCTTGAATGGGGGCGGGCTCGTGATGGTCAGAAGAGGCCTCGCCACTGAAGCGCATGGGCCTGGCCTCGGGCACCCAGCGCAGAGATGAAAACCCCACGCGGTGTATGCCCAGCGTTCTTCACCCCGCGCTTCCTTCGCTCCCTGGGCGTAAACCCGGGCAGAGCCGCCTCTCCCCACGCCCTCGTGCCCACCGCCAGGGGTGGGCAACCTGGACAGGTGGCAGCCACAGGCGGGCCAAGGGCAGAGGAGGGGCCGCCAGCTCGAACGCCGACCTCCGCGGCGGGCCGACAACGGGCCTCTGTTTGCCTCCGGCCACCTGAGAGGGACCTCGGCTGGGTCGGGGCAGGCCCCACGCCCCACACAATCGGGTCTTTGGGAGCTGCCCGGCCCCTCCCCCACGCCGAGGCAAGGCCTCCAGAGCCTGGCTAGAGGTGTGGGGTGTGGATGGCCTGTCAGCTGGGGCCCCAGAGAAGCCCTGATCCCAAAGACGGCCCCTTCCCCCAGCTCTCCGCAGGAAACGGTTTTCACTTCGCTAACCACAGCCAGGGGAGGGGCGGTCTCTGTGGTCGCCTTGCCTGTACTCGCTAAACAGAGGGTGCCTTTAAGGTTCTGGAAAACTGGCTCAGCTACATTACCACCTGCTCCGTCACGCCCCATGCAGACACCATCTGAGGACCCCAGAGGACCCCTCCCGCCCCCATCAGAGCTTCAGCCGGCTCCTGGGGTGCGGGGAGACCGTGAAATCAGTCTCCCTTGGATAAATTACAATCTTTTTGTTTAAGCGTTTGTGGATTTGAACAAATCACTTCAGCTTGGCTTTCAAATGGGACAAGGTAAAGATGCTTTGACATTTTTGAGAAAATAATGATTGTGAGTGCTCGTACAAGTAAGCTACCAGCATGTGCCACACCCCGTTCTAAGTGCTTCGTCTAGCACGGCCCTGTCCAACAGAAAAACTATGCAAGCCATCTGTGATTTTACATTGTCGAGCAGCCACTTTAAAGTGAAAATGGGGGGAAACTAATTTTAATGACCTATTTTACTTAGCCCAACCTATCCAAAGTATTCTCACTTAAACAAACAACATAAAAACATGAAGGAGCTACTCACTTTCCCCTCCATATAGAGTCACCTCAGTTCACGCAGGCCACCTTTTGAAGGGCTTAGTACGGCCTGTGGCTACTGGCTCCCGTGCTGGACAGTACAGACATATACGAATTAGCCCTTGCCACAACCGTATTCCCATTTTCCTGACAGAGAAACTGAGGCACGAGAATGCTAAGTGGTCTGCCCACGGCAGACCCAGCCATGGTGGACACACTTATGTGAGTTTTTATTCCCACAAACATTCCTCAAACTCTGATGTTCATGTAATACAAATGGCTTCTCAGGTAAGGACACATGTTCCTGCCAGCACCGCTCCCTGCTCCCATCCCAGCATCCCCAGGACTTAGGTGAGTGGGTCCCTACGCTCTGCGAACTTCCCACCCAGACAAACCATGGCATCCCAACCTCTTCTGGCCCCTCCAATCCTCAGTCACCAGGGCGCCTTCACCCTGTGTGGGAGAGTCCACCTTAGTGACCCCTGGTCAGGGCGAGGGGGGAGGACGACACGCCTGGTGCCCCTGCCTCGCTAGCACGTGAGGGACCCAGCAGTGGTAACACCCCACCGAAGTGCTGACACTCAGAAGGGAGTCGGGGAATGTCCCTGTCTCTCCTCTGGCCTCATGGTCACTCATTTGTTCAACAAGGACTTGCTGAGCACCTTGCTGTGTGCCAGGGAGTCGGGGAATGTCCCCGTCCCTCCTCTGGCCTCATGGTCACTCATTTGTTCAACAAGGACTTGCTGAGCACCTTGCTGTGTGCCAGGGAGTCGGGGAATGTCCCCGTCCCTCCTCTGGCCTCATGGTCACTCATTTGTTCAACAAGGACTTGCTGAGCACCCTGCTGTGTGCCAGAACAGCACCCTGCTCACGTGGAATGCACGTGACAGTGTCTGGGTGACAGTGTGCGCAAAGGGAGCCCCGCTGGCCCCAACTCGGTCTCTTGGATCCAGTAGGTGCTCCACAAGGCTGTTGAGGGGACGCATGGTTCGGGCTTGGAACTGGACGTGGTGATGGACAGAGGTGGTGAACGGTCTGGGGAAGGACCGAGGGGAGGGGCAGGTGAGAGCTTCGGGGACTCAGCAGGGAAGTCAGTGACCTGCTCGGGGTTCAGGGCCACAACCCCAACTTCAGGGTTCCACCTGGCCAAGCAAGACAGGGAGCACCCCGTGACTCAGGCAGGTCTCAGGCGACCGGCTGAAATCCCCTCCTCCTCGGAACATGGCCACATCCAGGGCACGGGGCATCTCTAAGTGCATGGACTTTGGAGGTTCGGCATCTCCCGTGCTCAGCTCTCGCGCTGTGTCTGGCCGCCCGCCACTAGCCATGTCCCCCAGTCCTTGCCCCATAAGCTCATCCTTCAACCTCGGCAGGGTGTCGGGTCTGACGAGAATCAGCACAGGGCGTCACAGCCTCCGCGGGGCACGAGTGACGGAGAAATAACACCAGCGGCATCCCCTGTGCATCAGCGCACGCGTGCTGAGCAGAGGCATTGTGACCTAAACGCTCCAGTGTTTTACTCTGATTACAAACCATTGTAAATACACACCGGGAGTCAGTCATTCGACAAATTCCTCATGAGCAACTTCTGCATACGCCAGGCCCGGTGTCTTATATTCTGAATCTTATCACTAATGGTTGGGTTTTATTCCCTCGTTGTCCTTATTTCTTAAGTGCCTCTTTATCATAGAGCTTATGTTTTTTTTCCGCCGAAGAATGTACTTTTGATTCCATGAGCCAGGACAACGATGACCACGCATTACTGGTGGGAGGGCAGTTCTGACTCACCCTGCTTGGGACACGATGATCTCACAGAAGGACGTCGTGGGCCAACGCAGGGAAGGGCCTGCCATCACCACCCACTGGCCCGCTGCCCAGGGCATGTCCACCCACACACGGGGTGTTCACGCCCTCGCCACCCCAGGCTTCTCCACTCTGCTGCTGGCTGGTCTTCCAAGTTCAACTGCAGCACAGGACAGGGAACACAATGATAATGCGCACAGGACATCTACTCCCCCTGAGGTGAGGACGCCAAGGCAGAAAAGGAAAGTCAGGCGCCCGAGTTGGCACAGCCAGCAAGTGGCACTGGCACAGGCAGACCTGCGACTTGTTCCCCGGCCGCCAGCACGTTCAGTGTGAAGACAGCTCTGTCAGCAAATGCCCTGGAGCCCGGCCACGGCCACCGTCAGCTGGACTGCCTGAAATCCATCTCCTTCTAAATTCAATACCTACTGCATCATCAGGAAACAATGCGAACTACGGTGGGGCAAGGAGAGCAGAACAGGCAACATTTTTGCAGATGCAAAGTCTCCCCCCAGGCCCCGGGCCAGCCCTGGCCGTCATGTGAGCACACAGGCTGGTTCCATCGTTGAAAGGAAACCATCCGCTCAGCCGACAGGAGGCTCGAAGGACAGGGCAGCTGCTGTTGCGGTCAGAGGGGCTTCGGGCAGCAGAAGGCAAGTCCGCTGCTATCTGTCCGCTGGAATGTCCGGCACGTGCTGTCCGGCCCAGAGGCTGGCGCAATCGCGCCCGCCGTGACGCAGGGCCTGCACTGTGAGAGGGGCGCCTGGCCCACCCGGTCCTCAAAGGCCCCGGGTCTCTGCACCTCCCGGGATCAGCTGCAGGGCAGATCCCCACTAAACTCAAACCCCTTCTTTTGAATGACAGCCATCATGGCAGGCTTCCAGAACTTTCTATATGTTACAAATATGTGTGTGTGGAGAGAAAGAGAGCCCTCTGATACACTCCCAGGAGACTTTCAGTAACCAGGAGTAACCAGTCCTCACGCTCCTGGAACACGCAGAGACGAGCCACAGAACAAGAAGGAAGAGGAAGGAATTTGGTCAAGATTAAACTCACAGCCCTCAAAACTTAAAAATAACCTGGCCATGGACCCTCAAGTATTCCCCTTGGAACACTCAAGCAGAAAGTCTCCAGCCTTCCAGCGTGCCCCTGAGACTCTGTGTCCAGCTGGTCACCCTGGGCGGGGACAACTGAAAAACAAAACCTGCGCAGATATAAATATTTGCTGGCAAGTGCTACCCCGCTGTTGACACGCCTTGGAAATGTCGGAGGCCTGTTTAGTTTTAGGGAGAGTTTCTGCTCCGTCTGCCAGATGGGCTCCAAGCGGAGCTGTAGCCAACACTTGGTTTCAAGCACCTCTGCACAGAGCCTGGGGTTGACACTGACCCCAGACCGAGGCGTCTTGGCTGCCCGCAAGAAAACTGTGGGCTGGCACACCCCTATCCTTGCCTGTAACCCTTTGGGGAGGCACCCTGAGAGCATGGCTCCCTCGCCCTAACCCACAGCCTTCTGAGGAACATGAAAGTCGGGGCCCGAGGGGCTGTGGGTGGCCAAGGCCACTCACTACGTGGCCACGCACATCTCTGAGCCTCTGTGGTTCCGTCACCGCCTGGGATGGGGGCTGTTCTGGCTGCAAGAGTGGGTCCCACGCCCCCGCCAGCCTGGGCCCTTCCACGCCCTGCCTTCCTTGTTGCTTCCCCAGAGAAAGGGGGCCCTCAGCCCTGATCTAAGCGTGGCTGCGAAGCCCCTGCGGTGCCCTCCGTCAGAGAGCCACTGCGCTCCCAGGAGCTCAGAGGACACCCAGTGCGGTGGCCAAGATCTCGGACGGAACAAAGCTCTTTCACAACACGTAGTAGGTGGGTGACTCCTGCGTACCTCAGTTTCCCCACCCATAAAATGCGGAAAAGGAAATGGGGTTGTTGGGAGATTAAGCACGTGAGTGCCTGTGAGATGATTTGAAAGGTGCCGGGCAAAGAGCAACGCTCGGCAAATTTTAGCAAAACGATCTCAGAGCCACAACCCCAGCCAAAATCCGCTTCTCCTCCCCTTCGCACCCTAACTGAAGTCCCTCCATTCCTTCAACAGATGTCACCAAGCCCCCATTATGTGCAGCCGACAGTGCCGGGCCCCAAGGCCACTGTCCCGTGTCCGATGACCCAGGCTGAGTGAGACCCAGCACCACTGACGACCTCACAGGAACCCACAGAGGAGGCCTGGGAGGAGGCCAGCAAACACAAGGCCACTGGGCCCTCCGGCCGGTGCTCCCGCTGTCTTCCTCACCGAGGACCCCAAGGTTAGCTAGAACGAGGGTCTCAAAAGGCCCCTGGGGTGCGTGAGCAATGCAGTGCCGTGGCGCCTCAGGTTTGATTTTCCCAAAGGAGATCTTTGGTCCTTTCTGATCTCGCTTTCACCAGACACACCGTGCAGAGCAAACTGGCCTCTAGCTCAGGAAACGCTTCTACATCTGGCCAAAGAGCCAAGAACCACAGCACACGGCACGTGCTGCGTCACAACGGGCCCCGGCCACTGCTCTGCCCGGGGAGCCTTCTGCAGAAATAGCTCAACGCTGACTGTTCCAAGCCTGGCAGGCATGCCAGTGACTCACGGTTCTCGTTTTGATGGTATGTGTTTTCCAAAACATCTCGAGTGCAAATGATGACCACTTACAATTGAAAATGTAACCCTAACTTAAAAACAAAAGTTTTTTCAAATTCTGTACAGGTCTGGAAGGAGGACAGGACGCTGGGCTGTCCAGCCCCTGCCTCTCCAGGCTGGCCATGGCCGACAACGCTGCTGCCCGGCTCCTGTCACCTGGTCAGCTAAAGTCCAGGCGCTCAGCTACACCACCAGCCACAGCCACAGAACTTGGGGAGTGTCTCCAACACGTGCATATTATATACCGATAAAGTGTTAAAAAACAGATGCTTTCCTGATTTTGAGAGGAAGATACCTGGTCTACTAAAAAAGTACACACAGGCTACCCAATTTCTAAAGAGCTGGGTGTCCCCAGGCCCCAGGCCGTGCACCCACAGGGCTAGACAGGCACGGGTGGATGCTGGGTGCCATCTGCAGACATCACCCGCGGGACCAGAAGCTTACTCCCGTGGCAACGGAAGCCTGCACTCTGCAGGTCCTCACCGTGACACGACGCCTCCAAAGGGGATTCGAGACTCCCAGGTGAGCACCCTCGGGCGTGCCGGCCGCTCGCACGGCCAGGCGGCTGCTGATCTGCCACCTTCTTCTACTTCGGCACTAGGTTTGGGTTTATGGAAATGCCTGATACTTGGGGGTCTCCAGGGCCTCGGGGTGCACACAGGCCCCGTCTGGGAACTCTGGAGGGGCTGCCCTATTACAGGGCCAGCTCACGTTGTTTCCCTTTACGTGAAAAACGCTCTGAAACCACCCTCAAGTTTTCATTCAAGGCTGGATTTAAGCCCCATATTTCAAGCACCTGTTGTTAGTCAAACCAGATAAAAAGTGCTTAAAAGGTGATTAAGAGGACGTGGTTCCACGGTGTAGCGGTTAGCATGTCTGCTCTACATGCCGAAGGTCCTGGTTCACACCCCAGTGGAGCCATGGTCCATGGTTTAGGCCATGCCACCCTGAATAAGCCCGATGTCTGATCTTAGAAGCTAAGCAAGATCAGGCCTGGTTAGTACTTGGATGGGAGACCACCTAGGATAACCAGGTGCTGTAGACATAAATAATAATAAGGTGATTAAGACGATGTGCATCTCAGTGTTTAAGAGCCTGTCCCACAGGAAGGAGGGAATAGGGCCTCTCCGTGTCCCTTGTTTAAACTGCTTGTTTAACCTCCTGCATTGCTAGTAAAACACAATTAAGTGTGACAGGCTCCCTGCCCCTGGCAAGGGCAGGGCCGTTCCCAGGAGGAGTCACACCTGTTTTCAGGCTCCCAGGCTAAGGTGGGTCTCTATGAAGGTTTTCTAAGTTCAAATACTGCAGCAGGACGTCCAGAAGGCAAGGAAGGTCAAAGCCAGCAGAGGCAGGGACGGGCGGCGGCCCATCCACCCAGCACTGGGTGAAGGCGACTAGGAACGACTTCTTGCTTCCCCACCCCTGGTGCCGGACGGAGCTGGCAGAGCCTTCTCCCCTCCGGGGCACTGTGTGATTCTCCCCGGGGTGGCGCTGGCAGTGACCGATCCCCGGACCCACCCACGCAGGGAGGGAGGGCGCGGGGCGCTCCAGGTGCACAGGTGCTGCGCGTGGGGACAGGCCTAGGGAGGGCAGGGGCCCACGGACGCCCCCGCAGCAGCGGGGTGGACGGTGACCCGGGAGGGGCAGAGAGCGGGCGTCCGACTCAGACCTGAGACCACCGAGCGCCACCATGCGCGTGTCAGTGTCCCGCGGCAGGACAACGCCTCCACCTCCACCTGTGCTCCTGAGCGGGGCCGGCCTCGGCCTCCGCGCCTCGGCGTGAGCAGAGAACAGTGGTGTCTGGCCGGGAGGGTCACACGAGCACGGTGCCCACGAGCACCTTCCCGACGCCTGGTCATAGGCACTCGGCAGTCAGTCACCAGGATTAGCATCGCGGTGCCCAGGGTCGCCGTGAACGGGATCTGATCTGCTCCACGACGGGGGCCATGGCGCTGTGACGTGCCACCAGCTCCTCCTTCTCTCCAGGGCGCGTGGCCCAGACACTGGGGGTGCAGCCAGGAGCGGACCCTCCCCTGTCAGCACTATGGCACAGAGCCGCCTCGCCCGAGGTCACCCCCTTCCCAGGGCAACCCACATCTGACGGACCCATGGGGAGAGTGAAAGCCAGGCCGTCTTGCCCCAACTGGGGGCATCTCTGAGGGGCTGCTCCAGCTCCCGAGCTCCCAGCGGGGTCGGCCCGGGCTTGCTCCGCTGCCCACCCTGCTTCCTTCCCCGCCCCCCACACCCCTAAAAGCCACCTGCACACCACACTCTGTCTCAGTCAGCTTCCTAGGAAACCCAGCCTGTGTCCTTTTTCCTCAGAAAGGGAGGAGAGGCCCAGTGAGACAGACAGATGGACACCGTGGAGGAAAAGGTGGGAAAGATTACACAGAAGGCGTGAGTCCTCTCTGTCTCCTCTGCAGTGGCTACGGCGGTGCCGAGACTGAAGCCAGCCACTGGGCGGTGCCCTCCAAGAGCCAGGCCTGGGAAGGAGTCTGTCCTTCACTCTCTTCTCGCGGACAGAGACACGCGAAGATGCCACAGAGGGATCCCAGAGAAGGAAGACGGGGCAGAAGCGCCTCCCTAGCACCACACTGGACCAGCCCCCGAAGACGGCCATGGAACGTGCCAGAAGAGTCCTTGGGGATGAACTGATCAATAACCGGACTCCAAGGTGTCTCCGGTGTTCTCAAAGGTGGTGGCAGAGATTCACAAGCTCTTCCCACAATGTCAAATACCCACAGGGACACCTGTGTCCGATCCAGGGAGGGGCCTAGGTGACCAACCAGCACAACACATCCACTTTGCTCTGCTTCTGGCTAGAATTACGATGACCCTAGTGGTGACAGTTCCGTTACCCTGATTCTCTCTGGCAAGAGCCCTGGATCAGTAAATATCCTTCTATTCGGAAGGAAAATTTCATCATTATTTAACAAATGTAGTGTGTTATTAAACAGACGAAATCTCTCAAACAAGCCCAGGCCTAGGGAAGGAAGAGGCATCTGTGTGGCGGGCCCCCAGCGGGCCCGGCCTCCCCGCCTGGCGGAGGACTGGGTTTGTTCCAGGTCCCAGGCGGGGCTGGGTCAGGAACCGACTGCCGGGTGCTCTGAAGACCGACTTTCTCCCCTGCCACACGGCCGGTCACAGTGCGGACGGAGGCTCGGCGGCCGCTGCGGGCACGGGGCAGACCCTCTCCTACGTGGCGGGCGGTGGGCTCTCCCAGCACAGGCCCCAAGGAGCGCAACCAGGCAGCATTTGCAGGGCGCAAAGCCCCCAGCCCCGCAATCGCACCCCTGGGAGTTAGTCCGACAGCTCCGCCTGCACCTGGCAGGTGGCCCCTTCTAAGGGTCCCCCACGAGGGCTGCTCACGTGACCCGGGGCACAGCCACACAACGGTGACACTGAGCCAGCACAACACATGCCGACACAGAACTGCCAAGACACGCTCGGTGGCAAAGGCAAAGAGCAGGTGGACGCTCGCCTGCCCCGGCAGACCCACACGCACACCATTCACGCGCATGTATGTTCATCGTTCCCAGGACACCTGACTAGAAATGGGGGTGGGAAGGAGGCTGATTTTTCACCATATGTGTGTTTACATCTGTTGAATGTTCTACATGTACGTGTAACGCATAGTCAAGAGGTAAATAAAACAACTCCCTTTGTATCCAGAATAGATAAATATCCAGAATAGATAAATCCAGAGACAGAACGTAGATTGGTGGTTTCCAGGGACTGGGGGCAGAAGGCAACAGGAAGCAAGGGCTTTTTGGGCACGGGGTTTCTTTCGGGGTGATGGAAATGTCTCGGAGAGAGCGGGATGTCTGGTTTGCGAGCGTGAGTCTCAGTATCACGGGCGACGAAAGGGCGGTTTAAAAATGGGTGGCGTTGAGAAGGGGAAGGAGATTTTTGTTCAGGAGAGTGCCCCGCGCCACCTGTGGGGAAGCACGAGACTGGCCAGGTCTCTGTGGTCTGTCCAGGCGAAAGACAGGTCAGGCCCCTGGAGTTTCCTACACGGAAGCCAACAAGAACAAAGCATCCCCTGGGGAGAGGAGACACTGATGGAGTACTTGGAGAATCCCAGAAGTACATCCCTGAAACTAAATGATCTTTGCTGGCATTAGGAGTCTGGAGAAAGGGCAGACTTGACAGCTTGTCTCAAAAAAGCTACTAAGGAGTAATAGTTGGCCACTTGCCTTATTTATTACAAAATATAAATCGCATGACTTTTTTTATGTGTACCATATTTAAATTGATCTCATCCACCAGAACTGAGATCACGAATGGCTGACAGAACGTTTCTTTAGGGCAGTCCTCATTTAAACAAGATTGGCTTGTGGTTAAATGAACACGATCATTTTTCTGAACTTCGGTAATTTTGGTTCCATGAGTGCCATCCCTGTTTTCACCTTCTAAAGAGACGACTGGACACGATTAGTAAGGTTCAGTTTTTCAGAGAAACGGCGAAGGCCGTCTGAACACCTGTAGGAGATTGGTTTTACATTTAGATTTATACAGTGGCTCTATGATATGTTTAAATGCTGAGGAAACCCCTTCGCTGTCTCATTGGAACCACAAGACGTGGCTGTGTTTCAGGCTGTGCTCATTGGCCTGTTAAAAAGGCAAGGGCCGAAGATAAGGTGGCAATGCCACTTTATCTGTTTGGTCCTAACTATGCCAATTTGATTAAATGCCCTGTATCGAAACTGTCGCCTTTTACTTAAAGGCATTTTAGTGTGGTTTAGGCACATCATCAACTAAAGAGTAGTTACCACTTAAAAAAAAAAAAACAACGTTTTGGGACGAGACACAGGCGGTATTTGCACAACAACACTGTGACTGTACTACATGCCGCTGGACTGTTCACTTTGAAATGACGCTTTTATGTTACATGAAGTTTACCTCGATTTAAAAAAACATAACAGTGAGGGAATGAATGAATGAAAGGTTTTCACATCTGGGCCCCGGTGGCAGCGTGGCTGGTTAGAAGCATGGGCTTGGTGGCCGAATGGTGGAGCTCGAACGCCAGCCACAGTCGGCAGCGCCTGTGAGAGGAGACGTCGGGCTCGCAGCCCCTCCGAGCGCTAGTTTCCTGTGAGTGACACAGGCATCGTGACAACGGAGCCTGCTTCCCTGGGTGGCTGTGACAAGTACATTGCACAGTCCACGTCAAGTGTGTAGAGCCCGCTGGCACAGCCTGGGTCCCCAGGGCCTCTGCTCCTGCGGTCTGCCCTGCTGAGGACACGCTTTCCCTGGGCGGATGCACGGTCCACCCCCTCACCTATTTCCAGCCTCTGCTCAAATGCCACCTCCTGGGTGGGACCTTCCTGACCGTCTGATTTAAAACTGGAACCCGCCCCCGCCCTGCCATCTCCTCGGCCATCCCTGCCCAGGGTAACATCCCGTCCTCCCCCTCTTCCTCTCCTGGGAAGCGGCTGTTTGTTCGGTTCCTCTCCTGTCACCTTCTCCAGCGCCGTCTGCTCTGGGAAGACAGAGGTTTCTGTCCTGTTCCCTCTGCACCCCAGGGCCTTAAGCAGCGCGCGGCCCAGGTGGCCCAGGGGTCGGCGCTCAATGAACACGTGCTGAACGAACGGATGGCGTTAGCCAGTGTCCCCACTCTGATCCGAGTGTACGCGCGCCTCCCCGGAAAAACGCAACTGCTGTTTTGTTGTTTGGTGAGCTTGAAATGAAAGATTAAAAGTTTAAGTTAAAAAAAAAAAAAACAACACCACCACAGTACGGCCAGCTAAGCGTTATTCCCAAAGGAGTGATGTGCAGAGGAGAGATGGTTCTCAGTGAGATGGTGCTATGCGCTCAAAAACATAAGCCAACACACATCACCCCGACGTCTGGCTGCCCGGGGTGGTGTGAGAGCGGTCACTGGTCACCGGGGTGGTTCTCAGGAGGAGCAAGAACACAGTGCTACGCGGGAGCCTGGACCCCTCCGAGCACCTGGGGACAGAATCCTCCGTTCTCGGAGAACAGGACAGGCTCCTCCCCTCCAGGACCTGCCCTGCCCCTGGCCCCCTCCACACCGCAGAGTTGCCACCCCAGTGGGACTTGGCTTGCCAGGGCTCTCTGGCCTCACAGGGAGCAATCGTGACCCCCGAGACGCCAGAGTTCAAAAATGGAAAGAAAAAAAAAAACCCAGAAAAAAAACCCTCAGACTCTTCTAAAAATAGGCTGTCTTTCTAGTTCGCTCTCCGGCGAGATGGCTACGTCTCTGCTCCGCAGGAAAGAGCTGCTTTTCTGCTGCCTCCAGACCCTGTGTGGAGGGGAAAAAGGCTGAAGCCAGCAGTCTCCAGGAGTCTGAGGTTTTTTTAAAAAAAAGAATAAAACAAAGTCTGCACGTCTACGCAAAGCCAGCAAAGCGCATCTTCCACCCTATCGTGAGCCACTCCTACTGGGGTAACCTGGCCGCAGGCTGGAACTGGGTGGGGTGCCGAGTTAGTAGACACCTGGCTCGTAGGTCTCAAAGTTTCCAAATTTCCCCAAACGTCAGGATCACTTGGTTGGCTTGTGAAAACGCTGATTGCCAGGTCCCAACCCCAGAGTTCCTGATGCAGTCTGTCTGGGGTGGAGCCCTCTAATTTGCATTTCTAACCAGTTCCCAGGTGAAGGGATGGGGCTGGTCAGAGACTACACTGTCGAGAATCACCACTCTAGAACCAAGTCTTCCATGTTCCTGTGACACCTGCCTCAACTGTACACAGCACCTGCAAACACAGACACACAGAAACACACACACACACACACACACACACACACACACACACACACACACACACACGGCTGTACAGAGCTACTGCCATTCAAGTCCTGAATGAGCCAATCACAGCGAGAGGCTCTAAGGCATACCCGAAACCCCTGAAAACCAAAGTCACAGCACTTCCTTTTTTTGAAAGCAGTCATGAGCAATCCCACCCTGCTTCACCCTTCGCACATGGGTAACCTCCAGCTGCAAAGTCCGCTTTCTACCCAGGGATGCTTCAAGTTTCTGAATCAAAACAGCTGAAAGAGGAAGCTGGGGGGGTGAAAAAAGGGGGCAAGCCACTCAAGGAGCGCTACAGCCCCCTGGTAAGGACCCCATCACCACCGTGGGCAAAGCCACCAGCCTCTCACTCACCGAAGTAGTCGGCCTTTGGGTGAGCATCCATCTCACGCTCCAGACGCTGGGTGAGGGCTTCTAATTTCAGTTCAGCAGCGGAGGGTCCAAGCTCAGGGCCTGGAATGAGGGTCTGGCAGGGCAGCCTCACTCTGTGGCTGGGGCTCTCCGGGAGCACAGGCCCCGGGCTGCCATCAGGAGACCAGTCAGAAGGACCTTCTTTACAAGGTAACTTAGGCAGAGTGGACATCGCTGCGTGGACACGGCTGGTGGGGCTGAGCTTGGGACCAATGCCAGGGTCTGCACAGCCAGGCTTGGGTCCCAGCCCAGGGGCCGGACCCAAATGCAAACTGTCCATGCTGGCTGGCAAGGATGATGGGCCAGAACTAGAAAGGTAGATTTGGGCCCATCCTGGAACCAGGGTTGAGGGTCCACGTTTGGTTTGGGCATCATGCCTGAGAGCTCATTCCCCAACACTGAGTTTGTTTTTGGAACTGCTCCTTGACTGGGGCAGCCCAGGGCCAAAGGTGCTGAGAAAGAAGGGGTCCTGGGCTGAGCGGGCCCCAGGGGGGCCCCGTTTTCCGCACCTGGGGAAGGAAGGCCAGGGCTCACCCGCTGGGAAGAGGCCGTGGTCCAAAGGCCCGCTGGCTTCTCACTGCTGCGGCCATCGACACTGTCCTGGCCACTCTCAAACGGCCTGCTGGAGCTCGGGGAGAGCTGTGGCTGGTACAGGTGATGGTCCCTGGAGGGTTTGGGTGGTGCCGGATCACTTCCTGGGGGGCCAGGCCACCCACTGCCTACACCCGGCCTCGTGCTGGAGGACACTCCTGGCTCTTCACCCCATTTTGGGCTTGCCAAGGAGAGGTTGTCATAGTAGTCTCCATGGGTGAGGCAGGAAGGATCCTCACAGGGGCCCGGCTGATGGAGAGCAGACATCTCAGAAACCACCAGGCTCTCCTTGGAACCACAGTCCTGGCTGCCAGGCCTCGTGCCGCGGGCGTACGGCCTGGCCCTCTGCTCCTGGGTGCGCACAGGGGCTGCCCAGCAGCCATGGTGGTGGATGCCCCCGGAGTTACCGTAGAGGCAGCCAGAGGGGGCTTGGCAGCACCGTCCAGGGTCAGCTTGCTGCCGGCACCAGCTTCCCGGGGGGCCTGTGGGCCGGGGCGGCTCCCACCGTTGACGGGGCCTCGGCTCCCCCTGGGCAGGGTCTCCTCCTGCAGGAGCTGTTGCTGCTGCTGGAGGTGGATTTTGGCCATCTTGGTGGCAAACACCCTGCGTGTTTCCTCAAACTCCGGGTTGTTGCCTGCACCCTTGTCCACTCGGAAGAGTCCATCCTTGGAGGCCTCATACATGTTCAGGTCCTCGATGAACTTACTGGCCTCCAGGCCCAGGTCGTCGTACTTATCCATGTCGCAGTCCGGTGCTGGTAGCGGGGGTATGTGTGTTTTTGGAGGGGTCGGAGGGGTTAATGCTGGCGAGAAGAGGGGCTCAAGTCCAGCCTAGGACAGGTAAAGCCTTCCACCTGCCCAGAGTCAGGGTCATGACCCCAGGCCCTGGAGTCCAGCCGTAGGTGAGGCCTCAAAGCCAGCTAGGCCAAGTTAGTTTCCAACTCCTTTTCTCCTTGGAGGTGTCCACGTGGGGGCAGACGGTGGCGCTCCGCTGTCCCAGCCGGCTGTGTGTTCTTTGCTCTTTTTCAAATCATAAATGGAAAAAGAATAGAAACAAAAAATCACATCCTTCTTAAGCAACCAAAGTCGGAAATCCTCAGAGCAGCGGCAGCCGCTGGACGAAGTCGAGGTGAAGCCGGCTTGGACGGAGGGTGTAGAGGCCGCCGGACCTGCCCGGCCGGAGCAAAGGCGCGGCGGCCGAAGGCGCAGGCACGTCCCGGGCGCGCGGTGGCCGCTGCTTCCCCTGCGGCCGCGGAGCTGCGATCCCGGCCGGCGCCGAGAGGAGCGCGGCGCCCGGCGCACAGGCCGGCCGGGCGGGCAGTAGGTTCGCGGCCGCCGCGCCGACGGCCTATTGTCCGATGGCGGCGGCGGCTGGGCGCGCGCGGACCGGAGGGCAGCGGGACGCGGAAGTGAGAGCGCCGGACGCCGTCCCCGCCGCTCGGTCGCGGGCCGGGCACGTCCCGGGCCTGCAGGCCGCGGGGCGGGGCCGGCGCGCCCGCGGGGCGGGGCCGGCCGCGGGCGGGCCGGCGCGCCGCGGCGCCTGCGGGCCCTGGCCCGCTGCCGCCGCGGCTCCCGCCCCGCGCGGGCCGGGGAGCCGGAAGGTGTGTCCCGCACTCGCGCCCGCGCTCCGCGTCCTGCATGGCGCGGGGGTCCCCCGCCGCCGCCGCCGCCGCGCCCTGCGAGTCCCGGCCGCGCCCCGTCGCGGGCAGCGCCGGGCCCGGACCTCCGCGCGGAGACGCCGGCGCGCGGCGCGGGCAGCCTGCGTGGGCCCGAGACGTGGCCTTGAACTTCGCGGGAGTCTCAGGGGCGCGCGCTCCCGGCCCCGCCGTGCCTCAGTCTCCCGAGCGGGAAGCCGCCCCGCGGTGCCGCTCGATGCTGCCTCTGACCCGGCCATGCCCGCTGCCCATCTTGCCGAGGTGCACCATCGGAGTCCCAGATTGCCACCCTGGAGCTGGCCCAACATCCCCTTTGACAGATGGGGAGACTAAGACACGGAAGGGAAGTGTCCACGTTGCCCACGTGACCAGCACAGCGTGGCTGGAGCCCGAGTACTCTGAAAGGCGGGGGAAGTCATGTTCTCCTCCGGAGTGAGCGCCTTTGAGGTTCCAGGGCAGCAACAAATAAGCATGGTGGCTCCTTGTTCAAAGTGGCGTCCCTGACTCCCAAGTAGATCCCGGAGGCTTCGGGGTGTAGCCAGCCTGACTCCTGGCCCCACCCCCTCCCCACCCCCACCCCCGCATGGCCCCAGGCTCCCTGCACCAACTCAGAGGTGACTGGAGAGGTTTCACTTCCTACACAGCAGCCAGAGAGATCCTAAGGCAAATACCAGACCAGTCACTTCCTCGCTTAAACCCTTGTCAATTTAAGAATGTCCCAACTTGTAGAGAATTTTTATAAAAATGTATTGGGGCCAAACAATATATGTCTGGAATCGAGATTTCAACAGAGATCAATGTTTCCCCCAAAATTGACAGTTTGCAGCTTCTTTTCCGCTTTTAGAATTAAGGAGGGAACTAAGGAATGTTGCAAGAAGGGGGAGAAAGCCAGGTGGGGACAGGATGACAGGATAGCTAAGATTAGGTGGTCAAGCTTTCTAAGGAAAAGAGGCACATCGCAAAGGTGTGTTACCCTGGGTGCACACAAACAGTGGGCAGGGCTTGCTTAAGGCAAAGCCAAGCCTTTTACTAAGAAGTTATAGGCCTGGGGTATGACTACCCACCGTGACCTGCCCAGTTGTGAATTTATGATCAGATCACCCTGTGAGGTTGTTTTCTATAGAACTCCTTTTTGGTCTACACCCTCCAATGCTTACCTAGATTGAAATCAGCCCCCTCCATGGCCCTCCTGCCCTAGCAGGCCCTGGTTTCCCAAACTTGATTTGGGGACCTTCTCCCTGTGCCCTAGCTGCAGGGGCTTCCTGCTGTGCACCAAGAGCCTGCCCAGTGCTGTCTTCTCAGAATCATTCCTATTTTCAGCACCCTCTTTATTGCCTGATCAGTTCTGATCACTATTTTAATTACTGTGTATCAGTTGACATGCACCTTTTGGGGTGTTTGTTGGATTTCAATTCCATTAGACCAGGGGTCCCCAACCCCCGGGCCATGGACTGGTTCCAGTCTGTGGCCTGTTGGGCACCGGGCTGCACAGCAGGAGGTGAGTGGCCAGCAAGCAAACGAGGCTTCATCTCTCTCTGCAGCCACTCCCTAGCGCTAGCATCACCCTTCAGCTCCACCTCAGATCATCGGGCATTAGATTCTCATAGGAGCACTGGTCCCTGGTGCCACAAAGGTTGGGGACCACTGGTATAAAGGATATTTGATTTAAGAATATGTTTGCATGCATACATATGTTTTTTTATACAGGTACATATAGAGAATTGTTGGCTCCAGGGCACTTGGAAAACCCAAATCCAATAAACCATAGGCAATGAACAATGCCCAGACAGTCTGTGAATTACCAGGGGCCCAGGAAGCAAAGGGCCCTGTCCTTGGACAGAGCCCTGCTTATTTTGCGGTTAACTGAAAGGGCCTTTCTGTCCCTTTTGCTGGCTACAGAGAATGTCTCTGCACACAATGCTGTGTGTGTCCCAAAGCTGGAGGGTCACTTCAGGGAGAGTTCTGAAAAGAATCTTTATATTGCAGCCAAGCAGATGGATGAAGAATTAAGAACCCAGGTTCCTTTGGGCTCTTTCCATCCACGGATGCCCAGAGCAGGCCAGGAAACCCTGGCCCCTCCAAATCCGTTTCCTGAGCTTTGGGCTGCTCTGGCCCTGAGTTTCACTACAGAACTGCCCTGTGAATGGAGAGAAGCAGCTGCGATGAAGGTCCTTTCCTGGTGCTTCTAATGAGCCTTTGTGTCATGATTGTCTGCCCTGGAAAGCTGCCTAGGCCAGACCCAGATATTAGGACTGTGACCTTGCACTGTGTGCATGCAGCCTCTGCCAGGCAGTTGGGGCCCACTCTTCACCAGTCTCAGCCCTGCACCCCGGGCCTTCCGCCACACAGGAAGACCCAGCTGGAGGCATGTGCCCAGCCACAAGGCCTCACGTGGCTCTCTACATACCCACAGGGAAGGGAGGCGGCCCGCTGGCCCTGGCCCAACCCCTCCCAGGGCCATCTGTTTGGAGAGCAGCAAAAGCTGTTTAACAAGAGACAATGACCTAGAGTGTTGATTGCTGAATCAGCTCCAATCTCTGCTTACCCTTTAAAAAAAAAAAAAAAAAAGTAGAACACATACATGGCTTCAAACTCAAAAGGTGCAAACCGGCACAAAGTGCAAAGGACATGTCTCTCACACCCTGAGCCCAAGCCCACCGGCGTCCCCTCCAGAGATAGCCACCCTTATGTTACCAAAGAACACGGACGTGTGCATTTCTCGTGTGTGTGTGTGCGCGCACGCATGTTTAAACACAGAACACGAAACTGCACAGCCCCTTGCTTTTCGCGCTTCACAATTCTCTTGGAAACCTTTTCGCATCATTTCACATGCAGCTGCTTCGGCTGATGTTTCTCTTTGGGTGAGTCATGGAGTTTTTAACCAGCGCCCTCAATCGCAGACTTCTAAGCTGCTTCCATGCTTTTGCTATGACTAGGCCGCAGCAATGGATGACTTATAAATCATTTCACACCTGTGCAAGCCTATCCGTGGGATAAACACCCACAAGGTAGGCATATTCTTGGGAACTGCGCCAGGCTGCTGAAATGACTCGGTCGCCTGGATTTCTGAGTCACCACTGAGGAAGCCTCACTTTCCCCTGGTTACAATCCCACTGGGGTCGGCGTTCAAACTGCTGATGAGTCAGAACAGAAACAAGAACAAGAACCAACAGTCACGAAGACGTCACCAACCACTCTGTGCCCAGTGCCACTCTCTCCACTTGGCGTATGTTACACTGTTTAATCCTTCCCAAAACTCACGAGGTAACTTCTGCTGCCCGCTGCTTCATACAGATGAGAGGAGGGAGGCACAGAGGAGGTAGGGAACTTGCCTAAGGTCCTGCAGCTTAGACGCAGCGGGACTGGGGTTGGATGGAGCCCAGGCAGCCCAGCGCTGTGCCACACCACCTCTTGTCACAAAATCATCTGAGCAACAGCTCGGCTGCTGACGGCCCCTGACGCTGCTTCCGGGGTGTGTGTATCAGCGGGTGCTTGCCTGCCAAGCCTGCATGGGATCATGTCTTGTGTTTCTAACACCACCAGGTGCCCTGAGGGAGGCTGGGCTAGACAGTAAAGTCTGTGAGGGCATTCGTCTTGTTCACCGTGGTACCTTGCACACTGCTCATGTAATAATTATGAATGAAGGAATGAATGAATGTTTATTTCATAATAATAATGCTAAAAATTATGACATGGGTGGAGCCCAGGCTAAGGATTTGCCATAATGATCTCATTTAATCCCCACAGCAGCTCTCTGAGATAAATCCCATTATTACTTCCAGTTTACACATGGAAAAACAGGCTCACAGAGGTGAAGAAAATTGCCCAAGGCACCCAGATGGTAAGTAGAGGAGCTGGGATTCGATCTCTGGATGTCTGCTCTCTGCCCTGTGTGATTGCTGAGTGATGTCAGCGGTCCTGTCGGTACCTAAGTTTGTGAATGTATGAATTTCCCATCTAGGAATTAACCTCCACTGGGTGCAGGCTGAAGATAAAGCCACATGTCGTTTTTAAAAAATTAATAAACTTTATACTTTAGACCAGTTTTAAGAGTGGAAATTACACTTCTGTGTACTCAAAAGTACAATTTTGAGTTTCATAGCAAAATTAAGTGAAAAGTACATAGATTTCCTATATACCCTCTGTGACCCCCTCAACCCTACAGCCTCCTCCATGATCAACACCCCCTACCCAAGTGGTACATGTTACTATCGTTGAACCCACATTGACACCTCATTATCACCCAAAGTCCATAGTTTATATCAGGGTTCACTCTTGTTGTTGTACATTCTCTGGGTTTGGATAAATGCAAAATGACATGTATCCACTATCACAGTATCATACAGAGCATTTTCATGGCCCTAAAAATCCTCTGCGCTTCACCTGTTCACCCCTCCCTTCCCCTTAACCCTGACAGCCACTGACCTGTTTAGTGCATCCACGGTTTTGCCTTTTATAGAATGTCATATATTTGAGACAGTACAGCGTGAGATCTTTTAAGATGGCTTCTTTCACCTAGCATTATGCATTTAAGATTCCTCCATGCCTTTTCATGGCTTGATAGCTCATTTGTTTTTTTGCACTGAATAATATTCCATCGTCTGAATGTACCACAGTTTATCCATCCACCCGCTGAAGGACATCTCTGTTGCTTCTGAATTTTGGCAACTGTGAATAAAGCTGCTATAAACATCTGTGTGCAAGTTTTGTGCAGATGTAAGTTTTTCAGTCCATTTGGATAAATACCAAGAAGCAACACTGCTGGATTCCATGGTTAAAGTATGTTTAGTTTTGTAAGGAACTGCCAAACTGCCTTTCAAGGCAGCTCTAAGATTTTGCATCCCGGCCCCCAGCCCTCCAGCAGAAGGCGACCTCGGGAGCCGACTCACCCCGGAATTAACCCTGACCCCACCTCCAGGATTGGAAAGTAGTGAGAAAATACTGCTCGCCAAGCGCCCCACCACACGGCCACTGGGCGCAAAGCCCAGGGACCCCGCGTTGTGCCGAGGACGTGGAGTAAAGAAGGCTCTCTCTCTACTGTCAGGACGTGAACTCGGGGCCACCTGGGACACAGGCAACTTGTAGGCCTCACCCTCAGGAGCCACGTCAACAGCTCTCCCCAGAGAATCCCAGCCCAGGGGACAGGCACCCACTATTCACAGCAGCATTGTTACTAATAGCAGAATGCTAGAAACAGCCCCCAAGCCCGCTGATGGTAGAATGGGCGGAAAAAAAAAAAATATATATATATATATATATATTCCAGTCCACATTTTATGAACTACGGTGCTATTCACTATTATGGATACATCCTAATGTCCCAGGAGATGACTTATAGCAAGAGACATTTTTATAAAGTTCAGAAATAAGCAAAAGTACAAGGCAATACAAGGGAATGATAAATAAAACAAAATAAAATGAAATAATCCTTCAGGCGTCGGTTACCTGCCTGCGTTCCTGGGGAGGGGACGCATGAGCTTCCGGGATATAGGGACTATTCCAGTTCCGACATGGGATGCTGGGCTCACCGATCCGGTTTTCGGTGTTACGCTTTGCAGCATCGATGTGATATAGTTAAATGTATCAAATATTTCCTAATCACGTTTTAAGACAACGTGCTGGAAGAAGGTACACCCAACTGTTGGAGTGGTTATCCTGAAGGCAGGGGACAGGATGTGGGGGGACTTTCACTTTCTATTTTGAACAATTCTAATCATTTAAACCTTTTAGAGCGAATAGATTACAGTCTGTAGGGGAGAGGTGGAGGTGAGAAGCCAATAAAGTTTAAAGACAGAAAAGAAAGAAATCTAACGATTAAACCCCCTGAGTCAGTGGCCTATCTGAAAAAAAAATAAGGCTCAACAGAAACAGAAGATGGTCTGTCCACCGAGGGCCCGAGCAGACTGTCAGCCCTTCCCGCTGGGGCCCCAGGTTGGCACTTCATGCTGTCTTCACACGAAGGTGAACAGAGAAGTGCCACCAAGACGAGGACCAAAAGACCTTCATCCCGTGTGTCATGCCCCTCTCCACTCACCAGCCACAGTGCCATGTTGTGTGCAAGGAGCTGAGTATTTAAAAAACAACCAAATCCTTGAATCATGCTACGACTGTGGAAGTTCTGCGTGAGCCTGAGGGCGTTCAGCGTGCTATTTTGTTTAAGGTAAATATTTAAAATACACCACGAGCTTTGAGCTCTGTTTTGATGCTATTTGTTTTCAAATATACTGGAAGCCTCAACAAATCAGAGCAGCCAGGACCGCTCTTGACCCTCGAGAAGCCCCCACCCATCTGCCTGGGATCCGGGGGAAAAGGGAGCCCAAAACAGTGTGTGTCCCTGTCATCCAGCCCTGTCCCCACAGAGAGAATCTAGACTCCTGGAACAGAACGACAAAGGATTTGGGGCATGAGCAGGGGCCCCAGTGGGGACAGAGAGCGTGCGCCCAACCTGCCCAGGGCTAGTGCTCTGTTCCGTGACCTCAGAAAGCTCTCCGCTGCTGCCACCAAGAATTCTGTCTTCTGTGTGAGAAGGAAGATCAGCTACTGGAGGTAAATGAGACACCCGCTTTTCTGTTAAGCAAATGAATTTCGTGATCCATGGGGCTCCACGTTTGCAGAGCATATTTAAATATAAAGCTTATGTTTCAAGGAAAAGAAAACATGTTTTCTGATGCCAAAAATGATATCATATTAGTTGACAAAAATCAGGAAAGCATGACGAATACTTAGAAGAACATCGAAGCCCGTCACAGTCCCCTAGGAAGCCAAAGCCGGGACAGAGTTAAAGGTCAAGCGATGTATCCAGAGTATGTCACCCTCGAAATATAAAGGGGTGAGGGATTAGGCCAAAGGTTGTGATGCCCATCCAACACCTGTAAGAGCAGAGGAGGTTTGGATAGGAAAAGCCTCAGACCTAAAGAGTTTTGGCCAACCCAACATGGAGCTCCAGCACGAAGATTGCCCAGAAGAGTCCTATGTGCGGGTGGAATGACTAAGCCTAGTACCCCGCCACCAAGCTCAGTCACTGGCTGCGACAGCACGTGGCCTTGGCTCCAGGGCAGCAGCTGGAGGTGCTCAGCTCAAAGGTTCTGTCTTTAAGGGAGGTCTGACTGGCCGCCATATGTATGTGTATGAGTGTACGTGTATACATGCATAGGTGCATAAATTGTTTTTGTTTTACAAAACTGAGATCATATCGTGCAGGCTGCTTGGTAGTCTGGTTTTGGGTTTTTTTTAATTTTTTTTTTTCTAGTTAATTTATATCACTGACACATATCATTCAGGGGTTCTTTCAAATAATAATTCATTCAAGGGAGCTTCGGGGGATCCTGAAGTTTTCTGAAATGATCTAAATGTTGTGAAAATGTACTTATGTGCATCTTTTCAAGGAGAGGGCTGGTGGTTTTCTTCACATTTTCTCAGGGGGTTCCAGAAGGTTGAAAACCACAATCTAAACTACAGTTTCTGGAAGTGATTCACCAGGATTTATGAAACCGGTCCCCACCACTGAGTCATTCCTAGCTCTCAGCTACGCTGGACACTGGTGTCCATAA
The DNA here is from genome assembly GCA_003508835.1 of Eonycteris spelaea. Lineage (NCBI taxonomy): Eukaryota > Metazoa > Chordata > Mammalia > Chiroptera > Pteropodidae > Eonycteris > Eonycteris spelaea. The sequence goes on along the minus strand of PUFA01000145.1, from coordinate 164,342 downwards.
ATCTCAGCACGACGTGATTATTCATTCCGCTGGGATACATCCCTATCCAGGCAGGGCTGACTCAATAGGTACGGGCCGGATCTTTGGGGCGTTTGACACTCTTGCCAAAGACGCCAGATACCTGGGAATAGGGAGCTTTGGCCACAGGACAAGAAAATCCTGGCCGCCGTAACATGTTCAACCTTTTTATCTTCTCCAGAGCATGGGTGGGCATCACCAGCCCATTTTACTGATGAGCTCCCTGAGTCAAAGAGAGGTCAAGTGACTAGCCCAGCGTCACCCTGGCTCCAAGCTGGGATTCAAACTCAGATCTGTCTGGTTTCGGGGAAGATAGAATAGGGCGGGTATTTCTTTCATCAAGAGCCCCCACTATTTAACCGTCAATAGGCTGAATCTTCACCTCCTGAAGTCTGTATTATGACTCTTCTGCATGTAAGCGACGGGTGCCCATCTCGGCCTAGCTGGAGAAAAAAGGAAGCGGATGGCAGGGTAAGGGCGCGTGCCACGGTATGCAGGTGATGCAGCTGTGCGAAGGCCGGTGCTCAGTCGGGGTGCCTTCCCTCACCCCGCTCGTCTCTGCTTACTGCAGACCTGCCCTTGGCCTCTCAGGCTGCGCGGTGACCATCGCCAGCCCTCAGATGCCACCTGTCCAGGGACTCGCTGTAAGATCGACTCGACTTGTTCTGTCTCAAACCCACATTCCTGGGAAGGAACTCTGACTGGCCCAGAGAGAGTCATGTCGTTGCCCGGCTCAGTCGTTATTCCCAGCGGGAAGGGTGGACCCGTATTAGAGCTCCAAACACTAAGTCACCACGACCGGGGAGGGGAACGCCATGACTCCTAGAAGGAGTCATGCTCTAGAAGGAGGAGAGTCGGATTTTCCATTGCCCCTATTCGGCTCACAGAGATAGTTCTTGGGGAAAGAAGCACATGGCCTTGACCTCAAGCTGCATCCAAGAATGTGGTAGGAGACAGGCGAAGCTGCCGGAGAACAAGTGTCATGTACCTGCTCGGCCAGGTCTTTGTATGGCGGACGGTGAGGTCCTCAGAGCAGATGCAAATAACCGATTACTTAGTCTTCAGGCGATAAACAGTCAGCCTGCCCCCCACCACTCACGCACACACGCTGCTCGGCGTCTCACGTAAAGGGGGAGATGCACGTTCTCTGCACAATAAAGCGCGGACATTATCAGAGGGCCCGTCGGGGAGGTAATTGGGATTTGCGAGGAGATCCAGGTTTGAGGAGCCAGGCACTCAGATGCTAGGAGGAGCCTTCCTGAAGAGGGGAAGGCAGCGCCCAGTTCCGGGGAGCACTGGGAGAGTGGGGGGCGACCGGCGGGCAGGGACGGGCAGGTGGGGTCTCCCTGGCCCGTTGCTGGGTTTGGCATTTGGTATTGTGAAGAAGGAGACGTGATCTGAGCCAAGCTCTGGAAGGATTGCCCGGCTGCGCTGCAGCGTTACGAAGAGCCCGGGGAGTGGGGTCTGCCGCCAAGAGGGGAGCCGGGAGCGGGGCGGGAGGGCGAGGAGGCTGTTGCAGTACCGAGGTGATGGGGCTGATACCCACGAGAGGACTCTGGAGCCAGGAAACAGCGGATGGACTCGCAATCGGGCAGGCGGAATGCCACGAATCAGTCGAGGTGAACTCCTGTCTCCGGTTTGAGCAACGGGGAGGGTCGGGCAGCGGCGATGGGTCATTTACTGAAATGCAGCAGAGATGGGTCATTTATGAAATGCAGCAGACTTGGAGAGAAACAGGGTTGGAGGGGAAAATCGGAGGAGTGGCAAGAAATCAGCTGAGAGGCCGGAAGAGAGGTCTGGCAGGGTGTTAAATCTGAAGTCATTGGTGTGTCAAGCAGTTGGCTGGAGTGAGCTCACCTGGGCAGAGGGTGTCATTAGAGGAGGATACAGGGCCCAGGACCAAACCCTGAAGTTCAAAGAGAACAAGGCCGAGACGAATGGCCAGGGAGGCAGGCTCAGATGAGAGAAAAGAGTGTGTCTGTAAATTAACAGGAGGATGGAGAACTGTCCGTGGGCTTTGCATGGAGGTCACATGGAGGTCACAGGCAGGGCAGTTTCAGTGGGGAGGGGGCTTGAATTCTTCAGCCTTGTGGGATTGGGGGCTGGGGCTATTTTATTTCGGTAATAAAAGAAGTGGGTGACTTCTGAAGGCCAGAGGACTTGGGGATTTTAGTGCTACACTTGTAAAGCGATATTTCAAAGAAAAAGAAAAATGCCTGCAACATTTTCATGAGTCAACATGGTTGGGGTGGGACCTGTGAAAGAGGCACCTCGCATCTTGAGGGCAGCCTGAGGAAACCCCAGAAGGTGCTAGAGAAACTGTGAGCGGAGGATCTGGGTGTGAAGCAGTCCCCACTGCTACCCTGGAGAAGTGACTGCCGTTTGGGGAATGGGAGCCCTACGGACAGGGAAGAAGAATGTCCTGCCTATTTTTGTCTGCCTGATTTTGCTTCTCCCCTTCTTCAAGCCTCACCATGTAAGAGGAAAAAACGTAGGCCTGAGGCCAAAGCCATGTGTCATGCTTGGTCTATTTGGCACAACCAGTCTGCTTGCTGGGGAGCTCAGAAAGGGGAAATGCTGCGAGGCACAAAATGCTCACGAACTTCTAATCCTGTTACAAATAAATAAAAATAACAATAAAAATAAAACGACGGAAAGATTGACTCCATACCCTCTGAGGGCTGCGGACGGACCAGGGACACAGGGGCCGTCCACAGGGCGCCTGCCGTCTGAGGGCTGGTTGGAGCCACTGTTTTTTTGTTGTTGTCAAAATAAATGGGCCTTTTGTGTTGAGAACGATTTGTGGTTTGATTTCTCTGAGGACACCCCACCCTCATGGACGCTGAAGTACCTCCCTGACACTGTGGGCCGGCTGTCCTGGGTGGGGCCCTGCCTCCCTCCTGCAGTTCCCGCCCACTGGGATGCCTCAGGCCCCAGGCTCCCTACCCTGGGTAGGGGCCGAGCTGATGGCAGGGCTGGGAGAGGACTGCTGGTCCTCCTGACCCACCTGGCAGGCTCTCCGATCTCCTACTGTGGGGAGCACGACTGTCTGATGCTGAGGCCACACTTCCCACAGGCTGCTCCTGGCCCACGGCTGGGCATGGCAGGGAGGCTAAGGCAGGCCCATCCCTGGGAGACGGGGCGCTCCTCCAGTGGGTGACTTTGACGCGAGGATCCCCTCGGACAGCAGTCTAGGACCTTCCTTCCTGCTCCCTCCTCCCCCTCACAGGGGTCTACCCTAGTCTCCCTCTGGGGGTGCTCCCAGCCCTCTCCACCTCCCTCCCCATCCTCCTGCACGGGCATTGTCTCCCATCGATCTCATCTTGATACTTGCTTCTCGGAGGACCCGGATGAACACGACCAGGAGTGCAGCAACCGTCTCGGCGTTCGGGGAAGCTCCGTGTTTCACGCCGACGCCTGTCCACGGAATGTTCGTGGCAGCTTCGCTGATCATCGTCCCAAACTGCAAACCACTCAGATGTCCTTCAATGGGGTGAATGCTTAAAGAGACAATAGCATCATGGACTACATCTCAGTAATAAAAAGGAGTGAACGACTGATAAATGCAAGAACTTGGATGAATTTCAAGGAATTGCGCTGAGTCAGAAAGAAACAAAAAACAAAAAAGCCAGTCTCAAAGATTACATACCATCGTGCCATTTTGTAACAGTCTCAAAATGGCAAATTCATAGTGACAGAGGACAGATTAGTGGTCGTCAGGGTGAAGGGGTGGGGTGGGAGGTGAGGGAGGTTATAAAGCGGCAATGCAAGGTGTCCTTACAGCGACAGAGCCGTTCCGTACCTTGACTGTGCTGCTGGTCACGTGAAGCCACATCTGTGATCAAATCGTATTGAACTAAACACTCCCCCTATACACACACATCAGCATAAGTAAAACCGGGGAAATTTGAATAAGGTCGATGAATTGTATGGATTTCACGATCCTGGCTGTGATACTGCACTATAAGATGTGAGTACCACTGGGGGAAGTGGGTAAAGGGAACAGGCTCTGTTTGTCAGATGTCCTACAACTGCATGTGAGTCTATTAAAAAAAAGAAGAAGAAAAAAGAACAGAATAGAGCGTCAGAGGACCGTGAAACAGTATCAAGCGATCTAACATAGATGTAAGGGACAGATCGGAAAGAGAGGAGAGGGGGGAAACGAGGCAGAGAACTGTTTGAAGATTTAGTGGCTGAGAAAGTCCCAAAATTAATGAAAAGTATCAACTCATAGATCCATGACTCTCGTGAACCCCAAGCAGGATAAATACAAAGAAAACCATATCTAGGCATATCCTACTCAAACTATGATAAAACAGAGTTTAAGAGAAAACCTGAAAAGTAGCCCAAGGAAAGATGACATCTTCAATGGAACAATGACAGAAAAATGATGAGGAATTTCATAATAAAAGCCAGAACCCAACGGAATGGCACCTAAAATGCTGAAAGAAAAAAGTGTCACCCAGAAGTCTATATCCAGCAAAAGCATCAGGAAAATTTTTTGCCGGACAAATAAAAGCTGAGAAAACTTGAGAGAAATTACTACCAGCAAAACCACTATAAGAAGCACCAGAGAAAATTCTTTAAGCCAAAGGGACATTTTCTCAGCTTAAAGGCCAGATCTGCAGGAAGGATCAAGAACACGAGAAATGGTAAGTATTTGGGTAAATAGAAAAGATTATTTTTTTTCTCATGAAAAAATTTCTCTAAAGACTATTGGCTGTTTAAAGCAAAAAGTAATACCATTTTCATGGGATTAATAACATATGTAGAAATAATTTGACAATAGTTCAAAAGACAGGCAGGAATATTGTAGGGACAGTTCAATTTGTATATTGTTGGTAAAGTAGTGTAACATTAACTCTAGGAAGGCTGTTATCAGTTAAGATTGAATACTGTAATATCTAAAATAACCACTAAAAATAATCAAAGAGGTACAAGTAACGTATTATCTATTGAATACTCATGACAACTGGGTAGAATGGGCATTACCACCCAATTTCACAGATAAAGAAATGGAGGCTTGAAGAGGCTGAAGCTTAGGTCAAGATCACCAGATAAGAAAAACACGCACCAGAACTCAACCCAAGTCTCTGAATCACCCCAGCCCAAAGCCCCTTCCTTCATCCCAAGGGTCAAAAAACTTTCCCTGTACGGGACCAGATAGTAAATATTTTAGGTTTTGTGGGCCATAGAGTCTCTATCACAACTACCCAACTATGTGCAGAAGCAGCCATGGACAATTCACAGATAATCGAGCATGGCCGTGTGCCAATAAAACTTTATTTACACCTCCCCGTGCATGGTAACTCTTGCAATGAGATGCTGCAAAACTTTGCAGACACCTTCAAAAAGGTGTTTTCCTGGAGGTGGGCAGGTTTCCTGAGGGAGGGTTTGGGGAGTCAGTGGAGCATCCCTGGGCTAAAGACCCCCAGGGCCTCTTGTAGCCCAGGAGTACCTCGGTCCTTGCAGTGGACACACAAGGGGAGGTGGACCCTCCCCCGGGGACCTCGCCCATCTGCCTCTTCATAGTCTCCCTTCCCACCCCCACAGGGAGGCAGTCCCCAGGGCACTTGCCCCACCGAGGCCTCCCGCGGGCCACACTGGGTCTGGCTGAGCCACTTCAGCATCGCACCCCCGTGGTGGGCCCGGGGACACACCCCATTGGAACAGATGTAGCACGATCCACTCCGCCCTGAGACCCCGAGGGTTTCATCTTCTCCACAGGGTTCAAAGCCAGGGTTCAGGTGTGGTGGCTCAAGGGCGCACAGTGACCCTCCCAACCCAGGTCCCCTCAGCCTGTGGGCTCCAGTATGTGTGTGTATTATATGTTGTGTGTGTACATTTGTGTTACCTGTGGTACATGTAGCATGTGCATCTGTTGTATGCTGTGTGAGTGGTGTGTATGTGTGTTATGTGTTGTGTGTGGTGTGTGCATGCATTGTGTTATGTGTGGTATGTTTGTGTATTGTATGCGTGTTCTATGTGTTTGCGTGTGTGGTGTGGTGTGTGTCTACGGGGTGTGTGTGTGTGTGTGTGTGTGTGTGTGTGTGTGTCAAGGTGGAGTGGGGAGTGAGGTGTAAGTCTCCAGGACAAAAACACAGTGAAGCATTCAGGAATGTGTCACATTTCCAGGCTGAAGAAACAGCCATGACCCTTCAGAAGCAGGAATCCGAGGAATTTCCCAGGTTTCCTGAGGGCCCCTGGGAAGCATGCCTTTCTCTACCTTTCAAAATGTCCCATACCCTCCAAAGCAGCAAAACACTCCAAACCAGTTTCCACAAACCAGTGTGTGAGTCCCACGAGGGCAGAGTAGGGAGAACTGGGGACCAGTAAACAAAACTTTGAAGTAAACGGCACAAAGCCGGTCTGTGAGTTCACACATCTCTGTGGAGTGAGGGCCGGAGTCTAGGACCAAGGGCAGGGCGGCCATCGGCCGTTGGCCGGGTAAGTGATGATCTCTGTGACTGCAAGCTATTTTAGAGTCACAATCAGCAGCTTTCACAGATTTAGATGGTCAACAGTAGTCAATCGGGCGGTGTCTGTAAACGCAGGTGTTAGCAGACAATCGAGATATTTAGAAGGTAACCGAGCCACAGGGGGACAACCAAGAATTCAGAATGAAGACTATTCCGGTGACAGAGGCAGCTGGCTGCCCACCGAAGACTCGGGTTCCCCTCGTCTTACGCAGAGTTGTTGCTGGCAGGTGGCTGCCCAGACAGGACCACGTTTCCCCAGGTGACTAAATCCCGACCCAGAGGAAGCAGGCAGAAGTGACGCACGTGTGGGGGAGAAGGAAAGTTCCCTCTCCCTTCAAGGTCCTTTCAGTCGGTCTCATAATCAAGTAGCCGGGAGGCAGATTAACAAGAGGAAATGACTAAATTTCATTACACATGTACATATGGGACCCCTGGTACATAAGGGAGTCAGCGATCCCACGGGCAGGGCGGGTTCAGAGACAGAAAGAGAAAATGAGGGGTCGATGACATTCTGAGGTAGGAATGAGGGAAGGCGCCTTGGGAGGAAGGTCGTTGGCAGGGCATAAGACGTTTGCCCTGCCCTGTAGATAGGTCATAGAAAGTTCTCTCTGGTGATAACTCTTATCTCGGGCAAGGCCCCTAATTTAAATTCTTTAAGGGAGAGGTAAAAGTTTCTCCTGAGCCTGCAGGGTCTCAATGGCCTTCAGCTCAAAATAATTCACACATCAAATAGCACGTCTCGGGGAGGCCCGGTCTGAACCCCTTCACATGCCACTTCCAGACCCGAGGCATAAAGGTCTCCCTCTGAATGCCCTCCCACCTCTCTGTCCCCTTATCTGAGGGTCGGATGTCAATGTCTAGGGCAACCTAGAAAGCCAAGAGCTAAAGATGGTGAAGCCTCCCATGTCCTGAGACTTCCTTCCCTGCGCCCTTCTCCCGGGGATTAGGTTTATGAGAAGGAGAATTGACGTTTGCTGGGTGAGACCCCTGGGGTTTAGGGCTTTCTGTGTTATGGTCACATTATCAGGTGACTGATTAAAATCTTTTGTTGTTAAACATGATTGGGAAACAAGCAAGGTATGAGTAGATGGCTAAAGGCATTAGGGCACAGTTAAGGGGGTGCAGGTGAAAACGATGTAAGTGAGGACCAGGGGGTCTGTCTGCTACACTGGTAAGAGGGGTACTGGCATCTGAGACGTTCGCTGCCCTGTAGATAGGTCATAGAAAGTTCTCTCTGGTGATAACTCTTATCTTGGGCAAGGCCCCTAATCTAAGAAGTCCGTGGTTGTCTCAGTGTGAGCTGCTGTGACGAAGTGACACAGACCCCTTGGCTTATAAACACCAGAGATTTACTCCTCACCGTCCTGGAGGCTGGGAGTCTGAGATCAGGGTGCCAGCAGGGTGGGTGCTGACGAAAACCCTCTTCTGGGTTGCTGATGCCGACTTCCTGTGTCCTCGCATGGCAGAGACCAGAGAGAGGAAGCCGGCTCTCTCCTGACACTTACAAAGGCACGACTTCCATTTTCCAGGGCTCCCCTCATGACCTCATGTAATCCTCATCACCCCCCACCCCGCCAGAGCCCCGCCTCCTAATACTATCACACTGGGGAGCAGGGTTTGAACGCATGGATTTTAGGGGGTACGCAAAACTCAATCCATACTACTGGTCAATTAAAGTATTAATAGAAAACTAAGATAGTGCCCGGAACTAAGATGCTAACTGACGACTCAGAGGTTAACTGACAAGTAATAATGGGGACGTTCAGTGACATCTGGCTTGGGGTCTCTCTTCACAGCTACTTCTTTCAGCCTGCCTCTGTGCAGCGGCTCCCCTGTGTCCTGCCCGCTGACAGCAAGCCCCCCAGGGCCCACCCGATAAAGCCCCGCCGGCCTGCCCAGGCCCTGTTTCTTGTAGGGGGGACCTGCCTTCTCCCTGATGAGTGACGTGAATGGCATCAGACTTTGGGTGGCCCCGTGTGCCCTACTGAGCCCACAGAGTCCATCACACCCATGCCACACACCCCCCTCCCCTCACCTTGGCATCTGAGGCAGGGGGGTCCCTCCTCAGGCTCTGTTCTTCTGGTTCTGGGGGCTGCCCATGAGGGTGCAGCTGCAGCAGGTGTGGGGTGAGCTCTCGTTCGGCTGGGGCTGGGGTTCGGCCACCCCTCCATAAGCCCAGACGGAAGGGATGATCCGGGAAGACACCGGCCAGGCCGCAGTGAGGCCGGGCAGCTCTCATGGTGACCACAGGCCCGGGAGAGGTCCCCGCTCGCCCCTTCCACGGGATTTTCCTAAAGGCATGTGGAGTTGAGCAAGGTTACCTCTTGATCGCTAGGTCCTACTGATGGCTTCTGTTTGTCTGTTGGGGGTGACGGCTCCTTGGGAGTGGTCAGTCCCGAGGGGTCCGTCCTAGGCTGCGAGAGACCCGGAACCTGTCCCCAGGCACGTGCTCACCTGGGCGCCGGGACACATGACACCAGGATGATCTCACCCAGGCACAGGTCAGGAAGTGGGACGGGCTTGCAGGGTACTCTGAGGAGAACTGGAGGGACACTCAGCAATCAGGACTGTCTTGGCAAGACCAGAAGCTTCGGGGCTCTGCGGGGAGCAGTGTGGTGGGGCAGGGGTGGAATCTTGGCTCTGCCATGTTCTTGAGTGTGGCCTGGAGCAAGGCCCTTTTGTGGAAACGCACTTAGAATGCGGTTGGCACAAGATTAGCCTTCAGGAAACAGAACGCATGACTGCTGCCGGTCCTGGACTCGCAGACCACAGCTCCTGCATGTGGTGCCCGGCACGGGCGTGCGTTTCCAGACGCCGAATGAGGACTGGAATTCAAGTTCGGGGCTCGAGGCCCAGGGAGGTGAGTCACGAGTGTTAATTCTCAGGCCCGTGACTCCAGCAGGCCTGCTCCCCACTCCCCACCCCCTGGTCCCCTCCCTCATGAGGTCCGGCCTAGAGACGCCAAGGTGGCCTGGAGTGAGGTCAGCCTTCCTGGACAACCATCGGCCCCGCCCTCGGATCTGAGGCCTCTGCCCGCAGGACTGGCCCTTCCCGGGCTCTCTCCTCTCTGCCATCCCTGTTACCAACCACCTACCACCCTGGGGGACCCCCCACCCTTGCTCATTGTTGGTCACCCCAGATTCCAATCTCCAAACTCATCGGCTTGCATGACCCAGCCCGTGAAACACGCTTTCTGCTCACTTTCTCACAGGAAGAACGGGGAGAGCCAGCTGTCTCAGTTCGTTACCTTCTGCCTTCCCCGGACTAAAGGGAGCAGCGGGGCCCAGGGCGAAGAAACTTACTCATTTCTGCCCGGCGGTAGCCGTGGGCTTTGCCTAAAAGTAGGGGGAAGGGCGCTCCGAGTGAAATGAGCACAGTGGGGGGGGGGGGCTGTTAAGACACTTCACTGCTTACTGTCATGGTCTCCAGCAAGCCACAGGTTCTAGCGAGCCACAGTTTTGTCACCTGGGGAAGGGGATGATAATGCCTGTGGTTTGGTCTACCCATCACCTTGAATTCCACGTGCCCCAAGACACAGTCCGTGTGTGCAGAAGGGCCCGGTGGGGACCCCCGAGGTATTGGCCTCACAGTGTCCCCGGCTTCACTTTTCCCGGCCTTGCAGCTTAACAACGGATTGTCCCCTGCGGCTTGACCCCGAGCACGGAGTGTCGCTGACGTAGGAAAGCTGCTCTGAAATGGATGACGCACGCCCTTGGGATTCGTGCTTGCTGGTCACAGTCCTCCTGGCCCAGCGGTCTTCCCAGGCGACTCCCATCTTTGTCCCTGGGTTGCTAACGCCACCAGAGGACCACGTTGCCAGAGGGACGGCTCCAGCAAGCGCAACAGACCCTCCGGAACGATCACGTAGCCCCTGGAATAAGGCCCGGATTTTCCCTTAGGGACCCTCAGCCGGACTGAGAAGGCTAGGCAGGTTTGAAGGTGTGTCGCCGGCTGCCTTCTCAGGTCACCGTGCTCTGACGATAGAAGCTTATTCTGAGTGTCCTAACTCCTGCGTGGCTCTGCTGGCTGCGAGGCCCGGGCACGCGAGGCCCTGTACTCGGCTGCCTTCTGGTCACCTTTGCACAGAGGCAGCGGCTTCTTGGGGCTCCAACTCGCATCCCACTTCTCTTGTGACTCTGGCTTTTGTCTAGGGCCTTTTCCTACCCACAGAGGCCCTGCTTCTCAAGTCTGGCCTCTCGCCTTCTCTCCTGTGGTGGTTCCAACATGGGCGCTCCGCCCAGATCCGTGTCACCCGCTGGGATGCCTGTCCCCAGCTGCTCTGCATGGCGGTTACTGAGACCCCTGTAGCTCAGCAGCGTCCTTCTCTGGAAACTTGGCCTGAGCCAGTGGGAGTCCCTTCATCCCAACATGTCTAAGGTATCCCACCCCCCACCCCCCCAAGAGGTGGGCAAAGCCAATGACTGACAGATTCAGGGCACAGGAACCCAGCCCCCTTCCTCGAGGAAGGACAAGCCTGGGGGGCCACACGTGTGCCGGAGCTCCCGTTCAGAATTCCCTGGACAGAAAGAACAAGCTAGATGTCCTCCCAAGACACCCCACCTCCTTCCTCCCTCCCAGGTGGGAGCTGTGGAGAAAGCGTGACCTGTGACCAGAAAGGCAGGCCTAGGAGTGAATCCTGACAGGAGCAGTTACAAGTGGTGCCTCGGGGAACATGCCACACTTCTCTAGGCTTCGGTGCCCTTATTTATAGGATCTGACTCATAATTCCCACGTGGACGTGAGGATCTGAGAGCAGCGGCAAAGCCCCCTGTATGCTGCCTGGTGCACAAAGTGACCCCATAACCCCGGCTGCCCTTAGGAAGGGAAAGGCTGAATGGGACAGCTGGGCACGAAGGCCAGGCCCGCTGGGGCAGGAACCATGCCCCTCTTTGGCCTGTGGTCCACGAGGGCCAACTCTGGCCCAGCAGGAAGTGTTGCCGGCCCAGTTGTACGCTGCGCATGCCTGTGTGAACCAGTGGCCTCATGACCCCTCCTCTCGGGCTCAGTTCAGGAACCACACCACCTGTGAGTGAAAACCAGAGCCAACTCCCGATGCTCAGCGTTCGATTCGGAGGCCATCTCCTCTGAGCACGGGCCTGTCGAGAGACCCCTGGAACACTGATGGCTTGCAAGGGTGTCTGGCGGGCCTTCCACTTAGCCCCGAAACCTCCTCCAGCCGCACTGCTGGGCCTGCTGCTCCCAGCAGCCTCGGGCAGTCAGTCAACCCCAAGCCAAGGGAGCAAACCCAACAGGGCAGGAAAGGCCGCCTTCGGGATCCCTGTCAGGCCTCCCGTGGTCTCGGGCCACCGCTTACGGAAAAGAGGGTCTTCAGCTACAAGGAGAAATCCCTGTCGCGTGCATGGAGCTCCCAGAACTGACCAGGAGGAGGCTGGCGTCAGAACACGGGAAGGAGATCATACCAAGGTCTCGGGGCAGGAAAATGCCACGTAACAGGGCAGGTTCTGCTCTGCTGCCTTCTGCTCTCTGTCCTCGGGCTGCAAGGCCCGGAGGCTGAGAGATGAGAGGAGCTTCCCACGCCTACCCACACGGGGCAGCTGTGCGAAGGGCAGCTTCGCGGAGGCTGCTTTTAGCTGCTGTGGGTTCCAGTTCACGCAGCAAAAGGAGCAGTTTTCCAGCTGGGGCGCGTCTCCCCAGCAGGCGGTGCCCTCACCGGGAGAAAAGTCAAGGGGGGAGAGGTCCTTGGCTCACTTGGATCTTCACAAAATTGTGCATTTTGAAGTCTCCCCTTCCCCACTTCTTGAGACGCTACATGGCCAATAAAAATTTGTAAATGCAAAAAAAGGAGAAAAAAAATAATAACTTATAGAACTCTTAACCAGTCATCTGTGGGCAAATTTCCTTCTCTCTTTGTAAGGGGTGGAGTTAAAAAATTATGGTCAGGATCGCACTGTACGCGTACACTGTTTTATTCGTGAGCAGATTTCCACAGCGTGTTTTTAAAAACCGTCTTTTGCCGGCTGCATCCTCCTCCTTTGACTGGCTGCACCTTATTTTTCTTACGTTGGCTGTACCCTTTTCCCCGGGGTTTAAAACTTCTGACTTGCATATTTTAAAACCCGTGCATTCCACTAACGAAAATCACTTGGGCAACACACGGAGATGGCGCTCTCTGACCGCGCCGCACTCTGCGGCCTGCAGGACGCCATGGATCATCTCGTCTCCAGCTTCCCTCGTCCTCCCACCCAGCGTCTGTCCTCGCCAAGGCGGGTTCCGTCCCTCCCCGCGGGCCGGACAGGCAGGTGGGAGAGGCAGGTGCGGCCGTGGATGGCAGCAGTCCTCGGATGGGAAACGGGGCAGCACAGTCGTTCGAACGTGATCCGACCTCTTTGCCTCTTACCAAAGTGAGACAGCTAAGAGAAGTCAAATGAGGTCTACGGCCACGCCACCCTGAACAAGCCCGACCCCGTCTGATCCGGGAAGCGAAGCAGGGTCGGGCCTGGCTACTACTTAGATGGGAGACCGCCTAGGAGGATCAGGTGCTTAGGCTAAAAAAAAAAAAAAAAATTAAGGGATTGTAAACTGACAAGGTCCTTGCAATCTGCGAGGTCAACCAAGGGCTGCCTCGCCTGAAAAATAAGCAAATAAATAAAAAGGAAATGGGAAGGCCGTGCTGGTGGAAGGCACGGTGCATCCTAGTGGCACGTGCCTCATCGCGGCTCGCCTGCTCGCTTCTCCTGTCCGTTCACGCCCTTTGATGGCTGTGGGTTTTTCTGGTTTCTGTTTTCTTCTCTTTCGATTTACCTCATTTCTCAATCTCGGCCATATCGGGTGCGTCGGACGTGGCTACAGAGGGAGTGGAGCGAGGCGCGTGAGCACGTGGTGCCCCATCTGCTGGGTGCCGGCACCCTACTGCGGATTTGGGTGGGGATGAAGCACGCCTCTGCTGCCTCCCAGCTCGCTGACTGTTTTAGGGCCTCAGAGCGCCATTTCGTGTTCCTCAGTGGACAGCTGGCGCCCACTGTGGTGGCCTTTGCTATGGGGTCTCCCAGGCACCGCCGGCCCTGTGCACAGACTCATTCCACTCACGTCCCCGACAGAAACAGTGCTGGCTTTGCCCGTGAGCCCGAGTCCTCCACTGGTTCGCCAGGGGCCTCTGCTGCCACACTGCGCTCCTGGCCACTCGGCCACCACCTGTCCCTCTGTCCAGAGGGCACTGCTGTGACATCAGTTTTAAAAATGAGAGGACCTCACAGAAAAGGAGCCCCGGCCAGATTCTGCTCAAAATGTCGGCTTCCGGCCAACATCTCAACTTCCCTGTCATGCTTCCAGTGAGATGGGCAATCAGGTGAGGGGACCGGTGGGAACAGAGGGGCGGCACGAGGGGACATGGAGGCCAGAGACCTGGCTTTGAAGCTAGCTCACTCTGCTCCTTGTTAGCTGTGCGAACCAGCAAATTACTGACTCTCGGAGCCTGGGTTTCTTCATATTTATGACAGAATACTTCCTTCCCCCTAGGGTTTTGTGGGAATTAAATGACATAATGCAAGGAAACGCGTCTCGTTTCTGACCTGATCAAGGCAGTCACCACCCACCCCGCCTCCCCGCCTTGCGGGGGAGCATCTTCTGTCCAGCTTTTCCGTCACACTCTCTCAGTGCCCCTGTGCTCTCGTTTTTCTTGGAGAAAGTGTTCTCCAGAGCCCTGCTGGTCAGGCCTGTGACCTTGGGGTTTTCCCCGCCGGTTGCTCTGGCCGCACTGGGTGCAGACCCAGGACCCCCACCCGCATCTCGCTCAGCTTACTCAGGAATAAATGAGACCATCGAGCAAAGGCACTCTGCACGCCTACGTCCTTCGTACCAAACCCCCTCATCCTCTTGCTACGTGTCCATGGAGTCGGGCTGTGTACGCCCCAGCCAGCTCTGGGACGTCGTGGACACCGGCCCGAGCGCTGAGCCCTGCCTGGCCTTCCGGTCTGTTTCCCGACGGCACGTCACCATGTTCGGGTCCCGGCCCACACTCGCCCCGGTGGAGCTGAGAGCGGGAGAGGAAGGACGAGTGAGGCGCTGCGTTTCACGCGCGTCGATGAATCCGGTGGTTCCCCTGTGAAGCTCGTAAGGGGCTGACGGGCGTGGAGGCCAGGCGCGGCACGGAAACTGAGTCAAGCCCGAGAACCAGCGACAGAACTGCGGGTGCTAATGTGCCTGACTGTCCCGTGCGCGCCTTACTTTATGACAGTCCACGTGGAGTCAGGCCCACGGCCAACGCTTCTGACGGTGACGGGATACCTCGATCTGTTCCGATTAACTCCCAAAGTCACACGTGATGCACATTTTATTACAAAGAGTCATCTGTTAGCTGTTGAACTGCACGGGGAACCGCATCTGAGGCTACTTCAGAAAAAGGGCATCGGAAAACATCGATTTTCGGCAGCTCCCCCACTTTCCCCATGAAGGATCCATCAGCAGCTTCGGCCAGTTCTGGGGAGAGCACCCGACTGCTTCCCGCACAGCTGGGATCGCCCTCACACGCCCACGACACGGGTCCCTTCCTGGCCATCTCCCCGGCAGCCGGCGGCGGTGGCTGGGGCACAGGAGGTGCCGCCAGGCGGCGTGGGTCCCGCTCCTCTGCGGGGAGCTTGGTGAGCCTCCTGCGCGGCTCTGCATGGCTCTGCCCTGTGCACAGACTCCCCGTGGGGCTGCGGTGGGCAGCGTGTAGGAAGCGCTGCTCCCCGCTCATGGCAGAACGTGGGCTTCGCCCAAGGGCCCGTGTACCGGCGGAGGGGCAGGCCTGGCAGGGCGCCCTGCCGGGCTGGGCAGGACAGGCTGCAAGGCAGAGCTGAGCAGCAGCGGGGACGCGGGCAGGGGGACTAGCCTGCTTGCCTTTTGGTCCAGAGCGACTTCTGAAGACCCGGGTCCCTCCCGCAGACTGGATGCTGGGACGAGACCCAACGGGCTCCTCCCACACGCCCGCTGTGGTGCCCGGGCTCTGCTGTCCACGCGGCCGGAGCCGCGTGCGGGCCGCCTGCCGTGTTTCCCCTCGTGCTCCCGCGTGAGCCGCGGGCAGCGCCGCTGCTGGGATCCAGAGCACCAGGCGGCTTGAGAGGCAGGGTGCTCGGTTCCCCTCGCTCTCCCTTCCCCTCCGAGCCGCCACCCAGCCGAACCGCTGGTGGCTGTGCAGGGGATCGACCGGCCGGGTCCCCCAGCCTGCAGGGGGTGGGGACGCACAGGCCGCCCTCCCCCCCTCCCCGCCCACACCCACCCTCACCCCGCAGCGGCACAGAGTCGGTGCCCGTCCGCCAGGGCCCAGGGGTGGACATTCAAGGCGTCCGTCTTTCCCCTGCCCCTGGACCAGCATCTTCGTCCCCTCTGTCCCCAGCCTGGAAGGGAGCCCCTCACGGCGGCCACAGCCCCCCGGAGTCAGTCCTGCACCAGGAAGTTGATGAGGGCGGGTTCTGGGGACAGGAAGGCCTTCTCGATGCTGCGCCCCCGCAGCAGCCGGGCGCCCAGCTCGCTCTGGAGAACAAGTTCGTGGACTTTGTCCTGGTCCGGGCGACGTGCTGGGGCACAAGGATCTTGCCGCAGGCTCTGTTGTTGATCTGAGGAGGAGAGCCAGAGACGAGACCCGAGAGTGGCAGGCAGCCCGACCCACACCGGCCTCCCGCGTCTGTCTGGGGGAGGGAGTGAGGGGTTCTGGGGAGGGAGAGGCAGTGCCCCGCTTCTCAGGAGGACGAAGTGCGACCAGACGGATAGGACTGACTGACGCCGAGAACCAGAGGGAGAGCGAGCGAGACGCCGGCGCTGAGCGCGCTCGGCTGCTGGCGGCTGGAGCGCCTGCCATGCGCCCCACTTCCTGAGCACGGCCCCCCTCACCGCTGCGCTGGGACTGACACCGAAAGCCCTCAGCACGGGGTGGCTTGGGCTGCTTCCAGGGGGGCTGGAATTCCGGGGTCACCAGGGATCAAGTCTAAGCTCAGGCCTGGCTACGGGGGGCGTCGCCGAGGAATTTACCTAGGTCTCCAGAGGATTCGTCCTGGGGACCTTGGTCAACCTCCCTTCCTGGCAACTGGCTCTCGAAGGGGGCGCATAAGCGTGAGGACTTGGAGGCTGGACCCGCGTCCCATTAACCCTCTTCTTCCTTCAAACGAGCCAGCCCGGTTCCAGGCGTTCACTGAATTAGTTCAACCAGGACGAACTTCACCTCCCATGTGGACCAACATGGCCACCGAGGAGGCGGCCACAGGGCCCAGACCACTTCTGAGCAGCCCTCCTTCCAGTCCTCGATCCCACCGCTCCCAGGAGGACACCAAGATTTCTTCCACCAACGCTCCTGCTTTTCACTTGGCAAGTACGGGCACCGTTTTATGAAAAGTTACTAGGAATAATTTCTCGCGTTTCAGCCAAGGCACATCATCAAGCATTCCCTAACCACCCACTTCATCGCCCCCCCCACCCCGCACCCAGATTTATAGAACTTATGTCATTTTTATTGGTTGTATCAGCCTCGACCACTGGGTGGGAGACAAATAAAACGCTGTCCTGAAACATTCAGAAAGACGGTGGTTTCGGGAAAAGGCCCGCGATGCAGGGTGCTTGTTCTCAGGCCGCAGAGCGAGGGCGCGCTGCTCAGGGGGCCGTGGGCACTGCCTTTGTATTTCTAGGCCACGCGAAGCTGCCCATTTTCAAGGCCATGAGCTTGGTGTGACTGAGACCTCCAAAGTACGAGACCCCTCACCCCGTCACACAAAGCCACGTCCCCTGTCAGGTCCTGGGATAACGGGGTACGGTGCTGGCCCTCCCATCTCTGTGCTTACTCTCTTTTGGGGGGAAGTAGAGGCCCGGGGTGGGGTGTCCTCTGCCCACCACCCATGGCGTGGGGTCCTGGGGGAGGTGACAGCATGTTCCCTTCTGAGGGACGGACTCGGGGTGACTCAGGCCTGGACTCGCAAGCTGCGAAACCGTGGGCCCTGTGGTTTCTCTTCTTTAAGGACGGAATCCTCTGGCCTGGCGAGTGCAGGACACGCCACAGCCTGTGCAGCGTGACCAGCCGCTACGTCTTACCTCCCTGGTCAGGACGGAAGGCGCGAGCCCCGGGACGTCCTCTTTGAGGCGCGGCCTCAACAGGACAGTGGCCCTACTTCTAGACCCGCTCAGCCCCCGTGCTTCCTCGGAGCCTGGGGACCGGACCCAAGCCATCCCGGGCGAGGCCTGTCCAAGGGAGTCAGTCCTTCTGTTCACAGCTGAGGCTCGGGGGAGAGCCGTGTGGCCTCTGGGCGTGTGGGCTCCCTCACGCTGGCCCAGCTCTCACTCGCGGTTTCTGGCTCCCTGGGACCCCCCAGAGAAGCTCACTCAGGCTTAAGGTCCCGCCAGGGTGAGTGAGTCTCACTCACACTCCCCACTTTGGGAATAAAGCACTGATTACACAGACAACAGAAGTCTGGCTGGGATTTGACACAGGGCTTGGCCGGTGGGGGCTCAAAGGGGAAGAAGCACTTTCGAATCGCCTCATGTAGGGCTGCCTGACTTTGGAAGAGTCTTCCAGACCCCAGCTGGTGGCCCTGCCAGCTCTGCTCCTCCCTCTCTGCCACCTCTGCCTCATCACTCAGCCCTGTCCTCTCGGTCTTTTCCAATGGCGGCCGGCGGGCCCCTGGCCACGCTGCGCCCCCTGCCCCATCCGTCACCACTGCAACAGGAGGGTAGCCCCCCAATGGCTAAGAACAATAAAGCCCCCGCTGACTGAGCCCCCACTCTGTGCCCCTTGAGTGAGCCTGTTTATCCACCACAGCCCTACCAAGCGGGTGCACGAGCGCCCATGCCCACTTACAGGTGGGGAAGACGAGACGCAGGAGGGGAAGTCACCTGCCCAAGACCCCAGCCCAGCAAGTGGGATGACCTCCCAGACCCCCACGCCCCGGCTCGGACCCCCTGCCAGCCCCCACTTCTCTCCAGCGCTGCCCGGCCTGTGCCTCTGCTCCTGCCCCTCCAAGGCTCACAGTCCCACCGTGGCCACCGAGGATGTCCCCCGCTTTGCTCCTTTTCTCCACCAGCGAGTGCTGCTCCCCGAGGCCCCGCAGCCCCGCCCTCACGATGCATTTCCGGCCTGCCAACTACCAGGAGCGACGCCGACGCCAGCAGCAGTCACCGTTTACGGAGTGGGCGTCTAAGCCCTACCCTGCCTCTGTTTCCTCACCTCTCAGATGGGGTTCGTCACACACCTGCCTCGTCCGTGAAATGGGGGTAAGAGCAGGCCCAGCTCGCAGGCCTGCGTGTGGCGTGAATGGCTTGGGGTCTGGAAAGTTCCGCGGACACTGTCTGGCCCTTAGTGCTCGCCGCCTGTCAGCGGGCATGCCACGAGTGCGTCCAGGGCGGGCTGAGCGTCTCCTGCGTGACCCCATCTGACCCTTTCAACGACTTGGCAGGCACTATGCTCACCAACATTTTCTGACTCTGGAAACTGAGGCTCAGAGAAATTCAGCATTTTGTCACGTCGAGACTCTGACTCCTAAGCTCTTACGCCTTAACCTTGAACCTACATCAATTCCGTGTGTGTGTGACGACTCGTGTGTCCCCAGACCGCCCCTCCTGGGTGCTAAGCTCCATGAGGGTGCGGTGGCACCTCTGGGCTCCGTGTCCCTAGTGTGTGGCACAGCCCGGCACGCCATGGGCACGGAGGCACGGCTAACCCGGGCAACCCCACACCGAGTAATTCTGTTCCTGGCCATGGCACATACTGCGATCTCAAGGAGCACAGAGGTTCTCACGTCGGTGTGCCTGCAGGGACTCCGACATGTGTTTTAAATTTGGGGTTTTCCTTTCAGCAATAATCTAAAATTATTTTCCCAATGATTGAAACTAGATTACTTTGGTGCAGCGATCCTTTAAAGAGGAAAGACATTTTCATAGACTAAAGCTTCTAGATCTTGAGCTGGCATTTCTCAGTTATGCGGAGGATAAGATATTTCTTATAAACTGAAGGTAAAGAAATCGCTTCTGTGCCACAGGCTGCTTTTAGTTGAGGGTTCTTGGGAGGAGCCTGCCAGGGCCGCCCAACCTCGGTGGGGGAGGCCAAGCAGGGGCGGCCGGGAACTAAGTGCAGGGGAGGCGGTGCGCAGATGGAGCCTGGTCTCCTGGGTGACACTCTCTCCAAGCCCCGCCTGCCTGCTGGGCGCAGATGCAGAGGGGTGGGTGGGTGCGGGCCCTGGTGGATGGAGCCTCCGTGAGGCTGCGCTGTCCAGCAGACCCCAGGTGGGTTTGTTCCCGGCACTTCTGCTCATAATTTGCAATAATTTTACTTAATTTTCTCTTTCCTTTTCATTGTCCCCTATCCCTCCCACTAGGCTTTAAGCTCCATGAGGGCAGGGACCCTGTCTATCATGTGTTACTTTATATTCCCAGAGCTTCGCTCCGTGCCTGGACTCGAGGAGGTGACCTGATAATTACTGATGAGTAAATGAATGAACCTGGGCAAGGGTGACCGGCTTCTCTGAGTCTGTTTCCTCAGTTGAAGAAAATGAGGATGGTAATGGCTCCCTCAGAGGATGATAAGAGTTCAACTTTGCATGGCTATTACCTGGCCCCATGGGCTTTGGGGCAGATGAGCTAGAAGGTCCCCCGCCTCAGTCATATGGGAATACTTAGAGATTGCTTATGTTGCGTCTCACATTAAACAAATTCAAGATACAAAAATTACATAAAGGATAAACTACAAGTCATGTACTCTATAAAAAGTTTAAACGTACCCTCATTGCTAACCTCCGCCCTGTCCCCCTCCCATTGGAAGAACGAAGGACAGCTAAACGCAGCTGGGAAGGGAGACGATTGGAACCTGCAGTGATGTGACGGTTTATTTTCCACTCCCCTCCCTTGAGGGCCATGAGGGTTTTATGCTCGCCAGCTTTTGGTATGTGGTGAGGGCAGACTAAGGGTGTAGGCACAGGAAAGTCAGGCGGGAAGGTGGGGCTAGGGACTGGGTGGGCCAGAAAGGCCTGATGGAAACCCCCAACCCTGGGCCATGTTTGTGGGCCACAGCAGGACGGTGACCTGCCCTGGAAGGTTCGCCCTGGCCCAGGGGGCCGTGGGAGTCACTCACCAGAACGGCCATCTGCACGACATCGGGCTGCTGCAGGAACTGCGGGTCCACAGCTGGCCACGGCTGGAGCAGCACGCCGGTGTCCCAGGCGTAGTGGGTGCACAGCTTCTCTGGCACCAGTGCCAGGCCTGCAATGTCAAGGCCAGAGGGTCACTGAGCACCTGCGAGGCCCGTGACAGCCAGATAAACAGCGCTAACCCCAACACAGCCTGGCTGGGGCTGACCCAGGGGGCTTTTTCCACACCATGGCTTTTCACAGCCTACCAAGTGCTCCCCCCTCACTCCGGCCTGGCCTACTACCCCAGGTGACAGGTGGCTTTTTTCCCCAAACAGTACCCAAAGCTGTGAAAATGGATGTACACGCTGTTCTAAAGTGTGCATGTGGGAAAACAGGGCTGGTTTGATGTGGTCCCTGCAGTTCTGTCGGGGAAAGATGCCTGTGTGCTCCTGACGGCCATCCAAGGTGACGGGGCCTCCGCTCCTTTCTCCCCCGTGAACACTGGTGGCCTAAAAGGGCCTCCCACCCGCCGAGAACACCAGCAAATTCCTTCTCATTCTCAGAGGGGTTTTTTCAACTTTCCTGCCAACCGCCTTCTTGGAAGTGCTGCCCTTGGCTCAGGGTGGGTCAGACACGGGGAGCCGTGAGGAATGGAACCCCGCCAGGCCTTGCTTCCCAGGGTGCTTCGCGGTGCGGCCCCCAAAGCCGAGGCGGCTGTGCCCGGGACGGGCCTGGCTCCACATCCAGGGGCGGCACAGGGCCCGCTGGCAGTGCCTCGGGGCTTCGCAGCAGGAAGAGCTTTGATTTCAAAGCCTCAGCCGATGTCATGGGCGCAAGACATGCCCCCGAGTGTGCAGGAAACACACGCCGGAAACCAGATGCTGGGTGCGCCCAGCACGTGCGATGCGCGGCCTCCGGGTCCTGGCAGAGGCGGGGCCTGGGCGGGGCCGGGCGAGCGGACGCGGCCACTGTGCCCGAGCTGGGCCCACGCCAGGGCACGATGGCTCTGGCGCGTCCAGGGGAGGCGGGCGGGGAGCGGCCCTTCCCACCTCCCCCTTGTTATCATCGGCCTTGAGACCCGGAGATGCATGCGCGGGACAGACCCAAGGTTCAGGGGGCGGCCTGCGGCGAGCCTGGGCAGAGGCCATGATTGCCACTAATGCCAGCCCCCAAAACACTGGGCCCTGGACGACGACTTTTGTTTTCTTTTTTCTAAAGACAAAAATAATATACGCTCCTTGCAGAAGATTTGTAAAGGGTCAAAATATAAAGACGAAAATCATGTTCGAATGGATAGCATTTCTGAAAATGTTTTATTTTGAAATACAGTAATGCTATGCATTTCATGAGTATTTGTATGTATACACCACGTAAGACAAAACTACTACTGCCATTAGACTCAAGCTGTAAATATCATTTTGGATGCTCTTTTGTGCCTATATTTTAAAATAAAATTTCATAGAAAAGAATAGTTCATAAAATAGGACCCTAGTTTTATTAAAAATACATATGAACAGATTAAAAGAAAGGTTGAAAGGAAAAAAATCAGAAATAGTAGCAGTGATTACCCATCTCGGGGGGCGGGGGAGAAGTATGGGTTATCTTTTTAAAAATGTTTCATAGATTATCTATAAGGAATACATATTACTTTTGCGATTTGAAAATATATTTTATAATAAAGCTTTTCCATACTGTGAGATTAGTTTAAGATTCTTCTGTCTCAAGTTTTCATTTTTGTCCGCATTTAACTTTTGATTCTACCTGTAATTTATTTTGTGTATGATATGAAAAAACATTATTTAAAAACATACAGTTAATTTTCCAAAACCAATTTGTTGAATAAACCTCTTCACAATTGGTTTGTGATTTTTCTAATATTTTACATGAGAGATGGGGTTGTAGGACAATTCACTGCAAAGCTTCTCAATGTGCCTTTCTGGGATGAGGTAAAGAATTTGGCCCAAAATGTAAATTAACTTTCCCTGAGAAAGTCTCGCTACGTAAAAAGAAGGGCCAGTCTGATGCAAACGTGTGCTCAGTGACGTGGCTGACGTACACTCTAAGCACAAGCTCCTTATCTTGCTGCACACTGCGACAGACAGGTCCGGCCACGACCACTTTCAGCAGCACGGGTCCATTTTACCCTTTGACCTCTGGCTTGATTTCTGCATGAGTGTCAGATTGACCTGTCGTGGCTTTGTATGTTTTCCGATCTGGTGCTCTTGCTGTTAATGCCAGGTGCAGTCTGTCTGAGGGAAGTGATGGCCCCTCTGGCGCCAGGGACGGAGTAACGTGTTCCCGGGCCCTGAGGATGGGGTGTGTAACGTGTGCCCTGTGCCCCGAGGAGTGGGTAATATGTGCTTTGTGCTCTGAGGAATGTGTAACATGTGCCCTGGTCCCTGGACGGAGTGTGTATTATAACGTGTGCCCTGTGCCCTGAGGAGTGTGCAACATGTGTGCCAGGCCCCGAGGAGGGAGTGTGTAACATGTGCTCCTGGCCCCAGGGACAGAGTGTGTGACGTGCATCCCAGGCCCTGAGGACAGAGTGTATAACGTATGTTCCTGGGACCCGAGGATGGAGTGTGTAACGTGTGCCCTGGGCCCCGAGGAGTGTGTAACGTGTGCTCTGGTCCCTAAGGACAGTGTGTGTAATGTGTGTCCCGGGCCACGAGGAGGAGTGTGTAACGTGTGCTCTGGTCCCTGAGGACAGTGTGTGTAATGTGTATCCCGGGCCCCGAGGAGTGTGTAACGTGTGCTCTGGTCCCTGAGGACAGTGTGTGTAATGCGTGTCCCGGGCCCCGAGGAGGAGTGTGTAACGTGTGCCCCAGGCCCTGACGCTGGTTCCTGCGCTGACGAACCTTCTAACAGATGTGGCCTGGGCGGAAGCAGGAAGGAGCTTCCTGCTGTTCCTCAGAAGGGACCTGGTTAAGACTCATATCTAAGTACTGGACGGAGGTCACGGAAGGGAGCCTGTCCCGTCTGCTTGAGCGGGCGGCCCAGGATGGCTGGCCCTCACACGGCTGCAGTGGGAAGAACTCTAAACTTCCGTGTGGCCGTCGTACAGGACGCCTGGGAGATGAAAGGACCTTGGACACAAACACTCTGGGCAGAAGCTGTTACAAACTCCACGCTAAAAAGACGAGGAAGCCGGCCTTCCTGGAGCGGTCGGGACGCGTGTTTCTAGCGGCCCGGGCCCCTGCCGGCATGGCCACGTAGGTGGCAGCGGCCGGTCCTGCCAGGGAGGAACAGGAACTCAGGCCCTGGGCTCCGCGTGGCGTTCTTGCCTCCCTGCTCTTTTCGGGGAAGTAAAAATGCCTGACATTTGCATGGCAAGTACAGTAATGTCTCTACGTGACGTAGGTCAGGCCCAGAGCTGGCCTTTGGAAGCACGTGGTGGAAGTGAGCACAGGCTGGCAAGTGGCGAGGCCAGGCACATGCGGCCACCACACCGGGCCGGCCGTGGCCCTCGGCCCACCCCTTCCTCTCCCTCCTCTGCGAGACGCTGCCGCTGAACTTCCTGTGAGATAACGGAATCATGCCTCCTCCCGCTCCGAGAGCTGGCGAGGCCGCCCCACTGCCATG
Organism: Eonycteris spelaea; assembly: GCA_003508835.1. Classification (NCBI taxonomy): domain Eukaryota; kingdom Metazoa; phylum Chordata; class Mammalia; order Chiroptera; family Pteropodidae; genus Eonycteris; species Eonycteris spelaea. Next base: position 140,221 of record PUFA01000145.1, on the reverse strand, counting down.
GCCCCGGGAGTGAGGGCGGGGGGTCATGGCTTCGGTGGGTGGCAGGCCTCCCCTGGTGGCCATCTTCAGGACTGCCTGCACCCCCACGCCATGCGCTCACATACACACAAGGGAGGACTTGGGGACCCTGTGGCATCTGTGGACCCCACTGTGCCTTGTCCGGCCCTGGCAATTCCTAGGAGATGGACAGGAAGTGCGGCCACTTCGCTGTAGCCTTTCCGCACAGAAGGCCCTCTGTAATAAACCCGGCTTGCTAACACAGGTGTGCTGCTGGTGGCCTCTGGCTGGAGAACGCCAACAGGACTGTGGGCTCACGAGGTTCGGCTGAGACCGTCACCGCCTTCTACCAAGACCCTGACTCGGACGTCAAGACCCCTTCGGGCTCTACCTGCTTGAGGTGCCTCGGGCCCACCCTCGGAACCCAGCACACGCTGAACGGAGCGCCGGGATGTGGCTGCAGGCTTGCGCTGCTGTGTTCATTGTCTCTTCTTAGGAATGGGTCCCTCTTTGAGCTCTTGGTTTCCTGGTCAGACTTGTACCATTCCCTGGTGAAGCTGTTCTCTGGCACCCCCCTCCCACCTGTCTACCATCTCCTCTGCCTGCCTGTGTAGCATCATGAATGCCATTTGTTCTTCTCGCCTTTCCTCACCTCCTTTGCCTTCACTTTTAGCACCTGTCAACCCTCAAGAGGGCCTTATCATGACCCCTCTCCTCCTTCTCCATCGAAATCAGTCGCACTACCTCATTGTCACTTAAAATCGCAACCCCTACTACAAAGGGGTCCTGCCACTGACACTGTTGTAGATTTTAAGCCCTGTGATGTTCAGTTCTCCACGCTGTGCTTAAAAAGTCTCAAATCTCAGATGGAAACAGATTCATGAAAGGGTTCAGACTTGTCTTGTGTCTTTAACCTCTACCAATAACCCACCTGTTGGAGGGGCCAGGCAATGTGAAAGCTACATTAGACAATGCTAATTAGAAAGACCCAAAAGATGACTTAAAACGCAATGAAATACATTTTTGACTCAATCAGAATACCTTGAAGCAAGATCTTTCAGGGACTAAACTACAGAGCTTTCTTGTTACAGTAACCTGGACCTGGATTCAGTATTGCAAGCAGCAAAGGAGGGACCCGCAACAGATGTCAGGGACAGGCCTACCGGTGGCCTCAGACGGTCATCACGATGAGCTCCTGACGTGGACATTTCCAAGCCCTTTCCAGTTTGTTAGTGGATGTTTAAAGCCAGAAATTGTAGATACGATACAAAGCCCCAAAACTGGCCACCAGATCACCCCACTGCATGAATGTCAGTATTTGTCTGAACCTTTTAAAGAGGCTTAGGTACCAAAAAAGGATAAAATCCAAACTAAGCTCATGGCTTTGCAATGAAAGCAAGAAAACAGGCCCTCCTCTTCTTCCAGGGATGAAACGCGTTTTCTTTTTGACAGAGACACTTGCTGATGCCGTCAAAAGGGGCACGTTGGAAAAATAACTGTTCCATCCTAGCTAAAAAAAAAGGAATGAATGTTCTCTCCTCCTGAGGAATTATGAAAGCACTCTGAGACCGTACAGGCCAATTCCCAATGATTCCACAAAACGAGAGCTACCTTTTACAAGAGAAGGGCATACACCGACGTTTCTGACAGCGATGGGCACTACTCTGCCAACCGGAAGCTCTGCCCTCGCCTCTGCCCATCTCCTGCGGTCACAGCACTGCCTGGCTAGCAGGAATTTCAGATCCTCCAGTTCTTCTCATCACCCAACCATACGCGGCGACGCTTGGTCCCCTCGCTGCTACTCACACCAGTCCGGGCACATCGTTCTGGAATGGGAAGTGTCTTTCCCTTTGGCACCGGTGACCATGCGGAAGAAAAATGACCGCTACTCAGAGCACAAGATGAGCAGGAGGTGCCAGACCCTGGACCCCACAGCCACGGACATCTGAGTCCCAAATCACGCTCAACAAGAAGCTGGAGCATTCTGGGAAGTCGTAACTGGTCAAGTCGGGTCTCGCCCACCTACCTGCCCAGAGCTCGGAGGTCACGTGAGGAGCCATGGGAGCAGCCATCACCACCAGGGCGCACAGAGCATCCTCGAACTCGGCGCTGTGAAGGACGACTCTCTGAGAAGCTTGCTGAGGAAGAGAAAAAATAACAGTGGAAGGACAGAAGGACAGGGAGGCATACAAATCCAGCATGGGCAGAGACGGCCACAGACACGGCCAAAGTCCAGAGATAGGGCAGGTGGGAAGAAGCCCTCTCTACCAGCCACTTTCGCTCTGGCCAGAGAACTTTCCCCAGTTAACCACAGTTATTAAAAAGGGCTGCAGCAGCATGGATGGACCCAGAGGGTATGGCGCGAAGTGAAATAAGTAAGACAGGGCAAGACAAATACCATCTGATTTTACTTACACGTGGAATCGAAAAAACAAAATAAATGAACAAATAAAACAGAAACCCATAGATACAGAGAACGTCTTGATGGCTGCCAGATGGAAGGGGGTGGGGGACTGGGTGGGAAGGGTCCAGGGATTAAGAAATACAAATTGGCAGTTACAAAATAGTTGCGGGGCTGTAAAAAGTACAGCACAGGGACTATAATCAATAATATTGTGGTAACTACATATGGGGCCAGGAAGGGAGTAGGCTTACGGGGGGTCACTCTGTAAGTCATATAAATGTCTAACTACTATGCAGTACATCTAAAACTAATATAATGTTGAATGTCGACTGTAACGGAAAAAAAATTTTTGTATTAAAAAAAAAAGAAACAGCCATAGAGTACAGATCCTTAAATATGGGAACTATTAGTAAAGCCGCTCAGTTTTTTAAGAAAAATCTGCAGCAGTAGCAGCAACAAGTAAATCACTACTAACTGAGCATTTCCTATGCCCTCAGCCTGATGCCAACTCGTCCAGTCCTCGCGAGTGGGTGGGGTCCGTGGGTGAAGCAGCTAAGGCTGGGAGAGGGACAGTGATCGGGCCTGGAACACTGTCAACCAGGCGGGGAGTCTGGATTAGAATCTGGTTGTCTCATCTCAGAGTAGAACCCTTCTCTGCTCTGCTCGGTGTCCTGTGTGCCACCTGTATGCCACAGGAGCGGTGAGAAATGCGAAAAGACTGCTCAAAGGTTTAACGAGGGGGACCCTCCAATGTGGGGGTCCTCCTGCCCGCCTCAGGGAGCTCAGGGGTCTCCACTCTCTTAGACAGCACGGCCAGTTACTGGAAACATGCAGCTGCTTCTTCCTGAGGCGTGGCTCACCCGTCATGCCCACTCAGCACGTGGCATATGTACTATGTGTCAGGCTTTAGGGATAAAATGTCCTGGATGTTATGATTATATTTTACAAAACAATGATGTCTCTCCCTGAAGGAGCTTGCAGTCAGTGGGAGAGAATACCAATGAATGAATCAAGGATGTCACAGGATCCCACGGGGTGGGGGGTGGGGAGGCAGGGCGGTCACACAGCTGGGGTGAGCTGGGGTGTGTAGTCACAGAGGCCTGGAAGGCCAAAGGGCCGTCCAGGCTGGCTGCAGGAAGGATGTTGCTGCAGGGACTTCATGGGGGCCGGCGATTCTCAAGGCGCCCGAGGAAGTCATGGTAAAAACCGGCTCGGCGTGGTTGTGGCACTCTGTACATGTCCCTAACACCCTGTGACAAACACGATTTCGGTTTAATTTTATGATATATTTTTAAAAATTAAAAGTCCGGGCCCACATGATGTATTTTGCTGGGTATAGAGAGGCCAACAATATTATATGGTTTTTGTTTGTTTGTTTTGTTTTTTAACAACGCGTGGATCTATGTGTGAAGTAATAGAAAAACACATATACTGGTTTCGGGCCCTGGTTCCTGGCACAGGGCTCCTAAACCCCTTGGAATGTGCTGAGTGATAGAAGTGTCTTTTGTTCTAATGAGGTGACTCTGAGTGGGCTCCTGAATAGTTCCTGGGTGGGGCTGGTCACCAGAAAGACCAAGACATGTGTATGAGCTCAGGACCTTCAGTCCCATCGCCCACATTCTCTGGACAGGAGAAAGGGCCTGGAAATGGGGTTAGGAACCGTCACGCCTCCATTAACCCCAACAGTACGGGGTCTGGGGTGCTTCCAGTTTAGGGACGAGGGGCGTGAGCGGGTGGGGGGTGCGGTGTGCTGGGGAGGATGTAGTTTTCCCATCATGATGTGATCTCGGACAAATCGTCTAAGAGATCTGAGTACAACGTCGTGGGTAAGGGTGCAGAGACCGTCCATCAGAGGGCTGTGGGCAGAACGAGCTGCCAGGGAGTAAGAGGTTTTTAAATTTTTAAACTTAACTTTTCTATAATATTTGCTCCTTTTTTCTGATTAAAAAAAACAAGACACACTCAGCTCAGGAAATCTAGGAAATACAAAACCACTCACAACTGTACCACCCCTTCCCCCACCCTCCAAAAGTATATTTTACTCCAGTCTCCAAAAATGCAAAACTGTGTGAATATACACTCCGTACACATAACATTTTCATGATTAGGGCTTTTTACCATATAGACACTTCTGTATGTATGTTTTTACTTAACCCTAGATCACAAAAAGTTTCTGATATTAAGTATTCTTGGAAGATATGATGCTAATCATGGTGGCATATTTCCTTCTTATAGATATGACGTAAGTCATGTCCCCATTTTCCCACTGGAGGACATTTGGGATCCCAAGTCTCTGGGATTATAAATCACCTGTCAATGGACACTTGAAGACACAGCCCCAGGGCTACAGCGGGAGTGCTTCCTGCTGAGGTCACACCAGGCTCGTCTGGCACAGGGGTGTGGAAGCCTGTCTCACTGTCTTCGCATTAGCATGAAGAACAGCTAAGTTAAAATTCGATAGCATCTCATTTTTAATTTGCATTTCATGGTAATTAGTAGGGCAGATTTTTTTTTTTTCCTACCACAAGTTTTGCCTATTTCTATCTCCTGTGAATTATCATCTTTTCACATCCTTTGACAATTTTGGGGTTAGGTTTTTATATTAATATGTAAGAGCTCTTTACATATTAAGGATATTACCTTTTTGGTGGACATATTGATTATAAATGTCTTCCCCAGGTTTTACCTATCTTTTAATACGGCATGTTTTAATATGCTAGAAATGGTAAGTTTTATGTAGTCAAATCTGCAACTTTCCTCCACTGTTCTTAAAAGCCTGGAGAGGGCTTCACTATAAAAAGCATTTGTTAATAGTGTTAATGCATGTTGTTGTTGTTGTTGTTGTTGTTGTTGTCCAAATAGTTAGCCACTCGCCTAAGCTCCATCTGTTGACAGGGCCTTTACCTGGCCAGAAAAATGGTGCCCACGTGTTGGAAGAAAACGAGTCTATCCTGCAGAGGCTGATTTTGTTCTCAGAGAGAACAAACCTGATCGGTCTAATGAGTGGCCAAAGCCAGTGGTGCCAAGAAGGTCCCCCGCCCGCTGAGGAAACGCGCGCAGCCGGAAGGCAGGGAGGCCCAGCGCGCGCCCGTGGGTCTGTCGCTCATCACCCAGACGGTCGTCTATCCTCGCTGGGCCTCTGTCCTCTTCTGCACACTGTGGGGGTGGAGGCAGGTGGGGGTGTGGCCCAGGTAAACTTTAAACAACCTCCAGCTATGAGACTAGGTTGTGACCATGGAAAAGAGGCTCCTTTAGGATAGCGGAGCCGCACCGAGAGGGTGACGCCGAGGCCTCGCGGGCCGCTTCCCTCCTCGCCGCCACCAGGAGCACAGGCAGGCCACTTACCAAGAGGGCGCTGCTGAGGCCCATGAGGTGAGAAATCGCGGAATTCAGTGAGAAGTCCTCTGTGAAATGGGCGGTCACCTGTGGGTGAGAGTCAAATCAGTCAGCTTTCTTCAAAGTTCCTTTAGGCGTGCCACAAATACGCGGCATTAGCCCCGACGTGTGAGATGAAGTGCAAGCGGGCGCAGCTGCTGATCAGTGTGTTCGCTGTCGCAGAGAATCGCTGTCACGCTTCGGCGGCACGAGGGCTTTGCCAGCACGTCGCTGTGGGGCCACCCCCGTGTCTGGGACAGGGTCGGTTCTCAGAGCAGAAGGGAAACGCGGCGAACCCACGAACAGGAGGCGGGGCAAAGGCCGCCACGTCCCCTTGGTCATGTGACTTTAATTCACAAGGGAGATTAGTCGTATATGGAATATGGTTATTTTTACATTTTCAAATACGGAATCAGCACGAAAACACGAACATGATTTGTCAGTTTTTTCCTGTTTGTGCTTTTCAACTTTGACCATGGGCAAGAACGTAAAAAAAAAATAACACATCTCTAAGATGTCACGAGTTCCCAACTTGCTGAAATATCCCAATTCTATTATCTGACAGAATAGGAAAATTTGCCAAATCTGGAGAGAAAATATGTGCTATGAAAACAATTGTTCAGGCATCACTCGGGTCACTAAATTCAATTAAGTGAGCCCTGTTTCTCCATACCAGAGGACGGAGGACAGAAGTAAAACTGACAAAGTGTCACCAGATGAGACCGTGCTGGGCCCAGGGCCGCTTCAGGTTATACAAATGTTATAGTTGTGAAAGTCCAGATAAGTGACCTTGGCTGACTTTATAAGTTTGAATCAACAAATCTTAAAAAAAAAAAAAGAAAGAAAGAAAAAAAGAAACCTCAGCCCAAGGAGCATCTGGGGTATCTGGTATCCATTAAAAATGGCTTCATATTTCCTACATGACTTCTTTCAGAGATATATGACTCCCCCCCCCCACAAAGTCCTTTAAAAGGTGAATGTTATTGCAGTATAGCAGACTTCTAGATAAAAAAACTTAAATGGTTTTGTCACCAATGAAGAATGTTTTATCGATGTTTTAAAATGATTAGGATAACAACATACTATTCTTTAAGACGGTAACATGAATAAATCATTCATTTGCAAAAATTTACCCACAGTAACTAACACGGATGTTGGGTAAACAATAACTGGGTGGGCAGGTCCCCGCTATGCTGAGCAGCAGGGGCCTTGGGTTCTAGTCTCTGTTCAGTTTCTCACTAGCTGTGTGACTCTCTGCAGGACAATGAACCTCTCTGCACCTCATCTCTGTCACCTTCTGTGAACTGAGGAAGCCCCTTTCAACTCTAAAGTTCTGTGCTGCGAATGTAATCCGTGTCGCGTGTCATCGGCGCGATCCCGACTGGTGCTCTGCCCGGATGCATTAAGCATGGGAACGCGGCGAGGGGGCAGCTGTCTGAGAGGCAGGGACACACGCAAGCCGTGACCAGAGGGGGCCAGTCTTTCCCTGAGGTGCTTGCACTTCGGCTCCGCCTTGGTGAAATCTCCGGAGTGGTGAGATTTCATCAAGGCGAGTGGGGCCACCATGACAAGGGGGATGGGACCCACAGGGGCCCACCTAGGAGAAGGCGGGCCCCACAGATGACGGGTGCCCAGGTACAGAACGAACCCGCGTCCCCTGGAATCTGACCTGAGAGATGGCCGAGTTCTTGAACTCCCAGAGCTTCTTGGCTTCGGCGTTCTCCTTGTCGCTCAGCAGCGGAGGCCGGGGAACCGTCCCGGAGGTCCTGGCCTCGATAAACCGGGTCACCAAGGCCCAGAGGCGCTGCTGCCACCTCAGCACGCCGGGGAGCGCGTCGGCTGAGGTCGGCGTCGGCCGGCGAGAGAGAGAAGAGAGACACGTGAGGATGGCTGATGTGATCCTCCCCAAGCCGACAGAAACACCTGCGAATCGAAGGCACACTTCACTGCGCCCCGAGGGAGGCGTCCGAGGGCGGGTGGCAGGGTCCTCCCACGTCTGGGAACTCAGGCCGGGCCTGGCTCCGTCACGTGTTCCAGCCCCAGACGTGCAGAGCACGGGGCGGCGGGGCTGCCCACTGTCCGCCACCGGCCCACGACGAGCTCGGAGGCTCGGCCAGGACGCGCAGCGCGCCGCCCCGCGGATTCAGAAAGCTGGCGGTGACGTGCGTCTGTGCTATGCGCGGTGCGCTTGGAGGCACAGCTGACGCACACCGGTCCGAGCTTCTCGTCTCACGTGGACAGGTGACCCGCGGGGGCCGCGGTCCGCCGACCACGCTGGGGGCTGCACGGCTGTACCGCTCACGAGGCGTTTTAACACACATCCCTGTCCTGGCCGGGAGGTGTGTATTTCCCATTTCAAACACGTTCGTCAACTCCAGTCGCTCCTCTGACCTGCTGGAGAAGCCAAAAATGGCTTCATCGGGTGGCCCTGGGTCACATGGTTAGCCAAACGGGCTGGTCTAGGGATTTTACTCTTTGGCCATGGGCTAGGTGTTTTTAAGCTGGAAGGCTTGTCAGAAACGGGTTCCTCGAGCCGATTCTGCAGGGCGGGGTGGAGAGCAGGAACCTCTGCTAAAGGCCTGCGGAGATGCGGGCGCAGCTGGGCCTGGGGCCGCCGTCTGCGACTCGTGCTCCAGACCGCACGTCTCCCTGGAAACGGTCCAAATAAACGGTGATCCCAGGCCTCTGACTTCGCGTCCCATACACGCGGGGCAGACCACACGGCTGTTGGACAGTTTATTCTAAGATGCCCAGATACCAGGACTATTACCTGGTATCTGGTGGGGGTGTGTGTAGGGGTTCTGGATGGGTGAGGGCTGGTGACACTGTTCTAGAAAAAGCTTCTGGGACAGATTGAGAGGGGCCTGGCCTCCGTGGACTGCAGCCGGCCCAGGTGCAGTGTGGGAGCCAGCCCGGCTCTCCGGGGCTGCCCTCATGGCGGGCCCCCACAGAGCCTGCATGAGACCACAGACGTGGCAGAGGCAGGCTCCCGGCCCCGTGTCAGCCGGTCCGGGCTGAGGACTGGGAATCTGCCGCGGGAACGAGTTCCCCGAGTGATGCCGAGTGTTCCATCAGGGAGCACTAGGTAGAGAAGCAGACAAACCGCTACTTGCTTCATGGAACTAATTTCTAGAATCCTCTGCTACCGCCTTCGGCAAAGACACCTGCTTCCCCGGGTCCTCCCGGCGTCAGAGGCAGACCGCAAAGCAGGCAGGCGAGGAAGGGACAGGCGACTCACTCTTCACGTCCCACAAGATGTCCTTCTCAGGAGGGGCGGCGAAAAGCAGGTAGAGCCGCACCGTGTCGATGCCGTACAGCTCGACCGCCTCCTCGGGCTCCACGCCGTTGTGCTTGGACTTGCTCATCTTCTCCCACGTCACCTCCACCTTCTCTTTGGTTTTGGCATGGACGGGAACAGAACCTAGACGCCAGAATAACACATGTGTGTGGTACGCGTGGTTCTGAAGCGGTTCTGCAAAAACACATTCGCTAAGAAAACATTGGTGAGCGGTTACCAGGGGCCCCTCGAAGAACCCCACGCCTTCACCTGATGTGCTTCTGTCTCTCCCTCTATGCTGTACTATGAAAGGTTTTTAAATAATTGAGGCCCGCCTCCCACCCCGAATCTTCCTTGCATGGATAGACAGTTGTAATGGCCTGGGACAGCTTTTTCTCAACCACAAAATGAGAACAAGCAACTTCCCCCTTTATAAAAGTAAATTATTTATATACCAAAAAAAAGGAACGTGAAAAGGGTAAGAGAGACTCGCACACACTGCCACCTTCTTTACGGATTCACGGTCTCCCGCGGCAGCTGGCGGCTGACCTGCGAGGCCCTCAGAGCAGCACAGCCCCCTGAGCAGTCACGTCGCCTCCAGGCCTGGTCCCGGAGTCCCTGTGGCAGGCCCCCAGCAAGACCCCGCACTGTCAGGCCCCATGCAGCTGACCCGCTGGGCTCAGACGAACCGCCCTGTCCCTCTGCGGGGCCAGCCTGCCACGCCCTGTTCTTTGGAACTGTCTCTGCCCCACCTACACGCCAGAGGTCCAGATGGTGCTGATGCAAGAGGCCGTAAACGGCCATGTGTGGATGAGGTGACCTTGCTGCCAAGCCCCAGTGGCTGGGACCACCAGGAAGGACCTGACGCGGCTGAGTCCTCTTTCTCAGGAATTGGAACTAAGAGACAGAACCTGTTTTGATGCTGTTGGGGGTGGACCCGTCGAGTCCTAGAGAAAGGGGCAAGGCTCGGCACGGTGGCTCCCCAGGTCTGAAATTAGGGAGAGCAGAAGCCCTGCCCGGAGGAAGGAGAGCAACAGAGGAGCAGGAAGAGGAACTCGGGGCTGGAGAAAGGGCGAGGAGAAAGGAGCGGCCAGTGGCTTCCCACAGGCTGAGGGCCCGGCTGAACTTCCTGCAGCTGTTTGGGTGACATTCTCACGTCCTTTGCTAAACACGCCTTTGGGTGGAGTTCTGTCTCTTCCAGCCAAATAAGCCCCACTCCAACAGCAACTGAACCCCCAAGGGGCCTATGTATGTCCCTAAAAGCCGACTCCCGCATTTCAGGAGGCACATCCCTTAAGGCAATGGAGGCCTACCCTTGTCCATCAAGTCTCCTGTCCCAGGGGCAAGTCTGCGTGAGAAGGGACAAGATGTTCACAACGCTGCGTGGCCCGATGACCTCGGAGCAGAGGGGGTTGTTTTACGCGGCTGTGCTGAGGCTCAGGGACCCGGTTTCCTGCGTGGCCCACACACCGCCCCAGGCTGCAGGAAACCTTCGTGGCACTGTGCTTTAGGGACCGGGCACTTTCCTGGCCAGAGATGCTAAGAAGTAAGAAGAAGGTGCCCTCTCTGGGCAGACGTGGCCCTGAGGTGCGTGGTTTGGCAAGCGGCCGGATTCTGGGCCCTGGTCACCTCGGCTGGTGCCTTTGTGCAGTGTGCAAACTACAGCTACAATACGCCTCTCGACCTGTGGAGAGAAATGCTGGGGGTACCTCGGTCTTGGAAAAGGATCTCTTGGGCCTGGGAACTCTGTTTCTGAGAGGGACTGTCCAACACAGGATAGGACAAGTGATGCCCAAGCTGGTTACGCACAAAAACCCTTCCAAAGGCTGCCGCTGGGGCTGCACTGGGTGGGGCTGAGGAGCAGGGAGCCCGTCCCAGCCCAGGCTTCAGAGGGCGTCGGCCCAGAGCAAGCAGAAAGAGGCCAGCGGGTCCCACCCGGGACTCCCCACTCGGCCAAGCCTGACCGAGCACGCATGCTCTGTCAATGGCTCGTAGGCCGGACCTCAGTTCTTCGCACGCACCTGGATGGGACTGCGTGGGCCATGCTTACCTGTGAGATCTACTTCCTCTCTCTGAAGATACTGGCCAGACGGTAGGCGGAACGTCTGCCCCTTGATGAGGCCTTGGGCTAGCAGCTTATGAAAAGGCTCCCTGAGAAAGAATAACAGGAAAAGTGAACTGGGGGGGGGGGGCAGGGATTTGGAGCATGAAGAAAACAGCAGTTCAGACCTTGCCAGCTGCTAGAGAGAACCGCCCTCCATGGAGACAGGTAGGCTGAGCAACGCCGCTAAGACCCGACCTGAGCAAAGGGCTCCTTACGAACGAGCATAAGAAAGTTGAGTCCAACCGGCAGGTACTAACCACTCTCTACTGTAGAGAAGTGGAAAGTACGTTAGGCTTCATATCTGGAAGACCTGGGTTTGAGTCTCGGTGCTGCTTCTCCATGAATTCTATGAGCCAAGGTAAGTCACTTACACGTTCTTAGCGTCAGTTTACTTACCCGTAAAATGGAGGCAAAAATCTGCCTCGTAGGGTGGTTGGGAAGATGAAATGAAATGACCGCATCTACGTACTTGGAATTGTAAAGAGCCACGGATGTCCGCTACATGCTGAGCCCAGCACGGGGAAGGGCTCAAGGACACAGGGAGGTTTACGCAGGCGACTTTTTTTCCCCCTTAAACAAATATATATAGTGACTGCTTACATTCTTTTAAAAAACTTGATTAAATTATACACGAATATATCTTTTGTGTTCAAATTCAAACATTGTCTCCTCTTTCTAGGCCTATTCCCACTGAGGAGGTGGTTATTACTGATAGTTCGGTGAGTATTGTGGAAAAGTCTGGAGACTTTTTTCAATGCCTTTTCCATATAAACCTGACCATACATGTACATGGTTGCATAGATTTGGGGGGGGATTTAAATAAATGGATCATAATACACATTACTTCGTGGTATTTCATTTAATAATATGAATGGATGTTTTCCCCACAACAGTCCACAGAGATCTATCTCATTTTTAAACAGCTATCTAGATATCTACAGTACGGATGAATTATAATTTATATGTAGTGCCTGTTTTTTAAAATATAGCTTTAGTTACACCCTTACCGGCTAAGTGGTGAAAGATATACTTTTTCTCTTATGAGGACAAGTAGCAGATGGCCCTCATACTGAAATGCTTTATTTGGAAGTTGAAATGGTTTTCTCTGAAGAAGCCGCCTGATTCAGTTTTTAAGCGTGTGAGCAAGACTTGCTCCAAACTCACCAGCAACCTCACAGACCTTTAATATGCAAACCCTTTGGGGTTTTGAGTTCATATACAGGAGTACTTTTATTTACAGGTTTAAAAACCCAATACCTTCAAAGAGGCCAAACTGGACACAAACCCAGCTCTGGTGATGTGGGTAGGATGTGGGTAGGCTTTGTTAATTTAATAGGATCTCATCTGACATGCGAGGCCATCAGATTTAGACAAACTGTTACTGACGGAAGCCTCTGGAACTGCCCCCCGCCATCTGTACACCGTGCAGACCCTGTCTTAATGACTGTGTGGGCAGAGGTGGTTTAAAGGAAACTTTCTAGTGGATTTGGGGGATGGCGGGGACAGAGTGGAATGAAGAGACTGACTGGGGAAGAGATGGGGGTCATCTAGAAAAAAAGGAATTCCTGGCCTGTGTGTTTTAAAATCTTATGAAGTACGTGTGTTTACACGTCGCTGCCTAACACGAAAGAAAGAGACTGTAAGATGTCTTTGGAATGGAAAGGGGGTAATAATCTGGAGATAAAGCTGAGTAGGATGATCAAAACGAGGAGCACTGAAGCCTCAAGGCGGGGGGGGGAAGAGGGAGGAATCCTGGACTCTGCTCGCGCAGTTCACCAAGTGGCACAACCCCGCCCCGTGTGGGATCGGATGGAATTACAACCCCAGCCTCTGGCCGCACCTCCAGGCGGCCGCCTAAGGCCGCACTCCTCAGGCCTCATCTTCACAACTCTCGCTGTTTTTACAGTAAACTTTCACATGAAGTCGAGCACACACGCTGAAAAGGATGTAAACCCTAGGGGTAAAAGCTGATGAACTGTCACCACATAAACATACCGGTGTGACCAGCTCAGGTCGATGACCAGGACGTGGCTGACCCTCTGAGGGCCCCCCAATGCCCTTCCAGGCATGGGGGAAGGGGTGCCTCCCAGCACCTGCTCGTTCGCCCGTGGCCCCGCCAGGGCTGGGGAATCTGGTTCTCCTTTTCTTAGCGGAAGCCGGCCACATCCACCCCCGTGTGTGCTTTAGCTCTGAATGAGGGGTCACACTTTATTCAACACGCATCCGGGAGACGACTAGGCACTGGGCATTCTGCAATTGATCGGAGAGCTTCCAGGAAAACGGCAGCCAGGACATGCTCAGGGATAACCGTCACACCACGAGGAGGGCGCATGGGCACGAGGGTCGAGGGGACATCGAGGGCCTGATAGACTCGGAACCCAGTCCTGCTGGAGCAGAAATCACACCACGTCGCCAAGGTCATCATCGAGAGACCCGACTGGTGCAGCGTATTTCCTGTTTGCTCACTCATTCATTCACTCAGCAGCTGGTGCTTGGGGACAGACTGGTCTCAGCAGCTGAGTTATTCATCCACTCACCACAGGGACCGACAGCAGGGGCCTTTGAAAGAAAACGGAAAACCTGCCACTCTAAACCATCAAGACCCCTTCTGACTCGGACCACTCAAAGGGGGCGCCACGCAGGCCCTCTGCCTGGAGGAAGGGCCCAGACGGGTTCGCTTCGCGAAGACACATTTGTGCGTTTTTCTCCCCTCCGGGCCAGCTCTCTCCTTCCTCCTTCACCCCCAGCCCTGGGGTGGGTCGCGTGTGGCTTGTGCTGCGGCACGGCTCCAGGCAAGGGGAGTGACCCGCGCGGTGGGTCTGCATGCTTCCTGGACAGTTCCGACTGCACTAATTCAGACACTGCAACACTGACGTCTGCGGGTGGCCGAAGGCCGCCTTTCCTCCCCCGGGGGAGGAAGGCAGGAAGAGAGGACGGGAGAGACCCGTGGAGGGGAGGGGGACACTGAGAGGGAGGGCGGGGTGAGGAGGGTTGCTAATCCAGAGGGTAAACAAGGAATTTCAGAACAGACTGACAGGCTGTTAAGCACCCTAATAAAAATCACTGCATACAAGGGATATACTCACCAAGATGTGCCTCCGAGAATCTCAGGACTCAGCAGAGCCCTAACTAGTCCCTGGAGGTGACGCTGACCTACTTTGCTAAGCCCTGGATAGCCTGCTGCCCACTCCCCTGACCCGGGCAGGCGGCTACTGTGCAGATCCGGAAAAAAGGAAACAGGAAGCCGAGGACCTCTGAAAACAGTCTCTAGCATGGGCTTCCCAGGCTAAGTTCACCTCCCTCTCCGTCCTCGCCTCGTGTCTGTGACTGTATGTCACACCATTAGCCAGTTTCGGAGCATTGAAGTATGGCTCAGTTCTAAAATACCACCGTTCCTATTCCCCAGCAGCCGGCCGGCGGCTCGGAAGGCGGCCTTATTGATGAGAGCGCCACGCACAGCTTCTCTTCCTTTCTTTTCTCTTGCCTCAATAGCTCCGTCTCCGTTGTGATCACAGGAGCGGGAGGAAAGCTGCGTGGACCAGGGCCTGCTGAGCTCCCCGCAGTCAGCAGGCGGCTGTGAAGAGTGGGGCAGCAGCTCCGGCCGCCTCCACGCTCTGCAGACTACAAACCGCTGGGAGAATCTCGGCTCGGGGGATTTAGTGTCTCTCTGAGTCGCATCAAAGAGCAACAACAGGGCCTGACAAGCCTCCCAGGGTACAGCTGTCCCTCCCAAAGCGAGAGAAAAGGTTATTTCAGGTCAGTGGAGGGGGCCGTGAGTGTTCCCCCATTGCGAAGGGCCGCTCCATAGTGTCCACCCTGGTCCTGCGGCCCAACGCTGACGTCCAGACAAAGCTGATGCCTGCCCCACACCAGGGATCAGACCCGGGGGCTCGTGGCATTTCCCTGCTGCAGAAGACATACTGCAAATGATCCCCCCCCCCATTACAAAGTTACATGATCATTGTAAAAAAATCTGGAAACACTCAGAAGTGCATTAAAAAAATTAATAAAATCACTGATGAGCTCAGCATCCAGAGAAGACTCGTGTTAACTTGCTGGCATAATTTTTGCTAGTCTTTTCTCCTGCATGGTGTACGTGTGTGGTCTGTACATATCAAGACAGCAAGAACCAAACTGTATCTACAGCTTTGCATCTTGCTTTGTTCAAACCTCATGATTTCAGGTTCATTTCTCCACGTTACTAAACATCCTCTGTAATATAATTTTAAAGAGTTGTCCAGGACTCTTCCCTACAGCTCGACTCTACTTGATTTACTCTTCCTCAGCATTTTGGGGCATTTCGGTTGGTTGTATCTGAATCCTCAGTTACTTGAAATAACTCTGTGGTGCCTCAGTCTGCATTTCCGATCATTTCCTTAGGACAGATTTCTAGAAGTGCGATTAGTGTGTCCAAAGTGTGCACGTCTTTAAGACTCTCACTATATGTGTCGCCAAAATGCTTTTCTGGAAGGTTGTTCCGAACCACCTTCCCACAGCGAAGGCCTCTGGGCTCTGTGGAAAATGGCACCTCGCTGCTGTTTAATCTGTATTTCCTCGCCTGCCAGTGAGGAAAACAGTTTACGGTATGTTTCTTGATCACTTGTTTATCTCCTTTTGCAAAGGTCCTGCTGACGTTAGTTCTGACTTCATCATTAATCCTGGGGTTTCAGACACACAGCTGAGGCACCTACTGCCCCGTGTGGTGGCAGACCCCGCCTGGAGGCCAGCTCCTAAATGGTGAAGAGACCTGAATGTTCGAATTGCAGACATAAGTAAACGTGCACGTGATGAATGGAAAGGCCGGGACTCTTAGCGAATAGGAAAGATCGTTGGATCCACACGAACCCCTTGCTGCTGATATTTGAAAAAACCAGAATTACAGAGCGAAAATGGGCTCGGAGGTGATTGAATCCCTAAGTTATGAGGCCAATGACTACCAAGGGAGGTTAAGGTTCTTGTCCAGATGCTAACGAGGGCCTGACTCAGCATGGGACACAGGTCTTTGGGCTCCCGGTCTAGAGCTACTACTTGTGACAGTCCCTGAAAAGAGAAGTGGACTAGCGGAAGTCTCAAATATCCTCCTGAAGTGACAATGCTACTCCAGAGGAATACATAAAATTCTGATTTATACACAGTTCCGGGGGACGGGGGAGAAGCCGATAAATAAAGAGAACGGAACCTGCCTGACAGGTGCCCATTTTTCCTCCTTGGCCGGCTTGATAAAGCTGCTCATAGGCTTTCAAACATTCCAATGGGAGCGTTCTGAAGCGCTCCTCACACGAGCGGGCGCTTCTCGTTTCATCGGTGGCTGATGGGTTCACCAAAAAGCCTCTGATACAGAGGTGACGCTCAGAGATAGTGTCAGCGGCTGCAGCTGCTCTGACGCGAGCTAAGAATGTGACTTAAGAAGACTGATCCTGACACCTGTGCTGAGCGACAGAGATAAGATGGCTCTCTGCTCCTTCTTCAAAAAGGCCAGACGTCTGAGTAGTTAAAACAAATCTCTCGCTTTTCAGCGGGGTTGGGAGGGCACCGAACAGAATCTTATCATCCTGTAAAGAATTTTTAAAAACCCTAAATACTGCACAGATATCTTTCAATTAATACCACACAGCTGTCCCTCAAAGTTGATGGCAAAGCAACTCCCATGTGTGTCTGGGAACTTTACAAATTAGAAATTCATTTGGACAGAAACAAAGCCATTCCTGAAACTGTATTTTAAAAAAATTATATCGGAATGCTGCAAACCTTTTAACCCTTGAATATAGTTTTAAACCACTGTAAAGAAGTCATAAAAAGTAGCCAGGCCCTGTCCTATTCCTTAAAATGGTTAGCCATTGAATAATTTATCGCTTCACTTGTTACTTCTACAAATAATTGTCCAGAAGCTGGAGAAACATGCCCCACTGTTAAGGAGCCAGAAATCACGTACTGTCTTCGTTTCTAGACCTACATGAGAAGGAAATATCTCTCATGTTGTATTTGGTCTTTGAACTTAACCTCTATCCAATTCTCCCCTATCGCAAGGAGAACCTTTCCTTTAACGAACATAAACTTTTATCTGTTTATATCAAGGAATTAAACTTAATTTGTTTGAACAGATATTCACTGGACTATGACAGGAATGGAACACCGATGTCCATCCTCAGGGGGTACTCTTTAACTAGTAAGGTAAAGAGGTTCCCATGGAGAAGAAATGCAAGGCAGACTCACAAATTCTATGACCCAGGGCACAAATATTTTAACTAATTTATTACCTGAGGATTATTGTTGCTAATGTGTTTAGTGTCCTGAGGCAGACCAGTTTATTTTTACACATGACGCTGTCTGGGACTAATGAACAGAAGATCATTTTAAGTACTTAATTTACATTCTAAATTAGCTTTTGGTACAGTAGATTTTTAATACGTGTGTACCTTCACGAAGTGAGGGAGCAGGTGTGGGGTTAGGGTGACGGGAGGAAGCTTGCAATGTGCTGCTTTTTAAGGAAACTGGATTTTAGTCTGCATCACAGAGGTTTAAAAGGTAATATTTTTTTATCTACCAAAAAATTCAAAACACAAATCCTCTGGCCTACATTCCCCATTGTTAGAACTTGAACCTACAGATATGATTCCAAATACCTGCCAATAGAGAGAAGTCACTGGACTTTTTTTTTTTTTTTTTTTGGTAATAGCAATTTGAAAAATAGGTGACTGTTTAAGTAAATTATGGCATATCCATATGATGAAATACTGTGCATAAATAAAAATAGAAAATTTGTATGTGCTGCTGTAGAAAGAGCACCAAAATACATTAATAAATCAAAAAAGCAAAAGATATATACATAATATAGGTAACATTTAAAAAATGAGTATATTGATAGGAACATGGAGATATGCAAAATATTTATCTGAAGGAAATCAAAGTTGCAGGCTGAGGGGAAGAATGAAGGGCGGGACGTGGGGAGGGAGATTCAACCTTCACTTTCTTGCAGCTAAAAAGTTCAACCTTAGACATGCACTACTTCATTATTATTATTATATCATTATTATTATTATTATTATTGTTATTGTTATTGTTGATGGGTTATCTGGGCAGGGAGAGAATCAGGGTTCCCCCCCTTTTTCTTCTCTGCGATTAAAAATTATTCTAAAGAACCTTGTATTTAAAAAGAAAAACCACACCCAAACATAATAACTAAAAAAAAAAAAAAAAAAATCCCAGGAATTATGCAACTGATGAAAAACAAGTGATAAGGCCAGATAAGATATAAACAATTGTTTTAAATGTGTCATTGAGTTGGCAAATTCTACAAAACAAGGTTGCATTTTTAGACGAGTAAGAATTAATTAGATGGACCTTAACTAAGGAACATAGAGATATTCTGAAGTATATGTTTCAGATAATAGGGAAATCATTTCAGATGTTAAGGTCAGAGATGCAAAAACGAAGAGTGAAGAAAGATATTAGGAAATATGTGGATTCAATGCAATTCCAATTAAATTCCCCAATAGATACTTTTGTGGACTCTGACAAGCTGAACCTGAAATTTACATGGAAAAACAAAGGTCCAATCACAAGTCAAGATACTCCTAGAGAAAAAGAACAAAAGTAGGAAGACTTCTCTTATGGCATAATAAGACTTTTAAAATTAAAATAACAAAGCCAGTAAATAACCAGCACAGCTAAAAGCAAAGAGATCCATGGACAGAATAAAGACCCTACAAATAGGCCTTTGCACATATACGAAAACTTGATTTAGAGTGGAAGAGGGCACTACAGATCAGTGGGGAAATGGATGGAATGTTCCATTAATGGTACTCAGACACTACAAGCAATAAAATGTTATTAACATTTACTACATTAAATTTAATTTCTGTTCATCACATCACATCACAAAAATAAGACAAGCTAAGAACTGGGAAAAAATACTTGCAATATAGATTGCTGAAAAGTCACTGGCATCCGGAAGAATTCCTATAATCGATAACAGATGACCCGGAAGAAATAGGGGCAGTGGGCACAAACAGGGACGTAATGGAAGAGGAAACATGGAGGCCCACCGATACCTTAGAAACACACTAGACTTCATTAAGTAAACGGTAGCTTTAAATTCAAACTTAACGCACAAAGTGACCCATCATAAAACCATCGGTTTGAAAAAATTTTAGAAGCTGGACAATACTAAATGTTGTAATGATAAAGATACAGAGAGAGGGATGTGGGCCCCCATCTCTGCTGGTGGGATCGCAGGTTTACAGAAGCAATTGGAAAACAGTTTGGTGCTCCTTAGTAAAGCTGAATGTAGGCCAACCCCACAATGCAGCAATTCCACTCTTGGACACACACCCTACAGAAATGCTAACACGCGCGTGTCCGGAAATGTGCAGGAATGCTCACAACAGTTTTGTTCATAGTCGTGCGAAACAGCCCGGCGGCCACTGGTGCCAGAATGGGCACATAGACTATGTTCCGTATCAGAACTCCATCCCCAATAATGGAGCGCCAGACAGCCGTGAGGCAGGAATGAACCCTAACTCCACGCCGCGACACGGACGAGTTCCAGGCAACGCTGAGTGAGGAAGGCAGGGCAGACTGTGTGAAACGAGGTTCTACTTACAAAAGTTCAAGCAGAGGAAAGCGAAGCGCTACCTATGATGGAAACATACGTACGAAGGTGCAACATACGTAAAGAGAAGCAAGAGAATGAATAATTGAGGATTTGGGATGGGATTAGCTGGGGGGGGGGTTGGTATAGGAAGAGGGTTGTCACCCTGGGGACCACAAGGGACCTGGAATACCCCATTTCTTAAGCTGAGAATGGAGTGCATGGATGTTCATTTTATTCTTTAAATTGTATAATACATCAAACACATCTTTTATATATATGATGTACTCCACGGGGAAAAAGCGTACATGCATAACTTTCTGAACATAATGGGGAACAGATTATAGGCCGACAGGAAAAGACTTTATCATCAGTAGACTCTGATCAGAGTGATCTTTCAACACAGGGTTCAGTCTGGCTTAGAAACAGAGCTTACCTAGAGAGACCAGAAGATAAACGTGACCCCACATGAAAAGCTATAAAAAGCTGTATTATGAACTGCTCTTGTCTCTGCCTCACAAGTAACCTCAATTACTTAACTCGGTTAAATGAAGAGCTGAATGCAAAGTTCTATGCAAGCATACACCTCCACCTGCTAAAACTGAGCAACAGAAACGCACTTCATGTGGTTAAGGCTGACAGTGACCTCTAAAGGGTACAAGAAAGTTAGACTTCTTCTGTGACACACCTTTACCTGGCTTCAGAAGAACTGGCATCTGCTTTGAGTTGCTGTTCATGGGACTGAATTCTTTTGCAAAGCCATATGTAAATACTCGCCTGTGTTTGACCATTTTCTGCTCATGGCAAAAATGGCTCAAGAACCTCGCGTAGAACAGGTGCATGACAGCGTGTTCTTTCCCTCCGATGTACAGATCCACAGGCATCCAGTAGTCTGCCAATGCCGGGTTGAAAGGGCTGAAAGGAGAAATGGTCATTTTTTAAAAACCTGCTTTGCTACGATCATATGAATTAGACAGACGGTAATATGCACGTGCTCTGAAATAAATTATGTCAGAGAAAAGCGGTGTTTTTCTTTTTAAACTGTAATAATAGGAAAGCTTATGTAACAAAGGAGAAAAATGTCCGATCGATGTTAATTTATAAAATTTGTAAAAACTTGTTTCAGAAGCCGTAACTGGCATATTTTAACAAATTCTATTTTCATGTAAAATGAGAAGTGGAAAACATACCAGCAAAAAAGGTATTTCTGCACAATGCATATTTGAATATCGAGACATTTTAATTTTTATGATAGAGAAATCGAAATCTTTAAGTTCTTACCAATAGGGGGCAATGTGGCATTTTCGATGGGCCCTATCATGCAGACACTGAATGTCCATTTTAAAACAGAAATTCAATCTTATTTTCCAAGTAGCCTTAAAATGCTGATAGCCAGCAAAAGCCTGTATACGACCTCCTGAACGCAATGAGCAAAGTCACGGTAAGTGTCATCACAGAGCCCAACGAAAAAGCGGCTCCCTCGCACTCCCCGGTCTTAATGGATCCTGGAGAGAAAGGGAAATGGTGCTTCCCTCTATTTCCTGGCTAGGACTTGGGGGTACCGTCTGTGATTGCACAGGCAGGGGCGTGTGTTGGGGGAGGAGGAGCAGTGCTACTTGGGGACAGACTTCTTCATTCCCAAGGGAGCGCCCTCACTAGAAACCATCCAAAGAAGTTTTTTAAACCTTTGCCTGTGGAGAATTTGTTCTCCGTGATGTCAAATATTTGTAAGTTCTCTTCCCCGCACCTCCAGGTCCCCCATCCCACCCCCTCCACCCCCCAGCACAGACGCGGCTGGCTCTGGCTCCGGCTGGAAGCAAGAGCCTGTCGCTAAGCAGGTGGGCCTGGCCAGCCGCCACGCGTTAGCACCCTACTGCAGCTTGCTCTCGTCTGCTCGTCACTATGCTGGAATTCTCGTAAAAAATTAAAAAAAAATTTTTTTTCTTTGTGAAGAATGTTTCCCTAGAGAAATCCAACTGCTAATCCAGGTGACAGAAAAGAAAGAAAAATGAAAGATGGCACTCAGCCCCCAAACAGGTTTGGGACAAACTAAGAGGTAAGACACTGAACGGCACTGCAGCTTGGATCCTCCATCCGCCCCGGATCCGCCGTCCACCCACAGGACCGTCCGCCCGGGACCATCCAGTCGGGGCTGTGATGACCGGCAGCTGTGAGGGCACCAGCGTGCCGCCTGGTGTTCCGCAAGTGGGGCCGTGGGGGCCTCGGGGTGTCTCACCAGCTGAGGGCCCTCGCAGCTATTTAGGGTCCCTGTCATCCACGAGATGCTCTTGCTTTGAAGCATTCTGAGAGGTCGAGAGCCCGAGTCCGCTCCCATCCTAAGCCTGTGGCTACTACGTAAACAGAGGCATCCGTCTAGCCCCTTCTAGAAGGAAGACCCGGAAGCGGGGCCCCTGTGGGCCCCTGGGGAGACCCTGCCACACAGTCGCCTCGCACCCCTTCTGCTTTTGCTGGCTACTGTTTACTCAGGATCCTAGTCAAATGGCCCGAACGCAAAGGACAGAATCGTGACACCATGAAGGTGGCATTGGGGGTGGGCAGGGGCACCCACCTCCCTGGACACTCGTTATTTTACAACCAACAAAGGAAAAAGGGGAATTTTTATACATGGACCACGGCCTTGCAGAAGGCTTGTTGTCCCGTGGACGGGAGCATGCTGGCAGGGCCGCCGGGGGCACGCGGTGTGGTTCATCCTGTGCTCTGCGACAGCTTTCGTTAGTTCTCATTCTCTCTCTTTACCTATCTACCTACTGCTCTCTTTATTTACCGTTTTTTGGTCAAAGAAACACAAGCACATAGCGGAAAAACGAGAAAGCACTGAAAGGTTTACGCTTCAGAACAGTGGTCTCTGGCCCATCCCTTCACTAACCCCTCTGCCCCCCGGTCTACCTCTTGGCCACTTTTAATTCTTTCCGTTGTTTTTCCGGTAATTATTAAAAAATAGGTGTATACTCTTTGTCGATTTATCGATTTTAGAAATGACATGTTGATTGTACGGGGTAAGAGGGGATGCTTCTCAGCTCTCCCCCTCCCATGTAGTTACATCGTTATTTCCAGTAGACCGTTACAATCGTACGCACGCAGTTCGACATGGGCCAGGGAGCGTATCACTACAGCACTTCCTTCCTTTTTGTTTTTGATTTTTCTTGTACTTGGGATTCCCTTAGCTGTGAAGAATCTCAGTAACCTACATGCTCCCTTTACGGGAGCCGTTTCAAGGAGTACGATGGACCGACACCTGCCAGCCGTTGGTCTTTAAATCCACCCAGTGTCCACGCCAGACTACGCCATCCCACAGGGCATGGACCAGAGCAGAGGCATTTCTGCCCAACTCAGCACTCTCCAATGGACAAGCTTTGCCAGGGGCTTCCTGTCGGCCTGGCTGAGACTTTCTCGGAGCTGCACTGCGGTCCTAGGCTTTTTCCTACCCAATCCTCCACCCTTCCCACTCTCCCTTCACAGGTGTCAGACCTGCATCACCCCCGCCCACTCCTGCTCCCTCGCTCTTTATTCTCCATAGGCCTTTCCTCCAATAAATCTCTGCACATCTAATTCCACCATGGTGTTTGCTTCTTGGAAGACGCCAACTGACACGTGCTCAAAGAACTCAGTGGGGCTCTACCTGCGGGTATTCTGAGGGTCAGTGTATCTGAGGTAGTACCAGGCCGAATCCACAAAGGTATCCATCGTGTCTGTCTCCCTCTTGGCTGCTCCCTTGCATCTAAGAAACAAATGAAATTCATCAATTGGTTCCTCTTTAAATATTAATGCAGTTTTCCACCAGCTTTTGAGAAAGCTACAGCAATTGGTATGAATTTAAAATGTCACAAGAACAATGCCACATCATACGAAGACAATGCAGAGAAAGCTCTCTTTTCTATTGGACTGTACGTGATGTTTTAAAGAAATTTACAAAATAAAAGTTTCAGTCTTTAGCAATTAAAAGGCTTATTTTCTACTTCTCTGCATTTAACGTGGTAGAAGATCCAGCAACCTAAAAGAACAAGACAGGAGTCAGAGTCTCTTTTGTGCATTAACTTCTCTTTCAGGGACATCAACATTGTCCTCAGCCAATGCCTATTTTATGAGGCTGAAGAGGCAAAATCAATTTATGACGAGAAGTTGAAACCCAAATGTAGCAAAATGTTGCTCTGAAAAATGAACTTGAGTTTCCTTTTAATCTCTGCTCTAGGGCGAGGGGTCCACTGGGGTGACCTAGGAAGGTAAATCGCCTTGGAGGCCCAAAGGTGGTGGTGTGCTGGAGTCGACTCAAATCAGCTATGACAAGTGGTGTCAAGCTGGCGGGGCTCGGCGGGAGTGTATATAGCACAGAAAACACTACCAGTCCGAAGCCCCCTCCAGAGAGCTGTTCAGTGCACACGGAACAACACGCCGCTGCCCACGCACAGGTTCCTAACGGGCCGGGGGTGGGAGGGAGTGGGCAGACAGACCTGCTGCTCAGGGAAGTGAAGGAGGGAGGTTGTTGGTGTGCGAGGGGTGGAAATGAGAGGCAATCCTTACTCTGGGCCAGAGACGCCTGGGGAGCACGAAGCTTCCTCAAGGGCCCGACTGCAGAACCAATTCTGAAGCAGGTGCCTAGGGCGGTGGGCCTGCGGGGCTGAGAGAGCCGGGCGCCCAAAGCCACACCTTCTAGGAACCCACGAGAGGGGGCCCTTAGTCAAGCCTAGTCGAGGAGGGGGCTCAGCTCCCGTGAGGGCCCCTCAGGGCCTAGGTCACAGTGGACAGGTCAAGCCAGCTATCAGCAGGGACCCTTTGTGGCAGTGAGAAGCCACGGCAAAACACAGCTGAGACTCTGGGCTCTTCCTCCTGAGGCACGGAAGTGGGACCGACCACCCCCAAGGGCCACGCTCTGGCAGCGTGAGTCCTTGGGGGTTCTTGGAGGACAAGGAGGGGCATGAGGAGCCCCAAGAGGAAGTGATGAATCTTCTGCTAGATTAGCCTGCAAGGACTTGAGTCTGTTTTTTAATTTTTAAATAAACGAAGGCTTGCATTTGTATCTCACATCTGTGAAGCAGTCCATACCAGCTTTAGAAATGTCACCAAAAGAAACAGGCTCTCCCCTCCTCCCATTTATTAAACTGAGCAAAGAGATGAAGAGATGGAAGCCCCAGATCTGGGAGGGGGGGGGGGCGGGGCTTGAGTCTCTTGGGGTCCTCCTGCATTTTAGTCAGGGGGCTCCCCCTGGGAACAGTGTGGTCCCTGGGAGTAGGAGCTTTTCGGCCCCAGGGGACTCCTGCTTGTGATCGCCTGGTGCTGCTCTGAGACACTGGTCTCAACAATACGCCTCTAACCTAAAGCCAGGTCTTTCTATTTGGGGAGCAATCAACTAGCACACAGATACTATTTGGGGAAATAATGAGAAGATAAAGGTCACCTCTTCTCCTTGCCATCAGTGCACCCTTACGAGTCAGGGAGAAAACGCGGGACTCGGCTGAGGAAAGGAAGTGGCATCTGGCCAGCACCTGCCATGCTGGTTTTCTTCTTAACAGTCACGTTGGACTCGAAGCCAACGAGCACGTTCTACTGCTGACGCTAAACGCCAGCTGCAGGGAAGGCGCGAGACGGTAAGTGGGAGGGATGGAGGGCGGTGATGGTGACGTTACTATCGTTATTAACTCCAACGGCAATAATGCTGTAAGACTGGGCACAGGCCCCGAGCCGAAGGCTTCGCGGGCATTATCCCGTTTAATCCCCGGTAACCCTGGGGATTATGAGGTAGACATGACTCACGTCCCCACTCTGCACATGAGGAACTAGGGTTCAGAGGTTAAGAAATCTGCCCCAGGTCTTGGAGCTGAAGAGTAAGGGATCTCCATCTGCCGACTGTGCTGTCCGCTGGGCCACACGGGCTCGGCAGTGCGTGCCCTGGTGCTCACTCGAGCCGTCCGGGAGCACTGACCAGCGCCAAGGCCCGTGCCCCACCCCAGGAGTCTGCGGCCAGGCTGGGAACCCTTATACCATGGAGCGCCGGACACCACCCTGTCCCCAGCAGGAAAGCCCCGTCACCGCTCACGAATAAAGAGAGTGCGCTGTGTCCCTCCTGGACTCGTTTCTCCCTCAAAGTGGCCCGGAGCTTCCTACGTCCCCACCCACAAGCTCCGCCGCAAATCTCAAGGCCTGGCAGGGCTGCTGGCGAGTCCTCGGACAGCCGGCGGTGACCCTTCCATTTGCTAGCTGACAGCTTGCTAGGTGCCCCTGTGCGGGATGATTACGTGTGCTAACTTAGTCTTCTGAACGGCCCTTCGAAGGGATTAATTTTAGTTCCTGGTAAGGGAAACAAAGCTCAGAGCAGTCAAGCGACTTTCCCAAGGCCATACAGCTAGTTAACAGGCAAGGCCGGGACCTGAATCCATGACTGTCTGAATCCCCAGCCTGATACGTGGTCACCTATCAGCCTCGTAACTCAGCTCTGTACTGGCAGAGGACTAAATTATTTTAAATCATCCTCATCATGATCTATAAAGCAAGAAAAAAAAATGGCTTTTCCATAGAAAGAAGAAAATACTGGAGCTGGGTATCAGTTATTTGTGTCATCAGCTGGTACGGCTTCATAAAAATTACATTTGGGACATGCCAGTGAACTGACAGGAAAACATAATCCCGCTTCCAAAATGAGAAGAAAGAAAACACGGTATGCTTCAGTACGTTAGAGAATGAACCCCCTGAGCACACTCGCTGTGGTAGCTTCTCCTCTGCTACTTGTGATAAAAATCTCCATTTTCACTACTGTCGCTGCATGGGAAAACTATAAGGCAAAGAGGAGGAAGTATTTCTCTCGTCTCCAAGAAGCTCTCTGGAACAAAAATGGAAGACGGTGGCTTTTGGGAAGCTACGATGAAAACGTGCAGCTTTCCCGTCCGTCGGATCGGATGCTCCTGGGGAAGATGTGACACGACACTGCTCTGTCACCCGCTCAGAGAGCAGAGGGCGCCCCTGGCAGGGGCTGGGCCCCACACTCAGCTCCTTCTCGCGAAGGCCTTGAAAGACCCGTGGCATTCTTCCCGGCCTGCCGGGAGTCCGGGAGAAGGGAGCGGAGTTAGTGCCAGGCAGGAGGAGGGACGGGCAGAGCTGGGAGACGTGCTGGTTCCTTACCTAGGGCAGGAGCAGTTCACCCACTCCGGAGCCGAGGCCAGCGGGGAGCCGCCCTTGCCAGAGAAGGATGTGATGCTGGGCAAGGTCACGGGCAAGTCGTCCAGGGGCACAGGCACGGGGCCGCAGGCCGGCAGTGGACCATGGGGATCGGCGTGCCCCAGTACCGCTGCCTCGAGATCAGCCAGTCCTTCAGTTTGTCGCTCGTCACGTGCCCACCCACTCTGTTCCTCCGGGCTTTCTCGGTCACGGCTAGAAACGCATCCTGCCGGCTCATACCTGTGAACTGAGCGGGGAAGGACAGAGACCCCGGTTCGCCCCTCACACACACGAGCGAGCACCCCGCCACCCCCCGGGCTGCTGAATTCAGGTGCGAGGCCTCGTCACGACTCCTGAGACCTATGTGCCTTTGCCTTCATGGGCACCCTCCTCCCTAAGAAAATATTTAAATTTTTTTATTTTATGACTGTGTTGAATAAAGACAAATATAGTTTTTGACCTTAAAACTTCACCCCCCCTCCCCGATTTTAAAAGAAATTAAAATCTTCTTCGGGGGTCCTTAAAAGCATTGTGCTCTACGCGCGGTGTCCACTGGGTCCTCTAACAAGCAGCCCTGCTTCTGGGGCTCTCCTGAGTCCTGCCTACAGAGGCGACCAAACATTAGCATTCAGCTACCAGCAAAGAACTGTGTGATGTGTGTTTGTAATGACTACTCCTCTGTCGGGGAGAAAATATCCAGAAAAGCAGCATTTGATATTACCCGAAAGCAGAAGGAGTTCGGTCAAGCAGGGAACAAACTGGGGCCACAGCCTGCAGAACCAGAACAACTCTCTTTGTACTTAACTGCTCCCCGTGTATAGACGGCAGGGCAGCACACTTAGAGTAGAAAAGAGAAATTCTCTTTTTACCGTTTGCTTTTCAGAGAACGAGACTAACGCTCAGAACCGGGCCGGCGTGGCTTGCCAGCAACCTGGATCGTGGGTGGCCTGGAATCGGACCGGTGAAGATGGACGGCACAGCTACCCCGTGCCAGGCTTACGCTGGGCACTGGGGCCCAAAGACAAACCCGATCAGCCACCTGGCCTCGAGGGGCACGAGGCACAGGGATAAGAAAGTACAGGTATGCTCATCAAAAGCGGCCCCTTCCATTAAGGGCCTGAAGTGTCTTCCGAAGGACAGAGGCCTCTACCAAGGAAGCACGCACACTCTGGGAGGGCGGGGGGCATCTCCGTGTCCCTCCCTCCCACTGCCACGTGTCATTGGGGTAAGAATGCTCGCGAGATCTCTTAAAAGTCCACCTTCTCCATGAGCCACTGTTTTCACAATGCGGAAGCTCATGAATGAAAGTTTTACTATGGATGGAAGGGCTCGTTCTTCTCTGGCAGGAGAGTCCCCAGGTAAAGCTCCGTGACTGTGATGACCACACTATTCTAGGACTGGGCTTGACGTAGGGTTGATAAACGTCTAGATCTGGAAAAAGGATATTATTGGGTTTTCACAGATTAAGAGACAAGGCTTCAAGAGTGTGGGGAAGAGGGAAATGGCAGGCTGTAATTTGTAATTTGCAGCTACGTGTCTCATCAGACTCACATCGAGGTCATGAGTTTGGAAGTAAGTGCTTGGGCCCAGGCCACAGGGCACCAACCTCAGCAGAGCCGCTCAGCCTCTCCGTGCCATCTGGCAAAGTTTCAATGACTTCAGAGTAGGACAGGCCCAGGGTTTGAGCTACGATGGTGTCCTCTGAGCTGGTGCAGGGAATTCCTATCGAGAGAGGAAGAAACACAAAACGTCTCCTTTGCAAAAGCCCGGATCACGAAATGATTGACAGCACTGTGCCACTCAGCCGTGGCTTCTTACAGGAGACTCTGTCTTTGTTAGTTAGAGAAGTTACACAAGCACCTCACATTCACCGGGAAAAGGAAGTCTCGGGGAAACCCACCACCCTAACACCACCAGTTTATCACGTCGGTATTATTTCATTTAAGGCTTTTTCCTTTGCTTCATTGCTTTTTAAAAACAGTTGTGATTCTAAACTACACAATTTGGGGTGCTTTTTATCACTGAAATAGCAAATCACCGGCATCTGGGGAAGCTCCTTCTTTGAACTCCCTCGGCGACAGAGGACGGTGGCGTTCCCTCCTGAGACTCAGGGCTGACTCCTCCAGCATTTCCTAGCGCCCTAGAAGAACCCACGCTTTCGGGAAGTCGAAGGCTGGCCGCTGTGTTCCTTCACGCTGTGCTGTGTTCCCAGGGGCAACGGTACGCTCTGCGCAGGCATTTATTTTTCAACCCACACATGCCCTTGAGGAGGTGGGGGTGGAGCATGAGTCAATCATGCGTCCGGAGGGCCCAGGCCTGCCGTTTGGGCTTCAGCCGGCCATACAAACCGGGCTTTCGGTTGTTGGTTGTGCAGGCAGGCTTTCTCCTTGGCATTATTAACATTCTGGACTCACTCTGGCAGGGGGAGAGTATTCTGTGCACCTGAGCTGCATCCCTGGTCTCTACCCATAGCACGTCTCCGGTTGTGACGGACAAAAATGTCTCAAAATTGCCAGCTGTCCCCTGGTGGCCACATCGCCCCTGGCTGGGAACTCCTGCTGCAGGGCCAACTGTCGAAATTCCTGCCGCCCTCGTGGACACGACACGTCTCGTGGCAACTGAGAGAGACAAAACTACGCGTGATGGACAAAATGTTTCAGTCGGATTCCCGTGAACAGCCCCTCTGGAACGCGCCCTAAAAGGGTGGTTTAATGTTCGGGAGACGTGCTCTGAAGCTCCGTGGGCTGACGGACGGTTCGGCGCTGTTCCGGCTGAGGTTGTTGACAGGAAACACCTAACGAAGCAAAGAGATGTTCACAGTGGACTTGAAGACTGCTGACGGGTGAGGACAAACGGCAAGTGATGAATATTTCCGACAAGTGTTCACGGCCGAGAAGGAGAAAGAGCCATTCATTCATACATGCCAAAGGCTCGTCGTAACGAGGAGTAACGCTCAAACGCACACACCGTGACCCAGAACTGACCGGACCACAGAAAGAACGCTCTGGGTCACGGTGCTGGTCGCCCGGGGCTCAGGGGAACGTCCGCCGTGTGTCACGTGTGGGGGAGAAAAGCAAACACACCGCCTGACCTTTGTCTGTCCTGTTTCTGTTCTTTTCGGGGCGAGGGCGATAACTTAGAAGGTGTTAATTATGTAACTGGGACATCAGGACAGCAGGAAACATGATTTGCCATGCACACTGGAAAAATCAAAATTTTTTTTCTTTCAGAACTCTCAATATTGTGTCAGTATTCTGACTCAAAATTCTAAAAGAAAAAAAACACATCAACGAGAGTCCTTTACTGTTTATCTTGGCCAGTGGTATTAATGAATTCTACTAATTAAAAATGCACAAGAGTAGTAGAAGGAATTATTTGCTTTAAACAACACCCTTTCTAGGTTTAAACTGCCAGAAGAGAATGACTTGAACGGCTTAATATATTTTTCTGTGTTGGTGTTTCTTCAAATCACTTTGTCAAAAACGGATCTGAGAATTGTAAGGAAAAACACGATTTTGATAAGAAACGCTATTTCTTATGTGTGCTGGAAGACAGAGCGTGGAAGTCACTTTCTCTGCAGGGTGTGGCACGTTAAAGACAGGCTGGAATCCACAGCAGGAAACGCAGAGGAGAGAGAGGGGCGGGGCCCACCCTGAGGGCAGATCTTGGCCGTGGCTGTCTTCCCTTGTCATCCCTGGGTTCGGTCCCAGACTTCCTGTGAGGTGACAATCGCTCAGAACTCTCACGAATGAGTAACGCTGCCAAGGATATCCGACGTACAGTTCTAAATACGCCTTCAGTTCCACTGCCGTTTCACGATCCTTTTCTTGAATAGCTCAGGTTCACCTCCTCCACAAAGCCTTCACCAACAGCCCGGCCTACATGGAACAAGTGAGCGCCGAAGCCCCCTCTCAGCAGCTGCCGTCGGTTCTGTGAGCTCTGAAACAGGGTTTTCGGCTGAGCCGTACGTTCTCCACATCAGAGGTACAAGCCTCACCAACTGGCTCTGCTGGCAAGAGTCACAGGCCAGACTTCTTTTACTATTCTCAAAAAGCAACGAGCGAGGTGTGATGTACTTCATGTTTTCAAAATGTAGTTCTGAAATAAGAGATGATTAAACAAAGGGGCACTCATTTAAGAGGCATTCATTTAAGATCATGGCACCAACATCATGTCATCTTTCACTTGACAGCAATGGGCTAGAATTCTGATTTGAAGCCTGCTAAATACATCTTCCTGATCACATCTGAAGAGCTACTCACCTATTTTTGAGTCCAGAGAGCCCTCAAAGTCAGCTTTGGCCAAGATAACGACAGGGACCTCCTGCTGGGTGAGCATGTTCACCGCCCTCACAGGGGTGAGGCAATCTGAAAATGAGAGCAAAGAACTGTGGACGCCCGTCAGCTGGGGCCCCCGAATCTCAGAGGAGTCAGGTGAGAAAAAGAAGCTTTGGAACGTCTGTGTTTTGTGCTAATTGGTAAAGAATTTGTTCTTTGAAGGTATTAATAGATAATTCACACCGGTGGAAAAGCACAAGATTAAACAAATACACAAAAACGTTCATCCATGTTAATCACTAAAGAAATGAAAACAGCATTTTTACTTTCCAGATGGTGGAGAAAAAGATGTTCCCATCCCACCCACCCGCACCCCCTTTCCTGTTGAAAGATACCTCAAAAATACAGAAGAAGGAGCAACAAAGAAAGTTATCCACGGTAAAACTAGGAGGTGTCTGAAATTCCAAACCATAACACTGAAGACAGAAGTGGATCAAGAGCAGAAAATGACCAAGCGGAGAGATTTGCAAACGTTCAAAGATAAAATGTTTTTTCCCCCCACGTGCCCTTTCTTAGGTGATACTAGAGGGTGTGTTTGAGCAAAAGGAAGGAGTCAGCCAGGAAAGAGACAGCCGTGGAAGGCAGGAAACAGAGGATCCCGCTAAGGAAGGGGCATTGGACAACTGCAGAACAGAGACAGAGGGAAATCCTAGGGCGACAGATGTGTAGCACGGCCTGGAGTGTGGCTGGGTCAGATCTGAGCGGGACAGAGGAAGCGTCCTCAGGATACATAGGGGATCGATACATGATCTGACAAGTCAGAGTGTGTGGAAAACTGTACTGAGAGGAGTTTTAAAGAGCTTCTGGGAGGTTGTGGGAAGACTGTCAGAAATTCAAAGAACATGAAGCAAATGAAAAAAAAAATGAGGACATCATGAACTTCAGGAAAAATCGAAAGCTATATGAAAAAAGGAAAATGTAATCATAGTATACGTGGCTTAGTTGTGAACAATGCTTATGTGGTTGTAATAAAATACTTGATTTGGAACTATCCGGTGTGTCTTAAATGAAGTTTGTTAAAATTACCACGGCAGGGAGGCAAGCCCGATGTACATGAATCTTCACTAAAATATATGTAGAACCGGAAGCATGAAGACTCAGATAAAGTCCCAAAGGAATCAGGGATGAGAGATGAACTCAATTAGTGGGTTCACTTGAGCTTATTCTAACACGAGCATTTAGAAGTTATAATTTATGAACTCTTAACTCTTTACCCTTGCCATGTTGTAAGACTTTATATGTAAGTATCTAAAATATGGGGTTTTACAAACCCCAAAGGTAAAATAAGCCTAGGAAATAGGATTTATCTTTCGAGGAGGTTGAGACAGGCTCCGTAGGCATCTAAGCCAGCTCCGGTCACCTTTCATCTTGCTTGTCAGGAAGACAAACGCGATGGGGTGTGGTGGGGACAGAGTGAAACGCAACCCACACGGGTCTCCACAGCTGAGGTCCAGCCAGCACCCACGGGACCATGGCCGGGGCACCTGCTGCCTGAGCGGCCTAAGGGTTGACACTTCTTCAAGTGGAGACCCGTGGTTTCTTTTTAATTTATTTTTGCAATTTATTTTTTTTTCAGTCACAGCCGACAGTAAATATTCATTTATATTGGTGTCCGGTGTACAGCATAGTGGCGAGACAGATATATAATTTAGGAGGCGATCCCCCCATAAGTCTAACACTCGCCCGGCATGGCACGCAGTTATTACACGTATTACGGACTGTATCCGTGCTGCACTTTGCCTCCCCGTGACTAGTTTGTACCTG
This sequence comes from Eonycteris spelaea, assembly GCA_003508835.1. Classification (NCBI taxonomy): domain Eukaryota; kingdom Metazoa; phylum Chordata; class Mammalia; order Chiroptera; family Pteropodidae; genus Eonycteris; species Eonycteris spelaea. The sequence goes on along the minus strand of PUFA01000145.1, from coordinate 107,206 downwards.
CCAGTTTGTACTTCTTAATCCCTTCGTCTTTCTGCTTATTAACACCAGGGCATCTGAGCACAGAAGCTTTTCCCTCCACATGATGACTATTAACATGTGCTCAAGAGATGCCAGCAGAAACGGTTTATTTAAAGAACAATTACCTACAGGACTGTCTTCACCCTTTTGACCCACCCTCATGCTGATGCCACAGAGAGAGGAGAAAGAGAACAGTGAGTGATTAATTATTCAACGCTCTGGGGCTTCCAGGGAGATGAGGCTCCAGCTCTCCCATGTGTCAACAAAAACGGGGCTCTAAGTTACCCTGGAGGTGACCTCATTTACCCTTCTGGCAAAAAATCCAATGTGTGGACTACTAGTGACTCAGAGCTGAAATGCGTGGTCCCAAAGCCCCAGGGTTTGAATATTTTCATATGAGGGATGTAAGAAAAGATTCCAGGAAAAGACCGAACCGCTTCTAGAAACCCTGACGATATTTCTCTCCTGATGCTTTTTATGGTTTCTAGTTCCTACGAGCCGGGCTTACATAACATGACATGACAGAAGTCAGAGGCGGTCAGCTGAGAAAAGGAGGCAACGTCAGTGGTTCCGGAACATTCGATTTCAACAACTCCACAGGGAAGGACTTCACTTTTTTGCTCTCTTAAAGGAATCTGGGCCAAATTATGGGATGCTGAGCAAAAAAACCTGTAGACTTAGTCAATAACATCAGCAGCCCTGTCGGCCAAGCCAGCAATCAGAATGTTGCCTCTGCCTTCGCCACCTTCCAGAGAGTTCTCGGACGACCCCTGGTCTGCGGTCTCCACCATCTCTCATCTCACCTAGTGGGGCGCACGGGTCCCCCTGCCCCCCATGCTCTGCCATGCTCGCCTGACCCTGTCCACGTGCGTCACCGTCCTCCTGGGAGCCAGTCGCAACTGTGTGATGCTATCGCTTCTGCCTGAACACTCGGCACCCTCAAAACCGGACACAGGAGGAAAAACCGAGCCCCTTGTCTGATCTGAGCCAGTTGGTGACGGCAAGTGACAACGGTGATATGACGTTCAGGTTTAAACTGTAGCCTCGAAGGCCAAAGGAGGCATAAATCCATATTCATATAGTAATTTCCATTCATCTTTTGGGAAAACTGCATTACACTCGAAGCAATTTGGTCTTAACGTGACTAATGCCATGTGTCAAAACCTGGAGACTTGATGGGCAAATTAATCTAGAGACTTTTCATAACTTGACGGCTGCAAAAAGACTGTTTCCACTCTGAAAACGAGAACTGGAATATTCAGAGCCAAGTGTAATAATAGTCCACTTGGCATTATTTCGGCGATTATTAAAAAGAAGGGAGAAGGAAGCTAACAAGCCATTCAGTCCCAAAACGAGGTGGCGAGGCCAAGTCAGATGTGCCGACGCCCACGCGTTCACGAAAACCCTGCTCTCTGCATGTGCGGAAATAATCTAATGTCTTACATGTGACAATGTTGTGAGTTTACACGGTGCCTTTATGTCAGGACCTCCAGCTTTTATAACTCATTAGCTCATTAATCCCCTATCCCTATTACCTCATTCTAATTTGTGTCCCAAAATTAACCAGAAGAAAAAAAAAATCTACGGGGGCTAAATGTTTACATTTTTTTAGTTTTTCATTTCTAAATATTCTTCAACCATCACAGCCCTGAATCTCAAAATGCCCAGGAGAGTAAAAAGCTTGAGTTTTCTCGTTAAACTAAACAGTTGAAAAGAATCCACTATTTTTGAGTAAGTAGACAATAAAACTGAGAGAAATAGCTACGTTAGACTTTATAAGCACACACTCAAATTGTAACTCAGAAGAGTCTGTCTTTTGAGTCTGTACCTGGCCTTCTCTTGGCCAATATACAACAGCAAAAGAGATGAAACCAAGTTATATGCGTCTTGTGCCAGACTGAATCACATGTCCACCTGGCTCCCCTGTTACAACCTCAGGAAGGCAGGCCTATAAAGGTCCACTGTGTATTCCCAAGCACTTAGCACAGAGCAGCCGCCCAGCAAGCGTCCACTGACTCGAACCCTGGCTTTCGTGCTGTGAGTGGACAAAGGGAAGTCCTCACCAGAGGTATGGTGGGATGACATCATCTCACCTTTCATCCTGATGTCAGGAGATCCTCTGTTCTGGTTAGTCGAAGAACAGCACTTTTTAAAAAAACAGTGCCACCAACCAAAACATTTTCATGAGTTACATAATTCAAACAGACATCAATAATTTAGACCTGTGTGTTTGGGGTTGTTTATATTCTATGCAAAGAGAATAGGAGTGAGATTTTTAATAGAAATATTTACGTCTCTCTGGAGACCTCCTTCTAATCCACAGGGGACTTCCGCCCATCCACAATCCACACCCCCTCCCTCAGCGAAGGTCCTCTGAGTTCATTTTGGAGAGCTCCCCTTTCTCATTGGTTCGTCTCAGTGGTCTATTGGGAAAGGTACCTGGCCTTTCCTTGGCCAAGTAAAAGGCCAGGGGGCCAGAGTTATGCCAACCAGACACCCCCAACATGCTCTCCTTCTCCTCTGGGCTGGACAGAGATGGAGCTTGCTGCTTGCAGCCATGGAATTGGGACGCACGCACACGCACGCCCCATATCCTCACCAGCCGTCAATACTCGCTATGCCAGTTCTGGGTCAGCGTGACCCGTTCGTGACAGACCTGTCCTGAGCAGGACTCTTGTTCACCTGCTCAGAGTACCGTGTGGATTCTCTAAAATAATCAAATGAAGTCGTTGAAAATGTTTCCTCTGATTCTTGGTGGCTTCCTTCTTATTCCTGTCAGCACAGTTTTATTTGATGACAGAATTATAAATGAAGCAGATTCTATTTCTATCAGAAAAGAGAGTGTTAAATCTAGATTATATTTAAAGAGAAAGAGTTGAGTTTTCAGCCAGAAACTCAGGAAGCGAACCAGTAACTCAGAGCGAAACCAGGGGATAACATTTTCAAAACTCTTTTTTAGCCTCATGTTTCAAAATAAAAAAAAAAAACATAAGAAGTCAGGCCAGGGTGAAGGGCCAGTCTCACAAGATGACAGACACGAAAGACCGTGAGCTCCGGGACACGCTGTCCCAGCGGGAGACATGCTCCCTGCCGGCCTGGCCTCGACGTGCTGACTCACCTCTGCCAGGGACGAGCGCCTTCTGAAAGGCTCCCTTCAGGGCACTGTGCCCGCGTAGGAGTCTGTGGCTGGGGGTGATGGCGACGTGGGACGTGCCATGGATGGCCTCGGGGGTGGCCGTGTAGGCGCTCAGCTTCTCTCCTGTGACTTGCCCGTCGACCTGGCAGGAGAAGAACAGTCATTTCATTTGTCAATCCTCCCTCTGGGCTGCCGTGCTCCCCAGCTATGCCCCTTCTCCCCCACCTCCCCGGTCCCCAACGGCGGGGTCAGCTTCTGGATGTGGGGCCCGAGATGGTCACCAGAGAAAGGGGCGGGAGAGGAGAGGACCACGTGCCTCCTTCTGAGCCCTCCTTGTGCCCACCACCGGGTACCGGGAGCCCCAGGCTGAAGGAGGCCAAAGCACGCTCAGAGAGATGCCGTTCCGTTTTCCCAGCTCCTTTGCTCACAAATCAAAAACAACTGTCAATGGTACATTATTTCTGTCCTGAGAAAGGAGCTATACTTTCCTCCGGGATTCAAGGTACAGTGAAAAACAGAGGCGTCTACTTTTCTAACCAGGAAACAGTCATTGTGGTTAACAGTGTTTTGAAGGAGAAAGAAAGGAAAGCCTGAGCCGAGCTCACGACTGAAGGCTCCTAGGGCTGGCTGAAGGCCTTTCAAGGATGAGGCAGACATTAGGCATCACACCCCGGTGGGAAGCAAAGGCCTCGGACGTGGGACCAGACCCAGCTCAGTGCGCAGGGCCCCAGGAGGGATGGCCCTGAGCATCGGAACATCCGGATCTCACCGCCTTCTCGGAAAGCGCATTTAGGGCTTTGCTTCTCAGAGGTGTTCTAAGCACCCGCTCCCCGATGGGGGTGCCCACGCCTGCAGTCGAGTGAGCTGGATCACTTTGTGAGAGGGTGACACAGGAGTCGTGAGCTCGGTGACAACAGCAGGTGTCAGGAGGGAAGAGACTGGGAAGGTGCGTCAGCTGACTCTTGGCTGCTGCTCCCTCCTCCTGGAGGGCTTGACTGGCATCAGGGAGGGAAGGGTTTGGAGTTAAATGCAGGGCGCAAAAGTCTTGGTTAGAAAGGGAGAAATCAGAAGGATGAAAGAGAACGCCCCGGTGAGAAACAGCAGTCAGACGACTTTCTAGTCCGTAGAGACAAAGGGGAAGGTCTGAGGGGCGGGGGGGCCTTCGGTTGCGACCTCTGAGCAGCGTGTTGGCAGCAGCAACCCTCCCCTGGACCCTGGGTAGGCGCACGGTCCTTGACAGCTGTAAGTCCGCCTGGTAAACAGTGTCCCAGGGAGCTTCAGCTCCCGGAACTTGAACCTGTTCTGTGACACGAACCCCTTTGAGAATTCAATGAGAGCTACGGACCCACTGCTCAGGAAAAGCCCACGCAAATATTTTGCACATGATTTCGGGGAGCTTGTGGACCCCGAAAGACCCTCTATTCCTGTGCCGTCCAGCCAGGCAATACTAAGTGGCCACGAAGCCTTTGCAAAGCGGCTGGTATCCGCCGTCAGTGGAAACAAAGGGGATTTTGAAGGCCTGGCACTAGCACAGGAGTGTAAACTAACTCCTTAATAAATGTTTTTTATCGATCGCATCTTGTAACAGTAATATTTTGGATATAATGGGTTGAATCAAATATGCTTTTAAAACTAATTTCACTGTTTCTGTGTCCTTTAAAACAATGTGACGACTCGAAAACTTGACGTGACCCACGTGGCCCGCGCTCTTTCTGACAGCGCTGCTGGGGAGTCCCAAGGTGCTGGTTCCTTCAGGGAGTTCTGACGACGCAAAAGGGGGTTTGTGCGAATCAGCTTTCGGGAAGGCTGCTGCGTGGTCACCTTTAACGTGAAGTCCAGATGGCAGCCCACGCAGTCCCCGATCCAGTGGGCCTGCATGCCTTTTATTCCATACCATTCCGGAAGGTCTGCCAGCGCGTCCTGCATGGCCTGTAGGGACGGAAGGAGAACAGAGAGGTAGACGCGCAAAGCTTGAGAAAACCAGTGATCTTGGGCTTGCTAAGGAAGGCTAAGTGGGGACAGGAGGAGACAGGGTTCGGCCCCCTGCTCACTCACGTGCCAATCAGAAGAGTCTGACGAAGGATAGAAACGGATGTGTACTTGGCAACTCTAGTGAGACGGGTCTGACCCATTTCTCTATTCTGAGCGGGCCAAGGTTTCCAGGAGAAGGAAATTAACAAGGAAAGACCACGCTTAACGTCTTTGATGAATGTGGTGAGTACGTTCTCTCCCACAAAAGAAGTTCGAGTTTACGAATTCTGAAATTTAGTCTAAGATAAGCCATTCATGGGTATGGGTGTTCTACAACTCAGCTATATCTTAGGTAAAACATTAAATGTTACACCTTTGCCTTTGAAAAGTAAACATTGGTGTAAGAGAAACCATCACATTGATTTGTATAAACATATGCTGTTAGAAGTGCGATTTTTCCCCACCATTATCTGTCTACCTTTAATCCTAAAAATAAAACAACAACAACAAAGAAAAACCTGAAGGCTTTTCAACAAATTATTCTCTATGGCTCAAGAACACCCAGCCCTTATCGTTTCATGATGAGACACATTCCTTCAAACACTGGATTTAAAACTAAATCATATCTTTGTAATGTGAAGAGTCCGACTTAAACTTCCTAATTGTACTATTAATTAGTGCAGGCAACAGAGTTATGCTTTCTTTGTGTAGTGTTTTGTAACTTGCCAGGTGCTTTTACACACCTCTTCTAGCCCACTCTGGTGAGGCAGCTGGCTTTCAGATCCATGAACTTGCATCGAGAGAGGTTATAGCTCTCACGCAGGCTGTGGGAAGGGAAGCGACAGAACCAGAACCAGATTCACTAACAACATTTGCTCCCCAAAACCGCAGAGATCCTTACTCTGTCATGTGACGAACGACACAGAGCATTTTCTACACCTGACGTCTAGCGATCTACCCATTCTCATCGGGAGTGTGGAGGATTCAAGATCCAGAAATTGTGGAGAATGGACGCATCGAGCCGACCGGCGATGTGTTCATTCATTTGTTTATTCCACCAGAATGCATTAACCACCTTCCCCTCTGCACCAGGACCCCATCCAGGCACTGGGGACCCGGACATATACAAAGCGGCTTCCAGAGTCCCTAACATGAGTTTAAATACAGTAATCCCCCTTCTCCATGGGAAAATGTTCCAAGACCCCCGTGGATGCCCGAAACCGCAGATAGTACCAGACCCCATACAGACTGTTTTCCCTTTACATACGTACCTATGAGAAAACCTAATTTATACATTAGGCACAATAAGAAGTTCACAACAATAACTAATCATAAAATAGAACAACTATAACAACGCAGTGTAGTAAATTACGTGATGTGGTCTCTTTCTCTCTTTCTCTGATAATTGAGACGGCTCCTAATCCTAAGTGACTAACGGGTGTGAAGCGTGTACAGCGCTGGTCAGAGGGACGACTCACGTCCCGGCAAGACAGAGTGGGATGGAGCAAAACTGCTCATGCTACTTGGAACGGCATGCAACTTCAAACGTGAACTAATTCATTTCTGAAATGTTCCGTGTAATATTTTTGGACCGCCTCTGAGCACGAGTAACTGAAATCGCAGGAAGGGAAACCACAATGAGGGTGGGGTTACAACAACCCAAACGACAACTGTTGCTGTGGGCCGCCATGACTGACTGATTGAAATTCAGTGCCAAATGCTATTTGCATCAAAGAAGACGGGGCAGGGGGGACACACGTTGTGAAGGTGAGTCAAGGGGAAAGAAAAACTAGTGGCAAGGTGGAGAAGGAAAAGGAGCAGAGTGACAAATAAGAGAGATACAAGAAGGGGTGGGGGAGGAAGGGGTGGAGCTGCGAGAGAGGACGCAGGTCTCAGGGGCTGGGTGGGGGCGAAGATAAAAAGCTCCAAGAGAAGAGAAGGGAAGGCAGCAGAAGGGAGAACCTGGAAGCAGAAGCAAGGCAGGCCGGGCACGGAGAGGGTGCAGGTGAGGGAAAGAAAACTGAGGAAGAAGGATGCTCTGCCCGACGCGGTCCCCACGCCACTGGAGAGCGCCCACCCGCCCACAGCAGGACGCCTCAAACAGCAGCGGCCGCGCAGGGCCGCGGGGCTGTCTGGGCTGGCTATCGTCTGCTCAGTGACGGGGAGAGCCTTCCGCCATGAGGCCATCAATCCTCAGTGGCCAGCAAAGAAAAGAGGGGGCGGATTGCACTGACATGAACATAGAAATCAGACATGTGTGCGAAATGGAGAAAGGGAAGCGCCGAAAGCCCCGGGGAGGAGTCCGAGCTGCCCTCTCAACACGCCTTCACTCCAAGGCTCAATAAAGGCGGGGTCCCTTCCTTTATGCCCCCAGGGACCTAACGGCGCGGCCTCGGCCCAGTCTTCAGTGCAGAGACCCAACGACCCAGCTGGTCTTTATAGGTCATTTTCAACAGAATGACCGTAGGGTTCTGCCAGTTCTGGACCGTTACTCACGAAAGATGAAAATGCCTTTTATGATAAAATGTAATCAACTAGAAACTGTGGGCACGTAAAAGCCTACTTGGTCATTTGGAAAGGAGATCCACGCAAATCTAGGAGCTGATAAAGACGACTCAGAAAAATCTAAGGGATTTTTAAAAAAAAAAAAAAACACCTACACACCAGGTCTTCCAGGTGGTCCCCATCCCAGTGCTAACCAGGCCCGACCCTGCTTAGCTTCCGAGATCAGACGGGATCAGGCACGTTCAGGATGGCGTGGCCGTAGATGAGAATTTTTAAAACTTGACAGGTAAATGTGATCTATGCTTGAAACACTTCATGATGATGATGAAACTGTTCTTCTCGGGATGCTTGCCCAGCCTGAAGTAAAACAAGGCGCAGATCAACACCACCGGATGCCACACATACGTCCCGACGTCCTGTGACTGTGAGAAGGCTTTCCGCAGGAAATAGAAAACACCTATGGTTACGAATTAAAGTTGTCCAGATGGACCACATGTTGCTGTGTTTGCCTGAGTGAAAAATGACTTCTGAGAAGGTGGTGAAAGTCCTGCTTCAGGCTGCCGATGGTTCACACGATGCTTCAACTAAGGTGACTTGCTTTCTGTCTCCCGAAAACACCGAGCTGCCTCATGGCCTTGGCAGTGGCTAAGTTCTTGCCTTGGAACACCATCTCCTCACCCTCAGTGGGGGCTGCTGAGTCTCAGTCTAAACACCACCACCTGAGAGAGCCCCGCCCCGGCCGCCCTGTCAAAGGCAGGTGCCCTCCACGCGCCTCTCCACATCTCTCAGAGTTCACTTCCCCCTCGCTGGCTTGCCTGCTTGTTTACAGCTGGTTCCCCCTGTGACTGTAAGCTCCCGGAGAGCAAAGACCGTGCGCAGTGTCCTCCCCCACCGTATAGGTAGCACCTCTAGTTCCTAGTACATAGCAGGCACTTTGAATATGTGAAAAGAAGTGAATAAGTGAGAAACGGGGCTCCTGCGACCAACCCCTTTCTCATCGCTTCTCTCCTGCCAAAAAAGAAGACGAAGCCTGCCTCCAACGACCTGGAATGGCCAAGCCTGATTTCAGCAGAGCTGTCCCAGCGGTCACACTGCTGGCTGTCGGCAGGTGGCCTCATCCTCCCAGGGCACTGGCACAGGAGCTGGCTATTCAGTGGCTCTTCCGTCTCCCTGGTCTCCCTTGCTTTCGATCTCAGGGATCTCAAGAGGCCTCATAAGAGAAAGTTATGAAAGGACCCCCCCCCATAAAAGAAAAAAGTTGATACCCGATTTATTTTTAAATGTGGCGTTTGGGTGTTTAAAAATTACTCATTGTGGTGGCTTTAAAGCAATAAAAGATCTTGATTTATCAAAGTAAAGTTAAATTATATTCCGTGTGCTTTACATAGTTGGGTATGAATTTTTTGGAAAACAACTAACCACATATATAGCAGGTACATGTGAATATTCAACTAACTAGAATATTTACTTGATTGAAAAGCTTGTTCTCTCCCAGACAAGAAAAAGCTGAAAGAGTTCATCACCACCATAGCAGTTTTACAAAAAAAATGTTAAAAGGACATCTTTAAGAAGAAGGGGAAAAAATGAAATATATGAATAAGAAAATATCACAAAGGAAAAAAATTCTCGTGATAAAAGGCAAACACATTAAAGCAGCGGATCGATCAACAGTAGAGCTAGAACAAAGGTTAACAGGCAAAAGTAGGAAGATCATCTGACACTTTAACAGTAAACTAAGAGATATACAAAACACACAAAAGAAGTAAAAAAAAGTGACAAAATACATGCAGGGTGTGTGTAAAAATGGTAGGTGGATTTTAAGAATGCGTTTGAACTTCAGCAACCATCAACTTAAAATAAACTGCTATAAACATAGTTTGGTACATGTGAAGCACATGGTAACTGCAAACTAAAAATCTCCAAGAGATATACAAGAAATAAAGAGAAAATCCAAACACAACACTACAGAAAGCCATCGACATACAAGAGCAGAGAGCAAGAGAATAAGGAATAGAGGGGTACAAAAACGACGAGAAACAATTAATAAAATGGTGATAACTACATATCTACCAATAATTACTTTAAATGTAAATGGATTAAATGATCCAATGGAAAAACGAATGTATAAAGATGTGGTGTATATACAGACAACAGAATATCACTTGGCCATAAAAAAGAATGACATCTTACCATTTGCAACCACATGGATGGACCTAGAGGGTATCATGCTAAGTGAAAGTCAGACAAAGACAAATACCATACGAATTCACTTATGTGTGAAATCTAAACAACAAAATAAATGAACAAACCAGCCACAGACTCATAGATACAGAGAACAAACTGGTTGTTGCCAGGTGGGAGGGGAGCTGGGGGACTGTGTGAACAGGTGAAGGGATTAAGAAATACAAACTGGCAGTCACAAAACAGTCATAGGGATGTAAAGCACAGCTTAGGGAATACAGTCAATAATATTGCAGTAACTATGTATGGTGTCAGGTCGGTACAAGACTTACTAGGGGGATCACTTTGCAAGTTATACAAATGTCTAAGCACTATACTATATACCTGAAACTGATACAATATCGAATGTCAACTGCAATTGAAAAATAAAATATGAAAAAAGAAATAACTCATCCATTACACACACACACACACACACACACACACTTCTGTTCTCTAACTCTTTCTATTAAACAATATTTTCTCTGCATTCTTCCTTCCTGGCTGACATAAATGAAACGAACTCAGAGAGCCATATGTGCATGTGACAGTTTGAGAACATTCAAAAAAACATAAGGAACATGAAGGGGTTTCTGGTACTGACAGCGCAGGCTTGAAACATCGAACAACTCATCTTAGCCTGACCCAGAGGTTCATGGGAGGTCTGGGATCTGATCTTTGAAATTCTGTCCCAAAGATGCACGAGAGAAGCGAGTCGGTGGTGGGAATTGCAATGTACACTTCATCTAAAATAAGTGCTAGAAATAAGTTCTTTCAGGGAAACCAACTACTTGGGAAATCAGAAAGTGGCATGTGGTGTCCCACTGACGAATGAATCACGCATCGAAGTTACCACCTCCTCGTTACCTTCAATTACAAAATGGCCACTGAGCTCCTACACAGAAGACCCCGCGTTTGGTATAATAACAGTGTCAACAAATTGCAGGACAGAGGAACATGTCGAGCTGCCCTGTGAGTGTTTGACCAGCCAAATCTCAGACGCTCTGCGGCCAAAGAGCCCACGTACTTCGACAGATAAATGGGAAGAAAATGAAAGGGATGATGACGGAAACCTGCGGATGAAGACACCTAAAAGTCATGATCGAATAAAAAAGTGAGGGTAAGAATAAATCGTGGTGTCTAGGGAGGCACATTTAGGTGACACATCGGAAAAACGTAAGGAAGCCTTTGTTCTCAAAGTCAAAAGAATGGCTGCTCGGAAGGCGGGCGGGCGGGGGAAGGCACAGGTGGGGCACCCGGGGGCTGCTGGGGTGCTGGCGCAAGTCAGCGTCTTGACCTGCACGGTGGCTGCATTAAAGTAACTCAATAAGCCATATATTTGTTCTGTGTGGTTATCTGCATTTATTTTGCAACAAAAAAACATGTAAAAATGAAAAAAAAACTAACTACTAAGTCTGGAGATGGGTTACCCTAAAAAACAGGGCCTTGCCAAGCGGCCATGCATGTTCGTTGAGAGCGGGAAGAACAGCTTTGTGGGGACGTCATTTGGGCTTCTGCCTGAATTAGTGACTCCGGAATCTTCTTTTTTACCTCAATCTACGCGTGTTGCCTCTCACTTGGAAAGGCCCTTTCGTTTTTCGGTTAACACATTGGCGGCTACTAAGGGACATGAAGTGGCCTTCCCGTCGTGGGCGGGCATGCCGGGGACCAGCGTGGTATCTACAGAGCCTCTTTTGCGCTGGCTGCACCCGTGGACCGCTGACCCTCTGACCCTGAGGCTCTCTTCACATTCACAAACCTCCCTTCCCAGTTTGATAGAGGTCAGATGCCTTTATCTGAGATCAGGAGTTTTTCCCTCAAGAGGTGGGAGGAGCCACAGGAGGCTGTTCCAGATGGATATCATTTAATTGCACTCCTATAAAATGCATTCTTTAATTGATAAACACAGTTTTTATTTATTTTATTTTTAATCCTATAGCACCTGGTCGTCCTAGGTGGTCTCCCATCCAAGTACTAACCAGGCCCGACCCTGCTTAGCTTCCAAGATCAGATGGGATGGGGCCTGTTCAAGGTGGCATGGCGTAGACTAAACACACATTTTTAAAGACAAAATAATTTCTAAACGAAGCTTAAAAGAAACGTGGGCCATCGAAGCAGATGCTCTAAAATTTCTTACTGTCTCACCGTAAACCTGAAAAGATATTTCAAAGCATCTAATAAGTCAATATTCAGAAACTTGGCATCATTAGAAGTCCGATAGGACTCTCTAAGCCTCTAGCTTTCAAGGCCTTTTTTGTAATTTTTAAGTTAATTTGTATAGGCCCTGAGGAGCATTTGAGATCTTGCTCCCCGGCATAGGTTGTCAATTTAGCTTAAATACACTCATAAAAATTCTCAAAAACGAATGAACAATGGTATAGGCCTCAACTCTTAACGCCACAATGCTCCCGAGCGAGGGCAGCACTGGGAGGTGCTGGCCTGTGATCTGGCTCAACTGCACACGCTCCGGGTTTCCTTACTCCCAGCGGGCCCAGGGCCTAGCACTGTGCCCCGTACCGGGCAAATGCTCGTTAAATTCCAACTTAATTCCTCGACTCAAGGGAGAGAATCAGAGAGGAGGACGACAGAGCCAGAGGCCCAGGCATCCGGGAAGGGCACGACCCCTGTAGGGACGCCTCCTGCGCGGCAGGCACTGGAACGCGTGTTGCCTCATTTCATCTTCACGACGGCACAAATCTAGGAGGCGCAGTACCCCACTTCGCGGATGAGGAAACGAGCCTCAGAACTTTCCCCCCGGGCTCCCTACAAGTGTGGGGTGAACCATGAAAGCAGCACGTGAAGCAAGGGGTAGTGACAGCCACCCCTGCACCCCACCACGCGGTCACTACTTCCCAAGAGCAAACGTCGACTCAGCTGCCCACGTCCGCGCTGCAGGTGGTTTCAGCTCCTCCTTCTTTCACTTAGAAGAGGCACCCACAGAGATCTGCCTGCTGCCATTATCTGACCTATATTTTTATTCATTCCTGGAGGTAAGACACCAGTTATTGGGTCATCAGGCTGAGGCTGCCATCAAAATTCCCTCCCTTTATAGGCGAGGACACAGGGGTCCCCAGGGGTGTAGCCATCTGCTCAGCGTCACTTGGCCAAGCAGAGCCGGGCCAACGATTCAGGTCTCTTAGTTCATTATTTGGCCCTCACGTAACTACAATGCGCGTCCTGTTAACGTCTCTTCCCGGGGCACAGGGACCTTCTGTCGTTCAGGCTGCTCAGCACCTCAAGTCTCTTTTTTCTCGGAGGGAACTACAAGATGGGTGAATGGTGGGGACCCACCACCAACCACGGAAGCTTGAAAGGGGACACTGTCCCCATCCCACTCTCCTCCACTGTCGAAGCTAAACAGGGTAACCAATCATAGGCTCGGTACAGTCTGGGGACACTGTGGGGTGACCCAGAGGCCCAGGGTCAACCGGTTTAAATGCCACCTCGGAATTGAGAGGCCGGAGATGCTGGTACCAATGGCAGCAGTGGCTTTCCAGGCCTTTCCCGGGGCACCATCTCAGCTGTGCCCCTGTTCTCCCTGACTCCCCGAGTCTCGGTCTCCCGCCTTCCCATCCAGCTGTGCGCACCCCGATCCTCTTCTGGTCAAGGCAACCGGACTAACTTAGGTTGTTGCAACCGCGTCGCCTCTATCAATGAATTTAAAAAGTTTCAACATCCCGATGCATGTCTACGTTAGCTGAAACAGTATCTTGACACACTGTTAACAAAAGTATAAAATCCGGAATACATGAATCATATGTAAATACTCATGTTAATAAGCCACTGATTAATCGTCTGATAAAATTATGTATATTTAAGAAAGCGCTCAATTTATGGAGCAATTTAGGGGGTCTTACATGCCAACAAGCACATAACTAGTGTGTTATAAACTCTGAAAATAACCTATGGTTTTTCTTTTCCAATGAATGACCAATGAGATCTCATTTAACTTTCAAGCAAATCTACATGTGGTCTCATGGCATCTGATTCCTTTCCATCACATAAAACCTGTATTACACGATCTGAAGGTTAGTTCTACCTCCCATTCTATCCTTTCCTGCCACAGAAAACTCCTCGTGGACGGGGCCCAATTTTGACAGCACCCGACACCCTCCCGTCCCGCATTACTGAGCCGCAGTTTATAAGAGTCTAAAAAACTCTCACTGCGTTTTTCTCTAGATTGTACTGTCAAAGCTGGAATACTTCTAGTGGAGGTGCTTTGCTTAAAATATTCATATCTTGTTGAGGACAAAAGATTTAAATAGAATGAAATGTGAATGCTTTGATATGCTAATTACAGAGGGGGAAAATAACCCTCCTGTTTAAAACCTTATCAAATTTATGAATATTTTTAAAAACCAAAAGAAATTTAAAAATAAACCAAATAAAAGCAACACCTTGAGAACAACCCAGCAAGCCTTTTTAGTCTCCATGGTAAAATGAACATTATTCATGGCTGCTTTTGGATGAGCAAGGCTTTAGAGAACACCTGCCCAATGGTTCCGGACAGCCTCATCCCGGCCTCCACCGAAACGAGATCGTGGGGAGTGTTTACAGTGCTACACTTGTTCCATCAAAGGAGCGGCTTCTGTTTGTTTTTGTTAAGGTTATATCCTTCCTCTTTTTGGCGTTGCAACCACAGTGATGGTAGATGGTTTACACCTCATTTCATGTTCTTCGCATCTGGCGACAGTTGGCGGTGACAGACCCTTCCCCACCCTGGCCAACCTCAATGTATAGAAATCTTCCTGGTTTCCAGAATCCAAAAACCTGGGGAAATAGCAGGTTTGAGCCTTTTTTTTTTTTTAAGAGCTATGAAATCCTTTCTTGAATAAAATCTGAGGGAATCCGATATGTAAAGTTAGAGTTGAAAAGGGAGCTGTTCTAGGTGCCCTGCTCGCTCTCCTGAGCTCTCTCCACCAACTCCTAAGGCTTGGACACAATTTGCAAACCAATAATTTATACAACTTTTTTCATTTAATAAATGAAAAAACAGCTCACTCAACCAAGTCAACAGCAGACCCAAAATAATGAATTATCCATATCTTCTGATTGTTCTGGGACCAATGTGCTTAGTTTTCCAGTCTCTTTATGTAAATTAAACAAAAGACAAGGTCTTCCATATACGAACCTAGAAATTAACAATGTAAATGGGCTTCTCATTCAATTTTACAAATAACTCCTGTCTTTAATACTCATCTGAAGTCAAATTGTAAAGTTTCCCTAGTTATTATTTAGCATATATAGAAGCACTGTGGTTTACAAAAAGGCCTTATAATCATTTCACTAGGCAGGTACACCATCTGAATGAAGAGCCTTTCAGAAGTTGAAACAGAACTGTATGTTAATGAGTCTGAATATGAGTCAATGTTTAAGAATACGAAATAACAGGAGATGGGCTGAAGCAAACATCCAATGGGAAAGGCTTTCGTAATACAAAATATGATCAGGAATGAGAAAGAGTTAAGACTAAAAAGCTGAGGATAATAAGAGGATTAGATATAACATGGCTAATCTCATTCTTCAAAGAAGCAGAAATAATGCCAGGAATAAATCCATCCTTCCCAAGAGAAGACAGTTCAGGAGCTAAAGCATCAAGAACAAAGTACAAAAGAAGCCAAGTGAGAATTCTAGAAGTGGTTTTAAAAACACGATACATTTTTGAAGATCTTGGTTAAAAAAAAGTTAGGCAGACTGAGAAACCACCTTTTAGAACAAGTGGATTTATTAGCTACTAAGGGCGGGTGGGGTGGGGGCTGAGAAAGCAGAAACCTTGAGAGCCAGGCACAGATTTGAGATAGAATGAGACAAAATTTAATTAAAATGGTCATTTTCTAAAAGCTTAACACTTAGCCTAATTCTGAATCAGTGTGATCTGATTAGCAATTATTTTTGAATTGCAATTTGTATGCAATTTTTTAAAACTTTTTCTTGTTGCCAAGGTTTCACTCCAAAGACACAGTATATATCGGAGTTCTAATAAAGAAAAATCAGTTCTGAAGGCAGTAAGATGTTTTTAAAATCTCGATGTCCCCTCTGGAATATTCTGGAAGAATAAAATTTCTCTCTCATCCTAGTCTCATTCTTCTGCTTTGATTCTGGCATAAAGCTATGTACAAAGATTTCTACATTAAAAATCTCATTCGGCCGGATGTTTATCCTCCCTGTGATATCCCTACTTTAATCTCTCTTCTGAAATGTTTTATGTATTTCTAGCAAAATCCATTTGTTGTGGTATTTATTTACAAATACAGCTGGGATGTCCACGATCCTCAGTTCGTAAAGGCGCTGTTAACCCAGAAGGGAAATAATCAGTTCTGAGCAAGGCACCCTGCTGATGACGTGACTGGCCAACGAGGTGTGGGTTTGCGGGGCTGCAGGGGCAAACGGAGAAGAGGCGCCGACCAGCCCGCCCGGGCACCAAGTGTGCACCTTGGAGCCACGCGAAAGAGATGCAAACCTCGTGCTATTGAGTAGCTTCCAGAAGCGGGAAAGGAGGAAGTGCCTTCTGGGTACAACCGCTGGGGTGGCCCCACGTGCACGCTGCGGGGGAGCCTGGGGTGACCGGAAGCTGCAGTGGCGGCCAGCTGAGACAAGCTCTTCTCAGTCATATATCCATCCATGCACTACCTCAGGCCACACTCACCCGCCTTTGTCTTCTTCCTTCTGACCCAGCTAACCCACCTGTTCAGCAGCAGAACTGTCCTAATTCCATTAACTTCCGAGAGTCGCCGACCACAGGTTCTGAATGAAATGTCACCACCGCATTCCTGAGAATGCAGATGGCAGAGGCTAAACTCTCCTAAGGACAGGGCCCCCGTGTGCCGAGACAGCTTCAGCTTCTCAGAAGCCACCCATGGCATCTCACTGCCCCTGGGTCAGAAAGGGCAAAAGACAGGCTGTACCTGCACCTGCAGGAAGGGGGAGGGAGGAAGCACATGGCCACACCGCGCCCAGCACGCTCCGCCCTGCCTGCCACAGTGGGCGACCTTAGCCTGAAAAGGTGGTTTTGTTCCAGGAAAGCGGAGTCTTGGGAGCAAGACTGAAAGCTTTTATTGGTCTAACCGAGAAAAACCAAATGGAGACAGCAGTCCCAGGGGATAGTCTGCTCAATTACCTTCAAGTTGGAAGCCTGCCCATCAATTAAAAACTTGCGAGAACATAAGACCATTCCTTTCCAAGGCTCTCAGGTCTACAGATGTGTAAATGAAGGCGACATAACCCCACTGTCAGGCTGTTTTCTTTTATGATGATCAAAAATGATAATAATCGTCTATGGCCATGCCACCCTGAACAAGCCCGATCCCGGCTGATCTCGGAAGCTCAGCAGAGTTGGGCCTGGTCAGTACTCGGATGGGAGACCACCTAGGAACACCAGGTGCTATAGGCATAAAAAAGACAAAAAAAAAAAAAAGGGATTGTAAGCTGACAAGGTCCTTGCAATCTGTGAGGTCAACCAAGGGTTGCCTTGCCTTAAAAACAATAAATAAATAAAAATTTAAAAAATGATAATTATCATCATGGAAAATTTGGAATAGAAAAGGACCAAGAAGATCAGCATGCCCATCAACCTGAGCACCCAGGGAGAGCGCTACTGATATTCTGCTGCGTATCCTCCATCCTCCTTCTGTCCCACCCTCCAATGATCCTAAGGTGCGCATTTGTCCCACAAACTCTGAAACGGGGGCATGTCTTACAATCGGTGATGTCTCTGTTTGACAGCATTTTTGTTTCTCGGGGGAACATAAAATTGAAAGCCAATGGTGTGTTAGAATTGACAGAATGCAGTATGAGACTGTGTACTTGCGTGCACGTTTTTACATAGTTGAAATCATGCTGTTAATATACTTGTTTTAACTAGAGTTTGCATTGTCCCAGAGTTCACAACTTATCACAGCCCTAGAAAGGCTTAAATCTCTTTTGAGCAAACATGACACTGAGACTTAGACCCCCTGAAATAGTAAGCAAAATACAGAGAGAAATGGGAAGATACTGTGGAAAACTGTCCCTTTCCATAAGAGAACACTTGTTTTGAAAACAAAACAATACGACGTGGCTGTGCATTATCTGCTAACGACTGTTTCCTGGACCAGTCTCGCTGTTCCCAGGCAGCTGGGCTCAAGGCCCTGGGTGAGGACCGGGCATGGGGGACAGAAGAGTGATGCAGAACAGGACACAGCTCCAGCTCCCAGAGCCTGGTGAGCCAGTTTCAACACGGACCAGAAAACCTCTAATCACCGCACTTTATCACGCGGCCACTCGCGCCCTCTCCCCGCACCTATTACATCGCCTAACCTGCTAATGCGCTGCCTCCTCGCTCCAAGGGCTTGGTTGCTTGGGAACCAGTGCTCGAGAGCAGGTGGGAAGAACGCAGGCCTGGGACCGCGGAGACTCGGGTCCTGGCTTTCCCAGGCTTGGCGGTCTCCGGTATAAGACGAGGAATGGGCTGGGTCTGCCATTTTTAAGGGCACCTCAAGTTGGCAGTCAGCCCTCTAGGGAGCAGGAGGAGGGCAAGACATTGGCTGTTTAAAATATCCCTTTATTTTGTTTTTTGACATCACATTGATTTTGTAACTTCAAGCAGCAGTATAAAGGCAGGCAGGAGGGCTTCCTGTTTCGCGTTTTCCAGATCAGGGCAGGGATTAAAAAGCAGGGGGACTATGAGCTAATCACGGGGGAACCTGTTCCTTGCTCCCTCAAGTTTCTTCTAGCATTAAAATTCAAATGACTCCCTGAGCTGAAGGTCATTGGTGACACCAGCCCTGCCTAGCACACCCAGTGACCTCCACATCCCCCAACGGGGTGTGAAAAGTCTCTTTCCTCCCACTGAAGTCCAGGCTCACTTAAAGAAGGAAGGGGGCCTCTCCCCTCCAAAAGGACCTGGCCAGGAGCTCGGAAAGCCCACTCAGGGTTTGAGAGCAAAGACATAATATTTAGTTCTGTCTTTGCATTTTCCTAGTCAAATTTATAATTTATTTCATTGTCAATATGCCATAAAAAGTAGACTATTAATTCATTTCTCCCATTTTCCCTTTGCAATCATTTCTCCTGTATCTTAGAAAGAACAAAAACGGAGTGAAACCTCACTGTCTGCAGAGCATGTGTGCCAGAAGTTCTATTTCATCCTCAGGGGCTGGCAGCGGGTGTGTGGGCGTGGCTGCCTTGATTCCCTAAGGGAAGGGTGGCAGGGTGTGCAAGAACTCAGGGTCAGGAAATAGGGTGGTCACACACAGTCTCCCTACCCCAGAGAGCAGGGGAAATGCTGAGCAGGCCGGGAAGGCAGTGCACGCAGGGAGACGTAATCTAATTGTCTGTGTGATCCAGAGACCCTACGGGCTTCTAAACGCGGAGCCAGGGCCAGGTCCTGCACCAACTCCGGTGAGCTTTTCCAGGCAGAAGTTCCCTCGAGGGTCCGCTCAGAGCCAGCCAGCTGCCTCCTACAGCAGCCTCGCCTGCACCCCCAGCTGACGTGCAAGAGCCTGGCCTGCTCCCTGTGTGCAGCTACGGCAGGGACACACGTCTCCTGATCCGCTCCAGGCGGCCTCTTGCTTGCCTGGGTAGCGCTGGGGAAGTGTCAAGCTCGGGGCACCTGCTTCCTTTGGTCTCTGTCCCGCTCTGGCTCCTGCCCACTCCCACCCCCAGAGGGGTGGGAGGGCTCTCCCTGAGGGGGGCTGAGGGGACAGGACGATAAGAGGGAAGGTGAAGAATTGAGTTCAACTTCAGGCTTATGAGAGAGAGGATCCTGAAGAGGCCGGTAAAACAGACAACAGAGGTAAGATATTATGTAAGGAGGAGCAGAATCGAACAAGTAATTAGCTCCGTGAGACGGGGAGTCAAAGCCAGATCCTGGGGCAGGAGCAGAGTCTGCTGTTTCTAAAAGAAGAGACAGTGGGAGGCTCGGGGAGGCACCGGCAGGAAGCCGGCCACCAGGGCGCGTCTGAGCACAGCCCTGGGGCCCGGCGCTGCCACCACCCCTCGCAGTGGCTGGAAGGACGTCTTTTACAAGGCGGGGGCCTGGACCTCCCTCAGTCCTGCCGGACCACAGCGGGCGTGTTTGAGCCACCCACAGCAGACAAACAAACCAGAGTGTTATCATCGTGAGATCTGACCCCAGCCTGTGACCCCGGCCTGAGTCCTCACAGCCCCGCAGAGAAGCTGACAGCTCCATAAACGGTTCTCACTCGCTCCTCCTGGTTCTCAGAACCTTGCCTCCTTGGCCAACATCTCTCGTGCGCACACTGCACACACAGGAAGAGGCCAGGGGTCTTTCTTGGGGCAGGGGGCATCGTGGGGCCAAGCCGCCACACCCCGCCGACCGACGCCTCTGCCACGCGGGGCGGCGCTGGGCCGGCTTGGCTGCTGTCAGGGAGGCGCGGCCTGGCAGGAGCCGGCCCCGGTCTGGGGCTGAGGGCAGGGCTGGGAAAGCTGGCAAAAGGCCCAATTTCCAGGAGACAGCCAAACGCTGTCACAAGCAACTCAAGGCCTCAGGACCAGAACAAGGGGGCCCGAGGGTCCTGTTCCAGAGCTCAGGGACTGAGGCACCCAGGGACATGAGTGGGAGACGGGACCTTTGCACCACTGCTCTGTGCCTGTCTTTCTACTCCGGCCTCCTCCCCCACCTCCCCAAAGAGCTCCCGTCATGACCCTCACCTCCTCGCCTCTCCAGCACCCCCATTTCACTCTGCAGGCTCCGACACGGCCAATGTGTTCTTACAAAGGCACCCCTGCTTCACCTGCAAGTTCACGAGAGAAATCAGGGGAGAAGACACGGGGGTGGGGCGGGGGCAGGAAAATGAGGCTTATTACCTCCCGAGCCCCCTGATTTCATAACGGCTCATCACTGTCCGTCTGCTGCCTGCCAGCAGAAACCCTACCTGGAAACGCTCGTGAGGGGTGACATGGCCTGCACATCTGGAAGGTGACAGAACGTTCCCTTCCAGACAGCCTGCGCTTTTTGTCTTTCATCAGCTCCTGGGTGATGCCCCTTGACCACTGGGCAGACCTGGGGCTGCCCCTCCCGGCCTCCCCCGCGCTCTCCTGCAGTGTGACTGCGACCCCACTGGGCTGGGACCACTCATGTCTGCCACTGTCCCCAGCTCCTAAGAGCAGGGACCTCCGCTTCTCTCATGTGTCTTCTCAGCACCTAGCCCGAGGGCTGGCCAGGTACTCCATAACACCTGGGGCAAGAACGAACAGACTCAGACCAACCAAGAAGCAGTACGGACCGCCAGGCAGGAGCTCACGATCTGAACCCCAGTGCTGTTACTGTGACACGTGTGAGCCTCAGCTTCCTCTTCAGGAAAACGGGGTTGCCAGGAGGACCTAAGCTCAAAGGATCAGAGTGAGGCTGACATAAGATGGTGACTACAGGCCTGAGCACCGATCAGATCGGGGCGACAGGGAGGAAGTGGGAGGGGAACATGGACTTGGCTCGCATTCGAGCAGTTGCCGGGAAGGGGTGGTGGGACTAAGCACCACCAGGGCGGGGCTGTGTCCGCGCAAGGCCGAGGGTCTGCGCGGAGGCAGCCGCAGAAGTCGAACGCGCAGGCCACTAGAAACCCCAGATGGGAAGCCGCGTCTACTTGTCTCTCCTTCCAGCGGTCACTCTGCCGTCAGGAACTGAGACGCTCGCTCCATGAGACCGAACCCCTTTTGCTCCTGTACATAAGCCTCCAGGGACCCCCCCCCAACACACACACACTCTCCCCTGGCGGCGCTGCCCACAACACACCTCCCACACATCTCAGCCAAGAGCAATTCACGGTCCTCAGACACTCCTACTGCAAGTTGTTCTTCTCTCCCCCACAGAATGCGCGGCTGAAATCACTGCTAACGTTTCACAAAGCAAACAGTCCTAGGAGGACTGGGTAGGGGGTAAGGGGAGGAAAATCAAATACATTGCAGAATGGCTTTCATAAAGGATTTTTCTATTTCAAGGTTCCCTGTAATCTTCACACCAGGCATTGTCTTTATAATCTGGACGTTAAGTGAATGAAAGGATGGCTTCCCCACAGCCCGGCTCCCAGGCCGCCCACCAGCTGAACCTCACAGCAGCGGCTGCCCGCAGAGCCACCAAATCAGACGCAAATAGAGCTCGAAAGGTAACTGTGGCGCACACAGCTCCCCGGCCATCCCGGCACCCCGTTCCCCACCCCCTTCCGCCCACCAATGTGACTGTGGAAGCCAGAGCCTGCTTTCCTCGTCTCCTTCGAAGCTGGGGGTAGCCGCATGGTACAACGGGGGCTAAGAGAACATCAGCGGAATTTTGTGAGGGGTTTCTGAGAACGTTCCTGCTTTCCAGGTAAAAGAAACAGTCACTCACCGCGACCCTTCTGTTCCTTTGTTTAGAATGGACACGTGATGTCCGGAGCTACAGCAGCCACTTTGCGACTATGAGGTGATAGGCAGGAAGGACAGGCCAAGAGAACCACCCAGATGCCAACTCCGAGCCCTACCTCAGTTCAGTCCCAGAAGAGGGACTTCTGTGGGAAAAGTTACCTCCCACTTGCGTAAGCCACCATAATCCGGGGTTTCCGCTACTTGAAGCTGAAAGCACACTGATTTACCATTTCACCTTTATCAATATAGCAGTACCTCTTCACTAATTCAAACCACTTCTATCGTACCAGGTTTTAAAGTAGATGTCCTATCTCATTTCATCTTCTTTAAAGATTCAGTCCCATTTACCCAAAGCACCTATTGTTTGTACATCTCTAATCAAATGTCTGATGGCCGCTGCAAACGTAAAAGGGTCAGGACTGTGTCTCCTCCAGGACTCCCTATCCCTGTAAGCGGCGTCATCACCCATTTGATGTCTAACCCAGGGTCATCCTCAAGGGCACCGCCACCTATACACGTTCACCCAACAGATCACCAAGTTCTACAGATTTCACTTCCTGACTATTTTTCTGACCTATTTCTCTCCATGACTCTCGCCTAAGTCTAAATTATGCATTTCTGAACCACTGCAATAGACTCCTAACTGGTCTCTCTGTACCCACACTTGTCCTTTCCACAGTGAACGTATAAAAACACGTATCTGGCCGTGTCATTCCCTTCCTTGGAATCCTTTAACAGCTTGCCATGGCCCCCAGGATAAAGTCCAAATTCCTTACGACCTAAAAGGCTTGCCCAGTCCAGCTCCTAACCACTGCTCCAGCTTCTCTAGCCCTATCTTGAGTTTCTCCTTCTGGCTTCTTCAGTTTCAGCTATACTATCATTATTTTAGCTTCTCAAACTTGTCAAACATTTCTGTTTGAGGGCCACCACATGATTGTTCCTCACGTTGGGGGTTCTGCCCCGCCCCTGGCTTTATGGCCTACTTAACCCTTACGCATCCCTCTGCATTTCAAACAGCAAATTGTCCATTGCAGATATTGTACTTTTCTGTTCTAGATCTCCAGCTGTTTTTTAAAAAGCTTCCATTTCTCGTCTGAGATTCCCCATCTGTTCACTCATTATGACCATCTTTTCCTTTAAGTACTAGACCATTTATATAATAGATGCCTCTGGCATTATCTTCTAATTCCAATACCGACGTCATCTCAGGATCTATTTCTGTTGGGCTGCCTTTCTTTTCCTTTTTTTATTTTTTTCATCTTGATTATGGGTCACAATTTCCTGATTCTCTGCAAGTCTAGTAATTTTTTTTTACTATACGTTAACATCATAGATGTTTTGTTCTGAAAGTTCTTTTTGAAGCTGTCAGGCTTACTTTTATTTATCGAGGTGAGACTTCTGATTTTGTCCTCTATTTAGGGTGTCATCCATATGTCTAACATACAGCCTTTTGGGAGTCTCGACTGCATACTTTTGGTTGGGCTATAACTCCAAGGTCCCGAAGCAATGGTAACCCTGTTCTTCTCTCAGTCCCACAGCAATCGTTTCCTGTTAGGCCTTACAGAGTCTTGCTTTGTGCGTGTGCAGCCCTCAGCCAAGGACCTGCAGTGAACACAGATTTCTGCCCACACCTACCACTCCCACAGCATTCTCTCTCCTGATTTTCAGGGCAAACCAAGTGCTGACCTCCAAAGACAGCTTTTTCAATCAATCTGCACAGGAGTTCAGCAAGAACAAGGTGAGTCACCATGGTAACTAACCATTTCTGCTGAACAGCTGAAAATTCACAGCTGACAATTTAAAGGATAATGCCCCTCAGTTAGGTGATTACATTTCCAACTTGAGGCAGAGGTCAAAACAAAATAGCTAATTAGGTGGCTTTACAACAATGCCTGTTACAGAGTCATCTGACAGGTCCTTGAGGTGACCTGTCATCTCTCCCGGTAATGGACCCTGACTGCAGAGAGGGGCTCCCCCTGCCTGGAATGTTACAGAGAGCAATGTCCTCAGCTTTGTTCTCCTCATTCAGTCTCTCAATATTACCGTGTGCTTAAAAGGAGCAAGGCACTGTGTTCGCAAGTTCTAATGAGTCGTTTTCCAAATGCATATGCTATTCTCTGCTACATTCTGAGTTAATTATAATGGGAAAATAGCCTCATTTAAGACATGTGTTTTTGGTGAGAACATTGAGGGTCACAGATCCATATGGCACTGGTACTGTAAGTTGGTGTGCTGCAGTTCTAATTCAGCAAAGTCTTGTGGTGATCAGAGGTTATTTATAACTTTGTGCTTTCTTGCATACAGAAGCGCAGTATTGGATCTGACTCGAAGTCCACTTCAGTGCGGCACCCTAATTCCAACAGCACGACCCATGGGTTACCATGGAAAGGTACATTTATCCTCCTCTTGGTGACTAACGCGGGGAAAGAAAAATCATGACATATTGCCAGTGGCCTTCGTGATGCTCTTACCTTTCCAGGTTTTGTTGATGTCCAGTCTCATGCTATCGGGTACAGAGACTGTCGGAGTGCTGTGGGAAGTGTCCCTGATTTGCTGGAGTTTCAGGGTGTGATCGCTCAATCCTACATCCTGGAACTTGTTAAGCTCAAAGGGCATCTTGCATGGAGTGGTTCCAGCACACCCA
The DNA here is from genome assembly GCA_003508835.1 of Eonycteris spelaea. NCBI lineage: Eukaryota > Metazoa > Chordata > Mammalia > Chiroptera > Pteropodidae > Eonycteris > Eonycteris spelaea. The sequence goes on along the minus strand of PUFA01000145.1, from coordinate 82,373 downwards.
GAACGGGTTATCTTGCCCAGGCTATTGGTAATTTTAAGCAAGCCCCCTCTCTCATTAGTTGGCCTTGCCTTGAATCCCTGAACACATAAAGAGCTGGAAGGTACTTGGTCCCACCCTCTTTTTACCGATGAGGAAACTCAGACCCAGGGACTCACACCAGTTTACACTATGAACCGGGGACACAAGAATTAAAACCCAGTGCTTCGGTTCCTAACTAGCTCATTGCCACGCTGGCCTTCCCTCTCGGAGACCAGCCATCTCTTCTCTCCTTTTAGATGGCCTTCTCTGGGCCCTCTGAAATGTCATTCTACCTTTTTGGAGGTCTTACTGTAACCACGTGGATGAAGATACTTTTTTCCTCTCTAGCTTTACTACTAACATAATTGTAGATAAAACTGAATTTTTTTTTTTTTTGGCCTCTATGGTAGTACAATGACTGAGGGTGCTGAAAGGCCAGCAGGTGATGGCTTCCAGGTGCCATTCCTGGTGAATAACCGCAAGACCCAAACCCATCACCCTCTAGGTGAGCGGCCCTGAGGCTCGTGTGCTTCCTATCTGTACCCTGAGGCTCCAAGAGCCCTTCCTAGAGTTCGCCCCTAACATGAGGTTATCCAGCTCCCAGAAGACCCTGGTGCCAACACGTACGGCATTCTTGGGAAGTCTCCAGGCGGACACTCACCTTTGCATAAGCGGTTGTCTTAATAAACCACTGTCTGAGGTACTTCTGTTCCACCTTTGCTCCGGAACGCCACGAACAGCCATGTTCATCCACCTGCTCGTTGGCAAGCACTGTTTGATCCACTGGGTCCCAGTTAACCAACGCCTGTCACGATTCATGAAACAAAAGGAAGCAAGCTGGTGAGCGGACCGAAAGGATCATTGCAAGGTCCCTTACACGTGAGAGGGTCTGCAAATGCGGCATCTCTACCCTGAGACTTGACAGCACCTCCTTGGAGTATTGCTTGGCAAGGAAACTGTTAGCAAAGCCCACGTGAACTGCCTCTGCACCTTCATCTTTTTAGAACAGGTTTGGGAGGAAAGTCTGTCTGTAAGCACATGTCTCAGTCAAGTTCGGTGTGTTCTTGTATGAAAGGGTGAACTTGGATTGGAGATGTTAGTAAACCAGAAAAGAAGAAAAAATGGTACCTAGAACTTAGCAGAATTGGATTGCTTTAGAGGAAACAAATACATTTATCTTAATATAAATAGCTGACATTTATTGAGTGATGACCATGTGCTAGGTGCTGTGCTAAGGGCCTTACTAAAACTGTTTTTTTTTTTCATCCTCACAACCTTTCAAGGTAAAAATATGATCTCCATATTGCAAAGGAGGAAACGGAGGAACAGAGAGATTAAACACCTTGCTTAGGGTCACACAGTCAGTGAGTGTGAGACAGGATTGGAACTCAGGTCTCTAAAAACTATAAATACGTTTTTGCAATTTTTAAAAACTTCTGTTTAAATTAAGGTATAACACACACAGAGTAACATGGTGCTGAATATTGTCCATTTGCCCCTCCACGTCCTGTTTGGGAGGGAAGCTGACCTCTGTGCTTGCCCTCTGGCTGGGCTCAACCACTGAGAGGCACCCTGGCTTCTTCCCAGTTGTGCCATGGCTGGCACACAGAAGGCCACAGCCCCTGCTGGGCAGGCCTTCTCTACGGCCACAGCCACCACTCTCCCAGTTCCAGGAACCGTACCCCGACACTGTCCCCTAAAAGCCTGGGATGCACAAACCCTCCTGTTGTCACCACCAGGTGTTTGACCATCTCTTGAGTGTTTCCCTAAACTCTGCATGGAAACGGTCCCGTTACGATATGATTACTTTGGGTCATACCCTCTATTTCCTGTAGGACAGGGACAGGCTAAGTCACCTACAGGTTTTGATTTTACAACTAAAAAGTTGTACATCCTGTCTACGGCCATGCCACCCTGAACGAGCCCGAGCCTGTCTGATCTCAGAAGCTAAGCAGGGCGGGCCTGGTTAGTACTTGGATGGGAGACCAGGTGCTGTAGGTGTTTAAAAAAAAAAAAAAAATAGTACATCCACTGAAAACTTTAAGCCTGTGAAGCCTGGAGTCGGAGTGGAGAAGACATGCCCTGAATGATTTCCTGCCCTCGTCCCAGGGCCCTGCCAAAGCCTCGACTCCATAAATATGTAGAGACAAAATACAGGACGAAAGTACCTTAGACCTAAAACCTTTAGGTTAATAAACTCAGGACGATTTACTTATCTATTACGACTGCCTGTATTGGAGGCTGGGAGGCATACCACTTAATAGGGCAGAAAGAGAGAAACAAGTATTACTTAGTAATGAAGACAGTTCTTTCAAGAGGCAGCCCTCTCCCCAAGGCCCCCCCAATCCCATGTACAATGATAAGCATGTAAAATATAAAAAGGAGTGAAAAAAAGCCATATATGCCTCCAACTTTGCTTTCTGCCCCTGCAAAACTCAGAGGATAAGGGAGAAGCAAGTACTGCATACTGCAGATGACGAAAACAAATAGGACTTTATTTTCTTATCAGCCTTTCCCACACGGCCTGGCATCTCTCAGGCTCTAGGTTACAAAAAGCAATGAGGAAAATGTGTTCTTAAGAGGTTTACACATTATAATAAAGCCCTGGTGTCAAATGAAAGACAAATAAAAGCAAAACACAAAAGTAATCTCCCTCTAGTGAAAGTTTTGGGGGAAGAGGAAAAATACCCAAGAACGTAGCATTTCAGATCAAAGACACACCGGCTGTGAGAACCCACTCGCATTTCTTCCCAGAACCATGATCCACCTCAACGACAGAAATGCGGGGCCCCGGCTGAGCCTTTCCCCTGGGGATGAACCCAGAGGTGGTCAAAACCCAGCCTCCCGAAGCCCAGAGTTGCTTCCTACATCCCTTCTTCCTGGTCTCCATCACGCAGCTTCCCTTGAAGCCGGGTCCTCTCCTTACAGCATTCCCGGATTTTCACATTTTCAACACTGATGCACATTCTGATTTTTAAGCCAGCACAGGCTTGCTACATAAAATATAGTTTCTGCACAACCTCACTGACTACAGGCGTTGCCCTGGCTGACATTTATGTCCTCTACCACTCACTGAAGTCAACTCCGTGCTCCTTTACAGCTACCTGGCCTGATCTGTAAGATACAGCCAACACCTGTATTTTGAAATCAACCTTAAATCAATACTGAACCATTAAAACACCTGAAACCCAGTGAGCTCCTATCGATTCTGCCCAGTGCTTCCCTCACAAAAGTTATCTATCTGGCAACAAACATCACCGAATGAGCCATTCCAAACATGAGCATTTCCCCAGCTGATCAAGGGTTAAACACCAGGATTAATCTTTTTGTGTTTGAGCGATTTATGGGACGCTTTTAGAAAGCATTTTAGAAATGCATACCATGACACAATTATAAACACAGATCGCCATGTCCACAAGGGTCAATTCTGAAGTGGCGGTGAGTCCCCATCGTTTTTGCCTCCTCCCCCTCCTCCTCTTGGCCTTTAAGCTCTTGGAGGTATAAGAGACGACGGGCTCCGGCTGGAGACTCTCGAGGCAGTATCATCCTGATTTTGAGTTTATCAGCTCTGCTCTGAAACAGCAGCTGTGGTACCTACTGCCCCACCTGCCGTCCCACCTCCTGTGCCAGACCCCTCATCTCATCTTCCTCTTCCCTTGGACGCCCCTTCCCCTTGCCTCCCTGGGACTTTGTACGCGATGCCAATCCCTTCCAGATCACACCCCCCATTGGCATGCTTTTTCCTCCTGGCCAATGTGTCACTCCTCAGGCCTTTGGCCACTCTCCGTCACTGTCCTTGCTTCTTTCTCCTGAAGTTCTGCTTTTACACTGTCGGGGCCTTTTTTGAATAAACTGTCATGAAGCTTCAGCTTCCCGAAGGCTGGTAAACTATATAATTTAGGGTATTGATCTTCTCAAGGTCTATTAGCTTTTTTTCTTGACGAAAGCATGTTTAATTAAAGAACGTCACATAGATCTTATTAACAGATCTAATTCTCAAAATCGATCTTGCTCCATTCCATCCAGAATGGGCCTAAATTTGGACTGAGTCCGAGGGAAGGTGGAAGGTAATCAAGGCTACTGCCACCCCCTTCCAGAGCCAGGGGCGGAGTGGGACAGGCCGTCTGCGCACAGAGTGTCTTCAGTATGCTTCCTGAAGACAAGGCCACGCTGCAGGTGGTGAATTCGCATTATCACCAGCTGCCACAGAATCATGAGACAGCCACAGACTCACGGTCCCCTAGAATGTCCAGCATAACACAGCATCTTTTTCTCCACTAACTACAACCACGGAACATTTTTTTTTTAAACCACGGAAGTGAAATTAATCTTCTCCCAAGCAGAGGTCTTTATAGTCATATCTATGGCTGAAAATACTTTCGTGAGCAAGAGAGCGGATTCCTTTTGTGGTAAAAATGAACATTTTGATGGACAGTGCTTGTTAACAACGAAAGTCTTAAATACCCCGGCTACAGTTAGTAATGGTCTGCTATAATTCTTGCCCTAAATGTTCATTTATACAGCATACAGAAGAACTGAACTTAAGGGTTCTTGCTATCTTTTGTTCTTTTTTTTTTTAAGTTACAACAATGTTTTAGAGGAAACGTATTAATATGTGTTATTTTTGGTTAAATATGCTTTACAATGTGTTTTGTGCAGTCTTTCTAATGTCAACTTTCTAAAGTTCATTTGAAAAGTTTATATTTTAAAATAAACCTAGAAATAGAAAGCTGATACCAGCATGTTTTATGTTTTCATGCCAATTTGAAAACAGCCATCCAATAAAAGGAGAGCAACGTGGAAAATACTTGGATCAGGACTAACTCTGATCTTTAAACAATGTACCAGTTTTTCAATTTAGTTTATGTTTTTCTTAAGATTATGACATTTTCATGGTGACTTAAAAAATTAATATGCAAAAACATTTAAGTCAACAACTGGCAACAAGAACACTCTTTCTAAATGAAAATCCAAAACATAACCTACACTATTCTTCCCTAATACCTGTCCATGGATGGGCTACTTAGATTTTAGCCAGGAAGCTTAAAATTTTTTTTTACTTCCTCTTTTCCCAATTGAAACACCATGATTACTCCAGGTAACTGCAGGCACGCTCAGGTGGGCATTTATTGAGCACCTACTCTGTGCCAAGCCCTATTCCAGGCTCTTCCAAGCATTCACTCATTAATCCTTGTAACCACCTATGAAGTAAGCAGAAAAGGCACATGGTGGGCAGAACAACTGTACCCAATGATGTCTACATCTTAATCCCCAGAACTAGCAGATATGTTCCCTACGTGAAAAAGGTCTTTGAAGATACGATTAAATAAAGGATCTCGAGATGGAGAGATTAACCTGAATTATACAGGTGGACCCAATGTAACCACAAAGGCCCTTAAGGGAGAAGGAACGAGGCAGAAGCTTCAGACAAGGAGACGAGACAGAAACACAGGTCAGAGAGATTGCAGGATGCTATCTATGCTCTTGCTTTGAAGATGGAAAGGGGTCAAAAGTGAAGGAACGTGGGCAGCTTCCAGAAGCTGGAAAAGGCCAGGAGACATCCTCCTCTACAGCCTCCTGGAGGAAGGCAGCCCGACGACGTGACTGTGGCCCATCAAGACCCATGTCGTGGACTTGCGACGTCCGGAACTGTAAGACAACACATTTGTGTTGTTTTAAGAGACCAAATTGTAGTCATTTGTTACAGCGGCAGCTACAGGGAACTAATACAGGTTGTTTCCATGACAGAAGTAGTCAGAGGGAAAACTGGACACATTCCCCAGGGGCGTGCGTACTGGGGGTCTGCGGAGCGTCATGATGATCTGGAAACAACTGTAACAAGTGAAAATCTGCCCACCATGACTCACAGCTTCCCCAAAACTTAGACTCTTCTGATGATATTGCACAATGAAATAAGTATATTTGGAAGATGTGCGTAACTCACTGAATCAGTATATTCCAAGTGCCCAAGCATGATGCTTACAAAAGTATGCATAGGTTAAAAAAAAAAAAATCCATTCAAAGTCCAAGACAGACCGATACATTTGAAATAAACAGAGTACAAAAAGTTCATTGATGTTTCAGATTCAACACTGCAACGAATCTTTAAGAAACCACACTTGTCGAGTTCGAGTTCGGGTATAGTATCAAAGACTATTCATAATTAAGTGAAAGGGTTACTAAAATACTCCTCCACTTTTCTTTTTTTTTGGTAAGTTCTGTTTATTATTTTTCCTGGTGTTTACTATTACAACTTTAATTTTGGTATATTATCTTTAGAGAGTTCAGCTGACCCTCTGCCATGTACTATGAGATACTCAGCCTGCCCAGACAGCCTTCCTCCCTCTTCCAGTTTCTGCTATTTTTATTTTTGCTAATTTGTTATCTTTTGTTACCTTTCTAACTAAAAAAAAGATATAAATCTCTAATTTTTCATCTATGAATCCTTGCTAGAAAAGACGAAGAGAATGTCTCACACTTGCTTCTACTTCTCTTTCCCAATTTCTCCTCCTGATTTTTGTTAGCTATATTATCTTTATGTTGCCAAGGTTTAAGATATTTTTGCTTCAGTCTGAAATTCAAGTTGAGCCTTCTGCATTTGTCTCTGTATTGACTCTAAAACTTTTCAAACTTAGAACATAATGATTATGTAAGTATTGTTCATTGTAAGAGCAACAGTATGACGTGACCCATGGAAAAGTAAATGTAATTCTACATTGTTAAATCCCTCTGTTCAAAGCAGAATGTCTCCAGCATAAAGGTTCAAATTTCCTACCTGTAATTCTGAATTTTTTATTTTATTTTATTATTATTTTTTTTAGGCAAGACAACCTTAATGACCTCACAGATTGCAAGGATCTTGTCAGCTTACAATCCCTTATTTTTTTAATTTTTTTATGCCTATACCACCTGGTCTTCCTAGGTGGTCTCCCATCCAAGTACTAACCAGGCCTGACTCTGCTTAGCTTCCAAGATCAGACGAGATCGGGCTTGTTCACGGTGGCATGGCCGTAGACCTGAATTTTTTAGACCAGTGTTGTCTAGTAGAACATTTTGTGGTGATGGAAATGTTCTCTATCTGTGTTGTCCATACTAGCTACTAGAACATGAATGTCCCTTGTGTGACTGATAACCTGAACCTTTAATATTCATTCATCTTAATTACTTTAAAGTTAAATATCAACAACCACATGCCATCAGTGGCTAAAGTCCTAGGCAGTTCAGTTCTAGACTACACTATGATACTCTTTCCCTTATCTTCCACCATCTGAGGCTTATCTACTATTATTGAGCTCCTCCCATAACAAACATCTCCATTTCTTGGAAGACAACTATGTACAAGCACTGTGATATTCTTCAAACATTATCTCCCCCTTTCCAAGACCCTGCAAGGATGATGTTACCACCCCACTTAACAGATGACAGACCATGATGCCTGGAGGTTGTTACCCATGATTCTTGGAGGTTAAGTTACTTACCCACGATTTCCAGAGGTTAAGTTACCCATGATTCCTAGAGGTTGTTACCCATGATTCCTAGAGACTATGTTACCCATGATTCCTGGAGGTTAAGTTACCCATGATTCCTGGAGGTTAAGTTACCCATGATTCCTGGAGGTTGTTACTCATGATTCCTAGAAACTATGTTACCCATGATTCCCGGAGGTTAAGTTACCCATGATTCCTGGAGGTTAAGTTACCCAGCAGACACATAGCTGGGAGAGATAGCTGAGCTAGGTTTGAGAAGCCTGTGTTCCTACTATGCTTCCTCCCTGATCTCAGGACAGGAGGCAGACACTGTGTTATGTGCTGGGAATTCAAGGGTGAAAGATCCAAACCCTGTCCTGGAGGCACCAAATGAAGCCAAGCAGTGGTTACTTTCTGGGTCTGCTGTGATTGCTTTCGTGAACTAGAGGTAGTATTAATTTTCACAGCTACTGTGCAAACAGGGTCTATTTGTTTATTTAACAATGATGTGTTCTAAGAAGATAGAGAAAATCTATAAAATTTTTTAAGTGCGGCTAACTTTAACTTACCTCCTTTTGATAGGCTAGTCCAGCTTCATAGAGTTTAATAAAGAGGTACTGAGTCCATTTGTAGTAATCTGGCAAACATGTAGTTATTTCCTGTCAAAAGAGGAGGGGGAAATCATGCATAAGCCATTGTAAATATTGCTCCCCCTGCTACGCAATATGTTTATTAGTTTTGCAATTCATTTTGAAAAGCAATCATTTTACCAGCTGCAAAAATTTTACCAACCTATGATATTTTCTATCAATTGGTAAAGCGAAGGGAGAAGCAATTTGTTCTGGGAAGAGAGATGTTATTGAAATGTTGCCCCCACTTTCCCAGGGCATGTTTAATGAGAAAATCAATTTGAAGTCTTCTGTACACCCCCTCCCTCCACCCATGCAGTAACAGGTGAATTACGTTGTACAAAATTGAGTATTATTATTGTTGTCACCACAAACATATTTTGGGGACCATGAAGCAAATTCATGACTGTCATTCATTTTGAAAGCAATCATAAAATTCAAGAGGAAAATTTGCCTGCTTCCATACAATTCTCATGTGAAACAAATCTTGTGTTTCTACCTATAACGGGGCCTCATAGCTCATTTAGACTCATTATACCCCATCTATCCCATTCTGTAAATCAGACTGGTGTCTAGAAGACCCATGAAATATATTATCATATATTAAAATTAGTGAGAAATCACCTAGCTTGTATTTCCAAGCTTAACGCACAGGTTCCCCAAATGTATTCTCTGTCCTGAAAACATTTGCTATAGAATCTTTAAACATAGGTTATTGATAACCAACCTATAAGGTTTACCATCGATAAAGTCAGGTAAGCGTAAAGACTTCCACACTGTTTCTTTTCTAGGGCTCTTCTTCACAAAATAGCTAATGTAGAAATGGATGCAGGACAGGGGACGTTCCAAATGGTCCCGTTTGTTTTCGACTTTTGATAGAAGGCACACTTCTGTAGAAAGTGCGAACAACTCAGCCTTTCTTCAGATGACTAAGTGAAGAGAGAACTTAAAACCGGGAAGGGAAGGCAAGTGTGGCAGGAGCTGAGCAAGGGTCAGGGTAACTACTGGTGCTCCAAATGGGCTGTTTCTCTTATGTAAGATTCTTATGTATTATGTCCTTTGATGTGCTGCTTTATAAAAATAACAGAGTAATAACCACTAGAAAACAAAGAACTCTGATCACCAGTTCCACTCCCCCCCTGCAAGGCAGAGAGTGAATAACCAGCCAGTCTAACAGCTTTGCCCACACTGTAGCTGTCCCCTGCCAGGCCGGCCCCAGGCAGTGCTGGAGCTGTGATTCTGAGCCACGTGCACGACATAGCCTGTACCAGCTCCCAAGGCTCCATGAACGGCAAGTCTGCAGGGATGCTGTGCACAAAGCACTTCACCAGCTCAAGAATCGGACCAGCACCGTGTGGGTGGGCTTGCTCCCCAAAACCTCCCAATTCATCCTCATCCCATCATTTCCTCACCAGCTACCCCTCCCCCCTGCACGCCTGGCACAGAACTCACTCGTTTTCCTCAGTTTTCCAGACAAGCGACTGAAGGACTTGCATTACTAACGAAATCTAGGGCAGGATTTTGAGGCACCGAAAATTATTTGTAAATGAAGAACGGACGACATCGACATAGGAACTCCTGCATGTTGAATCAAATTTGTATCCCCTCAGGTAGGTTCCACAAACTAAATTCAAATTGCATCGATCCACGAGATGGACTGGAATAGTGGGTGGGGGTGGGGTGGGGTAGGAGGAATGAGATAAAAATGTTCCCGGACTTTGTTATTGTGGATATGCTTGTTTTTCAAAATTCTTATTTATTAGCGGTTTAAAAAAACACGTGAAGCATACATGAGAAAATGACAGCTGTTCAATTTGGAGCATGAGCGTTCCCTTTTCTCTATTTTTGTGTGTATTTAAGTTTTTCATAATAAAGCATCAAAACATTTTTTTAAAATTGTTTTTGTAAATACTTCTAATGAATATGTATGTCTATATTATATGTATGTATGCATGCATGCATGCATGCAGGTATGTATGTATTTTCTCAGCCCTGAATCTGCTTCTGTAGATTGAGAGTAGAAATTACACAGCAGTGGAACAGCAATATCTTCATTTAGGTTTATGGTTTTGGAAATCACTTTACCTAAAATAGAAGCAAGATGATGATCCAGTCAGGAAAAAAAAGAAAAAAAAAAAGATCGTTATCCAACCAAGCATTAGCCTGCTTTCAGTCAAACGTGAAGGCAACGTGCATTCTCTCTGAAGTGTCAGTTCTGAGGTGAGCGGAGGGTGGGGACCGCAGGCCCCCTTCCTTCACCCTGCCTTCCATCTTGGGCCTGACCTGTGTAATGTATATTGGGTCTCTACATACGTCATACAAAGAAAGGTGCCCTCGGCTGCTGAGAGTACATGATGAAAACCACTGCTCCGGGATCTCTAGCCCTTTCCCCACCGTGGAAGAGATAACGTTCCACGACGTGACCACCGCTGTACAAAGACGTCTCTTTCATTATCTCCCCCTGAGCTCTAGAAAGCGCAATCTAGCAGCCAAGAGACCAAATTTACACAGCTGGGACCTCAACTGGCATCATTCTTCCACGCTGCAATTTTACATTCTACCTCGTTTTTAGAAGGAGAAATATTTTGCACATTCTCAGCTAAACACAGGGCCCATAACAGACGGTGAGCTCCCTCAGAAAACGAGTGAGGCTCAGAACACCACGGCCCTTTGAGACCTGCCACCCACGCCTCGGACTGCACAAATTAATAATAATAACTACGCCAGCCTTGCCAGGAGTTCCTGCAGCACAGTGACTCGGCAATGACGAAATGCAAGGAGGCTGAGCCGCAAGACCTGCGTTACTGCCCTTGACGACACAGCACTCGGTCTGCGAAGGAAGACTCACGGCACTCGGTCGCCTTGTGTGGACCTCCCTGGGTTCCCCTCAGGCTAACACCCTTTGCTCCAGGAAGAGGGTATGACACAGAGTGATCGAAGGAGAAGGATCTGCTTTGGAGCTATTTAACTTGGGTTCAAGTCCTTGTATCGTCATTGGCTTTGCGGCCACAGCCAAGGGTCCCCATCGAGAAAACAGGGGTAACGAAGCAGATCTGAGAGGGCTATCAGGAGGACAAATTGAATAACGTATGCGAAGCACGCGCAGGGCACACGGGTGGCATCAACAGTGCTATCTCCCTCCCCTGGCTTCGCTCGGAGCGAGTTACAGGAGGAGCGAGGCTGGCTTCGTTTTCACACCCCTCAGAAGCGGGCTGATGCCCCTGCCAGGCTACGGGGACAAGGCAAAAGGGAGAGGCAAAGGACTGGGGTCAAGGTAGCTTACTGTCACCATCCCTTACCAAATATTTGCTTTCTAACTGAAAAGAGATGGTGTTTATAAGGAAAAGACCAAAACAAATGACCCAGATATAGAAATCCATGCAAGGGCACCCCGATATCACCTCTGGTGACCATCCTCCACGTGGGAGAGCCGCTAGGAGGCCTCCGGCCCAGTTTCTGCCCTGGCAGGATAGGTGCGTCTTGTTTTCTTCTTCTATGCTGCACCACTGGTCCCAGATGGCAAGAACCGCTAACGTACTCAAAGCCTGTATTTCATTGCATTGCAATCTCACATTCTTTAGGTAGCTATCAGGATATATACTATAACAAACACGAACAAAAACCTGAGGCAACATGTTTATCAGGCCAGACTTTCAGCAGTCCTGTACACTGGAAAATAAACACAGTGAGGAAGGGGCGTGGCTGCCATTCGTCACACTCCCCAGTGACAAGGCTTCGCCTCCCTTCTCCTGTCTCACCATGAGCATGAGGCACCTGCCTTCCTAACAATCAGTCTTGGAAGCAGAGCAGTGCTCACATGCCTTTTTAAAAAATGATCTTTTGTAACATGCATTCTTGTCATTCGCTTTTTACTGCAAGGGAAACGGATGATAATGACCTTGTTCTTTAGTCCCTCCCGGGTTCCCTAAAAGGAAGAGGTTCTAAAAGCACAGCTCAAAGGCCAGAGAAATCAGCCCCAGGATTCATATTATGCAGCGTAGAAAAAATATATACATCTGTTCTGTGACAGATGTTCCTCGCAGGTGACTGTTCACGGTTCTGGTCCACAGCTCTGTGCACCTGCTGTGTTGGAAGAAGGAAGGAGGCTTATGAGGAAATCTGCTGGATTAGGACACTCATGGCCACCCCTGCACTGAGTCCCATAAACACTCAGCACTCGAACTTGGTTGCACGTTGGAATGGAGCTATAAAAGCTGCTGGTGCCTGGGTCTCACCACGCCGCCTGAAATGTCACATGTGGCCAAGGTTGGGGAGCGCTGCAGAGAGGTTCCCCCCAACCACCCCGCCCTCTCAAACACTGCGTTAGAGACGGGGTCCTGTTCTGCCCTTGGATTTCCACAGAACTTAATAAATTCTTCACAGAGCCTCGCGTGCTGGGGGAAAAAATACCAACATATAATCAAACACTGGGCTGCCTCAGAATGACATTGGCCATGGTGTCTGAGCATTGACTCTGCCATGGACTTGCTGGTGACCGTGGACATATGGCTCATCTCTCCAGGCCCACTTTCCTTATCTGGGAACTAGGATGCTGTAGCTACTGAAGATCGTGGGTCTGAAGAGGGTTAGCTTGCCTTTCCAACACTGTCTGGCCCAGTATGGGTATACAGCAGGTGCTCAGTAAATCCTCATTAAAAATTAAAAGCAACAAATACATCAAAATGCAGTGGTCAGGTACTACTGTATTTAAAGAACAATGCCTTGAGAGCCCTTGCTCATTTTCTTAACTACAACAGGCTTTCCAAAAATGTTCTTGGGATCAGAATCTACTTTCTTCACTCTAAATGTTGTCAGATATGCGTGGGGTCATGAGAACTGCCACCCCAATTCAGGCCGCACAGAGCGCTTTAAGAAACGCGTGTGCCTGAACCTCCAAACGCCCAAAGGCAGATGAAGAAGAATCACGTTTGTCCCCATCTGCAACTTCCTCGTCACAAACAAACGATGGCTTTTTAAGAAAAGACTCACTTTTGAAACTGAGGTCAGTTTCTCAACTCCCTAGTATAAGGCTGGTTCAGAGTTCTGTGTTTCTCCCCATTTAATGAACCAACGAGAAAATATTCACTACAGATCGCCCAGTCCTAAGAGACTCACTCATCAGCTAGAGGTGCAGAGAACAAGAATGGATTTCCCACCCAAGTCACGGTTTGTTCATTCACTCGCTGAATGACGCCAGGATAGCTACTGAGTACCATCTACACATCAGCACGGGGTGAGGTGGCATGAAGTTGGCCTCTCTTCCGTGACTGAGAAGATCAAGGCCGTCTGCCGTAGGCCTTTTCACAGTCTCTGCTCTCTTAAGCATGGTTCTCTGAATTGCCATCCCCACCCCATCCCATTCATTCCCGTTCTCTGCGAGGCGATCCCGCACCCGCTTTAACCCACCCGCCGGCATTCCAGGCCCTGGCCCTAGCCCTCCTGCCACTCCAGTTTCTGCTTTATTCCATCTCGTGTGTATCTTTCCCAACAGCTCTGTCACCTGCAGACCTAGTTGGGGTCCCTGTCCTAGAACGTACGGCCGCCTCTTGCTCCTTCCTAAACTATTCTCCCTGGCTACGCCTCCCACTGCTCAGGCTTCCTCAGCCTCACTGGCCACTTCCTCTTCTCCTCATCTTCTCATCTCTCTTCCTGTAACCGTTTGTTAAATTCCATCTTTGCCAAGCTTCTGCCTCTGGCCTTTTTGATCTTCCCCATTCTCCTCCTTAATGCAGAGTTGAAGGAACAGGTGTTAATATCAACATAATTAATTAATCATGAACCTACCATTTGTCTGAGAATTCATTTTGAGGTTATGTTCCTTCACCTCAGGACTAACTTCAGACTGAAAATAACCATTTAATGAATAACCTCTTAATGACAAATGCTAGACACTGTGCTTTTGTAGAACACGGATTTTGTTCTTAAAGGTCTTGTATTTCAAATCCAGGGCTAAATTCTCAAGTGATTTGAAAGGTTCATGTTCTACATGCTCTTCAGCCAATTTAGACAATAAGCATAAATGGAAGGGAAGTCGTGGTCTTTGCAGTTTTAAAACACAACTCACACAATCCTTCTGAACTGAAATCTGCTTGGTTAGTGAGCTCCTGTTTTTACTTTGTTCTTGACCATTATTTTTTTAGCACTGCTGTTTTTATGGTAACCTAAAAGCTGTCTCCCACTACAAATTACACAAGATTCTGAACTACCCATAATCAGACGAGAAGCAATAATGTGCTTAATTTCTTGGTAACTGTCCTTTTTTGCCAGCCGACGAGAATTTCATCAAGGCAGTCTCACAATACAGACAGCTTTTCTAACTAGACAGTTGGGAGCAGAAAACCCTCCATTAAACTACAGATGAGACTAATGGGTTTGAATTACAATTTGTTATCTGTCTACTTGAACAGATGCCAGTATTTCCACTATCCAAGCCAAACTGGCTCTCCACAATTGTTGCATTTTTTCTAAAAGGAAAAGAACATTAACTTTACCTGCAATGTACCTGAAAATTTCAGGATCAAGGCGACAGGGTCATCTGAAAGGTATTTTTGAGACGTGAGTTCTCTGGGTTTCCTGAGTTATATGAAGGCTATTTGTGAGACGTGGGCACGAATCCAGAGGAAGCGAAAATATCAAGTCATCAATTGCATGGATGCAAAACAGTGACAGCAGCACCCAAAATGAGCTGTCCTGCTGCCTGCCACCTCCATAAACAATTAGTGGACGCCTGCCACAGCTTGAAAGCTTTCACAGGTGACATGGACCAAAAAAATAAAACTGTAAGCTTAGAAAAAAGGATAGAAAATTATTCTGAAGATCTTTTGCCCAATGATTTAAGGGAAGGGCTAGGAACACAGAAGCATAGATTAGAATCCAATGGAGGGGAGAGGATTTTTAAAACTATACATGCTGTCTTCTGAGAAGGTGGAATAAATGTATTTTTTCCTATTCTTTCCACTAAGTATGACTAAAAGCCCTGCATAGATATGTCAAACAAACAGAAGACTCTAAAAATGGAGAAGAGAAGGCAGGCTGGTTAGGGACCTCAACATTTGAGGGATGACACAGTAGTGAGTTCCATGGATTTTCTTTATGCCTCATAAGTCCCAGGATGGGAGCTAATGGAGCCAAAAACCCAGAAATGCCAAGAAATGCAGCAAAAAAAAAGAAAAAGAAAAAGAAAAAGCCAGGCCTACCAGAGTACCAGGAAAGGGACAATATGCCAGCCCCACCAGCAAAGCCTTAGTGGAAAGCCTACACTTACGACCCCCAGAGACTATAACAAAACCCCCCAATCTCTGTGCCAGGGTGGTGTCAAAGGAAGTCAGGTGAAGAGCCAGGACTTCTACCCCGCCCCAAGTCTGGGCATTACTGAACAACACCCTCCCAGAAGAGACCGCAGGGGGAGTCTGGACTTTAAACTACCCCCAACCAGCAGCAAAGAGGTGCAACTCCCGCTCCCCGATGGGACAGTGTCAGAAGAGGTGGGATGGATCCTAGACTGGATCCTAGACTCCCAGGTCCACCGAGAAGTAAAGATGCAGGCTCCCGCTGTCCCACTGAAGCAGTTATCAGAGGAGACCTTCTAAAACAACGTTTAAATAAGATCCAGCATCTTAAAAGAATCCCCCAATGTCCAGGTTTCAACCGAGAATCATTAGCCATACCAAGAACCAGGAAGATCTCAAATTGAATGAGAAAAGGGCAATCAACAAACATATGGCAACACCATGAAGACCAAGATATCAAAATGATCTGACAAGGATTTTAAAGCAGCCATTCCAGAAAAAAATCCTGCAAGAAATTATAAACAGGCTTGAAACAAATGGAAAAGCAGAAAGTCTCTACCAGAAAGAGAATGGAAATTTAGAACTGAAATAAAAAGCTCAATGGGTGGGTTCACCATCGGATTGGAAGGGACGGAGGAAAAATGAGTGAACTTGAAGACAGGGTAATAGAACTGATCCAATCGGAACAAAAGAGAAAAAACAGATGGGAAGGAAATGAGCAGAGCCTCAGGGATCTGTGGGTTTATAACAAAAGATCTAACCGTTCGTGTCACAGAGTCCCACAAGAGGAGCGCGGAACTGAAAACGTATTCGAAGAAAAACACCTGAAATTTTCTCAAATTTGGAAAAACAACATAAACCTACATATTCAGGAAGCTGAGTGAACCTCAAACAAAAGAAAGCCAAAGAAATCCACTCCAAACACGTCATAGTCAAATTCTGAAAACTAAAGACAGAGAAAAAACGCATTATCATAAAGAGAAAACAATTCAAGAGATAGTCAAGTTCTTATCAGAAACCAAAGAGGTCAGAAAGAAGTGGCACAATATTTTTTGAGTGGTAAAAGAAAGGAACTATCAACCTAGAACTGTGGATTCAATGAAATTATTCTTCAACAATGACGAGGAAATTGGGACATTTTCAGGTGAAGAAAAGCTAAGAGAGTTAGTTGGTCAGGAGCAAACCTACACTAAAAAAAATGACTAAAGGCTGTTCGCTATGCAGAAAGAGAATGATAAAAGAGAGAATCCTGAAACATTAGTAATGAAGAAAGAACAAAGAAAGAAACAAAATTATGGGTAAATACAATAGACTGTCTCTTGAGTTTCAGCATTGTTTGGTGGTTGAAGCAAAAATTATAACACTAATATGGTTCTCAATGTATGTATCTGTCCCAGGTAGACAGTGTTGGAATTGAGTTAAATTGTAGGACACATAGCTGGTGTTGCAGAATTTCTCGATGTGTAGAAAACTCAGACATTTGGTGTCCTAAGCTGTGGGGTCATTCAGTACAGAGAGCGGATGAGACACACTGAGAGGCGTGAGTTTTTCCTCTAGGAAATCATATGGAACATATTCTCTGATCACGATGGTATCAAACATGAATTCAAGATCAGAACTTTAATAGGAAAATCTCCAAATCTTTGGAATACGAAAAACACACTTCCAAACAATCCATGAATCAAAGAGGAAGTTTCAAGAGAAATTTAAAAACTCAAGAAAATTAAAATACAATAGAGGAAATTTTAAGGGACACAGCTAAAGCAGTGCTTACATTAGAATTCAGAAAAAGTTGACTATCAAATCAATAATCTAAGTTCTTCAAGAAACCAGAAAAATAATAACAAAATAAACTCAGAGAAAGAAGGAAGAAAATAATAAAGACAAAAGTGGACACCAATGAAACTGTAAACAGAAAAAATACCAAGAGAAAAATCAATGAAACAAAGAAGTTGCTTATTGAAAAGATCAATAAAACTGACAAAGACCAAGAGAAAAAACAGATTACTAATATCAGAAACAAAACAGAGGTATCACTATAGAACTTCTGGACATCAGAAGGATAATAACAGGATACTACAAACAACTCTACATGTGTGATTTTTGACAACCTAGATAAAATGGACTAATTCTCAAAAAGCACGGACTACCACAATTCCCCCAATATGAAATAGATAACTTGAATAGCCTACAACTATTAAAGAAGTTAAATTCATAATTAAAAACCACCTCAAAGAGAAATTCCCAGGCCCAGATGGTTTCACTGGAGAATTCTACCAAATGTTTAAAGAATTAACACCAATTTTGCATACTCTCTTCCAGAAAATAGAAAGGAAACCATGTTAAACTCATTCTCTGAAGCCAGGATTACCCTGATACCAAAACCAGCAAAGACATCTTAAGAAAACTATAAAGCCTTATCCCTTGTGAATATGGATATAAAAATTCTTAACGAGATATTAGCAAATAGAATTGAGCAATATGTAGGAAAAAATTATACAGCATGAACAAGTGGGTTCATTCTCAGGATGCAGGGCTGGTTCAATATTTTAAAAAATCAATCAATGTAATAATCCACCATATTAGCAAGTTGGAGAAGAAAAATCACGGTATCATATCATTTGATGCAGAAAAGCATCTGACAAAATTCAGTACCCATTCAGGACTAAAACTTTCAGAAATCTAAAAACAGAAGGAGCTACCATAACCAATAATAACACCTACAAAAGAAGCTCCTGTGATCTCATCTATAATGGCGAAAAGACTAAATGCTTTCCTCCTAAAAGCAGGAACAAGACAAGTATCGAATCAATAATCTAAGCTCTCACTTTAAGAAACTTGAAAAATAAGAGCAAAATAAACTCAGAGAAAGCAGTGCTCTCACCACTGCTCTTCAACAAAGGACTGGAAGTTTTCTCCAGAGAAATAAAACAAGAAAAAGAAATAAATGGCATGCAAAAAAAAAAAAAAAGAATAAAAATGTCCCTGTTTACAGATGCCATAATGGGTTACGTAGATTAGCTATAAAAAAAGTCTCTTAGAACCAATAAGAAGTTCATAAAGGTCACCAAATACATGATCAACATTCAAAAAGCAATTCTATCTTAATAAACCAGCAATGAAAACATAAAAAACAAAAGCGAAAATATAATACCACTTACAAGTACTCAAAAATAATTAAATACGTAGGTATAAAGCTAACGAAGCATGTGCATAATGTGTAAGTTTAAAATAACAAAGCACTAATCAAAGAAACTTAAGAAGAACTAAATAAATGAGACATTCTGCCTTAATAAATTGAAAGACGATTTGGAATTAGAAAATTATCAAAAATGTACAAAAGACATTAGAATTAATGAGCGATTTTGCAAGACTGCAGGATATGAAATGAATATAAAACAAATTATTTTGCTGTTAACAGAAACAAATGGACAAAAATTTAAAAATAAATAACAAATGACTATTTCTTCAGAAGGCGAAAGGAAGTATAAAAGCCAATGCGGGGGAAAACATACCGTGGAAGAATGAGGAGACACAGAGAGCAGTAGGAACAAGGGAAAGAAAAGGAGAGAGAGGGGGCCTTGCTGGGGTCCCTAAACCACGAGGCACTCTTAACTGGAGTGCCCAGCGAGCTGGACAACAGCAAATTAGACGCTGTGCTTTGAAATCGCAGGATGTCCTCGAACAATCTTTAAGAGCGGTCCTTTCCTCACTGGGAAAAGTTTTCCAGCTTTTACTTTCACACCCAAAGTTTGAGGTTTTTTCTTCCATTTTTTTTATTATGGTAAAATGCACATAAAATTTACCACCTTGACCATTGTTGAGGGTCTACAGTAGTCCCCCTTATTCGCGGGGGATCTGTTCCAAGACCTTCAGTGGATGCCTGAAACTGCGGATAGCACGGAAACTCTGAATATACCATGTTTTTTCCTACATATGCACACCTATGATGAGGTTTAATGTATAAAGTAGGCACATCAAGAGGTTAACAACAATAATTAATAATCACATACAGCAATTATAAGAATATATGATAGTAAAAGTTATGTGAATGCGGTCTCACTCTCTCAAATGCCTTATTGTACTGTACTCACTTTTTCACTTAAAGGAAGTACTTTACGGCTTCTCTCGGGCATATCCAAATTGCCAGCATCATTACTCTTGCACTGTGAGGCCACCGTTAAGTAAAACGCCAGCAGTCAGAGCAGAGACCCACGACATACGGAGGCTATCCCTGACTCCTGCAAGCTGTGTGTAAGCTGCTCCAGAAACAGGACGCGGATGCCTGCCATGGGGCTATGGGGTGAGCGGTGGGTAGCCGTCACTGAGATCAGAACTTAAATTGACCAAAACCAACTGCAATTTCCCACCCAGGCCTTCCCCTGGAAGTCAGACTTGAGCAGACTGCAGGGTTCCAGAACAGGGACATCAGACAGATTCCGCCAATGCCATGGCGGTCTAGATTGGGAGACAGATTCCCGGGCTTCCCGCACTCTGCCGTCTTCCTAGAAATCCCCTCCTCCAAAGCTTGTTTTTACAATCAGCTTGGTCATCAGTGGTTGTCTGAGCCCCATTTCTCCTCTTTCCAGTGGCTACTGTGGAGCCCTCTTTGTAAAAACTCACCCTTCCCCTGGTTTCTGTGGCATCATCTTTACTGTGATTCTCCTCCAACCCTGGCCCTTTCTCCTGGCTGGCTCTTCCTCCTCTCTTCACCCTTGCATTCGAGACATTCTGGGCCCTCTTCTCTCTACACCCTCCCTTCTCCCTTGGTGATTTCACCCAGTTTCTCCATAGCTGGTAATCTCCAAAAGTGGCCCCCAGCAAGTCCTTCCCTGGCAAAGCATTAGACCCTAATTCCTCGATCTTTCTATTTCGTAGCTTTTTCTTGCAAATTTGTTTAGCTAGCAATGTCCTTGGGCCATTTGCCAGTTTCCCTCAGATCCTCCAGGATCTTATCGGAAGAAAAAAAATTTTTAATTTCGGGCTCACCTGAAATTGACTTCTACCTATAATTTCTCAAACGAAAGATATGTTTTGACAGTAAGTTTGAAAGGTTATTTTAAAAAGTTAATTTAGGGCTATGAGATGCTATGAATAACTCTCATCCTGGAATGGCTCATCCTTCATAGTGATTGGACATCTCTTAAGTAGTTTACCTTATAAGACAGATATGTGAAACCCAAGTGTGAAACTCCAGGAGAAAACATCATCCCCAGAACTTACAGTATAATATAGAAACCACCTCACTAAAAGTGCCAGTCAGCCTCGTGTCACTCGTCTGCCCTGGCCCGTTCCCCACCCCTGCTCTAAGCACCATCACCGTCTCTTTGTCAATTTATAAACTTAAAACAACAAGTCAAACAATTCATTTGATAAAGCCACTCATTTCTAAAAAGTACCATAAGTCCCAAAACAGATGTCAGTGGAATTAAATTCAGTGAATTAAAAACTAAAAATACCAGCAAATGCTTTAAACTACAGCTTTTAGAAAAGGTGAAACAAGGCTGATTGGTCAAAGAACAAATGGAAGGCAGTCTGGGGGGCCTTGAGGGTACAGGCCTGTCATCTCTCCGATTTAAACATAAACACCTAAAGCAACTCTTTCTTTCATATAGAACATATGAAACCAGATCCCTGTCTCATACTGTTCACACCCACAAAAGTCATTTCCAAATAAACTGGAGATCCAAGGGAGAAAGGCTAAGCGAACTTCTTTATGGAAACATTTTATAAACAGGGCATGGGGAAGACTAACCATAAAGGAAATAACTAATGAATTTGATTACACTGAAATAAATCTGTTAATCAACAGTCACCTTTAAAAGATGAAAAGGGCAAGACCCGGACTGGGAAAAGATGTTCGTAACACGTGTAACTGAGGAAGGGCTCCTATCCAGAACACACAAGGAACTCCGGCAAGACCATGAGACCCAAAAGAGGGCATTCGAATAGTCAGTAGAGATAAGAAAAGGTGCTCAACCCCATCGGCCATCAAAGAAATTAAAAGCGCAGCGAGAAACCCACCGGACTGGCCACATTTTACAAGTCTGATAATATCACCTGTTGTGGGGATGTGGAATAAAGGACAGAAACGCAGACTGGGCCGGCCCCTTGGGAACCCCAGCAGCGGCTACGGAGGCCGAAGGCACCCATCCCCTGCGTCCCGGCCACTCCACCTGCAGGTGGGGACATGCTGACGGAAGTGAGGGCTGCCGGCGAGGGCGTTGACAGCCGCACCGTGGTGACAGCACAGGAAGCGGGGAACCCGGACGCCGCCCAGATAGCCACCAGCACTACAGTGGACAAGCAGATTATGTTATCTGTATACGGGAACACTACGAAGCATCGGAAAGAAATGAATTCCAGCCACGTTCAAGAACGAGGATGGGTATTAAAAACAATCTCGATGGCTCCTGCTGGCCAGATGTGGACATCTTGAATGTCAAAGTGTAACTGTTTATAACACACTGAGTAAATTAGAATCAATGTATTTATGGTGATAGAAAACACCGGAATAGACAGAAGTTCTTCATCATGAAGGAAGGCCAGCTAATAAATGCGGGAAGAATGGTAGAAGACGCTCCCCCATTTTTCAGTCTTCAGTGTAATAAATGAGTCAGGTAAGGACCTAAAACCCTGGCTGGAAGGTTGCTGGGAAATGACATATTCATATGATGCCAAAGTGTCATCCTACAAATGACTAATAAATTATAAAGGGGAGCGTGGAGCTTTACCATAGAGAGATACAGCAATCGCCACCTTAACCTACGATCAAATCTGGCATCACTCATAGTGAGACAACTTAACACATGTCTCCCCAGGTGTGGATGAGCTATAAAGCACACAGCACCTATGATTAAATTTAGAAAAAAAAGATAATCTGAGTCTAATCAAGCTCTAAGCGTAATATCCTATTTATAGTAATACAGAGGATAACAAAATAAGGTAAAGATGTTATGGCAAATTGTAACTTCCAAAGATGGCTGTGCCAATACACAGTCAACCCCACGGGCCTCTGTCATAAGGGGACATGGACACTCTTCTCTCCTTGGAGAGGCGGAGCTGACGTTATCTACCTGGCATGCGGCCAGGCCTATGCCTATGAAGGAAGCAACAGCGAGTCACTTCTAAGAGTCACTTCTAAGGCAGGGCCATAAGGTGTAGCTTCTGCTTTTTCTCTCAGGACTCACACCCGGGAGCCTTTAATCAACATGTGAGATGTCTAGCCCCAGCTGCTGCCACCTGGCTGGAGAGATGAGGTGGGGGGAGGGGCGGGGAGGGGTAAGGGTGGGGGGTGAGAGGAAAGGAGGGAGAGGGAGAGAGGGATGCCTGGGGAGCTTGAGCCGCTCCAGCCCCAGCCATGAGACACGCACGTGGCCAGGCCCTTCGGATGACTCCCACCCAGCCTCCAAGCCGCCCCGATCATGCTGAATGAATGGCACAGCGACAAGCCAGACTTGCCAAACCCTGCCCAGATTGCAGAAACAATGACAAAATGAATGCTGGTGCTGTTCTAAGCCGCTAAATCTTGGTGTGCGGCCACCGTAACTGGAACTGATGCCTGAGGAACCAGACACAGCCAAACCCTGAGACCTTCTACAAAAGCGCTACACTCAACTCCTCGAAAGCCAAAGTCATCGTATTGGTCTGCTTGGGCGGCCACACCGAAAGGCCACCGACTGCGTGGCTTCGACGACAAGTTTGTTTTCTCACAGTCCTGGAGGTTGGATGTCCAGGATCAGGGTGCCAGCAGGGTGGGGTTCTGGGGAGAGCTCCCTTCCTGGCTTGCAGACGGCTGCCATCTGTGCCCTCACATGACCGCTTCTTTTGGGCACCCAGGGAGGGACAGCAAGCTCTTTGGCGGTTCTTCTTATGAGGATGCTAATCTCATGAAGAGGACCCCACCCTCATGATGCCCTCACCTAACCCTAATTATCTCCCAAAGGCCCCATCTCCAAATACTATCATATTAGGGGTTAGAGCGTCAACATAAAAATGGGGGTGGGGCACAAACATTCAGTCTGTAACAACCATTAAAAAACAAAACAGGGTAGGGGGATGGGGCAGGAAGCACCGCCTCCCACAAAGGGGGCCACACCCTAACCCCTGGAACCTGTGAACTTGTTAGCTAAGTGGCTAAAAGCATTTTGTAGATGCGATTGAAACAAGGAGAGTATCTTAAATTATCCAGGTGAGCCCAAGGTAATCTCAGGGGCAGGTAAAGGCAGAGATCTTTGGCTGCAGTCAGGGAGATGCAGCGGAAAAAAATGACGGTAGGCTTGTATGTTGATTCCTCCCTAATAAGGTTTAGGAGCACGATCATTCCCCAGATCTCAGTTTTCCAAACAGAAAAACAAAATCACAGACCTACTGAGTCGGAAACTCTGGAGGCGGGGCCCAGAAACCTTGGCTTTAACAAGCCCTCCTGGTGATTCTGATGCTCGCCAAGGCTGAGGGACCACCGGTATGCGTATACATGTGAATAACCCTTCTTTATCTTTCACGGAGTAGCAACATCATCCTAAGGACCTTGTGGATACTGCTTGCCACTGTCTCCACACAACTACAGGCATCATCTGTCAAAGGTTGTACCCGCCGATGCTCAAGACTGACCTGGAGGCCTCATTCAGCCGCGGAGGGAGAGTGTGTACTTATTTTCTATGGCATTTAAAGAATGATCTAATCTCTTCAATAACCAGAAGCAGCATTCTCCTGCAGAGAAGCTGAGATCATGCCCACCACGGGTGAATGGCAAGACTCACCACCAAAACGCAGACCTCAGATAAGCGTCCAAGATCCTGTCTCCTAAAAGCACTTGTCAAGCATGACATCAGGGTGCCCTAGTCCCATTAGCCAGCAGGCACTCCTTGACAGAGATGACCGGACCGGGCTCGTGGCCGCCAGTGGTGACTGCGGATGAAACAACAGCCACATTTGTTGAGCAGCCCCAAGAGACCTCCTGCTTTAGTTTTAAGGGGCTGATGAATCCAAAAACAGTCTCCTGGCTGAAGCAGTGAAAAACGTATCTCACATGTTGCAGGCTGGTAAGCACCGAGCTGGCTCGGCTGTGCATGAGGCTGGCTGCACGTGTGCTGTGCCTTCGTGATGAGACCGTGGTCCCCAACCTCACGATGACTGCGGTTCCGAGCAGGCGGGAGGGGAGATGGACAAAAGGTTAATTTCTGACTCCGAGGGAGAACAAGTTTCCTAAAGCCAGAGCTCGGCCACGCTCCGGCTGCACCTCCGTAAGGACTTGAGCGAGGACTCGCAGAGTCAAACACTCGGCCGCCTGTTTTGTGTTGTCAAGGCAACCGCTGCTCCCAGCTCCCACGACAGACATCTTCCCGACGGCGCTTTCACGAGTGTGCTTACCCCCAAGTTCTTTCCGTTGTAAGCTACTCTTTGAATTCTTTTAAAATGAAAAAAAAAAAAGGTTAAAAACATGTATTTCTGTTATTCTGGAGCCCTCCTTCTTTCTTGTGTGTAATCCTTCCTAGCGAATGTCTAGTCCTCTGTGCAAATAAAGGCCAAGGTAGTAGGGGCTTTGAAGCCCTAGTAATTTTCACTCTGTAACCATACGCATCGTGAAAATCACACAAATTGTGAAAATCGTGGAAATAAATCCTGCGGGTGGTGGTCCAAAGAGCTTGTGAGTTTTGGATGAAAAGAGAGCACTGCTCCCAGACTAGGACAACGACACGGGGTGGGGAAGAAAAGGCTCAACAGAGACCCGCGGAATTGCAGGCAACCCACCCCATGCTGCGAAGAACCACGAGACGACCAGCGAAACCTGCAAAATGACGGCCCTTCAGTGATGTCATGTGTCACTGGAAGAGCCCGAAGGCACCGAAAGCCTGTCCAGGTAAGAATCCTGACGGAGCGGGGTCCTGGGGCGCCTCTTCCGCGGCTCTGGGGTAATCACACCCCGCATGCCCCTCAGCCCGCATGCCTGTGGGGAAGGGTGCGAGGGTGCGCTCGGAGCCTCTCCTGGCGGACCACTGCCCGAGGGGACAGAAGTTCCTGTGCTTCTCGGGCCCGACACGGGCAGAGCCGTCAGTCAGCCTTATCGCCGGGTGGCGACATGTACAGAAGCCTGAACATGAGAACACCGGAAGGAAATCAGACGCGGGAATTTAAAACCCAGTGAAAATGAGTGTGAATAAAAACGCCTACGATCTTCACGACAAAGGAACGCAGCAAATCGTCAACTCTTGATTACACCAGGAAGGGAGAACAAGAAAATCTGAATTAATCCAAACATCGTTTATGGAATATGTTTCCATTTTGGTTTGTTTTGATTTTACACTACTGTTTTGGGGGTTGCTCAGCCGGCACCATAAACAATAAAGCCCTCTTCTGGCAGATTCTGCGGTGTTATGTGGAATCCTATCTGGTTTGGACTTTATTTTCCTCCTTTATTCTTATCTGGTTTTGAGGGGAACTCCTAGGGACTGCTCCTAAAACAATTATTCAAATGATTCCTGATCAAAATTATGCCCCGAAGTCCACTTCAATCAACATTCACAGCCAAGGCCTGGTCCAGAACCAGCTCAGGTACCAGAGGCAGAGACGAGAAGACAGAGATCCAAGTCAGAGACGTACGTACCCCAACGGGCCACACAAAACAACTCAGAAGCCTACTCTGCCTTATGGCACAAGGAACTCATTGGGCCGTTCCCCGGGACCAGTTCATGATCTCTGAGGCCATAACCGGGACCCATGCGTGTCAAAGGCCATCTACCCCTTCTCCTCAGAAAGGCTGCCAATCCTCCCACAAGGTGAGCGTCCGCAAAGAAACACTTCTCTCTTCTCTCATTGCACAGTCTGGAATTTTATTTCCTCTTTACTCTTCCCTCAGTAGATGTTCAGCTATTCAGATCTGGCTTTCAGTTTCTTACTTTCCATCTTCTGAAAATGAAACAAGCATTTTGGGAATAATATCTGAAAAAGTGAAACACAGCGCTGTGCTAAAAGCAATCATCTGATAATCATTCTGGCTCACCAGAAATGCATTAATTCCAGAAATGCAGAAAGTTTTTTTTTTTTAACCCAGAGAATTAAGCCTTATATGAAAGAAAGAGGAGAATGCCACTCAAGGGCTGGACCATTCGTACAGGATTTCCCACTCAGGGAAAGAACAGGACGAATGAGGCTGTGACCCAGGTTTTAAAGTTGGCTTTCTCTATCTGGGGGAGGAAGACAACACTTCTGAGCCATCTTATTTTTTAAATATTCTGCTGCTAATCGTCAGCTAGCCATCTGTTGAGTTATCTGGTTTTTATAAGACTTTAGGAATATTTCCTAGCGAAGGGCACAG
Organism: Eonycteris spelaea; assembly: GCA_003508835.1. Lineage (NCBI taxonomy): Eukaryota > Metazoa > Chordata > Mammalia > Chiroptera > Pteropodidae > Eonycteris > Eonycteris spelaea. The sequence continues at coordinate 55,654 of PUFA01000145.1, read as the reverse complement.
ATTTGCCTGGTCAGTTAAATAAACTAATCCTCTACCGCCTTGCTTTGCTGTTCCATATGACCAAACAGACTGTAAAGGTTTAATCCAAAAGCACGTGTGGACTTCTGGGCAAGAGGGCATCAAGAACACATGCATCCAAACTTGTTTCTATCGCTCCCCTTAAATGACCAAGAGAACAGAAGGATGGGGGTCAAGAGGACCGGAGCAGTCCTGGCATCAACAGAAGGTGCCATCGGCATGCCAGAAATGTCAAGGAGTTTCGGCAGATGGGACCAGACTGAAGAAAAACACCACAAACCAAAGAGCATCGCTACCTCTTAAGAACAGATTACGTTGAGAAACAGGGCTCTCGCACCCCCTCTTCCAAATGACAAGGTCCAGAGCGGGCAGTGGGCTATGGAGCAGACGGAGCCCATATACTAGACACCTCTGGCTGTGATGGCTCGGCAGCACTTCAAGGAGGAGGGACCTGATGCTACAACTCACACGTGCCCTATCAGAGCAAAGAGAGCGATGACGCACCAGGAGCAGTGAGTCCCCAAACCCAGACAGAAATAAATGATGAGAGACAAGGACAGAGCTTCCCTCCCTCCCTCCCCTCGGGCTGATGGATCTCTAAACCTATAGACCGACTGGACTAGTCCACTAAGGAAAGGAGGTGGGGGGGTGGAGGGCGATACCCACAGGGTGTCTACGTAGGGATTCTGAGACAAACAAGAATGCAGCATTCTAAACTCAAGGAAAGGATTTATTAAAGGAAGCAAAACTAATTTCCGAGAGCATCTCCTTGTATTTTCAAGAAAATTCCCGAACATCTATAGTCTGTGAAGATGAGATAAAATAGTAAAATAAGTAGGGAAAAAAGCATCTGGCAAAGAGGCTTGAGAAAGAAAATGCAAACCGAGTGAGATAAAGAATAAAAGAGAATTGGTATTTTTGAAATCTTGCAAGGAAAAAAAGAAAACAAAATCCAAAATGCAAGAGATCATAAAAAGAAACCCGAAACTATGTTTCGAAAAGTCTAAATAGAAAATAATAACTAGTTATGAAAATAAATACAAATAGCTTACACTTTAAAGACTCTAGACTGGCCAAAAGGAGGTCCCTCCTAGCCTCATACTTTGTCTACCTTTTAATTTTTTAATTAATTGTATCTATAAGTGATGCACCACAAGAATTCAACAAATAAAGGATAAAAAAAATGGGCAAAACATATTAAGGAAGCAGAAATGTGACAGTAGAGACAGCACCGTCGATATCAAATGGTAAGAGGGAATCTCTGTTGGCAGATATTAAAACCAATTATACAGCAATCATAACTAAAAAGAGTTTAGTAATGATGTAATAATAAATGGATCAAATGAACAGAAACAGAACTTGATGCATAGTGAATAAACGAACATGGTTAAATAAAGGTAGCTTTTTAAAATCAATAAGGAAAAGACTGTTTACAAATTTTAAAAAAACAGAAACAATTGGTTTTTTAGAAGAAGTAATTCCTTGTCTTCTATACCAAAATAATTTCAGTTAAGTATAAAATTAAATAAAAGATTGAGAAAAAAATGCCAATGTATTTATCCCACCATAAATAGAACACAGGGCAAACTACAAACTGAGGGAAAAGTTTTTTGACAAAATAAGAATCATTAAAAAAATGACAAACATCTCCACCCACCTGGGCAAAAGACATGACTTGATCATTCACACACACACATACATCCCAAATTCAAACATTCGTTAAACACATGAAAAGATGCCATCAATACCAACAAAATAAATATAGGTGCAAATAACTGTGTAACAACTTGGGGGAAGGGTGTGAATTTGTACCTTTAAATTTAAGTGTCCTTTCAATTTAAGTACCATGCGCCTTACACTTCTTCATGACTTTTTTTGGAGAATTTACATAAGGAAATAACAAAATCTGTGTGCCAAGATTTCTGCCTCGAGTGTGGAGGATGAGAAGAGCTGTCAAATTGGCCAGTGGGTTGGCCCAGCCCTGCCACTTAGGAGACCAGCCATAAAATGATGTTAATAAAACCTTGTAGAAATTGTCAGGGATCCAAGGAGATAATCGCGGGTGTCTGGCCCGCGGTAGGGGTTCAGGAACTACTGGACAGCGGTGGCGGAGGTGCTGGTATCCACCTACAACCTGTCCTGCAGGTTCAAGGTCCCCAGTCTGAGATGCCTGTAGTCGAGTGTGCTTCAGAATGAAGACCTTTCTGGAGATGGAAAGGTAATCGCTTATTGACCCAACTAGGTCTGGGAGAGCACCTAGTCATCAGTTACATTACTATTCTTACAGTAAATATACGAATACTCGTTCTAAGGGAGATAGTGATCAGTTCAAGTCAGGCTTTGCAGTCAAATGAGTTATGAAAACACTCTGTTTTTAGAGCTTCCTGGACTTCAGATTTTCACAGGAGGGATTGAGATCCTGTATTTATAATAGGAAAACATTAAAATCTCTCTAAATGTATGATAAGGGAGAGGTTACGTAAGTTACAGTGTAGTCATAAGGTGGAAAACTATATAGCTATAAAAATCACCTTTTCAAAGAATATTTAATAAAATGGGAAAGTGTTCATAAACAGGTTAAAAAAGCAAGATAAAAATATGCATTATGAATTCAATTTTACAACAGTAAATTACATAGATGCTTATAATTCCAAAATAAAACACTGCAAGGAACCATCCCGGATGTTAAATTAGGCACAACGACTTAACATTGTTTTTTATACTTTTCTATGTTTTCTAACCTATGATAACCATGAAAATGATCAATCTGCGAACCATTTACAGTTGATGTTCTGGTGCAGGACTAGGCGAGTTATCATCCTAGAGGCTCAAGGAGTCCATCTTTGCCCTCAAGGAATCTACAGTCTCATCTTCTCATCTCAGGAGTGCTCCCTGGGGACTGCCTGTCACTCCATTAGTGATTCTCTACTGGCACCTCAGGGCAACTTGACCCAGGACGTTTTCACACCTCCACCACATAAGACACTGGCAACCTTGCAAGTACCTGGCAAAAATGGCCTCAGTGGTGCAATTAGAACTCAATTTAACCCAGACCTTATCTAAAGAAGCTACCAAAAAAAAAAAAAAAAAGAAAGAAAGAAAAGTCAGGGACTGTTTAAATATATTTGACTTTCACGCTTTTTTTTTTTACTATACTCATCAAATCTCAATCGGTTAAGAAATATTTGGGAAAGAGAAGGAAATCTCATTTGGGTTTGTTCCAGGTCCTTCTTAGGAGTAAAAGGATGAGAACTTGAATTTGACAGGCCCGGCAACGAAAACCCCAATCACTTTGTGGAGTTAATGGGATGCTGAGATGGATCATGACATTGGAAGGGCCCTTCACAGGGGCCCAAGCAGGAGTCCGTCTCACCTAACAGACCACCCACCAACGTCTAAGGGGTGAGCCTTCGGCCAGGTCTTTGAAGAGCTTGGCCATACGCAGCCTGAGTGGTTCCAACGTCCAGGGGGCAGAATCATTATGGGCCCCCTGAGCCTCAATTCTGAACATGGAACAAAAGGTAAATAAATGGTCAATCGGCTTAACACCTAATCACCTAAAAGGACCAGACGGGTTGCTACTTAATCGCTTCTCCATACATTCCAGGAGTATTTTTAAACTGTTGCTGAGGACAGCAGAAACCCTTGTGTAAAGCCAACGGTGACGTCAAATAACAAACGAACACTCTTAGCTTAATCCCGCAGAACATTGCTTGTTTGTCGGCAAAGTATCCACTGGGGCTACTTTCTTATTTGTTGAGTGCTAATCCATCCCTCCTGCTTTCTGCCTCCCGCCCTGCTGCCAGCCCCAACGGGAAGCACACGAAGTTATTTAGATGCGCGCAGGCTCCCGCAAGGAGAACCTGCCTGAAAACACAGACGTCCAGGAAAAAGGACTGACTCACCCTGTCCCAGCTGAAGCACAGGCCCAGGCGATCCAGCTGTTCCTCATGTATTTAATATTACTGTGAAACAAAGGAGGAAAGGGTTGGTCTTCGGAGAAGGGAAAAGCCAGAAACAAACGACACTTGAGAATGTGAAGAGAAACTGGAAAAGTCTATCACTCCTAAGGGCTTTATGGGTTGCTGTTCTGCCCGTGCCAAAAAAGAAAAAAAAAAAAAAGTTAATCACTAATAATCAATGAAAACATCCCCACGTTAGAAGACATCTCTTCTTTGGACTCAGGTAGAACTACTAGAAACTAGAATAGCACTGGGTCCTGGGACGGGCCCCTCCTCTGTCCCCTCAGAGAGGCAACTCCTTGGCACACGCACAACTCCTGGCCCGTCCACATCCGTATTCAGAATAGGGTTAAACTGAGCATGGACAAGTTCAAAATCCACTGGGGAAAAAAAAATCTTAACATGCAAACTGTGGGACTCCTGGTTCCGTGCTGTGTCGATCAGAACCTGAATTCTGAAACTGTCCAATAACCGAGAAAGGAGAGAAGCGAATCAATCAACCTCAATACAAAGTGCGATAAGGAAATACATCGTCTTCTCTTTTTGTTATGGAAAATGAACTAATTCATTTCTACTGCCTCCTCTTGCAGTTCAAGCAGACTGAAAATATGAAAAGCCATGAAAAAAATTCTCTTCGTGATCTTTGATTAGCTAACAACAGCTGATTTTATTCCAGGCTTTATCCTCAGCATTTCTGCACAAAAGTGCTTTTCGTAGACTGAACGCTGATGTCGCCTCAAGTAGACATGTTAAAACCTAACCTCCAATGTGATGGTATTTGGAAGTGGGGTCTTTGGGAAGTGAACAGGTCACGCGGGCAGAGCCCTGGTGAATGGGATTCGGGCCCTTTATTATAAGAGGCCCCGGAGAGCTCCGTGTAAGGACACAGACAGAAGGTGGCTGTAGATGTGCCCAGAAGCAGGTCCTCACCAGACACAGAATCTGCAGGTGCCTTGATCTTGGACTTCCCAGCCTCTAGAACTGTGAGAAACAAATTTGTTGTTTATGAGCCACCTGGACGATGGTATTTTTGCTTCAGCAGCTGACCAAGATGGTGTTTAATCTTTACCATTCATACGAGGTAGGAACTGTGACTGTCCCTCTTTTAACACATAAGTACACTGAGGCACAGAAGCGTGAAGTCATTCGCTCAGGTTGATTAACTAGCAAGAAGGAAAGGCAGGCCTGATTCGGGCGCCATCTTCTTGACTGCTACTCTCCAGTACAGGGTTTGCAAACTTTTTCCTGTAAAAGGCCAGATGGTCATGTTTTCAGCGTTGTGAGTGAAAACTACTCAGTTCTGCCACTGTATAATGGAAGTAATGGACAAGATGTAAACACATGAGTGTGACTGTGTTTCAATAAAACTTTATTTACAAAGTCAGGCAAGGCCAAATCTGGCCCACGGGCTGTACATCTGCCAATCCCTGGTCTAGCTTCCGTGTCAAATTTATGCCCTATATGATCCATTTTATTTGATCAGCGTTTCCCCGGAGAAGTGGATGTTTTACAATGTAGCCTTGGTCAAGATAAAGCAAAGGAAGATGAAGACACCCTGGGGACAGGCCCTGGAACCACGCGCCTGCCTCTCAGAGGGGTGGGTGGGGTGGGAGACCTTTGTGTGGGCCCCCAACATGCTGCTGGGTCCTGCCCTCAAGACGCCGCCAGGAGGGAGAAGTGTGGGCGCTGCTGGCCCACATGTACACGGAAGCCTGAGGCACAGCAGGATTGGGACTGCGTCCCTCAGAGAAAGCTGTGCCCAGAGAAAACTGGCCGTAGATTTTCCATATCAGATAACTAAGTGCTTCCTGTTTCAAAGTTCTAAAGGCAGAAAATTAACAGAATGTCAGAGAAAATTATAATGTGGAATTTGAATATAGCCAAGAAGATGAGAAACACTGTAGAAAGTTAACAAATACAACTCTCTTCTTCTCTTCCTTCCAAATGCAAATACTCAAAGGAAGAATAACTTTGTGACTAGCAAAGCATCTAAATGAACACATGAAGGAACACCCCAAATCCTCGTTGTGATTTCTTAGTAAAAGATAAACACCAACATACATAATCCTGTTTATCACTTGGCAGGCTACAATGTTCTGTTCGCTTTGCTTTCCATTTTTCACGCACGGATTTTGAAAAACCCCTTGTTAAGGTTTCGCCGAGTAGGAGTTGGACATGCCTGTGAATACGTACCTTTGCGTCCAGCTTTCTGGATGCAGATTCCTCTCAATGGCGGCATTTTCGGCAGGCAGTCCAAACGCATCCCAGCCCATGGGGTTGATGACCTACAACCCAGAAGAGAAGATCAGGCATGGCATTTTGCTAAGATCCATATCTGTATTCTCTTCTGGGCAATAAACAGGCATTTTTCCCCTACCAACACGCCTTATCCCTTTCTGGACGATTTCACATTAAGCTTTGGAAAACCGGCTGGCTACCCATGACGAAGTAGAGAAGAGAAATTAGAAGGTTATTCACCAAGGCACCAAGAGCAGTTATCTCTGAGTAGGTGTTTTCATGACTGATTTTTATTTTCTTCTTCTTGTCTGTATTGTCTGTAATGAGCCTGAACTGTTTTTCTGAAATTATAAAAAAATTTCTATTTCAAAAATATGTACATATAAAAACCTATCGTCATTCAAAATGCTCACCTCATGTTAGTATTTTCCAATTAAGGAGCTGTGCTGTCCACTACATAACCACGAAGTCATACGTGGTTATATAAATTTAAATTAATTAAAATTAAAAAGTCAGTTCCTCAGCGGCACTAGCCACCTTTCGAGTGTGCAACAGCCACTTTGAACCATTTCCTTATTTCCACTCTCTGAAGAACAGGAAATCCTAAGATCTTAGAGCTCAAAGAGGCTTTTGAGATCTATCCTCCAAACCACCACTTATTTAACAGTTTAAGCAACTGTGGCCCAGCAAGACTGAGCAGCCTAGCTAGGTCACGCCGGAAGCAATCACCTCAAGCCAGGACAGACCAGTAAGGCATTAATTCTACAAATGAACGACCAGCGACAGCTCAGCTGGAGCCGTCAACAGCAAGTTCAACAGCAAGTCGTGAACAAGACAATGGCTTGAAACACGTGCTTTGGCATCAAGGGACAGTCTCAGAAGGCCTGGCTCACTACTCACTGTCCGGAAAGACACCTGCTTTGAAACCTCAGCCCGCGACCCTTCCGTGAGAACTGATTTCGAACACAAAGCCACAGACACAGCTTCTCTTCCAGCCAGACTTCTGAAGCTTGCCAGTGACGGGGCTGACTCGGGTGGAGGCTCCATGTGACAGCTGCTGTCATCTACCTTCCTGATCTTCAGTACCCCACGATGTCGCACATCCCCAGTTCCCTTGTTGACATGTCATGTCAGCCCATGTCTCTTTGGCCGCGTTGATTATGGTGGCTTTCTGACAACAGGTATGGAGACACCTTGACCCCACACTCATCCTCATCCACGTACATTCCTAAGAGTGGGTTTCTTACGACAAGCCTCCGTAGCAGGTTGGTGCCACTCATTGGAAGTTCTTAACCACATCGAACACACCACGAGGCTCAAAGGGCCAGCCAGCTACGGCAGGACCCAGTGGTTCCTTCCTGCGTCATCAATGGCTCACAGCAGGTGCTTCACTTGAAGGCCTCCTGGCTGTTCTTGCCACAGCTGCCTGGACCAGGTACAGTGCACGCACAGAAGGCAGCCATCTGTGTGTGGGCAGGAAGGGGCTCACTCTGACTGCCCTGGGCAAAGCCGATCCTCTCCTGGCCTCCAGCCCCACTCTTAAGTCCTTGATGTGAGCAATAACATCTCTGTGTCCTTCCTCCCCTTTCTCCTCAAGCACGGATATGCAAACGTACGTAAACACATGTAGGGGTGCTGGTTTATTTTTATAGAACCTATTATACACTATTTTATGACCTGCTTTTCTTTTCATTTCACATATCACGGACATCTGTACAAAATATGTTAAGTACGTTATGTGTGTATATGGACACACATCCTTTTAAAAAATTCTAACATTCCCTGGGAATATCAATATCAATTCAGTGTTAGGAATCTGACCAGACATAACCCAATCCAGTTGCTCTCCGAGACCTGAGGTCTCTTTCCCTCCTGCCGAATACAGTAGACCCAAGTGTTTCATCCCTCCAAACAGCGGCCCCTCCTTCCAGGACGTCGCTCCTCCTCCAACTTCATACAGCCTGCTGCGGCTGCCAATCACAATACCCCACCCACACGCGCTGCAGAGAGAGGCACGCGCTGGAGCCCTTCTCTAAGCCTGTCCCTTGTCTGGAGGGGCAGGTGCGGTGGGGGGTGTGCCACAGACACCAGGGCGATGGTGGCACACTCTCCTCTCTGTTCTCCTCGGTCAAGAGAAACGAGGATGCGAGCCCAGGGCTCCGGGTGGCCCTGCCTTCCACCTGGTAGAGACAGCGGAGAAAATAAAGCTGGCTCATGGACAGGGACTGGGGACAAGGGCAAGCTTTGGGGCTCTGGTCCCAATTCTAATGGACCTGGTTCCCACATTTCCTTTGATTCTGTAAATGACACTAGGGTCTGGAAAAAACACAAACAAACAAAACCGCTCTTTCTGCTGAAGCTGGTCTGAGCTGTGTGTTAATGCCCAGTCACCAAGAATCCTAACTGAAACGAACACCCGTTAGGGTCCAGCTGTCTCTTGAGTATTGCTTAAGGCATGGCTGGAAAATATCCCCCCGTTAACTATTAAACATCACAGTTTTTTTTTCTCCTTTCCTTTCTAATTTTCAAGCTTTTGGAAAATAGCCCACACGGGGACACGTGCTGGATTACTAGAAAGTTCTTCAGGATTCCCACGGACAATGCCGGAGGGTAGCATCCGGCTGAGCTTTAATTCTCGCAGGGCGCTGTCCCGGGCGGAAGACCCTAACCGTTGCATAACCGTTCCGCGAGAAAGGAGGAATTAATCACCACTCGGTTGCTTCGTTGGAACTGCCCAAACGGCCCCAGTTCAATGTTGCCGCCTATTAACGTTCCGTGAGGCGGCGTCCGCATTTTAAATAAAGTCAACACAGAAGACAGTCACCAAAAATCTGTCTGGATTTACGTAACATGCTTGTGCGTTTCTATTTTTGTTGTCAGAGGAGATTTACATAAAAAGATGCTCTTAGCGCGCATGTTACCCAAGCTGTCTATGAAAATAAAGTTAGAAAAATCTTAAAGCCTCTTGATATTTCATATTCTTATCAAAAACGAACAACAACGACAACAACAACAACTCTGCCCTACAATACAGTGTGGGAAGTCCTTTTTGCATCTTGAAATCAGGATCGTTCTTTCCACGATGGGCTGGATCGCTGGGATAAAGGTTTCCACGGGCCACCTTTCTAGGAGACCACGCTCGCAGAGCACACGCTCTTGTGCTATGAGATGGTTCACTACCGGCAAGGGGTACGAGTGAAGACTGAGAGTAAGATTACAAAAGGCCAACGTCGGTCCCTTCCCCGGCAGCACATTCCACTTGCTGGCCACATCGTGATGGCGCAGTTACGCGGAAGACACTGTGCCAGCTCCTCCTTCGCCGGTCTCGCCCGCGTCGCGGTCTCTCGTACACCATCCAGGCCACACACACCCCCATGCGCGGTGTACCGTGCCCACTTCCTCGTCCGTGATTTCTCTGTGGCCCAGACGGCGCACAGCGCGCACCGAAACAATTCTATGCCTGCCTTTTGGTGGCTCTAAGGTTCCTATTCCCTTCTATGACCATAACGTGGTTTAATCCTTCCACTGTTCCCCAAGCAACGTGTGCCAATGTACCCTACGCAAAAAAAAAAAAAAAAAAAAAAAAAAAAAAAAACCATGAAAAGCAGCACCTGGATTTATATGCCGGGGCCACCTGAGGCCTCTCAATTCCCTATGAGTTGACTCTTCCTGGATATGAGTGCTTTCTGCAGAAGGGAATCAAGAAAAAGTCCTAGTGGCTATAACTGGCAAATCCCTAAAATAACACAAAACAAAACTTCCTGCGTGTGAAAAGGCATCATTTCCAGCTGTCCTTCTAACAAGCATCCTAAGTCTTTAACATTGAGCGAGAAGCCAAGGGGGCAGTAAACGACCCCACGATTCCTAAGAACAGGGCACTGCCGCCTCCACCACCTCCAGGGGGGAGCACAAGGGGAGGCAGAGTTAACAGGGCTCGGAGGCTGCGACCGGCTGCAGAAGCTGAAACAGGCGGGTCTGCCCGGATGCAGCTGGATTAATGAAGGAGACACGAACCGGGCCAGAGAAAACTTCGCTGGCTTCTCCTTGCCTCCTGCTCCCCGATTTTGCCAGAACTTCTCATTGCTCAAAACCAGCCAGAGGCCAGCGGACACCAGAGTTTGGGAACCGTGGCCTGTAGAGAGGGGGCCTGCCTTTCTGCCCAATTCAGAAAAGCAAGCGACAGGGCAGATCTGACAGCAAAGTGGCCAAGGACCAGCGCAGGAACTCTAGTAGGACTGCAAAACCTACTGGGATTCGGGATATCAAAGTGCCGGCTACCGAGGCGGGGCAAACACAGGGGTCAGAGCCCTGGGCAAGTCAGGCCAGCCTCTGGTGCGGGCACGGTCACGTGACTCACCATGCCGGGGCCTCCCGCCGGCCTCCGGGCAGAGCCATTGGCATCTCAGGGTTGTCAGGCAGCATGGATGGCAAGCAGACTAAGAAGGAGGGACGCAGGAGAAGCACAGCTACATATGACAATGTACGAGGCAAGGATACACACTGGAAAAATGCCAGGGATTACTGCCCAGCAGGGCCTGTGGTGGTCGAGGGGACTGTAGCCTTATCTACGTTACATTTCCTTTTTTTTTTTTTTTAAGGGGAAATGTGAAATTTGAGGTACGATTTTAAAATACTTTTCTTTGGGGGGAAGGGGGAAGAACAGGCATAGGATAGGTACAGTTCCAACACAGGAAGCAGGAGCAAGTAGAGTTAAGAAGACTTTGGAGGTAGAAGGGAAGGGGGCCAGGGCAGCCGGTCACCTGGTGGAGAGAGAAGCCGCACGATCGTCACTATGAATGAGCCAACCAATTTCCAAGGAATGATCCACGTTCTCTCTCTTCCATCACAACACAAATCTTTATATTTAAAACCAATTCGGCTTCTAACTGAGAGCAACCATGGTTACTGCTTCTCAAAAAACTGCTATTTTCAGAGAGTGTCACGGTTTCTCTGGAGTAGATTCGACAGTTTCCTTCCAAGCAATGAGAAACACAACATCTAAGTTTGCTTAGCCAGTGTAATAACCCACCATCGTCATAGATCGGGGATCGAATTCAAGCGAATACTTCAAAATCCAAGTGACAGCACCTTGGACCAAAGCAGACCTCCTCGGGGAATGTGGAGGGATGAGACAGGCAGATGAACGGGCCGGTTTCCAATCGAGACACTAGACCGGCAATTCATGCTCTTCCTCAAATTACATCTGAGAACATAAGCCCTGGAAGCCCACTCTCTACCTTCAGATGCTGCAGAGACTTAAAACTTTGAAACCTAAATGCCATGCTCTGTTCCCTCCGGGCTCTGCACACACATGTGTCGACTGGCTGGCAAACTGACAACTCATGAAATGCATAGTATTGTTACTTGCTGAGAAGGCCCCTCATTTCCCGGTCTCTGTAGTCATCACGTTACGATCGTGCAGCTGCCAGACACGCAGCCTCACTGTCTTTCCTCCTCCACAGGGAACAACGAAAAGGCCCGGGCAGAAAACTACTCAAGCAGTGCCCGAGGCTTTTTGCCTGAGACAGGTCAGCCCGGATCCGTGAGGGAGACTCGGCACACTGATGCTTTCATCATCCCGCCTCTCGCCCAGAAGGTGCTGGGGAGACCAGCTGAGGTGGGAGGTGGGTAATTTTATTTTCCAACCATCTGTGCGTACAACATAGGAAAACACAACAAAATCACCATATGGTGCTAAGCTTTAAATATGTCATCAGACATTGTATGAGTTTATGAAGAAACCAATTGGCAGCATAGCCCTTTCTGATTCCTGAAAGAGAATAATTTACCTCTGGCTTCCAGCAGCCCCCGCTTAAACATCCAAGCCTCAGGACTATCGTATTATTGCTATTATTAATTGGGAAATCACGTAGTCGTTTTTAAAGGGTTTTCTCACTGATCAACTCACATGACCCCTGCACCAAATCTGAGGTGGGAGACTGATCACTGCTGTTGACTAAAGCACCTCATGCCTGATCGATTCATCACCCCAAACCACTACCTCACCATTTATAAAGTCCATGTGTGATCTACTTGTGTGTCCATGGTCTGGTCAGTGTGTGTGACTCTAGCTTTCCCCAAGAGAACTGTGATGACTGTGGACACATCTCGTGCACTATGAGCGCATGGGAGACCCCAGCAATCCATCGGCATGCTGTCTCATTCCTCTCCTTTGCACAACTTATTTGCAGCTATAGGGAGGAAGCCAAAGGAAAAGCAACCTTGAACTTCCCAAATCATTATTCTCTCCCATTCTCAAACCCAAATTATAATCTGTGGTCTGGCTGGGCTCACAAAATGCAAAGACAAACCATGAACTGGGAGAAGATATTTGCGTTGCATTTAACTAAAAAAGAATCAATAGTCTAGACTACGTAAAAAAAGATATGAAGAAGACAAACCACCCAGGAGGAACTTGGCAGATAATGTGAGCAAGCCAACATATGTCAGTTAAACAGATAATAAACATGAAAACATCTCAGCTTCAAGAGGACAGTACTCGAGAAAATGCAAATTAAAAACACAATTAGATGCTATTTCCTTATACCCAATTAGCAGAGATTAAAAAGTCTAACATTAATAAGTGGTGTCACAGATGTAGGGCAGGAAGAAATGTCATCATTGCTGCTGGGTCTATAAATAGGCACCAACACTTCAGAAAGCAATTTACTACTATAAGATGTCGTAATAATGAGATTGCCCATACTCTGTGACCCAGCAACGCCACTTCTCCCACAGGCTGATGAGTCAGGTGCGAGGAGGGTCATTGGAACAAAATTGGAAACAACCTAAAATGCTACAATGCGACAATGAACAATTAGACATTGTCAGAATTACACAACACTGACAAACAACAATGAATGAACTAACTCTAGGGACATAGGATACATCGCGACACAACATTACCGAGTGAGAAAAATATGTGGAAGATTAAGATATTTGTAGGTAAAATTAAAAATACAGAACATTACACATAAAGGTGCCCGTGTATGCCTAAACAAGAGAATACGGAGTGAAAGCATGAACACGTGAAGGCTGGGACACGTACGGACTTTGGGATTGTGGTTACTCTGAACTGGGGACTGAAACCTCACCGTGCAGAGACAGAGCTGTACCTGTAACACTGAAAGAAAGAAAAGCTAAGGCTAATGCGATGACATGGTCATAGCCATGACATCAGGACGGCAGCTCTGGGCATCTTCGATAATGCTCTCCGTACTTCTGTGTTGGAACTGTTCGTCATTTTTAAGAATATCATATTTAAACCAAAGGAGACAGATGAGACTACTGATGACGCAGGAAACGTCCAACCCTGCAGAGAATTGTAACGAGGTTATTTGAGCCAACAACTGACAACAACTGCTGGAAAGCAAAATCGCAACGGATTAAGAAAAATAAGAAAATGCCCCGGAGAATGGCGCTTTTGCAGCTTATTTTATACATTAGAATCAAAGGAGGAGACGTCAGGAGGTCCGCTGGTGGTAGATTAAGGGGGCAGGAGAAAGCAAAGCGGGGAGATCTCTGGGAATGGATAAAAAGAAAATGGAGGGACACATCTTTAACATTGGCAGGTACGAAAGAGTTAATAATTAACATTTCCAGCACACGGAGATGGTGTGCAGATGGTGTGGGGGGTGGGGGGGCCAGGTAACCTGAGGGGTTTGTGGGTCTGTGCTCTGGGGCAGTGGGCTGGAAGAAGGGATTATTCTGACATCCAACAGTGTGTTATCTCAGATGCAAAAAGACAACAGACAGGCTCACTTCAGGTAAAGGTAGACTCCGTCAAGAAAGCTGCAGGCCCAGAATGTGACTACCTTCCATGACCTGCTTTTAGTTAGAAAATTTTATGTTCAGACGCAGAGGAACCTATGTGGTTATTTTCAGCCTCTGCCTTGGTCAGGTCCACCATGCTGGCCCCCCTTGAACTTGCCGGGTTAGTATGTGGCCTTTTCTCCCCATCCACACTACCTAGGAAGAGAGGATGGAGAAAAACGGGGGAAGGCAGTCCAGAACAGAATCTAAGGTAGAGTGGACAAACTCACTGGAAACACAGCTTCAAATGAATGCAGAAACCAGAGCTGAATAGCACTATATCCATTAAAGAACTATTTGTAATTTTAAAACCTCCCAGGTACCATCACTGGTGAATGCTATTAAACAATAAAAGAAGAAATAGATAGGAAGTGAACATTTCCTAGCTTGTTTTATGAGGCCAGCAGAACCCTGATATCAAAACCAGACAAACACATTACAAGAAAAGAAAATTGCGGATCAGTATCTCCCCTGCACGTAGGGATATTAACTAAAAAATACATCATGGCCGCATGAAATTTGTCCTACAAACACAAAGTTGGCTTAATATTTAAAAACTCAATCAACATAACACATCACACTAACAGATCAAAGAAGAAAAACCATATTTCATCTCAGAAAGATGACAGATGCAGAAAAGGCACTTCACAAAAACCAACACCCATTCCTCCTAAAAATTCTCAGCAAACCAGGGATAAAGGGGAGCTGTCCCAACCAGGTAGAGTGCGCAAAGGTGGAGCGAAGCAGGAAAAACCTGTGGAGTAAATTGGGAGGAAGAAGCCAAGATGCAGGAGAAGAACCTAGCAGGTGGAGTCACATGACAAGAGAGCAGAGTGTTCCAAAAAGGAGGAAATGGTCCGCTGTATTCCACGTCACCGAGAGGGAGAAAGACGAGGACAGAGACACATCCATGGAGGTGGCCGAGGCCTTAACACAGCAGACTTGGTGCATGGGTCACGCCCATACTTTTTACTTCCCGTCACACTGTTCTTAGTGTATCTCAGAATTACCTCGCAGATCTCTAATGGAGAACAAAGCAAATCAATCAACGAATTAAGAAGTTATAGAAAAAGGCAGAGCTTGCTGAATGTTTCTTAGGCCTACTGATTTTGAACCAATCCTGCATGAAAACCAAGGGACTACAGACAAATTTGGGGGGACTCAAAAAATTATACTTAGATTTTCAGCTGTGCTGGGGTGGTGCCCACACCCCGAACCCCTGTGTGTTGTTCAAGGGTCGACTGAATTTCTGTTTCACACAGTAGAAAGCCCAGTGTTTAGCATAAAGCTGGTCCTCAGTGACTATTTCTTGAATGAATCAATCAATACATGTGTCAGGCCCTGTAACTCCAGATTAGCTGTGCCTTCTCTCCTTCGAGTGAAGATCGTTGAACGTTGAACTTGATCTGAATCCAATCCTGCTCACTCTGGGACCAGTCTGACATTGGGGAAGAAGGATTTTAAAACAGGAGGATGCTCGACAGGCTTGCAGAATGTTGACAATCACACTGAGATTTCCGTTTCTCTTCTGCCATATCACTTAAAAATGGCAGGACACATTTTCAAATTTGGCACTTATATTTGGGATGATCTGACTTAAACATGGGAAAATTAACAAGAAGTTAATTTCAGGGAAACCTGGAGGATACCCCCCCCCCAAAAAAAAAAAAAAAGATAGCTTAATCATCTTAAACAGAGCAACTGAAACTGAGGAACGAAGACACCAGAAACCCAACCGCGAACGCAGTTTCGGGCACCAGTCACGTCGCTGGACAGATAACACAATGCTGTGCGGTCCAGCTGCTTCTCAGAAGGCTGAAGAGCACAGGGAGTCACTTATTAAATGGTGCCCAATGACTCTGCAGAGTAAATCAGATCAGGACAAATAATAATCACAGTTCCACTTATCAAGGGATTATTATGCGCCAGACACATGCGCTAACACATTCGACTGGCCCTGCAGCCCCGTGATGAAGGATCATTGTCGTCTCTATTTTAAAGATGAGGAAGGTGGGATTCAGAGAGGTTAAATGACATGGGCAGTGTCACGCAGCTAGAAAGTGGCAGCACAGGATTCAAACCTAGGTTGTCCAACTCCTGGATCGAGCCTGAGCTCGGGCCTCTGTTCCTGCAGGTAACTCCACTTTGTCTTTGGGCCCGAGCTTCCCGTAAGGGTCCCAGTACCTCTGGGCCTGGGCTCTGCCTTGGGCCTTCTGTATAATGTCTCATCCATCCAAGGGAGGTAGAATCCTCACCAATACCCCCTCAGCCACCTAACAGGCTTCCCCTGCACCGCATCAGCAATGTACCGTTTTGCCATTAAAGCTTAATCTTCAGAGATGTGCCTGCACGCACTAATTACCCAAAATAAGTCGGCATGAGTAAAAAAATATAGAGAGAGATGATAAATCTAGTTGAAGAACCACAGAGAAATATTGTACGTGAGGCAAAGAGCCAGTTCCGTGCCACACGTCCTCTCTCTCATAAACACAGCAGAGTGACGGAAGCGACGTCCAGAAAAAGAACATCTGATATACGCCAGGGGGAACAGACACCTTTGACCATCTCACCGCGGACACGAACTCTGAGAGCGGTAGCGAGAGAGTCACTAAAACCCTCCGGGGGACCAAGGGACGGCGTACCTTGACTTCCTTTTCAGGAACGCCTCGTGCTGCCGGTGTCAGTTCGGCATCAATTTTCACACCAGCTGTGACAAGGATGCACTCTCTTCCTAAAAGAAAACCTTCCCGGAGGACGGGGATGGGAGGTGGCGGCCCTCATTTGTACAGGCCCTGACGGGTTAATAACAGCCCGTGCGAGAGGCAGTTAATGTCTAAACGATTGGCTTGCCGGGGAAAAAGCCTTGATTTGTAGTGCTTGCTGATTTCCATGGTGCAAATACTCCCCACACGCTGGGTTTCAAGCTCCTAAGGTGACCGACAATAGACACGAAGTTGGGCGGAGGGCATGGCGGGCTCTCGGGAGCCGCTGTAAGCAGGCTCCGGGCAGCGCTGATGTTTATTGGTTACTATCGTGTGCCAGGTACGTGCCAAGGGCTTCGAAGTCATCCTCTTTCAATCTTTGTAACGGGCCGATGGCAGGTACCATTTTCTCTCCGCTTTACGGATGAGAGAAAACTGTCTTAGAGAGGTTAAGTAACGAGCCGAAGGCCACATGGCTTGGATCCCAGACATCTGGTCCAAGGGTCTCAGCCCCATTTCGATCCTGCCTCTCTGAAAGCAGTTAGAGGAGGTGCTATGATTATTCCCACCTCATCTGACAGATCGTGTGTCGCTGAGAGTGAAGAGCAGGCCCGGGGGTAACTGGTAGTGGGGTGGGGAGGTGTCTACTTCCTTCCTCCTCACCCTTTCAGACCCACGTCAGAGGTCCCTTGTTAGTGAGCCTTTCCCGACTCTCCCAGAGCTATGACGCCCCAAATATTTTTTTCTTATAATAATTTTACTTTTTGTATTATGTAGTCAATACATGCTCATTAGAGAACATAGAAAATATCAAATATGAAGAGAAAAATCTCTGGTGGCCCCACCTCCCACTCACAGCATTTAATCCATATTTATACTATCGGATCCATCCCCTGTCCAGTGAGTATCTAGTTATGCGTTTCACCCTCACCAGACTGTGAACTCCTCCTGGGGAGATACCATGCGTTACCCACACCTTTTTTTGTAGTCACCTTCCCCCCCACGCCCCACCCCATCTCCATCCCTAGCAGAACATCCGACACATGGCTGCCCCCCAAGCAATCTAGTTGCTTAAACATCTTCCAATTCCACTTCATAAAAGGAAATGTTGAGCTTTCCACGTTTATCCTTGAAGCTGTCCTCATCTTAATGAAAATCAGCGTTCTCCATTTGTCCCGAACACACATAATGAAGGGCTGCTCCCGAAGGCCCCCGCCCTTACCTGCATGCCTCTCATCCTCTGGAAGTGTGCCACGGTGTCGCTGATGGTGTACACACGCATGTGGCCCATGTGCAGCTTGCCGGAAGGGTAAGGGAACATGGAGAGCACGTAAAACTTGGGCTTTGATGTCTAGGGAAGGATGACCGAGAATGACAGTGAGTATTTAGTAAGCATTTACTGAGAACCCTGCGTGCACAAAACAGCTGGCATATTCCTCACGGTAATTTTTTTTTAAGTGTCCTTTTAAAAAAAAACTGTTCCCGTAAATGTAAACTGACAAAAATGTCAAAAACCAAAATTCAAAGCCCTGGTTTGAGCTGAAGAATCATGCCGAACAACCTCCAAGTGCTAATTACCATATAGATTTTTAATCTTTTTTTTCCTCTCTTTTAAAAGCTTCTATCTAGGTCTCAAAGAACTGTATTTTTGTCCAAATGAAGCTCTAGCACAGATCCATGTTAATTCAAGAAGCAATAGTGACTCACACAGATGTGACATGTCTCCACACAGAGTCACTCCCGAAAACCCGTAGCCGCATTCAGACTGGGTTTAGCAGCAAGACCAGGGCCCTAAGTCACCGGTGTGGGTCCTGGGTTTCTTCTCCGCTATATTGTGAGCTTATCTTACAGGAGAATAGTTGAAATGGGAAGGTAAGGAGACAAATAGCCAACCAAGGGAGACGGTTGCTGTTTCCGGGGTGACCTAAGGCCACCTCTGGGTTACATAACCCTCCAGCTTCCAGGAGCAGCTTCAACACGAGAAACACAGGAAAAAGGTACCTGCACCCCAACAGAATGAACACAGGGCAGGAAGCCCCTCTGGAAACGCTGACTAAGGGTTCGTCTACCGGTAAAATGGTGAATGTCGTCACAAGCTCGTGCACATGAGGGTAGCAGGCTCCAAAGGAAATTGAATTGATTCCTTAAGGCAATTTAATTGTTCAAGGGCAGGGACTAGGTTTCCATCATTCCCTTCCCCAAGCCCCTCAGGAGTTTAATAACTGTGGGGTGAATGTTTGTCGGCCCTTTGTGCTCCCAAAGCCTGCTACCTGGCATGTATTACTGAGGGCATCTTTCCCAGAGAACTTCACAAGTCCTGTCCAGGTGACAGTAATGTTCCCACCTGCCCAGCCTTAAATCTCCTCATCAGGGAGAAGGGGCTCCCCTAAAGAAAGGAGGAGAAGAGGTAACAAGAGGTAACTGCTTCTGTTCAGTCACTCCGGGCCAGAACTGTGTGACATCATCACTATTTTATTTGTCTTCGGTTTTTCTCTTTTCGTCCTTACTCCCTTCCTAGAGATCCATTAGAGTGCTTTAAGGCTTTGCTTCGCCATAAGTAATGAAAACTGACGTAAAACAGAATATTCGTAACAGTTCTTCTGTGTATGTGTTATGTTTTTTGCTACATATTTGCATGACCGATCATTGACACAGCCAACTGTAATCAGGGAAGCAAAAGAAACCAGAAATCAGATTCTTTCCAAATCATCTGACCCCTTGCTTTAAACTTACTTTGGCAAAGAAGTTAAACAAACTTTTAACACAGCCACAAACACGTGGCAAAACAGACTAGAGTGGAACTTTTCCCTGTCCTGCCTTCCTCTACGAATTACAGTGAGCAGGAGCAAAGCCGCCTGAAGGAAGAAAAGGGCAAAGGGAATAAATACGGAGTCCGGAGCCAATCTACACAAACTAGAAAATCATCCCGAAATGCCTAAGTGACAACTGCTATTGGTTTATATCAATGGATGGAGGCAGCACATCGATCACACGCACTTTAATTGGAAACTGCGGATCCGTCACTCTCAAGAAAGCCATAACCCTCAGGAGTGTGAGTGAGGACCTGAGGTTCAAGAGTCGGTGGGGACTCAGGACTTACTGCCTTTAAGAAGACAAGTGACAGAGCTGTAAACAAGTCTCTCAAAGGAAGTGCAAGACCACATTCTGTTATCTGGAGCAGAATCAAAAATGAAGCAAACTATCCACTCTATTCATTTTTAGGGACATGGGAAAACAGCTGTCACAGATCTTTAGGACCCCGCTCCCCAAAAATAACAAGAAAAGCCTCGATAGAACGTATTCTAGTTTTTCGTTTTAAATTTTTACTGAAAGACTACTTTTTCTTTTATTCTAATCACCTTGTTTTTATTGGTAATATAGCTTGGATCTGTTCATTTAACATCACTAATTTTCCACACATAACGAATTCATTAGCATCTCTTTTTTGTAGGTCTGTCCAACAAAGATTAAATTTATGTAAATCGAGTGATTTATTATAGCTCAGCCAAACTCCAAAACTGAGTTTATGAAAGATATACGGAAAAGTGCTTCTAGCAAGTCTTTAATATTCATGGATATTTTTGTTTATTGCTGCCTGCCCACGCCTTTTGCTTTGTGTGGATTAAGCCATTTTCCTCTGTGACAATGAAATGTGTTCTATCGTCTGTGGGTGGAAAGAAAGGAGGAATTCTGGGAGTTTATGTTATAACCAAGCAGGAACCTGACTGAAAGGGAATTTTTATAATTATATAAAAGTGAAGGAATTGTAAGCCTTTAAAAGAAATTCTAACTGTAAGCAACAGAAAAGGATAGTCTTTATAACTGGTCCTATCACTTTTGCCCAGGGGTTGGCAGAGAGCAGGTGCGCTCAGCAGGAGCCTGGAGCCCTATTCTGGTCATAGCTTTGCCACTGGCTGTGAGACCATAGGCAAATTCCTTTGCCTTTCTGGGCTAAGTTTACAATCTGTAAATCAAAGATGAGGCAAAAGAAGGTATGTGGGGTGGGGAGGCGTGAGCTCAGGTAACAAACAGGGATCAAAGGTGTCTGGGTGAGGATCCTGGCTCTGCCACAGGTTAGTTGTGCATCTTGACAAAGTGTCAACACCCTTCTGAGCCACAATTTTCTCACCCCAAAATGAGGATACTAATTCCTGCCCTCAGGATTGTTTCAGGCTTAAACGAGATAATAAATGGACAGACGGTGCCTGACACCTAGCAAAATGCTCATTAAATGGAAATTCTTTGAATGGTGATAATTATGATGATGATGGCAAAATATTCCACTTCTTAGAAAACTCATTTGGGTGGATTTCAAATGTATCTAATTCCAGAGGGAGGTCGATTATAAATGCTCAAAATCCACCAGCACCTAGTCATATTCCTAGCTCCCGATAAAGATGCACCCACATTTTTATCCTCCTTTACCTTTCATTTATATAACACTTCAGTTCATAAAATGTGTTCGGGGTCACATTTTCTCATTTGACTTTTGAAACAATTCTGTGAGATACACAACGTGAGCAATGTGAGGGTCAAGGTTAATGATGTTGCCAAGTTCATTGTTTTGGGAGGCTGAGCCAGTATGTTACTGCCCAGGCTCCAGACCCCTTGACAGGTGCTCTCTCCACTGCAACAGTCCCTGGTCCAGATCTGACAAAGTGCCACCAGGGGCTCACTGACAATAACCCGAAAGCTATGTGCCCAATTAGTGAAACTGTTTGTTTTGATCTATTTAATTTTTTAAAAACCCATAGGCTGAAGAAGAATGAGATGTCACAAAAGCAATAAGCTACAACTTCAAAATGTTTGGAAGGCACTAAATTATAATCTAAACCAAGAGAAAAAGAAAGAAAAGAGAAAAAAGCTAATTTTATGCTCCTTATTCAGAATTAAACTTTTCCCGAAGGTTTGGTTCCAAAATGCATTTAGTTAGATTAGTCTGATCATGTTGCCATGAAGGCTTTTCACTTCCTAATGAGTAAAAGTCAAGCTTTCATTGTATAATTATGTATTACAGTCAAGCCTGCCTTTTTATCATTTCACTTATTATACACTCCATCTCTCCCAATACCAGATTTTCTTACCAGGGTGATGGTTAATGCACCTAAGCCTGATCCCCAGCAGGCTAGCCTCCCAGAGGAGCCAGCCTCCAGCAGAGTGCTCCATAGCAACTGGCTACAGCCAAGTACTTCAGATAATTCAGGTAGAGCACTGAGCTGGTACATACTGACTGGAAGCCAAGGGTACACTAACTCATACAGCTGCTACTGCGAGGTAGGACCTCAGCCCCAGACCACACCAGGAAAGGGCTGGTACCTCCTAAACCATGATGCACAGGTGGCAGAACAGGGTTGGCGGTCAAGGCCATGTCAGGGGAGAGGCAGGCACTTCTCAGAACGTGCAGCTTAAAAGTTCCACAACTGAGGGGCCCAGGATTCTCTCCTGGAGTCTTGTATCTGACCCTGCCAGAGCCCTCTGTGAGGCCCAACTATGAACTGGACCACAAAGGACCCCACACCTGCTATGGCTTCCGTCTTGACGGGCTTCCCCGTAAATACTGTCCAAGAATACCCCGCGTGGCACTGTCTGCATGTCCATTATGTGCTCACGTACCACGTGGAAACTCTTCTAAGCACTAACCTTATTTGATCTCATTTTACCCCTCACAAGTATCCAGGTAGCAGCAGGCACTATTTATTATCACTGTTCATTTCAGATAAGAAAAGTGAAGCACAGAAGATTCAATCATTTAGATCAAGGTCACATACTTAATAACTTATTTGAATTGGGCAGTCTGACCTGAGTCCTAGCCCTTAACTCCTCTTCTCTCTTCTCTACCCTTTCAGAATCTCTCGAAATACTCACATCAGCTTCTGAACTTTTGGAGGCCTGTTCTTTTATTCGTCGATGCCACCATTTCTCGACATCCTTTCTTGTCTGCAATGTATACTCTTTCGTCCACTTTCCCGTGGCACTGTAAATACCTCTTGTACATCCTAGAATCACCCTCCTTCCCCAATTGATGACATCTGTCCCACCATTTAGCTGCCTTTTCAGAAGAGAGGCATAGAAACCCAGTCTCTGCCCAGCAGAAGCCATTCTTCAGGAGGTAAGATGGTCCTGAAAAAGAAGGCAGAAAGCGCATCGGTGAGCCCAGAAGAACGCTCTCCTGCGTGTCTGTCAATCAATCATTAGCACAACCCAATGTTCCCAGCCGGTTCACACGCTTTCCTCTTATTCTTTTGATGATTTCTTTCCCTGAAGGCATTTGGGTACGCCCAAAACAAAGTGTGCAAGCATGTACCTGGGAAAATTAATCTTAAATAAAAAGTTTTGTGACTCCCAAAAATACAGACCTTGGCTTCTCCAACAACAAATTCCCTGTAGGACCTCAGACAAATTTATTTACTGTCTGGAACCTCGGCTTCTCCTTAAGATGGGGGTAAACCCAAATGGTCTCTAAGAACCGTCGAGCACGGACATGCTGTGGCAATGATCTGTGGGCAGAGATGTGCTGGATGGCCTTTAACTGACTACAAACCCTAGCCCAAGAAGCAAAGATCAGGGACCAAATGGGGTAGGGGAACGGTGGGAGAGGAACTTGAGTACAACCCTATGTGTACACGTGCGTTTTTCTGGGAAAGGGTCCAGAGCTACTAACGCGGTCTATGGCTCAAAGATCTCAAGATCTGCATCTAGGAGCTTCCCAGTACGGAAAATGCACGACTCTGAGACCACCTAAGCCAGTCCGCACTTTCCCAGCCTGCTCCCAGCAAGTCGGAACCACCCGATCCGAGAGAGAGAAGATTGGGCCTCGTCTCTCATCCCGCTGAGCCCATCAGAGGTTTACCTGCTCACAGGCTCTAGCCTGCGACTTTTTACGCCTGGGTTCCGACCTTAGGCGAACACAGCCCGACCAGGCACCATGGGCGCCGCCATGTTGGCAGAACAACAACTTTATTGATAGCGACCGTCACAGACACAGACAAGCAGAGGCGGAGCCCAGGAGCGCACAGTAACGCCGGGACCGTCTCCCGGCAGCCCGTAGGGTGAGAGCGTCTGCGTGGCGGCTCCAGGCTCCGCCCCCGGTCCCGGGACCGTGACCCCGCCCCAAGCCCCGCTATTTGGCCTAGTCCTCTGTCCTGCATTTGGTGTCTCCGCGACCGTAGACACCTGGAGGGATGAGGGAGTTAAATTCTTACAATTGCTGCAGACATGTGAGAGCCATTAATTTAGCGGCCCCAAAGTGAACTAGGCAGCAGGTGATGTAAAGAACGCTTCGGGGGAGCCACGAAGTCAGAGATCGAATGCCAGAGTAGCTACAGCCCCTAACTGGGCTTGGGCAGGTCTCTCAACCTCTTGATTCCTAAAAGCATCTTCCACTATATTCCGTGATCTAGCCTTGGGAGGGAATGACTTGGCGAAGACTGGAGGTAGTGTGCTTTCCTCACCTGATATGTGGGCTGAGTCAGGAAAGCCTGATGCCTGACGCCCACTATCCTAGAGGCCTTTCGTTTCTCACCCTGAACCCCTGCCCTCTTGCTCTAAATAAGTGTTTCTTGCTGTAAATAAGTCAATAAATCGATGAGTGAATTGCAGAGGACCCGTGGTGTTAACGTATAATTTTCAAAAGTAAAACGTTTAAAGGAGATTTTGAAGAACACATGGGCAATCAGGAATACTGAAACGAATTTTCTAATTGTGCAAAAGTGATTGCTCTCCTATAGGAAAGAAAAAGTAATGTTTGGGCGACATCTTTTCCTACAGGGCTGAAATCAGTTGTACCTCTACTAAACAAAACTCATCCTATTACTATCTGTATTCTGCATCGTAACTTCTGGTCTTATAGAGACTGCGTAAAAGACAGGCAAAGGCACCCACCCCTATAGCACCAGGAAATCCCAGCCGGCTCTCCACCCAAGGAACGCAGGGAGGGTAATCTCTTTTGCCAATTTCCGAATCTTTAACAATGTGTCCTGACATTTCTAATCCAAATGGTTTGTTATTCAAAGTGCAGTCTCCAGACCAGAATCAGTCCAACTGGCCAGAAATGTAGCATTTCAAGCCTTGCCCCAGACCTGCTGAATCAGACTCTGCATTTTAACAAAATCCCTGGAGAATTCTCAGGCACATTGAAGTTTGAGACTCGTCATCATCTTAACATGTGAGTTAGAAAGGATCTGAGAACACTGTAGACCAGCCCACTCATTTTACAGAGGAATAAACTGAAGCCCAACGAAGCTGACTGTCTAGCTCAAGATTATAGCAAGTTAGTAAAAGCTTTGGTATTCAGAACGGGGTCTCTAGCCTACTAGAATAGTGCCCTCCCCAAACTGCAGAAGGGAAGATCCAAGCCTCTTGGATGAGAACACGGAGGCCCAGAGATTGGATATAGCTTGCCTAAATTGATGGCAGAATCAGGATTCCAATTCAGATCTCCTAATATCTCTGCAACTGAAACGGATGCTTAATTTAAATTGATACCATGGACGCACTGACTCATGTTAATACACACACTTCAAGTCATTTAACCTCCAGGTACACTGTGCTGCACCCATGTATAACTAGAGTGCCCTTTCTCTAATTTACCCAAAATACTAAATTCTAAGTAGCCTTTATCCTTATTTTGGTTCAAAATCTCTTTCTTCTTATGAATTAAAGTTAACATCGACATTTCTAGGAGATTATTTCAAATGGAATTTTTTAAAAAGTCAGTTACGTTACTGGAAAGTTGCTATTTTTACATCAAAGAAGACAGCAGCATGAAAGTAAATCCCTTTCACTCTTAAAGAGCTGGCTGCAAAGATACATTATTACATGAAAGAGACAAGTTGCTGGGCTGTGTAGAAAATCATCCCATTTTTAATTAGTAAAGGGAAAGGAAATAAAAGAAATACATTTGTTAGTATAAGTAATGGGGAAAAAATCCTGAAAAATATGCTCTGAACTATTTCCAGTGATGATCTCTAGCTCCAGGGGTTCTATGGATCTTTCTCTTCATGATAGGTTTCTGTGTTCCTTCTGATTTTTGTTATTAGCTGGTGTGGTAGGCTGAATAACAGATGCCAAAGATTCAAGGTTCTAATCCTTGAAACTTGTAAATGACACCTTATATGGCAAAAGAGATTCAGATGTGATTCAGTTAAGACTCCTGAGATTATCCTGGCAGCCCCAAATTCAATCTCAAGTGTCCTTAGAAAAGAGGCAGAAGGGAATTTGAGATGGAAGAGGCAATGTGACCATTTTAACAAATGTCATGGATAATTTTTCTTTAACAGTACTTGCGGGCCTGAGAGTTAAGCCTCTCACTGATGGGCCAAAAGACTCATGATCTCTGCATATTTCGGGGAGGTCAGTAACAAAGAAAATGGGACTAGATGCCCTTTTGAAAGTTGCCACAAAGCAGTCTTGGCCTTGAGAGGCCTGGAGTGAAATCGGTATTTTCCTAGGAGCCTGATATTAAAAAGCCCCATTCCTTCCAGGGTGTAAACTTTGCTGAAAGTGACCTTTTCTGTTGATTTAAAATTTGGGGGTTTTTTTCCTACCCCAAAATGACTTACAGTTCTTGAATGTACATTAAAAAGCCCACTTGGAGTGACTCAAACCACAATTACACTAGGACACAGAGACAGACCTTGGGATTAAGCTTCTGATCTGTTCATTACAGGAAAAGGGAAAATCCTTTCCGTTGTCGAAAATCTTCTTAGGCCTTGCAATTGCTTCTAGAAAAAAAGATAATCCTATTTGAAGAAATACCGAATGTATACAACAGTTTTGAATCACATTTGACCTGAAGATAATCAGAATTCGTTATTGTTAGTCTGAGTGGGCTCTGGGTAACATATATTCATTTGCATATGTATGAAGTATATTTGCCTCTCTTGTGGTGGCTTCTGCAATTTTAATATACACGAATAAGACCTTATTGTTCTTACATCTCTGCCATCAATTTGGCATTTCGTCGTACACCTTTTGGCACCTCTTGTATTTCTCGCAGAGTTAAGTAGTCCTTAAATTGATGTGCACGTGTCTTCCCTTCCCACGCTGACCATAAATTAAGTCGATGGTTACGCTCCTCTGATGCTCGATGAGCAGTATAGTTTTATATACAGGGGACAGAAAATCGTGCGTCACTGATTAGTGTTCTCCAGCCCAAATTATATAGCATACAAATACAACGAGGGCCTCAGTTTCCTATTCTGCCCAGTTTGTGAGGTGTGGGGATGGTGTGTGAAAAGAATTTAACCAATGCCAGGTGCATGGAGGGAGCTTAGGAATTGATGGGCTGATAGTCGTGGTAGCAATGATGTCACTGCCCCACAATGTCCTGGAAGGATGTGTCAGCAAGTCCCTCACCTGACAGTGGCTGGTGACAAACACACCCCAAGTAGAGAGGATGCCAAACATACTGTACTTTTCTTACTAGTCACTTTTCAGAACAGTCAGGATCTGTGTCTGAGGAGTACCCAGAGTCCCTTCTTTCTAGCGACCTCTCTCCTCTTCCTCAATCTCCTCAATCTCTGTAGTCTTTACCCTTTGGGGCCCTCCCCCACCCCTCACAGACAAATCATGTAGCAGACAAATACAGACAAATACAGCACAGCCTCAGTTTCCTACAAGACAAGCCACCCCTTCTCTTTCTAATATGAATCGCCTTTCATAGTAGAACCTCACATTCTTATGCCAAATGGTGAGATGAGATGAGAAGAATAAGAAGATGAGAAGAATAAAGGAGGAGAAGGGACTGAAAATTCTGGCTGGCAAACAATAGCAACAACACAAATCACTATCTGCCTCACTATCACCAATTGTCAGCACCTAAGTTCTCTACCTGGAGCCCAAGGGAAGGAGGGAGGGAGGAAGCTAAGCTGAGTTCAAGTGCTTGACCACCGGAGGAGAAAGAAGAGAAAAAGTGAAGGAATTGGAGACAGAAGAAGACAAGAAAGAGAGAGAAAGGAGGGGATGGAGGAGGAGGAAGAGAATGTAGAAGAGGAAGACAGAGCAGCCTTGGGATGGGACAGGCAATGAGATAATGTCCCGGCCCTCGGCTCAAGGTAGGGAAAGGCTAGAGTCCACCAAGGGCTGATAACAGAAGGTGATCACCACAATGCAGTTTATCCGTCAGTTGGACTGTTCCGTAGCCGTTTAACCCTGTCCCCAGAAAGACAAGGATGCTAACAGCACGCTATCTTAGAACCCTTGTTATAGGCCAGGTACTGTGCCAAGCTGGGTGGCAGCAAACAAGCTGTTTCCCCTCCCTTAAACCTCAGGCTCCACATCCGTAAAGGGGATAGGAGCAGGACCTATCTCATAGATTCGTGGTAAGCATTAAGTGAAGTAGTTGGCCCAGCGCCTCGTACAATGTGAATGCAGTCCTTGCTATTGTCTGAGGGGCTGGCCCTGCCAGGAGGTGTGGGGGGAGGGGCAGGCAAGGACACCTATCTAGTGTGCACACCCAGTGAAGGTGGAGGCTGTTTAGTGCCGATACATTGCAGAGAGCTGTGTATTCGGGACTTTTCTTCTGCTTCAGTCCCCACGTCATCTACGAGGTACGTGACAGAGACATTGCTCGGGTTAGTTAAACCTCTGCTTCTCACACATGTACGTGCGTATGATTCACCCAGGGATCAGAAAGGCTGGGGTAGGCCTGAGACTCTGCATCTCTAACAGGCTCCCAGGAGAGGCCAGTGCTGCTGGCCCCTTGTCCGCACTGTGAGGAGCAGAGAGCTAACGGATAGCTGTGGTGTGACAGATTCAACGGCAACATGGAAGCCATGCGGAAATAAAGACAAGATACGAGACCACCAGTCTACTCACCAGCACTCACTCAGTCTGTTCATTTGGGGGACAAGGGCCCATCTGAATAAGTGGGAAGCTCGAATAATTAAACTTTAATTAAGAGGAAGGAAGGAAGGAAGGAAGGAAGGAAGGAAGGAAGGAAGGAAGGGAGGGAGGGAGGGAGGGAGGGAGGAGGGAGGGAGGGAGGAGGAAAAGAGAAATAAAGGAAAGAAGTGAAATAAAATGAAAGTGAGTTACCTCTGAGGCTATATAGTAAAGGACCACAAGAGTTAACAGAATTTTGCCAAGTAGAGATTGGTCCTATTGAACTTACTTGAATAAATACATTTAAATCATTTGAAATTAGCCAACTATTCATCAAATGGAGGCTGCCAAAGTGCTTGGAAAAGGTTTTTTTCTGGTTTTTTTTTTTTTTTTGAGAGTGCTTAACATCTCTCTACCTGAGTCTTGTTTACATATTCAATTTGCTTAGCAGATCCAAAGGCAAAGACTAATCTCTATCAAAATAACCAGTTTCCTTCTGAATTGAAGCAACCACATATGAACAATTCAATTCAGCTCATCAGATAACATCTGAACACCCTGTACGTACTAAGCACTCTCTTCGGTCCTGGAGATAAAAAGACACTGAATGCAAATTCTCAGGAGCTCTACACTGGTGGTAAGCACAGGCAGAAAACAGAGAAGGGATTTGCTCTCAGCCTGGAGAGAAAGGAGAGGGCACGGTGGATAGGAATAAATCTGGAAAGGCAGCCTAGAGGAGGTGATTTAAAGGCCATCCTGCTTATGTGATTGGAAAACAGCCTTCTGAACGTTCATTCTTCAAGTTCC
The DNA here is from genome assembly GCA_003508835.1 of Eonycteris spelaea. Classification (NCBI taxonomy): domain Eukaryota; kingdom Metazoa; phylum Chordata; class Mammalia; order Chiroptera; family Pteropodidae; genus Eonycteris; species Eonycteris spelaea. The sequence goes on along the minus strand of PUFA01000145.1, from coordinate 26,292 downwards.
CAAAGCTGGATCTAGGAAGACGGGTAGCCTGCCCCAGAAGAGCACTCTAGCCTCCACAGCCATGAAGAGCTGTCTGGGAAGTCTTCAGATCCTTGGCTCCTTTGCCGCCCCTTCCTCCCAAAGCCATTTTGGGGCAAAGGCCCTGAGCAAAAAAGAAGTCTCCAGAAATTGCATTGAAATTACACTAATGTCTGCATTAGCATCTCATTAGCATCCTTTGCCAGCAGAAAGGATGTAAATAATTCATTGGGTCTGCTCTAGAATATCTAATAGAGCAGTTCATACTTCCTGGCGGAAGGGGTTAAGCTGGGGGAGGACTGAGATGGAGCAGCAGCTCTCAGAGGAGTCTCCCCTCCAAGCCTACAGGGCCACCTGATGGAAGAAAACAAAGCAAAGCACCGCTTTCCCTTTACCCAAGGAGACCCCTTTTCTCCCATAAATGAGGCCCTCTAAAAGAGGGGAAACCAACCAGGAGGACCCACTTTCAGAACAGAATAATGATTCACCACGAGGATGTTCGCAATGAGCCCAGGCCAGCCTCCTCCAGCTTTCTGCTGTGCACAGAGATCCATGGCCAGGTTATGCGAACTTCTGCAGCACAGAACTTGTAAGCGTCATTTCACCAAGCGTCTCCCCAAACAGAATTGACTGTGGAACTGTTTTTCTTTCTTAAGTAGCTGAGGACTTATAAACATTCATCCAAAACTAGAGTTCCGTGGAGCTCAGAGTTGCAGTATGAGTCTGAAGGGTGAAGGAGCGGGGCTCCTTGTCTGCAGGGGTTTTCCATGAGGATACGTGGGCTTCTCCCACATGCAAAATGCACCCACCCCCATAAGTCTCATCCCTTTACCGCATCAGCCTTGAGGATCAGGTTCTCACCATCAAAATAAGGGGCAGGAGAGGATGAGGCCTCTGAGTTCAGAGGTAGCCACAAAACATTCTGCTCACTGAGAACGTGAGTATCTGTCCCCTGCCCTTGAATGTGGGTGGGCATAGGGAGCTTTGTTGACCGTGTGGACAAATAGAAGATGACAGAGTGGCACTGTGCCAGTTTCTAGGCCTGGGCTTTTGGAGACCAGTGCTTTCCACTTTCTGTCTCTCGAAACAATCACGCTGGGCCCTGGGCCGCCATGAAGTCCAACAATCCTAAGGCCACCTTGCTGAAGAGGCCACATATAGAAGTTCCAGTCAACTGTTGCTACTGAGTGCAGCCATCCAGCCATCCCCAGCAGGCTCCAGACATGAGGGAAGCTATCCTGGACCCTCCAGCCTGTCCTGGACACCAGCTGAGGAGCACCGAGTAACCCAGCGGGCACCATGAGGAGGAAGAAATCCATCCAGCTGAGCCCAGATTCCTGTCCCACAAAATCGTATATTAAAATAGTTGTTGTTTTAAGCCACAGCAATGGAGAACAGAAGCACAGCATTTTAACATCGTTCAGTTCGGTAGTTTATCATTCTTGGCATTATGTTCAATAGCAGAAAGTTCTTTCCCAATAAAATCTCATGTGGAACCATAGGGGAGCACTTGGCTTGATATAAGTTTGGGGGACCCGAACTCCCTCAACCTTATCCGTGCCCCATGGCTAAGGCGCCTCTGAAAGCAAGTAAGGTCCTCAGAACACAATTTAAGAGTGCAAATCGAGTCCTACTCCTCGTTTTATGAAGACTAGACTCGAGGTCCAAGGCCACACGGCTTGCCTTACGTAAGCATTGCTCAGAGTGCAGCCCACGGACCAGCAGCGTCAACATCATCTGGAAACTTGGTAGAAATGGGAATTCTTGAGCCACACCGCAGCTCTACCAAATCAGACACTTCGAGGCGGAGCCCAGCGACGTGTGTGACAAGCCCTCCAGAGGATCCTGACACAGCTAGAGTCTGAGAACCACTGCTCTGTATCACAGAACGACGTAATTACCAAGCAAACGCTTTGATTCGATCCGTCCTGGGTTTGCACCCTGGACACTTTCTTAGCTTTGCGACTTTAGACCAGGTAATGTCTCAGTCTTTAGGGTCCCCACCTGGAAAGAGAAGACAGTAGTAACTACTTGTTGGCTCCTTCTTCCATGCTCACTCCCTCCACTGACGACCCCACCCCCCCGGTGATGGAAAAAAGAGAGAGGGGTCTAAGCCCCAGGCTGATGTGGTGACTCTGAGCCCTGCTGGAAGAGTGAGTGGCTGAGCCTGGGGTTCTGGGCTTTCCTTCTAAGCATCCTTGACAAATTGGAGAAGAGCAGGGGAGGCAATGAGAACCTGACGGAGATTTAATAGACGCTGAATGGCTTCGCCAAAATGTCTGATGTCTCGAGCACTCACTCTCAAGACCGCTGCTGTACGAGACACCCCATCACCCTCCAGTCCTTGTGCCTCTGTCTGCAGCACCAGGACCCAGCCCTCTGCCCCTCCGGGCGCCTCCCCAGACCCCCTTCCCCAGGATGAAGCGAGCCGGCCCACAGCTGGCTCCGCCTCTAATGACTGTTTTCTTCATTTGCCTGTTTTGCCTTCTTTCTCACAATAATGTCAATACGGGAAGGAGGAGGTTGTCAGGGCAACCCAGAGCGGAGGCGGGAAGTCCATCCTTGACCAAAACCTTAGGTCTGTTTGGTTAAACACCCACTGAGTTAATGACTGCCTGTTTCCTGATTGCAAGAATGTAAAACTTCGCTATTTTCTGTGTTTCTCCTATTTTCTCCTCCTCTGATAATCTCTCTTCCTCTCCTCCCACTCCCTCTCTCCTTCTGCAAAATCAGTCTGACCTGTGTTCATTCTCCTGCGTTTATGAGCTTTAACCCTTCTGTTTCTGCTAATTAACCCTGATACTTCTTTCTCCCTGACTCAGTAGATCAGGACCCTCCAATACCCTGTTTCATCAGTTCAGAACTGCCCACAGCACTGCACCTCACAGGGCTGGCAGAAGGATCGGATGAGGCCAAGTACCAGGAGTGCTCGGGGTATGTGGCAGACCCGTGGACGTCAGGGCGGGCGGTGTTGCTGTGTTATCTATCCCTGTCTCTCTGGCATGCACTCTCCCCATTACAAAACTAAATGTCGCTGCTCAGAGTTGCCACAGTTGTGTTATGATACCATTTAAAATGATAAGGAAAAAGTCTGGAGAGAAACGTATCAGAATACAGACAGATCAAATCTAAAAGATGAGATAATGTTTGTATTTTTCTGTATTTCCCGACATTGTTTACAAGAAGCATATAGTACTCCTTTTTTTTTTTGAAAGAATTATAGGTTTATAAGAAGTTGAAAAAATAGTAGGAAGTTCTCATGTACCCCTACCCCACCATATATTACTTTTATAATAAATTTAAAAAAAAAAAAACTTCTATACACACAGGAGCCAATTTGAGAGAATTCCCAATGCCAAATCTAAGATAATTTGAGCAACAAGTAATCGTAGTAATGAATTATAACACACAGGAAAAAAAATCCGCAAGCTCATACTCATTAAAATAAACACTTGAGTAAATAAATGAGGAGAAGAGACAATTCTTTGCAGTAGAATAACAAATGCAGAAGAAATAACAGAAATAGGAAATCGGCAACAGGCAAACAACACAATAATAATTGTCTGAGAGCATCAACAAAGAATGCTAACATTTGTGGGCAGAAGAATGAGAAACAGAATATTTGCATAGTCTCAAATTATCTCCCCCAAGATAAGTATTAATTACGAAGGGAAGAATAGAAACTAAGCAGAGGTCTACTACCTTAATGTAGTGCTGAAAGTCACCTGCGCTGGAAACAAGACACGTTGATATCATGTACCCCAACAGGACTCACAATGCCACTACCAGGATTCTCATCCATAATGCATCATCTCTAACTAATTGTGAGAAAAAGCTCAGACAATCCCGAAGTGAGGGATTGCCTGACCGGCAATCTTCAGAAGGGCCAAGGTCATAAAAGACAAGGCAAGATTGAGAAACTGTCCCAGATCAATGGAGGCTGAGGAGACATGACGGTTAAATGCAATGTGGGGATCCTGGATTGGAATCCGAACTATACAACAAGAGATTCGTGGAAAAACTGGTGAGTCTATCAATGAGAATTCCTGGCTGTCAACAACATGAAATTGAAACAAATCTGGTTCAACAAGGTTTATGGGAAATCGTCAGGGCGCAGGGGAGGAGTCCAGACTGGAAGTCCAGCTCCTAACCACCATATTTTTCTTCCTCTTAACAAATACATCCTGAGACGTTCTATGTTTCAGACACTGAAGACACTAAACTGAACAAAGACTCAGGCCTTGAGCTCAGTTATTCACAGACATGTGGGTATCTCCAGTCTCGAGCACAGTGCCAGACTCCTGACAGGGGCTCAATAAATGGCCGTTGCATGAGTCAGTGAACGAGTGTGGTAGCTAGCCTCCCAGATGGCCCTCGATGACCCTCACCTCCTGACACTGACACCTTCGATAGTCCTCTGTTGCATAGTGTTGTCCTGTGGGACCAGTAGAATATGAAGGAAAGGACTCTGTGTGTTTTCTGAGTCGAGGTCATAAACGTCAACCTCCTTTGTTCTAGAATCGCTCGCTCTGGGGCAGCCAGCGGCCAAGCCACAGACACTCAAGCAAGTTGGGTTCATGTGGCGAGAAACTAAAACCTCTGGCTAAGAGCCATGTGAGGGAGCCATTTAGGAAGCAGTTTCTGAGTCCTCAGTCAAGAGTTCAGGTGACTGCGGCTCTGACTCGCATCATGAGAGACCCTGAGCCAAAACCTCCTGGCTCAGCCGCTCCTAACTTCCTGACCCACCAAAACTGTGTGATAATTTTTATTGTTGTTTTAGGTAGTTAAACATTGGGGTAGTTTGTTACCCAGCAATAAATAACGAATACGATCAGTGAACGAATGAACGTCAGACCTGCTCTCTCCCTCCTGTGTCCTATGCTGGCCATTGTAGCATTGTCATGATGATATTTGATTGTTGACATGCCTGCATCATCTGGGTGTCCTGAGAACAGGGATGGTCCTTTATCTCTGAGTCCCCAGTGCCTGGTGGTACACCTGACAGATAGCAGGTGCTCAATAAATATTTGTTGACCGAATGAGGGCAAAGAGACGACTGGAAGAGTTCTAGGCCATCTTTTTCCAAAGCTCTTCGGCCATCCTAAAAGGATTGCTCCTGGAGAGGAAAAAAAAAAGGAATAGATTTTTATTTGGAACCCTGAGATCAGTAGGATTTTTTCCCCTCCTGACTTCTAATTGTCAATGTTTTCCAAAGATATTTGAAATAGAAGTTGGAATTTTATCAGTAAGAGACGTCAATGCCCTCCCCCCACCTGCTTGAACCGAGGAATGGCACCCCCTCCAAGCCACGAAGGTATAAAATGACCTTCGCGGGTCGCCTCGGCGGGCTGGCTTGTCACTGTTTTGCAAATAATATAATGTATGGAAATCAGTTATATTCAAAACGTGCTCCTTTCCACCCACTTGAAAATTAAACAATAGCCATTAAAAACCATGAGAACTATTGACCTACATGAAAAATACACGTGCCTCACACGGACCTCATTGAAGGCCGCCATGCTGGTCTCTCAGCCTAGCCAATGCCAGGCCGACCAGCTCTGGGGCCACTCCAGCCACCTTCTCACAGGTGCAACGTGACATGACGTGCCCTATGCTTCTTGCCTCTCCCCCTGGGATCCCTGTTCATGACATTGTGGGGAGCTAGAGGAGCCCCCCTCAGCACCTACGCAAGGGCAATCCGGAGCGTGGGGAGTCCCCCAGGGAAAGCCTTTGACCGATGGAGGCTGGGAGCCGATGGAAACCTGCTCCTCTCTTTCCGCCTCCACCCATGGGAGCTCTTCCTACGGCTCCTCGGGTGGGTTTGGATCCAGCACCCAGTCACACTTGGCTGTGGCCAATTTCCTAACGCATTCTTGTCCACTTCGCTCTCCCGTTCCTCATTCCTGCTCCCTAGAATCACGCTCCTCAATAAAATACTTGGACAGAAACCTTCGTCTCAGGCTCTGCTTTCTGGGGAACCGGGCCAAGACAAGCGTCGCAACGTTAGCGTCAAACGTGTTCATAGGAACAGAGACAGAGGAAAAGCACTAATATGATGGCAGTGGTTCTGTTAGGGTGGGAGGGATTACGAGTGAGTTTTTTTTTCTTTTCCCTATTTTAAACGTTTTATAAAAGGAAGCTTTACTTTTGTAATTAAGAGATTTACATTTAAAAAATTGTTTCCATTTTGCAAGTTGTTGTCAGAAATGGTACTGAACTGGATAGAAAAACAGGCAGGACCGTCACTTGGAGACCTCTGCTCAGATGTTAATTGTCTCCCTTAAGGTTGTTAATGGTCCAGAGTGTTGCTAAGGAGAGTCCGTCCCCTCGACCCCGCTGGCTTGAGTTTGGCGTGGAGTGTTTTTCAGCATTCTGACCAGCTCTAATCTGGGCATTTTCAAAAGTCCCTCATTAATATCGAAGTGCGAAAACATCCCAGGAAACTTGGAGGCCTTTCTTCGGGAAAAGATTCTCAGTTCTCATGGGGTCGCCTCATCCCACCTAATCGGTGGCCCAGGTTAGGGCTGGGGTCCTCAGGGGAAGGGGCTAGGAGATAGGGGTTCGGGGGTGGGGGTGGGGAGATGGCCTGTGGGCTCCTACCGGTAGGATCAATCAAGACCGCATCCTTGGGGTAGGAAAAAAAGGCATCGTTGCCTGGAGGAGGACAGGGTTGACAGCAGAAAGGCCAAGAGCAGGATGGGGCAGGCGAGCAGGCATGCCCCAGATGGGCTGCTCTGGCCTTACAGCCCTTCGTCTCCCCACTGGTCCCAGCAGGTGACACACTTGAGGCTGTCAACTCCAGTCAAAGAAGAGTGGCAGAGATCTGGACACTCCAAGCCCCAAATCCCTTCACTGCCTGCCTTTTCTAGAAATATTTCCCCAGTCGCCCAGATGTGCTGGTTTGACTTGTCATGCATCACTTGGGAATTACCCCAGAGAGTTCCTGATGTTCCAGAAATACATGACAGGGTGCGGGGGTAGCATGTGGGGCACCCTGGGCTTCCCTTCACCTTAGGGAGGGGGTCAGTCAGGTACCCCGGACAGTGGAACATCAGCTTCAGAACAGAGTCCCCCAGGGCGCAGCCCCCACCCCACCCCGACATACACACTCAGTGATCCTGAGGTTGCTGTGTTTCTAGCTGGGCCTTTAGAATCTTCAAAAGCATGTTCATAGCACCCCAGGGTGGGGGTGGGGGGGGGACAGGGTAGCCGGCCATGTTATCACTTCCATTTTACAGAGGAAGAAGCCGAGGTCAGCATAAGTCAAGCGATTAGAAACACAATACTATGTGATAGAGCTGGAACGGGGGCTAAGCTCTCTGGCCCCCATGTTTTACTGGTCCTTCAGTCCACAGTCCAGACTAAACTTTTTGGTCTCAGGACCCTTTTACCCCCTTAAAAATCATTGACGACCCCAAAGAGCTTCTGTCAGCGCCTTGATGGCAGTGGTGGGGGTCAGCTCTTCTCAATTTTCTGTGCCCATCCCCTCTCCACTGAACGTGCACACAGTAGGCAGTTAATTCTTGGGGCTGGATGAGAGAGAGAGAAAGGATGGAAAGAGCAAAGAAGGAAAGACAACCCCAGGTCCAACGTGACTGCAGTGTTACCTACTTCCCCATCTCACCTGCTCTGCCCCTGACGCCCCGCCCGCCGCAAGCACTGGTCCTACAAGAATGTTTGGCAGTGATGGACGGTCAGAGCCTGCAGGCCAGGCAGGGCTGCAGGCAGCCACCATTACCATCACAGAGCAGGCAACATTTATTGAGCGCTTCCTGTGTGCCAGGCACTGTTCCATCGCGTTCCATGGATGACATTTACCCCTCAGTAAGAGTCACCCTATCCCTCAGCCTATTATTTTTACAGATGAGGAAACTATGGCACAGAGAGGTTAAATAGCCTGTCCCCGGTTACAGATAGCAAATGGTAGCACCGGGGCCCTGCTCCGCACTCTGCTGACTTAACCACTACTCGGTGAGGCCTCTCGAAGTGGGAAAGAGTAATTCGGAAGGAGCGGCCACCAGACAAGGGCACCCAAAGGGAGAGGGTGAGGCCTCGGCGGGAGAAAAACAGCCTCTGGTCCGCAATCGACCCTGCAGTCACACACGAATGTACCTGCGTTCAGTGGTACACGGGTAACTGGTTAACAATCAGCCCTCTGAGTGGCGGGGCTGGCCGTGAGCATCTGCCCCTCTCCGCAATGTAAATGTTCTCCCGCCAGGGCTGACGTCAGGAGGCTCATGTTGTCACGCCGGCTGACAAAATTTCCGCATATTTCACAGTGAGCTCTTGTGATCCAGGGTGAGCCAGCTCCATCCTGCCACCGCGCCAGCTGGTCCAGCAGCACCGATGGCACCTCGGATGGCCTGCGACACACAGGACGCTAACTGAACGATGGCCATGCGATGGGCTCTTCTTAATTAGCTCGTACAGATGGTGACACTGAGGCTCAGAACCGGCAAGTAATGTTCTCAGGGCCACAAAGCTGAAAGGAAACCAAGCAGGGACTCAAATCCAAGTCTCTAGACTCACGCTGTCCAGTACGGTAGCCACAAGTCACACGCAACCAGTGAACACTTGCTAGGTGGCCAGTTTACACACCAAGTGCACAATTCACACTAGAATTTGAAGACTTCTGAACAGAAAAGAAACATTCTCATTTATGTGTTTTTATATTGATTATATACTAAAATGACCATTTTGAATATGTGGGGTTAAATAAAATATACTTTTGAAATTCATTTTATTTTTTCTAAGGTAGCTACTAGAAAATTTGAAGTTACATATCTGCTCACATTATGTTTCTATTCGCCTGACCCTAGACTCCTGGTCCAGTGCTCTCCCTCAAAGCCCAAGGCACTTCCCAGATTCAGAGACACACAAATCCCTAGAGGTGCCTGTGTGCAAACGTGCACGTATGCATGTGTACACACACACACACTTGTGCATACATACGCGCACAAAATCCCACTTGTGCAAGACCACTCACACTCTGCCCGCCCCGTACACTCGCCACTCACTGCACAGAGCCACTCGGGGGAAACAAGCCCCAAAGGTACACAGTCTCCCAGACCTGCCTACAGAGCACTGCCCTGAGGACCTCAGCCCCTCCTGGGGCGTTGAGGAAAGGGGCCTCCCCCCATAGGCGAGTGTTGCTCTGTCTGGCAGGTAGCACCACATGGCAGGTGGCTCCTTGAGGGGTTCTTGTGAGAGAGGAGTGTCTGCCTTGGTGCTGGAATATGACGGCCTGTGAATTTGAGCTGCAGGGCTGACCCTTGGGCATGGAGCAACAGCTCCAGGATCCACGATGAAAGTGGCTTCTATTTGGACCCGGTTTTTCCCAAACTATCTTCTCCCTAAATTTTCCAGCTTGACTTTTTCCTGACGGCAGCTGCCTGTGACAAAGGGAGCCGTATCAGAAGCCCGCGGCTGCCTGCTTCTGAACAAATTTGCATACCCTTGTGTGTGTGTGTGTGTGTGTGTGTGCATGCGCACACGCACACATGCGTGTGTGTGTATGGATGTGCACGCGTGTGAGGAAAGCACCCCGCCGGCCGTGATCTGGCCTCACCACCGTGGGTCACTGCCTTTCAGGAGGCAGGCTCTTTCCCAGGTCAGTCTCTGGGCATCTCCAAAGAGTTTCCTTTTTCTTTCTTTAAGCGAAAAACAACAGACCTTTTCGCCCAGGAGACATTGATCTGACAATCACATGGAGGTAATTAGCCGAAAGCAGACTTCGGATGCTATAAGCAGACCTTGCCACGGCCCCCACGTGGCTCAGCAGAACCCTGACTTCAGAGGTCTCAGCGGCCCCTGGCATCCATCACGACAGCCAGCGAGGGTCAGTGGGACAACTCATCAGGAAACACAGGTAGGCTCCGGGGATGTAGCGATCGCTAAATCGGATGGAATGTTGCCAGCTGGATTCAAGGCAGATGAGCTTCCCTAGACACATCTGACTACAGAGGCTCTGGTTGATGGGGGCGGGGCAATGACAGAAGATTCTAGAACCTGTGGTACGATGGGATGTGGCCTGCATTAGAAGGGAGGAGGCAAGGTCTCTTGTCTCAGACTGCCGTTAGTCAGCTTTGCGACCTGAACTCATGGCTGTCCCTCTGGGCCTGAGTTTCTCCCTCAGTAAAATAACGTGGTGGTGAGCTAGGAGTCGCTGAAAATCTCGGCTCAAGCTGGTTTGTCATTCCCCGTTTCACATAACCAGAGGGAGACGAGGGTGTGCCTCAGGCAGGATACAATAAGCATTCCATGTCATCAGAGGCCGAGGTTCCCTCTGCTGCTGGCTGTCCTGCCCAGTGGCACCTTGTGGTCACCGAGTGGCGGTGGGCATTCCACGTACACTCTTTTCCTCCCAAACAACACAGTCGGGTCTTCCAGGTTAGCGACCTGGGTACTCTTTCTTTCATCCTTCCCCACACCGTCCCCACCGTACCCACCTCAGGGGTGGTCAAGGAATATTGTGGAATGACCCACTTGCTCCTTGGGCATCAGCATGGCTGGCTGTGGGTGGATTTGGGCACAAATTCTAGCAAAAGAATTTGTCATTCATTCATTCAACAAATATGCATTGAAAACCTAATATATGTCAGGTGCTAGGTTCCATTTTCTTGGGGATAGGATGGGGCCAGCCTTTCGGATAAGATGATGTTTGAGCATCACTCTGAAAACCTCCCACCGGATGACGGAGAAATATCTCAGAGGGGGATAAAAATGCGGTGTGCATGACGCAGAAGCAGTGTGTGTCTGGGTTTAAAAATAAACCACAGGATATTTTACTTCTGGTGAACTACATTATTGGTTTTGCTTCATTTCAGTTGGTCTTGGGTTATTTCATTTTGTGCTGTTTTTAACTCAAGTGGCCTATTCTCAAAGAAAAGCATAGAATGCAAAGACAGCCTAGAAATGTAATAAAGGTACAATGCAGTGTTTGAGTTGAATTCCAACTACTTTGGAGCAAGACAATTAGGCCCAGAGCTCGGAGGCGGGGCTGGCAGCCTTGCCCCAGGACCAGCTTCGATGTGAGTTATATACCCCGTTTTGTCCTCCTTGAAACCAAGGGGCGTGACTCAGAAGTCACTGGATAACAGGAAACCCCAATTCTCGAAATCCAAGCCCTCTCCAGTTCTGCACCCACTGCTCGACCAACCTGTCACCCACACCCTGAAAGGGCCCAGCCTCCCTTACGTTCTGGATGGCTGAGGACAAACCACACTTCTGCATTCTCCATGCTGAGGGACTCTAGTTTCTGTCTCTCTCTGTTGAAAGAAAGAAATCCTTTTTCCTTTCAAATGAAATCTAACGGTCGGGAAAAAAAAATCTATTGAACTTTGTCTCTTCCTTCAGTCTCGGAGCATAAGACAGATTTGGGTTTTGATTCTCTCAAAATGAGGACTTCACCTTGTTCTGAAAGATCAGAGATTGGAGGAGTTCCTCTTTTCTTTCTCCTTTTTTCCTGTTTTAAGCCCTCAGGGACACTGACACTCAAGAGAGCCGTGTCTGCCTCCGGACTCCCCAGCGTGGCATAGGACTCCCCAGGTGCGCCATCCAAGAGCAGTCAGCAAACACGCCCCATCTCCTGAAGCTCCCTGCCCGGGTGCTGAGTTCCAGCCTCATGTCGCATCGCACAGATCCAGGGGGCTCCATGCACATCCTCACCCTGGATGGGGCAGGGCGACGCTGTGCCTGACACGTAAGAAGAGTTTCCCCCTCCGGAGGAGGTATTGACACGCCCAAAGCCTCGGTCACGTCATGGAAAGAACCAGCAGTGATCCTGCTTCAAATTTGCCATGTGACCTTGAGCTGGTGGCCACCCCTCTCAGACCTGTGTCTCAGCTGGGACATGTGGGCTCCAACCAGGTTGGTCTTCTGCTTTATGCTGGCCCTGATGCTGATGCTGCAAGAGGCCACTGTCCTCAGGGTCCCATCCTGACCAAATGCGGTTGGCCCCATGAGAAGACATGAAGTGTTTCTCTCTCCCCGAGCCCTGAGAAGCATGAAGCTTTTCTTTGTTCTGGTTTTTTTTTTTTTAAATACTAAGAGCCGCACTAGAACAGACTCTCTTGTCCTTCCTCTGTCAAGATCCCCAGAGCAACCCTGTCCCCATCTTCCCGAGACCCAGATGCTCAGCTTTGTCTTGATGTTGTTACTCCATGTCCTTCCACCAAACTCCGGCTTTCACGTAAGTGAGTCAGAGTCGAAGTCTGTTGCTTGCAACCAGATATTCTAACTCTAACAGGCATTGTACTCCTCCTCTCCCTCTCTTCCAATTTTTTTCTAAAAAAAAAAAAAAAAAAAAAAAACAAGGAAGGAAAAAGGAAGGAAGGAAGGAAGGAAGGAAGGAAGGAAGGAAGGAAGGAAGGAAGGAAGGAAGGAAGGAAGGAAGGAAGGAAGGAAGGAAAGGGATTATCTTGGATTTTCCAGGTGGGCCCAATGTAATCATTGGAAGAGGCGGGCAAGAGAGTCGATGTCACAGCGATGCGATGTGAGAAAGACTTGACTGGCACTGACGGCTGTGAAGACGCAAGGGGGCGTGAGCCAAGAAAGGACGCAGCTTCTGGACAGGCATGGGACTCGTTTCTCCCCAGCGCACCCAGAAAGGGACGTAGCCCTGCTGCCCCTTGATTTCAGCCCAGGGAGACCCATTTCGGGCTTCCGACCTCTAAAGCTGTAAGGAAATAAATACTGCTGTCTGAACCATTAGGTGTGTGGTAGTGTGCTGCAGTGGCCACAGGAAACCAAGCTGGCTTCTCTCCCGGGGTAGCCGTGAGGACCGAGAGGAGCCGCCAGAGACACGGTGAGGGTGGCTTTCTCTGCTGTTAGTGCACAGAGGTGGGACCTGTTGAGCGCGGCAACGAGCTGTACCCCGCGCCCACCCCCCCACTTTTTCTGATTGCCCCTCTCCATCCGTCCACCCCTCAGCAGAGAGCCCTGTCCTTTCACGCCTTAATTACTTTGGAATGCTGCCTTCTAATCACACGCCCGGTGGCTCCCTTCATCATGCTGAATTCTAAATTGCACTTGAAGTGGTTTGTACTGCGTTAGCCCTCTGATTAGCTTCTTTCGGGAGCTCCGGAATGAGGGTAATCAGGGTGGAGGAAAGGTCTTACTGTGTGCCCCGGGACGGAGGGGCGGGCAGGGGCTCTCTCTACCGCAATTTTCTAATAAGGCTTGAAGAGCTTTTAAAGAGCGGGCTCCTCTCACCCTGCTGGTGTGTGGTCATCCCCCCTCCCACTCCCAGACTCGCCCCTCCAAGGTCTGACCGCAGCTGCCCTGCACATCCTTCACCCTGGCCTCTCCTCCTCTGAGGTCAGACTTTGTTCTCAAGATTAGGAAAGTGATTATAACCCAGCAGTCAGTCTCTCTGGCCGGCTCCTAAGATCTAGACCCGCTCAACTCGACCTCCCCCCTCCCCCCACCCCCAAATGCATGGCCTGTGGAGCCCAAAGCCCCTCCACAATCTCTCAGGATTTTCAAGTAGGGTCTGGCCTTCCTGTGGTCACATTTGCCCCGAGGAAGAGCCATAAGAGAGCTGGAAAGCTAAAATTCCAGGGCCACTCACTTGGAGAAGACCCAGAAAAGTGTTCACACGGACGTGTTTGTGTAAAATTGGCAAAGGTTTGGTATTTTTATATTCTTTCACTGCACTTAGGTCCGCAGAGCATTTATTTACCCATACACGAGGCTCAGCCTTTGTTTCCTACCAAACGTTATCAAGATATTACCAAGTATGGCAGACTTCTCTAAAATCTGTGTGTGTGTATGTGTGTGTGAGTGTGTGTGAGTGAGTGTGTGTGTTGGGGGTGTGAAGAAAGGGTTTACAACTTGCAACTAGCCACTAGGCATCCTCATTCTAGAAATTTCCTTTGGCCATCACCCTGGACCATCTGTTTCTGAGACTTTTGCCCCCAAAAAATCCTCTCAGGAACCCTGGCTTCTCTCTGCCTCGTTTCCCTTTACTTTTCCCTCTCAGGAACACAACAAACTCCTTTTACTCTCTCATTTTTAACCTTGACTTTCGGGTTCTCACCTTGTAACCTCCCTGTTTTTCCTCAAAAGTTGGTCATGGTGTTTTCCCAAGTTGGACCTCCTGTGAAGAGAGTATAATTGTTACATCACTACATGTGTTGACAAATACTGGGCTTTTCTTTCTAAGGTTGGGGTGAGCAGATGCAAGTGTCTGAGGATAACACAGTAGTGGGAGTGAAGTGGGGAACTCACAAGCAGAGGTGACGGGGAAAAGTGGGTTGGCTGAGAGCTTCGGTTAAAAAAAAAAGGGTGCGTTGAGATGCTAGTCCAACGTCTACTTTTTTCCAACCCTTGAGAAAGTCCTAGGACTTAAAGCCAGCTGAATAACTCCAAGGAGAAAGGACCATTTCCTCCTCTGCGTCCAGTTGAACCCTCACGGCTTCTTGTGGTGGTTCCTGCAACACGTTAAAGTTTTTGTTTATACATCCATCTCTGCCTCCATGATCCTAAGTCCTTGATGTCAGGACAATATATATATATTTAATATATATATATATATAATTTTTTTTTTTACTATTCTTCCCCATTTAGCATAGGGCCTGGCACAATAAATATTTCTTTAAACTTTATTGCTTATAAAATAGTAATAATATTAGTGGTTATCCCATAGAGTAAGTATTTAGATTGGATGACATGATCATCTAAAGTTCTCAGCATAGAGTTTGGCACAGAATAAATACTCCAGAAGTGTCCCTTGTTAATATTATTGAATGAGTGAGTGAATGAAAGAACGACAGAGAAATGCTTTGGTTTAAGTCTTTAGCAGAAGCCTTCACATAGGCTTTGAATTTCTTTTGCATCCTTTTCTCGCCACATAGAACTAAAAAAAAAAAAAAAAAAAAAGACATGATAAAAGGAAAGGAAGAAAAAGTGGTAATCACAGTTGTTGAATTATATATATCTTTGGAGCTAGATGTTTCCCTTTACATGTCCAGGGAGCTGAGAGTAATCGAGTGCAGAGCACCTATCGGCTGGAGGAATTCTCCCATTGTCAGTGAAACTGCTTTGTTTCCCTCGGAAGAATTACTCTAAAGATACTGAGGCCTCACGGTTGCCAGCCGCTGTGCTCAGTGTGTTGTTACGTACCCTCTCTCTTGTTTAGTCTTCCTAGGAACCCTGGAAGGGGATCCCACTTTGCAGTAACAGGGAGCAAGAACAGAGAGACGGGTGCTGAGACTCAGAACGCATTTATGATTAGGGGGAAAGAGGAAGAAGAGGTTTCCAAAGAGAGGTGATGAGCTGGACAGGCATCACTTTGGAGAGAATGCCAGGGCGTGGGAGCGGAGAGCAGGATTGGAAGTGTCAGGGAGGGCAGAGGAAGGTGGCGGTCTGCCGGCTGGGGGGACCTGGGTGACGTGGAGGAGAGGAACATTCCTGGAGTGTCAGAGGCAGCTCTCAGAGAGGGCTGAAGGAATGAGCGGGGAGGAGAAAGGAGGCCTGGAGTCAGACCTCTCCGGAGGAGAAGTCGCAGTGTGACCTGGGCTTGGAGTGCGTGGGGCCAGCCTGGAGGACGGGGAAAGGGGTTGGGGGCGGAGAGGTGGGACGGTGACAGAAAGGGCTGAGGCGTGGGGAGGAGAGGCCAGCGCTGGGCTCCGGGGAGCAAGGCGAGTGGGGAGAGGTACTTTCTCAACTTTCTCAAGGCCCCTGGGGCGTCCCCAGGCGAGGGAGGAAATTCTGGGGGGACCAATGATGCAGCCTGGTCTGGGGTGTGAGGGGAGGAATCCAGGAATGTCGGGAGCCACACAAAGACAAAAAGATGGCCACGGTTCATGAGGTTCCTGCTTCACTTCCTGGAGATTAGCTGCAAGCCCGCGCGCGCCAAAATGAAGCCCGCGCAAAAGATACTCTTCTCTCCCCCTCCTTCCCCATTATCATATACCAATCAGAATGTAACTCATTGCCACCCCTGCTACGCGGCCAATCCCCTGCCTACAAGTATCCTATAGCCCACTCCGCCCCTGAACACCGGTGTATATCTACCCCCGTCTCACAATAAAATTTGAAGGCTTGATCAGAGTATTGTCTTGCCTTCGCTCTTCTCTCGCCCCCATTTTCTTTCAGGTCGGATCCTCCTCGTCCCCACAAATAACTAGGTCCCGCGGGTCGGGACAAGTGGCGCCCAACGTGGGGCTCGAGGCTCGGATCCTTCGCAGGCGGACCCCCGAGTAAGATATCGTCTGGCCAGACCCCTTTTTTGATGATGCAATAGGAGACGCCTTTCGCCGCTCACGGAGGTCGTCGTCCCTGGTGAGTACCGGCCGCCTTACAAGAAAATGGGAACTAGATTAAGTAAAGAAGCGGTCTTCATAAGAGACCTAAAAAGTTCACTTAGGGAGAGAGGAGTTCGAGTTAAAAAGAAAGACTTGGTAAAGTTTTTTATTTTTGTTGATGAAGTCTGTCCGTGGTTTATTGTTAATGGCCCCGAAATTCACCCTAAAAAATGGCAGAAAGTAGGTAGAGATTTAAATGATTATCTTATCAAAAACGGTCCCGATTCTGTTCCTGTTTCGGTATTTTCTTACTGGGGTCTTATCAGAGATATTGTTGAAACTACTGACCCTGATAAACGCCAACTCTTGTCAGTAGCAGAATATTGCCTTCGCCCTCTATCTCGGGCGGCCTCAAGATCGTCTCTTTCGGGCGATCCCCCTGCTCCAAAATCAGCTAAGTCCCCCTCCCCTAGCCCGACACCATCCTTGCTCAATGCCCTACCACGGCTCCTCCTCCTAGAGTTGGGTCAATCCCCGGCATTTGCCCTCGCTGCCATAAGGGGCGGCACTGGGCCAAAGAGTGCCGTAGCAATCCAACAAATCCTTTTTACAGCACCACAAATCCTTTCACCCCCCCTTTCAGGGAAACGGGCTGAGGGGCCAGCCCCGGGCCCCCCAGCCAATTCCATTCCAGCCGGCCTCGGGGAACAGCCAAGCTGTAGCACTCCCGCCCTCTATCGGGCCACACCCGGGAGTGCAGGACTTGACCTCTGTGCCTCCTCCTCAACAATATTAACACCTGAAGAGGGAGTTACAATTATTTCTACAGGAATTTATGGCCCACCTCCAAAAGATACCTATTTTCTAATTTTAGGGCGAGCTTCCACCACGATAAACGGCCTTATTGTCCACCCTTCCTTAGTTGACAATGACTATACTGGAGAAATAAAAATTCTTGCTAGTGCCCCTCAGTGCCCTGTCAGTATTATGAAAGGCCAGCGCCTTGCGCAGGCGCTCCCCCTCCCTTTAAGTACATCTTACCCTGCTATCCATAAAAAGCGAGGCCCCTCTACCCCAGGTTCTTCAGACTTATATTGGGTCCAGGCTATTACTAAAGAACGCCCTACCCTTAAACTTAAGATCCAAGGAAAATTATTTGAGGGATTTTAGATTCGGGGGCCGACTCTACGGTCATATCTCAGGCTTCATGGCCCCCCAGCTGGCCCTTACACGCCTCCTTGACCCATTTGCAAGGAATTGGGCAGTCAAGAAACACTTTACAAAGTTCACAGTTATTGAACTGGGAAGATGAAGTAGGAAATACCGGATTCATTCAGCCTTTCGTAGTTCCTGGGTTGCCGGTAAATCTTTGGGGAAGAGATATCCTTTCCCAAATGAAGGTCATCATGTGTAGCCCTAATGAAGTTGTAGCACAGCAGATGCTTTCACAAGGTTACCTCCCTGGTCAAGGGTTGGGCAAACTAAAACAGGGAGATCCCAGCCCAATACTGGCTACGCCTAAGACAGACCGCTCAGGTTTAGGGTTTGAAAAACATTTTTTGTAAGGGCCGTTGCTCCTCCTGCACTCCAAGCAGACAAGATTACTTGGAAAAGTGATGTTCCTGTCTGGATCGATCAATGGCCCCTTACTACTACAAAATTAAATGCAGCCATAGAGTTAGTGCAGGAACAGCTGGCTGCTGGACATATTGAACCTTCTACATCCCCTTGGAACACTCCAATCTTTGTAATCCAAAAGAAATCAGGCAAATGGCGGCTCTTACAAGACCTCAGGGCGGTCAATAAGACTATGGTCCCTATGGGCGCATTAC
This sequence comes from Eonycteris spelaea, assembly GCA_003508835.1. Taxonomy (NCBI): domain Eukaryota; kingdom Metazoa; phylum Chordata; class Mammalia; order Chiroptera; family Pteropodidae; genus Eonycteris; species Eonycteris spelaea. The sequence continues at coordinate 8,195 of PUFA01000145.1, read as the reverse complement.
AACCTGGAATTCCCTCTCCAATAGCCATCCCTAAAGGGTATGTCAAATTAGTTATTGATCTAAAAGATTGCTTTTTCTCCATACCTTTACATCCTGATGATTGCAAACGTTTTGCCTTTAGTTTACCCATTACCAATTGTGTAGGGCCTTCTCCTCGGTTTCAATGGAGAGTCCTCCCACAAGGAATGGCCAACAGCCCTACTCTTTGCCAAAAATTTGTAGCCCAGACTATAGACCCCTTTAGGTTGCTCTTCCCCACTTTGTATATTATCCATTATATGGATGATATTCTTCTTGCCGGTCCTGACCAGCAACAGCTCTATGCGGCCAGTCAGCAACTAGTCACTGCCCTCCGAGATCGAGGACTACACATTTCCCCAGAAAAAGTCCAGGTCCACCCCCCTCAACTATTTTTAGGCTTTGAATTATTTTCTAATAAAATCCTCACTCAAAAAATTCAGCTAAAGAGAAGCTCCTTAAACACTCTTAATGATTTTCAGCGTCTGCTAGGAGACATCAATTGGCTTAGACCTTATTTAAAACTGACCACCGGAGAGTTAAAGCCCTTGTTTGATGTCCTACGCGGAGATCCTGATCCCTCCTCCCCCCGCTCGCTTTCACCAGAAGCACAAAGGGCGTTAACCATTGTAGAGCGGGCTATTTCTGAACAGACCATTAGCTACTTCTCTCCACATTTAAGTTTGTGGCTGCTCATTTTTCCCACTCCCTTCTCCCCTACAGGAGTCCTTTGGCAAAACCATCCACTATTTTGGGTTCATTTGCCAGCCTCCCCCCTAGAGTCTTAGCTACCTATCCTCAATTAGTTGCTGCCCTCTTACGTTTAGGCCGAGAGGCAGCCCTCAAGTTGTTCGGGAGAGACCCTGAAGTTATAACCCTCCCATACAACACGTCTCAGTTACAATGGCTTATTCAACATGATGATGATTGGGCAATCAGCTGCACCTCCTTCCAGGGGACAATAGACAATCATTACCCTGCGGACAGATTAGTCCAGTTCCTTCAAAAGACCCCGGTTGTCTTTCCCAAAAGGACTAAAACCACACCAATTGCTGGGGCCGTAATGGTGTTCTCTGATGGGTCCTCCTCCGGTATAGCCGCTTTCAGCATTAATGGGCAGATTACTCGAATACAGACAGACCTCTCCTCTGCACAGCTTGTTGAATTAACTGCAATAATCAAGGTTTTTGAGCTTTTAATAGATGCCCCCTTTAACCTTTACACTGATAGTGCCTATGTAGCCACCTCTGTTCCCCTATTAGAGACAGTGCCTTACATACGTCCCTCTACAAATGCTTCCCCCCTATTCGCAAAATTACAAAAACTAATTCTAAACCGCGGTGCCCCTTTTTTCATCGGGCACATACGCGCTCACTCTGGCCTTCCGGGGCCGCTTGCCAAGGGCAATGACAGGGTTGATCTGGCAACTCAATTAGTAGCCTCTGTCACGTCAGACTCACCCTTGGTTGCAGCCCAACGGGCTCATGAACTACATCATCTCAATGCTCACACTCTTAGACTCAAATTTTCAATCACCCGAGAACAGGCCCGCCAAATAGTTCGGCAATGTCAAGGATGCCTAACTCTCCTCCCAGAGCCTCATACCGGAATCAACCCCCGGGGGTTAGTCCCAGGAGAGATATGGCAAATGGATGTCACTCATTACCCTCCCTTTGGTAAATTAAAATATATTCATGTGTCTATTGACACCTGCAGTGGTTTTCTATGTGCATCCTTGCAAACGGGAGAGGCAACTAAAAACGTTATTACCCATGTTCTCTCATGCCTGGCATATCTGCCACAACCTAAAGTTTTAAAAACTGACAATGGCCCTGGATACGCCAGCTCTAGCTTTAAACAGTTCTGTGCACAGTTAGGTATTAAGCACATAACGGGAATTCCTTATAATCCCCAAGGCCAAGGTATTGTTGAAAGAGCCCACTTAACTCTTAAAAACATGTTATTCAAACTTCAGTCGGGGGGAGAAGCACTCTACCCGAAAACAGGTAATGCAAAGACACTCCTAAATCATGCACTATTTGTTCTCAATTTTCTTACCCATGACTCCGCGGGTAAAACCGCTGCTGATCGCCTTTGGCATCCCTCCACGGCAGATAACTATGCACAGGCTATGTGGAAAGATCCGATGACCAACACATGGCACGGGCCTGACCCTGTACTCATATGGGGGAAAGGACATGCTTGTATATATGATGCTAAGGTACAAAATGCCCGATGGCTCCCAGATAGACTCATTAAACCCCTAGACACAAATAAAAGCAAAAACAATAATAATTCCAATCCAGGGCATATTAACCCCTGAGAAGCCTTCCCTTTTTGTTTATTTTCAGGAGGCAAAAATGAAGACATGCACGCTACTGATCCTCGTCATGGCCCTTCGCCCCGTTTGGACCCATCAAATTCTCAATTTCACCTGGACAGTCACCAATGAAGCAGGAGACGTCGCCTTCAATTTCTCCACATTAGCAAGTACCCCCCCTGGCCCGTTCTTACCCCTGATCTCTGTGATCTGGCTGCCGGAGCTTCCGCGGCCTGGGGACTCCCAGACATTTACCTCCCCCTTCCCAAGCTCCCCCCCTTGACAATACTCCCACTCACTCTAGCCCTTCCCCTGGGTGTATACCGCCGTAAAAGAACCTATCTCAGAGAAGCAGAGTTTTATGTTTGCCCTGGAGCTCATAGAGATCGAACCCTTAACTATAAATGTGGATACAGAGACTCCTATTTCTGTGGCTCCTGGGGGTGTGAGACCACGGGAGACGCTAGTTGGAAGCCTAGCTCCACTTGGGATTATATAACTGTAAATAGGACTTGGAATCCCAAGCGTAACTCAACCGTACCCACTCCCGAATGTCAAAATACCCAATCCACCACAGGGGACGATGTACACCGCTCTCCATTGCCTTTACTGACAAGGGAAAAAGGGCCCCTATTGATGGATGGCTCAGGGGACATGAATGGGGGCTAAGGCTTTATATTTCAGGAACTGACCCTGGGCTCACTTTTAAAATCAAATTACTTCGATCCATTCCAAACGCCAACAAGCACGTTATCCTTGGCCCTATTGCCCCTAAGACAAAAGACCCAAAACCTTCTAACCCTTCCCCCCTGTCTGCTAGTACTGTTTTCCAGGCTTTGCTCCCCCCGGTTTTACCCTCTACAGGCGAAATCCTTAAAGGCCTGGCTAATGTGACTGCAGAATCCCTTAACTCCACTGGATATAGCGAGTGCTGGTTATGTTTCTCCCCCGTTCCCCCGTTTTACGAAGGGATAGCAGTTTTAGTCAATACCTCAGCAGACCTCATACTTACCAATGACTCCAGCAAGACTCGCTGGTCAGATCCCTTCCGTTTTTCAGAGACCTCTCCGGGTCTCACGTTGGCTCAGCTTTCGGGAATAGGCCTCTGTATACATAGCCCCCTCTTGCGTCTACCCCCTCAGCTAGTACCCATTTGTAACAGCTCCTTCTCACCCCCGCTGTCCTATGAATTCTTGTCGCGCCCAACGGTACTTATTTTGCTTGCTCCTTTGGCATAACGCCCTCCGTTAACCCGCGCTTACTAATATCTAACAATGAATATTGTGTTTTAGTCATGCTCATGCCCAAAATTTCCATACATCCCACCGAAGACCTCCTTCCATATTACTCGGGCTCTGCTCGTACTAAGCGTGAGCCGGTAACCGCCATTACCTTATCTGTATTATTAGGATTGGGAGCAGCTGGGGCCGGAACAGGCATTGCCTCCATAATTACTTCTAAACAACAATATTATGCTCTTAGTCAGGCTATTGATAAAGACATACAAAATCTGCAAGAGGGTTTAGACAGCCTGAAGGAATCTGTTGTCTCTCTCTCAGAGGTAGTGCTCCAAAATCGCCGAGGGTTAGACCTCCTCTTCTTGAAAGAAGGAGGCCTCTGCGCTGCTCTTAAAGAAGAATGTTGCTTTTATAAAGACAAAACAGGATTAGTACAAGATAGCATCGATAAAGTTAAGAAAAACCTAGAGGCCAGGCAAAAACAAAGAGAAAAAGATGAGGCCTGGTACAAAAACTGGACCTCTGCCACCCCTTGGCTAACTACTCTGATCCCCGCCATCCTTGGACCCTTGGCAGGATTCTTCCTTTTAGTGTCTCTTGGCCCCTGGGCCTTAAGAAAACTGACAGTTTTTATTCGAGAGCAGGTTGACCAGCTCGTCAAGCCAGCGGTTGCTGTTCATTATCACAGACTTACAGCCTGTGATGAAGAGTCTTGCATCGAGCCAACCAATGCTCCAGGTCTCCAGTTCTCAACTTTACAGGCGCCTCGACCGTGGTACCATCGATTTTGGCGCCGTACTTAATATGGCTCATATGCTGGTCCGCCAGAACCAGGCATACCCCTAAGTATATGAGGGTATGGGCATCGAGATGAGTGCGAGACAAAGTACTGCAAGGGAGGGTTCTTCCTAGAACCTCTCTGGTCCTCCCTGAGAATACGCCTGGCTTGCATAGAGGTTGGTATCCATATGTACATAAAGCCTTGATATATTAAGATCAATTTGGCTTTCAGCTCTGCCTCTCCTCCCCAAAAGATACCGAGAGCATTTGCAGGATGTTACCCTGCTGGAGGAGCCAGGCCTCTATTCCCTCACTCGATTAAGGCCCACCTTTCTAAAATAAATAGAAAGGGAGGAGATGTCGGGAGCCACACAAAGACAAAAAGATGGCCACGGTTCATGAGGTTCCTGCTTCACTTCCTGGAGATTAGCTGCAAGCCGCGCGCGCCAACAATGAAGCCCGCGCGCGCCAAAAGATACTCTTCTCTCCCCCTCCTTCCCCATTATCATATACCAATCAGAATGTACTCATTGCCACCCCTGCTACGCGGCCAATCCCCTGCCTACATGTATCCTATAGCCCACTCCGCCCCTGAACACCAGTGTATATATACCCCGTCTCACAATAAAATTTGAAGGCTTGATCAGAGTATTGTCTTGCCTTCGCTCTTCTCTCGCCCCCATTTTCTTTCAGGTCGGATCCTCCTCGTCCCCACAAATAACTAGGTCCCGCGGGTCGGGACAGAAGCAATTTCTAATTTTATATCAGGATTGCAATTCAGTGCTGAAATGCCCTTTTCTATGAGGATCTTGTTCCTTTTTGCTAACACAATATATCCCCACTCCCAGGACCTTCCTCTGGCATCCAGACAGGAGAGTATTTGCCAAAACAATGATAGGACAATGCTTGGAAAAACCATAGCTCTTCTTTGAACTTTATCACTATGAGCTATAGTACAACAAAATGCATACCAAGGACAATGCTGAGATAAGAAGAAACCACACTTACCACCCCAGGTGTGAAATTTTCATTTTCAATTTTAAAAATTTTGTTAGGGACAAAAACAGATTAGTGTTGTCAGAGTTAAAGGTCAGGGAAGGGTTAGACTACAAATGGGAGTATTTTGTAGTGATGGTAATTCTGTTATTCCAAGGGTGTGGTGACATTTGTCAAAACTCCTAGGACGGTATGCCAAAAGGAGGGAATTTTGCTGTATGTAAATTTGAAAATAAACAAATGTTTCTGCATTTTTAAAAAAAATGTGTCAGTTTGACTTTCTATTGTATGTGACCACCAGTAGATGACATCTAACTGATATTTCTCCACCTCCGTAACTACTATTTCAAAGCTCCCTTTTCCTCCCCGCTCTCATTAGTTTTCCTTCTCCCTCAGGGTTTGCTATGATTTCTTGATTGCTCTTCTTTTACAAGAAGAAAAAAAAAAGAAAAAGAAGAGGAGAGAAGAGAGAGAGAGAGAGAGAGAGAAGAGAGAGAGAGAGAAGGAAGGAGGAGGGAAAGAAGGAAGAAAAGGAAGGAAGGAAGGGAAGGAAGGAAGGAAGGAAGAAGGAAGGAAAGGAGAGAGAGAAAGAAAAAAAGAAAGAAAGAGAGTGAGAGAGAAGGAGAAGAGAAGGAAGGAAAGAAAGGAAAGGGAAAGAAGAAAAAAAGAAAGAAAGAAAGAAAGAGAGAGGAGAAAGAAAGAAAGAAAGAAAGAAAGAAAAGAAAAGAGAAAAAGAAAGAAAAGAAAGAAAGAAAGAAAGAAAAAGAAAGAAAGAAAGAAAGAAAGAAAGAAAGAAAGAAAGAAAGAAAGAAAGAAAGAAAGAAAAAGAAAAAGAAAAAAAACCCCACTAGATCTTAAATTCATGATGGTGGTGAAAAAAATTCAGACCTGGGAAAGAGCATTCTGATGGTGGGGGAAATGTGTTGATGGAAAAACTTTACATAGAAAATTGATGGCATTGGGAAGGTGGAGAATAGAGTTGATATAGATCCTTCCTTTTTTTCTTTTTTTTTTTTTTTTTGCAAGACCACTATGAGTCTGAAGGGTGTTGTATAGGGAAGGAATGAAGAGAGGATATCATAATAAACCTACTTTATATTTGTAAAGTGTGTTATTGTTTATAGTAATCTTAAGCTAGCTCCTTTAATACCTCAGCAATCTGCTGACATAGATAGGGATCATTGCCCACATTTTACAGATGAGAATACTGTATCCTAGAACAGTGAATTGACCATGGTCACAAGGCTGGTTAGTATGTGCAAAAGCTTGTACTTGAGCTAGGATTCCTGGTTTTAAGTACCGGATTCAGTCTCTGACCCACGTAGCTTCTGCCAAATTGCTATGAGTCCAGAACTACTGACAAAAATGTCATACCCAGTGAAATTTTTGCCAGCAGTTGCCCAAAGGGTGCGGGTAGAAAATGAGTAAGCAGTTTCTATTTTGGGCTTGTGTTTTATGGATGGCATTGCAGCTCATTCTGTGTTGATGAGTTCATTCTTACTCTTATAATTTGGTCTAGAAAAGCTACAGAAATTGGTAGCTCAGACTAAAGCAGTGTTCTTTCGGTCAGAGGCCACCTTCTCAACAGGCAGCATCAAATTGAAAATCCAGGACCAGAAAATCATGCCTGAGATAACATGCGCCATGTGTTGATGAGGAGAAATTCAACCAATTCAAGGTTGAACATGTCAAACAGATTTTTCCCTCACGAGGCAGAAGGTGATTAATTAGAGATAAATATCTTTATTTATTCTGTGCCTTGTTCCATAAATAATTTGATAAGGCTAAATTGAAAAGCACAGATCTAGTCCTATTAACCAAACATAGTTCAAGAAAGATGGCCCCTAGCACTTTCTGAGAAATTTCCCCAAGAGACTTTGGTTTTGCCAAATGTCGTGTATCTCGCTTTCTGTAGTGGATTTAGTATTTCTCAATACATTTCAAGTATAAATAGCAAATCAGCAAATGCCCATCTTGTTGTCTAATCTCCTGTTTTTAAATAGGGAAAAATAAATTGCCTTCGACTTGAAGAAAAATATGGGAAAGAGTTCGTGGCTCCATTCCAGATCTGACCTGACCACATTAACTCGTTTAATGAGACAAGAAGGTCATTTTGTAAGAGGGGTAGTCCTTGCACATAATCCATTCCTCTTCCTGGATCCTTCCAGCCTATTATTCTCTGATATAATTGAAATCTTTTCCTTCAAAACATTTAGAAAAAGCTACTTCATTAAACTGTGTGTTTGAGTCATGGTTGGATCTGTGTATATCTCCAAAACCTCTCTCAGTTCCTGACACATGACTTGGTTAAATTAATAAGAGAGTGGACTGCTTTGGAGTATCCAGAAGAGCTATACTGCATTCCCTTTATAAGACAGAGAGAGACTTTTCCTCCCTCATTTTTATTCCTCACTTTACATGGTAGGAATAACATGTCTCATGTCAGACAATTCTGGATACATGGGCAGCCCACCAGGGGTGCACACAGCCGTGGGAGAATATAAAACCACTTTTCTATCTTAAGAATGAGGAGAAAGGTTTTCTCCTGTGAAACTTGGAAAGGCTGGAAAGCAAAAATTAGGATGATTATCCCTGGATTTTGCTCCGTTTTAATGTAAGAAATGTGGTTTCCTAAGAAGTAAAATGTGCAAAAAGTTGCGAAAAGAGCGCTAAGTTTGTTGGAATGAAATTCTAAAGACAGCAGAGCTGTAACTGCTTTTAGAGACCGTTGAAGCCAGTGATTTCCCCTTCAATGTGTGTTTAGAGCCTGAAATCAGTGTTTGGATGCCTGAGCCCTGCCTCTTGAGATTTGGATTCAGTTGGTCTTTGTGGTATTTTGTCAT